>JAHLJS010000008.1:23886721-25128085 GCA_038502445.1 Eremochloa ophiuroides
CATTAGATACATGAAATGTGCAGGAGCATTGGTTAATCCAAAAGACATTACCAAATACTCATACAATCCATACCGAGTGGAGAAAGCCGTCTTGGGAATATCTTGTGGTCTGATCTTAATTTGATGATACCCAGATCTCAGATCAATTTTGGAGAAAACCTTGGCCTTGGACAATTGATCAAACAAGATATCAATACGAGGTAGAGGATACTTGTTCTTAATTGTCACAGCATTTAGTGGCCTATAGTCCACACACATACGCAAAGTTTCGTCCTTCTTCTTAACAAGATTGCAGGACAGCCCCACGGAGAAGAACTAGGGCGAATAAACCCTTTGTCCAATAACTCCTGGAGTTGTTTCTTGAGTTCAGCTAATTCATGAGGAGGCATTCTATATGGCCTTCGAGAAATAGGCGCCGTACCGGGAATAAGTTCTATTGCAAACTCCACATCTCGATCAGGAGGAAGTCCAGGTAGATCATCAGGAAAGACATCAGAAAACTCACACACTACCGGAATACCTTGGACGGTCTTGCCCTCAACTGCGAAAGAGAGATTAAAAAGATCCCCTCTTCGAGGTAAGGAAACTTGAAAGGTACCCCCACCCTGGGGCGCCTTCAACGTCAAAGTTCGGTTAGCAATGTCCAATACCGCACCCCATTTGTTCATCCAGCTAACCCCTAGAATTACATCCAGACCTAGCCCAGGCAACACAATGAGATGACTGATAAAACTCCTATCATTAATCTCAATACTCGCCTGCTTGATACCCTCACGTGTGCATATTTCAGCCCCAGCTGAGGTTATCCGGAAATTACAGCCCAAATCAACGATCTGAAAGGCATGCCTTTGTGCAAATGCTTGACTTATGAAAGAATGCGATGATCCAGAGTCGAACAAAACAATAGCAGGATGCTGATTCACAGAAAACATACCCGCGATGACTGGTTCACCTTCTGGAATTTCTTCAATAGTGGTGTGATGCACTCGAGCCTGCTTTGGATGAGGGCAATAGCGAGCAAGGTGCCCCTGTTGACCGCAGTTAAAGCATGGCCCCAGACCTTGGTTGGTCCTCACTGGAACGGCGTTGCTTGGAGGAGCGTTGTTCTTGTTCAAAGGCACTGTGAAACCTTTCTTGTAGCGCTGAGGCGCTGGCTGCTTCTTTGGAGGGGGTCTGAATTTTGCTCCAGGAACAGCCGGACGGTAAGCAGGGCGATTTGCCACCGCACGACTAGCTGCTGGAGTCCTTGACTGAGAAGAGCTTCCTTCAAATGGCCTCTTGCCTCCCTTGGAAGCAGTGTGCAAGTTGTTCTGTTTCTCTTGGATATAGGCTTCACTGATGAACTCGTTAAAAGTTGTACTAGCGTTGTTCGCCAGAGTCTTCATAAGCTTGGTACTAAGACCTCTCTTGAAGGTTTCAATCTTCTTTTCATCTGTATCTACCATCCACGGGGCATACCTCGACAGATTGTTAAAGGCATGATGATACTGAGTGAGGGTCTTGGTACCCTGAGTAAGCTGCATGAATTCATTGACCTTCATCTTGATCAAGCCTGCTGGAATGAAATGTCCCCTGAAATCCCTGGTGAACTGCTCCCAGGTGATATCAGCGACCACAGGGTAGGCGGTCTTACGATTGGCCCACCATATTCCAGCTTGGCCTTGCAGTAACATAGCAGCAAAGCTAGCCTTCATGGTTTCAGTCAATCGCAGCACAGAGAATGACTGTTCAATAGTGTTTAACAACTCATCAGCTTCCAGCGGCTCTACGGCCTGCTTGAATACCGGAGGCTTAGTGTCCATGAAGTCCTTATAGTTACTGTATTGGTCCTCATCGTTTCTGCGGCGTCCACCTCGATTGCAATTGTGGTTGTTACTAGCAACCATCTGCTGCAAAATCGCTTGCTGGGTGTCCAAGAACTGAGCAAACATTTGTTCCTGGGTACGCGGTGGAGGAGGCGGCAACTCCTCATCTTCATGTTCGTTCCCACCACCACTGGTTGACCCATGACGACGGGTATGAGGTGCCATCTGTAGCAACACACAACAACCATTGTTAAGTGTCAGTTATGCCAAAGATAACCGAAAGATTATGCCCAAAAGATATCAATGATCATTTTTGATAACCAACAAACGGCACAATAATTCAATAATCATCACACAACCGCACAATAACAAGGCGCAACCAAAAGGGTTTCCAAACTGCATAAGTTACCATTACTTAATTAAAAGTTTGATGGTTCTAGCCCTGAACACACAGGGTCCTCTCATTACATGACATTAAAGGTTTTCCCAATACAAAAGGGTGCCGATCATGGCAAGATCACTAGAAAAAGCCTAGTCATCGTGGTCACTGTCCACTCCGGACACGTTCCCACCATGGTCATCACTCTCGTCAATAGGCACGATCTCCTCGGGGTCTTCTTCCTCTTCTTCCTCACTTGCTTCACCATCATCAGCTGCAATGAAGATCTCAGGAGCAAACTCCGCTATACCCGGAGGATGAAACGGATCAGCACGGTTGTTCAGACGATGAACATCCTGCTGCAACTCCCAAACCTGCTGCTGACTAGCACGCAACTCCTACAGAAAATCAGTGCGCTGACGTGTCAAACTCATATTGCGATTGTCAAGCTGGCGGCGAAGATCTGCATTCTCCCTCTCAAGCACCTCGACACGGCGATCAGCTACCAACAAGGCGCCAGTGCATCGTAACAACTCATTGCGACAGGCAGTGAGAGCTACCACCAAGTCATCTGAGCTACGACGAGCCATACGTGCCCACTCTTCAGCTTCTAACTTCTTCTCTACAGCATCATGCAGGGCTTCAACGCACTTCATCCAACCATCCCTACTGGAATAATGCATCCTCAGGACAGCAAACATAGCACTCATAGAAGCACCCGTGCTATGAGCACGCTCGTCCCTGCCTCGCTCCAAAGAAGCTTGGCTAGACTGAGCCCACTCACCCTGAGAAGCATCCACCCTGGGAAAAACATTTGCTGGCCCCAAATCAGCTCTCTTGTTGAACTGGCTGCAAATATCCATCAACACCTCAAAAGCTGCAAGCTGCGCACCATCCCATGGCGTCCTCATGTCAACTTCCACCTTTATTCCTGGAAACGACCAACCCCTTTCAAGCACAGGGATAGTCACCCAAACATCAAACCAAGGCTGCACCATGGTTTGCGCTGGCTTCCAGAAATACAGTGGTGGCTCTGCATATCCCACAGACTTCAACAACCTCCATAGCACAGTGGGTGTGCCAAACTGCTCCAGAAACTGACCACTCTGCGGCTCACCTTCAGCTGCCATCTGGTACATTACAACATCTTTCAGCATTTAGAATAAGATAGGATAGCACAATTTTTACCATAGGGAAGGAAATAGTACAAATAGCTTAAATTAATTTCATGATCATGATGCATGCACGTGCCAACGACCTCACACATAATATATTTTACTAACGTTATAGTCGGTGGCATACCACGTGCTCTCATATACGTAACTAACCGTGCTACACGTTTTTGCGTGGTTAGTGTACCTGCAGAAAATTCATTTCAGCCCAACTCCCAATGTATGCAGGGCAACAAGAAGCACTTTTTGCCGGAAATGTTCCCATGAACATTTGCGACCCCAAAAGTAATTACTCCACCTTACTTCCATAAGTACACATATGGATCACATGTACTCACTTCAGTAACCATACACTCACCATCGATCGATGGTTGTTCGATCTTACACTCACATCTCACCTTACCTTAGGCGACGTGGTACATTGACCCATAAGAAGCAATAAGAACCCAACAGTTCATGATTATCCGCACGAGAAAACCAAATGAACCACAATTAGAAATATGATGCAATTTCCCCCAAGTCAGTACTTACATAAGCCACCTAATTACCACATATATATAGGGCTATAGGACTTGGTCATTGGTACTCACAAGTTTTGCAAACACTCAGTTTAAATCACCTATACACACTATCAGTTGGTAATTAGTTTGTAAAACTCAAAACTCTTTTAGTTTTTAAATAGTCAAGTGACGGTATATGCCGAATTATGCTCTGGTACCAGCTGTCACAGAACCGACCAATTTATACGAGCACAAGTACAACGATCGCATTTTAGCCGCAATCTAGTCGCACTTGAGCCGATATAAACCCGGTAGTCCGGAAATCTCGAAGGATTTCAAACATTTCATACCCCAAGGATCATTCATTCAGCAATACCCGATCACATGACACATCAGTTCGCAATCGAATTTAAACATCAGAGTACAACATAGTCTTTTACACAAATAGGGTAGTAGCAGAAGTCAACATAGTTTTACACCACAGAGTTCAAATACGAGTACCATCACATGACCCTGTCACAGCATTCTTACAACAACTAAAGATAGATTATGACCCTGCCCTCGGGTCTAGTCTTCTTCGCCCGCAGGGGTGAAGCAATTTCTGCAATACGCGTAGTAGACTACACCATCTGCAACAATGGGAATAAAACCCTGAGTACTCAATTGTACTCAGCTAGACTTACCCGACAGGGAGTAAATAAAAAGACTCTCAAGGATATGCAAGGCTTATTTGGTGGAGCTCAGAGGGTAGCATCATTTTTGCATCAAAAGCATTACTACAGTAGAACCTCAACTTATTCATTTTAATTGTGATAAGCTTCGATTTCAGTTAAACTATTTACTAGGATTAGCCACTATACTAAGCATTCACTGAATATTGTAGCAATCAATAAAACCATATGATTTCCGATATCCACAGATATCAACCTCATCTCACCATAATCATTATGTTCAAGTTATTAGCCTCTACCTCACCAGAAGATCAGTTCAGTTTCTCACTAACCAGGAGAGATGGCGATTCGAATCGATTGTACCAGCTGGCAAATATGCCAATCACAAACCCTGTCAGCCGAGCCACTGGCTTCTTGGGCCACCGTTAAATCTTTCTGAGACATAATATGTATCGCGGGCTTGGAGGGGTCCATATTCTCAGAGACAAACCCACTTCCAGGATGCATCAGGTCCCTGACCTGCCCTTGGTAAGATGGTGTCTCCGCACATCCTTCCTACCTCCAGAATATGTCTGCCTTATCACGCCCAATTCCCGGCTCAGAAAGAAATACTCGGCTTCGCGGTCAGAACGACTTATCTGGCCAGCTATGTGACGACGTCTTTCAATCTCAACTGATGTCTGGTGGCCTCAGTCCTAGTCGGCCGCAAGCAGCACCGAAGACGGCATGACCTCAACCATGTCATGCGGCTCCCCGCTACCTAGCCTTGATTCTCTCATTAGACACTGTGGCATGGTGGCACATATAGTCCATCATGTGGAATCCAACCCCATCATCATTAGTAACCACCTATGTTCGCGAAGGACAGGAAATCCCTCGACTTCTACCGGTCTAAGCATGGCTAAGCATAGGATCGAACCCATCCCCTTGTCTAGTAATAACTTCAGGATCAAGTATAAGTGGACAAGGTATAAATGCAGCAACGGTATCATATCAACTCCTATACTTAAGTGCACAATCATACGATTTAATAAAGACCAGTGTATTTGTAAAAAGAGTAGGTGGAGACTTAGGAATGCTCCGGGGCTTGCCTTTCACAAATTTAGTAGGTTGGTGATCAGGGCACTCTGGAAGTTCAGCTTCTTCTTCCTGACCTTCGGGAACCTCTGGCACTTCAATCTCCGGCGGAACTCCCTCCTCCGGTGGATCGAACTGCAACAGCGTCACGCCTCCCGGCGATCCTGTATGCATGATATGCATATATGAGAACTGAGAATGCACATAAAATGCAAGATAGAGATGCACGAATTAACCCATGATATGAAATCAGTTTAACAATCCACACTCATTTACTGAGTACGTGCATATTTCTTCCCTAGACAACCAACTCATACTCACCCTTCTTAAGCAAAGCATAGAACAATTTCTCGTCCCGGGTGAGAGGTCTACAACCTGCACTTAATAATTAACATGCATCAACTAACCTACCACAACCAACTTATAATTACCAAGCGCGAGCAACATCATATAAAAAAAATATTAACCTTGCTGTCCCAAGCTCAAAGTAGGATCAGCTCTACTGCTAAACACTGGTGATAATGCTGAACATCACAGAAACGCATAAAAACACTCCCCAACCAAAAGATATTTGCTTGGAAACAATTAAATAAACGCTAGCCTATAACTGTACCTACTGTTTACTGTGACCAGAAAAATCCATAAAAATTACAGTAGCTATTACACATCTAGACTAGCCCACTGACAAAATTTCAAGTCATTTGGACAAGTATAATAGTCTACACAAAAATAACAAGCAACCAGCCTTTTAAACAATGGAAAATACTTAACACAGTGAAAAGTATCAAACAATAGATTTCCTAATTTTCTTAGCTTCTTTCCAGCATAACATAGCCCAGGAAAAATATTCATGTCCATAACCTTAACACATTAAGCATGGTGATTTTTGCAAGATTAAAGCATAAAAGGCACATTATACTAGACATCATATAAATAACAGTGAAACACCAGCAAACATATTTTTCATAGATTCTACTTCCCTAAACAAGATGAATGCAAGTTGAATCACATTTTTAGCACATTCCTACAATTACTTATGCATTTATCAAGTTTACAAGCAATTAACAATTTAATTATAACTGCACATAAAAAGTATTCAAAAAGTACATTTTATATTTTTCCTTGATAGAGCTCAGAAATACAATCACAACAAAATTTGGTTCACCCCAATTGGACATTCCTAGCTCCAGATATGAATTTTGGAAGGTTTTACACATTTTCTGGAAATTCATTTTATAAAACATAAAACCTAAACCCGATAGAACTGCTACGTGCACCCGGCTCAGTGAACCAGAGGCGCGTCCGAAGGGCTGACTCGCGGGCCCCGGGGTCGACCCGACCCCACGCGTCAGCGAGCGGAACAGAGCCGCTGGCGCTGACCGGCGAGAGCTCGCCGACGGCGAGGTCTCCGGCGACGCCGAGGCTACCTACCGACTCGTGGCAACGAGACAAACCCGATGGACCAACTGCCGAGGGTCGTACTCCACCAGAGTGAGCTCGACGGCGGCAATGGCGGACGGCGGTGGTCCGGCGAGCTTGCGCCGGCCGATTCCGGCCGTTGCTCGCGCGGCTAAGCCTCGTTCCGTGTTCCTGGAACCCTAGCGGACCTGTGCGTGCAACGAATCGAACTATTGCGCACGGGAGCTCACTGACCGCGCTCGCATGGCGGCACGGTGGCGAGCGGGTTCACGGCGAACTCGGGTTCCGGCGAAACTACGGCGAGATAGACCTAACCGACGGTGTGGAATGGATCTACGGCTAACGGAGACTCCTAGACGAGCAAAAGAGTGGGAAGCCGACCCCGGCATCGCCCTCGTCGCGGCGACCCGAGAGCTCGGCGGCGCTCCGGCAATGGCGGACGGCGAGAAGCTCGTTGGAGCTGTACCTTAGGTCGGCTGAGGTCGGCAACGGGTCGGAAACGAAGAGCAGAGCAAGCCGAAGCTGCGCCGAGCGTGGAGCGGTCGGAGACGGCTCGGTGGCGGCGGATTTCACCGCGGCGGAAATGGCGACGGCGGAGGGGAAAGAGGAGAGCAGCGAGCGAGCAGAGGGCGAGAGAGAGCGGGGAGAGTGAGGGCGAGCGTGCGGGAGACAGGATGGCGTGTTCCCCTTTGTAAGCCGACCGCGCGGCAGCAACGACGGCGTACGGCGCCACCTGGCGGCCGAGACCTGACGCGGTCGCGCGGCGACGCCCGAGGGTCAAACTGAATCGGCTCCGATTCAGTCTCCGCGGACCCGACTGAAACTCGATTTTGATCAAGCCATAACTCGTGATCCAGTGCGTTTCAGCGAAAACTTCACTAATATGGATTGAAGAGCTACACGAGTAGATCATTTCATATTAAGGCACTTCACTCCAGTTCGGCCTGGATTGAGAGATACAAGTCGATGAACAGGGGTACACCGAAACTGAAAACCGGTTTAGACTTAGGAAAATTTGAAAACTTCCAAAACAGCTCCAAATCTGCACTAATTCAACTTTTTGACCTTCTTCCACCCATTTTCATGAGTTGACCCAAAAATAAAGTTTGTTGCTTATAAAATTCTACACAACTTTTATTAAGGGTGCACTGACATGCAGAATCTCTAAAATGCCCTTCTTATTTGGTCAACAGAATAGCTTTTAAAAGGGCTCTCTAGTCAACTATGAGCTAGAGGGGTATTTGGGGATTTCACCAACATGAACATTGTTCCAAATGTTACCCCAAACATGTCTAAAGCATGTAGAACAGTAAACAAGCATCACATTTGCATGTCAACACATTTTGCATAATATGGACATATAAACAAACATATAGCAATAAAAGGGAATCAAATAAAATGCCATGATAATGATGCATGAAATGACATGATCTATGCTTGATGACATGCAAATGCAAGTGTGAAAATAGTAACTAACACTAGGGTGTTACATCTCATCTACTAAGTCATACTTAGAGAGATTTTCTAAACTTTAAAGCATGGAGCATATTTATGATGGATATGGATGGCATGTTTTTGTGTACTTCCAGTGTAGAAGCAGCATGTGTATATGTGGCGTGTATGTGATCTTGATCTTGGGACTATGACATAGTTCTCAACAAGGGTCAACAAGATTTGACCAAACTCAAAGCAATTGCAAATAGCATGACTAGAAGGGGTTTTGAACATGGTATGATCAAATATGGTTTTGGTAGGAATTTTCTTACTATTGCGGAGTGAGTGACACTATGGTTTTACGAAATTTTTTAAAAATAAATCTCTAAGCACTTTGAATAGAAATTGTATAAATCATGAGCTAAGAACTATATCACATTTGTCAACAACTAAGTCAATATGATATTCCTATCAAGATATGTGACCCACAAGTATAAGCATATGCAAGAATTAAACTTTGTGACGCTTCTACCTTTTTAAATGTCATAAATCATGTCACTTTTTATTTTTAGATGCAAGTCTTCTTGTTTTTATTTTTATTTTATTTCATCTAAGGAAAGCAAATAAAAAGTAAAAATAAAAGAACGGAGGGGAGTAGGAGTGGCAAACCAGTCGGGAAGCAAGTAGACGCTGGTGGGTGCTGACTGGTGGGTCCAGAGGTCCCAGGTGGGCTCGGCCGACCCCACCATGGAGCTTCTGGCCACTCCGGTGATTGCCATTCGAATCCTCACCCTTGAAGGTGCTCCTGCACTTGCGGTTTTCTATTTTGTGTTCATGTGCCCGTCGCTTGACCTGCCTTTAAAGGCCTCTTGGGACAGGTTTTGTCGAGCAGATGTGTCTTGTTGTGAACATCATCGTGGTGCGTTCAGAATTGTTCCTGAGTGTGTTGGGGAGGTCACCAACCTCCCCCCACACTTGGCTTGCTGCATACTGGGTTAGAGAGACAAAGGAGATGTCAAGTGCAGGGGCCCTGCTAGTGGCAACACACCAGCAGAACCAAAATTTTATTAAACATAGGCACAAGTTACTAGGAAATAAACCTAGCTAAGTGCCTTTCTTATTTGTGATGATTTTTTTTAAGATATCTAGCGTGAAAAGTGGATGACCTCACGCCCTATGGCCTTAGAGATACACTTCATCTTCGCACTAGTGCTAATGCAAAGAGTGCAGAAATTGTCTTCTAAATCCAAGTGAGCTATTTTCAACTCCGTTACTTGCTCCTGTAAGGCACTATTGTCGTTCCTAGATGTGGAAACCACACAAAGGAACTTCTCCATGACACTCTTCTCGGTGCGGTCATCCTCAAAGTGCCTTGACAGCCCGTTGATCATGGAGGATTAACCTTTTCTCCATGTGGTCTTTGGGGAGCTAGTGGAGTTTCTCTACTCACGCAACTACTTCTTCTCCTCGTATGTGAGCTAGGGAACAAACATCTTCCCTTGTCCCAGCCCACCGCCAATGACCTTGTGGTTCTTCATGAAAGGTGGGCGACGAAGGCGTGTAAGGGCTGGTATACTCCGTAGGGCTCAACCTCAAGCACCTTGACCTCCATGATGACCTCTAGGGTCTTGAAAAGTGATCTCTCGGATCGAAGGGACCCTTACCAAAGGAACAATGGCATTTGTACTGGTGGGGGCCATGGTGGAGTCTCTTTTAGAGACTTGGGAGGTACAAAGGAGGTTGGGAAATACTAGAGTTGGGATGAGGAGAAGCGGGAAGAGGAAATAGAGGAGGAGAGGTTAAAGTTAGGTGTGCCAACATTATCCCCCTCCGAATTTGCAAGAGTTTGAAGATGGAGCATCGAGGGGATATTGGCATAACGTTCTGGAGCGAACGGATTTTGGATTTAGGCTTCCCTTGAGGCAAGAAGTGGTTTGTCAAGACTTGGCCACCAAAAGTGGGTCGCCCAACCCATGTTTGGAGGCTTCTTGGGCCCAGTTTTGACATGGAGACTAGTCTAATTATGAGCATTCTAGACTAGTACTCAAACCATAAAGAAGTGAAAGAAGTAAAGACATGTAGATTTTAGTTGTGTTAAATCATTAGCAAGGATGAATTCTAGCATGTCACTTTCTTCTTTCATAGTTCATGCTCATGAAAAACTTTAAGAAGGTGGCCACTTACCTTAGAGATGAGTTGTAGCATTGGTCCTTTTCAGTTGTATTGCATCGAAGTTTTCCTTGGCCAAATAACTTGACTCTTGGGTTGCACATGAGGACCATGATTTGTCTCCACGAATGATCTTATGACTTACCCATAGAGATGTCGAGGTTCTTGCTATAGGGGTTAGTCCACAAGTGCAACCAAGTTCTATGCAAGTATGTTTTGATTCAATAATCAAACTTAACACCATGTCATGTTTGATTAAGGTAGTCTCTTTTAACCTAAGCACCATGCTTAATTTAAAACGACTATGGAGGTATGATCGTTTGAACGATCAGTACACCCAAACCAAGGCATGCTAACATAGAAAAACGAGGCATGATAGAATAAATAAGATTCATTCTACTAGAGACAAGTATCTTTTACTTTATTTTAGAGGGTTGAAGACAAAAGTAAGAGGAATGCACTAAACAAGTGGAAGGAAAAGTGACAAACCAGTCAAGAAGTATGGCTCAACATAGTGGAGGTTGACTGGTGGGCTAAGGGATCCATGGTGGGGTCGGCCGACCCCTCCTTGGAGGTTCCAGCCACTTTGGTTCTTTCCTTGTGCATTCTTACCTCTAATGATGAGTTCCTACACTGATGCTTTTTGCTCGGGATGCCCTTTAACGTCCAAATGTGTTCGAAGGAGACAAATGACCCCCCCACACTTGGTGTAAGGTGTGCCTTGAGTTATAGAAACCAAGACAACATCAAGTGCAAGGGTTCTACTGGTGGCAGCACACCAGCAGAACCACAAGTCTTACTACCCTACTCAAGTTAGGCACACAAGTTCAATGATGTTAAATTGAAGCCAACTTGTGGGGGCCAAACTGCAAGAATTTATATCACTACAAGATTTGGAGAACTTATGATAAACAAAAGCATCTACAACCTCTCTTGCAAAGATTTTGGACACAAGAAGAGTGAAGGGGTTGTAGATCTCTTGTTGAGTAGTGGTAGAAAGAAAGATTGAGTTGGGAGATTTCTCAAATGAGCAAGGACTTGATGAGAGGATCAAAGGATAACTTCCATGCTTATTGATGAAATTCTCCATCTCAAGGAATGGGTGAGTGATTTTCTTCTCATGACATTCCAAATTCTCCCCAAGACTTGGATATGTCATAGTTGCTTGTGAAATCATCTTAAGCTCACCCCTTGGATCAAGAACAGAATTAGATTCTACCCTTGTGCTAAGAGGTTGGGAAGACCAATATGACCAAGCTTCCCATTTCCAATGTCCTCCAAGATTCGCATGATTGGCCTTCCAATGAATGTGAGATGAAAGGAAAGTTCAGGAAGGTCAAAGATGTGAAAATCTAGGGAGATCTTTAGATCATCAATCACTACAGGTATGCCTTGAAGGACTCCTAAACAATCAAGGACTTGACCATTTGGGAGCCTAAAGTGTTTTTGGGATTGTAGCAGGTGATTCTTTGATGAACTTTAAACATGAAAATGAGGAATGATGTTTATCCCAAGGCTAGGATCATAGCAAATTTCACTATAAATGCCCATGACTTGACAAGATATTCTCCTTACATGAGTGGGCATCTCAGTGATTTCATTAGAATCTTTGGTCTCCTTTAACCATTCTTGACTTACAACAGTGGATGGATTCTCCCACTGTTGTTGTTTCTCTTCTTGGTTAGATTTATAGGCCTGATGACTCTCATGCCATGGGTGTCTTAATGAATCCCCAGAGTCAATGACCGGATCATCATAAAACTTTGAAGGAAGGGCACAATTGGATTTATCAGGATCAAGGATGAGTCTAGAAATGGGTTCAAAGGACATGGCGGATGTGGGCATAGAAGGGGAGAGGATAGATTTCTTCTAAGCATTTTAGTTCTCCTTCTATGGGCACAGTCAGCGTTCCTTTTGGAGGTTCATCCAAGATCCTAGATACTTTCCTATGTGCCACATGGGAATTCGAGGCGTCAGATGATGCGAATTTGGGAGATTTTTTAAGAGATCCTTTCTTGACGGGTTTTGAATGAAGTTTCTTAGAAGGCTTCTTTTGAATAGGATAATTGTAGGCATTCCCAAAACTAGCGAGGTCAGATAAGAGATTAGCCTCAAAATCGAAGGAGCAATTTATTGAACAAATTTCTTTCTCCTCCGATGTTTGTGGTATTTGTGGTTCCGGATCGATGGTGGAATCTTTGGATGGGACTGATTTTGATTCCGCTATCGGGATTTCTTTTTGCTTGGGGATTAATTCCTTTTCTTTCTCAGGAGGTTCACCATACCCGTGGGTGTGGGGAGTGTTTTCAAGAATTTTAGCAAGAAGTTTCTTCCCTTCACCAACGGTACAACGAAGGAATGCTCCTCCAGAAGATATATCAAGGAATTGTGCGGAATCTTTGCTAAGACCGAGGTAAAAATATTGTATCAATGCTGGCTCGGTTATAGCAAGATCAGGACCAAGGGATACTAGATCTGTGAAATGGGCCCATGCCGCACCTAGAGTCTCCTTTTCCTTTTGCTTAAAGGTTATGACCTCTAGTCGAAGACGAGCAACACGAGAGATAGGGAAGAAAGCTAAGCAGAATTTGGATTGAAGGCTTTCCCACTCTCCATGTGCACTCTCTACGTGTCGAGCATACAAATGTTTAGCTACCCCCATCAAAGAGAATGGGAATAGCTTCCATTTCAAGGTCTTTCGTGTCATGCCTTGAATGTGCAGGCATGAACACAATTGCTCAAAATCACGTAAGTGAGTGTAGGGGTTTTCATCTTCTTCCCCAGCAAAAGATTGTTCCTGAACCTTAGCTATGAAACTAGCGTGAAGCTCATAGCTAGGAGAAATAATGGGTTGTGATGATGGTGGTGGCTCCAAACAAGCGCCCTTTGGAGCAGTAAGATGAGAGATGGTTGATTGGTTCATGGTGTGGAAAGGATAAAAATAAAAGAAAGATAAAAGAAGGATAACTCGGACGACTCGATTCTAGTTAAGACAGCTACCGTTCCCCGGCAATGGCGCTAGAAAGCTTGTTGACACCAGAAGTGGCAAACGGATATACCGCAAGCGTATGGTAGTCAATGTAGCCTTCACCGGGAGTATTTCAGGTATCGTATTTTCCACGGGGATCATGAAGTGTTCTAACTAGGTTCAAGACTGTCTAGTGATGAGACAAAGGATCTATGATAACTAGGTAGAGAGGTTTTTATGTAGCAAAGATATCTAGTCTTGGTGTTTTAAGTATAAAGAGGTTTACCACCTCCTCCCTTTACAAGAGGCGATAGGCGAAACAGGAGGAGATATAACTCCTCCCGATGCGGCTATGCTATTGTATTGATGCCATGCCGTTTTAATAACTTGTCTTACACCCGTGGTGGGATACTAAGACCAGACAAGGTTTTCACCACTTGCTGGCACCCATAAATAATCCGTGCAACAAGCGGCCCACACTGATAAGATATAGCCTAGACACCACGTCTACACTATACTTACTACTCTAATCTTTGCAAGATACTAGAGCACTTCACTAAGTAAAGCAATGTGCAAGTAAAGCAAGTATATACATAAAATACCAGAACCAGAATATCAAATACTTAGAAGGACTCGGATGTAGAACTTACTTGAAGATTCGCATCCACTGAGGTACACCTTGGAGAAGATTCCCGACAGGCCTGGGGCTTTCTCCTGAAGACTTCTCTCACTCTCTCCTAACTAGCACAGCACTACAGAAGAACTAAAGCTACTACATAGTGGTTTCTCCTATGAATCATGCTTTGAGAGGGTGGAAGTTGCCTCTATTTATAGGGGAGGTAGACTAGGGGCTGCTCCATGCCACGTCAATGATCCGTGTGCTCCCCAACTCTCCACGCTTGGATGAACCGGCTTTGGAACCGACCTGACTGGACGCTTGAGATGATTTCCACATGGTAGCCTCCTGGAGTCAGTGGAGTGACAACCGACTTAGTTTGGCACAGGGAGGGGTTCGGCCGACCCACTCAATGATAGGTGGGCCCAACCCCAGTCTTCTGGACTGATGCTGAAGTCGGTAGGATGAAGTGGCAGGTTGGGTCCCACCATGGGGGGTCAGCCGACCCCCAACTGTGTCCCCACTGGTCATAGAGTGTGGCCTTGTACTGTTTCGCCTTGGTCTTGTCGGTTCACGTCTTGATCCATGTGCTTTGCTCTTCCACTGTTGATTAGAAACATAACTTTGATCCAAAAGGTGGAATTGAGCTGGATGGAGAGTCACATGGATTGTGCCATGTTAGCAGAGCCCTGGTGGGTCCCACATGTGGGTCGGCCGATCTGCATGTGGGCCCTCCAGGTGCTCCACTCTCTTCTATGTGCTTCCTTGAGTCATATGTTGAAGTATGATAGCTTGGATGCCCAAATGGGTGGGTCGGCCGACCCACTCATTGTGCCCATCTTTTGCACATTATCTCCAGAAGCTATGTTATTGATTATTGTGAAGTTGGTTTGTCATTTGGCCATACTTGGTTGGTTGCCCAACCTTCATATAGAGCTTTCGGACACTGAAAAGTACCTGTTCTGAGTGCCTGCAACCAAATAATGACAAGTACATGTGGAACCAAGTTATTTGTACCTAAGTCACTATGTGTTTGGTGGTTTCCTTCCAGAAAGAATGTCATGTTGACGGTTTTGATGGGGTAAAAACATGGTATAAGTACTGTCAACTGCAGTGTCGATAGCTGTGTATTTGTTGAACCGTGCTTCGAAAAGCCTCCAAGGTAAAACGACGTATGAAACATGGTACAAGAGGAAGCCTAAGGTTGATCATCTGAGGACAATCGGCTATGTAGCTCATGTCAAGAGGTTGGGTCTGGGCATATCCACACTGTTTGACAGGTCGATAAAAATGGTTTTCATTAGATATGAAGTTTGATCAAAAGGCTATAGATTATATGATCCAGTAGCCATGAAACTACACGTATCGCGGAATGTGATCTTCGAGGAAAATCGAGCCTAGAAATAGGGACAAGAAGCCACATCACAGTCAGCTGATCCTGTGTTTCAGGTGGATTATGTCACTATTGCCGGATAGAAAACAGTAACTGACGAAGAAGGTCCAGGCGTTGGGATTGAAAATGTAGTGCAAATGGATCCAAATGAAGAATCATTTGTTCCTAAGCAGGATACAACACTTTATCTAGCAACACCACCAGCAAGCCCTACTACACAGGGTTTTGAGTTTTCAACACCACCGACTGGAGAATTAGTGGATTCAGAAGGGGTACCAATAAGATACAGAACTGTTCAAAATATCAATGACACCTGTAATGAAGTCCTTGACTTTGAGTATAGTGGGTTGTGCTTCTTGCCAAAGGGCCATAATGCCATTGGGCTAAATTGGGTGTTTATGGTAAAGAAAGATCCTGAAGGCAATGTGATCAAACATAAGGCCAGACTAGTGGCTAAAGGCTATGTTCAGCATGAGGGGGTGAATTTTGAAGAAGTTTTTGCTCCAGTGACTAGGATTGAAACTCTAAGATTGTTACTAGCACTGGCAGCAAAATTTGGTTGGAAGGTACATCATATGGATGCGAAATCTGCGTTCTTGAATGGGGACTTGGTTGAGGAGGTGTATGTAAAGTAGCATCCTGGTTTTATTGTAGAGAAAGGAAACGACAAGGAACTCAGACTGAGGAAGGCATTGTATGGGCTGCGTTAGGCACCCAGAGCATGGAATACAAGACTTGACAGGGAACTTATGAAACTTGGTTTTGTAAAGAATCCACTTGAACATGCTGTCTACAGATGTTGAGACAAGAATGATTTCTCTTGTTAGTAGGTGTTTATGTGGATGATTTAATCAAAATAGGAACAAGTCAAGAAGGCATAACTGTATTCAAGGAACAAATGAACAACGCCTTCAGTACGAGTGACCTCGGACTGTTGTCCTATTACTTGGGTATTCAAGTAGACCAGAGGGATGGCTATACTACTTTGTGTCAGAGTTCTTATACTCTGAAGATTCTTGAGCAGGATGACAAGTCATTGGAGAACAAACTGAAGCTCAGCAAGAATGACAAGTCAGCTCTGGTGGATGCAACAAAATACAGGAGTATGATTGGGAGTCTTAGATATTTGGTGAACACAAGACCAGAAATTGCTTATTCTATTGGGATCGTGAGTAGGCACATGGAACTACCGAGAGCAAGCCACTAGGCCGCAGTGAAGCAGATACTTTGTTATCTAGCTGGTATAGTCAACTATGATTGCAGGTACATCAGATCAGGTAACACTAAGCCCAAACTCATTGGTTACAATGATAGTGATTTGGCCGGTGAGGAAGATGACAGAAAGAGCAAAGGTGGCTCAATGCTTTCATGGGAATGAACTTGATTACATGAATATCACAGAAGCAGAGAGTGGTTGCCCAATTGCTCAATACCACTTTCTTGATGTGAATTGAAGTTGCACCATTAAGTCCATCCTTAACATCATCATTAGCTAGACAAGTAAAATACAAGAACCCTGTGAGATCAACATGATAAGCAAGGTTCTAGTAAATATTTGAAGAACACAAGCCTAGCTAACAACCTATGTATGCTAGTTATCAAATCATCATTCAAACCTATACAAGCATACACCACACACATTAGGAAACCACATGTAAATAATCTATATGCAATGCAAGCAAGTGTATGAATATGCACAATTCAAATACAATCAACCATGTCCATGAGCTTGCTCCCCCTACTTGTGTGCTTTCCTTTTGTCCAAGAATTTGATCCCCATGTAATCTTTAATCTTGTGGATCATCCTTCTTGTTGGCTGGCCTATTGCTCTCCCATCATCGGCCTCCATGATGGTTCATCGCGTACTTCTATCTATCTTGATCATCTCTCAATCCAATATATCACCTCATATCTTTCTTGTCCAATCTCTCCCTCACACTCTTGATTTCATATCTTTGTCCAAATCTCTCCCCCTTTGTCATCAATTTTCGTAAAAGATAGGCTCTCTATTGTGACAAAAGTGTGTGGTAGGGATGTTGAGGGTAGATACTTGCACATTTGATGGACACCACCATTTTGAGTTGGAATGACACCACTTGAAAACCATCCATAGAATGAGATACCACATGTTAGGATCTTGCATCTCTTGATACCAAATGAATAAGTATCTTCCCTATGTCATATCATTGATCATCCACTTGAACTTGAGCTCTTGTTGGTGTGGGAAGTCTTCATCTTGATGATCACTTAAAGTTGAGGATCACTTGCACTTCATGTTTGATATCACTCGTATGATTGATCTAGACACCACTTGTGAGTACCATTGGGTTGGACTTATACCATTTGCATGGATGCCATCATGATGAACATAGTACCACTTGAAGTTGAACCACTTTGTAGGCATACACCAAGTATAGAAATACCACTTTGAAGAATAGTGATACCACTTGTTGGAATAAACATTTGCTTGCTACTAGTTATTTGGTGAGTCTAAATACTACTTGAAAGATTAACTTGATATCCATTTTCATTGTTGTCTTGTGCTTCTTGAACTTATCTTGTTATCATGAGATTCTTTCTCAAATAGTTCATTCTAGCAAACTTGCATAACTAATCTAACTCGGTTTGAAGTAAAGACAAGCTTCTTCATGCCACTAGGGGTTATCTTGCCTATGTTGAATTTGATCCTTTTTTCTCATTTAACTAAATCAAACGCTAGGTTCATATGCTCATGAACAAGTCATATGTAGCCACTAGATCAAACAAGACATAGAAACAATAGCGGCATCATATGAACTCAAAAATCATTTGATTTTTCATGAATGCTCGTCTATGTATGATTATATGCTCTAAAAAAGTCCTTAACAAAATATGGATGCATATGCCATACAATGATACCTTTGCTATCTCGGAGTAGAGGATAGTCAATGAATTCCATTTGAAACCTCGGTGAATACAAGGCATCCATAGAGAAATCCATTCTTCACCATTATGAATTGAGAACCACATATGATCAAGTGCAGTTAGCTTCAATGTTGTGGTTGACTTACTTATTTTCTTGATCAATGCTTGCATGAGAGAATACCATTTGTAAGATGACATCGCTTTTAGATATATGAATTCTTATCATTTGGTTGTTGCTTGCTCTCTAGATCAATCCTTTTGATTTGCTTCAACTAAGCATCTCTAATGATTACTCCAGATCACTACTTCCATGTTAGCCATCCAAGTATCACCCACTTGGTTTACCTACATAAGGCGGCACACCCTGACACTTGGGAGAATTGACCTCTCTCCAAAGAGCCATCTTCAATACTCACTTAAATTGCGTTTGCTTGATTGATCTAAGGAATGAACATGATGATCAACTTGAATTCCTTCTTTAAGTCCTTTTCTTTGTACTTCTTTAAGTCCTTTTCTTTCTATCCAATTGATCTAGCATTATTCATCACTAGGACTTAAGCTTCATCTTCTGCTTGATCTTGATCTTCATTTTTCATGATACAAACCAAACAAATGACTCTCAACCACTTGTAATTATATTTCTAACTTGAGAACCTTTCAATGCAAGAGATACCAAATATTTTTAATAATTCTCTCTTGTGAACAGATTCTGTACACTTCAAAGAATATATCATATCTCCCAATGTACTTGTCCAAAAACCATAACATTTTTGTGGATATGACCTTCTATGAGTGTAATAGCAGCCACCAAAATTTGAGCTTCATTTGATTTCATATGGGCTGACAACCAATAATTTTCTCCACACTGCATGCTGAAAACTGCTGCATATGTGTTGACAACAACCACTCCAAAACCAAAGTAATCCTTATCTAATTCTCATGAAACTTCAACAGAATCTTATACCATAAGTCTACAACATTCATACCAAATTTTAAGCCAAACCAAATAGTTTGATCACTCAAACATGGCTTTCTTTTCAGCTAGCTCAGATTTCAGATTTTGGACAGATTTTGACAATTAAGATAAACTTTATCAAATTGAATCAAACTTGAGATAAACTAGCTTGAATACTCTCACAAGACATAAATCCATTCAATGCACTTACTAAAAGTCATCTTATGATCATATCCAACCAAATTTACCCAAATTTGATCACTAAGCAATTATTCCATTCAATCATCTCAAAGAAAGCAACAATTGCATATTTATCCAATTCGATCAACTCATATCCATCCAAATGAATAAGATCAACAAACGATATACCTTGAAGGTTCATGATCACCCATTTGCAAGCTTCATCTTGAATGTTTACAAGTCATCAAATATTTAACCGATGAAGCACCCACAACTTGATCTTTTGCACTGGTATGAATTAAGCACTTGGACTTCACTTTTTTTGACTTGGCATTGGACTAGGATTTTCACTAGGATTCATAACTTGACTCAACATGTGATTCATAAATGTGAATACCAATTGAATCAAGCCTCCAATGCCATGGTACCTACACACATTCCACTTTTTGATGGTACCCAAACTAGTTTGAGTCCTCTCAAGTTAGGTGCAACATACTTAGACGTAGCCTTAGTATGGATAGCGGGATGTTTTGCAATAGAAACAATAGAGGTACCATTGTCATCATTCCTAAGCTTAGTATTTGTATGAATTGAAATAGGCTTAGGAGTGTTACCTAGGGGAAAATGAATTAGCCATGTGTCCCCTTTCCCGGCATGTGTAGCACCTTTGCTTTGCTTGAGCCTTCTCTTTCTTGCTCATGTGGTGCTCCTCCTTGCCTTGCCTCTTGTGGGTTGCTTG
Source organism: Eremochloa ophiuroides (assembly GCA_038502445.1). Taxonomy (NCBI): domain Eukaryota; kingdom Viridiplantae; phylum Streptophyta; class Magnoliopsida; order Poales; family Poaceae; genus Eremochloa; species Eremochloa ophiuroides. The sequence goes on from JAHLJS010000008.1 coordinate 23,907,103, forward strand.
AACCTTCTTCTCAAGCTTGTGAGGACACTTCAAGGCAAAGTGACCCCTAGCTTCACATTTGAAGCACTTGATATGAGCTAGATCTTTCTTCACTTGAAGCTTGCTCATCGTCAACTTGGCATCATGGATGTGAGTGGGATGCCTTCTTCTTCCACTACCCCTTCTTGTTTTCTTGATTTCAACTTTGGGTGTCTTCTCTTGTGGCTTTTGTTGAGGCCTCGCAAATCTCTTGTATAGACACGTAGAAGGGATATCACTTCTAGTCCTACACTTAGGACATTGTGGATGTGTGAGCCTCTCCTCTTCTTTCTTCTTGGGCTTCTCTTTTCTAGGGCATGACAAAGCTAGATGACCCATTTCATGGCACACAATTCACATGAAAGGAGCAAGTCTTTCTTGCTCTTGCTTCTTCTCTTTCCTAGCTTTTTTTCTATCACCTTTGGTCATGTCCCACTTCTTCTTGATGCACCCAAGGCCACTCTTGTCGCCAACCATTCTTGCGCTCTTCAACATATTATTGAGGGTGACTTTTGAGTTGTTCCACTTCTCTAGCTTGTTGCTCAAGTTCTTCACTTCACTTTTGAGCTCATTGTTATCCTTCAAAATGTTAGTCTCACAAGACATATATAGAAGTAGAACAAGTATATGAACGTGAAGAACATGGCATAGAATGTAAATCATCACATGAGGTGGATACACTCTTCATACCTACATCGCAAGGGTTAGCAACATATGATTGATCATTGGACCCAAGTGATGATCTCTCGCTAGTTTTAAATTTTTCTTATGGGCCTCGGTCGTCGGGGTGCTATTAAGCCCGGCGGTCACCGTCTTCGTGGCTGTGCCCCGGTCGGGGAAGCGTAGACAGTTGTGAGCGGAATGATGAGCCGCCTCGTTGCCCTCGGCGTACCTGTTGGCGATACGCAGCATCTCGGCGATAGAGCTCGGCCTACTGCGGAACAGCTTCCTCTGATGTTCTTCATCTGGTCAGAGGCTGTGCATGAAAGCGACGATGGCTTCAGTGTCTATGATGCTAGGGATGTTGTTTCTGGTCTCTGAGAAGCGCTGAATGAAATCTCGCAGGGTCTCGCGCGATGCCTGCTGGAGCTTCTCGAGGTCATACTTCGTGCCTAGCTGCTTGCAAGTGGCACGGTAGTTACTGATGAACTGCTTCTTCAACTGATCCCAAGTATCGATGGAGTTTGGCTTCAAACTGAGCAGCCAATTATTGGTGGATGCGTTAAGTATGACGGGCAAATAATTTGCCATGACTTCCGTGTTTCCTCTGGCGGCTTTGACCGCAATCTCGTAGATGGTGAGCCACTTTGTGGGATTAGCGGTGCCGTCGTAGGTCTCGACGCCAACGACCTTGAAGTTTGGAGGCCAGTGTACCGCCTTGAGATCAGCTATGAATGGTAGCTCAGTGGAAGTCTTGTTGGTGATCGGAGGGCCGTGAGTTTCATCGTACTTCCTTTGGCGCTCGGTCTCTGCTGAGTGTCCTGACTTCTCTTTGATTATTGATGCGACCACGGAGATCTTTGTTTTTCAGGTGCTCGCGGAGATCAGATTGATCGACCTCCTGGTCGTCGTCTTGCCGATGGCGTCTTCGCCCGCTACGGGAGTGACCGCCATCTTCTTGGTGGCGCTCGGTGGCCGATGCAGTGGAGTGCGATGGAGCAGCATGACGTTCTTCATTGATCTGGACTTGAGCCGCCTTGAGGAGGGCTGTGAGGCATGCAGCCTCTGGTGTCTGGCGCATATGCGCTGCTTCTGTTATTGCACAGGCGACGTTCACACTTGGGGTTTTGTAGACAGGGCGTCGCCGATCAGATCGAATTCATGCTCGAGGTTCCGAGCAATGGACGGAGCCTTCTTTCCTTCAATACGCTGCTCGTGGTTGTTGATGGTCACTAACACCCTATTTTACCGTGAACATTTCACCTATAATCAGGGTAAAACCATATGAAATGCAAAGAACTCACTTTGAAACTCATCTAGTTCCACATGTACTTGGAGAAATGTTGTGTATGCAGGAAAAATAGTGAAAACGGGCAAAAACGAAGCAAACCAAGACAGGTTGGCAGCTCAGCTGCCACATGGGAGGCAGAGGGGGGCAACCGCCCTCCACATAGAGCGCCCGCCCTGTCAAGTGTGCCAAATGCACTCTACCACCTCATGGATCCGTGCGCCATCCTCCCAAATGGCCTGAGGCACGTTGATTCAACATCAACGGCTTAGAAATGTGTCACAATGATCTGGTGTCCCTATCAATAGGGCGCTCGCCCTGTCCAAATTGCATGCCACGTCTACAATCCTAGTGAAGGTCTCCACGAGTCATCCAAGCCATCAAACAAACTCGGTTTTCATCCAACGGTGATCAAGTGATGTGCCAAGGATCGATGGACCCACATGTCATCGTCCTAGGGGTTGCAAACCACCAAATCAGAGCACCAACTGACCTTGCAACCACCTTTGAGGAGGAATGAGGGCCGTTGGATGCAAGTAGGTGCATCCAAGGGGGCGCCCGCCCTCCTAGTAGGGCGCTTGCCCGGCCACTTCGGGCCACCGACCTCCAGAACGCCTACAAGTACCCTTAGAGCTCTCCTACACTATAAATAGGACTTGTTTCCTCACTTGTAAGGAGAAACTGTAACACCTCAGGTGTTAGTCATGAGCTAACCAGCGAGTGTGGACCTAATCGAGTTATTTCAATCAATGATCCTAATCACTATTTCATATTCATCTCCATCTACCTTGATCATTGGAGAAGTTGCATGAAGATTTAAATTGAGAATTCACATGGAATGACAAGTTATTCACTTAATTGGATTTATGGATTAAGCGAAGATGAGCATGCAAAGCCAACCAAACCTTGCAACCTTGCCCAAACAACTCTATTTGAACTCTACAACAAAAGTCATGAAGGACTCATGTTGAGAAAATGTCAAGAAAAAACCTCAATTGGCCTAAATATCCACATTGAGCTCTCTAATGATCTTAGTTTGACCAAAGTGGAAATACTATTTGTGAGCAAGGTATGAAGTTTTACCTTTAATGAAAGTTGGAGATATTTTGGAGTACAACAAATGTTATTTAGGGACCAAGTCATGATTCAACCTCTATGTGCCCCAAAAAGTGGACACAAGACATAAGAAAAATCTAATTACAGGACTTGATTAAATTCAAAGTCTGAAAATGGTGTTGATTTCATGGCCTTTCCGTGTTCTCCAATTTCGTTAAGCAACTTGAGTTGGACCAAAAGTAGAAGTTGTTACAAACCCTTTGAGGCACAACATATTCAAATTTGAGGTCAATCCGACTTCGTTTGACAAGAGTTGTCACTCGATCTTTGATCGTAATTAGCTTGTTGACAGCATCAACTTTAGAGCTAATTACCCGCTAATCCATTTATCTTTTGGCCGAGCACCCTTAATCAAGTTCGTAGACCTCTGTGAGAACAAAAACTTTGCTGCAAGCATCAATGTCCGAATCTATTGGAAATATGCCGAAAATTGGATCCAAAGCGCGGCAACCCATCGCCCGCCAGCTGTTTGATGTGGGGCCTCAATGGCGTGACGTGGCAGCGCTGCTCTGAGCTTCCAGCTCCATTGTCGGCCACTGCCCGCGCTCCAGCTCCAAAGGCGAGCACCAGAGCACTCCACTTCGCCCTCTCGCTCATTTGCTCACTCTCGCGCTTGCTCTCGCCTGCGCAGCTGCTGCTCGCGGCTCCGTCCGCCATGGACGCGAGCAGAGCAGAGCGCCACCGCCATTGCCGGCCGGGCGAAGCTCGAGCCGCCGCCGTTCCTCGCCTTCGCGCGTCCTCGTCCTGAGCTGACATCGCCATCACACTCGCGACCATATCCTCGTCTTCCCGTGCCTTTTCCCCGGTCCGCACATCGCCGGAGTCTGCTCGCCGCCGCCGTCGGTTTGCTGCTGTGCTGCCGGCTGTGTGCGTGGCCATGCTGCCACCGGCCGTCTCCTGCAGCCCTGCAGTCACCTACGGGTGCGAGGTGGGGCTAGGAAGCTCCTCCGCCGCCGCTCGTCGCCGGTCCGACCTCCTCCGGCCGAGCCGGCCGAGCTCCTTTGTCACACCCAATTTTAAGGATAAAATTGAATGAACCAACTTATGTGCGCCCAGAGATCAATCACACACATAAGCGACAAATTACATAGTACCATCACAAGGTTCAATATATAACGAATAATATCACAGAGTCTTTACATAAATAGCAGCGGACTAATAATTATAATCTCTCGCGGAAGCTCCAATTCACAGGGAAGTAGTTGACTGGTGAACCACAATCCTAGTAACCCTCAGAAGAATCATCATAGTCATCTGTTACCCATCCGGGATTTTTATCCAAATATGAAAAATAAAGCAAGCGTAAGTACATGTCGTACTCAACAAGAATAACATGGGTTTATGAGGCTCAAATAAGGCTTGACACTGGTTTGACAGCGGTTGCTTTTAATTGATCATATTTTAGCAATTTGAGTAGCAGCAATAGAATATTCCAAGGAACAAGATTTGCATGATCATATAAACATGATAATTAATATGGAATAAACATCAACAGAAACTTCAAAATAAATCAATATTAAATTAGTTAAGTTCCTGTAAGACGTCCAAGGCCGCTCGTGACCGTGAGCGCGGCTGATATATCAGTTTTACACTCTGCAGAGGTTGCACACTTTCACCATGAGTCGTGATTCCCATATGCCAAGGGTCATGACTCCCATGTCACCTCACCAAGGAAGTGCGGCAGGGTACACTATGAAGTCTTTCAAAAGCCTTCCTAACATGCCACTAATCAATCCAGGCGCAATGGCAAGGGGCGGTAGAGCCCTCCTTCTAGTGGCACACACACGCAGCAGTACACACAAAGACAGGAGCCGCAAAACAACCAGCTCGGCAAGGAACCTTTCAAGATTAACAACATAATAGAAAGTAACTTCATACTTGACTAAAGTCAGAGCCATATAACCCTCATGGTTGCGCTGTAAGTCCCGGTGTCATACTTACAGTTAAGTGCTTAGTCCATGTTGCTAAAAAGCATCTTTTAATCTTTATCTCATAATTAATTAATCAAGTTCATAAGATCATGGCATCATCCAGCGCTAGCATCACTACTCAAATGCAATCTCATAGGTAACAAGGATCAAGTGATCAAAACTTAGGAATAAATACTATGGTTGCCAAGGTAGACACATGCATCATGAATTTAGTGATTAAGGTGAATAGGCAACAAGGATGGTCCATGCTATACTTGCCTTGATCAAAGTGCTCTGGAGAACTTGGATCCTCTGTGTACTCTTGATCACCAACGTATTGCTCACCGTCTGAACTCGATCATAAAATCACCACACAATCATCGAGGCAATCATACACGAAGCAAACAAGATCTATATTAGAAACAGTACACCAACAGTGGAAAAACAGATTTAAAAGTGTATAAAAATAATCTACGCGTCGCTACGATTCCAACGATATAAAGATCACGAAAATCGGAGTTCAAACGGGAAAGTTACGAAATAAACAAGTTTTACTTTAATAAAATAATAGAATAAATCTAATCTTGAATTTTAAAAGTTGAAAACATGAGTAACAGTAGTATCATTAGATAGATTACAAAATTATGAATCTAACGAGACTTGAACGGATCAAATCGGAGCTAAAACGAATAAAATATGGCCGAAATAAACTGAGTGACAAATCTGTAAATATTGAAAACGCCTTTTTGAATTAAAACCGAGGAAATACGTTTTCTAAATAGGAAAGCGTAATCTGAGAAATACGCCAAAGGATCGCGGGTTAGAACATTAAAAAGCTCAGGGGCTCTTCTGCAAAAGTGCCGGTCGAAAAGGTATCTCTCACTGTGAGCCGTTGGATCGGCCGTGGACGGCGCAGGTAGCTCGGGAAAAGAGGGGCGGCTCTGGTCGCCGGAGTCGGGTGGTGCTCGGCCGATTCCTCGTCGGCAAGATGGCCGAGGACGGCGTTTTCGGGGCTAGGAAGCTCGGCACACCTCGGGACCTGGTCGGGAAGCAAGAGGAGTTCAAGCCGAACCTATCTATGGTTTCGGTTGCCATAGAGGTAGCTCGGGGAGGGTGCGGCGAGCTAGGTGGCGGAAGTATGGTGGCGGCGAAGCTCGGCATCATGGCTGTAGTGCACAAAACCGAGGGAGAAGGGGTCGGCAAGGTTCCTGACCTTGCTGCGAAGCTTGGAGACCAACCAATTTCGACGGAGAAGTCTTCCCGAGGAGAAATCGACGGCGGTGGCGGAGCTCGGGGCGACGGCGGAGCTCGGGGCGGCGGCTAGGGCAAGATTGAAGGGCGTGGCTTGCTCGGGAACTTGTGGGGAGGGACGGCAGAGCTCGGCCGACCTATATAGGGGCGCGAGGGAGGCGTAGGAGATCCGGACTTCGGGAGATTCGGTGGTTAGGATACGGTCGGAGACAGCAGTCGTGCTCGGTTCGGGCTCTGTCCGGAGGAAGGAAACGGCGCTGTGCCATGGCCCGACGCGTCAGTGCCAGTAGGAGGGAAGGGGAGAGGGTCGCGGCTTCCTTTTACGGGCCGGTGGAGGCGTGCTCAGGACGGACTCGTCCGAGGATTCCGGCGGCGGTCGGTTGGACATCGAGTCCTGCTCGGACTCCCGAGGAAGGAAGGGGACGGCTCTGAGCAGCAGGCCCCGCATGGCAGCCAAAGAAAAAGAGCGCCTGCGTGAGGGAGATAGGCTGGACTGCCGACGCTCGGGTGGCCTTCGGCCCACGCGGCAAAAAAGGAAGAGGGAAGGTTTCCAAATACATTTGAATATTTCCAAATCTCAATAAAGTGCACATCAAACAAAAATATCATTGAGCAGCATGGATGCAACAAATCATGTTTCTACTTTCTATGATTTATTTTAATTGCTAAAAATTATTATTTGCTAGGTTAATATGCCAAACAATTGCATAAATAAATCAATTTGTCCCTACTTTAAATAAAGCAAATTTTAGGGTGTTTCAATTCTACCCCCCTTAAAATTAATCTCGTCCTCGAGATTAGATTAGCTTACTCAAAAAGTTGGGGATATGACTTTCTCAATTCTTCCTCTCTTTCCCAGGTTGCCTCATCCTCTGTATACCGATTCCACTGAACCTTGCACATTTTTATAACTCTGCTCCTTGTGACTCGCTCTGCTGTTTCCAATATTTTAATTGGGTATTCTTCATATGTGAGATCTTCTTTAACAACCAATTCCTCCAATGGTATTTGCTCTTCGGGCACTCGCAAACACTTTCTAAGTTGGGATATATGAAACACATCATGAACACCCGACAAACTTTCGGGTAGTTCTAGCTGATAAGCTACTTCTCCACGTCTTGCTAGAATCTTGAATGGGCCAATATACCTCGGTGCCAATTTACCTTTCATATTGAACCTTTTTACACCTCGCATAGGTGACACTTTCAGGTAGACATAATCTCCCACTTCAAATGTCAGTTCTCTTCTTCTTGTGTCTGCATAACTCTTTTTTCGCGACTGAGCCACTCTCAAGTTTTCTCTAATTTTCGCAACTTGTTCCTCTGCATCTCTCAACACTGCTGGTCCAAACACTTGAGTTTCTCCGGTTTGGTTCCAAAATAAAGGTGTTCTACATTTACGACCATACAAAGCCTCGAACGGTGCCATCTTGAGACTCTTTTGGTAACTATTATTATAAGAGAACTCTGCATATGGCAAACTCTTATCCCAACTTTCACTCTTTTGCAATGCACAGGCTCTCAACATGTCTTCTAATATTTGATTGGTCCTTTCTGTTTGTCCATCTGTCTGAGGGTGATAGGCAGTACTAAAATTCAGCTCAGTTCCCAAGGATTTATGTATTTTCTTCCAAAAGTGAGACATGAATTGAGTACCTCTGTCAGACATAATTTTCTTAGGAACCCCATGTAGACACACAATTCTTGCCATATATAATTCAGCTAGCTTTGCTCCGGCATAGGTAGTCTTAACCGGTATAAAGTGAGCAATTTTAGTTAAACGATCAACAATTACCCAAATAGAATCATACCCTGACTGAGTACGTGGCAACCCAACTATGAAATCCATACCAACTTCATCCCACTTCCATTCAGGTATCTTCATAGGTTGTAGCAAACCTGCAGGTCTCTGATGCTCAGCTTTAACTCTCTGACAGGTGTCACATATTGCTACATATTCTGCCACATCTCTTTTAAGTCCAACCCACCAATACCTTTCTTTAAGATCTAAATACATTTTTGTGCTGCCGGGATGTATGGAGTAGGCTGAGTCATGAGCTTCTCGGAGTATCGCGTCGCGAATAGATCTTATCTCGGGTACACACAACCTTTTTCCAAACTATAGAGTACCCTGTTCATCTATTCTAAATCCGGGTGACTTACCAACCACTACATTTTCAGCTATCTCTCTGAGCTTCTCATCTTCCAGCTGCCCTTTGTGTATATCCTGTTCTAGTGTAGGTTCAACCACTATCTCCATAGCATTAGTAACCAAACTTAAATTGAGACGCTCAAATTCAGCACATAGCTCCTCTGGCATAGGCGTTACTCGCATCTCATTAGCATAGCTCTTTCTACTAAGGGCATCAGCGACAACATTCACTTTTCCTGGATGATAATGTACCTCTAAATCATAATCCTTGATCAACTCTAACCAGCGACGTTGCCTCAAATTCAGATCTGACTGAGTAAAAATATATTTCAAACTCTTGTGGTCGGTGTAGATATCACACTTTTGCCCAATAATATAGTGTCTCCAAATTTTTAACGAATGCACAACTGCAGCTAACTCAAGGTCATGAGTAGGATACTTCAATTCATGTTTCCTCAGCTGTCTTGACGCATAGGCCACAACTCTTCCTTCTTGCATAAGAACACAACCCAAGCCTTGACGAGATGCATCGCAATATATAGCAAATCTCCTGCTCAAATCCGGCAAAGTCAACACGGGGGCTGTGGTTAATCTTTTCTTCAATTCTTCAAAATTCTTTTGACACTTTTCCGGCCAGACAAACTTAGCATTCTTTTCTAATAAAGCAGTCATAGGCTTAGCAAGCTTTGAGAACCCTTCAATAAATCTCCTGTAATACCCTGCTAATCCCAGAAAACTACGAATCTCGCTAACAGTTGTTGGTGGCTTCCAATTCAGAACATCTTCTACTTTGCTAGGATCAACCGCTATACCACCATTGGAGACAATATGACCAAGAAAGGCAACTTCCTTTAACCAAAATTCACACTTGCTCCGCTTAGCATACAACTTATGCTCTCGTAATTTTTGTAGCACCAATCTTAAATGTTCAACATGTTCCTCATCATTTTTCGAATAAATTAAAATATCATCGATAAATACCACAACGAACTTGTCTAGGTACTCCATAAACACTTTATTCATCAGATACATAAAGTAGGCAGGTGCATTGGTCAATCCAAAGGACATCACGGTGTACTCATATAATCCATACCGTGTAGTAAAAACTGTCTTAGGTATATCTGTAGCACGAATTTTTAGTTGATGGTAACCGGAGCGAAGATCAATCTTGGAAAATACACAGGCTCCTCTCAATTGGTCAAACAAATCATCAATTCTAGGCAATGGATATTTATTCTTGATAGTAACCTCATTAAGTGACCGATAATCCACACACATCCGCTGACTTCCATCTTTCTTATCAACAAAAATAACTGGTGCTCCCCAAGGTGAAGAACTAGGCCGAATAAAACCTTTGTCTAATAATTCTTTAATTTATTTCTTAAGTTCTTCTAACTCATTTACTCCCATTCTATATGGACGCTTAGCTATGGGTGCAGTTCTAGGCAACAATTCAATAATAAATTCAATGTCGCGGTCGGGTGGCATACCTGGCAATTCATCAGGGAATACGTCCGGAAACTCATCCACAACGTGATCTAGCTGGCTGTCATCCTCCTGGAGTTGATTAACTGTCGCTGCAGGTGGTGGTTGCATTACTACATCAACACTGACTTTGTCTCCTTTAGGCGTAGTTAACACAACGACCTTCTCCTCACACTGAATAACTGCCTTATTTTTCTTCATCCAATCCAGACCCAATATGACATCAATCCCAGCTGTTCTTATTACGGTAAGGTTCACTTTAATGTCTACCCCCTTAGAGCAATATTAACCGAAGGACAGTAATATTGAGCTTGCATAGCCCTACCCGGTGAATTTACTAATATTGGGTTTTGTAGAGCTAAAAGTGGTATACTCCGTACTCTAACAAAACTTTGTGATACGAAAGAATGCGAAGCACCGGAATCAAAAAGAACAGTAGCGAGGATGGAGTTGACACTGAACGTACCCATCATAACTTCTGGTGCTTCCTGAGCTGTCTCTGTGGACACATGATTCACCCTTCCTTGATTAGATGGTGGCTGGTATCTGCTCTTTGGGTTGCTCCCCTGGGGAGTCTGCTGGTTCTGCTTCTTGGGGCAGTTGTAGGAGAGGTGTCCAGTTTCTCCACAACCAAAACACTTGTTGGGGGTGCCCGGTGTATTAGTCCTCATGGGAGTCTTACTCGGGTAGCTTGCTGGGGTGTTTGAGAGAGAGTCTTCTGCTGCTGCTGAGGATAGGGGGAACGAGGTTGGTTCTGATTACGGTTCCACTGACTAGATCCCCCTTGGTTCCACTGGTTGGATGGCCCCTGGTGTTTCTGCTGAAATTTTTGCTGCGCGGTATTGGGACACTGACGGTTGTTCCTGGAAAAACCTGGTCCTTGCTTCTTCCTCTTGTTATCAGCCATCTCCTGGCTCTTGTTGTCAATCATGATAGCGCGGTTCACAAGCTCTTGGAAATTGGGGTAGGTGGTTGTCATGAGTTGGAGTTGCAATCTATCATGAAGTCCCTTGAGGAAGAGACGTTGCTTGTCCTTGTCATTAGCAACATCGTCAGGAGCATACTGTGACAATTGAACAAAATGATCATGGAATTCTGGCACAGACATCCGTCCTTGCTTCAGAGATCTGAAATCTGCCTGCTTCAGCTCGATCAGACCTTCAGGGATATGATATGACCTGAAGTTTTCACAAAACTCTTGCCAGGTGATAGCAGGTGCATTGTTGGGACGACCATACTGGAATGATTTCCACCAGTCTTGAGCAGCTCCTTGCAACTGTCCAGATGCATATAACACCTTCTCTTGATCGTTGCACTGCGCAATGTTGAGTTGCCTCTCCACAGCGCAAAGCCAGTCATCAGCATCTAGCGGGTCAGCGGCATGGTTGAACACAGATGGACGACCCTTCAGAAATTCTCCTCGCTTATCTCTAGCAGGAGCTGGAACAGGCTGCGGTCCTCCAGCTGGTTGATGCTGAATGAACTGCATCATAGTTTGCATCAGCTGGTTCTATGAAGCGAAGATGTCTTGAATGCTAGGTTGCGGTGGTGGTGGTGGATTGGCATTCCTCCTGTTACCGGCCATCTGTTTTTCAACACATAAATGAGTTTTAGTATTTTTACCATTATGCAATCACTTATGAATAACGAATCTGAATTTTCTGGGCGAGATCCGATAACAGCAGAGAAGAAAAATGATCATATCTGGAGTTTCCGAAATCAAACAGAGACGTTCTCTATACCGTTGGAAAGATCAGAAAATTTTCTACAACTTCCATGCTGATCACTTCTCCCGATTCGGAAGTTAAATTAACCAAAAATAGACACGAACAGAAACTGTCCAGGCTGCCAGTCTGCGCAGAAACTTCAATTTGCAATAGTTACATCTCTCAAACCGTAATGGATATTAACTTGATTCTTGTGGAAATGAAAAGGTCTGGAAGTCTACTGTTCCCCATTAAATTGTCATAATTTTTGAAATTACGAAATTAATTAAGAATAATTAACAAGACAGAGAGGTCTGAAAAACAGATTTGGTGAAACACAGATTTAACCAAAACAACTACTGCTTCAATACTTCTCAAATCTTAGACCCTAACTAAGAGAGTTGTAGTCATGCTCAGCACTCATTACAAAGAACCAAATCACAAATATTTCATAAGAACAAAGCAACTAACACATAGAGTTTCATACGCACACAAGACTCGACTCGACTCAACTTAGCGCTACTAGCGTCTCTTATTGCTAAGGGAATTTTCCTAACCCTATGGAGCGGAATCCTTGAATGGTGGAGGTGTGGGAATCTCCTGGAATAGCTTTGGTTGGTTGAGTCTTGCTCGATATCCATCAATCTCTTGATCTGCTTGTGTGTTGGCACTCTTAGCTCTTGCCAAATCGCGTTCCAAACCATGGACTCTTCCCAGAAGTGCCCAAGATAATCTTGCTAGAGCTCTAAGAGCGGGCTGATCCACTTCGGGCATAGTCATAGCGACGTCACCTTCTTTAGTCACCATGCGAGGGTAGAATCTATGGACATCTCCTTCCATATCTTCATAGCGGCGACCATGGTAGTAGAGGTAGGCATGAGTAGTGGCATCTTCCATGCTCTCTTCCACGGTCCTACGTGGAGCGGCGCTCTTGTGAACAGATTCCGTCTTGTAGGCTCTATGCTGTGAATCCCAAACCTTGATATTCAACTCTGTGGTCCAGTAGGTGTCTCGTAGAGGATGCGTGTGCTCCATGCTATAGTAGTTGAGAGTAGGTTGCAGGTCGGCGTAGTAGGGGGTCAGCATGTTGACGAGCATTGTGTGGAAAAATGCATCTTCTTCTGGATACTTAGTATATTCCTCCAGGATCCATCCCATCCTCCTGGGCGGTTCACCTCTGGCGGGGGCTTCGGGTGCGGGTGATGCAACAGGCGGTGGAGGTGACGGAATCGCAGGCGTCGGCGACGGAAGGATCCCTTCAACATCTTCCATGTACATAGCTTTCTCTTCACTTTCATTTTCCGGGGCAATCACCACGTCGTCTTTAGCTGGAATGTCCAAAGCTCGCGGTGGGTAGTAACCTCCGGTGCTGATGCATGCAGTTTTGCATCCACGAACCATCTTCTCCAATATAGATCAAGACAAAGTTAGAATTGGAATAGACTGAATATTTTTATAATGGAATAAGGGTAAGGGAAGCATAAAAATTTTAGCAGTTAGCAAGTTAAGGTGAAAAGCATGAATGAGGTGAGAAAAACATCTCTAGAATTTCTAGGTTTGCGTCCTACAGTCAACCTTTGCTCTGATACCAATCTGTTACACCCAATTTTAAGGATAAAATTGAATGAACCAACTTATGTGCGCCCAGAGATCAATCACACACATAAGCGACAAATTACATAGTACCATCACAAGGTTCAATATATAACGAATAATATCACAGAGTCTTTACATAAATAGCAGCGGACTAATAATTATAATCTCTCGCGGAAGCTCCAATTCACAGGGAAGTAGTTGACTGGTGAACCACAATCCTAGTAACCCTCAGAAGAATCATCATAGTCATCTGTTACCCATCCGGGATTTTTATCCAAATATGAAAAATAAAGCAAGCGTAAGTACATGTCGTACTCAACAAGAATAACATGGGTTTATGAGGCTCAAATAAGGCTTGACACTGGTTTGACAGCGGTTGCTTTTAATTGATCATATTTTAGCAATTTGAGTAGCAGCAATAGAATATTCCAAGGAACAAGATTTGCATGATCATATAAACATGATAATTAATATGGAATAAACATCAACAGAAACTTCAAAATAAATCAATATTAAATTAGTTAAGTTCCTGTAAGACGTCCAAGGCCGCTCGTGACCGTGAGCGCGGCTGATATATCAGTTTTACACTCTGCAGAGGTTGCACACTTTCACCATGAGTCGTGATTCCCATATGCCAAGGGTCATGACTCCCATGTCACCTCACCAAGGAAGTGCGGCAGGGTACACTATGAAGTCTTTCAAAAGCCTTCCTAACATGCCACTAATCAATCCAGGCGCAATGGCAAGGGGCGGTAGAGCCCTCCTTCTAGTGGCACACACACGCAGCAGTACACACAAAGACAGGAGCCGCAAAACAACCAGCTCGGCAAGGAACCTTTCAAGATTAACAACATAATAGAAAGTAACTTCATACTTGACTAAAGTCAGAGCCATATAACCCTCATGGTTGCGCTGTAAGTCCCGGTGTCATACTTACAGTTAAGTGCTTAGTCCATGTTGCTAAAAAGCATCTTTTAATCTTTATCTCATAATTAATTAATCAAGTTCATAAGATCATGGCATCATCCAGCGCTAGCATCACTACTCAAATGCAATCTCATAGGTAACAAGGATCAAGTGATCAAAACTTAGGAATAAATACTATGGTTGCCAAGGTAGACACATGCATCATGAATTTAGTGATTAAGGTGAATAGGCAACAAGGATGGTCCATGCTATACTTGCCTTGATCAAAGTGCTCTGGAGAACTTGGATCCTCTGTGTACTCTTGATCACCAACGTATTGCTCACCGTCTGAACTCGATCATAAAATCACCACACAATCATCGAGGCAATCATACACGAAGCAAACAAGATCTATATTAGAAACAGTACACCAACAGTGGAAAAACAGATTTAAAAGTGTATAAAAATAATCTACGCGTCGCTACGATTCCAACGATATAAAGATCACGAAAATCGGAGTTCAAACGGGAAAGTTACGAAATAAACAAGTTTTACTTTAATAAAATAATAGAATAAATCTAATCTCGAATTTTAAAAGTTGAAAACATGAGTAACAGTAGTATCATTAGATAGATTACAAAATTATGAATCTAACGAGACTTGAACGGATCAAATCGGAGCTAAAACGAATAAAATATGGCCGAAATAAACTGAGTGACAAATCTGTAAATATTGAAAACGCCTTTTTGAATTAAAACCGAGGAAATACGTTTTCTAAATAGGAAAGCGTAATCTGAGAAATACGCCAAAGGATCGCGGGTTAGAACATTAAAAAGCTCAGGGGCTCTTCTGCAAAAGTGCCGGTCGAAAAGGTATCTCTCACTGTGAGCCGTTGGATCGGCCGTGGACGGCGCAGGTAGCTCGGGAAAAGAGGGGCGGCTCTGGTCGCCGGAGTCGGGCGGCGCTCGGCCGATTCCTCGCCGGCAAGATGGCCGAGGACGGCGTTTTCGGGGCTAGGAAGCTCGGCACACCTCGGGACCTGGTCGGGAAGCAAGAGGAGCTCAAGCCGATCCTATCTATGGTTTCGGTTGCCACAGAGGTATCTCGGGGAGGGTGCGGCGAGCTAGGTGGCGGAAGTATGGTGGCGGCGAAGCTCGGCATCATGGCTGTAGTGCACAAAACCGAGGGAGAAGGGGTCGGCAAGGTTCCTGACCTTGCTGCGAAGCTTGGAGAACAACCAATTTCGACGGAGAAGTCTTCCCGAGGAGAAATCGACGGCGGTGGCGGAGCTCGGGGCGGCGGCTAGGGCAAGATTGAAGGGCGTGGCTTGCTCGGGAACTTGTGGGGAGGGACGGCAGAGCTCGGCCGACCTATATAGGGGCGCGAGGGAGGCGTAGGAGATCCCGACTTCGGGAGATTCGGTGGTTAGGATACGGTCAGAGACGGCAGTCGTGCTCGGTTCGGGCTCTGTCCGGAGGAAGGAAACGGCGCTGTGCCATGGCCCGACGCGTCAGTGCCAGTAGGAGGGAAGGGGAGAGGGTCGCGGCTTCCTTTTACGGGCCGGTGGTGGCGTGCTCAGGACGGACTCGTCCGAGGATTCCGGCGGCGGTCGGTTGGACATCGAGTCCTGCTCGGACTCCCGAGGAAGGAAGGGGACGGCTCTGAGCAGCAGGCCCCGCATGGCAGCCAAAGAAAAAGAGCGCCTGCGCGAGGGAGATAGGCCGGACTGCCGACGCTCGGGTGGCCTTCGGCCCACGCGGCGAAAAAGGAAGAGGGAAGGTTTCCAAATACATTTGAATATTTCCAAATCTCAATAAAGTGCACATCAAACAAAAATATCATTGAGCAGCATGGATGCAACAAATCATGTTTCTACTTCCTATGATTTATTTTAATTGCTAAAAATTATTATTTGCTAGGTTAATATGCCAAACAATTGCATAAATAAATCAATTTGTCCCTACTTTAAATAAAGCAAATTTTAGGGCGTTACATCCTTCCCCCGCGCGCACGCCTCCGCTCTGTTCTGATGAACCGGAGGAAGAAGAAGAGTGCTGAGTCTATGACGCGTGGGTCCCACGGGTTCAAAAGTGCATCAAATTTTCAGGATCTGTGTTGTTGTTCAAAAATTCATATCTAGAGTTTGGGATCTCCAAAAATTATGAAACAAGTTTTGATGTGTTCCTAGTAAAGTGCTCTGCATGTTAATATAAATAGTTGTGCCATCCATGCATGTTTTTATTCTGTAGAAATTGATTAGGAAAAGTGGTTTAAGAAATATATTAACTTGCTTTTGGCCATATTTTGAGAAATATATGTCCAAAAATCATGATTCCAATTTTGTTAGGCTTCTAATGACATGCACTAGCTCATAAAAATATAAAACATATATGTTGTTTACTGTTTTATTGGTGTTTCACATTAATCTTTTTAAATAGGAAATAAATGGTTGAATTGCTTTCTATTTTTGTGTATGAAGTTATATTGCTCCAAATGGCATAAAAATTTAATTATAGACTCTCTGTATGATGTGTAATGTATGGTTAAAATTTCATGATTTATGGTGCATGTATGACTGAGTTGTTTATTTATCTTCTTTGGTGCATATTAAGTAGATTTAAATATTTTATAAATAATATATTGTGGTAAAAATGGAAAATGGTGTTCCACTACCTTTGTATGATATTGTGCTAACCTGAGAAACAATAATATGGTCATGTGTTTGAATAAAATGTTGAGTTTCACATTTATCTTACTCTCCAATGAATTGTTGCATTATAAATTTGTTTATTTTGTAATAATTAAATTATGGAACATGAGGATGTAAGATTTGAACTTTGGTCATGATTTGTAATCACCTAGCTCTCATAAAAGTTTGGGACTCATTTGAGATGTTTACCATATAACTTAAATAATTAAATAATGGGTTTTTATGTAATAATGAGTGAATAATTAAAGACAAATGAATGCATATATGTTTCTTGTGACTCCTTAATATGTTTTGGTCTGAGATGACTCTTGTATGACCATGTAATCATGTTTGGAGCTATCTAAATAGCTCATCCCTATGTGTGCTTAGGTGATAAATAAAGGAAAAGCATGTTTTGCTTATATGTTGAAAATGGCTGCAGGCATAGTCCCTGTTGATGTGATGTTTTACACATGAAAATGATGTTGCATGTAAATATTTTCTATACAAAAGTTGTAGCCAACTTCTATATCTAGCTTGTCCTAAAATTTCTTGGTCATAGGCCTAATAGTTTAGGAGTTATGGCTTTTGGATGACTGCTGTCAGGTTTGGATTGTTTTCTGTCCAGATCTGATTGTTTGCCTTGTTTGCCTAGGTTAAGCTTTGAATCACACCTTGGTGATAATAGAAGAGTTTTAGTAAATTTCATTGTCTTTCCAAATTGTTTAGGATCATCCCTTTTGGTGGTATAAATCTCAATTTATGATTGTTTGAGTTGGGAGGACAGAATCTGTCCAAGTCTGGACAGAGCTGCCTTCAATGTGTTGTTTGACCTTTATATGAATTAAATCATCTGAAGAGGATAATACCAAAGTTGTATACAATTTCAATAGCTTTCCAGAAAGGCTTAGATCACCCTGGTTGGATGTATATAGCTTCAGTTATGGTTAAATCTTGTGTTTGCTGTCCTGCTGTCCTTAAACTGCATATGTGAGATTAGGATTGCTTTCATGTTGCCTTGCTTGGTGGCATTGTTAGCTCATGGTTCAGTGATGCTAGATTAACATGTCTTGTATTACTTTCTCTTATTTATACATGTGTATTGTGCATCTCATTTAGGTACGATAGATTATGAACACGTGGAGTGAATGACATGATGATGGAACTAACCACAAGACGGTGTGGTGGACTAATCACGAAGGTGGAAGGACTAATCGAGTGCTTGGATGGGAAATGCTCATCGAACAAGTGTCATCTAACAAACACTAACTTAATGCTGAACCCCAGGCAAGCCCCGGAGCATCCCTAAGCCTCCACCTATCTCTTTTTATAAATGCACCGGTCTTTATTAAATCGTATGTTTGTGCATTTATGTATAGGAGTTGGTTTGAAACCGTTGCTGCATATCTACCTTGTCTACTATATATGTGAACCTGATACTATTACTAGACAGGTGACCGATCTTATGCTTAGCCCTGCTTAGACCGGTAGAAGTCGGGTGATTTCCTGTCATCCGCGAGAAAGTCGGGTGATTTCCGGTCATCCGCGAGTATAGGTGGTGACTGACGAGATCCACATGGTTGGCTATATGTGTCACCATGCCACAATGAAATAATGAGAGAATCAAGGCTAGGTAGCAGGGAGCTGCATGACATGGGTCATGTTGACTTCAGTGCTGCTTGCGGCCGACTAGGACTGAGGCCACAAGACATCAGTTGAGATTGAAAGACGTCGTCACATAGCTGGCCAGATAAGTCGTTCTGACCGCGAAGCCGAGTATTTCTTTCTGAGCCGAGCTTTGGTGCGACTAGGCAGACATATTCTGGAGGTAGAAAGTATGTGCGGAGACACCATTTTACCAAGGGCAGGTCAGGGACCTGATGCATCCTGGAAGTGGGTTGGTCTCTGAGAATATGGTCCCGCCAAACTCTTGACATATTGCGTCTCAGAAGGATTTAACGGTGACCCAAGAAGCCAGTGGCTCGGCTGACAGGGTTTGTGATTGGCATATTTGCCAGCTGGTACAATCGATTCGAATCGCCATCTCTCCTGGTTAGTGAGAAACTGAACTGATCTTCTGGTGAGGTAGAGGTTAACAACTTGAACATGATTAATGGTGAGATGAGGTTGATATCTGTGGATATCAAAAATCATATGGTTTATTGATTGCTATAATATCAAGTGATTGCTTAGTATAGCTGCAAACCTTAGCTATAATAGCTGAACTAAAATCGAAGCTGAACAATATCTAAAATTGATAAGTTGAGGGATTATTGTAGTAATGCTTTTTCTACAAAAATGATGCTACCTCCTGAACTCCACCAAATAAGCCTTGCATATCCTTGAGAGTCTTTTATTTACTTCCTGTCGGGTAAGTCTAGCTGAGTACAATTGAGTACTCAGGGTTTTATTCCCAATGTTGCAGGAGGAATGTTTCATTGACTAAAAGAATTACTTCTATCCTTCGGAAGAGGAGGAGTAGACCTTGGGCAAGGTCATGTTATCTATCTTACCTTGTTGCTGCGACTGGTCGACACTTGGCACTGTATTATGAAATTAAGCTTATATAAAAAGATTTCGTTTCCGCTATTGAACTTTTATGTAAAAGTTTATCTTGTACTCTGATGTATTTGAAATATGTGCGAATCTATGTATCATGTGTATGTGTACTGCTGAGTTTCTATGATCCTTGAGGTATGTACTGTGTAAAAGTTTGAAATCCTTCGAGATTTCACGGACTACCGGGTTTATATTGGCTCAAGTGTTGCTTGATAGCTGGGAAAACAGCTGTCGCTGTACTTGTGCTCGTATAAATTGGTCGGTTCTGTTACAGAAACCACTAGAGATTCAGCTCACTCATAGTCAGTATGTAGCTCCTCTCTCTCTCTCGAGCGAAGCTCTGCTCTTAGGAATAGTGCTAGCTAGAGAAGAGTAGAGTAGTGAGAGAAGTTGGGAGAAGGAGAAAGTCTGTGGAGGAGCTGGGCTTGTCGGCGACCTCCTCTGCGGCATTCTTCACTCTTATCGGTAATAAAGATCCCCTTCTTCATTTATTTATTGTTATACTTTAAGCAGTTGTATACTTGCTCATTGCTTGGTTAGAGTGCTCTAATTCTTGAGCTCGAGTCAGAGTAGTAAGTTTTATAGATTAAGCACGGTGCTTAGGCTATAGCTTACCCTTGAGTGCTGCTAGGCCCACGGATAGTAGTGGTAGGTTCTAGGTGGTGACAGCCCTAGAATCCTCTGGATTCCACCACGTTCGGCCTAGTTTTATCAGCGTAGGGCTTGTAGGCGTACGGTGCCAAATCAGTCAAACACCGGCGAGTTTAGGACTTTGCGCGTCCCTAGTATAGCAGACTCTTTGGTATAACAAATAATTGATCTTTTACTGCGTTAGAGTTCTCCCATAAACTCCTGAGCTACTTAGAGCTATCCTAGTGTGTTTCCACCTTAGTTACCCTTCATTGATTTATCCTCACTAAGGTTCTTACCCCATTAATTGTCCATATCTAGATCCTTGATTATAAGATCCTAGGAATCACAAACCCCGCCTTCCTTTGGGAAAATATAAATTCGACACCTGGTACTCCCAGGTAAAGTGCTACACGATAGTTCTGTGCGCTTGCAGAATCCCATCACCTATCCTATAGAGCATACCCATAAGCATTTGTTGCACAGTTGCTAGGGACAACTTTTTCCTAGTAGCGACGTTAGAAGTGTCAGCAACCATATACTTTGAGCATAGGGATTGACAACCCCAGTGATTGCATTGAGAAGTATTGTTACCACCGCTAAAGGATAGATTTGGCTACACTCTTGTGATAGCGTTAGTAACTGTCAACAGTGGCGTTGCCTTCGCTCAGCGTTCCTCTGCTCGCGGGCATCCCGGGCCTCATCGTCTTCATGTGGATTCGGAGGGCTGTCGTTGCTAACGGCGAGGATGGGCCCGCCGATGTATCGACCAGGAGGAGGAGGCACATCACGGAAGCTCCCCTCTCCAGCATCGTCGTGGTCGGAGTCGTCGTTGTAGGCGACGATGAAGCCAGTGCTGATGTCGGCGTGGTCGGAGATGATGTGGTCGGGGCATTGCAACTTCTATAAATAGCTGGAGGCCCCATTCCATAGGCCAAAAGGCAGGAAGCCCTTCGGGTGGTCGTGGTCGGAGAGCCCAAACCCCTTGGATGATTGGAGCTGGTACTCGACGGTGCGTCCTCGCGGGGTGACGGTGATGACCAGGGTCGAATCCTGTCGATCTGAGCGAGAAAAGCGCTGCGCTACCAGTGGTTCTTCGAGATGGTGTCCTGCAGCAAATCGATCTGAAATTGTTTCCAGAAGCCGGATGCTGTCGGACAAACCTCGAGTGACCCGATCTATAGATCCGATCAGGTCGCTGTTGTCGATGGTCCTCCGGACGTAGCGTGGCAGCTATCTTGCCAGAGTGGAGGGTGTTAATGGAGCTGAAGCAGATGCGATCTGTGCCGCATCCAAGATCCTCCCTTCACCGTCGGAGCTGATGTTCCAGGTGATGGAGCCCACCGTGAAGATCTGGCCTGGCATTGGGAGCACTATGGAGCTTGAAAAAATTACCATCTTGCTCATCATGGATTCAAAGTGCACACTCTCGTAGCCATCATCAAGCAAGCTTGAAGTGGAATAGTCATGTGCATCACTTGTGGCTTCATCTACTCCCTTGTCAAGTGGTCTTGTGGTAGCATCATCGTCACCATCACTTGACCAAGCAAAGGAGCAACTCTCCACAATCACAAAGTCGTAAAGGTGCTCATGATCACCCATCTCGCCTTTGGCTTTATCATCATCATTGGAGACCTTGCCATACTTGTCACTGAGAAATACCCAAAACTTATGGGATGCCTCAAAGTCCATGATCTCTCCAAAGATGCTATCATCCAAAGATCTGTAAAACATGTTAATTGCTTGGATATCTAGATGTAGGCATTTCTCTTGCGCTTTGGCTGCATTATTTTGATCAACCGCATGAGAAAAGCCCACATCTACCATCCACCACATATGGGGAGGAATAAACTTAATATTGCATTCCATCCAATTTCTCAAACATGCAAAGTGTGTGCCATCAAATGTGTGTAGACAATCAACATCTAGCTCATAAGTCGCCATCCTCTCGGGTCGGTTAAGACCACTAAATGAGAGACCTTGGCTCTGATACCACTTGAAAGGGTCAAGAAGGGTGGACTAGAGGGAGGGTGAATAGTCTGAACAAAAATTAATCACCGCGCAAATAAAACATATTTGGTTGTAGCAACAATTCACCCCACTAACTAAGACGTGTCGGCTCCTTCCTCGCTTGTACCTCGGTGACCATCTTACTACTTGGAGTAAGAGGTTCATGCTCTTGTATTTATTAGTATTGTAAGTTAAGATTACTTTGTCGTTATATGCTTGCGAGTTCGTCATTTGTCCTCGAACGGATGCTCTAGTAGAGGGCCCCTGATAAAGACGGGTAACCCTGGCCAATGCTATAGTAGTAGCCAGTTCTATAGACGTGGAGTCTAGATATCTTGCTACATTCGTTTCCTTCATACTCCATGGTTGAGGGGTAGGTGGAAGGTGGTGACAGCCATGTCCATCCCTTGTAATCCCCCACGTTCGGGTACGGTGTAGAGCTACAGGCTGGACATCACCTGGCAGACCAGGAGTATAAGATGGTGCTCGAAGCAGGCCTATAGTTGCATAGTTATCTTGTCTTAAGGATCCTATCTATTTAAGGACCTCACTACCCAAAAACCCTTCTTCATATCTAAAGGCTTGGCTAGATAAGACTCTAATCACACTTCCGTTCCTCAAGAAAATACAATAATCTGAATACCACCGGGTGAAGTGCTACGACGATAATTTCGTGCACTTGCGGATCTAATTTGCAATAGGGTGAAGCCCTCCATTTATAGGGGTAGAAAAAGGGAATGTCCATAGAATAATCACCCATTAAACACCCAAAACTGAGCTTCTCACGGTTAATTACACTTGCCCACCCCAAACTGACTTCAAAGAGTCGGTGAGTAGGCCCACACGAAGGGTGGAGGTAGCGAGTGGTTCCACGGGCACACCTGCGCCAGCGCCGGTGTTCCACGCCTTCAACCCTCTTTGCTCTGGTGGGTCCTTTAGTGGGTGTATTTCTACCCCTTGGCATGTGTTGGCCCAAATTTGGATTGATGAGTGGGCTTTTCTTTTTTTTTCTCCTTGTTTTGCTTTGCGCCAAAATAGAGTTTTGTTATTTCTTTATTATTTTATCTCTTTTGGCCTATTCATATGTATTTCCATATTTGTCATGTAAAACAAGTGAAACACCAAAACCTGTGAAAATTGTCAGTGTAAAACCCTGTTCACTAAGTTTGGTGTGGATTTTATGTAGATATTGGCGGCTAAAAATGTGCAATAAGGACCGCCAACAATATTGGCTTCCAGTTTGCTCACTAAACAACCTTGATGTAATGGTGTTTTTCCATGTTTTCTCATCTCTAGCTTTATCAACTGTGTGGCACAAAGAAACCTGCTCTCTACACATAAAAGCTGAGAAATCCCATCGTTCATGCTCAGTGTCGTTAGCTAATGTATTCGTAAACACATCATTAACAGTAGCCACATGATGCCTGTTGACACCCATTTCTTGTGGCACATCACGTGAGTAACCTCATTGTGGAAGGCTATGTCAGGCATGACCACATCATCAACAATTCCTAGCGGAACATTCTCACCAATCCTCCACATACCGCGTCCATATCGTGTAGTCTCTCATGAAACCCCTAGTAATCAAGTGACATCGTATCTGCTCCACGATAATCCCTGTCCTGGCATTTTTTTTAATCCCTACATGGCAAAAAAAAAACATGTCCATCCCTAGCATAAGCTTTGGCAACTGTGATGAAGGTGCTAACGCCCATCAAGTACCGCATGTCCATAGATCTTAGGCCATACATCCAACCTATCCATCTTTGCACATAAAAAATATGGACCTCATGAAAATCATAGCTCAAAACAATAATTTATTCTACACTAATTTAACTTGGTTCTTCCTAAACAATTATTGTACACTAATTATAGAAAAATTGAAATTGGTAGCCTCAACAAAAAATTGAACATGTTGCCTCCTAGAAAAATGATTATTCTAAGAACAATTATTCCAGTTCATGCCACATTGAAAAAAACTATACTCCTCTCTACTTCATACAAGAACAAATGAAAGCATGACATACTAACAATCATCAAAACCACCAAATCATTTGCAAAGAAGTAAAAATGGGTTCATCTATAGACACTGACCTTTTGAAAGATGAATTCACCACAGTTTGAATGCATCCTCAAGATCCAATTGAAAAGTGCTCTCTATAATGGGTAAACAACTAGAATGAGAATCAAGCAATCTAGCCACTAAAACAATGGTAAAGCTACAAATCCAAAGGAGTGGATGCTTGTTACTATCCTTAAAGCAAGAAGATGGATGTCCACACTTGAAAATCCAAGAACTTCATTGAGAGTTTTGCTGAAGAGGGGTAAAAATGCACTGCTAGATGACAATGCTTGGGGTGGGAGAGAACGGATGCCTCGTGGTTTTGTACTTCATCCGTTCATTGTTAGCTCATCGCAAGAATCGGCAGAGAATTGATAGCTCCTATGTCGGTCGGCTACAACCCGACACCACTGCCAGTTATAACCATGAATCGGTAATGATATTGTTGGATTAATTGGGCTAGGCCCATACTTACTCTAGCAATTAATCACTGGAATTCCAAAGGCCCACAATTAGTGTTAAGTGCAAATGGGAATAGTACCACATGGTAGACTCACTGAGAGTGAGATCAACTTAAATAGCATGTTGGTTGACTCCCCTACAAGCAAGGAAAGAGGGGAAGTGGGGAGACCACGCGCGCGCCGCCGTGCCGTGCCGAGCCGAGCCGAGCCGAGCCGCGCCGCGCCGCGCATGCGCAAGCGCCTTGGCCTTGGCCGGACGTGATGTGCTAGGCCATGTTTTGCCGCTCAGCACAACGGTCATATGTGCCAACGGTCTTGTGCAACGGTCACATTTGGTAGTGACGTGGAACGCACTAGCGCCAAAGGGCAAAGGGGTAAAACCGCCTGCGCCTGGGCGGCTAGGGCTCCCATCTCTGGCCACTGTAAATACGGTCTCTCCCCTGGTCACTCCCATCCTCAGCCGCCACTGTCTTCTCCACTGCTCACTGTGTTCTTGAGTTTGAGCTGCTTTCTGCCATCTCCGGCCGAGCTCCTTGCGCGCACAAGGGGTCTCGGTGAGCAGGCCTCCGGAACTCCGTCCGTCAAGCGTACCTGCACAGGTAGGCGGGCGATACCGTTTTTGGGGAGCGCATTCGCGCGACTGCTCGCTGTTTGTCTTCGAGCCTTCGTTCTTCTCCGAGCGTTCACGGGTCGACACTGCGTACACCTGCAGCCACCGACTGCTGCTCCGAGCTCGTCATCATGACACAGACGAGGACCGGCGCTGGGAACAACGGCAACAGTGGTGCCCATTGTTCCAACTCGGGTTCCACCCAAGGGTATAATCCAATCCCGTCTCTAGTACTATTTCCTATGTGCATAGTGATGCTCTGCGTAGGATTTGGTGGAATCTGTCATACTAGCGGATCTGCATTTGCAATGCTTATTTTGATTCCGTTATTATTATTGCTATCGGTTTTATTGATTAAAGCATGCCGTAAAATGACTAAAAACTGAACAATCCAAAAACTGTATAGGTCTTTTTTGGCTGCTAGCTTTGCTGCATCACTAAAACCACCCATGCTCAAAGATGGTGGTGCAAACTATAAGATATGGCGTTCGAGGTCCATGCCGTGGTTTACCGCTATGCGCTGTGAGCATGTGATCAAAGGTAAGTGCACTGAACCGCCCCTTCCTTCTGAGGAAGAGGGCAAGTTCACTAACGCGGGCAACCTGTTCAAGGTAGCTCTGATCAGCGTACTAGACGAGGGTATGGTACCACTGTACATGGATTTGCATTCGGGCAAAGATATGTGGGATGCACTTGAGGCAAAGTTCGGGGTTCCTGACGCTGGCAGTGAGTTGTACATCATGGAGCAGTTCTGTGACTACAAGATGGTCGATGACCGATCTGTAGTTGAACAAGCTCATGAGATACAGATGTTGGCCAAGGAGCTTGAGAACAACAAGTGTGTGTTGCCTGACAAGTTTGTGGCCGGCAGCATTATTTCTAAGCTTCCACCTACTTGGAGGGACTTTGCCACTTCTCTGAAACACGGGAGGCAGGAGTTCAGTGTAACTGACCTTATTGCTACGCTAAGTGCTGAGGAGAATGCGAGGGCAAAGGACACACGTGGTAAGAAAGTGTATGACGAGGGAGGTTCTAGCGCCAACTTGGTGCAGAGGAAGAACCCTCAAGCTGCCCACAAGAAAAAGAATCAGAAAAATAAGCCTGCAGTCGAGCTCAAGCCTACAACTTTTAAGAAGAAAGGCAAGGAAAAGGAAAAAGGTAATTGTTTTGTGTGCGGTGGATTTGACCATTGGACAAAGGAGTGCCTAGACCGCAAGGACAAACCCAAGATGGCAGAAAACATGGTGATTAGTGAATCTGGAGGATCAGGGTATGGTAATTACTTGCCAACAGTCCGTTCAGTATGTCTCTCGCCTGAGTGGTGGGTTGACACAGGTGCTAATATTCATGTGTGTGCTGATATTTCTCTGTTTTCTTCTTATCTGGAAGGGCGAGGTTCCTCCCTCTTGATGGGAAACGGTACTCAAGCCTCTGTACTTGGTGCAGGTATGGTCAATCTGAAGTTCACTTCGGGAAAGATCGTGCAGCTGAAGAACGTGCAGCATGTCTCCTCTATCAAGAAGAATCTCGTCGGCGGATCTCTACTATGTAGGGATGGTTTTAGACTTGCTTTTGAGTCCAATAAATGTGTTGTATCCATGTATGAAACTTTTGTTGGTAAGGGCTATGAAAGCGGAGGCTTGTTCTGCTTTTCTTTGATGGATTCTTGTAACAAAATTGTGAACCATGTTGCAAATGATGATGAGTCTAAAGTTTGGCATTCACGACTCTGCCATATTAATTTTGGTTGCATGACATGCTTAGCAAAAACTGAACTTAATCCCTAAATTCGACTTGGTCAAAGGATCTAAGTGCCATGCATGTGTGCAAGCGAAACAACCTCGCAAGCCCCATAAGACTGTGCAAGAGGCGAGAGATTTGGCACCATTGGACCTTATCCATTCTGATCTATGCGAGATGAATGGTGTATTGACCAAAGGAGGAAAGAAACATTTCATGACTCTTATTGTTGACAGCACTAGATTTTGCTATGTGCATTTGCTGAAAACAAAAGATGAAACACTGAATTACTTTAAAATCTATAAAGCTAAGGTAGAAAACCAACTAGAGAAGAAAATCAAACAGTTGCGGTTTGATCGTGGGGGAGAATACTTTTCCAACGAGTTCACTCAATTCTGCAAGGAACATGGGATTATTCATGAGAGGACACCTCCATATTCCCCCAATCCAATGGGATTACCGAAAGAAAGAACCGCACTCTAACTGACTTGGTTAATGCCATGTTGGACACTGCGGGACTTTCCAAGGAATGGTGCGGTGAGGATTTATTGACTACAAGTCATGTCCTGAATAGAGTTCCTACAAAGAACAATGAGAAAATGCCATTTGAGAAATGGGAAAATAAAAGGTTGACTCTCTCATATTTGCGCACTTGGGGATGCTTGGCCAAGATAAATGTGCCAATTATCAAGAAGCGCAAGCTTGAGCCAAAGACTGTAGATTGTGTCTTCCTCGGCTATGCCTTACACAGTGTGGGCTGCAGATTTTTAGTAATAGAATCTGGAGTGCTTGACATAAGAGTCGGTGCAGTGATTGAATCCAGAGATGCTACATTCTTTGAGAATGAATTTCCTATGAGAAGGAATGTACCTATCATATCTAGTCAATGATCTCCTGATGCTCCTGACACTTTCGTGCCAATAGAAAATATTGAACAAATAGCTATTGAAAGTTCTGAGGAGGACAATGGTGGGGTCACTCGAAAGAGTAAGAGGCCTAGGTTGCAAAATCCTTTGGTGACGACTTCACCATATACCTCGTGGACGATACTCCAATAACCATTAAGGAGACATATTCCTCTCCCGACACAGACTATTGAAAGGAACCCGTGCGGAGTGAGATGGATTCAATTATGTGCAATGGAACTTAGGAACTTGTTGACCAACCATATGGGTGCAAACCTGTAGGGTGCAAATGGGTGTATAAGAAAAAGCGACCTGATGCTACTATTGAAAAGTACAAGGCAAGGCTCGTGTCTAAGGGTTATACCCAGAAAGAAGGCGAGGACTTCTTCGATGCTTATTCACCAGTGGCCCGATTGACTACTATTCGAGTACTACTTGCTTTGGCTACATGTCATGGTCTTCTCGTTCATCAGATGGACGTTAAGACAGCTTTCCTAAATGGAGAGTTAGATGAGAAAATCTACATGGCTCAGCCTGATGGTTTTGTAGTAGAAGGTCAAGAGGGAAAGGTGTGCAGATTGTTGAAGTCTTTGTACGGCCTAAAGCAAGCACCTAAACAATGGCACAAGAAATTTGACAAACCATGACATCCGCTGGCTTTACTGTGAATGAAGCGGACAAATGTGCATACTACCGCTATGGTGGGGGAGAAGGAGTAATCCTATGCCTGTATGTGGATGGCATACTCATCTTCGGGATAAATCTCAATGTGATTGAGGAAGTCAAAGTCTTTCTATCTGAAAATTTTGACATGAAAGATTTGGGAGTGGCTGATGTCATTCTAAACATTAAACTTCTGAGAGAAGACAATGGTGGGGTTACTATTGTACAGTCCCACTTTGTGGAAAAGGTTCTAAGTCGCTTTGGGTATAGTGATTGCAAACCTGTCTCCACCCCATATGATCCAAGTCTAGTTCTGAGGAAGAACCGAAGGCTAATGAAGGATCAATTGAGATACTCCCAAATCATTGACTCGCTAATGTACTTAGCTAGTGCAATAAGGCCTGACATCTCGTATGCTGTGAGCAAACTTAGCCGTTTTACTTCAAAACCGGGAGATAATCACTGGCGTGCTCTTGAGAGAGTGATACGCTATCTAAAAGCAACAGCAACAAATGGAATTCACTATGCTGGGTACCCAAAAGTACTTGAGGGCTACAGTGATGCAAACTGAATATCTGATGCTGATGAGTTAAAGGCCACTAGTGGATATACTTTCACACTTGCGGGTGGCGCTGTTTCCTGGAAGTCTTGCAAGCAGACTATCTTAATGAAGTCAACCATGGAAGCAAAACTAGCAGCACTTGATACCGCCACTACTGACTTCGAGAACTCCTGATGGATTTGCCGGTGGTTGAAAAACCTGTACCTGCAATTTCCATGAACTGTGATAACCAGACTGTTATAATCAAGATAAACAGTTCTAAGGACAATCTCAAGACCACTAGGCACGTAAAGCGGTGGTTAAAATCTGTTAGAAATTTAAGAAACTCCGGAGTGATAGCATTGGACTACGTCCATACGTCTAAAAATCTGGCAGATCAATTCACAAAGGGACTATCACGTAATATGATAGACAGTGCATCGAGTGAGATGGGACTGAGACCCACATGAAGTCTACTATAGTGGTAACCTGCTCTATGTGATCGGAGATCCCGTGAATTAGAGTGGCGAAACAAGCTATGAGTCGACTGAGGGAACAGACCCTTTACTGTATCCCTCTCTTGAAAAATGCACTTTTCTTCCGTACTGTATGGCAGATTAGTGAAATACCTTAATGTGATCCGTGTGGCTTATAGAGAAGCAAAGATGCCGGCCTACAGGGCATCTTCAAAAGAACACACCTATATGAGTTCGACTGTTAGTCACAGTCTATGAGATTCGGGTGGTCTCTAGATACTCATGAAAAGGCCCGGAGTGTGACTAATATGTTCCAACCAGAGGGGATGCTTTAGGCAGCATAGTATGAGTAAAGGAGCTGGACAAAGCTTACGTCGCGTAAAACCGGCAATTCAAGGCATAGTCCATTGTACAATTGTGACAAAGTGGAATCCCGTTCCTAGATGGATGTTCAACTTAACAGTCTCTATCAAAACACTCATATATCAAACAACTCATGAATTGAGAACACTAACTGTGTGCCCTAAAAATTTGGTGTGGATTGTTGGATTAATTGGGCTAGTCCCATACTTAGTCTAGCAATTAATCACTGAAATTCAAAAGGCCCACAATTAGTGTTAAGTGAAAATTGGAATAGAACCACATGGTAGACTCACTGAAAGTGAGATCAACTTAAATAGGATGTTGGTTGACTCCCGTATGTGCAAGGAAAGAGGGGAAGCGAGGAGACCACGCGCGCGCCACCGTGCCGTGCCGTGCCGTGCCGAGCCGAGCCGCACCGTGCCACGCACGCATGATGTGCTAGGCCATGTTTTGCCGCCCAGCACAACGGTCATATGTGCCAACGGTCATGTACAACGGTCACATGTGGCAGTGAGTGGAACGCACTAGCACCAAAGGGCAAAGAGGTGAAACCGCCTGTGCCTGGACGGCTAAGGCTCCCATCTCTGGCCACTATAAATACGGCTGCTCCCCTGGTCACTCCCATCCTCAGCCACCACTGTCTTCTCCACTGCTCACTGTGCTCTTGAGTTTGAGCTGCTCTCTGCCATCTTCGGCCGAGCTCCTTGCGCGCACAAGGGGTCTCGGTGAGCAGGCCTCCGGAACTCCGTCCGTCAAGCGTACCTACATGGGTAGGCGGGCGATACAGTTTTTGAGGAGCGCATTCGCGCGACTGCTCGTTGTTCGTCTTCGAGCCTTCGTTCTTTTCCGAGCGTACGCGGGTTGGCACTGCGTACACCTGCTGCCACCGACTGCTGCTCCGAGCTCGTCATCATAACGCAGACAACGACCGGTGCTGGGAACAACGGCAACAGTGGTGCCTAGAGTTCCAACTCGGGTTCCACCCAAGGGTATAATCCAATCCCGTCTCTAATACTATTTCCTATGTGCATAGTCATGCTCTGCGTCGGACTTGGTGGAATCTGTCATACTAGTGGATCTGCATTTGCAATGCTTATTTTGATTTCATTATTATTGTTGCTATCGGATTTATGGATTAAAGCATGCCGTAAAATGACAAAAACTTAACACATATATTACTATCGGTTCAAACCACCCGCCGGCAGCAAAGGTTAATATCACTGCTCGTTCTTGGTGACCTCCAATCATTTTCTATTTTTGAAGCTTTAAACTGACAGTGAAAAATGACTACTGCCGGCTGGATAGAAGCCGGCTGTGATAGGACGGCAGTAAAGATCGGTTAGTAGTGTTTAAAGCCACTCTTAACCTCTACCGAGTCCAAGTTTGGAACAAGTGTGTCCCTCTAACACGTCCACATCCCAGAACTTAGTAGTGTCTAAAGCCACTCTTAAGCTCTACCGAGTCCAAGTTTGGAACAAGTGTGTCCCTCTAACACGTCAACATCCCAGAAGTTAACATTGCTGATGTTTATGGTTGCCCGTGTATGTGCGAGAGCGAGGGTAGGTGAAATTATGAGCTATTGACGATTCGTGCAAGTTGCTAGAAATTCTGAGTATCTCACCGCACAGGCTGCCATCGGGGCTGAAATTCTGAGTATCTCACCGCACCGGCTGCCATCGGGGCTGCAAGTTGGTAGAACTGTAGTCTGCCGCAACCACCGCACAGCGACCATGACAAACGCAAGAGCAGCAGCACATCGAGTAGCTGAATTCCACACGTACGTGTGACACAGAAAGCCAGGCAACTCATCGATCTGTCAACTCATCACCTTACTTGACCAAGGACTTCAAGTCTCGAACGTATCCTGGAATTTGCAGCTATATACGTAGACATGTAGTCGTGTGATAGCCCAACAGCCCTTACTCAACCAACACGGATCTGAAAGCATGGAGCAAGAGCATGAGCTGCACCTTCACCACGCCGTGCCACCGCAGAGCCCTAGCCCGCAGCAGCGGTCGTCGTCGCCATTCTTGTCTTTTGCCGTGTGCTCCGATGTGACCTCGTCGCCCGTGCTCACGTCGTCGAGCACCACAACCTTTTTCGATTGCGAACAACCGGCCGATGCCTCATCCCAGGACAGGCCATTTTCCCCACTGCCCTACAGCTACCTTGACACGACCCCGGTACCGGACCTGGAAGAAATCATGAGCCAAGCACGGCACAAGGACGGCCATGCCGATTCCGGCGCCAGTGCGTTCCGGCAGTACGTCCAGCATCTCCGACCCAAGAAGAAGCTAAAGCAAGGCGCCTGTGGGCAGAGGGCGATCAAGACGGCCATGTCGGTGCTGGCGAAAATGCGCAGCGCTAGGCTTTCCCAGTGGCAGATGCGCCAGAGCTCCCGGACAGAGATGGTAGCGGCAGTGCCGTCCGACAGCGAGAGCAAAAACATCCAGCTTCAGCACGCCTTGTCGGAGCGCAAGCGCCGTGAGAAGATCAACGACAGCTTCGAGGCTCTCAGGAATGTGCTGCCCCCTTCCTCCAAGGTTTGCATTCTTCAGAAAGTTGTCTCATTCTCCAACTGGTTAGCACCTAGCAGTTTTAATTTGACATGCATGTGTATTTCTAATTTCCCATGCCAGCGAGATAAAACATCCATATTGATGAGAGCAAGGGACTACATAAACTCTCTCAAGTCCAGAGTGTCTGAGCTGGAGGAAAACAGCATGGCGCTAGAATCACGGATATATGCATCCACTACGGCGAAGAACAAGACGTTAATGGTTCCCCTGAAACTGAAAAGATCGAAGTTGATTCAATAGAGCAGTAGCAGAGGAAACAACGCAGGACCATTGCCTGAAGATGGTGGTAAGCTCAAGATGTAATACCAAGGATTCTGAAGCTAGAACCCTGCAGGCTGCAGCGTCTGAAACAGATAGAGGATGTTAGATTGGTGAGCATGGACGCAGGCAGCAGAACTGTTCTTCCTCTAGGCAAGGCTTGTCAATAAATAATCCACCATAACATTGCAATTGAAGATATAAGAAGCACTTTTATGAAGAAAATATTTGGGTCTAATAGAACAAATTTGGCATATAGTATATGCCTTTCTAAATTTAAAGGTATTTTTTAAAACACTATAACTTTTAAAAAATGCAATGAAAGATACAATTTCTGTAGACTGCAAATATTGTGGTAACTGAAAACTACAATTGGCGTCTATGACTTAACTATCACTATCAACCACAGGTATTTTTTTTTTTCGGAAAGTCTATATATGAAAATTCGTGTGATGTTTTGTTGACGTTTTAATACAGCATGTGACCACAATTCCATAAAGGAATCTGTGATATAGGCTGTCAAATGCAAGATGCAGTCAAAGATAGAGATAACCTAAGCTTCTCTGCTTGTTCGTTCAAAATTGTTGGCTTGAACTTTGTGGTTCTTGATCTTGACACTTGTTAGCCATATTATTAAACAATGGCCATGTTTAGTACTTCTGTAGAATTATGGCAAACACCTCATACCCCTTGGGTTGGGTGGCTTTGATATATATAGTCAATGATGACATAAGTTACAAGTAAGCTTATATACAGATAACCCCCTAGATATACACATATCTAACACTCCCCCGCAGTCGAAGCGGGAGGGTCACGGACGCACATACTGGACCTAAAATCACTGAACAACTGTACAGGGAGGTCATGATGTCAGAGAACTGGTGAGATGATGGTACATGTAGGACCTGGATTTCGCCAAGAGCCACCTTCTCTCGGACGAAGTAAATGTCGATCTCAATATGCTTGGTCCGGCGATGATGAATGGGAACATTGTCACAGAAGACAACAGTAGCAGATTGGAGCGGCAGATGAAGCTCCTGAAGAAGTTGGCGCAGCCAACAACACTCGGCGACAGCATGAGTGACGGCACGGTACTCCGCTTCTGCACTGGAGCGAGAGACAGTAGTCTGACGCTTGGAAGACCAAGACACCAGTGTATCACCAAGGAAGACGCAGTAGCCTGACGTAGAACGCCAGGAGTCAGGACAACCGGCCCAGTCCGCATCAGAGTATGCTGTGAGAGATCGGACAGGACCAGTGCCGATATGTAGACCTGTGGAGAGCGTGCCCTTGACATAGCGAAGAATACGCTTGACGAGGGCGAGGTGCGGCTCACGGGGGGTCATGCATGAACAGACACACCTGCTAGACCGCATAAGCCAGGTCCGGCCGTGTGAGGGTTAAATACTGCAGCGCACCAGCGAGGCTGCGGTACTGAGACGGGTCGGCGACGGGTGGACCATCTTTGGCGGACAGTTTGGACTTGGAGTCGACGGGCGTCGAGGTGGGATGACACTGTCATGCCAGCACACTGGAGAAGCTCAACAACATACTGGCGTTGGGAGAGGAATAGGCCATCAGTCGAGCGCGTGACGGAGATGCTGAGGAAGTGGTGAAGCGCGCCGAGGTCCGTCATCGCAAACTCTGAGTTGAGACACTCAGTAATGCGACGAAGGAGAGTCGAGGAAGACGCTGTGAGGATGATGTCATCGATGTAG
The DNA here is from genome assembly GCA_038502445.1 of Eremochloa ophiuroides. NCBI lineage: Eukaryota > Viridiplantae > Streptophyta > Magnoliopsida > Poales > Poaceae > Eremochloa > Eremochloa ophiuroides. The sequence continues at coordinate 23,941,454 of JAHLJS010000008.1, forward strand.
AGCAGCAGATAGACGACGCGGTCTCCATCTTTATAAATAAAGAGAGACGCATTGGTAGCCGAAGACTTGAACCCGAGGTGATGAAGGTATGTGGCAAACCGCTGGTGCCAAGCTCGAGGGGCCTGCTTCAGGCCATAGAGAGACCTCTGCAACAAACAAACATGATCAGGAGCAGAGGGGTCGATGAAGCCAGGAGGCTGCTGGCAGTAAACCGTCTCTTGAAGATGACCGTGAAGAAAGACGTTTTTCACGTCGAGCTGGTGAATCGGCCACAATCGCGAGGCAGCAATGCTAAGGACGACGCGGATCGTGGCCGGTTTGACAACCGGACTGAAGGTCTCATCGTAATCGATGCCGTACTGCTGAGAGAAGCCGCGCACAACCCAACGTGCCTTATGCCGAGCAAGAGATCCATCAACATTATATTTATGCTTGAAAATCCATTTGCCGGTGACGACATTGGCACGGGGTGGTCGAGAAACCAGGCGCCATGTACCATTGTGGACGAGGGCCTGAAACTCTTCTGTCATAGCCGCACGCCACTGAGGGTCAGCCAACGCACTGCGATAGTTGGCTGGTAGAGGCGAGGCGATGGCTATAGACAGGAAGGCGCTGCTGTAATCGACGGGACGAATGGCGCCGGATTGCAGCCTGGTAGTAGTACGTGCAGCAGAAGCAGGCACCGGTGCTGCAACAGCAGTTGCAGTTGTACCAGGGGCAGGCGCCGGTGCTGCAGGGGGGGCAGCGGGTGCTGCACCAAGGGCAGGTGATGGGGCTGCAGCAGGGGCGCCCGTGGGCGCTGCACCTGAAGCAGCCATTGTGGCTGCAGGTGCCGTCGCAGGTGCTGAAGCTGCCGGAGGACAGCGGGTGTACACCTGGCCAAAGCGCCTCGGCGGTGGGAGCGGTGGCGCCGGTGCTGCCGCTGGAACAGCGCGCCCGCAGGAGATGACCGCGGGGTCATCAAGGGGCGTGGAGTCGGACGGGGGCAAGAAACCACACCCGCCAGACTGGGTCGGCGAGCCGGACGGGGGCACAAGACCATGCCCGCCAGGCTGAATCGGCGAGCCGGACAGGGGCACGAGACCACGCCCGCCAGGCTAAAGGGATGCGACACTTGTGAGAAGTGGGGCAATGTCATCGCTGTCATCAACAAGAAAGTCGAGCGACGCCGGAGAGGAGAGCCCTGCAATGTTAGCTGAAAAGGGAAAAACTTGTTCATCGAACACTACGTGGCAAGAGATGATGATGCAGCGAGAAGACAAATCAAGGCAGCGATAGCCTTTGTGAGATGTCGGATAGCCGAAAAACACACAAGCAGCGGAACGTGGTGCGAGCTCGTGTGAAGCGGTAGCAGAAAGGTTAGGATAACAGAGACACCCAAACACCCGAACATTGGACAGATCAGGCGGCTGTCCATAGAGATGAGAAAAAGGAATCTCGTGAGAAATAGCGGAGCTCGGGTGACGATTTTATAGGTAAGTGGCTGTGGCGAGGGCTTCAGCCCAATAGGCTGAAGGCATTGAGGAGTGGAGAAGAAGGGTGCGTATTATATTATTGAGAGTGCGTAGAACGCGTTCAGCCTTGCCATTCTGGGCGGAAGTGTAAAAGCAAGAAAGACGAAGAAGGATCCCATTGGAAGCGAGGAAGGTGGCTGTGGCGTTGTTCACAAACTCAGTGCCGTTATCGGCTTGAAAGCACTTAACGGGCAGCGAGAACTGGGTACGAGCAAAGGCACAAAACTGAACGAGAAGCTGATGGACATCAAATTTGTGCCTAAGGGGAAAAGTCCAGCAGTAATGGGTATAATCATCCAATATAACCAGGTAATAAGAGTTGCCAGATATACTAGAAACAGGGGATGTCCAAACATCACAATGCAGTAGTTCAAAGGGTGCCGAGGTACATGAGAAGGAACTACTAAAAGGAAGACGAACAAGTTTGCCAAGCTGACAAGCGTGACAGATGCTACTGAAACTCTTATTACAAGGAACAAAATGCTGGAGACGAGTGGAAACTGCTAGACTAGGATGACCCAGACGACCATGCCATATAGAAGCGACGTCAGATGTGGTGGCATAAGCTTGATGGGTGGCGGCAGGGAAGGTGTAGAGATCGCCAGAGCTATTTGAAAGCCCATGTTTGGTTTTGAGTAATTGATGAAACCTAGTTTGCTAATGATTGCTCTAAGTGTTTCATGAGAATTGATTAGCAAATGGCAAGATGGAGCAAAGGACCGGGTCGGTGGAGGTCACAAGTGAAGGGCAATGACGGCATCCATGCAAATGGCATAAGTCCATCATCAAAAGAAGTCCACAAGCTTCATCAAAAGATGATAAAAAATCTAGGAGTTCAAGGCAAAGGTATAATCCATAGGAGCTCTTTTGCTTTTGGTGATCAAGACTCCATAGAGGGAGTGATCACATTTAGGATAGATAGCCATACTATCAAGAGGGGCGAAATCGTTGATGAAATACGGTTATCAAGTGCCACTAGGTGTTCATGACCATTGCATTGCATATAGATGCTAGTGACACTAACAAACCCTTGGAAAACTCTTTTGAAAAGGCTAACACACGTGCACTTAAGTGTGAGATTCTTTGGAGTGTTAGTGCCTTAAGAAACGGGGTGAAGTTTGAGGGTTAGAGAGGGTTTGGTCCTCTCTTCCTCCTGCCGAGCAAGCTCGGCAGGATTCGGCGAATTTCGGAAACATTACTATAGAAAAACTAGCGTCGGACCGTATGGTCACAAAGCGTCGGACCATTAGTCTCGGTCCGACGGCTAACTCTGCTGAGAGCGTCGGACGCTCAGTTTCGGAGCGTCGGACTATTGTCCGAAGCGTCCGACGGTGTAGAGCGACGAAGAGGTGACATGTGGAGAGCAGAGGAGCGTCGGACTCTCGGCGTTAGTCCGACGGTGAGCGTCGGACCAACGTCCGACGGTTTTCAGGGCTCGGGGAGCTCTCTGGAAACGTCGGACCGTGGTTTTGTTCGGTCCGACGCGCCGTGTATTTTCAGTCCGACGGTGCAATGGCAGTGGGCATCGGACCGTAAGGTTTGGTCCGACGGCCTACAGTCCGACGGTTCGTTTAGCGCGGGAAGTTAGCCGTTGTGATCCAACGTTCGACTTCAAACGGCTAGTGACACGTGGCGTTTATCCGGGGCGTCGGACCGTGCAGGTTAGTCCGACGGTCTGGCTGTCGGACAGTCCGACGGTACGCAGTGAAGTCTAAACGGCTATTTCTTTGTGTGTGGCTTATAAATAGTCACTTGGCCGGTTTGGGGAGCATCTCTTGGCACTCCTAAACATCATAACATACTTGTGAGCCTTCCCACTCCACTCTCACTCATCCTACTTGATTGTGATCATCATTTGGTGAGTTTGGAGAGCATCAAGTGCATTGCATTGATAGAGATCATCTAGAGGCACTTGGTAGTAGTGATTCGCAGCGGTTTCTCTCATTACTCTTGGAGTTTGTCGACTCCTAGACGGCTTGGAGCTGCGAGGATCGTTGAAGGGAGCTGGTGATTGTCTCCGCCTCCGATCAAGGTATTGTGAGGGGTTCTTGAGCCTATCCCCGCGGGAGATCGCGAAAGGCATCTTTAGTGGATTGCTCGTAGCTTGGTGGATCCCCATCTTGTGTTGGTTGTGCGGCACCCTTGAGAAGGGTTTGGCGTGTGATGCCAATTAGCGCGTGAACCTCCAAGTGGGTGTATCGCTACAACGAGGACTAGCTTGCCGGCAAGCAAGTGAACCTCGGTAAAAAATCTTGTGTCATCTCTCTACCGAGGATTTCCCTTGTATTTGATTGATTGGTTATATTGGACATCATATCTTCTCTACACCGGGGGTATTGAAATCACGTTCTCTCTTTACTTTTGTGTACTTACTCTCGTGTGTAGCTTGTTAGTTAGTTGCTCACTTAGGAGTAGTGTTTAGTAGTGACATAGCCTTTGAGTGTGAACTAGTGATCATAGTGTAGTATACTTGTCTAGGTGGCTTGCATAGCATAGTTTAGAGCTAGTGTTTTGCAAAGCTTGCTATTGTTACTAATCAGCTTGTTAAGTGTTGTTTGTAGATTTTTATAGGCTATTCACCCCCCTCTAGCCATTTAGGACCTTTCAAGTGGTATCGGAGCCGAGGCACCGTTGATTTGAGGCTTAACAACCTACGGTGTAAAAAATGGCTCAACTCAACATTCACATCAACAACACCAAGAAGCCACCCCAATTTGATGGCACAAATTATGCATATTGGAAGAGTAAGATGACCTCACATATCAAGTCAATCAATAGAGAGGTTTGGAGGGTTGTGGAGACCAAGATTGAGATTGCCAATGCGGCAAACCCCACAACCGCCGAAGAAAGATTGCTTCAACTCAATGACATTGCGGTTTGTGCTATTCATGAGGCCGTAGATGAAAAAGTGTTTGAGTAAATCAAGAACATTGAGACTGCTCATGAAGCTTGGAAGAAGCTTGAGGAATCATATGAGGGCACCAAGGGTGTAAAGGCCGCCAAAGCATACATCTTGAAGGACAAGTTTGCAAGCTTCAAGATGAAGGATGATGAAACCGTGCCGGAGATATTCCATAGATTGCAAGTCATTGTGAATGATCTCAAGGCCGTGGATGAAGAGGTGAAAGATAGTGACTTCTCCATGAAGTTCTTGAAGAGCTTGCCCAAGCGGTTTGCCACATTGATCACGGTCTTGGTGAAGACAACATTGAGTGAATTGACTCCAAATCAAGTGCTAGCGGAGGTGATGACCGATGATGCTTATAGAGATGATGATGATAAAGAGGAGTTGATCAATAAGAAGAAGAAAGAAAAAGATGAAGACTCCAAAGATGAGAAGAAGAAGAGTGTGGCATTCAAAGCCACATCCTCATCAAAGGGCAAGAGCAAGGCCAAAGAAGAGTCAAGTGAAGATCCCTCTAGCACAAGTGAAAGTGATGAAGAAATGGCCCTTCTAGTAAGAAGATTTGGCAAGTTCATGAAGAAGAAGGGCTACCGGGCAAGAAGAAAGAAGAATGCAAGAAGATTTGATGGCCCAAGAAGATGCTTCAATTGTGGAAGCAAAGATCACTTGGTAGCCGATTGCCCACACTCAAGTGAAGATGATCACAAGGGCAAAAAGAAGAACAAGCATGAGAAGAAGGAGAAGAAAGAGAAGAAGGAATCTTCATACAAGAAGAAGAAGAACTATTCTCATGTGGTGACATGGGATAGTGATGCCTCTTCAAGTGATGAAGAGAGTGATGATGATAAGAAGAGCAAGAGGAAGGCACATGCAAGCATTGCTATTCGTGACAAGCCTTTCATCTTCGACACTCCTTCTTGCTTCATGGCCAAGGGCTCTAAGGTATCATCCGACACCGAATCTAGTGATGATGACCTAACAAAAGAAGAATTAATTGAAATGCTTGATGATGCACGTATTCATTTTGATAAACTAAGAAAGGAATGTAAGGGCTTGCGCAAGGATAAACAATCCATTGAGCAAGAACTTGAGGAGCTTAGAGCATCTTATGAGAGTCTAAAGGAAGACCATAAGAAGCTCCAAAAAGCTCACACTAAGCTTGATGAAACTCATTCCTCTCTAGTTAAGCAAAATGAAGACTTGCAACAACAAGTGCAAAAGAAAGAAACTAAAACTTGCAACATAGGTGTAACATGTGACATATCTTGTGAACCTATTGTTGTTACCACTAACCCTTCTTGTAGCACTTCCACTACTACCTCACCCACTAGTGACCCTTCACTAGTAGTTGAGAACAAGAACCTAAAGGAGGAAGTTAAAAAACTCAATCACTCCTTAGCTAAGGCTTATGGTGGTGAGGACGGCTTGCTTATGTGCTTGGGTAGCCAAAGGGCATCTCTCCACAAAGAGGGATTGGGCTATACCCCCAAGAAAGGCAAAACCGCCTTTGCTCCTCACAAGACTTGTTTTGTGAAGAGAAATGGCCGGTATTGCACAAAATGCAAGCAAGTTGGTCATATAGAGCAAGATTGCAAAAGCAAGAAATCCAATGCATATGTATCCTCAATTAAGTTCGATTCTTGCTATATTCTCACAAAGGGCTCAAATGGTGTGAAGGCTAAGTTTGTTGGTACATCCATGTTAGGTCCAAAGAAGAAGACCATTTGGGTACCAAAGATCTTAGTCACTAACCTTCAAGGACCCAAGCAAGTTTGGGTACCTAAAAGGAATTGATCTCTTTTTGTAGGTCAATTACAAAGCCGGAGGGAGGCATTGGGTGCTTGATAGTGGATGCACTCAACATATGACGGGTGATTCTAGTATGTTTGGCTCTCTCAACACAAGTGCAAATAGTGGCTATGATGCAATCACATTTGGTGACAACAAGAAAGGGAAAGTGAGAGGACTTGGTAAAATTGCTATCTCCAATGATATGTCCATCTCAAATGTGTTGCTAGTTGAAAGCTTGAACTTCAATTTGCTCTTTGTTGCACAACTCTGTGATCTCGGTTTCAAGTGCATATTTGGGGTTGATGATGTTGAAATTGTTAGTGTTGATGGCTCAAATTTGATATTCAAAGGGTTTAGATATGACAACCTATATCTTGTGGATTTCAATGCTAGTGAAACTCAATTATCAACTTGTTTGATCACTAAGTCAAGTTTGGGTTGGTTATGGCATAGAAGGCTTGGTCATGTTGGAATGAAACAATTGAACAAACTAGTGAAGCATGATCTAGTTAGAGGCTTGAAAGATGTCACTTTTGAGAAAGATAAGCTTTGTAGTTCATGTCAAGCCGGTAAACAAGTTGGAAATACACATCCTAAGAAGAGCATGATGAGTACTAGTAAAGCTTTTGAACTCTTGCATATGGACTTGTTTGGACCAACCACATATACTAGCATTGGTGGGAGTAAGTATGGATTTGTGATTGTGGATGACTATACTAGATATACATGGGTATTCTTTCTAGTTGACAAGAGTGAAGTGTATGATCTATTCAAGTCTTTTGTCAAGAGAAGCCAAAATGAGTTTGAAACAACCATCAAGAAAGTTAGAAGTGACAATGGTAGTGAATTCAAGAACACCAAGATTGATGAATTGTGTGATGAGTATGGTATTGGACATCAATTCTCACCCAAGTATACACCACAATCAAATGGCATTGTTGAAAGGAAGAATAGAACCTTGATAGATATGGCAAGATCAATGCTAAGTGAATACAATGTTAGTCATTCTTTTTGGGCCGAAGCAATCAACACCGCTTGCTACTACATCAACCGCTTATATTGCCATGGTATGCTTGCAAAGACTCCTTATGAGCTACTGAATGGTAGAAAGCCCAACATTGCATATTTTCGGGTTTTTTGTTGCAAATGCTACATTCTCAAGAAAGGCACAAGATTGAGCAAGTTTGAAAAGAAATGTGATGAAGGTTTCTTACTTGGCTATTCTACCACAAGCAAGACATATAGAGTTTGGAATTTGGCTAGTGGTACTCTTGAGGAGGTACATGATGTTGAATTTGATGAAACCCAAGGCTCTCAAGATGAAGTTGAAAATCTTAGTGACGTGAGAGGCAATGACTTGGCAAATGCAATGAAAAATATGGATATTGGTGATATTAGGCCAAGGCAAGTCAATGATGATGAAGATGATGGTGCAATTCATACTAATATGCAAGTTGAAAATGAAGCAAGTGCAAGTGACTCACAAGATCAATCTCAAGTGCAAGATCAACAAGCTAGTTCATCTCAATCCAATGATCAAGTTCCTATTCTCCAACCGGTCTCTATTGCAAGGGATCATCCTTTGGATCAAATCATTGGTGGTATTCAAAGTGGAGTTCAAACTAGAGCAAGACTAGCTCAAATTTGTGAGCATTTCTCATTTGTATCAACCATAGAGCCAACCAAGATTGAAGAAGCATTGAAAGATGTTGATTGGGTTAATGCTATGCATGAAGAGCTCAACAATTTCACAAGAAATCAAGTTTGGGAGCTAGTGGAAAGACCAAAGAAACACAATGTGATAGGAACAAAATGGGTCTTTAAAAACAAGCAAGATCAAGATGGCATAGTAATAAGGAACAAGGCTAGATTGGTTGCACAAGGTTACACTCAAGTAGAGGGTCTTGATTTTGGAGAAACCTATGCACCGGTTGCTAGATTGGAGGCCATTAGAATCTTATTAGCCTATGCTTGTGCCCACAACATCAAGTTATATCACATGGATGTCAAGAGTGCATTTCTCAATGGGTACATCAATGAGTTGGTTTATGTGGAACAACCTCCCGGATTTGAAGATGTGAAGAAGCCCAACCATGTATACAAGCTAAGAAAGGCATTGTATGGTTTGAAGCAAGCACCTAGAGCATGGTATGAGAGATTGAGAGATTTCTTGCTCTCAAAAGGGTTCAAAATGGGAAAGGTTGATACAACTCTCTTCACTAAGAAGCTTGGTAATGATTTATTTGTGTTGCAAATATATGTGGATGATATTATCTTTGGATCAATAAATCAAGATTTTTGTGAAGAATTTGGAAATATGATGGTAAGTGAGTTTGAAATGTCCATGATTGGTGAGCTTAGCTACTTCCTTGGTCTTCAAGTTAAGCAAATGAAGAATGGTACATTTGTAAGTCAAGGCAAGTACATAAGGGACATGGTGAAGAAATTTGGATTGGAACATGCAAAGCCCATGAATACTCCTATGGCAACTAATGGGCATTTGGACTTGGATGATAGTGGAAAAATGGTAAATCAAAAGCTATATAGATCAATGATTGGAAGTCTCCTTTATGTGACCGCATCTCGACCGGATGTTATGTTTAGTGTGTGCATGTGTGCAAGATTTCAAGCCTCACCAAGAGAAAGTCATTTGAAAGCCGCAAAGAGAATATTGAGGTATTTGAAGGGCACACAAGATGTTGGGTTGTGGTATCCTAAGGGGTCCAACTTTGAGCTTATTGGATATTCGGACTCCGACTATGCCGGTTGCAAGGTGGATAGAAAGAGCACTAGTGGAACTTGTCAATTGCTTGGAAGGTCACTTGTATCATGGTCTTCAAAGAAGCAAAATAGTGTTGCTCTCTCAACGGCCGAAGCGGAGTACATTAGTGCCGGAAGTTGTTGTGCACAATTGCTTTGGATGAAGGCAACTTTGAGTGATTTTGGATTGAAATACAAGAAAGTGCCTCTGCTATGTGACAATGAGAGTGCTATCAAGCTAACCAACAACCCCGTGCAACATTCAAGAACAAAGCACATTGACATAAGGCATCACTTCATTAGAGATCACCAAATCAAAGGGGACATTGCAATTGAAAGTGTTGGCACCGAAGATCAATTAGCGGATATCTTTACCAAGCCACTTGATGAGTCAAGATTTTGCAAGTTGAGAAATGAGCTAAACATACTAGACTACTCCAACATGAAGTGAAAAGCATCCTACATTATATGACATGCCTCTCCTTCGACTAAAGCATGGTAAAATTGGTTGACATGGCATTCATACTTTGATAAGGATTTGTTTAGTTCATGTAGACATGAAATGCATCTTATAGGCTCATTCATGAAAAATCAAATGCTTTCATGTATATATGGTACCACTTTTGTTCTTCATGCTTGTATGATCAAGTGGTAGCATATGACATATTGATGGGCTTGCAAACCTAGTATTGAATCTAGAACATGAGCTCATGATGTGTAACTTAACATGGTCAAGATAACCCTACTAGTGAGGTGTGAAGAAGCTTGTCCTTGGATCAAACTTAGTTACATATTCTAGGCAAGTAATCTATATTGAACCAATGTGAAAATGAACTAAACCCCATTTATTGACTTGATATTCCCATAATTTGCACCATTTTTGGTGATTGTTGACAAAGGGGGAGAAGAAAGTCACAAGGATAAGAAAGGAAAGGGATCAATTAAAAATTTGAAAGCACACAAGTAGGGGGAGCAAGCTCATGAATAAGTTGTTGCATTTGTGTATGCATTAACATATGAAATGTTGCATTGTCAAAACTTCAATTCCTATACTTGCTTGATTGGTGAAATGCTTAGAAATAGGATTTGAATGGTGATTTGACAAACTAGCATGCATATGACTTACATGTCATACAAAGTACCTCTTTTACTTAAATGTTGATCTCACGAGGTATTTTGAGTTTGTGATGCATGACTAGTAAACAAATGGTGCTAAGGATGGTATATTTCCGCAACTCCGATGGTATCACGCTTCAAAGGTCCATTCTATATACCTTAGCATCATTTGATAGTAGTAGCTCACCCAAACTTTCAAATTCATACATATGTGAAAAATTGAACCAAACATAAGGAATCACATATGTAGGGGGAGCTAATACTACTAAAGTGCAAACTTGGTTTTCATTTCATATCTTTGTGAAGGTTGTCATCAATTACCAAAAAGGGGGAGATTGAAAGCCCATGTTTGGTTTTGAGTAATTGATGAAACCTAGTTTGCTAACGATTGCTCTAAGTGTTTCATGAGAATTGATTAGCAAATGGCAAGATGGAGCAAAGGACCGGGTCGGTGGAGGTCACAAGTGAAGGGCAATGACGGCATCCATGCAAATGGCATAAGTCCATCATCAAAAGAAGTCCACAAGCTTCATCAAAAGATGGTGAAAAATCTAGGAGTTCAAGGCAAAGGTATAATCCATAGGAGCTCTTTTGCTTTTGGAGATCAAGACTCCATAGAGGGAGTGATCACATTTAGGATAGATAGCCGTACTATCAAGAGGGGCGAAATCGTTGATGAAATACGGTTATCAAGTGCTACTAGGTGTTCATGATCATTGCATTGCATATAGATGCTAGTGACACTAACAAACCCTTGGAAAACTCTTTTGAAAAGGCTAACACACGTGCACTTAAGTGTGAGATTCTTTGGAGTGTTAGTGCCTTAAGAAACGGGGTGAAGTTTGAGGGTTAGAGAGGGTTTGGTCCTCTCTTACTCCTGCCGAGCAAGCTCGGCAGGATTCGGCGAATTTCGGAAACATTACTATAGAAAAACTAGCGTCGGACCGTATGGTCACAAAGCGTCGGACCATTAGTCTCAGTCCGACGGCTAACTCTGCTGAGAGCGTCGGACGCTCAGTTTCGGAGCGTCGGACTATTGTCCGAAGCGTCCGACGGTGTAGAGCGACGAAGAGGTGACATGTGGAGAGCAGAGGAGCGTCGGACTCTCGGCGTTAGTCCGACGGTGAGCGCCGGACCAACGTCTGACGGTTTTCAGGGCTCGGGGAGCTCTCTGGAAACGTCAGACCGTGGTTTCGTTTGGTCCGACGCGCCGTGTATTTTCAGTCCGACGGTGCAATGGCAGTGGGCGTCGGACCGTAAGGTTTGGTCCGACGGCCTACAGTCCGACGGTTCGTTTAGCGCGGGAAGTTAGCCGTTGTGATCCAACGTTCGACTTCAAACGGCTAGTGACATGTGGCGTTTATCCGGGGCGTCGGACCGTGCAGGTTAGTCCGACGGTCTGGCCGTCGGACAGTCCGACGGTACGCAGTGAAATCTAAACGGCTATTTCTTTGTGTGTGGCTTATAAATAGTCACTTGGCCGGTTTGGGGAGCATCTCTTGGCACTCCTAAACATCATAACATACTTGTGAGCCTTCCCACTCCACTCTCACTCATCCTACTTGATTGTGATCATCATTTGGTGAGTTTGAAGAGCATCAAGTGCATTGCATTGATAGAGATCATCTAGAGGCACTTGGTAGTAGTGATTCGCAGCGGTTTCTCTCATTACTCTTGGAGTTTGTCGACTCCTAGACGGCTTGGAGCTGCGAGGATCGTTGAGGGGAGCTGGTGATTGTCTCCGCCTCCGATCAAGGTATTGTGAGAGGTTCTTGAGCCTATCCCCGCGGGAGATCGCGAAAGGCATCTTTAGTGGATTGCTCGTAGCTTGGTGGATCCCCATCTTGTGTTGGTTGTGCGGCACCCTTGAGAAGGGTTTGGCGTGTGATGCCAATTAGCGCGTGAACCTCCAAGTGGGTGTATCGCTACAACGAGGACTAGCTTGCCGGCAAGCAAGTGAACCTCGGTAAAAAATCTTGTGTCATCTCTCTACCGAGGATTTCCCTTGTATTTGATTGATTGGTTATATTGGACTTCATATCTTCTCTACACCGGGGGTATTGAAATCACGTTCTCTCTTTACTTTTGTGTACTTACTCTCGTGTGTAGCTTGTTAGTTAGTTGCTCACTTAGGAGTAGTGTTTAGTAGTGACATAGCCTTTGAGTGTGAACTAGTGATCATAGTGTAGTATACTTGTCTAGGTGGCTTGCATAGCATAGTTTAGAGCTAGTGTTTTGCAAAGCTTGCTATTGTTACTAATCGGCTTGTTAAGTGTTGTTTGTAGATTTTTATAGGCTATTCACCCCCCCTCTAGCCATTTAGGACCTTTCACTATTGCAGCGAAGCATCACCCGACTAGTCCGTGGATCCTTAATAGAAAAACCAAGAGCGTCAAATTCAATAGAACAGTTATTGTCACGAGTGAATTGACGCACGGAAAGGAGGTTGCGAATAATGGATGGCACAATAAGAACATTATTTAGTGCAAAGTTTGAGGAAGGAGTAGAGAGGAAAGAGTCACCCTGCCCAGTGACAGAAAGAGAGTTGCCATTACCAACAACAACGGATGGAGAGGAAGGAAGGGAGCGGAAGGTGAGGATACCATCGTTGGAGTTCATGTGGGCAGTAGCGCCGGTGTCCATGACCCAAGGTGCGCTGCCTTGGTTCATGGACATCTGGTTCAAGGCTGCAACCAGAGCGGAGGGATCCCACTGTTGCTGTTGCAGGGGCTCCTGCGAGTACTGCAGGGGCGCGAAGGTGGTATGCGCCTGGGGTGCCTGGCCGAGCAGGCCAGAGCCACCGGGGGGGGCGCCAACCAGGGTGTTGCCCAGCCGGAAAGCCCCCTGGACTGAAGCAAAACCAGGGACCAGCAAGCTAGACAGACTGCTGCCGCTGACCACCGGCAGATGGCTGTTGCTGTCGCTGCTGCTGGCTGTTGCCACGGCGTCCACCTCGGCGGTTGTTGGTATTGCGGCCACCACCTGTATTAGCCGCGCGCTGCTGATGAGGGGCAGCAGGAGAACCAGAGGTGGAAGAGCGGCAGTCTGTATTGCAGGCAGACGAAGATTGGGTGCCTGCAATAAGAGCGGTACCGGTCTGCACCTTAGATTCGTTGGCGAGGTGAAGCTCCTTGAGGACAAGGATGTTGCGAGTAGCAGCAAAGGATGGCAGCACGTCCTTGTGGACGATGTCATCGGCGGTGTTGGAGTAGCGGGGGTTGAGGCCACGCAGGAGGTTCAGCACAAGCTGGGAGTCGAGGATGGGGTGGCCGACATCGCAGAGAGAATCAGCAGTCTGCTTCATGCATTGGCAGTATTGGTCGATGGAGAGGTCACCCTGAGTCATGGAGTGAAACTGTTCCGCAAGGAAAACAGCACGTGGCGCCTTGTTGGCTTGGAACAGGGCAGCGATCGCAACCCATAGGTCACGAGAGGTCTGATCGGGAGCCATGGCGAGGTCGAGGACGTCGGCGGCGGCGGAGCCATAGATCCACCCACGAACGGCGTAGTCCGCAGCATCCCACTGTGCATCAGCGGGGATGGGCTCCAGTGTACCGTCGATGTGGCCGCGGAGGAAGAACTTGCCGCAGAGTGAGGTGAAGAAGGCAGCCCACTTGTTGCAGTTGGGATGAGCCAACTCCAGTGTGATGGGAACATGGTGCTTCACGTTGACGGCGGCGTAGGGAGGGGTGACGATAGGGGCACCTCCACCAGATTCGCTGGAGGAGGAGTCGTTGGACCCCATGGTGCCGGAAGTAGCAGCAGCAGAAGAAGAAGACATGGCGCTGCAACACCTAGATGGAGCGCCGAGGAGGGTGAGCGGCGGCCTGGGAGAGGCGGCGGCTGGAAGTGGCAGCGGCGCCCTAGGGCACGGCGGCTAGGGGAGGTGGCGGCCAGGGAGGCAACGGCCTAGGGCAAGCGGAGGGCTGGGGAAGGCGGCGGCCAGGGAGGCGGCGGCCTAGGGCAGCGGATGGCTGGGGAAGGCGGTGGCCAGGGAGGCGGCGGCCTAGGGCAGTGGACGGGTGGGAGACGGTGATACCATGTAGAATTATGGCAAACACCTCATACCCCTTGGGTTGGGTGGCTTTGATATATATAGTCAATGATGACTTGAGTTACAAGTAAGCTTATATACAGATAACCCCCTAGATATACACATATCTAACAACTTCCTCCGTCCAAACTTATAAGTCGCTTTCACTTATTTGATATATAGAATCACAGCTATATGCATCCACTACGACGAAGAACAAGACGTTAATGGTTCCCCTGAAACTGAAAAGATCGAAGTTTATTCAATAGAGCAGTAGCAGAGGAAACAACGCAGAACCATTGCCTGAAGATAGTGGTAAGCTCAAGATGTAATACCATGGATTCTGAAGCTAGAACCCTGCAGGCTGCAGCATCTGAAACAGATAGATGATGTTAGATTGGTGAGCATGGACACAGGCAGCGGGAACTGGTCTTCCTCCAGGAAAGGCTTGTCAATAAATAGTCCACCATAACATTGCAATTGAAGATAAAGAAGCGCCCTTATGAAGAAAAAGCCTTTTAAAATTTAAAGGTATTTTTAAACCCTATAACATTTTTAAAATGCCAATGAAAGATACAATTTACGTAGACTGCAAGTATTATGGTAACTGAAAACTACAATTGGTGTCTATGACTTGAGCAACTATCACTATCACCCACTCGCTTTTTTTCAGAAAGTCTATATATGCAAATTCGTGTAATGTTTTGTTGATGTTTCAGTGCAGCATGTGACCACAATTCCATGAAGGAATCTGTGATACAGACTGTCAAATGCACGATACAGTCAGAGATACAGATAACCTAAGCTTCTCTGCTTTCTCGTTCCAAATTGTTGGTTTGAACTTTGTGGTTCTTGATCTTGACACTTATTAACCATATTACTCAATAGCCATGTTTGGTACTTCCTCTATCCCAAATTATAAGTCGTTTTCACTTATTTGATATACAGAATTTGCTATGTATCTAGACATATATTGTATCTAGATGCATAGTAAATAGATGTAAAAAAAAGTAAAAGCGACATAATTTGGAACGGACGGAGTGCAACTTATCTGGGAAACACTTCCCAGAAAAGCTGCAGAAATATAGTAAAAGCACAGTCGATCTGATTTTAGTTTCTAATACTTTTTATTACAAAACAGATGTGGTAACAAGCGCGCCCAGAATAAACTATAGAAAAGCATGGCATTTCGCTGTTCGTTTTAGTTTATTTTGGTCATAACAGGCCCAATGAATGAAACGATAAAATATGAAACATATAAGCATTCTGGGAACTTGGATTGAACCTTAATCCCAATTCCCAACCTGAGATCGGTGTTTTTCACACTGTAACCAAAAAAAAAATCATTACAATGCAAAAAATATAGACATTCAATAACTTGAGGCTTTTGGAGTAATGAACTTGATGGTTTTTCGTTACCAGCTGAAACCTGCTTCCTATTTCGTGTTCGAAGCTTGGCACCCTTTTAAAGGTTATGCTCGGGGGCTACACCAAAAACTGGCTTTGAGAAAGATCTAGTGAGCAGCCACAAGGGACCGTGTGAAATTGGATGTCTAATTTCAAGCCTTAATTATATATACGGCTCAAATTGAACTACCACAAAAATTGGATCATAGGTGACTTCCCTCGTCTCGTGAAGCAGTGCACTTGGGAAGGAGATGACCACCAAAACTACCACAAAACTCACGTTAGCAAAGGCGCACCGCGTTGGGAGGCGTGGGGGAGATGACCACCACCGGGGAAGGAGCAGACCATAGGGAGAGGAGAGTATTGTCGGGTGGAGCACGTGGGGGGAAAGTGCCACTGCAGAGAGATGACGCAATTGAGACAGAGAATGGCGACATGAGGATTGAGACTGGGAGGTAGGAGTTTTTTTATTTAGGGAGGAGTCAGAGTTGGGAGTGTGTTGTGTTAAGCAGGTGTTTTTATTAGGCCTTGTCATTTATAGAGATAGGCCTACGCTACTAAGGGACCACCTCTGAGAAATAAGTTTGGAGATTATTGTTAGAGCCAGATTCTCTATGTGCTAGAGTGTTGAGAGCAAAATATTATCCAGATAGCAGATTACTGAATGCAAAACTGAAGAGGGGGAGTTCCTTCACATGGCAAAGTATTCTGGCAGGTCTGGAATGTTTCAAAAGAGGATGTGTTTGGCAAGTAGGGGATGTTACACAGATCAAGATATGGGAGGACAATTGGATCCCATCAAGCCACAATCTGAAAATTGTTACACCACGTGGAAATAACCTGGTCACAGGAGTGGATGAGCTCATTAATCCAATAACTGGTGGGTGGGATGTTGAGCTAATAAAGTCACTGTTCTGGGAAATTGATGTTGCCAGAATCTTACAAATCCCCCTGAGGAATAGGAGAGGATGTGGTTGCTTGGCAGTTTACAAAGAATGGCCTCTTCACAGTCGGATCGGCATATCATCTGCATTGGATGCACAAGTTTGGTGCTAATAATGTTAATAATCAGGCTGGGGGTGCGGGTGACGAACAAGTATGGGCTAAGCTCTCGAAATTAGAGGTGCCTTCAAAGATCAAGATATTTGGCTTGAGGGTTCTACATGGCTTAATTCCCTGCAAAGGGATCCTCGCAAACCGACATATTGATAATTCTAGCAGTTGCCCGGCGTGTCATTTAAGTTGTGAGGACATTAAGCATGCTCTATTCACCTGTAACCGAGCAAAGGAGATATGGCACATACTTGGAGTGTCAGAGATAATTAACACGGCACTGTCTATTCACCAATCGGGCTCTGTTATAGTGGCAGACATGATCACAGTGCCCAGACAGGTCGAGGAGCTAAACTAGATTGGTCTTGCTGAATTAATTCTAACTAGAGGGTGGTATATCTGGTGGGAGCACCGGAAGTTTGTGCACGGGGAGACTGTTCAAAATCCGACAAGAGCGGCTTTATCAATTGCTACACTGACAACAAATTATCAGCGTTCAGCAAAGCAGAGAAGGTCGAGCAATAAGAAGCAAGGGGGATGGCAAAGACCTCCTGAAGGTGAGTTGCTGTTAAATGTTGATGCCAGCTATAAACCTGAAGCAAGCACGGGGAGTTCAGGAGCGATTATAAGAGATCATACAGGGCGTTTCTAGGTGCAAAGGTAAACTACTTTGAACATATGGCGGACGCTGCTACTGCAGAGGTCAGCGCTCTCCGGGAAGGGCTGCTGCTGGCACAATTGATGGGGTGCAACCGAATCAGGATCCAATCAGATTGTTCAGAGGTAGTTGAAACAATGAGACAAGGAGGTTCTTCTGCAACAATTAGTGCTCCAATTTATGAAGAGTGTAACATTCTCTAGTTAGATTTTGTTTCTATTTCTATTGAACATTGTAATCGTGAAGCAAATGCTGTTGCTCATGAATTAGCTAGAGTAGCTATGCAGAGTCAGTTATCTTGTAATTGGGTCGATGAACCCCCTAGTTTCATACTAGGAGCCTTGGTGATCTATGATTCAAGATCAATAAAGTGCGCCAAATGGCTTCTCTCAAAAAAAAAGAAAAAAGGGACCACCTCTGAAAATGGCCCTAATTTTAATTTTAAGCGTAGCCTAGTTTTAGCACTATTAATCCATTTTTGACGATGGTAGATTTCTTGGTGTCTCGATAAATTGGATGACTATCACAGGATAATTTTAAAGATAGTAGGTTTGTTTTAATCACACACATGCAATAAGAGTAGATGTCTCCCATAGATCTTTTTGCTAGTTGTGTGACAAGCGACCAGCTGAGTTACTTATGAAGTCTAGGCTCCCAAATCAAAAGGCCTGATACTTGGCAAAGGTGACAAGCGACCAGCTAAGTTGACCATGAATTCTAGGGAGCTCGAAGCTGATGACTTGGCCCGAAGTAGAGTAGTCAGACAGAGTCACTTGGCCGAAAGTTCAATCGGGCATGATCCTCTCACTTCTCCAAATTTCCTATGCCCAAGTTGATCAGAAACTGATTTGGAAATTCAGACGAGTCAGTTTCTAGCAAGGGAGTTGACTAAGTTATCAAGCTCAAGATTAGGGTAGTGGGCTAGCAGGGGGAGTTAGGTTAGCCGACTTAGGCGGTTGGCTAAGCCAACAGGGGCATATGGAGTTGGCTAAGCTGACCGGATAAATCGGCTAAGCCGATTGGATTTGGCTTGCTTTCTTCTCTGCTTGTTTCTTTCGCTATTTTGTCACGCCATTTGAGATCTCCAATATGTATATGATGTTTACAACTTATTAGAGATGCCCATGAATCATCTTGGACACTTTTGAGTGTCAACATATGCCCTCCTATTTTTAGATGATAAAACAAGAAACTGAAAACATAATGTATAACCAAATGGTGACGATATTCAGTTCATCGGCTATATATCTAGCATCAAGGGCGATGTATAAAATGCCATATTTGTTCTAAGGGCGATACATGTATTTGTCATTGTTTGGTGAGCACTTAGGCTTATTGCCAAACACTTGGAAAGTATTTCTTCAAGTACCTTTTATTGATTGCTCTTGGGAGATTATCAGCATGCAACATCTCCAATCACCACCCCGGCATATCAATGGGCACTGGTGATCCCAATGAGGGATAAACATCATTCATAAAATACCTTGAATATCTACGGCGGGTTTATGTGTTGCCCGTATGCTAATCATAATTTGAGGATAATTCTAGACACTAAGGGAAGATTCATACCACACAAAAATGCTAGGAATCAAAGATTATCACCTATTGATATTCAATCCTTACAACTGCATACCAAAGAATCTAAACCAAATCATTTAGAACATCTTTATATGTGCATCATATTGCAAATAATCTACCATAAGCATTTACTTGTCATAAAGGTGTAACCAAATCCGATTTCCATGATAATGTGCCAGAAAGATTGGAGATACAAAACGAAAAACACTCAACTCGCACATCAAAATAAGAGGTGGAGAACTATGGCTACATGGGATACAATTTCATGCAAGCATTTTCAAAATAGGGGAGAAATCTTGCAAGACAGTAAGTGCAAGTCAACATTGTGTTGATAGACACCTTACCGATATCCACTATCCAAAGCCTATGGACGCTAAGCATCTAAAAGCCCAGTACAAATGTACAATATTGGCACAAATTAATGTGTTGGGTCATTGGAAATTGGAATGCCCTAAATCTATCGTTATGGAAAATAACATCGAGTTCAAAAGGGTTAACATTTTCAAATGCTATAATGATACTACTGAATCAATCATATAAAGACTACAAATTGCCGTGACATATACTCTTCAAAAAATTGATCTTCACCATACTGGATCCAGACCAAAAGTTCTGATCAGTGTCTACACACTCAAATTGGGTCAACTAAAAGATGGCAATTAGGGATAACTGCTCTTGTTCAATGATGAGAAATATTACCATGGAAATATCTTCTTTCACAGAGTTTATTTTTTAGAAGCAACGTGGTGAACAATGAGCGCTTCGAGCATAAGTCAAAGACATAACGTACCCCAAAGTATGTGTGAAAATTACTTTCCCAAATTCAATATTGGCAAATCAAATGAATTTGATAGATTCTGACGTACAAGTCCTAACAGACTTCATATTCTGAATCCAAATACAAATCGCAAGATGCATTAATTGTTTAATTGTGTATAATTCAGATCACATCATGACTTGAGACAGCTAAGTTGATTGTGATACAACTTAATTGAGTTCCTTCTAGAGAAATATTGTTCTGATCATGATTGCGTATACGAGTTTGTAAAGAAATCCTAGATTGGATTCTCTATGATGTACACATATTGATTATTTTAATATCATCAAGATAGAAATAACTAAACAATCATTTTAGGTATAATTTCAAATTTCTATCATGTAGAGTTAGCCTCTAATATGAATTCGAGATGAGATATTTGAACAAAATCAATAGGCTAATTCTTAACTTAAGCACATATATTAATATACCAATATACAATTGATAGTCCATTAATATCCAACTAATGTTGGACATTATATCCAATCAACACTTGTGGTCATTCAATCCCCTAAAATATGAATTTGCATCCATTTACACCCAGGGATGACAACCTTAATGCCATAAAAGCACTCATGTATCTTTCAAATTGTAGCAGTCCTAATATTGCAATTGCAGATGCCTTGCTAGCACAAAATAGTGCAACTTAACTTCTATAACACCGCAAGGTGGGAGTCAAATAGGATATTCATAGATATCTTTATGGCATCAAAAGATCATAATTTATTATTAAATAAACTGACATATGTTTATAGTGTGATATCAAGATATTGGCTATTTAATCCTCCACGACAGCTCATACACTGATTTTATTGTAGTAGAGTCCAATGGTTACTTCCACTTATCATAGTGAAGCATCCCATATGCATGACTTCATAGAGCAAACAAGTGTGATTCCATGGGATCACCAGCCATTATCTACAAAGATAAGGTTGCTTATTATGTTGTCAAGGTGCAAACAGGTCATATAAGAGCAATATGAATAATTGTATTGCCACAAAATGTTTTATCCCCATAAACTAAAACACATTGGGAAAAACATCTTGGAAAAGTAATCTTGTAATAATTTCACAGATTTACTCACTAAGTCCATACCTACATCCACATTCCATGGAATTGATATTCAATGACTGAGAGTTGCACGGTTTAGGGAGATTTGATCAAGGGAGATGTAATATCCAGAAAAAAAATTAAACATAATTAACTTGTCCTTTAGCCTAATGGGCTTGGAGTAGGAGAAAACAAAGGCCTAATTGGAGTCCACGTAGGGAAGTCACGCTGTTAGGAAACAACCACAGAAATTCTATGGTAGCCCGTCACGTTCCTATTGGTAGATCCGTTCTTCCTGGCTTCGTGAGGAGCTGCTGCGGCGCTCTGCTTCCCTGCGTTAGGGCCCTGTATTCAAGGTTCTTGACCGTAATCTTCTTCCCCAATTCAGCGCAAGAGAGAAGGGAATTCTTGCTGCTTCTCTCATCTTGCCCCTGTCGGCTGTAGGAAGGGAGATAGCAGGTCACGTGATCAGGATCAGGTAATAAACAAATCGGCTCCTTGTGTAGTTTCCCTCCCAGTTATCATTGTTTCTACATGTGAGATTTAGGATAAAATGAAATCAGGAAAACCTGTAGGTGGCAGAGGCTAGGCTGTACGTGAGGTTCTCAATATAGTTGAACCGATCGGAGTATTTGTTTCTTAGCTATGGAGCTACTGATCGCAAGAGGCTGATTAATAAATATTTCTTTTCTGTTCTGTCACTGTCCAAACATAGTTGGTCAAGGATGAGTACGTTTGGACATCTAAAATTTCGAAGTTGTGCAGTTTCAGAACCTGCAGATATAGGAGTTCAGTCTGTTGCTCCAATTTGAAATAGTAGAAGTCCGAAATAAATTTTGTGATGAATACCAAAGTTGTAGGAAATGTTATATAGATGTTTATACCGTCCTCAAATCCTAGTTTTACTGTCATGTAAAAATATTTATGAAAATAACAATTATTCTGCCTGAAATAGACATGTATCTGGATGGCAATATTTATTATTTTAATGGTTCTTAGGCAATTAGGGAAAATGGGGAGTGTTCGACTAAGTATAGGAACGTGTATTTATTGTTTATTTGTTATGTATGATTTATTGAGTAGTTCCATATATCTATTTCTATCAGGAAGTGGGTCTCATAACCGTTCTTGATTGACGTGCTTGTCGGGGTTGCTTTCTTCGGTGAAAAGGCAAGTAATGTAGGGGTGTGGCTAATGCTGTGTTTATATTCATATCTTGTATTTTTTTTAAATAAAATATCGCAAGGTTAATAACGTGATTTTTCCTTCTTATTTATATATACACTGTTTATCAATTTATTAATAATGTCGATGCCGCTTGTCGCTATGAGATTGTAGTTGCATATTAATGTATTTTAATTGTTCAATTATGGAGTTATGCATACATGATCATTCATATGCATATCTACGCATTTCATATGTCGTTAAAAGGCCAGTCACCGCCATCGCGCAGTGACTAGTACCGGTACATGGAGTTGCATGAGATGTTGACATCTCCAATGTAAAACTCTCAATGGAGTTGCATCATAGCATGCATACATTAATTAATTAATTATTTGATGTTTGGAGAATGTGATTCTCTAGTCCTATGGTAAAGTATGAAGTCACCATAATATGAAGTTGCGCACTCTGTTTGTTCGTTTTTTTTGCATTATCATTATGGATGTCATGTGGATTTTGAAATTAATAATTCAACACGTGTGAGATGCGTTTATATTCATAGCCCTTGCTTGCTGAGTTTATCTCACCCCTTTAATTCTTTATAGGTGTTTAAACCTTTATCAAGCATGATGGGCTTGCGAGATGGATGCATGCAAGTGTCACTTTATCCCTGCTAGGAATAAATATTTATGTTTTAATAATTCAATTTACATTATGACACTTGGTCTTATTCAAAGTATTGTTGAAGTGAACTTAATTATGTTATTGAGAATTTATAATTATATGGTGTAACCCATGGATTAGATGTTTATTTAATTTACCTATTTTGTTGATGTTCTCTTAATAATGCCAGCGATATGTAATCATTGTTCTCACTTTGTTTCAAATGAGTTGCTGTCTAAATTTGTATTCCTAATAAAATATTATATCTTAAATAGTAGGGTGTTACAGGAGAGTTGCGAAACAAGTACCTCTTCAAATAGACACCTCTTTAAGATGTCTTTCCAAATAGACGTCTTTTCACGAGGGATCTGATCAAGACTAGGCATTAGTAATTGCATTAGGCGATTACCATGACACCAAAGGGGCATGTCCATTGGCATATTGTGGGGAATGGCTGTCTTATTCCTTTGGGACAAGACACCCTTTCACCACCCCAATTCACCATGTATATATTTTCAGGACTAGATCAATGAAAGTTACAAGTTCTTCATTTCTATCAATGAAAGTTACAAGTTCTTCATTTCTATTATTCCATTTACACTTCATAATTGAACAAATACAACAAAGTCCAATCTGTTAAAATGGAGACGTGCAAAAAGAGAGTGAACTTACTGATAAAACGGCCCACGAGGGAGCTAAATGTTCATGGCGTCCTCACCTAAAATGATGTACAACTACATGGTTCTTCTGTCCAACAAAAGGTACAGTTATCACTATAATATACTTTTTCCCTTTCAAGAATGCGTTACAATAATCCATACATCTGATTCATGAATCGAGGGTACTTAGATTCTCCTGAACTGATTACATTAAGATCTATAGTGAAGAAAACAATGAGCAGGATGTAGAAGTGGATGGGGAGGAG
The DNA here is from genome assembly GCA_038502445.1 of Eremochloa ophiuroides. Lineage (NCBI taxonomy): Eukaryota > Viridiplantae > Streptophyta > Magnoliopsida > Poales > Poaceae > Eremochloa > Eremochloa ophiuroides. The sequence goes on from JAHLJS010000008.1 coordinate 23,964,885, forward strand.
CTCATTCTCGTGAATCTACCGTGGGCTAGCTTCTAGCTTCTGCAGGTTTCTCTTGAGGGCTCGCGTTATCCAGCAAGTCAACATCACCAACTCCAACAGGTGGACCAATGCTACAACGAGCAGTGTTGTGCAATGCAATGGCATCCTTCAGCTTCTGAAACTGCAAATGCAAACTGGGACTATTTAGGTACAAAAATGTGCAGAAGTAATACAATCAGAATGATTTCCACCTCAACGTTGCAGCTTGTTCAGAAATTCGAAATGGAAAAGTGCAGATCATATTCTAGCACAATCTCAGAAATAGAAAACGTAGGGGAGGGTAGCATGAAAGAAAACTTAATTAAAGCCCAAAAAAAGCTCACGATAATTCACAACAACAAAGTGGGATTCATAAAAGGGATCAAATGTATAAAGGGGTCACTTATCTCATTCAATATAATGCAGCAACAGGTGAGGCACTCACACTCGTACCTTAGCTAAGGAACAGGAGAAAGCCTCCAGTAGCCCATCAGCTCCACGATAAAAATGGAAGAAAGGAAGCACTTTGACATTCAGTCGTTTGCACATAGGTTTGTTTTCATCAAAATTCACTTTTAGAAACAATACATCAGGGTTCTCCAAAGCTGTCCGGCAGAGCTGGTATCATTGAAACAACATCAGATTTACAGCAGATTTTAGGAACTATATAAACTATAAACGCTACTCCAGGGCGATCAGATGGCAGTGTAAATAGATCGACAGTGTCAGAATAACAAGTAGGTAAAGGCAAACATTCAAGAGACTAAAACATCTCTATTATGGGTTTACTATATAAGCGACAAAAACATCTCCAATATGGATTTACTTAAAGTGCGCAAATATTTAGCATGAGCAAACACTTTAAGTGGCTAACTGGCTATCCCTTAGTGTGCGTTCTTCTCTAAGGATGTGGTACTAATTGGGAAGTCAGACAGGACTGATAGCAATGGAGTTGTGGAAACAAGACTTTGGAAGCGAAGACTACCGGCCCAAGGGATCAGTGTTAAACACAGTGAGTGATATCAACAAAGATGTTAGTCACAGAATGAAAGTTCGATGGATGAAATCGCTCCAAGCTTCTGACAACCTCAGATGGTGCCCTAGCCCACATAAGCTAAAGAGCAAGTTATTTAGGACAGCAATTGGAAGTTTGGAACCAGTGTTTGTGCAGTGCAGAGCTGACCAACCAAACAGTGAAAAGTTGCTATATGTGTAGGAGAGATGCACATGTTGCAACAGATTTGTGGTCATACTAGGAAGGGTTGAGTTCGAAACAATAGGATAAGTGATAGGGTAGGGGTGGCTCTGATTCAATGTAAAAAGAGGTTGGAGTGGGCCAAACTTGATGTGGAATGAGGAAGTAAAGAGGGATTCAAGAAAATGGAACAAAAGATCTATCTCTGGGTGGAGGCATGTCGTAATCAGCAATCCATGTGCCCAAAGCAAGACCTAGGGTATAGTTCACCTTTTACTACTTTTTTTTTGTTCACCTTTTACTACTGTTACTACAATTACTACTACCACCTCATCTTCTTCATGCGATCCCCTGAGGTTTTTACTTTTTACAGTGTTTCATATCTAGCCTAGCCCCAACTTATTTAGGACAGAAGGCTTTGTTGTTATTTTAGTAAACAATTGTCTGTTGCTAGTAGTCCTCCAAACTCCAAAGGTAGCTTAACCAATTCACAGTTATAAGTTATTCTGTTACAACAATTATTACTACTATTACCTCATCTTCATGCGATCCCCTGACTTTTTACTGGGTTTCATCTCTAGCCTACCCCAACTTATGCCCCAACTTATTTAGGACAATAGGCTTTGTTGTTATTTTAGTAAACATTGCGTGTTGCTAGTAGTCCACCATACTCCAAAGGTAGCTTAACAAATTCACAGTTATAACCATAAACTACTTAGTCCAGGCTGGAATAGAACTCTCAAGTGCACTTAAAGTTTCTCCAAGAACTTGTTACAGATTAAATTGTTGCAGGCGTTTCTAGATTCCATAGTATTACTATCTAATCTGCATTCTCCATCTAGATTCCCTAGTATCATGCACTTGGACCCTATCAAGTGATGATACAACCCTGGCAATAACATTTGTGTTCATTTACTTATTCCATTTCAATAACTCTAATACAGATGGCTTTATCTGGACTGGAATCTATCAAAACTAAACTTATGCTTGCTAAAGGTTGTATAATTTGATGTCTTTCCTAATCATAGCACACCGAAATTAATGCTTTGACATGCTTTTACAGAGCTACAATGTTTCAAAGATACTATTCAATTTGTGCATCCTAAATGATATGGCAGGTAACAATGTGAAGTCATAATTAACACATTAGGAATACAGTAGATAACAATGTAATGTCATAGTTAACACATTAGGAAGACAACGTGCTTCAGACAGAACCAATCAAATATCCAGTAGTTATATTCACGATTAATAACATTACCCTTGGAAAGAGAGCCCTGCATGAACCACACCAGGTTCCATAGAACTCAACAACAACAAGCCTGTCTCCAGCATCTCTAAGTGCATCCAAGAACTCCACTGTGGAGTGGATGTCAATCATGTTTGGTCCAGCATTTTTCTCCCACCATTTTGGTTGCTCATCACGCTCTGCTGCATAAGTCTGGAATAATCAACACGACAAAACCATAACAATCAAACACCCTGCAGTGTAAACTAAGTAGCATAGTCCCGCATGACTGAACACAGCCCACAAGCCTTTCATTAAAACACTGACAAGTTCAACTTCAACCAAGCAAGGACAGCACAATTCAACTAAAATAAAGTGCAAGTGAATATACCACACATCCTTGTCAAATACTTAGACATGGAGGGGGGAAAGGAAGCACTCAACACACTGCTTAACACCAAAATGTACTAATGAACCGAAATGAAACAAGAAGCAATGCGCTATGTAATTCGCATAGTACAGTACTTACAGTTAGTCACTGGTATGCATTTCCTTTTCACATGGCACATCAATAGAAATAATAGTAGATTCAGAACTAAACACAAGGCACTCCCAAATCTAGAACGATGACAATGGAAACGAAGAGGTCTAATTCAACAACTTAGTGGACTTTTTTTTTTAAAAACTAACAAGCTAGTGGACTTACCTTATGAACAACTGCTCAAGAGCAACAAAACATTAAAGGCACAGAAGAAACCACGAAATTCACCTAGGATTTTATAGCCACTCATAAATGACATGGAATTGCAAGGGCTGGAAGGCAGCAGATTAACTCATGTACCCTCTAATCCAGAGAGGAAACAAACTTCAGCAACGCCAAAAACCTCGCAGTCCACCCCCAAATCGTTGACACTGGAAGTCCAAACCATGCGGTAGTGGGAAAAACAACCGAGAAACCCTTCGGGGAGCCACCTCGCCGCGCTTGACAAAACCACAAAGCGGGCTGCCAATACCTCAGCCGAGAACGCGCACCTTGTGCCGAGTGAGCCGGCGAGGCCGGGGCAGCGGGTGCCCGGCCGCGAGGCGCGGCCGCCGCGGGGAGCCGGGCGACGAGAGCACCCAACGACACGGCGGGGACGAAGAGGCTGACGAAGAGGCGCCGGGTGCGGCTGATAGCGGCGCGAGGAAGCGGCGGGGAAGGAGGAGAGCGTCGGCCATCGGTGGGCTTCACCGCTCCCGGCCGGCGCCCGCTAGACCGCCGCCGCCGCTCTAGGCGCCGGCGCAGGGGGGCATCCGAGTGCGGCGAGGCCGCGCGCGCGAGCGCGGAGAAGCTACCGGCGGTGAGGCGTTGGCTTGGCCGCCCCTCCGCTCTACTGCTCCGTCGGGGACGGGGAGGTGTGGTGGAGATGGGGCTGGCTGAGGCTGACGGATGGAGAGATTTGGGCAGCGGAAATGATGATACACAAGAAAGCCCTGGAGAGACTGTCACTGGTAAGTGGGGCCAGAGGTTGGATTAGTGGATATTTTCAAATTTTGAATTAACAGCATCTCCAACAATTTTATAAATGAGTTTTAAACGCAGAGGATTTAAACCTGCAGACGCTTCCGGCAGTATTTCAAATGCAGAGGATTTAGGCCCCGTTTAGATCCCACCTACAGTTGCAATTCTACACTGTAGCACGTTCGTTTGTATTTGACAACTTTTGTCCGATCATGGTATAAGTAGGTTTAAAAGATTCGTCTCGTGATGTACATGCAAAAAGTATAAACATGCAAACATTTCGTCTACATTTAATGCTCCATGCATGTATCGTAATATTAATGTGACTAGTTGCAATTGCAATTTGCACTGGATCTAACAGCCCCTTAAACCTGCAGACGCTTCCGGCAGGAATAACAGTTGAACTGATCTCATTTATACTTGCGATGATAGTTGCAGCAAACAAACAGTTTGAAGAAGCAAGAAGAACTACTGCTGTCTCCAACAAATTACCAAAAGGCTCCCAGTAAGAAAAACTGTCATTTATGAGATTTGAAGTGCTCCATGCATTTCCTTAATAAATTTATAAATGTTAATATATTCTTTTCAAATTATTTATGAAACATGCTTTGATAGTAGTATATAAGTGATTCTTGGAAAACAATATTAGATATATAATTCACTGTAGGCATGGAATACCGAGAACCGAATCGAGTTTATCAAGAACTGAACGGAAATTACCGAAAACAAAATATTCAGTTCTAGTTCTCAGGAACTGAATTTACCGAGATATTCAACTCTGTACCTTGGTAAATCGAAGTACCGAATAAGTACTGAATTTACTGAGTACCAACTAATATGTAATATTATTGATGATTTGATGGGTCTATTATTGACAAATATATTATGTATTTGTGCTAATCTACTCCTGTAATATTATGGCTTTTATACTATGATTTTGGCACTGTTATTCTGTATGAAATCGTATTGATTTTTTTTTTTTGTCAAAATTGGCTATTGAATCTTATGTTACATGTTATTGTCATGTGTTCAATTCTTTCGATAATACCAGAACCGAACCGAAAGTACCGATACCGAATTTCTGGGTACCGAGTTTTTTTTTTCTTTTTGAAACCAATAGGTTGATGAAATTCATCTTGCGCTTTAACAAAACTGGACTTGGTAACCCACATCTAATAGGTATCCGGATCCAATATTCGACCTTGGTACAAACAAATTATTCAAATTTATATATTCAAGAAAATCAAAGATATATCCATGGATTTGCCTGCTGCCCATGTTGCGACCAACTGCCCATCTCACACAAATTCGTAGTGCACAGCGCCAGCACAGTGCAAGAAAATGAGCACGAGCTTATGCCTTGCACCACGAATCCGCAGCACTGTCTACACTAGTGATCAATGGGTGTCCCTGTCACAGATTCAGCTTCATCAGCTCTAACAAAACGGTGGATTTTCACTGACGAAGAAAGTGGAGAAATGCGTTTGACTCTTTGTGAGCAATACTTAGTTCTAAAGAATCTCGAGCGTTTGGAATAGAGGATTTTCCTCTCGTTCCTGCGAGAATTGAACTGATTTCTGTGAAATTCCTATGAAATTCATGTATTCCAAACAAGCCAATTGACTCTTTACAATGTTGTCCATCAGAGATTTTTTTTTCTTGACAACAAATCAGAGCATTAACTGAGCACAAAATCCTTCGTTGCATCCTCACTCTGGGCAGCACCACTGAATAAATGGGCGATGTGACACTCCAAGTGATCAAGTCTCAGGTAAGCCTGCTAACGGGGTTAAACCCGCCCCATCCCGTTGTTTATTAGACAATCTGTTAACCCGACCCGTCCCATCCCACATCTCAATTATCCAAACCACATAGCTCACAGCACAGCACAACCCCTATTCACAACACAACTCATCGTACCTCCGTTTTTCTATGAACCTGACCCGTCCCGACCCGCAAGTTAAGAAAACCCGTTTCAACCCGTATACACACCACTCGAATAAAACACGCCCTGAAAAATCCGTTTCCACCCGCGCCGTTAGCAGGGCTAGTCTCAGGCCAAAGCAAAGAGAAGAAAAGTAGCACTTACAGTAATCAATATGTAGCGTGTCACGAAATACCTTTTCAGTTTGATCCTCGTCACTGAGATCAGGAATAAACAAAGCTGTTCCTATGAATGTAAAGAGCACAGCACACACAATTTCTGATAATTACCATTGATTATGTTAATCACTCTCACACCTGTGATGTGGCCAGCAACGAGATTTTAGCCTGTTTGGATTATGATATGGCCCCCAGAGTCAATTGATTCGTCATGGCTTCGTCGGATAGTTTTTGAGGAACCGCCACGTTCTGTAAAGTGCGCTTATGGAGAAGACCAAACAAACTGGTCATGTTCGGAGTTAGCTTAGGATGATTCCAGATTTGTTCGACCGCCGATCCAAATACACCGCAAATTACCGACGTCAGATGAACACGGAGGATCTTCTGCCTGATTCCTTTTATACTCTTCTCTTTCCCTATGGCTGGTCCCACATGTCAGTATAATCAGAATATATAAAATAAGCTGGCCCACGTGGCAGATTGATCAATTCCCACTGCATGTACTCCCTCCATTTCAAAATGTGTGTCATTTTCAGTTTTTGTGCCACAAGTTTAACTCGATTTGTATAAAATACGTGCAATATTTATATCTCTAAATAAATTTATTAAAAAATTAGATTCAAAGATCTTTCTAATGATATTAATTATGTATTATAAATATTAATATTTTTAAATATATAATTACCGGTAGTTGTTTTTCGGGAAGCGCAAACGACAAACATTTTGGAACGGAGGGAGCATATGCCATCACTCTGTTATTATGTAAAGTGGCACTAACCAAGTGGTCTAGATGGATATCAAAACAATGTAACTATGTAAGCTACGAATTATAGTTGCTAAGTTTCCATGGAAATTTCCATTCAATCAGTTAGCTGAATCTTCAATACTCTATTCAACTGGACAGGCCACAACGAGAGAGCTGCAGTTTGCTACTTATCCTATATAAACCATATAAAATCACATAAGGATAGTAGGCCTATAAAATTCCATTAGGATATGGATGGATATGATACTATTCTCTAGCCAACAGCTGTCCGCCTGTGCCTGTCCTTTCAATTATTGCGTCGTCGCAGAAAGAAACTATACACCGGCCAGCCAATCACCACAAATAGTGTTTACGAAGAAATGAATAATCGATGTGATAGCTAAATAAACTACTGCTACTGCAGTACTGATGCTCTTACTGGGCATGATGCTCTGTTGTAATTACAGGGCATGGGTACAAGTACAAACGAGGTAAGAGGTAACAAGCTGTCTAGATTGTTCGAGTTCATGGGTTGCTATCATCAAGCTCAAACCCTGCCAGTCCTTTTGTTACTGGTCAGAAACTATTAACAAAGTGGCCGGTTTTGGTTGTGGCTCAGATTGCTCCCACGATGTTGTTTGCCTCCGTACGTCTCACATGTGAACACCCGTTTTCTTTTAGGCCCGTGGATCACTAGGCAAGTCAATTCCGGTTTGACCATGCAATGCAATCCCTTCTTCAGGAAGCGTTCTGAAGAACAATTGTACAAGCGACACATAACCGAGCATGCAACAACTGATTTCAGATTTTCATTTGGTGTTAGAACAAATTGACTTGAGATTGATTACTCAACTCCAACAGCATAATTTCAGTAACAAATCTTCTGAGAGAGAATAATTGTTTGCATCCAACGAATTATAGACATTAAAATAAACAAAGAGCACACATTTAAGCACATTTCATCTCATTTTTATTATCTATGGACAAGAGCACGAACGGAACGGATCAAAAACTCAAGAACATCGATCGATCTGCAGTAACCAAGAAGCAAGAGGAGGAAGAGGAGCAGCGGCTCACACTAGCTAGTAGTTGGACGGCGGCACCGGCGTGTACCACCTCCCGGCCTCGTCGTCGATGCTGTCGGCGGCGGGGCGGTGCAGCAGCGCGTGGAGCAGGACGAGCAGGAGCCCGACGAGCAGCGAGATGAGGATCAAGCCCGTGGCGCCGGTGAGCAGCAGCAGGACGAGCGTGACCACGGAGAGGACGGCGATGACGACGCCGTCCCCGACGCCGCGGCCGCAGACGACGAGCGCCCCGTCGGCGTCCCGGTCGCGGAGGAAGTAGAGCACGAGCCAGGCGGCGAAGCAGGCGAGGAAGACGAGCATGGAGACCGGGCGCCACAGCAGGGAGACGAAGACGACGAGCAGGACGACGAGCGCGTAGTTGGCGGCGAAGTGCGCGAGGTTGGCGCGCGCGCGGCGGTAGGCGTCGGAGAAGCCGCGCGGGACGGAGAGCGCCCGCGGGTCCGCGAGCTCCCGCCACGGCCGCCGCGTGGCCAGCGCCGACGCGCCGCGGGCCTTGGCGCGGGAGATGAAGTCGAGCGGCGAGCTCCCGGGCGCCGGAGTGGAGGAGGTGGTCGGGATGGTGCCGTACTTGGACATGGCTTGGCTGGCTGGGGACGGTCGTGGACGGTGGCCGGCGCCGGCGAAGTCGCCGAAGTGGTCGGGATGCTGTGCGATGTGACGAGGTGGGGGGTGGGGTGAGGTTGACGTGGAGTAGCCAAAATTATTGAGAAGCGTGGGGGATTTAGCCGAGGATGGGAATGGGTTTATTTGTGTGCATTTTGTTCTGGGCTACGCAGGCTAGCCCAAATTATGCCATCTCTCACCTTGTCAACTAAAAAACCAAGCTTGGGCTGAGTCCACCTGAAACGCTCAGTGGGGCTGGAAAATCTGCAGCTCCAACCTGACCATGTCGATTAGAAAAAAAAAAAAAGACACAGTTCCAACCTGCAACACACCGGGCTTCTCCCATTTCTTAGGGCCTCTGATGGAAGGATTAATGATTAGCCAGCTACTTCAATCAGTAAATTTATAGGACATAGTTTAATATAGGCCCTGTTTGGCAGGACTTCTGCAACGGCTTTAAGAGCCATTTGGAGGCATTTTATGCCAAACAGGGTAAAAATGGCTTCACTGATGAAGTCCCTAAAAACATGCTCTTACAGAGCTGTTGGATGTGAAGGAGCAAAAAATAGTGACTTCTCCCGGCTTCACCTCATTCTCGTGAGAGCATATTTTGAGGAACCCTATACGTAGAGCTGTTTTGTCAAACGATTTATTAAAATAGCTCCAGCTCCAGCTCCAGCTCCACAGATATAGCTGTTTATGAAGAATAATGGCTTCACTAGTGAAGTAAAGCCGTGCCAAACGGGGCCATAGAACGATCTCTTCAATTACACTTTAATCGATGGCAAACCGGACTCCAGCACTACTTAGCCACAAACTTAAATTACGTGATCTCATCGGTCTCTTGAGCTTTGCTAAGGATCCATTGAAGTGATAGGTCCGCTACTGGCTTTAATAATTAACTTACATTATATTATATATCGTTTGCAATGATAAACTTATAATTATTAGACAGTACTAAATCCATTTCAATTTATAAGTTGTTTGACTTTTTCTTCAAGTTTGACCACTTGTCTTATTCAAAAATTTACGTAAAATATCAGTTTTTTTTTGTTATGACTTGTTTTATTAATAAAAGTTTTTCAAGAATGATTTTAAATTTAACTCTTTTTACGTAAATATTTTGAGTAAGACATGCGGTCAAAGTTAGGGTTGAAAAAGTCAAATGACTTATAAGTTGGGGCGGAGGGAGTACATTTGAGTTTGCGAAAGCATTTGAGTATCGCTAACCATACTACATTGTTATAATAGTGATGGCCAACTTATTGGTTAAATATCGTATAGTCTGAATATTAACATACGTGTTCACTTTGTATATTGGTCTGCTAGAGTGACTAAAAATTAGCCAAATACGGCTAATCAATTTTCGTCACTACCTAACACATCATATTTGTTATTTTTTTTATATCACAAGCTCTAGACATTCAATTGGCGTAACTCTAGCTAGTTGGGTTAGTTCAAAATTTTCATCTAATATAATCTGTAAAAGTTTGAGGTCAATCGGAGCAATGGAGTTTTGTCTATATTAATTTTGGTGGAACCATTGTGTTCTGACCAGAACTATAATCGAGGCTTTAGAAAGTTTAGTGATTAGAAGAAAGTGTTAACATTTATTTTTGGCTTCTGCAATAATTCAACTCCACTCTCATCATCTATAGTGATCCGTATGGCCAAATGCAAGTTAATGAAGACCCATCGGATGACTGCGTGCCATCCGTCAAACGAAATACACTGAGTGCATTAAGTTTCTCCTATATATTTAGCAAAGAATTTGCATTTTGGTTTAGCTCGAGCGCATCATATGGTGTATTTTTTTTTGAGCTGCACAAAAATCAGATGCTGTATTCTCCATCTATCTTTGATCCATCTTCTCCATATGATTTGTCGGTCCAACTCTTGGTTCCTTTGCACTAAAAAAAAAAACAAACTCGGCCTGCAGGGAGCTAGCCGGCCCGCGGCATTTCCCCTGGTCGGCATCGAAGCGCACACAACCATTAACGGGGTTAAGAAGAAGACCTTCTCACACAGGCCGAGAAAACCCCCGAACCCCCGCTTCACCTATACACAGTGGCACCGCAATCCTGTGAGAAGGTTGGCCGCAGATCTGTGCTTTGGTGTGAAGCGAGCGAGGGGATTTTTTTTTTTGCTAGGTTTCCCAGCAGCACCAAGCGCACTCACTAGGATTTGAACCTTGGTTGGCTAGTAGCCTCTCAGCTGTGCTAACCAACCCAACCAAAAGTCAAAAGTCCGTTCCTTTGCACTCACTGAATCGCTTCCTATATGTCTACAAATTCTCTCGCTTTAATATCGAAATTTGGATGATTATTTTAGTTTTTTTCAACTATAAAATAGTATTTTTTTCTCATAAGAAATCAACATAAGTCATTATCAGCTTTCAGTGTCAGCTTCAGCGAAACGTTGATCACTCCCAAATTGTAATTTATCTAACAATTAATCAAAAGAGAATAAATATCAGCATGTCATATAAAGCACGCATACACGGTTTTTAAAGCATGACTTTAACTTCATATTAGTGATATATTACTAAACTCAACAATTTAAAAAGTTATTAATGAGTTATATTCTCAATGTTTGACCAAAACCTTATGCAAAACAACATTCTTTTCATATAAACGGAATATTTAATTACTCATTTAAGTAGTACATTTTATTTCTTACCAAATGCGACTGAGGAACCAAGGAGCTAGTGGCGCTAGCGGTTTGTGTGGAGGGGAGGGCCAGCGCGGCCGGGGGCGGGGAGCACCGCCCTTCCTCCTCGTCGACGCCGCTATCCGTGGGGAGGCGTAGCACGGCGTGGACCAAGACGAGCAGGAGGCCGACGGGCAGCGAGACGAGGACGCTCGCCGCGGCGCCGGTGAGCGCTAGCACCAAGAGCGTGAGCGCGAAATGCACGGGGAAGAGCTTGGAACGCACCGTGAAGAGGCAGGGGAGGACCATGGTGAGGTGCCCGAAACGCGGCCAGAGATGGGACACCGAGAGCACGAGGACGAAGACGAGCGCGTAGTTCTCGGAGAAGCGCGCGAGCGAGGTTGGCGCGCGCGCGGTGGTAGGCGTCGGTGAAACCCGCCGGGACGGAGAGCGCGGCGCTCGGGTCCGCGACCTCCCGCCAGGGACGCCGCTTCCTGATGGTCACACATGAACTCGGGACGTTGGCGGCGGCGCGGCAGGTGAAGTCGCGCTCCGGCGTCGGGGAGGACGAGGAGGCGGGGATAATTCCGTACTTGGACATGCTTGTCTGGACTCTAGCTAGCTAGATCGTCGGAGGCCGGTGGTTGCGAGCGCAGCGCGGTGGGGGTCTCGACGGCTCGACCGGAACAGAAGGATTTATATACGTATACGTGTGTGTATTTGCGTGAACCGTTAAGAAGGAAAAGAAATGCGATGTCTGCGTGAGCCGTCAAAGTATGAGCAGAAATGGTTGACACCATTGGTCCATGCCGACAGTGTTTGGTGGGCGTCGCCGTGTGGACGGGTTCATCAGGCGTGGATACAAGGACATGCACAGTCTAAAGACAGAGAGTTGACAGACCGAAATCTGACATACAGACAATTAAAAAGACATATAACTCATAGACATAAAGTCATCTTTAAACACTTTAATGCTCTATTGTGTTACCGTTTTCACTTAGAGTAAGGGACAATAATCCTGTCTCATAGTCAAGTCATGTTATGCGTAGACTATTTTTATAGACAATCCATATAAGAGCATCTCCAAGAGTTTTCTAAACACTTTCTAATCCTTGTTTTATAGGAAATTGAAGAAATATTGCTCTCCAATAGTTTTTAATATGGTCTTCTAAAAATTAGGGAATTGGGAAAATCCAACCCCACGCGCGTAACTTTGCGAGTAGGTTTCGTCACGCGGAAAATCCTTCTCGCGCTAATTTTTGCAGCGACGCCCTTCGCGTGCAGTTTTGGTTATCGCTCTTCGCAAGTTCGTTCGTCGCCGAGATAGAAGAAGGAAGCCCCTCCTCCATCGCTGGGCATCCACGAAGGGGATCGATGCTGACGTTGACGTAGGGACGTACCTACTCAGATGTATCCGGATTGTCGTGGGCTTGTCGCCCGGCGGACACCGCCAGGGCTTCGTGCTGGCCGCCACCGCCGCTAGTTTTCCATTGCTCTCCGCCGTCCCTATGTTATGCCCACTCTGTTCACCTGACTGACTGATTGTTCTGACGAAAAACACTGCTGAATGGCTGGCTGATACCGGCCGGTAAGTTCAAGCGAACAGAGCGGCCATGTTTTTTTTTATCCATCTGCTCCTACATGCTGTGCCGGCTTCTGCTGATGCCTACCTGCTACTGCTGCTACTCGCCGATGCCCCTGCTGCCCCAGTTGCCTACCCGACTGCTGCTCTTGAAGGAGTTTGGACAGACATGCTCACGAGAGTCGATGATGGATTTGGTTTCGACGAGTTCAACATCCCAATGACACAGGAAACACTAGGAAATGAGGATGTTCCACGGCCAAGTGAGACCAAATTTATATTTTTAGAAGTGAAATTTTAGAAACTGTTGAAGATGACTTTCTTTTTTTTCTCCTAATATCTTAGGAGTTATAAAACATAGAGTTTTTAGGAAGAAAAAATAGGAAACTCTTAGAGATGCTCTAACAACCCAGGATCTTTACAACTTCTAAAACTATTTTTTAAGCGTAAGACCTGCCACTACCATCCTATCTTCTCCCTCTCTGTGTTCACATTGGCAGACCACGAGAAAACATCGACGTCCCATTCTCTCTCCTATTTTCTCTCTCTTACACATCAGACTTTAATTTGTTGAGTTATGTTGACTATTAGCCAAATTAACATGCAACATGGTTTATTGTACCTGTTCTTAACAAAAACTGAATGAACGGCTTTTGCCGGCAATTCAATGATGGCTGTTGCTCTTAGGACTGACACAAGCCGGCCCCTATTTTCTGAACTTAACAAAACTGCAATAGCTTCAGATTTTCAGAAAAAGGAACATGCAGATAACAGAAAGTATCATCCTCTGATAGCAACCGATCTTGATTTGCTCATATAAGAGTTCACAAATTGATAAAAAAAGTGAATAAACTAATTATCAACAGATAACAATGATATTTCACATGCAAGCAGTTTTCAGAAAAGCCAATTAGATAATTTCAGAACTGCAATGATTGAATGTCAACCTTCAATACTTGTTCAAGCTCTTTTATAACTTCTAATATTTCTAGAAATTGCAAATAGCAGTCAGTTATTCAGTGAATCAAATTTCTGAAAAAGAAAACTTACGTTGCTGCCTGAGCACTTCGGCACTTCGTCAATAGACGCCTTCCCTGAATATAGTCGTATCTATGAACTACTACTATGAGCGAGCCGTGTTCAATCAACAATACCACATATACAAATCTGGTCATTCACCGTAGACTCACGAGAGGAAGCTAGCAAGAATCAGCAATAGAAAAGAAAGCGGACAAAACATCCCAGGACAGACATGCTCGGGTGGAGCTCACCCACGTGGTTCGCGGTGGCCGGGGCAGAGCGACGGAGCTCGCCTGCGTGGCTTGCGGCAGGCAGAGCGGAGCTCGCTCGTGCAGCTCACGGCGGCCGGGCCGATCATCTCACCCGTTCGCAGCCCGTAACAGAGCTTGCTTGCGCCGCTCGCAGCCTGCAGCGTGACTCGCGGCGGCTGAGACGGAGGTCATCGTGTGCAGACTGTAGCGTCGTTCGCAGCGGAAGGGGCGAAGACCGCTGTGCGCAGCCCTGTCGCGGCGGAGGTCGACGGGCGCGCCAAGGATCCGCGCAACGACGAGTCGAGGTGGCGGGCCGTACATCTCTGTTGGAGACGTCTTCTCCACCTTGGAGCACGGTACAGTCCCGTCGCTTCTGGAGACGAGACTATGCCGGCTTCATGATCACAGGTTTTTGGACCGGAGCATAAAATTTTGTTGGGCTTGGGCTGGGCATTTCAATCAACATATGGCGGTCTAATTGTACACATGCATGCTAACTGTACAAAGGATAGTGACAGAATTGAGTCATGTCTCTAATGTATGACTAGAGATGGGTCAAGTCCAAAGACATACTCCACAGCACTCTTCGCCCAAATCCTGGGCTCCATGGCTAGCGGGCTGGAAAAAAAAACTCATGGCTCGCAGCTCACTCGACTCCTAATCAAATTAGTTGGACTCGGGATCAAATTAGTTCGACTCGGTTCAGCTCGTTAGCATAACAAGCCAGATCGAGCTAGCATGTGAGCTCGTTATATTAACGAGCCACGAGCCAAAAATATAGTATCGTTTGCATTCTCCTTTGTTTTTTTTTTCACGTGTTCTTACATCCAATCTGAGCAAGGTAATGTCAATGCTCACCACACCTATACGAGAGGCTGACATTAACGTAAGACTCTAGTACTCCCTCCTTCCTAAAAAACATGCAATTCTAGCACGATAGCATATTTTAGTATACCAACTTTGATAAATTATAAATAAAAAACTATAAATATTTTTAATATCAAATAAACACCATTAGATTACTTATGAAATGTATTTTCATAATATATTAATTTAGAGCTATAAACACAAATACTATTTATTAGAAACTTGATCAAACGTGAATTATTTTATCTGCCACGCAACCAGTAGTTACATGCTTTTCTGGGACGGAGGGAGTAGGACTTATCCTCGCTTTGACTTCATTGTCCCTTTCACTAATTTATCGTATGTCTGGACAGCTGAATTTAGTTATTTTCTTACAAGGTTTGGATTTAGCGATACAAGTCTATTGCTGAGATTTATTTTGTCTATTTTTGTCACCATCTATTTGAGCTCGCAAGTTAAACGAGCTGGCTCGAACTGGCAAACGAGCCGAGCCGAGCTGGACTTCTAGCTCGTTAGCTTAACGAGCCGAACCGAGCCAGCTCGTTAGGATAACGAGCCAGCTCGAGCTAGAACGAGCCGAGCCGAGCTGGCTCGATATCCAGCCCTATCACGTAGACCAAACCCCCACAGCCAAGCAGCTGACTGGAGGATTCAGTCACCTCCAATTAAGGCTGGATGAAAAACTCGAAAGTCGCTAGCTCGCTTGACTCGCTCGTTAATAGCTCGGCTCGACCTCGACTCGTTTTATAATGAGCCAGCTCGATTTATAACAAGCCAGCTCGAGCTGGCTCGCGAGCTGCTCGTTAGCTCGTACGAGCCAGTCTCACAAGCCATCAAAGTAAAGTGCTTTTGTTATCTATATATATAGCTAACAAACTGACATATTTTAAATAGTTTCATTATTTATTGGACAGAAGGAGTACTATAGTATATTATTATACTTTATATATAGCATATATTATTTTTTCATTTGATTATGACTTTCTTTTGAATTATTGTTATTATTAAAATTCCGATAAATACATATACTCCCTCCTATCCCTAAAATAGATTCATTCTCACTTCTCGAGAAAGTCAAAGATATAAATATTGAATATACTTATTAGTCAAAGATATTAATATCTATAATATATACTAGTATTATTAGATAAATCATTGAATATTCTTTCATAATATATTTATTTCAAGATATAAATGTTACACATATTTTCTATAAATTCAGTTAAAATCGAGAAAGTTTAGCCAGCAAGTATCCTATAACGATATCTATTTTAGGACGGATAGAGTTTTTTTTTATATTTTTTATGTTTGGCTCGCGAGCCAAACGAGCCAGCTCGAGCTCACTAACGAGCCGAGCCGAACAAGCCTTCTGACTCGTTAGTATAACGAGCTGAGCCGAGCTGACTCGTTCTACTAACGAGCCAAAACGAGCCGAGCTGGCTCATTATCCAGCCCTAGCCTCCAATCAGATCTATCTAACTTCCCCCGAGAACACCCAAGTGAAAGCCGCCGTTTCTCCCAAAGCCCCACATCCAATGTGGGACAATCCAACCGAAGATTCGTGCCGTCGCTGGCTTCGTTCGCTAATGCCGGGGGAGCTGCCTCAAGCGCCTCCTCCACAGCTGTCAGCGGAGCAGACCACTATAGAGGTGATGCCTCCACCACCACTTCAGGCAAAATCAGTGGTCATCGAGCAGGCAGCCCCTCCACAATCATCGACGGAGATGGCTCTCGTAGAACTGTTGGAGACGCAAACCCCTGACCTTGGCATCGGCATCGACGTTGGGACAAACAAGAAGCAGCTGGTAATGGAATTCATGGGCTCGGTACTAAACGGTTACATCAACTTCTCGAACCAGCCGGTCTTCTACAGTCTCCAAAAGTAGATAGTTCAACACCTTCTCCTCACCTTCATAGCCTCTCTCCTAGGAATCATCTGGAAGATCTCCTTTGCCCTGTTCTGGACTCGACTCAGGTGTCACTTTCCACATCTTTGCCTTCCCTCATTGACGGCACCACTAACCACACCACCGATAGATTCATTCTGGAACCTCACAATATGGGTGCTCACAACCTTTGGGAAGATATGTCTGATACAATCTGGAACCTAGATAGGAGTTCTCTTCCTGACCCTGACCAATCCAAACTCCAAAGTAACCTTCATCACCAAGCTCCAAATTCCAGTTCCGATGAACATACTCTTCCAACTGCTGATGCAAGCAGTGAACAAAACATCGGTAGAAATCAACAGGCTTTGGCGCCAGCCTTTAAGGCGCCACGGGCGCAATGATTTCTTTCCTCTCCTAGAACTGTCATGGATCCGGCGGGAGACTCGGTAGTTCCAAAATGCAACATCTCGCCCGACTAATATCCTGTACTAAAGCTCAGGTATTTTTTCTATCTGAAACCAGAAACTCAAGCATCACGAAAACTTCTCTTATGCATAAATTTAATGCCGATAATGTGTACATTGTTCCAGCATGTGGTCAGTCCGGTGGTCTATGGCTTCTCATCAAGCAGGAAGTAGAAGTAACTCTAGAGCTTAGTAATGAAAACCTCATCATTGCTTTGTGTGTCCATAAGCAATCTAAGAAGTGGTTTGGCTTAGTTTGTATGTATGGGGATCCTCATCATCAGAAAACTAGTAGCATCTGGGCACATGTTCACTCTTTTGTTGTAAAATATTTGAACATATCGATCCTTTGTATGGGTGATCTGAATAATATTATGAGTGCCAATGAAAAGTTGGGTTCTGGACCGACTAATGTCAAGCGTATCTCTGATTTCTGTACTTTAGTCAAAAACTGTGGCCTGTTTGACGTAGGCTACAATGGACCTGCTTATAATTGGACTAACAAAAGATTTAGCACTATCCCAACTTATGAAAGACTAGATAGATGCCTAGGTAATGCAGATTAGTGTGCTACTTTTCCTAACACAATGGTTTATCATCTTCCCATGATGAAAAGTGACCATTCACCTATTCTCATCGTGCTTGATTCTCTCACACCAAATCGCAGGAAACTTTTCAGGTTTGAAAACTGGTGGTTGCTGGAAGAAGACTTTGATCATATAGCAAACACTAGTTGGACTAAATCTAGTTCTAGACCTTTCCACCAAAAAATTGCCTACCTTGCCTCTGACCTAAAATATTGGCATAAATCCAAACCCAATATCAATGACCAACTGGATTGTATTGAGAGTCATTTAGTTTACCTTCAAAATAAACCTCCCAACATGCAAAACCATTCTGCCCAAAAAGAGCTTATCTTTCAGCATCAAACCATCCTAGCTAAATAAGAAACTTTCCATAGAAAAAGATACAAAAAGAATTGGGCAATCTCTGGTGACAGAAACACCTCCTTTTTTCACGTGGCCATTATCAAAAGAACAAGGAAAAATAACATTTCATACCTTATTAACCTTGATGGTTCTTATTCTACCACCCTAGCAAATTGCAAATACTGTTCTAAGCTAATTTAAAGACATTTTTGCAAGTCAGGATTCTGTAACAAACAATAACTTGAGGGAGTTCCCTGCTGATTCCTTCACAAATTCAATACCAGATTTACAGGAACTACACTGCATTGTCAAAAACATGACAAGCAACTTTACTCCAGGACCTGATGGAATAAGTGCCGCTTTCTACAAATCTACCTAGAGTTGCACAGGTAAGGATATCTACAATCTGGTTTCAAATTTTTATAGGACAACCACTCTTTGCCTAACGATTAATAATACTCACATTGCTCTAATTCCCCAAAACAAAATGCCCACAACCCCCAAAGATTTTAGACCTATTAGTCTTTGTAATGTCAGTTATAAGATCATAGCAAAATCTCTAGCAGACAGAATAAAAAAATCATTTGCCTCACATTATTCATCCTTCTCAAGCAGCTTTTGTGCATTGTAGATATATTGCAACTAATGTCATTATTTCTTGGGAAATTGTTCATTCTTTTAATCTTAAATCTGGAACAAAGGCCTTTCTTCTCAAATTAGACTTAGCTAAGGCTTTTGATAGAATTGAATGGAAGTTTATTGCCTCTGCAATGAAAAGACAGGGTTTTGCTGATCATTTTATTCATCTTATTTACCACTATATCTCAACTACCACCCTTTCAGTCCTTCTTTTCGCCCGCATAGAGATATTAGATAGGGTTGTCCTCTTACACCCTACTTGTTTGTTCTTGCTGTTAATGAACTTTCTATAGCTCTCCAAGATAGTATGGAAGCCAGCAACATCAAGGGTGTATCTTTAGGCCCTGGCTATCCAAAAATTCATTCTTTGCTTTTTGCAGATGATCTTCTTATTTGTGGTCAAGCTACTATCATGGAAGCCTCAAACATAAAAAATCTTCTTGACTCTTTCTGTAATGCCTCTGGTCAGACTCCTAACTTAGCTAAATCCCACATCCTCTTTAGTAAAAATGTTGATAATATGATAGAATAGTTGTTAGAAATGTTTTAACAGTTACAGATTCAAGCCCAAACACTACCTACCTTGGTCACCCTCTGACCTTCAATCACTGCGACAGAAACAAAGCCTACAATTTCATCATTCAAAAATTCAGGGCCAAGCTGACTACTATTAAGACAAATAAATTAAATCATGCTGGTCGTCTTGCGTACATTAATTCTGTCCCCGCTTCCATTCCAATTTATTATATGTCCACCATCTCGTTCTCTAAAACCTTCATAGATAAAATCACTTCTATCATCATCGTCAGGAACTTCTGGTGGGCGAGTGTTCAAGAAGAGAATATCACTGCTCCTTTTCATTTTCATTCTTGGATGACATCTGCAAAAGTGAAGGTGGTCTAGGTATTATGGATAGTTTCAAAGTCAATCAAAGCCTCATTATTAACTCGGCCTGGAAAATTGCTACAACTCACAATAATTTTTTTTAAATCATTAAGGCCAAATACTTTCCAAATACTACTTTCTAGAATGCTAAAATAAATATCACTAAATCTGCTTTTTTTGGTCCTCTATTTTTCAAGTCAAAAACGTTCTTTATAAGCAATGTGTTCTCCAAATCCATAATGGTAACTCTAGGATCTGGTCTATGCCTTGGTGTGACATTTGAGAAGACATTCACAAGCATATTAACCTCCTTGTTAACATCCTTCCCCCTTCCAGAGAAGATCTCTGACCACTGGATTCCTAATAGCAATAATTGAAATGCTGATCTCATTGCTAACATTTTTTATGCAAATGCTACTGAGTGTATAGTGAAAACTCCAATTGTTCCTTCAGATACTAAGGATATTATTAAATGGAGGCCTTCAATAAAAGGCAATTGTTGTACCAAAGAAGCTTTCCAGCATCTTAACAACCAATTGTAGGTACATAATAACAATCAAGGATCCAGAAGCATTTCTCAACGGGCTCTTTATATTCTCAACAGAACCTGGAAGCACAAATCAATCTCGCATTGTGTCAAAGCTTTTACTTGGAGATTGATAAGAAGAGCTCTAGCAACCGGTGATTATTGTGCCACCCACAATCTGGTTGAAAATGACTCCCATCTTTTCTTCCACTGTATTTTTGCCAAAGTTGTGTGGTTCTCTTCTTCTCCATCTATAATTACTGCAGGATCTCCCTTAAGAGCAGGATGGTGTTCAACATACCTTAGCAACCATCATAAACACAAACATCTCAGATGAAGAACTCCAAAGGATACTCACAACTCTCTGGTGTATCTGGAAAGCGAGGAATGATACATGTTTCAACAAAAAAAAGTGATATGTTTTGCAGGTACTCTATGCAGTAACGGCGGAAATAAACCTCTCAACTCAACATGGAGGAACCTGTGAAGATCATAGCCAAGAACCAAGGAATAACTTAAATCAACAGGTAAACACACTTATCTCTGATATGCAGGAAAACAACGGAAGGGAGCCTTCAAACCATACAGAATGGATACAGCATCTTATAGGATCTCCAAACTATCAAATCCTTATACCAGCGGTTCTCCCTGGAACGAGATGCTACACTAATGCTTCTATCTAACCAGATACTCCTCTGCAGGTCTCAAGACACGCTGGTTTAGGATTTTTTTATTAAGTACGCTGTTGCTACAAACAAACTAATGATTTTGGTGAAAGCCCTTCACAAAAACTGACAATCAACAACTTGTCAGTAATTATTATGGCTGAAGCCTCGGCTTTAGACCTTGGGGCAAAGATTTTAAATGCAATGCAGGTTTCTAATCCCTTCATCCTAACTGACAACCAACAACTTGTCAGTTTTTTCAATGGGGATGATCAAGACAATCCGCCTGTCGACGGAATACCGGCGATAGTCTATCGAGGGGTATGCCCGCGGTAGTAGATGAGACGGTGAGGGTGCGCCTGAGACGAACGAGGGAGCACAACTCGTGCAGAACAGAGATTTAGACAGGTTCAGGCCGCCACGAGGCGTAATACCTTACGTCCTGTATGCTGCTGTGTTGTATTGCTAGTAGATTAGATGAATCGAGTAGACCCCCCTGCCCGCCTTATATAGTCCGGGGGGGCAGGGTTACAAGTTGATCTTGCCATACATAACAGATTACAATCCTAGTCGATCTGGGAAACCAATCGGCTAGATCCTAGGAAAACTATTTTCTTGCCCGCCAAGGACTCGGCGGATAGACGCGATCTCCTGGAGATCGTATGGGCGACGTGTCCTTGGTAGTTCAGGCCTGTTCGATAGACTTGGGCCAAGTATGACTATGCGGGTATACGGGCTTATACCCCCACAGCTAGTCCCCGAGCGCCTTGCATTTGTCGAGAGGTGCAGACCTTCAGTGTTGCTTGACCAGACGGATGTAAGGGGCTCAGAAAAAATTGAAAAAAGTTTCTTTTTAGCGAAGTGTATCCACTTTTACCAGGACAGAGCCAATACCTTCATCGGCAGGTGAAGTGTATCCACTTAGTCCCCGAGCCTGATAGTAGGTGACGCAGTCACGTGATGTCAGGGTCAAAATCTTTATCCTTGTTGATCTTGTGAAGTGTCGACGAAGTCCCTGAGCAGCTTTAGTGCTCTGAAAACACTTGATGAAGATGACAAAATCCCCGAGCAACTTTGCTGCTCGTAAACGCTTGACAAGGCGGCAAAATTCCCGAGCAACCTTGCTACTCAGGAACACTTGACGAAGGCGACGAAGTCCCCGAGCAGCTTTGCTGCTTGGAAACATTTGACGAAAACGACGGAGTCCCCGAGCAGCCTTGCTGCTCGGAAACACTTGACGAAAGCGACGGAGTCCCCGAGCAGCCTTGCTGGCTCGGAAACACTTGACGAAAGCGACGGAGTCCCCGAGCAGCCTTCCTGCTCGGAAACACTTGACGAAGGCGACGAAGTCCCTGAGCAGCTTTGCTGTTCGGAAACACTTGACGAAGGCGACGGGGTCCCCGAGCAGTGCTTATTGCTTGGAAACGCTTGAAGAAGACGACGGAGTCCCCGAGCAGTGCTTATTGCTCGGAAACGCTTGACGAAGGCTATGAAATCCCCGAGCAGCTTTGCTGCTCGGAAACACTTGACGAAGGCGATGAAATCCCCAAGCAGCTTTGCTGCTCGGAAACACTTGACGAAGGCGACGGAGTCCCCGAGCAGTGCTTATTGCTCGGAAACGCTTGAAGAAGACGACGGAGTCCCCGAGCAGTGCTTATTGCTTAGAAACGCTTGACGAAGGCGACGAAGTACCCGAGCAACTTTGCTGCTCGGAACGCTTGACGAAGGCGACGAAATCCCCGAGCAGCTTTGCTGCTCGGAAACACTTGATGAAAACGACGAAGTATCCGAGCGGTGCTTTTCTCTGCAACAAACGATTTGTAAACCAAAAATACCCCTGTGCCATTTGACAGAGGAATAAATAGAAAAAGGGAACAGTTGGTTTATCTTCTTACGCATTCAAATCCCAAAACACACATCCGTCTTCGCCTATTCCTCCATCGCCGTCTAGGGTTCCACTTTTCTTCCGCCGCCACCACAGAAAAACCGTCGAATCCACCTCTCCCCCGCCCAGATCTGCTATGGCAGGCACCAGGAAGAGCACCCGCGAATCAAAAAAGTCGAAGGAGGCACAACCGGGGGAATTCCGCATGTCGAACGAATGGCAACCGTCAGTATTGGGAAGATCGCAGCTCGATGCGCTCGTGGCCTGGGGATTCCTTCCTGACCAGGCGACCGGAGGCTGGAGAATATCACAAGGTGAACCATATCCAATGCCTGATTCTGGAGAAATAGTAGTCTTTTCTGATTATTTTACCCGCGGATTTGGTTTGCCATGCCATCCGTTTCTTCGCAAGTTACTTGATTATTACCAAATTTTCCTGTGCCACTTGAATCCCAATTCTATCCTCTTGATTTCCATCTTTATCCACTTCTGCGAAGCATACCTTGGCATTCTCCCGCACTTCAATCTGTTCCGCCATCTCTTCGTTCTTGTGAAATCGAGCGGCACAGGTTCTCGAGTTGCTGGTGGAGTGTATCTGAAAATACGTGATGGGATGTCCGCACATTACCTCCAGATTCCTCTGAATACCAGTGTGCGTGACTAGAACAAGAGATGGTTCTATATCCCCAATCATGAACCAAGCGTCCGGTGCGCCGTGGATCAGATTCCAAAAAAACAGAATAGCTAGACGGAGAAACCGCATGTAGAGGAGCTAGGACAAGTAAACGAATTGCTGGAAATCATCAAGGGTTTAACCCTGAATGGAGTTGGGGTTGCTACCAATTTTGTATTTCGTCGCGTCCAACCTTGCAAGGATAGAGTTCATCCTGCCTTTGAATTTACCGGTCGGAAAGATCCGACCAGGTGCTCATCCGGAGATTTATCCGAAGCCCAAGTTAAAGAAGTCTTGGAAGAATATTTTGGAAAAGGCTCTCATATAGGCAACCGTGGCCAAAGTGCGGCTTTTAATCTGAAGAATCCCCCGCTAGAGGTAAGTTCCGAACTGCCCCGGCACTTCCATCGCTCATACTGTACTTATACCATAACTTCTGTTTGATCTCTTGAAGATAAATGGACAGGACCGAAAGGTGTACTTCTCCGATGTACCAACCGCAGACTGGCCAGGCCGAGTTGACGCGATGCACAGTTATCACCAGAGACGTGCCGAAGACGACTCTACTGAACTATCTGAAGAAGAAAGAGAGTCTTTTGACGAAGAAGATGAGGAGACACTGGCCCAAAGAACTGCTCGGGAGAAACAGCCGGTGTCAGAAAAGGCTGGATCTTCTAGTGGCATCCGAGTGCTGAAGCTCCGGTAAAGATTTCCGAGGACCGTGCCCAAGCCGCCGCTGATGCCCCTTGCACGAATCAGGATGAACCGAGCACAAAACGCCATAAGGGTGATGTTCCTGCCGCTGCCGCTGGAGCTTCCGGTCAAAGAAAGAAATTCGGCCGAAAGCGTCGTCGCTCAGAAATGTAAGTAGGATTTTCTCCATATTTCTCCCTTTTTGATCCGAACAGTGTTGAGATTTTGTCTTGGAAATGTAGGGACCCTTCTAATGAAGACGCTGAGAATCCCGGCGCTGAAAAGATGACAACTTCAGAGGCTGGTGTAGCAGAGGGCTTCCGCGCTAGCTGGACTTCAGAACATGAATCACCCCAGAGGTCGCACGAGAGACCCTCAATAGCTGATGCGCAAGGCTCACCATCTCCTCCCAAACAGCCACGCATGCCCACCCCGCCGCCTCCGGCTTCTCCTCCGAGGCCAAATGTCGAGGACCCGAGCTGTGAAGATGAAGCTCGGACGTCGCCGCCGAGACACGGTAGCACTATTCCTCCTGAGAGTGCTGATCGTGGAACGGAGACCAGCTCAGAGGCGCGAACAGGCCTATGTCCTCGGCCCTCCACAAACGCTTCCCTAGAGGGTGCGGATATCGAAGAAATTGCCCGAACGGGGCCCGTGCCTTTGATTCGCACGTATCGGATGGTGGGGAACACCTATGCTGTCGCCACAGGAGGAAGATCTTGCTGATGCCAAGATAGATGGACTGAAGAATGACATCCGCGATACTCGCGCGGACTTGAGAAAACTTCTTGGACGTCTGGGAAACCTTTCGTCGCGTGTGCAGGTGACACCTATCGTATTTTATCCAGACGATATAATGACTTGATAACCTGTTGCTCTTTTGGTCTTCCAGACAGTGTATGAAACCACCGAACATCGCCGAAAAAACCCTACACCGCCTTTGGGATGTAGCAGAGAAAAACAAGCAGCTGCAGACCGAGGTGAGTCGCCTAGAGGGGGTGGTGTCAGGCATGCGAGAGGAGCGTGAAACCTTGGAGCTACACTGCTTAGATCTTATGAAATCCGAGAAGCGTCTATTGCGAGAAAACAAAGGTATGTTGGAATGTTGTGCTTCTTGACAGCTATTCGTCCCGCTTTTGCTCTCTAAACGCCAATTTTGTGGCATGTAGGTCTTCAAGAGCTGCTGGATGGATCCACGAAGCGAAGTATGTGCGACGTCTCGTCATTTGTAAAATGTCTTGGTTTGATGATCTGATTGTATTCTTTGTGATGTGCAGCCATTGAGCTAGAAGCTGAGGTGACATTGATGCGAGAGGCCGCCCGAAAGAACCTGGAAATGATGACAGATTACCTGTTTGTGTTCGGCTTTCCCCTTCCTCTCCTTTTTTTGTAGTGCGACTGACTTGCTTTGTTTGTCAGAGATGGGACGTAGGCATCGTGCGCAGGTTGATGACCTTGCGGGTCGCCTTGAGGCTGCCACCAGAAGATTTGAGGCCTTTGTTGGTGGTGTTAAGCCTGTGCTTGACATCATTGAGTATGCGCCCACCATACCGCCTGCTGAAGGTCCCGGTGCCCTCGACATCGTACAACGTGGACGGGAAGCTCTTCGATTCTTTAAAGACTTCTGCGTGGATGCTGCTGAAAATGTGGCCGCCCATGTGCTTGGAATCGTCCGATCGCATTACCCGGGAGTGAAGAACGACCGAGTACAGACTGGGTATGCTCGGGGAACCACCGAAGAGCAGGAAGACCAGCTTGAAGAAGAGGCTAGGGAAGCCGCAAAAATGTTGACCGCTGATGTTCAACTTTTTCCCACCGAAGGGATTTAAATTGAGACGCCCGAACATAGTCGAGATCTTGTATGGTCGAAGAATAATCCTACACGCCCTGCGTGTCGCCCGTGCTTTTGCCGGGGCTTTTGGAGACGCTGCTAAACTGCCCAAGCGTCCTCAGGGCTTACGTGTTAGCGAAGACCTAACGGCCCAGGCGTCCCCGGGGCTTACGTGGTGGCGAAGCTGCCCGCGCTAGGCGGGGGTTACGCTTATCGTGGGCGAAGGCTACCCGATATATTAGGGCGGTCGATGAAGTGTCGTAGGTAGGCGGCCTATCATTTTTAGGGCTTATGCGGCGTCGAACCAGATGCTGCCCGGCGGGTGCGGGGGTTACACATTGGTGAAATCATGCTGCCCGAGCAGTGGCGGGGCTTACGCATAGGCGAAGGCGTGCGGCCCGAGCAGTGGTGGGGCTTACGCATAGGCGAAGACGCGCTGCCCGAGCAGTGGCGGGGCTTACGCATAGGCGAAGACGCGCTGCCCGAGCAGTGGCGGGACTTATGCATATGCGAAGACGTGCTGCCCGAGCAGTGGCGGGGCTTACGCATAGGCGAAGATGCGCTGCCCGAGCAGTGGCGGGACTTATGCGTAGGCGAAGACGTGCTGCCCGAGCAGTGGCGGGGCATACGCATTGTTGAAGACGTTTAGCTGTACAAAATGTAATGGAGGCAAAAATATCGAGAATAACAATATATTTCCCTTATTTATAATAGAATGAAAATACACATATCTGTTTTGAACCCTGGATCAAGGGTAGAAACGTCGCAGGTGCTCGATGTTCCAGGAATTGGGGATGTCGACGCCGTCTAGGTCGGAAAGCCTATATGCACCTGGTCTTGTAACTGCCTTGACGATGTATGGCCCCTCCCAGGGAGATGATAGTTTATGCATCCCCTCCTTGCTCTGCTTTCGACGGAGAACGAGGTCGTTGACTGCAAAAGCTCTGCCGTTGACATTGCGATTGTAATATCGCCTGATCCCTTCTAGATATTTAGCTGTTCGTAGACAGGAGATCAGGCGCTCTTCCTCTAACTTGTCGACTTTGTTTGCTCTGGCCTCGTTGGAGTGGGCTTCTTCGTATACCTCAACCCTTGGAGATCGATAGATTACATCTGCAGGTAGTACCGCCTCCGAGCCATACACCATAAAATATGGCGATACTCCTTTGCTCCGGCTGGGTTGAGTCCGAAGTCCCCAGATCGCCGCCGGTAATTCGTCAATCCAGTTGCCTGGGCTTCTCTCTACGACTGCGTGGAGACGCTTCTTGAGGGCGTCGAGCAGCATACCGTTTGCCCTCTCCACCGGGCCGTTAGCTCTAGGATGAGCCACGGACACATATTTGACGGATATGCATCTTTCTTCGCAGAAATCCCAAAAATCACTTCCAGTAAATGTTGATCCCAGGTCGGTGATGATGCTGTTCGGAAGCCCGAAGCGATAGGATATGTCTTTGAAGAACTCTGCTGCTTTGGTTGCCGTAGCCTTGACTAACGGCTTGTACTCGATCCACTTGGAAAACTTATCGATGGCGACATAAATGGAGCGAAATCCCCCTCTTGCCGTTTTAAATGGACCAACCATGTCCAGTCCCCATGTAGCGAAAGGCCACGACGCAGGGATGGTTTGCAACTCTTGGGCTGGTACATGTGTCTGCTTGGCAAAGAACTGGCATGCCTCGCATTCTCCGACTATCTTCTCGGCGTCTTGGACTGCTGTTGGCCAATAGAAACCTGCTCGAAAATCTTGCCGACCAAAGTACGTGAAGCCGCGTGATTGCCGCACATGCCACTATGAGCCTCATGAAGGATCCTGAGACCCTCTTCCCTTGGGACGCATTTTTGTAGGACTTCGCTCCTGGTATTCTTGTGCATGAGTTTGCTGTCGACCAGGACATAGCTTTTGGATCTTCGGACCAGGCGCTCGGCTTCTGTTCTATCTTCGGGAACCCTTGCTTCCAGTAGGTAATCAATGAACTGGGTTCTCCAGTCCTCTTCAGGGGTTGGGATATACGCCACTATCTGGTCGGTCGCGGAGCTGCTGGTATCGCCATCAGTCTGTATGGAGGGGTTGAACAGATCCTGGATAAAAACGCCTACGGGGACGTCGGACCGGGATGATTCCGAGCTTTGACAATTCGTCGGTCGCCTGATTTTCGCTTCGAATGATATGATGGAATTCTATTCCAAGGAATTTCCCTTCGATTTTTCTGATTGCGGCGACGTAGGAGTCCATTTTCTCATTGATGCAGTCCCAGTCTTTGTTAACCTGGTTGATGACCAGGGCTGAGTCCCCGTAGACCATGATGCGACGGATGCCGAGCTCGGAGGCTATCTGGAGACCATGCAAGGCGGCCTCGTATTCGGCCGCGTTGTTGGACGCCATGAAGTGAATTCGCAAGACTGTAACGGAGGCGCTCACCGGAGGGCGATATAAGGAGTACTCCGGCTCCAGCACCGTTGATGCTGAGGGACCCATCGAAGAACATTGTCCAATACTCTTCCTATGCCGGATGCGAAGACTCTTGTATCTCTGTCCATTCAGCTATGAAATCGGCGAGTACCTGCGACTTGACTGTTATTCGGCTGTGGAAATCAATGGAGTATGTTCCCAGCTCTACTGCCCATTTTAGGATCTGACCGTTGGCGTCTTTGTTTCGGAGGATGCTACCCAGGGGGTATTCAGAGACTACTGCTATGGAATATCCTTCAAAATAGTGATGGAGCTTTCTTGAGGTGACTAGAACAGCGTATATCAATTTCTACACCGTTGGGTAACGGGTCTTGGACTCGTTGAGGACTTCACTGATGAAGTAAACTGGTCGCTGGACCGGATAGGCGTGACCGTCTTCTTCTCGTTCAACGACGATGGCAGTGCTGACGACGTTATTAGTCGCAGCGATGTAGATCAGCAATGTTTCGTCCTTTTTTGGAGCTGTGAGGAGCGGAGGACTCGTCAAGAAGCGTTTGAGTTCTCTGAAGGCCATATCTGTCTCTTCCGACCAGGTGAACTTCTCGCCAGCTTTTAGTAACTTGAAAAATGGAAGGCCTTTCTCGCCCAGTCTGGAGATGAAACGGCTAAGGGCCGCCATGCACTCGGTGAGCTTTTGCACATCTTTGACATTGGTCGGAGGCTTCATCCTCATAACCGCGTTGATTTTTTCCGAGTTGGGGAGGATGCCTTGCTTGCTGACGATGTTACCGAGCAAGTTGCCGGATCGGACGCCGAATATACAGGTAGGGGCGTCCATTGGAATTTGGCCAGTTTTTCGAAAACTGCTTCGAGGTTGGAGATGAGGCCTTCAGCCGTTCGAGTCTTAATGACGACGTCATCAACGTATGCTGCAGCGACATCAGGGATAAGGTCATCCAGACAAGCTTGAATCGCCCGTTGGTAGGTTGCTCCAGCATTCTTCAATCCAAAAGACATGGTCTTGTAGCAATAAGCCCCGAAAGGGGTGATGAAAGACGTCTTCTCTTGGTCTTCTTCCTTCAAAGCGATCTGATGGTATCTGGAGTAGCAGTCGAGGAAGCTGAGTAGCTCGCAACCTGCTGTTGAGTCGACGACTTCAGTCGATTCGTGGAAGACCGAAGGGGTCTTTAGGGCAGTGTTTGTTGAGATCGGTGTAATCAACGCACATTCTCCATTCATTATTCTTTTTTCTTACAAGCACCGGATTGGCTACCCAATCAGGGTGATACACCTCTCTGATGAAGCCGGCAGCTAAGAGCCGGGCTATCTCTACCCTAATGGCCTCCTTCTTGTCTGGAGAGAATCGCCGGAGTTTCTGCTTGGTTGGCTTGGCGGTCTTCGAGACATTCAAGGAGTGCTCGATCAACTTCCTGGGAATGCCGGGCATATCCGCTGGTTTCCATGCGAAAGTGCTTACGTGCTCCCTTAGGAAGCTGACGAGTGCGTCTTCCTATTTGGGATCGAGGTCAGCCCCGATGCGAGTAGTCTTGTTTGGCTCGCCGGGGACCAGGACAACCTCCTTCGTTTCCTTGTTCTTGGTGGCTGATCTTGATGGGGTCTTCTCTGGGATGACTTGGTCTTCTGGGGCTACTTGCTTTGCGTCCGCAGCACAGATGTTCATGAGTATGGATTCTTCGACAGCTTCCGCCATGGCAATGGCCTCTCGCTCGCAAGCATATGCAACTTGGAGATCGGCGCGAATGGAAAGGACGCCGTTCTCTGCTGGCATCTTCATAACGAGGTAGGTGTAGTTGGGGATGGCCCCGAATTTCGCCAGAGCTGGTCGGCCGAGGATAGCATGATAAGCGGCGTCGAAGTCGGCCACCAAGAAGTCGATGTGCTCGATGCGGAAGCACTGTGGGTGCCCGAACTGAACCGGAAGGCTTATCTGCCCTCGAGGATATGACGGCTGTCCCGGGACGATACCCCAGAAGGGAGCTGATGTGGGTCGCAAGTCTTCTTCTTTTAGCCCGAGTTCCTTGGCAGCTCCGGAGAACAGGATGTTGAGGCCGCTGCCGCCGTCGATGAGCACCTTCTGGAAACGTGTCGTGCGTATGACCAGGATCGACGATCAATGGAAAGTGACCCAAGTACGGAATCTGGGTCCATTGGTCAGCTCTGCTGAAGGTGATGTCTTGGTGGGACCAAGGAGGAAGCCTTGGATCAGCGATCGCGCTGTCGGAATTGGCAACGGAGTTGACACGTCTATTGACGAGTTTCTGCTCCCTCTTTGACTCGATGGCGGCGCGTTCACCGATGATGGTGGAAACGGTTCGGTGTGCGTCAGTGAAGCCTGGAGGCTTATCGGTGTCGTCGCAGCCGGTCCCTGTCAGACTCTACGCGAGCCTTCTTCTTCTCTTCTGCTTGGAACTTCCTGGAGAAACCCTCGCACTCCCTCATGGTGTGCTTGTGGTGCTTGTGGACGGGGCACTGGGCGTCGAGGAGCTTGGAGTAGGCCTCCTCGTAATTGCGCTTTGGGGCTGGTCAGGTGTTGTAGACTTGGTAGTGGCGGCGCCTCTCTCCAGCCCTGGAGCTCTCGGGTTCATCGTAGCGGCGGTGTTCTGAGCGTCGTCGATGGTCGCGGTCATCGCAGTGGTAGTCTCTCCGAGGAGCTCGATCACCCTGGTGCTGATCACTTCGGTGGCCCTCTTCTTGGTTCCGCGACTGGTCGGGGAAACGAAGGCGACTGTGAATGGAGTGATGAGCTGCGTCGTTTCCATCGGCATATTTGTTGGCGATGCGTAGCATCTCGGCAACGGTGGTCGGGCTGGTGCGGTATAATTTCTTCCGCAGTTCCTCGTCGGGCCTCAGGCCACGCATAAACGCGGAGATGGCTTCTGCATCTGTGATGTCGGGGATTTCGTTTCTGATTTCCGAGAAGTGCCGGATGTAGTCTCGCAGGGAGTCCCATGAGCCTTGCCGAAGTCTTTCAAGATCATACTTCGTGCCCGGTTGCTTGCAGGTGGCGTGGTAGTTATTGACGAACTGCTCTTTCAACTGATCCCAAGTGTCGATGGAGTTCGGCCTCAAACTATGAAGCCAGTTGTTGGCGGAGGCGCTGAGCATGACCGGGAGGTAGTTGGCCATCACATCCCTGTTTCCACCGGCGGCTTGGACGGCGATCTCGTAGACGTTGAGCCATTTGTTGGGATCGGCTCTTCCGCCGTAAGTCTTGACGCCGACAACTTTGAAGTTAGGAGGCCAGACGACTGCTCGGAGGGCCGGCGTGAATGGCAGTTTCGGGGCGGTCTTGTCAGTTGGGGAAGCCGTGCGTCTGATCATACTCTCTTCGTCGCTCGGCCTCTGCTGAGTGTCTGGCTTCTCTCCTGTTCTCGATGCGGCCGCGTAGGTCTTTGGTCTTCAGCTTTGCGCGGAGGTCGGATTGGTTCACCTCTTGGTCGCCGTCTCGCCGATGAGGTCTCCGACCACCGCGAGACATCTCACCATCTTCGCTGACGAGCTCTGTAGCCGATGCCGTGCTATGAGATGGCGCTTGTCTTCCTTCGTTGATCTGGACCTGAGTTGCTTGGAGAAGAGCGGTGAGCCGCCCGAGCTCTGGAGTCTGGGGTAGCCTCTTGGCCTCGGTGATCGCAACGGCGACATTAGGCGCTTGGAGTCGTGCAGACCTCGTACTGCCCGAGCATGCAAAATTCGGGCTCCAGATTCTTCACCGCAGTCCTCCTCGCTTCAGCTTGCTGCTCGCGGCGTCATCTGCGATCGGCATTCCTTGCCTCGCGGGCTGCTCGGGCTTCTTCGGACTCATTGGGTGGCGGGTCGCTGTCGTTGCTGATGGCAAGGACCGGTCCCCCAAAAAATTGCTTGATGGGGGGCAGATCGGCGGGAAGGCCACCCTCTTGATCATCATTGTCGGGGCGGACGTTATCGGGGGTGATGAAGGAGCTGGTGCCGGCGTGTTGACGCTAGCGTTTGAGCGAAGCTGGAAGCTGCGTTTTGTAGCCCGAGCGGCAAGTAGCCGTTCGGAGGACGATCCGCTCGAGGTCGCTCCTCGACGATGCGTTCAAGAGGTGTGACGGCGACGACTAGTGTTGTGTCAGGGGACAGCGAAGAGGGGCGGCGCGTTGTGGATGACACGGACTCCAGGATTTGGAGTTCCCTCTGACAGCTTCTTGGTGACCCGATCTATAGACCCGATCAGGTCGTCTTTGTCGATGTTTTTTCGAACGTAGCGTGGACAGCCTTTTCGTCGGAGGCAACACGCAGGGGATCTAAGCTACGTCCAGAATCACCCCTTCGCCGTTCGCGCCGACAACCCAGGTGATGGATCCCACCGTGAAGATCTGGCCCGGCGTCGGGAGCTTGATGGAGCTTGAAAAAAATCACCTTGTTCGCCATGGAATCAGGTGGCACACCCCCTACCTGGCGCGCCAACTGTCGACGGAATACCGGCGATAGTCTACCGAGGGGTATGCCCGCAGGTAGTAGATGAGACGGTGAGGGTGCGCCTGAGACGAACGAGGGAGCACAACTCGTGCAGAACAGAGATTTAGACAGGTTCAGGCCGCCACGAGGCGTAATACCTTACGTCCTGTATGCTGCTGTGTTGTATTGCTAGTAGATTAGATGAATCGAGTAGACCCCCCTGCCCGCCTTATATAGTCCGGGGGGCAGGGTTACAAGTTGATCTTGCCATACATAACAGATTACAATCCTAGTCGATCTGGGAAACCAATCGGCTAGATCCTAGGAAAACTATTTTCTTGCCCGCCAAGGACTCGGCGGATAGACGCGATCTCCTGGAGATCAGTATGGGCGACGTGTCCTTGGTAGTTCAGGCCTGTTCGATAGACTTGAGCCAAGTATGACTATGCGGGTATACGGGCTTATACCCCCTACACCGCCTCGATGGGACATAAAGCCTCTCACTCAAAGCTTCTTCAATACTACCACTGCTATAGGCGCCAGAATTTTTAAAATAGATAAAACTCTAAATAGTACAGCTCATGTTCTTGGTATGCAAGCTAGATGTCATGGGAATTCATTAAGAGACGAGAAATATATCTTGTACGTACAAATCCTCAGCATCTTAATGGCTATCCCCTTAGGATAGCTTTAGGCAATGTAAGGAGTGACTCAGCCACTATTGTATCGGTTACTTATTGCTAATAAATAAATTATGTTTCTTATAAAAAAAGTCCAAAGACATATGTGATATGTTGACTCCGATAAAACAAGCTTCTAGGTGCATATATCAAAGGCTAGGCTAAAAAACGAGCATGTTTTTGTCGTACCCAAAATTAAAATTTTGGGTTCAAAATACTCCCTCAGTCTTAATTTAGATGTCATATTTGTTTTTAAATTGCATGCCTATTTGGTCCAATTGCTTCGTTAAAGAGCCGTGCAATTAAGGCTCGTGTTATATTCCTTCTATTAATTTACTCTCATTATTCCAGCGGAGCTCAGCGGCTGTTTGACCTATCTACGGTAGCAAAATATTTTTGCGCCGTGTGATTCTGGTCTAACCGCGTGGATTTACTTCCACCGCTCTTCATTGTTTACATGCCATGTGTTTACCTTCGTTTGGTCCTAGCGAAAATATCTCATCTCACCGTCTATCACAGACTCACAGCTTCTTCTCGAGCCGTCCGAGCATCCCTTCGCTTCCTATCTCTGGCCTCCACTTTGCTCCTCGGCTTGCACCTCCACTCTCACCAGCACCCCGCGTTCGCCGCCCCTCCTTGTGCCATGGCCGCACCTCCCTGTGCCATACGGCACCTCCCCAGCGTCGCCGCCACGGGTGTGGTGCGCCCGGCGCGCCCCCATTGTATGGCATTTCTAGGCGAGTGCGCCACCCTGGCCGGCGTTGCAGAGCCTCGGCACCGCGGTGCGATGGCGTGGAGCGAGTGCGGGTGCCCCCCGTCTCGCCAGCAACGCAGTGGTGCCGAGGCGCCCCATGGTGAACGGTGCAGGTGGGCCCACATGTATGCATCCTTATCATTGCTATTCCATTTTCCCTAATTGTGTCCTCATGTTGTTTTTCCAACTACTCTTACTGCAGAGGCTACCTGATGGTGTATGTTTCAGAGGAGACATTCATGTCTTGCTGCTGGGTGATCCATCCATAGCAAAATCACAGGCTAAGTGTTGTTTGGTGTTGTCATATCATTCAGTTTGATGGAGAAATAATGCAGCAGTAAGACTCTACCTTCCCACATCCTTGATTTCTAGGTGTATTGACACCCACAAGAAGTTGGAATTTTAGAAAGAAAAAAGTGCATAGTATATAGTACAAAATTGATGCTCTTGTTGTTCCTTTGATTAGGTTCTAGGTTTTTACATGCATTGCATTTGTCGATCACGAAAGTAGCTCATCCTGAATACCCAACCCCTCTACAAGTACAATTCATCCTCAATCCCTGGTAGATGGCTTCGAAGCTCCACCAGTCCATGGCAGATGACGCTATCAAGTCGGATTTGGCGCAGTTGTTGGCTCTTCACATGGCAGATATGGCTCTGTCAGTCCAAGTTCTCCACCATTTGGGCATCGATCAAGTTGGGATCCAGTGATTTTCTTGAGTTCTTGCGTTTAGCTATAGGCTGTAGCCTTGATTTGCTTGAACTCATATTCAACATTTTTGCTCATCTAGGAAAATCTATCCTGCTACGTTTTTCCATCACAGGTATCATTTGGTGATTGTAGAATTGCAATTTTAATGTTTAATATACAATAATAAGGCCTTGTTGTTCCCATGAAAGCTTGCTACGTTGTCCATAATTCCCTAGAATAGTGCCACAATAAATTACCCCATGTTTGAAGAGATGACTCATATAATCAGGATTCAACACCCACTAAATTGTTGAAGAAAAATATATTCAGCCTAGTTTTCAAATCACGAGCTGTTTGTTGCAGTCAATTTGTTGTCATTGATAGCACGATATATCTATGCACAAGTGAATAGAAGTTCTGTAAGAAAATTGATAAAGAGTACTACTGAGTATTACTGAGTTCATGTATCAACTTTTGTAGGGACAACAACACACATCCCCCGGTGGATTTATGTGTTTATTCAACAACCAACCCCATTTATCATAGAATTCACATTTTGTTAGTGATCCATCTCATTATGCACCTTTCAAGGCACCAAGGCCTATCAATGTTGGTATCAGTTTTGCCTCAATGGATGCACCATAGCCTAACAACGATGGAAGTTCACCTCAAGAAGTGGATGTTTTATCTGACCATTAGACTATTGACATTGATAGAGCTAAGGAGAATGTAAAGACTGAGAAGCAGATCATGTGGACACCAGAGGAAGACAACATGAATGCTTGGTTGAAAAATTTGACCGACCCATCCATTATTGGAGCCGATAGGAATAAAGAGCACTACTGGGGTTATGTTGTTAAAAGCTTGACTATCTTGTCACAAAGGAAAAGAAATTCAAAGCAGGCCAACGATCGATGGCACAAGATTAATGGATGGATTGATACGTATGAATGTGCATATCTGAAGGCTCGCAGAGTATTCACAAGTGGCTATTCTGACCAGATGTGTATTGATGCAACAGGCAGGTTCTATTTGGAAGACAACAAAAGGGCAAAGCTAGAACCATTTGTGCTAAAGAATGTTTGGAAAATATGCTAAAGAATCACTAGTGAAAAACATACAATGAAGACCTAAAGAATGCACGTAAAAGGAAGTCATATCACATTGATGGAGATGTGGATGGAAATGATGATATTGGAGAACTGTTAGAATGACCTATTGTACAGAAAGCAGCCAAAAAAGGCCACTCTTGCTACGAAAGGAAAGCCCAAAGGATCAAATCTGAATTACGATGGAAAATCAAAGGAATCGGTGATTGATGTGGAGAAGATAGACAAATTTAACAAAATCCAAGAAGATTTAAATGCAAACTGCGTGAATGCACTGGAACTACAACAGAAGTTATCATCCAAGAAGCTTGATACCATGAGACTGGCACATCTTACTGCTAAGGGGGGCACAGAGGCAAAAAGGCTTGAGTAGGAATCAATGATGATGCATGATTACAACACTTTTATCTCTTAAGATACAAGTTCAAGGTCTGATGAAGAGAAAGCTGAGTGTGTTGCTCCCACAAAGTGTTTTAGAAAGACTTTATTTCCTGAAATGATCTAGTCAGGTATGCACACATTTATGGAACTTGTTCAGTTCGCTGGAATTGATATATCCTGCCATTTTCTGAAAGTTACTAATTATCTAATTTTCTGAAAGTATTTGGCCATTTTCTGGAACTAATATCTATGTTACTCTGCAATTCTAACTAATATTTATATCACTCTTTAATTCTAATTATTGATTTTTTTTAGTTACTGATAACTAAAACATCCTGTTATTGCCTTCTGAATGTAGCTACTAATGTTTGGCTATTTTTTACTAGCAGGGAAAATGAGGAGGCCATGGTGAGTTGTCTTTTGCTAGAGACCAAGGAAATTCTGGTAGTTCTGTTAGTGATCCTTGTTATGTTAGAATTTTGCTGGAGAGAAATTAGAGAAGGCATGATAATTTTGCTTGAAAACCTGTTTTTTGCTTGTCCTATTGCCTTGGTATGCACAAGCTATTATATGGTTTCCATTTACTTTTCGGATGATGATCAAACCTTGTGTGAACCTGTCGAATGTCACCGCGTGTGAAACATATGTCAGCTAAATTTGATTTATAAGGATAAAGACATCTGTTATATTTGATTTATGAAATATATATATATATATATATATATATATATATATATATATATATATGAGATTTGCTGAAGGATCCATTTTGTATCGATTAGCAATACAATGGTATGATATTCATGTTTAATTATGACTACATAGAAGTATTGAACCATTTGTAGACATGCTCACATGCAAATAGACAACAACTGTCTCTGGGTCGTATGGGCTGTCTATTTCGTTGTTTGTATTATAAATTCCAAAAGCTTACAGACAACAGTTGTCTCTCTGTTGTACATGCCCTAAGTGAGACGAGAGTGTTGTCATAGCATCAAGTGCTAGCAAATAAATACTATTCCAAAAGCTGCAGTCACTCATGATTTCATCACTTAGTGCTTCACTAAAGCTCCTTTTGGTGTGCTATAGACTTAACAAGTTCTTTGACCACTCTGTCTGATTATATCTTCGATCCAAAGTAAGAACAGAAGCATGCAAGCTGCAAGAGCCAAGCAGGAGAGCCTCAGACTTAATTAGCCTTAAACTGTGTGTGGCGTAAACTTACCGGCCGACTGATAGCTCGTTAAACAAGTGACTGAGTTTTGATTAGTCACTTTAGCGGCGTATGGCCTATGGGCTTTTGGTTTGGGTCTCGATTACATGATTGCTTGGATATGATTAGCTATTGTGGATAGTCTCACGTTCCAGTTTTAAAGACGTGAAACTTAATATAAAACAGAGTCTCTTTCGTGTATAGTTTCATTGCAAAGTGTTATGGGTTATTTTTAGCCTTTCTGGGTTCCACCTGTGCGTCTCTCTTCCTCAGCTTCTCACCGCGTATGTGCTCTGCATGCAACTATTTCATCCCTACAAAACTAAGGAAAAGGCTCTAAGTAGCAGTTCCATACAGCTTTCAATGCTTTGGCCGGAAACATCACTAATATATTTCATTCCCGATATATGTAAAAACTTTAAATCTGCTAATGTGGCTTGCAATTTAATGCGCATGAAACTTCCATAAAACCTATATTGCAACTGGTCTTAGTACTTCTACGATCACATTATACTGTCAGAAGCACTAAAGGTGTGTACAAGAGAGTGTACAAGAGGCTATACCTCTTGAGGCTATAGACAAGTCTAAAGTAATTTTTAAAGTTTGGACTATATCACAAACCTTTGGACCACACAAGTGAGGTAAATTGTTTTGATCTTTATTTTTAGTCATCTGAACTGTAGAAATGAGGCGGCCGTGAATTTCCTGAAATTAAAACAAGAATAATATCGATACCCCGCCATATCCAATCTCCTCTCCCCACTCGAATAGAAGGCACATGTCCGGGTTCATGGTCGAATTAATTTGTGATGCTCCATGAGATGCATGCCTAGGCAATCGAGAGCACTTGGCCCGATATATGCTTTGGAGTATAGTACTACGATGCATGCATCATGCACGGTAGCGATGGCCAAACCACCCTGGTCTCGATCGGCTAATAATCATGCATCATACGGCGCACACACAATGCATGGAGGGCATGATTGCATCCAAAATGTGGTCCCATTAACTTAGGGTGTCCCCAATAGCTAGCTATTTCATTAACCATTATGACATAAACTAAAAAAAGGTAATAATAGTCACTAGTAACAAACAACTAGCTGATCTAATTCACGTGTCCCAAAAATATGAGAGAGGAGCGTGTAAGTGCAACAGTAGAAAACAATATAATCTTTTTTCTTGTCTCTCACATCCACATCATCAATTAGGTTTGTAATTAGCACTATTGCAGATGCCCTTATATTCGTCCTTTGTATATCACGGTCGAAAACAAGGTGGGCTAGCTAGCTCTTCTCTAACGACCCAATCATCACCACAACGCTGATGAACAGGCCAACTAAGCTAGGCAACTTGAAATGACAACCTTTTTTACCCAACAAACAGCAAGAAGACAGCCGAACAAATTTTAGGAGCCACATCATTTTATTTGGAGACATATGGCGAAAGATTCCACACAAACACTCTGCGACTCTTCTAGCCCTATGGATTATTATCTATCTACTTAGCCAGGCAATTCATTAGGTTGTTTGGATCCACCTATTAATATATTGCTAATTTCTTAAATTACTTATAGGTGATTGATACCATACTTTTAGCAGCTTTACATCTGCTAATAAATCTCTTATAGTTCCCACAGGGCTTCATATAGAAGGCTCCTTCCATTAGAAGCACTCTTCTAGTTCCCACACAGGGCTTCATATAGAGGCTCAGGCCTTACCCTGGCCAGTCTCTTGCAAATTGCAACACACAGAGCGGCCGGAGATCAACGATCAGAACGATGTGGCACTTCATCGGAGGCGGTTCTTGGCCAGCGTCTGTCGTCGGCTCTGTCACGGCGGCGCTGCTCCTCGCCGCCGTCATCGTGCGGCTCTTCAGCCCCCGTGCCAGGTCTCCAGGAATTAAGCAGAGGCAGGTAGATGCAGCCGCCGGAGCTCGGCTCCCTGCCGGCTCTCTCGGTTGGCCGCTCGTCGGCGAGACGCTGGCGTTCATCCGGGCTGCGTATTCCCCCCGCCCTGAGTCCTTCGTCGAGAAACGCCGCCTTCGGTGAGTAGATGGATACCATTAATCACGAGCTTAAATCTTTCTAATTTCTCCATTCTTTTAGTTGATTTCTGGTGGCAAGCTAATTAAGAATATTAATTGTCAGATACGGGAAGGTGTTCAAGTCGCACCTGTGGGGTTCGCCGGCGGTGGTGAGCTCGGACCCGGAGGTGAGCCGGGCGGTGCTGCAGGCGGACGCGTCGGCGTTCGTGCCGTGGTACCCGCGGTCGCTGATGGAGCTGATGGGGCAGTCGTCCATCCTGGTGCTCGGCGGCGGCCTCCAGCGCCGGGTGCACGGCCTCGCCGGCGCCTTCTTCAAGTCGCCGCAGCTCAAGGCGCAGGTCACCGCCGACATGCAGCGCCGCGTCGCCCGCGCCATGGGCGCCTGGAGCATGACGCCCGTGCGCGTCCAGGACGAGGCCAAGTCGGTACGTGAACGTGAACGTGACGCGACGCGACGCGAGCACCGTCGTCCTCTTCCTGCTTCTTGTTGTTGACTGCAATCATTGTTAGTGCCCACCCAAGCTGCCGATCCAGTACAGTACTTGTGTCCATACTGCATGCACGTAGGAGTAGACCGGTAGGCGTCTCTGCCTGTTTTTTTTCCTAGGGTCGCCACCACACGTGTCCCGATTCTCGTGCACGCGTGCGCGCACCATGTCGCTACCATAAAGAGGTCCCCGGCCGTGGAATGAATCCATGGGTGCCGTGCCGTGCGTGCGTCTGCAGATGCGACATACGAGGTCAGATTGTCTTAAACTTGGAGCTAGCTAGCTCATCAATTTTTTATTCATTCAACATGTCGTTTATGACAATCACACGGTCTCTAAAGCATATTTTAAAAATATTTATTAAAAAGTGATATATGCATATTTTTATGAAAATATATTTGAAGATAAATCTATGTATATAGTTTCCTAAATGCTAAGCTGCGGGCGCGTAGACGGAGGCCGCTCAGCGCGCACACCCGCCTCGCCGTCGATTCGCGCCCACGCTCGACACCCCTGCCAGCATGCCCATGCTCGACGTCGCCCATGCCCGACCACGCCTGACCTCGCCACCGTCGGAGAGAAAGAAGAAGCCAATTCCGGCGGCCTTAGAAGGTGCCGGCCGGAGGGGAGGGAGGGGAGACAGGCGGTAGGAGGGTGGGCGGCCTTTAGGGTCCTGACGGCGAGAGAGGCAGTTAGGCTAGGTTAGGGCGGGGGCGAGCTCGCTGGAGATCGCCATGGCCGGTGGCGGGAGGGGGCAGGGGGGAGGGGTAGGGAAAGAGGGAGGCCGCCATGGCGCAGGCGGTGGGAGGTGCTCGAGGCGGACTCACTGTAGTCCGTGGGGCAGTGGAGGAGGCGACAGAGACGGGGAAGAAACGCTCTAGGAGGCAGTAGGAGACGCGATGGGGACACGAAGAAGCAACGCGTGCGCGAGTGTGTGCGGAGGCGGCGTGCAGGCGGAAGAGCTTCCGCGTGCGCATGCAGCCGTTAGCATTGTCCATATAGTTTTCATATCTCCAAACTTAATAATTTAGAAGTTATTCATGATTTATATTCTTAATATTTGAACAAACCTTATTTAAAACGGCATCTTTTATCTATACTGGAGGGAGTACAAAAGATCAGAGACTAGCATGCACTTAAAAGATAGTCTTGTGAACTTCAGGATGCATTACTCTCTCACATACAATGTTCAAGACAGCCTCCGTCTCTTTCATATTTGTTAGCTTAAAGTTAGTGCTAGTTTATATTGTTGGAGACGCCCTTGGTATTGATGTTTGGTGGCTTTGGGAGTTAGCATTTGTCCATATGTACATATGGAAAGACATGGATGGGCAGTGTTGCGTCCGGTCACATATCATCCTCATATCAGTTGACACATTTGGATGGAGGGATATATATAATATATAATAAAGACGCGAGATATCTTAAAGGATAGAGATAGAGATAGAGTGAAGATAGAGATAGAGATAGAGATGGATTTTGTTTGGATAATAAGGAACGGATGAAAATCATAAGATTTTTATGACATTTTAAGGAAGTGAGAAAAGTCGCATATTCATCTCCTTTAATGCAATACAGATTTTGATTTGTGCAACAATTCATGAGACTAATTTGGCCGTACCTGGAAGAAAAATACCCAGTATTTAATATTTAGAGAATTATTAGATGGTACAAATTTTGATTGCCTGATGAATCCCTGTTATTTGAGGACGGATCAGACGATGCAGTCTTCAATGTTTACATCCCTTTGACATTTTAAATGCAACTAATAATTGTTACCATACTTTGTTTACTTAATTGGTTTGTGGTTATTTGCGACCAACTTGAAATTGCAGCCCTTCAACTTTTCTCTAATAGTAGATTTTATCAATTTCATGCGTTCTGCAGATTGTGTTTGAAATCCTAGTGAGGGCGCTGATAGGGCTAGAGGAAGGGGACGAAATGCAGTACCTCAGGCAACAATTTCATGAATTCATTGCAGGTTTGATATCACTTCCAGTTAAGGTTCCAGGATTTCAACTCTACAGATCCCTCAGGGTAAACACGACGAACGCTATATTTTTTTCCCCTATATATACTTTCTTGATGAACTATGCGATACCTACAAAGGAAAGCTTGCTATGATGTCCTAGGCTAAGAAGAGGATGACGAAGTTGATAAAAGGGATCATCCAAGCTAAGAGGAAGAAGATGATCGCCGAAGGCTGCGAGAATATGCATGGGACTCATCCACGTGATATGATCGACGTGCTGTTAGGCAATGGGAACGACGAGCTCACTGACGAGCTGATATCTGACAACATGATCGACTTCATGATCCCTGCAGAGGACTCCGTGCCTGTGCTCATCACGCTAGCCGTCAAGTATCTCAGCGAATGCCCACTAGCTCTGCAGCAGCTCGAGGTATGCCTGTGCCTTTGCCGTCACAAACTCACACCTGTCTCTCTATTTTCAGAAAGAAACTCACATCCCTTTTGAGATACAATACACGAAAAGGTCACAAGATAGTGCTGATGACAATCAGAGCAAATATAGCAAAGCTCTTGAGTCTTGACAGCGTCATTAATAACCCTTTATTAGACGTGTCACTCTTTTTAACACAGGCCACGCCCGAAAGAAAGCAAGGCCTGTTAATGTTTACCAGTATATAACATCGTCAAGTGGTGCAACAGGTAATCGGCTGTATAAACAATACCCGTCATTAATTAATAAAAAAAGTGGCAGGTGTAAACTATGGTCGATACTTTTTACTAGTTTAGAAAATAATGCCATGAAAAATAATCTATTTTCTGCACTTAAATCTTCAAGTGTCAGTTTTATTGGTTGAATTAAAATGAAACCAATATTTGGAGCTTCAACTGTAGGGATTAGACTGCCGGACTCACAATCTTCATTGGAGGTTTGCAATTCCATGCAGTAGAAAGAACTATACATAGAGAGTTCATAGAGAGCGAGGTCAGAGACAGAAACTAGATATTGTCTGTGTTGATCTTTGTAAATGTGTGTATATATGTATGCAGGAGGAGAACATAAAGCTAAAGAGGCAAAAATCAGACGCGGGAGAAACCCTAGAATGGACAGACTACATGTCGCTCACCTTCACACAACACGTAAGAACATAGTATATATATAGGGCCTATTTTTATCCACCAGCTAAACTTTAGCCGGGTAAATTATTAGCTAGTAGGGATCCAAACGGCCCACCTAAAAGACCGGCTGAAGTTTAGATTAGTTTAGCTATTTCAACTTAGCTAAACCCGCTAAAGTTTAGTTGAGTCTATTAGCTTTAGGATCCAATATAATTACCCCAGCTAAAGTTTAGCTAAGATCAGTTTCAACTTTCAATACAGATTTTATGGAGGTTTTATACATATTAAATATTAAATAGAGTGTCATAGCATAAGAAATAGAGCTTTGGTATATATGGAGGAAGTGAGAAGGAAAATTGTTTCATAAGTGGTGTTGTTTTCAAAATGTTGGAAACCGGATGAAACCCTCACTGAGAGTCTTCGTTCACTTCATGAGGATGGAGCTGCTCCATGCACAACACATGCGTATCCTGGGAAGATAGGAAAGAGAGAGAGACACCGGTAAGACAGATATGTTTCATGTTTTGACGTCTTGAAAACTGAGAGATGAAATCTTACACTAAAACTTGTCTAAAAGAACTTTTAGCTAGCTAAAGTTTAGCTTTGAAATTTTAGTTAGCTAAATTTTACAGTTCGGTGGATCAAATAGGACCATAGACATCTTCACAATAGCATTAGCAATAGCAGCATTCCGGTGACAATTGACTTGTCACCATGCATGCATGCACATACATTCGTCAGGTGATCACGGAGACGCTGCGGATGGGCAACATCATAAACGGGATCATGCGGAAGGCGGTGCGGGACGTGGAGGTGAGGGGCCACCTCATCCCCAAGGGCTGGCGCGTCCTCGTCTACTTCCGCGCCGTCCACCTCGACGCCGCCGTCCACGACGACCCGCACGCCTTCAACCCCTGGAGGTGGGTGGACAGGGCCGACGTCGCCATGAGCAGCACCGGCGGCGGCTTCACCCCCTTCGGCGGCGGCCAGAGGCTGTGCCCGGGGCTCGACCTCGCCAGGCTCGAGGTCTCTGTCTTTCTGCACCATCTCGTCACCAATTTCAGGTAGTAGTAGTACATACATGTCTCTACTATTCCTATGGATGCGTGTGTGTGTGAACGGACGACCAATCTTCCTCGCTCTCAGATTCTGTGATCATGTGAACGACGAGAGAGAGCTTGCAATTAATCCTGGGGCTGCTGGTGCATGCAAATAATTGGCAATGCGTGCACATTGCGCAATGCATTTTGCATGCATG
The DNA here is from genome assembly GCA_038502445.1 of Eremochloa ophiuroides. NCBI lineage: Eukaryota > Viridiplantae > Streptophyta > Magnoliopsida > Poales > Poaceae > Eremochloa > Eremochloa ophiuroides. The sequence goes on from JAHLJS010000008.1 coordinate 24,009,366, forward strand.
CAGCATGCGTGCGCCACTAGCTTCCAGCTAGTCAAAAGATAGCTAGCCACCAGCTAGTGTGTGATGCAGAACTCTCGAACTATCTTCAATTTGGGTGTGTTGAATGTTGACGCTCCATGAATGCAGGTGGGTGGCCGAGGAGGACACCGTTGTCAACTTCCCCACGGTGCGGCTCAAGCGAGGGATGCCAATCGCAGTGACGCCCAGAACATGAACACAATTGTTTTGCCAGGCAAGAATGACGATCCTCGTTATAGTGATGACTAGAATAGCTAGTTTCCTTCTTCCCACCACAAAAGAATATACTGTAATCAACTAAGATAGCGTTTGGTTCGGGTAAACGTAACGTGACGTGATTACAGACGGCACCGAATGCCGTTGCTTCTTGTTTGTTTCGGCCCATGCTTAATCGAGTCACGGCGCTATCTGATACCAGACTATACAAAGTCGATAACGCCGATGTTCCAGCACAATCGAAGGGGCTGTCTATACGAGTGTTTTGGGTGACCCAACACTCGATTTTTTTCCCCTGTTCATCTTCCTCCTCCAGCTGCTCATCGTCCCCCGCCGCCTCCGGCGAGCCCTAGCGCCCGCGGCGGCCACCCTCTTACCCTCCCCGGTCGTCATCTTCTCTGACTCCAGCGAGCCCGCCCCGCCCCGACCTTCCCGGCCATCATCTTCTCCGGCTCCGGCTCCAGCGAGCCTCCCCCGCCCTGTGGGGGTATAAACCCATATACCTGCATTGCTATACATGGGCTGAGTCATCCGACCAGGCCCGGGCTGCCAAGGACACGTTGTCTGCACATTCTCCAGAAGATTACGCACATCCGCCGGCTTAGAAGTCTTAGCGGTCAAGGAAATAGCTTTCCTAATATCTAGCCGACTAGTTTCCTTGTTCGACTAAGATTGTAATCTGATATACATGGTAAAACCGACTTATAACCCTGCCCCCAGACTATATAAGGCGGGTAGGGGATCCCCTCAACTCAGATCATCTAATAACAATACAATACAGCAACACACAAGACGTAGGGTATTATGTCTCGCGGCGGCCTGAACCTGTATAAACCTCGTGTCTCGCGCTACTGCGCTACTCTTGTTCGTCTCAGGCGCACCTTCATTGATCATCTACTACCTTAGGCATACCCCTGGGTAGACTATCGCCGGCATTCCGTCGACAGTTGACGCGCCAGATAGGGGGGTTGCTTCCTGATCTATGGCGAACAAGGTGATTTTTTCAAACTCCATTGAGCTCCCAACGCCGGGGCAGATCTTTACGGTGGGATCCATCACTTGGATCATCGGTCCCGACGGTGAAGGAAAGGTCCTGGATGCGGCCCAGATCGCATCTACTCCGACTCCTCCAGCAACCTCCGTCCCGGCAAGAAAGCTGCCACGTTACATCCGGAAGACCATCGACAACGACGACCTGATCAGATCCATGGATCGGGTCTCCCAAGGCCTGTCCGAGAGTCGCCGGATCTTGGAGTCGACCGCAGACCGCCTTCAGCGCCCATCAACGGCGCGACGACCATCTTCCGCCCCGCCAGGATATGACTCTGGCCATCACCGTCACTCCTCAGTGACGCGTCGTCGAACTGCGACCCCGAGTAGTTGCGGTTCTGAGATCCTCCGACCACGACCTCCCGAGTAGCTATATGCCGTTTGGTCTACGGAACGCGGCCTCCAGTTTCGCACATCTGCTGCGCCGCTCCGATCACGCCTCCCCCGATCACGTCGGCACCAGCTCCAGCTTCATCGTCGCCGACAACGTCCACTCCGACCACGACGACGCAGAAGGCGGCGATCTCACTGATCTGCCTCCTCCCACTGGTCGGTTCGTCGGCGGGCCCGTCCTCGCCATCAGCAACGACAGCGCTCCTCCCCCGAATGAAACCGAAGAAGCCCAAGCAGCCCGCGAGGGCAGAAACGCCGACCGAAGACGGCGCCGTGAGCAACGAGCTGAGGCAAGAAAGAGCACCGTGCGGAACCTGGAGCCAGAATTCGATCTGGTTGGAAAACACCAGGTCTACACGACTCCAAGTGTTAACATCGCCGTTGCAATAGAAGAGGCCAAGAGACTGGCCCCAACTCCAGAAGTTGAACGCCTTACGGCGTACCTCCAGGCTACCGAAGTCCAAATTAATGAAGAACGCCACCTACCACCACTGTCGCATTCCACTGCGTCGGCCACCTAAATTATTTATGAAGATGGTGGCCACTCCCGTGGTGACCGGAGACGTCATCGCCAAGATGGAGACCAGGAGGTGAATCAGTTCGACCTTCGTGAGAAGCTGAAGGCCAAAGATCTCCGGGGGCGCATCGAAAACCGGAAGGAAGCCCGGCATTCAGCAGAAAATAAGCGCCGCAAGAAGTATGATGAAACGCATGGCCCTCCGGTCAACGACAAGAATGCTCCCAAGCTTCCGTTCACGGCAGAACTTCAGGCGGTGCGCTGGCCGCCGAACTTCAAGCTCGTCAGCGTCGAGACCTATGATGGCACAGCCGATCCCACCAAGTGGCTTACCGTCTATAAGATTGCGGTCAAAGCTTCTGGAGGAAACTCAGACGTCATGGCAAATTACTTGCCCGTCATGCTCAACGCATCCGCCAACAATTGGTTGCTGAGTCTGAAGCCGAACTCCATTGACACTTGGGACCAGCTGAGGGAGCAGTTCATTAGCAACTATAGCGCCACCTGCATGCAGCCAGGCACGAAGTTTGATCTTGAAAAGCTTCAGCAGGCGTCATGAGAGTCTTTGCAGGATTATATTCAGCACTTCTCGGAGACCAGAAACAACATCTCAAGTGTTACGGATGCTGAAGCCATCTCCGCTTTCATACGTGGCCTTCGGCCTGATGAGGAGCTTTAGAGAAAACTATACCGCAGCAGACCAAGCTCCATCGCCGAGATGCTGCACATCGCCAACAAGTACGCCGAGGGGAGCAAGGTGGCCCGCCACTCCATCCACAGCCGCCTCCACTTCCCTAACCGACCATGCCACGAGGACGCCGACCGCCGATCTGATCGGCGCCATGATGACCGAAGAGCCCGGTGGGACTACCGCCGCGGTGAACGCGACCACCGCCACCAGCACCGGTCCGATCGACGTCGTCACGATGAGCCGGAAGGTTCCAGGGCTGGAGAGAGGCGTCGCCATTACCAGGTCTACAACACCCGACTAGCCCCGAAGCGCAATTATGAAGAAGCCTATGAGAAGCTCCTCGATAGTCAATGCCCCGTCCACAAGTTCCACAAGCATACCATGAGAGAATGCTATGGTTTCTACAGGGCATTTCAAGAGGAAGAGAAGGAGGCTCGCGTAGAGTTCGACAAAGACAAGTGTGACGACAATAATGACCCGCCTCCAGGCTACACTGAAGCTCACCGGACGGTCTCCACAATTATCGGTGGCCGCATAGCCATGGAGTCAAAGAGGGAGCAGAAGCTCGTCGCTAGACGCGTCAACTCCATCGCCAACTATGATGCCTCTGTCGTCGACCCAAAATTTCCTTCTTGGTCGCACAAGGCCATTACCTTCAGCAGAGAGGACCAGTGGATGGAGATCCCATACTTGGGTCGCTTCCCGCTGATCCTCGGCCCGGTGATACGCAAGACACGCTTCCGCAAGGTGCTGATCGACGGTGGCAACGGCCTCAACATCCTGTTTTCCGGAGCCGCCAAGGAGCTCAGACTCCGAGCAGAAGATCTGGAGCCGACCAGCCATCGTTTTGGGGAATCGTCCCAGGGCAGCCCTCCTACCCCCTGGGACAGATCAATCTGCCCGTCAAGTTCGGAACACTGCAGTGCTTTCGCATCGAGCACATTGTTGGCGGTCCTTAGCAACATAAATATAACATCATTTTAATACTAAAACAAACAGAGAATAGGGCTTTATCTAATCTTTCCATGAGTTTTGTTGTGTACCTAACTTACAGGGATAGCACGTGGAAATGCATGGAAATCTCAAGGAAAGCGCACTTCCAGGAAGCATATTCAAAGAAGGCGCAAACTAAGAAAATGAGAAAGCCCAAATTAGACAATAAACCAAATCCATTCGCAACCACGGGGGAGGCCTAGGCCCACAGAGGAACCGACCACCCGAAGGCGGTGGCCAGAATGGCACTCCCCAGGGATCGACCGCCCCCGGGGGCGGCCGCCCCCTGGTGGGTCCTCTCGGGCCCATCCTCCTTAGGCTTTGCTCATGGCGGTTTGGCAAAGGCGGTTTCACTTCCTTCCATATTTAGAATGCCCAAACCGCCCTAGTTGGACTATAAAAGAGAGGGAGAGCTCCCCTCCAACACACACCATCATTTGGAGCCATTTACCTCACCTCTCACTTGTATTCTTTAGATTAGTTTTAGTATTAGAGCAAGGCAAGAGCTAGAAAGAAGAGTTTGTATCCTTGGGAGAAGAAGGAACACCTCGCTATGAATACAATGCAGTTCTCTTCTAAGTTCAAGTTCTTATCTTATTTATATAGCAATGCATATGAAATAGAGTATAGTCTTGGACATGTTATGATCATGATATATGAACTAGTTTATAGTTTATGTGTTATGTTCTCGATATGTTCATGGTTGTTCTTCATCGTTCATCGACTTAGTATGATTAGAGGAAGAACTAGGGATGAGGTGACGATTCGTCGTGCCTTCTCGGTTGCTCTTAGCCTAGCCTGTCACTCGGAATGGGTGGGGTCCTAGGGGGTTAGGAGTTGTTTCCAAGTACGCGAGCATGGTGCTCGGGTATACGGAGATCGGCGAATATGCCAGTATCCCATGGGCAGAGGGGTAGGTGGGCAGGGGGTGACAGCCCTGTCCATCCCTAGCACCCCCCCACGTTCGGATATTGGGTAGGAGTTCATAAAGTCTCTATCGGCTGGCAGACCAGCTGCGAGGATCTTCCTGTCATCCCAGACTTAGTCCTGATACTAGACATGCTAGTTAGATGTTTACCAACAGTTCTTTGCATAGTTATATATGACCAATGCATGCTCAATTAGATATATTCTTTTATTCTTTATTTCTCTTTTATCCTTGAGGTTGGCTCAGATGTGTGTCCACTATCTTTGAACTATGATTTACCCCTGCCTATGCTATGTCTACCTATGCATTCAATAAGTGATCATGTTTATACCAAAGCTAGATGCATTCGTCCTGCCCTCCTATGGGAAATTATAAATACAACACCCCTGAATACTCACGGGTTGAAATGCTACAATGATAGTTCCGTGCGCTTGCGGATTTATTCATACTGAGCTATCATGATTGGCATACCTAAGTACCATTACCTAAGGACTGTAATTCTTGTTGCACCCCAAGGCGTCGTGCTTCAGTTTTGCATATCGTAAGTAATGATGGTTGGGAAGGCTAATCAGGCACTTCTAACTGTTATTACCAGACTGCATTATCTTGGCCAGCACCATTAAGGGCCGAGAGTTACCTTTCTGAAATAATGGTGGTTAGGGATGTCAACACACGTTTCTAGTATCGTTGCTAGGGATGGGCTTTTAGTCTCTCTTTAGTAATGACGCTAAGAAACGCCAACAAGCATTTCTGGCGCCGTTGCCAGAGATGGACTTTTAGTCTATCTTTTGTAACGACATTAAAAATGCCAACAATCATTTCTGGCGCCGTTGCCGGGGAGGGCAAAATGAAATAAAAACATTTAGCTTGGCATAGGCATTGATTGCACAATAAGCAAAAGGTAGCCATAGTTTAGGCAGGCTAACTTCTCTTGTTTTCTTCCTCTTTTTATTGGAAAGAAAACAGGATAGTGTATGAGTGGTTTCGACCTATCGAACAACTTCACCGACAATCCGGAGGCACTCCTAAGGAAGAACAGGTCCCGTACCACTTCTTCTTCTGCTACTCCATCGACAGACGAACCATTCACTCCCGCACCATCCGCTACTATCATCATGGCCAAGACACTCCGCGACTACTCCACCCCTACTGTTGCCAACGTGCCCGTTGGGCCCGCTGTCAATATCTGGAATGGAAACTTTGAGCTCCGTACTGGCCTAATCAAGATGGTGCAGGCAAGCCAGTTCTGTGGCTTGCCAAATGAGGTTGCAAATGCTAATCTTCAACACTTCCTTGAATTGTGCGACACCATCATCACCAAAGACGTCGCACCAACTAGCATCAAGCTCCGCCTGTTTCCTTTTTCCCTTGTGGGGAAGGCGAAACAGTGGTTCTACCAAAACAAGGAAGCTGCCAACACATGGGACAAATGTTCCATGACATTCCTCGCCAAGTTCATCCCCATGAGGAAAACCATTGCTCTAAGGGGGGAGATATACAACTTCCAGCAAACATCACTCGAGTCCATCCCTCAGGCATGGGAGAGGCTGCAGGACTATGTCCGAGCCTGTCCCCACCATGGAATGGAAGATTGGCTGGTGCTCCAAAACTTTTACGAGGGCCTGACGGCCATGTCAAAAGGGCACCTTGACGCCGCAGCTGGAGGGGCATTCCTCTCCCTCACCATCGAGAATGCCACTGCACTCATCGAAAAGATGGTAGCAAACCAAAGCTGGGGAGAAGGAAGAGAAACACAAGAAGGCATGCATACCGTGAAGGAGACGGATTTGCTTGCCGCAAAAATAGACCGCCTAATAAAGAGGCTGGACGACTGTGCCACCGAACCCACCACAGGCACCGTCCAAGCCACAGACTCACACATGACATCTGAAGTCTGTCGGAAATATTGGCCATTCGGGGAACAGCTGTCCCGAAACCTAGGAAGAAGCGACCTACGTCAACAACGGGTTTCGCCAACATCAACAACCAGGTAATAATGGGTGGAACAACCATAACCACCTACAAGGTAATTCTTCTAATCTCAATTCAAATTTCAAATTGAATTTCAATCAACCTTTCTCAAGAGATTTTGTTTTAAGGCAAGCTAAGTTTAATGCAGATCTTGCTAGAAAGCTTTCCTTTCCTTTAATGATAAAATGTTTGAATCTATAAATGCTAAACTTAAAACTCTATTAAACATCAGTTGAGTTTTAATAAAATGATAGAAAAACAGTTTGCTTAAATTGCTGCTTCTATTCCTGTCAACAATACGGGAAAAATCTCGGGGCAACCCGAGAATTCTCCCAAGTTTGTTCATGCAGCTTGCAGAGCAATGAAGAGGGGGAAGTCTTGCCAACAGACTATAAATGTTGAGCCCTTGCCGAAGGTCATCGGTAGTTATCTTTCAAAAAAAAGAGAAAAAAAGGAGATAGAGAAAAGAAAAGCTCTACTCCTTTACACCTTTGCTACCAATAAGACCAAGCTCCATATACACTAGTTGTGTGTGTGATCCGGCCTGATGGTTCAGCTAAGTTGGAGCCTGTACGTCCACGCCACCTGGTGCAGCATCTTCAATGAAATCCACATATGCTGCCGGTAAGAACACTTAGGTATGCAAAAGGTAATAAATGTTCACCAACCCCTTCGCTCATACTTATCTCCTTATGATCATTCAAATTCATGCTTCCCTATTTATGTCATATGCTCTTGTTTGGATGTATTCTCGTGAGTAACATCCATAGGTTGTTTTCAAATTAAGCATGGTGCTTAGGTTGAAATAGTCTTCTTTAATCATGTTTTGACATGGTGTTAAAATTTGATTAATGAACCTTGAGTTGTTTTCATAAACAATGGCAGCGATCTGATATGGGGATAAGTCTTGGCTATGTTTTTGTTGCATCTTTTATATCGGCCTTGTTTGAGCTCTAATAAAAGTTGGTTGAACAAGTTTCTAATAAAATAAAAATAACTAAATAATAAAATTTTATTTCCTTGATCTTTTAGCCAATAAGACCCTTGCCTGTTGTAGTCCCTTTTGTTTTGTTTTCTTTGTTATAATAAAAGCAGATAAAAAAATAAGTGTGGGGGAGATCTCTCAAGCATAACTACAACAAATTCAAGATTTCCCTAACACATTGCACAAACATCGAGCAACCCATCAAACAAAAGGACGAGACAAACAACTTCCATTAGTTCCTTCATCTTCAACGATGGTTTGTGCAACTCTACCCCCGCTCTTCTCAAAGTTTTGAAATTTAACTTTGAACACTTTTGAAAAGACAAAACTTTTGATGCTCCATCTCCATGGCATCCTGTGATTAAAGCTTGCATACTCTTTATTCCTTGCCAATATTCCTACTACTTGTGAACACTTATCATAGGGACCCCATTTTATCTAAGTGATTAACAAATGAGATATAGTAGGATGACATGACGCTTGCTCATTTCTTGCAAAGAACTTGGGATTTATTTTTACAAAACAAAAATTAATATAGCATGTTCCTTGAATGATTGCAAATACCCACCAAGGCCATACATGATCTTTCATGACAAAACCTTCCACATATGCCTCTTACTTTGTGATTGAGTTTGGTCAAGTTTTGTGACCCCTGTTGAGAGAAATTTCATGCTCCCAAGATCATATTTCATGCACCCACAAATAAAGTTGCCAACTCTTACACTGAGAGTTGTGCACAACATTCATTCATCCATCCACCAAATAATTGCACTACTCCTACCTTGGGAGTAGGCGCAAAATATACCTTCCACTTTGATCCACCCAAAATGTTCTACTCCTACACTGGGGGTGAACCAAGAATATACTTATTGGGTCCCATCCAAATAAATGCTCTGAATCTTTGTTCGCATCTCCCTTAAAGTTTTTGTTGCAAATAAAAGCATGAGGCTATTTTCCAAAAGGTGGAAAAAAAGAAGAAAAACAAGAAGAAGAAAAAAATATATATATAAAAAGAAAAGAGAATAAGGATAACTCATGCCCTCATAAAAGATTTTTCTAAGGAGGGAGATGTGTTTCAAAGAGCATAGTGGAATTAGGTTAGACACCAATAATACCCACCATATTCTTTCCACACACATACACATTCTGATCTAAGAGTATGACTGCTTCCCTCCGGTGCGGTCCAGGGTTTGACTTGACAATACATGCAAGGTAAGTGTGCCTTAGTATTTTCCTCCCTACCTAAAGCTCCAGATAAACTTTTTAGAGGTAGGGTGATCAAGTGAAGGCAATCACTATATATGCCTTGGTGAGGAACCACATACAAATAAGTGACTTGAGAGAATCATTCAAGGAACAAGTGCTATCTTTTTGTTTTCAAAACTTCAAAAAACCCAAGTTTCTGAGCAGGGATACGAGTAAGAAGATTTGAATCTAGGCTATTCCATTTTTCAATTACCCAAGATGACTTGGTAGACACATGAAAGTTCACAGGTTTAGGTGAAGCTTGGAATAACTTGTACGCAGATTTCAAATCAAGGAGATAAACCCGCTTAGTCCTTCAAACCTTTACTCGAGGACGAGCAAAGGACTAAGTGTGGGGGAGTTGTTGGCGGTCCTTAGCAACATAAATATAACATCATTTTAATACTAAAACAAATAGAGAATAGGGCTTTATCTAATCTTTTCATGAGTTTTGTTGTGTACCTAACTTACAGGGATAGTACGTGGAAATGCATGGAAATCTCAAGGAAAGCGCACTTTTAGGAAGCGTATTCAAAGAAGGCGCAAACTAAGAAAATGAGAAAGCCCAAATTAGACAATAAACCAAATCCATTCGCAACCACGGGGAAGGCCCAGGACCAAAGAGGAACCGACCACCCGAAGGCGGTGGCCAGATGGCACTCCCCAGGGATCGACCGCCCCCGGGGGCGGCCGCCCCCCTGGTGGGTCCTCCCGGGCCCATCCTCCTCAGGCGGTGCTCATGGCGGTTTGGCAACGGTGGTTGCACCTCCTTCCATACTTAGAACGCCCAAACCACCCTAGTTGGACTATAAAAGAGAGGGAGAGCTCCCCTCCAACACACACCATCATTTGGAGCCATTTACCTCAACTCTCACTTGTATTCTTTAGATTAGTTTTAGTATTGGAGCAAGGCAAGAGCTAGAAAGAAGAGTTTGTATCCTTGGGAGAAGAAGGAACACCTCGGTATGAATACAATGCAGTTCTCTTCCAAGTTCAAGTTCTTATCTTATTTATATAGCAATGCATATGAACTAGAGTATAGTCTTGGACATGTTATGATCATGATATATGAACTAGCTTATAGTTTATGTGTTATGTTCTCGATATGTTCATGGTTGTTCTTCATCATTCATCGACTTAGTATGAATAGAGGAAGAACTAGGGATGAGGTGACATTTCGTCGTGCCTTCTCGGTTGCTCTTAGCCTAGCCTGTCACTCCGAAGGGGTGGGGTCCTAGGGGGTTAGGAGTTGTTTCCAAGTACGCGAGCATGGTGCTCGGGTATGCGGAGATCGGCGAATATGCCGGTATCCCACGGGCAGAGGGGTAGGTGGGCAGGGGGTGACAGCCCTGTCCATCCCTAGCACTCCCCCACGTTCAGATATTGGGTAGGAGTTTGTAAAGTCTCTATCGGCTGGAAGACCAGCTGCGGGGATCTCCCTGTCATCCCAGACTTAGTCCTGATACTAGACATGCTAGTTAGATGTTTACTAACAGTTCTTTGTATAGTTATATATGACCAATGCCTGCTCAATTAGATATATTCTTTTATTCTTTATTTCTCTTTTATCCTTGAGGTTGGCTCAGATGTGTGTCCACTATCATTGAACTATGATTTACCCCTGCCTATGCTATGTCTACCTATGCATTCAATAAGTGATCATGTTTATACCAAAGCTAGATGCATTCGTCCTGTCCTCCTACGGGAAATTATAAATACAACACCCCTGAATACTCACGGGTTGAAATGCTACAATGATAGTTCCGTACGCTTGCGGATTTATCCATACTGAGCTATCATGATTGGCATACCTAAGTACCATTACCTAAGGACTGTAATTCTTGTTGCACCCCAAGACGTCGTGCTTCAGTTTTGCATATCGTAAGTAATGATGGTTGGGAAGGCCAATCAGACAATTCTAACTGTTATTACCAGACTGCATTATCTTGGCCGGCGCCGTTGAGGGCCGAGAGTTACCTTTCTGAAGTAATGGTGGTTAGGGATGTCAACACACGTTTCTAGTATCGTTGCTAGGGATGGGCTTTTAGTCCATCTTTAGTAATGACGCTAAGAAACGCCAACAAGCATTTGTGGCGCCGTTGCCGGGGATGGACTTTTAGTCTATCATTTGTAACGACGTTAGAAATGCCAACATACATCGACTTCCTGGTGGCCGACTTCGATGCCACGTATCACGTCATACTCGGCCGCTCAGCTCTGGCTAAGTTTGGGGCCATCCCCAACTACACCTACCTCGTCATGAAGATGCCGACGGAGACCGGCATCCTCATGGTACGCTCCAACCTCCAGATCGCGTATGATTGCGAGAAGGAGGCCATCACCATAGCTGAGGCCACCGACGTCTCCATCCTGATGAACACGTGCGCAGTGGACACACAGAAGCTGGCGTCTGAAGAACAAGTCATCCCAGAGCAGATCCCGCCCAGAGCCGCTACCAAGAACATGGAGACAAAGGACGTCATCCTCGTCCCTGGTGAGCCGAGTAAGATTACTCGCATCGGGACAGACCTCGACCCGAAATAGCGCTCGTCAGCTTCCTCAGAAAGCACGTCGATGTTTTCGCATGGAAACCTCCTTGAATGTCTCGAAGACCGCCAAGCCCGTCAAGCAGAAGCTTCGGCGTTTCTCTCCAGACAAGAAGGAGGCTATTAGGGTAGAAATAGCTTGGCTCTTAGCTGCCGGCTTTATCAAAGAGGTGTATCATCCCGATTGGTTAGCCAATCCGGTCCTTGTAAGAAAAAAGAATAATGAATGGAGAATGTGCGTTGATTACACCGATCTCAACAAACACTGCCCTAAAGACCCCTTCGGTCTCCCCCGCATCGATGAAGTTATCGACTCCATAGCTGGCTGTGAGCTACTTAGCTTCCTCGACTGCTACTTTAGCTACCATCAGATCGCCTTGAAAGAAGGAGACAAGAGAAAACCTCCATCGTCACTCCCTTCGGGGACTATTGCTACAAGACTATGTCCTTCGGCCTGAAGAACACTGGCGCAACATACCAGCGGGCCATCCAGGCATGCCTCAAGGATCTCATTCCCGACATCGCCGCAGCTTATGTTGACGATGTTGTCATAAAAACCCAAAAGGCTGAAGACCTCATCTGCAATCTTGAAGCAGTCTTCGAAAAGTTGGATGCTTTTCAATGGAAATTGAATCCTTCCAAGTGTATCTTCGGCGTTCCGTTGGGCAACCTGCTCGGCAACATCGTCAGCAAACTGGGCATCCTCCCTAATCCAGAGAAGATCGAGGTCATCATGAGAATGAAGCCCCCGACCAACGTCAAGGATGTTTAGAAGCTCACTGGGTGCATGGCGGCCCTGAGTCGATTCATCTCCAGACTAGGCAAAAAAGGCTTCCCCTTCTTCAAGCTGCTCAAGGCAGGCGACAAATTTGTCTGGTCGGAAGAAGCCGATCAGGCCTTCAAGGAGCTAAAGTAGTTCCTGGTACAGCCTCCGCTCCTTACAGCACCTGTAAAGGACAAAACTCTGCTGCTCTACATCGCCGCGACCAGCAACGTTGTTAGTACGGCCATAGTCATCAAGCGAGACAAGGATGGTCATGCATATCCAGTTCAGTGACCAGTATACTTCATTAGTGAAGTCTTGATCAAGTCCAAAACTCGCTACCCAGTGGTGCAAAAGCTGATCTACGCCATCCTCATCACCTCTCGCAAGCTCCGCCACTATTTTGAAGCGCACCCAATAGCGGTTGCCTCCCAGTATCCCCTCGGCAACATCCTCCATAACAAAGACGCCAACGGCAGGATCATGAAGTGGGCGGTGGAATTGGGAACTTACTCCCTCGACTTCCGCAGCGGAACAACCATTAAGTCGCAAGCGCTGGCTGATTTTATCGCCGAGTGGACGGAGATGCAGGAGTCAACACCTCTGGAGTAGGAGGAGCACTGGACGATGTACTTCGACGGATCCCTCAGCATTGGAGGGGCAGGTGCCGGTGTACTCCTCATTTTGCCCTCCGGCGAGTGCCTGCGCTATGTGCTAAGAATCTATTTCAAAGCCTCCAACAACGCTGCCGAATACGAAGCCGCCTTACATGGTCTACAAATTGCCTCTGAGCTGGGCATCCGGCGGCTCATGGTGTTCGGGGATTCCACCCTAGTGATCAATCAGGTGAATAAAGATTCGGACTGCAACAGCGAGAAGATGGACTCCTACGTCGCCGCAATCAGAAAGCTCGAAAGAAAATTCTTGGGTATTGAGTTTCACCACGTCGTCCGAGCTAAAAACCAGGCAGCCGACGAGTTATCTAAGCTCGGTTCATCGCGAGCTGATATCCCTCCCGGCGTCTTCATCCAAGACTTGGTCCACTCCTCTATCCTAGAAAAAGAAAAGGCTGAAGAACCTCCGCCCGGTCAGATAGCGGCATGCATCTCTAATTCTGAAGAGGATTGGAGAGCACCCTTCATCGTCTATCTGCTCAAAGCCAAAATCCCCGAAGACAAAATAGAAGCAGAGAGTCTCGTGAGACGGTCCAAAAATTACGTCCTCGTCGACAACAAGCTCATGCGTAAAAACGCCAAGAGTGAGGTCTTCCAGAAGTGCGTCACACGCGAAGAGGGCATCGAGATACTCCAAGATGTGCATGGAGACATGTGCGGTAACCACGCAGCCTCACGTACTCTGGTCGGCAATGCTTTCCGAGCAGGATTTTATTGGCCTACCGCTGTCCAGGACACTGAGAAGATTGTGTGCCACTGCGAGGCGTGCTAGTTTTTTGCAAAGCAGATACATGTCCCAGCACAAGAGCTATAGACCATACCTGCATCCTGGCCCTTCGCTACATGGGGACTCGACATGATTGGTCCTCTCAAGGCGGCTAAAGGGGGCTACCATTGCGTGTACGTCGCCATCGATAAATTCTCCAAATGGATTGAGTACAAGCCATTGGTGAAAGCAACAGCGGCCAAAGCCGCGGAGTTCTTCAATGACATCTCACACCATTTCAGCCTTTCGAACAGCATCATCACCGACCTCGGTACCACCTTCACCGGGAGCGACTTCTGGGATTTCTACGACGAAAGAAGCATCGTGGTAAAGTATGTCTCGGTGGCTCACCCTCGAGCTAACGGACAAGTTGAAAGAGCAAACGGAATGTTGCTCGACGCCCTCAAGAAGCGCCTACATGAAGTCGTCGAAAGGAGTCCAGGAAACTAGATCAACGAGTTGCCAGCAGTCGCCTGGGGCTTGCGAACCCAGCCTAGCCGGAATATCGGCGTATCACCATATTTTATGGTCTACGGATCAGAAGCAGTGCTACCAGCTGATATCGCCTTCCGAGCTCCTAGAGTTGAGAACTACAATGAAGAAAGGTCTGATGGCACACGAGCAGAAGACATCAATAGACTCGAAGAAGAGCGTCTGGCCTCCTGCGTACGCACGGCCACGGCGATATTATAACCGGAACGTCAATGGCAGGTTCTTCGTGGTCGGCGACATTGTCCTCCGCTGCAAGCAGAGCAAGGAGGGCATGCACAAGCTTTCTTCTCCATGGGAAGGGCCATATGTTGACGGTGGATAACGTCAACTTTTATTAGAACTTTAGACACCAAAGGATACATGAAAACATACTAGTCTAGGGTTTTAACTGACAGTTTCCACGAGTTTTGCATGTTCTGTATTTTCCAGAGGCTATTCTAGAAAAGCATGAAAGAAGGGCTAAAAAGCATAATTACCACGAACTTAACCGCCAAGGAAACATCATCACGAGAACGCTAGAAGCATCTGGAACACACCCGAAGCACCAGGGCCCAAGACCCACCAGAGTGGGGCCGGCCGGCGCCTCCCCATTAGGGTTTTTGCCCACCTTCTGGAGTCTTCTTCCGCCGCCTTTGTGGAGTCATCTCGGCCCTTGTTTCAAGTCGGTTTGATCCTACGGCGCACGTGCATCCCATCGGGCTATAAATAGAGGGGCAGACCCCCCTGGAGGCATCAACCCAATCATTCATTCAAGGCATTAAGTCCTCAAGCCATCAAGAGCCTCATAGTTCATCAAGAGCCTCCTAGTTCATAGTTCTAGCCTAGTTAGATTAGAAGTAGAGGAGTTCTAGTTCTTCGGCGGATCTGGAGCCTGGCGTCTGTCTAGAGCACAGAGTTCGGTATAATTCTAGTTCTTTCTCTATTATTGTATTCTTCATTATGATTAGGGAAACATTGTTCTTAATAGTTCATATGTTCTTGATTACAATAGTCTTTGTCTACTTTGATTATATGTCTAGTATAGTTGGTTTGATCTTATTGAATTCATGTAATTGCTCGTATAGCGTTTATTCATGTGGACGATGGATAGATGATGAACAATATTGTAACAACCCTAAAATCCACACAACCTAAAAATCCCAACCAATTAAAAATTTTCATTTATTTATTATGAAAACCCATTTTTCTTGTGCAAGCATATAGGTTTCATTATAAATTTGGTAAATAAAGGAGTATAGCTTGCATTTTAATTCCATTCACATAGAATAATAACTTATGCATCACATTTGGGATTTATTGCAATTTATGTTTGTGTTTACTCAATATTTAAAATGGGTAATATATGTATTTATACACTTAAGTGTAAATAGAAAAATAAAAAGAAAAAGAAGAAGAGAGAAAGAGGAAGAGCAGATTCGGCCCAGCCAGCCGGCCCATCTCGCAGCCAAACCACCACGCGCGCACAGCGCCTTTCGCAGCCGCTGCCAACCAGGACCCGCTTGTCAGTCACTCTTTCTTTTCCCCTGTTCTTCTTCTCACCTCGCGAAAGACGGTGGCCGACAGGGTCATGCAAATGGCGTGACCGACAGCGCCACGCATGGCAGAGCCCTGGCCCCGCTGTCCCTCGCCTGTCCCCTGCCTTGCTCGCCAAGAAGCCCTGCGCGCACCACCGAAACCCTAGCTCGGGAGCACCGATGGTCTCCACGTGCCCCCTTCGCCGCTAATCATCGTCCGCCGCCACGCCGTGCCCTGGCCGTCTATAAAAGGAGTCACCCCGAAGCCCTAGACCTCGTCCCACTCGCCGCCGCCGCGCTGCGGCACAACCACTACACCACACCGCACAATAGAGGGAGAGGGAGAAGGGAGAAGGGCGGAGCAGAGGAGGAGAAGCTGCCGGAGCGCCGCCGCCGCGGAGCACGCCGGAGCCGGGCACGGAGGAGAAGCCCGAGCTGCGGACGAGGAGCGGCACGGCACTGCGATCGCTCTGCACGGCTCCGACTCGCCACTGCACTGCCATCCTAGCTTCACCGACACCACGGTGAGCCACCGCACGCCATGTCCGAACCTCGCCCTGCTTTTGCCATGGCGTTCCGCCCACGGAATGCGCAGGCACGAGCCTTTACCGGCTTAGGAAGATCACCTGCACCATGCATTCATGCGACCGGCCGAAACCCCCGGACTACAAGCTTTGCTAGACCGAGAACGCAGCACGACGCGTTCTCGGCGGAGCGCGCTCGCCACCGACGCGTTCCGACGCCGAATCACCCGTTCCGAGCAATCCGACTAGCACCCGTATAGGTTAGAGCGTCGTGGAGCACCGCCACGACCCCTTGAGCTAGCTACGCGGATCTAAGCGCTAGAGGAAGCCTCGTCCGCCCTGCTCAAGTGCGCCGCGACCTCGCCGGAGCTCCGCCGCGTGCCGAAGCCAGGAGGAGACCCTGCTCTGACACCAAGTTGCCACCAACGACCCGAGGGCCTTACCGACTCTGTCAATAGAAGGGAACCACACCCGTTCGTGCCAAAACCGAACCCCGGCCACCACACCGCCGCCCGCCTCGCCGGAGAAGCGCCTGTGCCATGGCCGAGCACCAAAAGGGACCCTGTTAGCCAAATTGGGTCCCTTAGAAACGAATATTGGGGCCCGGAGGGGAGAAATTGCCTCGCTGTGGGCTGCAACGTAGCCTACCGGAGCTTTAGCCCTGCGGCAGCTCGCCGCCGGCCGCCATGGCACGCCGAATGGTCGGCCAAGGTCACAAACCACCCCCGACCTCTGAGAACCACCCCCGACCTCTGAGAACCACCCCCGACCACTGAGAACCACCCCCGACCACCGCCGAGCTACGCCGAGCTCGCCCGACCACCGCCGAGATACGCCGACGCCCCCCGACCAACGTCGAGCTCGCCCGACCACCGCCGAGCTACGCCGACGCCCCCCGACCAACGTCGAGCTCGCCCGACCACCGCCGAGCTACGCCGACGCCCCCCGACCAACGTCGAGCTCGCCCGACCAACCGCCGAGCTATGCGCCGACGCCGGCGACTCTCTGGGAACCAGCATCGAACACCTGGTGGGCAACCATCAGGTCTGTGTTCTGTTGAGGCACCACATGCCGCACTACTGGACCCGCGCGCCACATGGACCAATCCCAAGCTGTCATCCCCTGATTAATCGGCCATTTTCCATTTTCAGAAAATAGGATAATCTTTGGAAATTCATAACTTATTCATACGATGTCCAAAAATTGCGCACCATATATCAAAATTCTCAGAAAAATGAGATATACAATCTAAGACTATGTTTGTGTGCATTTGGCTC
The DNA here is from genome assembly GCA_038502445.1 of Eremochloa ophiuroides. NCBI lineage: Eukaryota > Viridiplantae > Streptophyta > Magnoliopsida > Poales > Poaceae > Eremochloa > Eremochloa ophiuroides. Next base: position 24,026,929 of record JAHLJS010000008.1, read on the forward strand.
TTTATTTTATTAGATTTTTCTGAAAAACTCTATAGGAGTCGCTGACGCGACTATTTCGTGTTCGATTTCAGAGCCGGAGGAGGATCTGACTAAGGGAGACGACTACGAAGGTGCCACGTCCCACCAAATCCTTAGATCCTATTTACGCATTGCAAATGACATTGTTGCTATTGCTTTATGATTATGTATGGATTGGTTGCATGGTAGTATATTTGAATTCCCTGCCTTGATAAGACTATACCCTGCTATCCGCTGCTAGGTTAGCTGCTGCTTAATTTACTGTTACTCTTCCACTACTTTCTACTTGTTATATGCTATGTGGTGGAATTGGGACGGTGTATATCTGATTATAACCACTGGGAGAGAGTGCTGCGTGCGTCTTGGGTGCGTGGTAAGGGTTGATGTCGACCAAGTGGGATGTGAGACAAGCCCGTGGGGCAAGTCATGCCGGGGGTGCAACCTAGGCATCCCCAAGCGAGATACTTGTGGCGGGTAAAGTTGTTGAGGAGGTTCCGGGTGGGATAGCCTTGGTGGTTTGAAGCCCGTGGACGGAGGTGCTGTGATGGCACGGGGAGAGTATCCCCTAAGTGAAGATGCCTGCTTGGTCAAACCTAGGACGGACTAGTTTCAGGTTCATGGGAATCCTTTTCTACTCACTCGCTTCTGATGGGCGGGAGATGGTTGGACTACTTGGTAGGACGGTGCCACTACTGCTAGGTTGAGAGGTGATAAGGGTGGGCGGAGACGGTCGATGGGTTCCCGTTCCGTTCTAGATGCGTAGTACCACTGGATGGGCCCGGTACTGTGTCTCCCAGTCTCAGCATAACGGTGTAGGATCCGGAATATCCCAGGGCTGAGTGATAGGGTGGCATCGACCTAGGCAAGCAAGCACCCGGAATTCTGCCTAGGTGTTTGCGCAACACCTATGATGGCTAATCTTGTGGGTAGTGAAACCTCTGCACGGGTGTACGGTTGATGGATCGATACATATGCCAACCTATTGGCTATGGACCTTTCCTGTGAAGCTTCTACTAGTGTAGTGAGTGTTCTCTTCTCCCCCTGGATGACATTTTTCCGGCAGTGTACCCGTTGTGGTAGTGTGCCGCTGAGATAGGCCCGAGAGGGAGTTGGGCCTGTCGAATGAGAGAGAGGTGTGGGTATGTGAGATGTGGTGATGGGAAAAGGGATGATGGTGTTAACTGGAGATAAAACTTGACTAATCAAACATTGTTTACAGCTGCATAGGAAACCTCAGCCTATAGGTCTGCTTGTATAGCCTTGCATCCACTTTCCACAAAGCAAATGCTGCATAGGTGGGCTCCGTGGCCAGTACATATCGTACTGATAAATTTGCTGTCAGGTGACGAGAATGAGTACGACTTCGAGGAAGATGATGGCGAGGAATAGGGTCACGTGCTACACTCAAGTTGGCCGTGAAGGATGAAACGTTTCCGCATCTTCTAAGCTTCCCTGAATGTTGATTCCGCCAATGTGGCGATGTAATAAATGTTTATGTAAGACTTAATTACCGTTGTATGGATCCTGGTGTCAACTGAGATATGGGTAATTTCATGGATTGACCCAAGCAATCTGTTGAATTACAATTCGAGCCTGTGGATTTCCCTTCGCGGAAATCGAGGTCGTTTCAAATATGTAAACGTGGTGTCCAGGTATTTTGTTTATTTGCGAGTGCACCCTGATGTGCCGGGTCGTGTGGTAGATCGCGTAGGTGACAGCTGCGTTGAGTCCTCTATAGTCCACCCCCCGTATGTAGGCCAGCAAGCACGGTCGCGAAGTTGGATGATGACTCTGTTTCACATCCTTCCTAGATGATGACATTTGCATGTGATTATGATATATGATTAGTCTAACAATGATTGCTAGATGTAATTGCACTAATTAGAGTTATTCATTGATGTAGTTATAGAATTACCTTTGATATTAATTCCTTAGTTTATCCATTGGCTAGCTATTACTATGACTAGAGAGTGCTCTGATGATTATCTTTTATTTATGATGCTTGATCATACTTATCACCTTTATCTTTATTTATCTTGTGACTTCTACCTGTTATGAGTAGAGTAAATGACATCGGTAATGTCACTTATCCATTGTATACCATCACTATCAATATAATAGATTAAAGGTTATCCTAGTCCTTCCCAGTGGTACAAATATAAATCGACAACCTGGTAGAACTCCCTAAGTAAAATGCTTCAATGGTATAATTATCTGTCCGCTTGTAGAACTGATCTTATTTTATATTTATTTATATTTCTGCCTAGTCACATAGATTGATATATAAAACCTTTATTTATTCTTAGCATTATTAATTAGGGATGACAACCTAGTTCTTGCATAAGAATGTTGGTAATAGAAAAGTGGCTAGTTGCTAATGACAAGTTAATTAATTACCATTCATCTTCTAATCTCGCCTCTCGCATTAAAAGTTATATAGTTATATTTGGCGACGTTAGTAGATGTCAACACCATACATGGTCAAAGCCGTAACTCGGCCAGGCTCATACAGACTGTGTGACCTCGATGGCATCGACATCCCCAACTCCTGGAACATCGAACACCTCCGTCGCTTCTATCCTTGATAGCAGTGTCAAGGAATATATGTGTATTTTCGTTTATTATTTCAATAGAAGTCATACTGCTTCGATACACATGTATGTACAAATTTGTAGATCAGCAAATCACTAACGTCCGTCGCCAATGCGTAAGCCCCGCACCTGCTCGGGTAGCACAACTTCGCCAATGCGTAAGCCCCGCACCTGCTCGGGCAGCACAACTTCGCCAATGTGCAAGCCCCGCACCTGCTCAGGCAGCACAACTTCGCCAATGCATAAGCCCCGCATCTGCTCGGGCAGCACAACTTCGCCAACGCGTAAGCCCCGCACCTTTTTGGGCAGCCTAATTACGTTGATGCATAAGCCCTACATACGGTAGGCCGCCCTATTTTGCCACTTCATCGATCGCCCCGATAGATTCGGGAAGCCATCGCCCACGATAAGTGTAAGCCTTGCCAGGCGTAGGCAGCTTCGCCACCACGTAAGCCCCAGGGACGCCTGGGCCGTTAAGTCTTTGCTATTACGTAAGCCCTGGGGACACTTGGGCAGTTTTAGCAGCGTCTCCAAAAGCCCCGTCGAAAGGAATGGGCACCGGTCGTCGATCACTCTAATGAGCTGCACGCTCTGGCTTCTCTCCGACCAAAAAAAAAACGCCTCAAGCACATTCGAGTACTCTACGTCGCACACGATGGACTGCAACGCTCCAAAAACTCGACGAACGCAATAGGAGCAAAAACAAATTTACACGAACTTTGTCCAGAACGGTTTCACACAATATGATTTCCGATCACATTAACCAGTGTTTGTTGCACAAGCAATCCACAATTCCCTTGCAGGTATATTCAAGTGTTCTCTATCGAGAACAGCTACATATCTGCCGCCAAGAGTTCCGCTGCGGGCTTTGCCTCCTCTTCCAATTGGTCCTCCAGTTGCTCGGTGGTGCCACGGGCTTAACTCCCTTTACCCTATCGTTGTTCACAGTCAGGGTAATGGGAGCGCACCACGTCGAGCACATGAGCTGCAGCATTCTCCGCCATGTCAGTGCAGAAGGCCTTAAAGTGCCGCAACGCTTCATGACTCCGGCGAATAATATCAAAAGGCCCCGGCGCCCCCGCAGGAGGATCGGCGGGAGCATACTCGATGATGTTCAAGACAGGTTTGATACCTTCCGCCACGGTATCGTAACGGTTCTTGGCGGCTTCCAGGTGCTACGACAAATCATTCATCTGCGCCCGTGTCCTCCGCTCAATATCTGTTCATACCAAGAGGCAAAGATCAGAGATCTCAACAAGAAGCAATGAAGCATCCTATAGGTAGAAGAAACTCACCTAAGTGTGCCTCTTCGTTCCTCTGAGCAGCTTCCCGTAGCATGGACACTTCATCTTCTAGCTCTTTAACTATACCAAGAAAGACGACGAATCAGCATCCCTAGCAGAGTGAATTAGGCAAGGTTGGAAGTCTGAAGACGCATATACCTCGCCGTGCGGCACCCTCCAACAAATCGGACAGATCTGCAAGTTAAGACTTCGAAGCTTAGCAGTAAGTAGGAGCTGAGATATAATAACTAGCACCACAACGGTCTCTGTACCTCTTTTATCCTGCAGCAGCTTCTGCTCGGACTCCATCAAGTTGTTGCAGTGCAATTGCAACGTGTCACGCTGCTCATGGAGATCTTCCATCGCTTTCTCCAAACGCACAGTCTCCCTCTCCAACCTTGCGTTCTCCACCACGAGTCCAGCAGCGCGTTGAAGAGATTTTCGGTGATCTTCGGCCGTATCATGAACGGCCTGATCAACAATAATAGAACATGACAAAGAGCAAGAAGAGAAACCTCAAGCAAACTCAAGAAGGGTACAGTTACCTGAACTTGTGAAGACAATTGTCCCAGCCGGCGGAGCACGTTTCTTAGGTCAGCACGGGTACTTGTTATATCAGCCTTCAAAGCCTCCAGCTCTTCATCTGCCGCTTCCTTCCTCCACGACGACGGCATACTAATCGCTGATCCGCCTGAAAGTCCTGAGCACCACCGGCGGAGCCTCACCCACAGCCTGACGGGTGATCTCCTCGACATCGTGCTCCAGAGGAGCAGTGCCTATAGGTGGTTGCTCGGGGATCTCCTGGCTTGATCCCGGTACCCCTCCAAAAGAGGGGCCGCCTGGTCTGCGCGTCCGCTCCTTTGTTGGAACCAGTGGGCGGCACTGTCCCATGGGAGTTGTGTCTCGAAAAATGGCGTCCTCGGGTGTCCTCAGGCTGCCGTTCCGCGTCTTGGTTTGAGGGCGGGGACGGTGGCGGCGGGGTCGCTTCACGTTGCTGGTCAGATGGTGGCGGCTTGTCACACCCAATTTTAAGGATAAAATGGGATGCATAATCTTATGTGCGCCCAGAGATCAGTCACACACATAAGCCAACAAATTACATAAATTGTATCATAACCAATGTTTAATACATAGCGAATAATATCAACGTCATTACACAGCGGAAAATAAAGATAACTCTCGCGGTAGCTCCATAGCACAGGGACGTCGACTGGTGAAGCACAAGTCTAGTAGTCCTCTGGGTAGTCCTCATCACTATCACCATCTGTTACCCATCCGGGATTTTTAACCGAGTATTGAAAAAAATAAACAAGCGTAAGTACATGTCGTACTCAACAAGACTAGCATGGGTTAATGAGGCTCAAAAGGTTGACACGGTTTTAACAGCAGGTTGCTTTTAATTAATCATCCTTTTATGCAGTTGGATAGCAACAAATGAATAAGCCCATTCTCATGATCATAGTAAACATAATTAATGAGTAGCAATAAATAGATTTAGCAATAAGTAAGCATCACCCCAAAAGAATAACTACTCTGTAAGACGTGCAAGGCCGCTCTTGACCGTGAGTTCGGCTAGTATACCAGTTTTACACTCTGCAGAGGTTGTGCACTTTCACTATGAGCCGTGATTCCCATTTGCTCGGGTTAATTACTCCCATAACACTACCAAGGTGAGTGAGCAGGGTCTCACTATGAAGTCTTTCAAAGAACTTCGCCTAACAAGTTAGGGCCGCTAGGAACCCGGCAAGCAGATGTAGAGCCCCCTTCTTCGTGGCACAAGGTCACGCAGATTATACACAGTCGGACAGGAGCCGCACTATACCCGAGTCGGCAGGTCCCATCACGCCTTCCGGTAACCTGTAACAAGCTAGAAAAAGTGCCCATACTTGACTAAAACCAGAGCCATGTAGCCCTCATAGTTGCACTGTCAATCCCGGTGTCATACTTACAGATCATTATCAAAGGTGAAGGATTTTGAGCATCACAAAACTATGCTCGAATCCCCTAGTTCCCTGTTGCTAAAAAGGCATCTTTTAATCATATTGCATAATCAATTAATCAAGTTTACATGATCATGATTCCCAAAAACGCACTAGCAACATTTACCATATGCATAATCCCATAGGTGGCAAGGAACAGGGTAACAATGCTAGGAAATAACTATGGTTAACAAGGGAGACACATGCAAATGCAATTATTTATTTGGTGAATAGGACAACAAGGATGATCCATACTAATACTTGCCTTGATCAGCAAACTCCTGGTGATCCGGGTTGTCGCAGTACTGATCTTGATCACCCACGTAAAGCTCACCGTCTATACTCGATCCATCATAACAACACACACGCATATAGGGGCAATCATGCATACAAACAAGAGTTTTCATTAGAATAGTACACCAACAAAAGGTTATAAAACAAATCTACACGTTGCTACGATCACATCGATATAAAGTTTGCGCAAATCGGATTTAAAACGAGGAAGATATGAATTTTACAAGGTTTATAATAGAATAATAAGAGATTAAATATAATCTCGAATTTTCAAAGTTGAAAATATATGAAATGGTGGTACCATCAGATAGATTATGAAATTACGAATCTAACGCAATTTGAATCGTTCAAATCGGATCTTAAACAAGTAAATTATGATCAAAGGAAGTTTAGTGGCAAATCTGTAAATAATAGAAAACACATTTTCTAAACACCGGGAGAAAATACGTTTTCTAAATTGAAAAGCGCAAATCACAGAATACGCTAAGGGATCGCGGGTTTAGCATTAAAAACTGCAGGGGGTTATACGCTGGCCGAATCGGTATGGGCTGCTCTTCGGCCGTCCGATTCAAAATCGGCGGATCAGATTAAAAGAGGGGAGGGGTGGCGGTGCTCTCGGCCGGAAAACAGAGGCCGACGGCAGCGCCATGGCCGGAAGGCCGCCGGAGAAGGCGAACTCGGCCTTCGATGCATGAAATAGGTCGGGAAGGGTATCCATAGATCGGGAAGAGCATCGCAAGCTCACCTAGGGTGATGGGAAGGTCGGAAATCGACTCGGAGATAGCTCGCGGCGTGATCCGGCGGACGGTGGATCTCTGCAACGGCGGCGGAGGCGTGTCAGTGCCCAAATCGAAGGGGGAAAGTGCTCGGGAACTTCACAAGATCACAGCGAAGCTCCTCAAAGGCTTACCGAGAGGAAATTGGTGGCGAATCGAGCTAATTGCTGGCGGCGGCGGCTGCTCGGTTCTCGCGGGAGCTCGGCAGTGGCGGCGAGGAGAGGCGGCTAGGGTTAGGTGATGGCTACGGGGGGGGGGGGTGTGGCGCTGCTTAAATACTCCCGAGGTGTGGCATCAATCTCGGAGATTGAAACAAACTCGGCGAGCGGAGAAATCGGCTTCGGCCGTTTCTTCTCTGCTTCGGACTCTCGGCGCGGCGACGAACTCGGCTTCGGCCGTTTCTTTCTTGCCCGCGTCGGACTCTCGGCGTGCAGCAGAGGGAAACAGGGGAGGGGCTGTCTTGGGGGTCCACAGGTCGGTAGCACTGAGCGCGGGGTCGGGCTGGCAGTCACGGCAGAGGGACGCTTCGCGCGCGCGTGCTCGGCCACGGCGGATGAACACGGCAGCGGCGTCTCTGTTCGCGCGGCGAGGGAGGTGTAGAAGGAAGGGCTGACCCGTGGGTCCCGCTCGACAGTCAGAGGGGGTAAGGGGAAGGGAGGGAGCAGATCAGCCGAGCTGTCCTCGGGCCATCCGACCTGAGCCTGCTGGGGCCAGGGAGTGGAAAACAGGCCAAGCTGCTGCTCGGGCCAGAAAGGAGAGGGGAAGGGCTCTGCTCTATTTTTTTTTCCATTTTTCAAAAGGATTTTCAAATTGGGTTTTGAAACATTTGAGAAATTCAAATAAGCTACAACAGTACAAAGAAGAAATGCTCCAGCATGAATGCATCATACATGTGTATGACCTAGGTTTGATTTTATATTTGAGAAAAATTATTATTTCCCTATATTGGAATGATCAATTAATTGCACAATTAAATAAATTTCTACTATTTAAAAGAATGCAATTTTTCGGGTGTTACAATTCTACCCCCCTTAAAAATAATCTCGTCCTCGAGATTCAGTTGGTGCTTACTGAAACAACTCCGGGTACTTTTCTCTGAGATCTTCCTCTCTTTCCCAAGTAGCTTCTTCCTCAGAGTACCGATGCCACTGCACCTTGCACATCTTTATAACCCGACTTCTTGTAACTCTTTCTGCGGTCTCCAAAATTTTCACTGGATGTTCCTCATAAGTGAGACCCTTCTTGAAAACTATTTCCTCGACAGGAACCTGCTCTTCCGGTACTCTCATACACTTTCTCAACTGAGATATGTGGAACACATCATGAACACCGGGCAAACTTTCCGGAAGTTCTAGCTGATATACCACTTCTCCACGTCTCTCTAGGATCTTGAAAGGACCAATATACCTTGGTGCCAATTTTCCTTTGCTGTTGAACCTTTGCACACTTCTCATCGGGGACACCTTAAGGTATACATAGTCTCCTACATTAAAAGCTAGTTCTCTTCTCCGTGTATCCGCATAGCTCTTCTGTCTAGATTGTGCTATTCTCAAGTTCTCTCTTATTGTCTGGACTTGCTCCTCTGCGTCTCTCAACACATCCGGTCCAAACACTTGACTTTCTCTAGTTTGATTCCAAAACAAGGGTGTCCTGCACTTGCGTCCATACAATGCTTCGAAGGGTGCCATCTTGAGACTTTTCTGGTAACTATTATTATAAGAGAACTCCGCATATGGCAGACTCTTATCCCAACTCGTTCCATACTGTAAAGCACAAGCTCTCAACATATCTTCCAAAATCTGATTAATCCGTTCAGTTTGACCGTCAGTCTGAGGATGATATGCAGAACTGAAATTCAGCTTAGTACCTAGAGACTCATGTATCTTTTGCCAGAAATGTGAGGTGAATTGAGTGCCCCTATCAGACACAATTTTCTTTGGAACTCCATGCAGACACACTATTCTCTCCATATACAACTCTGCTAGTTTAGGACCTCCATAAGTGGTCTTGACTGGAAGGAAATGAGCTACTTTAGTCAGTCGATCCACAATTACCCAGATTGAACCATAACCTCTCTGAGTACGTGGCAATCCAACTATGAAGTCCATACCGACTTCTTCCCACTTCTACTCAGGTATCTTTAGTGGTTGTAGCAATCCTGCAGGTCTCTGATGTTCAGCTTTAACTCTCTGACAGGTATCACATATAGCCACATATTCTGCTACATCACGCTTCAGTCCAACCCACCAATATTTTTCCTTCAGATCCAAATACATCTTGGTACTTCCTGGGTGTATAGAATATGCTGACTCATGAGCTTCACGCAGTATAGCGTCTCAGATGAATTTCACTTCAGGTACACAGAGTCTCTTCCCAAACCATAAGGTTCCATTCTCATCTAGCCTGAATCCGGGTGATTTTCCAACCACAATGTTCTCTGCTATTTCTTTGAGCTTCTCATCTTCCAACTGAGCCTTTCGTATCTCTTGCTCTAGTGTGGGTTCAACCTCCATCTCAACAGCATTGATCACAATTCCCAAGTTGAGACGCTCCATCTCTGCACACAACTCTGCTGGAATAGTGGTTGCTCGAATCTCATTAGCATAACTTTTTCTACTAAGAGCATCGGCCACAACATTTGCTTTGCCTGGATGATAATGCAATTCCAGGTCATAATCCTTTATCAATTCCAGCCAACGACATTGCCTCAAATTCAACTCTGACTGGGTGAAGATATACTTCAAGCTCTTATGATCTATATAGATGTCACACTTATGACCAATCAGATAATGCCTCCATAACTTCAGAGCGTGAACCACAGCTGCTAGCTCCAAATCATGAGTAGGATAATTCAACTCATGCTTCCTCAACTGTCTCGATGCATATGCTACGACTCTTCCTTCTTGCATGAGAAAACAACCAAGACCTAGGCGGGAAGCATCACAATAGATAGAGAACTTCTTACTCAGATCCGGCAAAACCAACACTGGGGCTGTTGTCAATCTCTTCTTCAATTCTTCAAAACTAGCTTGGCACTTCTCAGACCACACAAACTTGGCATTCTTCTCTAGCAAGGAAGTCATTGGCTTCGCAAGCTTGGAGAATCCTTCAATGAACCTTCGGTAGTAACCAGCTAAACCAAGAAAACTACGAATGCCAGTCACATCAGTTGGCGGCTTCCAATTCAACACGTCTGCCACCTTCCTTGGGTCTACAGAAATTCCACCATTGGACACAATATGTCCTAGAAAAGCAACTTCTCTCAACCAAAACTCGCACTTACTTCGCTTGGCATACAGCTTATGTTCCCTGAGCTTCTGCAAAACCAATGTCAGATGTTCGGCATGCTCTTCTTCATTCTTGGAGTAGATCAAGATATCATCAATGAACACCACAACAAACTTATCCTAGAATTCCATGAATACCTTGTTCATCAGATACATGAAGTAGGCAGGTGCGTTAGTCAAACCAAAGGACATTACCGTATACTCATACAGTCCATACCGAGTAGTGAATGCAGTCTTAGGTATGTCAGAGTCACGAATCTTCAACTGATGATAACCTGAACGGAGATCAATCTTGGAAAACACACAAGCACCTCTCAACTGATCAAATAAGTCATCAATTCTAGGCAATGGATACTTGTTCTTAATGGTGACCTCATTCAGTGACCGATAATCAACACACATCCTTTGACTACCATCTTTCTTATCAACAAAAATAACCGGGGCTCCCCAAGGTGAAGAACTAGGACGAATGAAACCTTTTTCTGATAGTTCTTTGATTTGTTTCTTAAGTTCTTCTAATTCTTTAACTCCCATTCTATATGGACGTTTAGCTATAGGTGCAGTACCAGGTAACAACTCAATGATAAATTCAATGTCACGGTCAGGCGGCATACCTGGCAACTCATCTGGAAACACATCTTCAAACTCATCCACCACTGAGTTATCCGGCTGCACTTCTTCTCTGAGCTGATGTACTGTGGCTTGTTGTTGCACTTGCAGAGCAACCTCAACTCGGACCTCATCTCCCTTTGGTGTAGTGACAGTTACAACCTTCTCCTTACACCCTATGTTCGCGTTGTATTTCTTCATCCAATCCATACCCAGGATAAGATCAATTCCAGCAGTATTTAGCACAGTAGGGGTTATCTCAAATTCTACCTCCCTTAATGTGACAGTAATCGGGAGACACTGAAGAGTAGCTTGCATAACACCACCCGGAGAAGAAACCATAATAGGATGTTTCATGACACTAAGGGGAATACCATGCTTTCTAACAAATGTGTGCGAAATGAAAGTATGCGAAGCACCAGAGTCAAAAAGAACTGTAGCGGGGATGGAGTCGATATTGAACGTACCCATCATGACCTCTGGAGTCTCCTGTGCCGTATCAACCGACACATGGTTCACCTTCCCGGTGCGAGGTGGCACTCTCTGCTGGTTGTTCTGCTTCTGGGAGGCTTGGGAATTCTGCTTCTCAGGACAATTGTAGGACAAGTGTCCTTCCTTGCCACAACGGAAACACTTGTTGGGGGCACCATTCTTCACTGGGATGTTGTTGGGAGCAGTCAGTTGTGGCGCCTGGTTGCCACCTTGTTGCTGGTACTGGGAACGCTGCTGGTTCTGGGAACGTTGTTGATTCTGGAAATTGTTCTTGAATCCAGACTGTCCCTGGAAACGTTGTTGCTGCTGAGGCTGCTGTTGGTTGTTACAGAAGCGGCTGTTGCTTCCAGACAACTCATCTTGAAACTTCCTCTTCTTCTTCTTCTTATCTATCTCACGGCGCTTGCTCTCGATGATCAAAGCTTTGTCCACCAACTATTGGAAGTTGGCGAAAGTGTGGGAGAGCAACTGGTACTGGAGATGATCATTCAGTCCCTCCAAGAAGAGCTCTTGCTTCTTGGCATCATCTTCAACCTCTTTTGGAGCATACCGTGACAATTGGATGAACTTGTCACGGTACTCAGCAACTAGCATTCCTCCCTACTTCAGAGAAAGAAACTCCTTCTTCTTCAGCTTCATCAACCCTGCAGGCACATGATGATTGCGGAACCCCTCACGGAATTGCCGCCAAGAGATGGGGTCGGCACATCCAAAACGGAGAGACTCCCACCAATCCAGAGCAGCTCCCAGCAACTGCCCAGATGCATAGAGAACCTTCTCGACGTCATTGCATTGGGCGATCTCCAGCTGCCTTTCTATTGCACGCAGCCAATCATCAGCTTGGAGAGGATCACTGGAATGATCGAAGGTGGGCGGGCGTCCCTTCAAGAATTCGCTTCTCTTGTCATGGGGCGGTGGAGGTGGGTTCCCATTGCCATTGTTTCGCTGCAGCAGTTGAATGTTCTGGGCCATCTGCTGCATCAGCTGTGTTTGCATCATCATCAGCTGCTCCATATTAGGCTGTGGCGGAAGTGGTGGTGGATTAGCATTTTCTTCAGAGGTACCATCACCCCTTGGGTTCCTCCTGGTGTGGGCCATCTGCTGTTCAAATCATTGAAGTGAGGTTTAGAATTCTTTTCCATTATAATAACACTTAAAAGACTAGAACAGGAAATTCCGGGCGCGATCCAACAACAGTAGAGTAGAAAAACAGTCATATCTGGAGTTCCTGAAGTCAAACAGAGACATGCTATACATGGTTGGAAAGCATGAGAAAAACTCTACAACTTTTATTCAGACCATCTCTCCAGATTCTATCGTTAAGTTTATCGAAAACAGATTTGATTCGAAACTGTTTTAGAGTAATGGACAGCGCAGAAACTTTGACTTGTGACATTTGTTTCTCCCAAACCGTAACTGATATTGAGATGATTCTTGCGGCCAAAGAAAACTACAGAAGTCTAGTTTTTCACAAAAATTTCTCATGATTTTTGGTCATACATAATTAAATAGGAAAAGTTGCTAAGGCAGAGAGGTCTGAAAAACAGCACTGCTGGAAACTGAGATAATCAATCCAAACTATTATGCATTAATTCAAACCTATATAAAGAGATTTGCGGACATGCCCACAATCTCAGCACTCATTACAAACTCCAAATCAAGCATTGTTCATAAGGAAAAGCAATCTAGCACAAAAGTTCACAAGACACGAACTAGACTCGACTTGACTCAACTTGCGCTACTAGCGTCTTTTGCTACTAACTGGGGGTAACTCCTCTAGGGGTCAATGTCGGTGCGGGTGTGAGCATCTCCATGGTCTCCTCGGTTCCTTGGCGGCGATTCAGCTGGACACCTTGGTGATGACGGAGGGGGTCCAACACCGTGTTGCCTGTTCAACTCATTCACCGCCCGGCTGAGCTTGTAGTTAGCTTCAGTCCTGGTGTTCAGCTCATCCAGTGTCTGGTCCAGAAAAGTGTTGGTCTAAGCCAAACATTCCAAAGCAGCGTGGAGTCGGGCGTTCACTTCTCCAAGTGGACCGGCGATGCTGCAGTTAGCTTGGCCACTCTGACGGCGGGGAAGGTAGCGGTGCATCTCCCACTTGATGATGTCCCAATTCTCGTAGCGGTGCACCATAAGAGCTTGTCGTGCGGCATCCTTGATGGCGGCAGCTTTGGAGAGTCGAATGGAGACAGCATAGTGGATATTCTTCACCTGGCTTCCCTCCTTGATGTACACCCTCGTCTCATAGTAGTTGGCGTAGTCAGGGTGCTTCCAGTGCTCCGTCTTGTACAGCATCGAGGCGTTGGGGTAGAAGCGGCGCACCAAGTCGAGAAGCAGCGGGTGGTAGTAGTCATCACCATGATGATCATAGTGAATCATTCCCACCCAGGGTTTTCCACCTTGGTCTCCATCATCGTCGCCATCGTCATCGGGGTCGTCGGAGTCATCCGAGTCGCCTCCATCATCCTTGTCATCAGGGTCGCCAGCACAATCCTGGTCACCCTGCGGCTCCACCTTCTCGGGTTCATCTTTCTGAGGGTCCTCCATAGGTACGTCTTCAGAGCTGTCTTCCAAGGGCTCTTCACTGGGCTCCTCTACGGGCACCTCTGGTCGGGAAACACGTCCGCCAGAGATGAAGCGCTGCAGGTACCTCTTAGGTGGCATGACATGCTTGCGAGCAGTGCGCTTAAGGTTGGCCATCTACAAGAATTAAGATTAAGTCAAAATTTTGCAATGGACAAGGGTAGGATATCAGCAAAAACCTATAGCAAATTAATATAACAAGTAAAAAGAGATAATAAAGCTAAGGGCTATCCAGTGCTAACTAGGCTTGCGTCCTACAGTCAACACGGCTCCGATACCAATTTGTCACACCCAATTTTAAGGATAAAATGGGATGCATAATCTTATGTGCGCCCAGAGATCAGTCACACACATAAGCCAACAAATTACATAAATTGTATCATAACCAATGTTTAATACATAGCGAATAATATCAACGTCATTACACAGTGGAAAATAAAGATAACTCTCGCGGTAGCTCCATAGCACAGGGACATCGACTGGTGAAGCACAAGTCTAGTAGTCCTCTGGGTAGTCCTCATCACTATCACCATCTGTTACCCATCCGGGATTTTTAACCGAGTATTGAAAAAAATAAACAAGCGTAAGTACATGTCGTACTCAACAAGACTAGCATGGGTTAATGAGGCTCAAAAGGTTGACACGGTTTTAACAGCAGGTTGCTTTTAATTAATCATCCTTTTATGCAGTTGGATAGCAACAAATGAATAAGCCCATTCTCATGATCATAGTAAACATAATTAATGAGTAGCAATAAATAGATTTAGCAATAAGTAAGCATCACCCCAAAAGAATAACTACTCTGTAAGACGTGCAAGGCCGCTCTTGACCGTGAGTTCGGCTAGTATACCAGTTTTACACTCTGCAGAGGTTGTGCACTTTCACTATGAGCCGTGATTCCTATTTGCTCGGGTTAATTACTCCCATAACACTACCAAGGTGAGTGAGCAGGGTCTCACTATGAAGTCTTTCAAAGAACTTCGCCTAACAAGTTAGGGCCGCTAGGAACCCGGCAAGCAGATGTAGAGCCCCCTTCTTCGTGGCACAAGGTCACGCAGATTATACACAGTCGGACAGGAGCCGCACTATACCCGAGTCGGCAGGTCCCATCACGCCTTCCGGTAACCTGTAACAAGCTAGAAAAAGTGCCCATACTTGACTAAAACCAGAGCCATGTAGCCCTCATAGTTGCACTGTCAATCCCGGTGTCATACTTACAGATCATTATCAAAGGTGAAGGATTTTGAGCATCACAAAACTATGCTCGAATCCCCTAGTTCCCTGTTGCTAAAAAGGCATCTTTTAATCATATTGCATAATCAATTAATCAAGTTTACATGATCATGATTCCCAAAAACGCACTTGCAACATTTACCATATGCATAATCCCATAGGTGGCAAGGAACAGGGTAACAATGCTAGGAAATAACTATGGTTAACAAGGGAGACACATGCAAATGCAATTATTTATTTGGTGAATAGGACAACAAGGATGATCCATACTAATACTTGCCTTGATCAGCAAACTCCTGGTGATCCGGGTTGTCGCAGTACTGATCTTGATCACCCACGTAAAGCTCACCGTCTATACTCGATCCATCATAACAACACACAAGCATACAGGGGCAATCATGCATACAAACAAGAGTTTTCATTAGAACAGTACACCAACAAAAGGTTATAAAACAAATCTACACGTTGCTACGATCACATCGATATAAAGTTTGCGCAAATCGGATTTAAAACGAGGAAGATATGAATTTTACAAGGTTTATAATAGAATAATAAGAGATTAAATATAATCTCGAATTTTCAAAGTTGAAAATATATGAAACGGTGGTACCATCAGATAGATTATGAAATTACAAATCTAACGCAATTTGAATCGTTCAAATCGGATCTAAAACAAGTAAATTATGATCAAATGAAGTTTAGTGGCAAATCTGTAAATAATAGAAAACACATTTTCTAAACACCGGGAGAAAATACGTTTTCTAAATTGAAAAGCGCAAATCACAGAATACGCTAAGGGATCGCGGGTTTAGCATTAAAAACTGCAGGGGGTTATACGCTGGCCGAATCGGTATGGGCTGCTCTTCGGCCGTCCGATTCAAAATCGGCGGATCAGATTAAAAGAGGGGAGGGGTGGCGGTGCTCTCGGCCGGAAAACAGAGGCCGACGGCAGCGCCATGGCCGGAAGGCCGCCGGAGAAGGCGAACTCGGCCTTCGATGCATGAAATAGGTCGGGAAGGGTATCCATAGATCGGGAAGAGCATCGCAAGCTCACCTAGGGTGATGGGAAGGTCGGAAATCGACTCGGAGATAGCTCGCGGCGTGATCCGGCGGACGGTGGATCTCTGCAACGGCGGCGGAGGCGTGTCAGTGCCCAAATCGAAGGGGGAAGTGCTCGAGAACTTCACAAGATCACAGCGAAGCTCCTCAAAGGCTTACCAAGAGGAAATTGGTGGCGAATCGAGCTAATTGCTGGCGGCGGTGGCTGCTCGGTTCTCGCGGGAGCTCGGCAGTGGCGGCGAGGAGAGGCGGCTAGGGTTAGGTGACGGCTACCGGGGGAGGGGGTATGGCGCTGCTTAAATACTCCCGAGGTGTGGCGTCAATCTCGGAGATTGAAACAAACTCGGCGAGCGGAGAAATCGGCTTCGGCCGTTTCTTCTCTGCTTCGGACTCTCGGCGCGGCGACGAACTCGGCTTCGGCCGTTTCTTTGTTGCCCGCGTCGGACTCTCGGCGAGCAGCAGAGGGAAACAGGGGAGGGGCTGTCCTGGGGGTCCACAGGTCGGTAGCACTGAGCGCGGGGTCGGGCTGGCAGTCACGGCAGAGGGACGCTTCGCGCGCGCGTGCTCGGCCACGGCGGATGAACACGGCAGCGGCGTCTCTGTTCGCGCGGCGAGGGAGGTGTAGAAGGAAGGGCTGACCCGTGGGTCCCGCTCGATAGTCAGAGGGGGTAAGGGGAAGGGAGGGAGCAGATCGGCCGAGCTGTCGTCGGGCCATCCGACTTGAGCCTGCTGGGGCCAGGGAGTGGAAAACAGGCCAAGCTGCTGCTCGGGCCAGAAAGGAGAGGGGATGGGCTTTGCTCTATTTCTTTTTTTCCATTTTCAAAAAGGATTTTCAAATTGGGTTTTGAAACATTTGAGAAATTCAAATAAGCTACAACAGTACAAAGAAGAAATGCTCCAGCATGAATGCATCATACATGTGTATGACCTAGGTTTGATTTTATATTTGAGAAAAATTATTATTTCCCTATATTGGAATGATCAATTAATTGCACAATTAAATAAATTTCTACTATTTAAAAGAATGCAATTTTTCGGGTGTTACACGGCTGCTCCTGCGAGCCCGAATCTGGCTGCTGATCTGGTGGATTCTTTGGTGACTCATGGTCAGAAGGCCAACTGGTGGCAACAGTCCCCTTCATCTCCATCCCTCACCGACGCACCACCACTAGCTTCTCCACTCGCCATCCTCTCGATGTCTTCGGCTAAAGGGTCCCTGAATAATAATGCGGACTTTATGACTAAATATAACAGAACATACCGTTCAGCAAGAGGCAGCAACAAGAAGACATGGATACTCACAACTCTGAGCGGTGACGTTTCCGTGCGAAGCATTTTTTCCGACTAGACGTCCCCTCATCATCACTAGGGTTCTTGGTCGGAGGGACATCCCCTTTCTGACATTTCGGCGATGGTCCTTCATCATCACTCGAGCTCGGGAACACCGCCTGGCGGCGGGCTCGCTCCTCAGATAGCTTCACCGGCTTTTCAGGTTTTCGAACTCCACTCGACGAGCCAACTTTACCAGGCATGGGCTGCTCACCGCGAGCCACCCGTTGAGAAAGGGTCTCATGATCCTCTTCCTCTTCATCGGCTCCAGCTTCGTCATTGGAGGGCTCTGCGAAGTCTTCGTCTTTACTACCTGGGCTGGTAGCGGTGTCGAGGGATAACTCCTTTGGGTCACTCTATAGTGGGCACCTCCGAAAAGTATACCTTCCGGTCCTGACCATGTATCTTCAACAAATCAAATGAGATGCAAGGGATCAACAT
This sequence comes from Eremochloa ophiuroides, assembly GCA_038502445.1. Lineage (NCBI taxonomy): Eukaryota > Viridiplantae > Streptophyta > Magnoliopsida > Poales > Poaceae > Eremochloa > Eremochloa ophiuroides. The sequence continues at coordinate 24,044,903 of JAHLJS010000008.1, forward strand.
TACAACAGAAGACACAAAGAAGAAATCTACAAAAGGCGTACCTCGGGTGGTGGATTCCCAATGTGCAAAGCTTTCTGCTGTCCTCGGTTGTTGATATGCGTCTTGTTATCAAACAGCTCCTTCAGCCTTATCGTAGCTTCGGAAGACGACATGTGATCGGGGACCTCTCTGGTCGGATCAGCTTCACCAACCCATTCATACGCAGGATGAACTCTCTCTTTGCAGGGCTGAACTCGGCGCTTCATGAAATTGGCAGCAACTCCAACTCCATTCAGATTCGTGCCCTTCAGAATTTCCAATAGCTCGTTTACTTGCTCCATCTCATCAGATGTGGGCCTCTCCAACCAGTTCGGTTTCCTCTCTGGTATCTGCTCGACGGCACATCGAACAGGAGGATCTTGATTTGGCAAATAGAACCACCTCTTATTCCAATCGTGAAGACTAGTATTGAGGAGGATAGAGAGGTAATGGGTAGACATGCCATCCCAGAGTTTGAGGTACACTCCTCCGGCAATTCGAGAGGCTCCACTGCTCGATTTCATGAGCATATACAGATGACAAAATAAATTGAAATGGGGAAGAATTCCGGCGAAGGCTTCACAAAAGTGGATGAAAATAGAGACTTGAAAGATGGAGTTGGGATGCAAATGGCACAGCAAAATCTCATAATAATCAAGGAGCTTGCGAAGAAAGGGATGGCAAGGAACACCAAACCCACGGAGGAAGTAGTCGGCGAAGACAGTCATTTCCCCTGTGTTAGGCATGGGGTACGGTTCACCTCCCGACGGCCTCCATCCAACGGTGGCACGGTTCGGCAGTAGCCCTTTTGCCACCAACTTCAAAATGGCTTTTTCTGTCATCGTGGAAGGTTGCCATTTGTTGTCCAGTCGGAGTTCTCCGGGTTCCGGTTCCTTAGCCTTCTTCGGCACTCGCGCACTCTTCCTCGGTGCCATTTTCCTCGAAATTGCTTGTGGATTTGGGTTGAAGGAAGAATGAATCGAATGGATTCTAGCGAAATTGGATTTTGTTTTCTGTAAAAAGAAAACCCTAGATGGTAAGGCTAGGGCAAGCAGTAGCGGCTGTTTGCTCGAATGGGTTTCTGCACGTCAAAGGAAGAAGGCGAACCGTTCACCAGGTGCACTATGTAGTAAAGCGTGTTGGGTCGCATACTCGCAAAAGGGCCATAGTGTACTTAAAATCTTGAGTGGCATCGAATTCGCTTGGGAGCCCCGTCAGCGCTTCCGAGCACTGGAGCTGCTCGGAGGCTTCGTCGCTTCGTCAACATTTTCGAGCACAGGAGGTGCTCGGGGACTTCGTCATCGCTACGTCAGCGCTTCTGAGTACTGGGTCTCCTCAGAGGCTTCGTCGCTTCGCTAATATTTCCGAGCACAAGAGGTGCTCGGGGATTTCGTCGTCGCTACGTCAGCGCTTTCGAGCACTGGATCTGCTCGGAGATATCGTCGCTTCGTCAACATTTCCGAGCACAGGCAGGTGCTCGGGAACTTTGTCATCGCTACGTCAGCGCTTCCGAGCACTGGATCTGCTCGGAGGCTTCGTCGCTTCGTCAAGATTTCCGAGCACAGGAGGTGCTCGGGGACTTCGTCATCGCTATGTCAGCGCTTTCGAGCACTGGAACTACTTGGAGGCTTTGTCGCTTCGCCAACATTTCTGAGCACAGGAGGTGCACGGGGACTACTTCATCGCTACGTCAGCGCTTCCGAGCACTGGATCTGCTCGGAGGCTTCGTCGCTTCGTCAAGATTTCTGAGCACAGGAGGTGCTTGGGAACTTCGTCATCGTTATGTCAGCGCTTCCGAGCACAGGAACTGCTTGGAGGCTTCGTCGCTACGCCAACATTTCCGAGCATAGAATGTGCTCAGGGACTTCATCGTCACCACGTCAGCGTTTCCAAGCATTGAATTGCTTGGAGGCTTCGTCACTTCGCCAATGTTTTCCGAGCACAGAAGGTTCTCGGGGACTTCGTCGTCACCACGTCAGCGTTTCCGAGCATTGAATTGCTCAGAGCCTTCGTCGCTTTGCCAATGTTTTCTGAGCATACGAGGTGCTCGGGGACTTCGTCGTCGTCGCGTCAGCGCTTTCGAGCATTGAACTGCTAGGAGGCTTCGTTGCTTCGCCTAACATTTCTGAGCACAGAAGGTGCTCGGGGACTTTGTCGTCGTCATGTCAGTGCTTCCGAGCAATACAGTTCACCAAAGAGAAGGCTTTTTCAAATTTTTTCTGAGCTCCTTACATCCATCTGGTCAAGCAACTCTAAGGATTTGCACCTCCCAACGAATGTAAGGTGCTCGGGAAATAGCTATGGGGGTATAAACCCATATACCCGCATGGCTATACATGGGCCAAGTCATCTGACCAGGCCTGGGCTGCCAAGGACGCGTCATCTACACGTTCTCCAGAAGATCACGCACATCCGTCGGCTTAGAAGTCTTGGCGGTCAAGGAAATAGCTTTTCCAATATCTAGCCGATTAGTTTTCTTGTTCGGCTAGGATTGTAATCTGATATACATGGTAAAACCGACTTGTAACCCTGCCCCCCAGACTATATAAGGCGGGTAGGGGATCCCCTCAACTCAGATCATCTAATAGCAATACAATACAGCAACACACAGGACGTAGGGTATTATGCCTCGCGGCTGGCCTGAACCTGTATAAACCTCGTGTCTCGCGCTACTACGCTACTCTTGTTCTTCTCAGGTGCACCTTCACCGATCATCTACTACCTTGGGCATACCCCTGGTAGACTATCGTCGGCATTCCATCGACACGCCCTGACCTTCCCGGCCGCCTCCACCGCCACCAGGACCCCGAAGCCGCCCGCCTCGATCCCCACCTCCTGGCCTACCTACCTCCCCCGGCCAAGCCCTTCTATACCCACCGGAGTTGGAGAAGGAAGTGGGGAGACCTCGCCGGAACCCTAGCCGATGCGCCAGAGCTGGGGAAGATGACCTCGGCCTCCTCCTCCTGCTCGCGAATCAGACGGCCTCCTTCTCTTCCCACTCGAATCGGACGCACCAAACATTGGGGCTGTCTATACAACAGTCGAGTGTTTTGGGGTGATCCAACACTCGATTTTTTCCCCTGTTCATCTTCCTCCTCCAGCTGCTCGTCGCCCTCGCCGCCGGCCACCGCCCTGCCGCGGGCACTAGGGCTCGCCGGCTCGCCGGAAGTCCGGCGAGCTCTAGCGCCCGCGGCGGCCACCCTCTTACCCTCCCCTGGCCGTCACCTTCTCCGACTCCGGCGAGCCTGCCCCGCCCCGACCTTCCCGGCCGTCATCTTCTCCGGTTCCAGCTCCGGCTCCGGCGAGCCTCCCCCGCCCTGACCTTCCCTGCCGCCTCCACCGCCGCCAGGACCCCGAAGCCGCCCGCCTCCATCCCCACCGCCTAGCCTACCTACCTCTCCTGGCCAGGCCCTTCTATACCCGCCGGAGTTGGAGGAGGAAGTGGGGAGACCTTGCCGAAACCCTAGCCGATGCGCCGGAGCTGGGGAAGATGACCTCGGCCTCCTCCTCGTGCTCGCGAATCAGACGGCCTCCTTCTCTTCCCACTCGAATCGGACACACCAAAAATCACGTGTTGAATCCAACAAAAACACTCGTTTGTTGTTTAGCATTCCTGCAATCGAATACCTGCCTCGTACATTAATAATAAAAAAGCAAATCTATCCTCATCTCCGCCGCTCAACCCGCTCAGGCGTGCATCCTCCGCCTGCTCGGCGGCAAGCCGACAAGAGATGTCCATCTGGCCGCCGGCGACTGCTTGCTCCAATGCGCATCCATGGTGTCAGTGGAGGGAGAGGAGGTGCTTCCCCTCTCAGCGCTGCAGTTTCTTTAGCTCCCCTTCCGATCTAGACGAGGTGGGATGACATCTGCCCGGCGGTGACTAGCTTGCTCTAGCTAAGGTGCGCATCCATGGCGGAGAGAGAGGCGGTGTTGGCCCACTCAGCGCTGTTGCTCAGTTCAGGATTCATCCTCCTTTTGGATCTAGACATCGTTGCAAATTTTAGCATGCTGCAATCGGTTGTGCTGCTGTTACCGTTACAAATCCCAACCAAACAGATCAAGCAATGGCTTACATTGTTTACGTTAGCGCTGTTTTTTCATTCCCTTTACTTTTGCGTTTGATTTGCCGAACCAAACACTATCTAAGAGGTTTCATAAATACAGTAAATGTAATGGAAAGTTGGCATGGCAAAGGAGCCGGTGCCATAAGGTCAGTTTGCAAATTATATAATTTATACTAGGTAGCATGTCCGTGCGTTATTATGGAACATGAAGCATCTAGGCCCTAGTGGTTTCGATGATTAATGATAACAAGAAGGTTATTATGACTAACGTGTGTTTTGTAGGATAACCTAGAGGTTAGGTCATAATAACATGTAGGTTCAAGCCCCTAGCGATGGAAATCGATTCCGTTTTCAAAGGATGGAAGAAAAGACGGTGATAGGCTAGTTCCAAGTGTCGATTGGAGTTGAGAGACACTTGGAGTAGTTTAGGTCTTGTTTTCTCTTTGATCGTACTATTAGGGGGGTCTGGATGGGTAGCTTGAGTTAGGGCAAGGCTAGAGAGTGTAGATGTGATGCACACCTATCCAACTTAGCTCTAGATGGCCCAGATAGACTCTTGAGAGAGAGAGAGAGAGGGGATCAAACTTCGTTTTGAAAAGTTTTTGAATTCGGCAAAGTTTTGATTGATTTAGGGGCGTCAGACCCTGAGTAGACTGGTTGTCGGACCATTGCTCAGAGTCCGATGGCCATGTGGCAGCACCTGGTTGCTTCTCAGCGCACCAGGGAGCGTCGGACTGGTGCTAGCGTGGTTGTCGGACCATAGCCCAGTGTCCGACGGTGCCAGGAAGAGAGAGCGAGCGTCGGACTGTGAGATTTGGGAGCATCAGACCAATGCTTCTTGGAGTCTGATGCTTCCAGAGAGTGACCAGAGAGCATTTTAGGCGTCAGACTGTGTCCGATGGCCTGCGTCAGACTATTGCCACGTGCCGATGAGCAGTTCTGTACAGAGAGCTCCCGAGAATGCAGAGGGCGTCGGACGTTGGTCCGACGGTGAGCGTTGGACTATTGGAGAGAGTCCGACGCCCCTCTGACACAGTAACGGCTAAATGCCATTTGTGAGAGTCGGACTGGGGACTTTGGTCTGACGGTAGGCACTCATCTGCACGGTTCGACGGTTCACATAAAGCTAAAAAATAGTTCAAACGGCTAGTGTGGGACTTAGGGGGTATTTATCCTTCTCCATCACCCTCATTCTAGTACTCTTGCCCATTTGTTCAGCTGAAGCATCCATTGTGACCTTGTGTGAGTGCAAGAGCCCTAGGGAGATTGAGTGTAATCCATTTCTTGTGAGCTTCTTCCCTAGAGTGCTGATCAAGAGTGACTTGTGTGCATCCATCACCCTCTTTGGCCTTGTTCTTGGTCAAGTGAGAGTCTAGGCTTGTTACTCTTGGTGATTGGCATCACCTAGACGGTTCGGTGGCGATTGGAGGTTTGGTGACCGCTTGGAGAGCTTGTGGGCATCCCAAGACAAACTTGTGAGCGGTTGTGGGCGATCCACCGCGTCGGAGAGGCAAAGGATCAGCCCGTAGAGAGCACTTGGTCTTTGCGAAGCTCAAGGGGGAGCTACACCCTTGCGTGGGTGCTCCAACGAGGACTAGTGGATAGTGCCGACTCTCCGATACCTCTGGAAAAACTCGGCTTGTCTTTCCATCTCATTTACTTTCCCGTATTTAGTTTGTGCTCTTTACCTTCCTAGAGTAGAATTGCATGTTTAGGACTTGGCTCTAGGTTGCTCAACTTGTTTTAGGCTTATTACAACACATAAGCACTTGTGTGGTGAGATTGGGCAAAATGGCGATAGGTTGATTTGGTTTGCGAAAAATTATTAGTTGCCCAATTCACCCCCTCTCCTAGGCATCCTCGATCCTTTCAGGACAGCTAAACTTTTATATAAAAAAAATACACGAACAATATATGACAAGCATGTGAATCGCACGTTAAGATAGCATTACGTTGAAAATGAATATCGTCGTCATCCTACTCCAACTGTGTATGGCATGAGAGGTGTGCCACCCAGTCGAGTCGGGTAGCATGATGATCCAATGCAATACATGCGAAAATGCCAACAGTGATATTTAACGTTCAGGATGATTGCCATACAAAAGCGACCAGTACATATAAACTTAAATATAATATTCGAGTAAATATAAAGGTGTTAAACAACTTTATTCTTGAAATTTAAATTAAACATGAAATATATATGACTCAAAATCACTTCATGTATTATTGGTTCATGTATGGTTTGTGTCGTCAATTGGCCATCTTTCTCATCTCATTCGTGTAGAGTCTAATCAAATATCTTATACCTAGGAATAACAAGAAAATATGGCATTAGTGGAATAATATTTGTACAATTTAAATTGAATGAAAAATGCATTTTATGCATAAGTAATATTTTACTACCTCACCTAGTTAGAACCTCTTTGTATACGATATTATTCATGAAACTGCCATCCATTCTTGGGGTCTTATTATCCTTACCTTTTTTATTTTTTATTGACACATTCTTTTCCCCCTTGGCAATCTTTTTAGCATTTTTGTTTTTCATCTTTTTGGCCTCCTCCTCATGTGCATCCACATCAGGAGGGCAAGGATCTTAATATTCACTCTTGACGTTGCTCTAGACATTACAACATACAACTGTTCGTGAGAGAACACCGGTGCGGGCAATACACACCTACGTTCGGTATAGTTTGGCCCTTTGACTTATTGACCGTCATGGCGAAGCTCAGCCTGATAGAAAATTGTTTCCTCTTAAATTGGAATGGGAATATCTCATCATCATATGAGCACAGCAGTATTCGAGGAAGGAATACATGCTTCCCAGCATGCTGCCACACCACAATTTTCTGCATCGATTGTATTTCTTCGGAACCCATGCACCAACAGCCTTGTACCGTTGCATAGCCCATTGGCAGGGTCAATATTCCTAAGCAATATCACAGGACACCTGAGCTTGAGCTTCAAGACATGAGGAGGCAGCCCGTTGGAGGTCAGACTGTTAAGGAACTCCGGTGGATAGTAGTTATGTGGATCATATACCGCGGAGTCAAAATTGTGATACACTATCTCGCCTCCATGGAACATATCAATCATTTTCATATTGATCTTGTCCACCCAATCGTTACGTGTAGATAAAATCTCTATGGTGCTAATGTAGTCTTTGTCCGCCATGTTTGCATTTAGATCTGGTTATACAGTGTTGATCAATGTATGAAGATCCTTCTCGACATCGCCACAATATGGGACATAGATCTCATCTTGACTTCGTACATCGCCATCTCTTTTAACCTCTTCCATTCCACCACCAATGCGCAACTGATAATCTGCAAACCACTGGTCACTCTGAGCCCTCAGGTTGCGGATGAGCTTTAGGTGGTGCATGGATTCCCAAAGATATGACCTCCATAGAGAAGCACCGACTATTTGAGCTCTCGATCCTTTCCACACAACAAGGAGGACATGCCTGAAATCCCCACCAAAGGCAAGATTCTTCTCTCCATACGCCAGGTCTGACCAGCCCATTACATCACATAATCTGTTGTCTAGTGCTTTCAAGGCTTGCCTCTTTGTCATAGATGCCTCAGCCCAAATTATGAGTGCTACTTGCTGCAGCAACTTGGTAATACCACTCTGTTTCGTGAAGCTACAACTATAGCCTTGTTCAAGAGTGAGGGGTATGTTGAAATGAGAGTGGGCTATCCTCTCGCCTGGCATTATAGATGCTGCTACTCCAGATGTAGCTGTAGCCACGACAAGCTTGTCTTGGCTACGTAATTTTGCGAGAAGTGACCGATACAAAAAGATCTTTCCCGTCCCACCAGGTCCATCCAAAAAGAACATCTTGCCTCATTTACTATTGACAATGGCCATTATCTCATCATAGGCAGACCTATGCTCAGTGTTGAGTGAGTCACACAATAGCACATCTTTGGGATTCTGCACGATGCTAGCTTCCTCAAATATATCTCATGAGGAATATGTACAAACTCACATGTCCTGAGTAATTTTACATGATTATCACTGCAGAGCTACCAAACAAGAAGTATCCAGGGCTCTTCAAGATGGTCATGAAGCATATGATGCACGGTCCCTGTGGGACACTTACTCCATACTCTCTGTGCAAGGTGGGTTGTGGTTGTTGACGGTAGTTATTGCTCATTTTTACCCATCAAATAAACATGAATCAAGGGCATAAAACAATACACAACATAGTTATGGGGCTTGATTCTAACAAGTTCCACGAGTTTTGGTGTTCTCACTTGTTTTACAGGGTATAAAAGGATATTCAATTTTTCACCGATTAAAAGTATCTCAAATGAGGAATTGGAGTTCATCACTGCATAGAGCTCGTTGGGACGATCGAAAGGGACCTATGGTTTGCTATTTTTGGGGTCCAGAATAAAGAGATATGGATTTTACAAACACTGAAAGATTCTAGAAGCTGAGCTGCGGGATTAATTAAAGGCTGCGGGATTAATTGGGCCTAAATCAGAATTTGGCCCATTAAAGCCTATGTGCACATGGTGGAAAGGCTTAGTACCATATTGCTTGCCCAAGGTGCAGGGGAGGCGAGGCTCCCCTATATATATACAGCCCCAGGGACCCCTTAGGCTCCATCCCTTTCGTTATTATAATTCATATTCTCTAGTTAGGGATTGGATGGAGAGGTGCTCATTGAAGGATAACCTCTCTCCAATATAGTAGATTAGTTCTAATTGAGAGTTAGGGCGAGCGGAGCCATGCTTCGGTTCTGTAGAAGTCTTCAGGGGTCTGGTATATCTTTGTATCTCATCTTTGTAAGACTTATGCTTTTATATATATCTTCTCTATTTACTTATATGCTTTACTGTGTGATTGGTTAGTATAGTTGTTATACTTTGGCATAGGATCTCCGTTCGTATTGAATGCTCTAGTTATCACGTGTGATTAGAGTAGTATTCATTGGTGTAGACGTGGTGTCTAGGCTAGTGTTTACCTGAGATTGCGCCCAATACTTACGGTTAGTTGTGGTAGCCCCAGAGGTGACAGCTCTGTCGGTCTTCGTATTCCACCATGTCGGAGTTAGTGTTTCGTAGAGCTTTTTGGTAGCCTTCTCCCGATTACCCCTTCCCAGTCTATTCGAGAATCGGAAAGGTGCTGTTGCTCCAAAGTGCTATTGTGTGATTGCTTCACCTGCCTATCCTTTAGTTATCTGAGAACCCAAGTAATAGAGAAGTATTTAGGAACCAAACTCTCCCATTGTCCTCTCAACTTAGCTAGACTACTCATTTATCTTATAAGTGATTACTATGCATAACTCCTATCATTTATCACTTACCCCCTATTATAGTCTAGTTGGTCTACTAAGTTAATAGATACATGATGGTAGCTATCAGATTCTTTAACCATTGTTTCCCTATGGTAAAATATAAATAATGATACCTGGAATACTCCTGGTAAAATGCTACAATGGTATTCTGTGCGCTTGCGGAATCTTTCATATTCTATTTGCACTTAATAAATACCAACAAGCATGTTTGGCACCGTTGCCGGGGAAGCAATTGGCATAAGAGTTTTATTGTGATCTTGATGTCTCCTAATTTTGTATACTACTAGATTTAATAGGATTACCCCTGTTCTGTTGAGTTGTGGAATAAGACAGGACAACAGAAGCCGTTTTGACCTTCCGGCAAGTTTCCATATTGAAGAGCCCAGGGTGCCTGGACATTTAAGATTCATCAACAATGGAACCCTGCCATCTCACAGGTTTGCACAAATATATGTATTTCTTTCTAACCCAGTGTAGATTGGAGAAAAGGACATCGTCACAACAATTCAAATCACATCTCAAGTGACGAACATAGAGGCTGTGCTACACACAAGTCATGGTAAGTATGATCAAGAAGATGAGAAAGTCTTGCTCATGGACTTTAAACTTTTGAGTAGTTATCTTTTAATTTTTGCATCTCATTGCATATTTATTTTAATTCATGCATCCACACCATTTAGTTTATATTCCCTCATCCATAGCATGTTCAGTTCTTGCATACATCCATACCACTTGCATACTAAAAAGAAAAAATATATATATACCTCCCCATGATCATATTATTTTATCTCCATTTGAATAAATCCTTGTAATGCTTTCATGCTACCTTTAGTTACTATAGTTTATGGCTGGAATAATTTCATACATCTCTTAAATGAAGCATGGTGCCAAGTTTAGGAGTGTTTGATCTTACTTTCAAAGGTTTTTAATATAAGTGTATTAACTAAAAGTGTAATAATTAGAAGGTCTTCCAAGAACGACTTTGTGTCCTAAAGTAACCACTCTTGAAAAAATAATATGAGCTTGTACCTTTTGATGTAATAGCCTTGAGAATTGAGCATAGAATTATAATTATAAAAATATTCCCTCGAGTATTTTTTTTTGTTATTAACCATTCCAGGCTTGAAGAAGAAGGATGACATCATTAGGTATGTCCAACCATTCATCATGCAATATTAATCCATCCAAACTTAACTTTGCCTTGCAAAATTCAAGCTTGGGGGAATGGGCTTATTTAGAAAATCTTATGTTGCTAATATTGGTTGTCTTTACCTTGTCAATCCATGTTCAAATTGTTAATCAATGATCATGCTCTTTCATCTCTGTTTGCATAACTCCCTATAAAGTTTCATGTTACCTTTGTTCGCTATAGTATACTTAAGGTTTGGAGAAATTTCATACACCTTTTAAAATTAGACATGGTGCTTAGTTTAAACTGTTTTCTGGAATCATAATTAGACAAGGTGTTTAGTTTGATTTTCGAACCAAGAGGTGTGATGATTTTACTTTCAAAGGCTTTTTGAATTAAGCGTGGTGCTTAGGTTAAAATGCCTTCCTAAGTCAAATTGGATGTGGTGTCTAGGTTGAATTTTGAGCCGCTCGTATGCTGTAGTAGACATTGGATATTTTGTTGGACTAACCCTTGTAGAAAACTTCCAATTTAATTTGGATAAGTCACGAGATGAATTCAAATCAGAGATGAGACAGGGCACATGCTGAACTTCAATAACTTTGTAGGGGAAGACATAGCTCATTCATTATGGATGGAAGAACTGTGAGTATTAAATGCAATATTAATGCTTAATTGTCTGATCTTACCACTCATGTCATGAGTAAAACAAATTATGTAACATCAACTTTGTCTTGTTCAATGTTCCTAAGGCTAGAGAAGAATAAATGAAGAAATAGATTTGGTTCTGTTGGTGTTTTTCCACCAGCAGAGCCCATGCACTTGATCTCTACCTTGATTTTGCAAACAGGACAACACTTTAAGCAAAATTTGTTAATTCCCAAAATTCTACAAGTGAAAATTCTGCCAGCTTCCACTATTAATGCTCTACTTCAACCTGCTGGCCAAGCAAGGAACAAAAGTGACATCACCATCACTAGAGGTGCAACCATCAAGACCTTCATCTCTAAGACGGAGAGATACACAAGAGTGGAAAAAAAATCCTGTCGGTAGACTTTAAATTCCGCACCCTTGCCATAAGGTAACATGCTAGTTATCTAATTAATTAGTATTCATAATTTACATTAGTAATTTTACTTTAGCATATTCATCTTTATGCATAACAAAAAAAGAGAGAGAAAAATCTTTATTGCCTTATTTACTGCATCATGAAACATTAAAGCCCCATGTGAATAAACTTATAGAATATTCGCTATGGTGGCATAAAAAATATATAATAAATAAAAAATGATAATAGCATCTGTATTTACTTTCTTGCATTATGCAAATCCTAAGCCCCATGAGAATAAATATTCTCCGTAGTGGCGTATATATATATATAGCATGTATACATATTTGATTGTTACATAAGAAAGTTAGAAAACCCTAAAAAGAGAATCCTGCTAGAATCTGTCGATTAAAATCAATTCAGAGAATAATCAATTACTTATTGACTGACCGCTAACCCATTAACATATTCGAGCCTCGAGTTTTGGTTTTCTTGTTGGAGTATAATTATGCAGGATAACAGTATGTCTGAGGAGTGATCCATCAGTGGCGCCCACCAGACTGCTGCTGGTAAGCCCACTCTAAAGATCATCAACACCAAGTATTGCAAACATCTAGCTTGGGGAAGGAGCATCCCCTAGTTATCAGGTAACTATACCTATGCGATTATCGAGTCTGTTTTATAAAGTCATAAAATACCAAAAATATGTGAACACATGAAGGTTCACCAAAGTACCATAAGAAAATCTAAAAATACTAAAAATATGTGGGCACATGAAGGTCCACACTTTTTAGAAAAAACCCAAAAATATGTGGGCACATGAAGGTCCACCCAATTAGGAAACTTCTGCTGGAAATATAAAACAATCACTTACCATGGAGTGGTATTAACCTAACCCCTCTCCATGAAATTTGGTATTCTTGTTGGCAATTGAGTTTTATAGGATAATACAAGATCAAAGAGCTAGTCAACCCGACGCCCTTACGCTACCGGTACACCTGCTCCCATAAGGATCACTCAACTTGCAACATCAAAGACCTCGTCAATATCCAGCTTGGGGGAGGGCACCCTCCACTTAAATCCAGTTAAGTATAAGTTTCCCATCTTTATTATTGTATCATAATATTTTTCGTGTGAGTTAGCTAGTGAAATAAAATTTTAAAATCAAATAAATAGTGTTTAGGTTAGTTAGTGTGTTTGAATAAAATAAAAAGAGAGTGCTTACAATAATTTTGCTTAGACTAGATGGAAACCATGCTCAGGAATTTGATAAGTAGCACCTCACCATGATTCCTCATACCAACTTAGTTTTCAACCTTGAGTCATCCCAAGTTTTAGATGCAACCATTTTGACTTGAAGATTTACTTTGAACCTAAAACTTGTGGGTAGCAAATGCTTGATCTGAGTCTAAGTAATTGAGGGATATGATATGCAAAGTTTGAGCTGCTATTTATCTTGTTCCTAGTGATACTTGAATTCTGGATATTTATTTTTGAAAATCCTTAAAACCACATGATGAGTTCCTGTATGACAAGAGCTTTATAATCCCACCACAGCCATACATGCTAAATTAGGAAAACATACACATTATATGCTACTTGCTTTGTTTTGAGTTTAGTCAAGCTTTGTTGATACCTTAGGAACTTGTCATGCTTTTACAATCTAGAACACATGCACTCCACCCATAATGCACTACTCATATCCGAGTGGGCGCATCCACATTCCACATATTCCATCTAGATCCGCCTAAAAATGTTCTACTCCTACACTAGGAGTGAACACTAAAAATATCCCATTGGTTACCCCAGATCAATGCTCCAAAGTTCTTGTTGCTACCTCTCAAAAGAAAAATGAAAAAGGGAAGTATTGTTGCAGAGAAGCGGCATGTGGCTATGCAAAAGAGTGAGATGAGAGAAAACAATGGGTACAAAGATGCCCGCCTGAGAGGTAAAAATGTATCCGAATTTATCAAAACAATGGGTACTCTGATGCCCGCCTAAAAAAAAGAAGAAAGAGAAAAGAAAGATAGCCCATGTTGTCTTGCAACACAATTCCCTAATGTTTGAAAAAGAGAGAGAGATGTCTCAAGGAGCAAATGAGTAGAATTAGGATTAGCCACCATATATATCCACGTACCACGTCACGTCCACACATATGCACATCTTGATTTGATTGTATGACTTGTTCCTTTGGATCCATTGTTTGACTTTACAATATATTCATTGCAAGTATGTATGAGCTATCTCCTTACCCATAAGCTCCACACAAGCTATTAGTTATAGGGTGAGAGAGAGAAGAGAAGGCATGCATCACTATTGCCTTGGTAAGCATCCATAAATATCACATATTGAGAGACTTGAGAGAGTCTTACAAAGGAAACTCTGAGTATTATTTTGAAAACTTGCAAATGCTCCAGGATAAGAGTTGAACAACAGAGCTTGAGACATAGTGTTTAACTTAGACATTATATCCTTCAATTACCCAAGACTCAAGAGAAAGCTACAAGATCCATGGTAAAGGTAATACAGGTAAGTCTGAAGGTTAGTTTGGTCTACTCTAATCCTCGAGTACTTCTTGGTTTAAAACTGAATACTTGTGAGGGGTAGCTATAACTTTTGATTTATGCTAAAGTTTGGCTTTGCTAAGGGACTAGCAAAGGGTAAGCTTGGGGGAACTTGTTGACTGTAATTATTGCTCATTTTTACCCATCAAATAAACATGAATTAAGAGCATAAAACAATACACAACATAGTTATGGGGTTTGATTCTAACAAGTTCCATGAGTTTTGGTGTTCTCACTTGTTTTACAGGGTATAAAAGGATATTTAATTTTTCACCGATTAAAAGTATCTCAAATGATGAATTGGAGTTCATCACTACATAGAGCTCATTGAGACGATCGAAACGGACCTATGGTTTGCTATTTTTGGGGTCCAGAATAAAGAGATATGGATTTTACAAACACTAGAAGATTCTAGAACCTAAGCTGCGGGATTAATTAAAGGCTGCGGGATTAATTGGGCCTAAATCAGAATTTGGCCCATTAAAGCCTATGTGCACATGGTGGAAAGGCTTAGTACCATATTGCTTGCCCAAGGTGGAGGGGAGGCCAGGCGCCCCTATATATATACAGCCCCAGTGACCCCCTAGGCTCCATCCCTTTCGTTATTATAATTCATATTCTCTAGTTAGGGATTGGATAGAGAGGTGGCCATTGAAGGATAACCTCTCTTCAATATAGTAGATTAGTTCTAGTTGAGAGTTCGGGAGAGCTGAGCCATGCTTCGGTTCTGGAGAAGTCTTCAGGGGTCTGGTATACCTTTGTATCTCATCTTTGTAAGACTTATGCTTTTATATATATCTTCTCTATTTACTTATATGCTTTATTATGTGATTGGTTAGTATAGTTGTTATACTTTGGCATAGGATCTCCGTTCGTATTGAATGCTCTAGTTATCACGTGTGATTAGAGTAGTATTCATTGGTGTAGACGTGGTGTCTAGGCTAGTGTTTACCTGAGATTGCGCCCAATTCTTACGGTTAGTTGTGGTAGCCCCAGAGGTGACAGCTCTGTCGGTCTTCGTATTCCACCACGTCGGAGTTGGTGTTTCATAGAGCTTTTTGGTAGCCTTCTCCCGATTACCCCTTCCCAGTCTATTCGAGAATCGGAAAGGTACCGTTGCTCCAAAGTGCTATTGTGTGATTGCTTCACCTGCCTATCCTTTAGTTATCTTAGAACCCAAGTAATAAAGAAGTATTTAGGAACCGAACTCTCCCATTGTCCTCTCAACTTAGCTAGACTACTCATTTATCTTATAAGTGATTACTATGCATAACTCCTATCATTTATCACTTACGCCTATTATAGTCTAGTTGGTCTACTAAGTTAATAGATACATGATGGTAGCTATCAGATTGTTTAACCATTGTTTCCCTGTGGTAAAATATAAATAACGATACTTGGAATACTCCCGGTAAAATGCTACAATGGTATTCTGTGCGCTTGCAAAATCTTTCATATTCTATTTGCACTTAATAAATACCAACAGCGGTTCATGCATGAAACGTTACCCGTGCCCATTCTATGAGTCAACGTCACAAGGAAAGGATTCTTACCCCATCTATTGGCGACACAATGACTGTTGTATGAAAAAAATTTGGTCCCATTATCTGGACAATCAATGGATCGTGCCTTACAACCCTTGCCTGCTACGTACCTTAAATGTTGAGGCATGTGGGAGCAATAAATTAGTAAAATATCTATTTAAGTACATATACAAGGGACATGACCTCGTGTCAGTGGTGATAAGGAAAGCTAACAAATGAAATGAGAAAGGGGACATTGATGAAATCAGGCAGTATAGAGACGCACTGTAGGTGACACCTCCAGAATCACTATGGAGGATATAAGGCTTTAACTTAAGCAAGAACCATCCACTAGTACAACAACTGTAATTTCATCTACCTGTCATGCACATGGTGTCATTTCATGAACAGGACTAGGTCAAATGGACCCTTAAGAAGCCAGTTGAAAGGATCAAGATGCCCAAGAGGGGGTGAATTGGGATACTTCTAAAATTTTGAAACACAAATTAACCTATCGCATTTAGCCCATTAACCCCACTAGTGCATGCACAAATGATATCTATCCTAAAACAAGTTTTGCTTCCTAGTTCCATGTCCTCAACAATCAATTCTACTCTAGGAAAGTAGAGTGCGGAAAGTAAATGCGGAAAAGTAAAGGGAAGGAACACGGCGAGTTTTTTCCGAGTTATCGGGGAGTGCCGACTCCCCACTAGTCCTCGTTGGAGCACCCACGCAAGGGTGTAGCTCCTCCTTGATCCGTGCAAGGACCAAGTGCTCTCTATGGGCTGATTCTTCGACACTCCATCGCGGTGAATCACCCACAACCGCTCACAACTTGACATAGGTCACCCACAAGCTCTTAGGGTGCTCTCCAAGCCTCCGATCACCCCGGGCTATAACAGAACCACCTAAATCATGTGGCCCACAGGCACCTGTCATTGTCACAAATGACCTCCGACAGCCGTGCCCGTGACCCAAGTGACTTAGGTGGGTCTGCGGGCTACACCAGCACCCGTTTCCTCGACAGATCCCATTGCAAAGCCATTACAGGATTACAACAGCTCATATGAAATATACATACCAGAGTAAAAGTGTGGAAGGATTACATAACTTTAGATTACAAACCATCCAAATATATAATAATATTAAACAATACATAACTTTAGATTACAAACCATACATAAATAGCAGTAGCAGTGGAATAGCTATTAAACAATACATATATAATAATAGAGACCCTGCCCAAGGGTTTAATCTTCACTCATCGTCACTGCTTTCAGGGAAGATAGTCATGCAGCAGGGCCCAAAGCAGACCCGTTGCGGCTGCTCTCCTGCAACAGGGGTTAACAACCCTGAGTACATGGGGTACTCCGCAAGACTCACCCGACTAAAGAAAATAGGGAGAAGACTCAGGAATGCAGGCTGAGGGGAATCAAGGTGAGGCTTTAGCAAGAATCAAAGTATTTTGTAAAAAAGCTCTCTATTTTTAGTTTCTACATTCATTATTTTATCACAGTATTGAACAATAATCTTGAAGCTATGTTGGTTCACTGATATCCTCCAAATTCCAATTACTTAACCATTCATAAAACCTAGTTCTGAACCTCTCTTCGTTGAATGAACAGAGAGTCGAGTCTCTATAACCGAGGAGCAACGACGATTCGAAACGATTAATACCCAGCCGGGGATCCCTAACCACACTGCATAAGTAACACCTAAGCTTGCATATGCCAACCCCGTCTACCACGGTTCTTTCAAAACCTGAACCAGTCCTACGCCACCCGAGAGCACAGTACACCTCCAATCCAGCACGCCGGCCACAAGGGTGATATTCAAGTGGTCAAGTGTTGACATCTACTAACGTCGCCAAATATAACTTTATAACCTTTAACTCTAGAGACAGGATTAGAAGATGTATGGTAATTAATTAACTGATCATTAGCAACTAGCCACTTATCTATTGCCAACATTCTTTAGCATGAACTAGGTTGTCAATCCTAATTATATATGCTAAGAATAAATAAAGGTTTTACATATTATTCCATGTGACTAGGTAGAAATATAAATAAGTATAAACTAAGAACAATTCTGCAAGCGGACAGATAATTATACCATTGTAGCATTTTATCTAGGAGTTCTACTAGGTTGTCGATTTATATTTATACCACTGGGAAGGACTAAGATAAACTACAATCTATTATATTGATAATAACCATATACAATGAATAAGTGAAATTACCAATGTCATATACTCTACTCATAACAGGTAGAGGTAGATAATAAAGATAAATAGGGTGATAAGTATGATCAAGCATCATTAATAAAGATAAACATCAGAGCACTTTCTAGTCATAGTAATAGCTAGCCAATGGATAAACTAAGGAATTAATATCTAACGTAATTCTATAACTATGTCAATGAATAACTCTAACTAGTGTAATTACATCTAGCAATCATTGTCAGATTAGTCCTATATCATGATCACATGCAAAGGGCATCATCTAGGAAAGGTGTGAAACAGAGTCATCACCCAACTTCGCGACCGTGCCTGCTTGCCTACATACGGGGGGTGGACTACAGAGGAATCAACGTAGCTCTCACCTACGCGAACTACCACACGATCCGGCACATCAGGGTGCACTCACAGATAAACGAAATATCTAGACACCACATCTACACTTTGTTCATCATCTACCCAACGATCAATTGGATAAACGCTATACGAGCAATTACATGAATTCAATAAGATCAAACCAACTATATTAGACATATAATTAAAGCAGATAAAGACTAATGTAATCAAGAACATAGGAACTATTAAGAACAATGTTTTCCTAATCATAATAAAGAATACAATAATAGAGAAAGAACTAGGATTATACCGAACTCTGTGCTCCAGACGATCGCTGGGACTCCAGATCCCGCCGAAGAACTAGATCTCCTCTACTCTCTAATCTAACTAGGCTAGAACTATGAACTAGAAGGCTCTTCATGAACTAGTAGGCTCTTGATGGCTTGAAGACTTGTTGCCTTCGATGAATGATTGATTCCTTCATTCAGGGGGTCTGCCTCTCTATTTATAGCCTGGTGGGATGAACGTGCGCCGTAGGATCAAACCGACTTGAAACAAGGGCCGAGATGACTCCTAAGAGGCAGTGGAAGAAGACTCCAGAAGGCGGCGGCGAAACCCTAGGTGGGGCGCTGGCCGGCCCCAACCCTGGGCCGGCCGGCCCCACCTGGCCAGGGCTCGGCCCTAGGTTGCTTCGGGTGCCTTCTACACTCTTCCAAGGTCTTCGCGATGATGTTTCCTTCGCGGTTATGTTTCGTGATAATTGCGCACTTTAATCCCTCTTTTATTCTTTTTTGGAAAAGTCCCTGGAAAATACAGAACATGCAAAACTCGTGGAAACTGTCAGTTAAAACCCTAGACTAGTATGTTTTCATGTATCCTTTTGAGTCTAAAGTTCTAATAAAAGTTGACGTTATCAACCGTCAACAACTCCCCCAAGCTTATCTTTTGCCAGTCCCTTGGCAAACAAACTAAGCCTAATTACTAATGTATTTGGATCAGGAGTTGCTACAATGCTTTCATTCTTTCCAAGTACACATGCTTTCAAACAGAAGTTCTCCTCCAGATTAGACAATAACTGCTCTAGCCTTCAGACTTACTCATTTTACCTTTAACTATGGGGCTTTACAACCCTCACATAAGTCTTCAGCAATTGAAAGATAGAACAATTAAGTCAAGCACTATGTCTCAAATTCTTCACAGTATCAGAATGGGGTTTTGCAAGTTTTCGCAATAAAACTCAGAGCTTAATTGTATGACACCCTCAAGTCTCTCAGTATATATGGTATTTGTGGATCTCACTTAAGGCATTAATGTTATGCCTTCCTATAACTAAGGATTATAGTGGAGCTCATAGGAGTGGCAATAACAAGGTTAAGCATACTTGCAATTCATATGTTGTAAAGTCAAACAATGGATCCACAAAGAATCGAGGCATACAATCAAACAAAGATGTGCATGTCTATAGAATATGGTGGATAGGTGTATATAAGGTGGCTAATCCTAATTCTACTTATACTCTTTGGAAATGATTCACTCTCCTTGGGAATTTGGAGGAACACATGGGCTATCTTTATTCTTTCTCTTTCTCTCTCTCTCTTTTTCTTTTCATTCGGGAGGCGGGCATCTTGTACCCATTATTTTAATGCTGGGACACTTGTCCATTTTTTACTCCCTTTTCTTTTCATACTTTTGCACATCCACATGCATCCAATACATGATTTGGAGAGATAATAATAGTGAAAACTCAGAGCATTTATAACAGGGTTGTCCTATGGGGTTTATATATTTTTGGTGTTCACTCCCAGTGCAGGAGAAAATATTTTTATGATGAACATACATGAAAGTGGAAATGGTTGCGATTATTCCCAGGGTAGGAATAATGCATATGTGCTGAAGTGTGTACGTGATCTTGGTTTTAAAAGTATGACAAGACTCTCATATGGTATTCCACAAAGGTTGACTAAACACAATGCGAAGCAAGCCGCATGAATGTGCAAAGGTTTCCTATCTCTAAATGTATAATATATAGCTTTGGTAGGAATTCACATTTTGTCATACAAGAGCTCATCATGTAGATTTTAAGTTTTCAAAAATAAGTCTCCAGAACTTAGTAATACTAGGAATAAGATAAATAGTAGCTCAACCTTCATGAATCATATCAATCAATTACCTAGACTTAGCTTGAGCATATGCCTCCACAAGTTTTAGGTTCAGAGTAAATTCTCAGATTAAAACAGTAGTATCCAAAACTCAGGAGAATCTAAGATTGACAACTAGACACTTGAAAGGAATTGGGCAGAGCAACTATTCATCATCTCTAAAACAAAATTTTAGTGTTCATCAATTTTTAATTTGGTTCTAGCCTAGACTGACTCTAAACAAACTCTCTAATATATAGCTAAATATTTATTTGGTTTTTAATTTTTATCTTACTAGCTAACTTACGCGAAAAAGCGATATAGTAATACTAGTAAGATAGGAAACTTATACTTAGCTAGATTTTAATTGGAGGGCGTCCTCCCCCAAACTTGACGTTTGACAGGGTCTTTGATGTTGTAAATTGAGTGATCCTTCTGGAAGCAGGTGTATCGACAGCGTAGAGGTGTCGGATCGACTAGCTCTTTGATCTTGTATTTTCCTATGAAACTCAATTGCCAATAAAGATACCAAATCTTATGGAGAAGGGTTAGGTTTAGTACCACTCCATGGTAAGTGATTGATTTTATATTTCCAGCAGAAGCTTCCTAACTGTGTGGACCTTCATGTGCCCACATATTTTTGGGTTTTTTTTCTAAAAGGTGTGGACCTTCATGTGCCCACATATTTTTGGTATTTTTAGATTTTCCTATGATACTATGGTGAACCTTCATGTGTTCACATTTTTTTGGTGTTTTGTGCTTGTATAAAGTAGACTCAATAAGCGCATAGGTATAATTACCTAATAACTAGGGGATCCTCCTCCTTCAAGCTTGATGTTTGCAATACTTGGTGCTTGAATGTTTCTCAGAGTGAACTAGTAGCAGTCCTAGTGGGTGCCACTAATAGACTCTCACCTTAGTCATAATATTATTCCTACATAGTTATACTCCAACAAGAAAACCAAAACTCGAGGCTCAAATTATCAAGGGGTTAGCGGTCAACCAATGAGCACTTTGATTATTCTTGAGTTGATTTTAATTAATAGATTTTGGCAGGATTTTAACAGGATTCTCTTTTTGGGTTTTCTAATTTTCTTATGTAGCAATCAAAAATGTATGCATGCTATATATGTTTTTTATGCTACCACAGGGAATATTCATTCCCATGGGACTTAGGATTTCTATAATGCAACAAAGTAAATCTAGATTGCTATTTTTATTTTTATTTTTATGCCACCAGAGTAAATATGCCTACAGGGTTACCATAGGTTTATTCACATAGGGCTTTAATATTTATAATGCAGTAAATAAACAGTAAATATTTTTGTTGGTTTATTTTTAATATGCAAAAAAATGATTGTACTAAATATGTTAAGCAAAATTACTAATGAATGCTGACTTAATTAGATAACTACCATTCCAACCTTATGGCTAGGGTATAGAATTTAAAGTCTACCGACAGGACTTAGATAGAGGAGAGTACTTACTCAGTAGGTTCATCGTCTGAGGTTACCTCAGTCAATTCCCTATTTTGCGGTGGTGTAGTAGGTGCTTCTTCTTTCTCCTTCTATCTCTTTTCTGTCCCTTCTGCTTCTCTCTTTTCTAGCTCCAGCTCTTCCTTGTATGCTTCTTGTTGGTATTTTTAACATCACTTCGCGTTAAGTTGTCATCCCTAACATGATGCCAAAAACCAAAGGTAAAATAATCTTCACTTGCCTCCTAAAAATAATACTATAGAATATATCCGCAAGCGCACAGATAATTCTCCCATTGTAGCACTTCACCCGGTAAGTATTCCGAGTATCGTTGATTTGTTTTATGCCAAAAGGATAAGGCGGCATTCTACTCATTAGGATAATCTACTATAATGATTGGAAAGATAAATGTGCAGACCTATGATAACCCATAACTCTAGTGCTTTAGTGATAAATAAGTCAATGATAAATGGTAAATGATAACTGAGTAAATGAGGTAAATGGTATTTCAGAGATAGAATATAGAGACTCACTAATGTAGTAAGACAATCTCGAGATTTGGCTAAAGTAAAGGAAACCTATGTAATTACTAAATACAAAGTCTACAGCCTACGCCACATTACACATTTTCATCTATAGCATAATCAACTCAGAAAACATCATAAGGAGCATCATCTAATGAGGATATTAAGACACAAGGGTCACCTCCTTCGCGACTGCGCTCTGCTCGTCCTACGTACGGGGGGTGGACTACAGAGGAACCAACGCAGCTGTCACCTACGCGGACTACCACACGACCTGGCACGTCAGGGTGCCTCCGTAGGTACACAATATATCTAGACACCACATCTACATAATGTATACCACCCAACTCACTCGAGTACTGAATTAGGTGCTTTACGATGAAATGACAATAATCATCACCAATAACAACTATATCGAATATGCAACTATAATAAACTAAAAACTGAATAAATAGCAATATATTAAAATAAAGCAAAGTCATAATGAGATACACGATAATATTACCGATCTCCAGACGAACGGATCTGGAATGCCGAGCGTAGCGCCCAACTCTACTTGAACCTGGCTAGACGCCTAAACTATGAACTTGAAGAACTAGAGCCCTATTTCTAATCTCTGGAAACCCTAACTTCTGTCTACTCTTGATGAATGAAGCAGGAGGAATCAATTGGTGCTCTGGGAGGGGGGTCTGCCCCTCTATTTATAGCCCGGTGGGATGAACGTGCGCCGTGGGATCAAACCAACTTGAACAAAGGGCCCAGATGACTCCAGAGAGGCGGTGAAAGAAGACTCGCGCTGGCCGGCCCCAACCCTAGGGGGGGCGCCAGCCGGCCCCAACCTGGTGGGTCTCGGGCCCCCGTGCTTCGGGTGTATTCCATATGCTTCTAGTGTTCTCGTGATGATATTTCCTTGGCGATTAAGTTTCGTGGTAATTAAGCACTTTAATTCTTCTTTTAAGCCTTTCTGAAATAATCCCTGGAAAATACACAATTCATCAAAACTCGTGGAATTTGTCAGTAATAACCCCTATACTTCTATTATTGATCTTCCCTAGGCATTAGTTGATGGTATAAAATTGGTATTTAACGACCGCCAACAATACCCCCAAGCTAAGTCTTTGCTAGTCCCTTAGCAAAGTTGACTTGAAATAATTTATTCAGGATTCCATAAAAATGTATAACTCCCAACAAATACTTAAATATTTAAACAGAAATTCTTCTCCGGATTGAAATCCATTAATCCGCCTTTCAAACTTATTCCTATTCTTTTCAATCGTGGGGCTTTTAAACTAAGTCTTGGGTAATTGAGAGACAGAATAATCAAGCAAGCACTAAGTCTTTCATCCTTTGTTTCAACCATTGCTCCAGTTTTTTTTGAATAAGTATATAATTTTTATTTAGGAAATAATGAGAGCCTACTAATAAGATTGCAGAGGACTACTAAGCTATACATCATGCGGAATTTAAAGCAAACTTAATTATACAATCTATTTTTTTGGATTTTCATTTTTTTACACAAGTAGAAATTTAATGCAATAACTAAAGAAAGCGGTAAATAAATTTTTATTTGGTTTTCTTGTTGTTTTTAGCAATATTAAAATTGACAGAATTAAAGACCGAACTAAATACTGAAATAAAAAATATATTTAAAGGTGAGAGGTACTCACCTAGCGGGGATCTCTCCTAAGCTGGATGTTGCTCGGTAATGTGGTGGAGGTGGCGGGTATCCCATCTGATGTATCAAATACTCCAATCCGCTCTGCGTCTGCTGCTGTCCTTGATATATCTGATCCAGTCGTTGGTCCGTGCTGTGCTGCCATTGTTCATGCTAGTAGAACCTGTCATCGACCTGCTGCTGCCACTGCTCGTGCTGGTGCAGTGTGTCGCTTATTTCATTCTGTCCCTGTTCAATGTTAGTGAGATGCATAGATAAAGCTGAGAAATCGTTAGCGGTAGCCGAAAAGTGCTGCTCAGGTGGGCGATAGTAGTCATCTTCTGGTGGTGCATGGAACGGATATGGTCCACCAGTGGTGAAGTCCGTGTTCCCGCGTGTAGAAAAAGATGCTCGTCCTCTCTAAAAATCAATTGCTCCCCAACCCGCTGCTGCTGCTGCTGACGAAGATTCTTCTTGCTGAAATGTGGGCTGTTCCTCCTATCCTGCATGTGCAGTCTACTGCTGGCGTGGCTCCTGCGTCGATACCTGTTCACCAAAATTAACATAGTGAGAATAACCTGGCCCAGATGGTGCTGGGTCAGCTCCAGTGAAATTAGTTCTCGGCGCCTTGCTGATGCGCGCGGATGGACACCTGCCAATATTAGCTCTAACAGCTGGAAAAACAAAATTCTGAGCAGAATAAATTCCTAACTCCTTGTCTGGTAGTTCGTACTCATTGTCATAATTTTTATAAATCATAACTATTTTATTATTTCGGCGTTTGACCATGTGAGCACGAAAGAAAAAATCATAACCAATAATTCTGCGGGCATCAGAAATATAAACAAGTGAAGCATTTGATAATAAACCTAGCCTTGCAGCTAAACGTGTAATCCAGGAAGTAAAAGAAATACTGCACTTTCTTAAGGAAGGGACAGTTCTCCAATAATTCAATATTATTTTTACAGGTGATGCCTTCCTCTTTTCAATCATAATATATAACAAAGGTAGCTCATCTTATTTAACAGTATTTAACTCCTCTCTAGGAAAGAATGTAACAGCTAGCCATTTAAGCATGAATCTCAGTGTGGGGTGATGAACTTCTTCAGTAGTATATTTTTGTTTTCTCTCTA
Organism: Eremochloa ophiuroides; assembly: GCA_038502445.1. Lineage (NCBI taxonomy): Eukaryota > Viridiplantae > Streptophyta > Magnoliopsida > Poales > Poaceae > Eremochloa > Eremochloa ophiuroides. The sequence goes on from JAHLJS010000008.1 coordinate 24,070,056, forward strand.
GTTTCTTTGCAGTGATACTCTCCCAAAAATCATCTTTATCAAAGTCTTAGAGAGTTTCAGAAATATTGACCACACACTGATTATTGAATCTCAATGCTAAACTAAGAGTTTTCTATGAGAGGGTGAAAGGTTTATTAAACATTCTAAAGTTAACCTCATCATCATCAAAGTCTAGGGTGCTAATAAATTCTATAGTGAGTAACTTGCTACTCTGCTCATTAATCTGCCATGCATTTTTTCATTCAACATTTCTAAAAATAAGCTCAAACTCGGAATCCATTCCGGTTTCATGGAGCAAAGTGGCATCAAAAATTGGAGTATGCGTAAATTCCTTATTTTTAACCACATTTAATATCTCGCTCTGCGGTCTAGTTGATAATGAAATTTGAGTTATGCTTGTGAGTTCATACCTCTCTTCCGGTTGGGAAGAGGATGATGGGTTGTCATATGTGAAGGGTGACGGAGGATCGATATTCATGTTGGAGCCGACGAACGATAGCACTTGTGATGATGATTGACTTCGTGCTGTGCAGCGTGAGAGGGCTCTTCCAAGGGATCGAATGGCACCTTTCATTCTATTGCTCATCTTACCTGAAAAATGAAGAACACGAAGAACACGAGAAGAACGAACAAGAACACAAGAACAAAACAAGAAAAAGTGAAGAGAAGGAATCAAAGTGGTGATCTCTCTTCTAAGTCTTCTTGCTAATCTTCTTCTCTACCCTTTTCCTTGCTTAAACTTGAACCAAATGATAGGATTATGGGAGCTTGTGATCACGAGCAGTAAAGTAACTTGGCTATATGCTCTCTGGAGTGTGTGTGTGTGTGTGAGTGAGTGAGTGAGTGAGTGAGAGAAAGGAGAGGCAGAGAAGAGGCAGAGGGGCACCAGCCGGCGTGGCCTTGGGGCCGGCCGGCCCCACCTGGTGTGCCCTGGCTCTCAACTTTAGCTAGTGTCGACATTGCCTAGATGCTCTTCCAAATGCATGTGAGTTGGTTCCATTCTCTGATGAATGCATGAATGGAGAGTAGTACATGGATGAATGATGGAGTTTGGATGGTAGTGGTTGATGATAATGCATGATGTGACTTGATGTGATGATGGTGGGTCCCAAATGTTTCCCGCATTTATACCGTATAATGACACAAGAATGAAAAACTAAATTACTTTTATGAATCTATGAAAAATTAGAATTCTAATGATGGTCTTTTTATAATTTTCTGCCACCATAGTAAATTTCACTGACGGGGATTTAACACTCCATTAGTAATAATCACATGGGGCTTAAGCTTTAGTCATGCTATGCTTATTTTTAGTTCTTTTTAATAATGCAATTTATGAGAAAGTAAATATGCAAATTTTAATGCAACAATTAAATTACTGATAACTACCGAGTTACCTCCCGGTGATGGTTCGGGGTTTTTGAGTCCGCCGATCCGGACTTCTCCAATTGAATTATTCTTCATGATTCATCTCCGGTGTCGGAGATGTTGTTGCATCTTGTTCTTCTTGACACTTCAATGTTTGGCATTGCTCCAGTCCTTGCTTGAATGCGAATCGCTCTTCTTGCCCATTGATGGTGAATGTGATCTCTCCAGCTCCGACGTTGATGATTGCATTTGTAGTGTTTAGGAATGGTCGCCCGAGGATGAGGGGTATCTTCCTCTCTTCCTGCATGTCAAGTACTAAAAAATCTACAGGAATGAAAAAGTTACGGATTTTTACCAGAATATTTTCTGCGATTCCTGCGGGATGGCGGACCGATTGGTCAGCTAATTGCAAACACATCGTGGTTGTGTGAGCGTAGAATAGTTGAGTTTATTGAAGACGGTCTTGGGCATGACGCTGACACTTGCTCCAAGATCACATAAAGCATTCTCGAACATCTGGTCTCCTATTGAACAATCAATAGTGGGACACCCTGGATCCTTCTTCTTAATAGGAGAAGAACTCAGAATTGCCTCACTACACTCCTCCGTTAGCTTGACAACTTCAGTAGAAGGTAGTGGTCCTTTGTTGTTGAGGATGGTTCGAAGATACTTCGTGTATGTGGATACCTGCATGGCATTTAACAACGGAATATTGACATATAACTTCTGAATTACCTCTACGAACTTACCAAATTGATCATCTGTTTTAGCTCTGCTTCTTCTGCGTGAAAACGGTAGGAGGGTTGGGTCATGAAAATCTTGAGTTAATTCTTGATCTTGTAGTTCAACTGGTGGTGAAGGTGGTATAACTCCTTCTTCTCTGTTGTCCTTTTCAATCTCTTCTTCTACCTGCACTAAATGTGATGATCTACGTGCTCCTTTTGGGTAAGGTGGATCATGTGTAGATTTACCTCCTCTAGTAGATATTCCTTTTATTTGCTCATGGTTAGTGGTAAACAAAGTAGAAGATAATTGTACAATTTGTAATTCTATCTTTTTATTAAATAATATTTGATCTTTAACAGCAGAAGAGAAATTATCCAATTTAGAATTAATTCCTTCTAAAACTTTATCATTAAAAGTAAGCTTCTTATAAATAATTTCATTAATTCTAGCTTGTTCTAATATTAATTCTCTCAAGGATGGTTGTCTATGATTTGAAAAATTAGTATTGCCTTGGTACTTACCTTGACTAGTTGACCGAGGTTGATTCCATCCTTGCTTCTGAGAAGTAGACTTGATGACTGTACTAATATCTTCTGGGGGATTTGCAAACTCAATTTCTAAAGATCCTTCATATTGATTGTGGGAATTCTTCCAGGGGTGAGTGACATAAATGATCCTTCAGCAGTGGCATCTAGTTGCTCACGTGACCTTTAAGTTAGTCCGTGATAAAATGTTTGCATGAGGAACCACTTTTCCATTCCATGATGGGGACAATCTGATATGTAATCTTGAAAACGTTCCCAGGCTTCTAAAATAGATTCACCTTTCTACTGACAAAATTCTGAAATCTTTCCTCGTAGAGCATTGGTTTTGCCTACTGGGAAAAACTTTTCTAGGAAAGCTTTTGAACATTCTACCCATGTCTTGACTCGATCTTTATTCTGATAAAACCACTGCTTCGCCTTTCCCTCCAATGAGAACGGAAATAAACGAAGTATCACGTCATCTTGAGGAATGCCTTTGATGTTGATGGTGTTGCCAATCTTCAGGAAATTCTGCAGATGGACACTTTGCATCTTCATCTTTCTTTCCAATAAATGTGATAGTTTGCACTATTTTGATGAGGCTTGGCTTGATCTCGTAATCATGATCACCCATTCTTCAGGATGCGGTTCTTGAACGAGAATCTCTCCTTCATGTCCTTGACGGAGAGGACAATCTTGGCGTGTTCCGCATAGATGATGGTTTTGGTTGTGCATAAGAATGGTCGTCCCAAGATAATGGGTGCCTTCTCATCTCCTCCGGTATCCATGATCACAAAGTCAATTGGGACATATGATTTCCCCACTCTGATAACAGCTTCTTCTAGTACTCCCTCGGGGTAGCAAATAGACTGATCTGCAAGCTGCAAATGCATATCTGTGTACAACAATGGATCACCTAATATTTTCTCATAGATTACATTAGGCATTATGTTGACACTTGCACCGAAATCGCAGATAGCTTCTGGAAAGCTGTGACATCCTATGGAGATAGGAATGATAGGTCTTCCAGGGTCTCCCATCTTCTCAGATAGTGAGTGATCTATCCACTGTATATCTACAGGCTCAATTTGGAATTGTGTTGCATTGTGAATATCAACAAGGTTAGCAATTTCCAAATCTTTCTCAAATGGAGGGACAGCAGCAGCAAGCTGAGCTAATTGTGATGCTAACATTTTATTTAAGCTGTGCTGATTCTTTATAACAGAAGCAAAGGTGTCCATTCTAGTATTTATGTTTTCTAAAGCTTTATCATTCGAGGCTACCTTTCTAGACATTTGATCTAACAATTTAGATTGACCAGCAACTAAATCTCTTAAAGGTGGAAGATTATAATTATTGTGATTATTGCCTTGGTTGTTACCTTGGTAATTAGCATGTTGAGGTTGCTGATTCCATCCTTGGTTTGGCTGGTTCCATCCTTGACCTTGCTGAGGACGATAGTAGGTGTTGTTGTTGATGAAGTTCACATCGTAGGGCAATTGATAGCTGAATGCCCGTAATCTCCACATTCTTCACAGGTCATGCAAGAATCATCAATATGCATGACTTCCTTCTTCTCTATGTCGAGTTTCTTCATGTTGTGGTCTAGCTTGACAGTGACCATGTCAGTCTCCTTCAGATGATGGACGCCCAAACTCTACTTGAACCTTGCTAGACGCCTAAACTATGAACTTGAAGAACTAGAGCCCTATTTCTAATCTCTGGAAACCCTAACTTCTGTCTACTCTTGACGAATGAAGCAAGAGGAATCAATTGGTGCTCTGGGAGGGGGTCTGCCCCTCTATTTATAGCCCGGTGGGATGAACGTGCGCCGTAGGATCAAACCGACTTGAAACAAGGGCCGAGATGACTCCTAAGAGCCAGTGGAAGAAGACTCCAAAAGGTGGCGGCGAAACCCTAGGGGGGCGCTGTTGGTGGTCCTTAATTCACATTTTATACCGCCAATGATAATATAAATCCATGGAACATCATAGAAAAATATTCTTTAATTAACAAGTTTCACGAGTTTTGGTGTTTTCCACTATGTTGCAGGAATATCCGAGTTTTCATAGCATAAAAGTATCTCAAATAATAAAATAGACTACACCATTGCGGAGAGCTCGTCGCGCTGATCAAAATGCATATATTATTTGCATTATTTGGAGTTCCTAATAAAAAGATATATAGATTCAAATCCAATTTAGGACTCCACGAATAGGCTTGAGTATTTTGGCCATAACTCACTCATCCGAACTCCGATTGGGCTGAGTCACCAGTAAAAACGAAGCTATCGACGAGGGCCACGTGCTCCCAAAAGGCGGTGGCCAGATGGGCCCACCATGGGACCGGCCGCCTCCAGGACCGGCCGCACCCCTGGTGGGGCCTCTCGGGCTCAGTTTTCTTCTGACAGGTGTAGGGCGGTTCCCCAAGGACGGTCCCACCTACGATCAACACAGATGGCAAGTGGAAACCGCCCTTTGGAGGTCGGTTTGGATCCTTCCATGTGGGGATGAACCTTTTGCATAGAACCCCCTCCTCTCATGCTATAAAAGGAGGCCTCCTCTCTACACCTATTGAAGGGATTCACCAACACAAGAGGTCACAATGTAGAGAGAAAGAGCAAGCTCCATTCCATTAGCTTATAGCTAATTTAGTATAGGGAGTGAGAAAGGGACAAGAGCTGGAGAAAGAGCGGAGTCGAAGCAGTTCTGCCTCTGGGTGGACGAAGTGCCGGGCTTGTCAGCTCTCGATCCAACTTGTACTTCTACGATCGTCTTGCTACTTGAAGTAAGAAGTTCGTGTTCAACTTTGGTTTGATTCATTAAGCATGTTACTTCCATAAAGCTACTTGTTTGTGGGATTGTCGTTCGTCCTTTGGACGGATGCTCTAGTAAGAGGACTCTCGATAGAGACGGATGTTCCTATACGCCGCTAGAGTAGTAGTCGCCTTCGTAGACGTGGTGTCTAGGCCGGAGTCTACCTTCGTATGTTGCGTGCGCCCACGGACAGAGGGGTAGGTGGCAGGTGGTGACAGCCCTGTCCACTCGTACCAGCATCCCCCCATGTTCGGACACGGAATAGCGCTGATACTGGTATCGCCTGGCAGACCAGGTGTGTCAGTGGGCCTGAAGCAAGCAAGTAGTGAGGAAGTTTCCATCGCTTATATGCGTTTGATCTTAGAAGAACCTCTCTACCCAAGCTATCCCTTCCGTCTCTTCTGAGTAAACTAGTTTAAGAGACTAAGTACAAAGACTGTTCCTATGGGAAATTACGATTCCCTGAATACATCCGGGTGAAGGCTACAATGGTACTTCCGTGCGCTTGCGGACTTTTCTGCTGACGCTAAGAAGCGCCAACAGCCGCCGGCCGGCCCCACCCCTGGGCCGGCCGGCCCCACCTAGCTAGGGCTCGGCCCCAGGTTGCTTCGGATGCCTTCTACACTCTTCCAGGGTCTTCGTGATAATGTTTCCTTCGCAGTTACGTTTTGTGATAATTGCACACTTTAATCCCTCTTTTATGCTTTTCTGGAATAGTCCCTGGAAAATACAGAACATGCAAAAGTCATGAAAACTATTAGTTAAAACCCTAGACTAGTATGTTTTCATGTATCCTTTTGTGTTTAAAGTTCTAATAAAAGTTGACGTTATCGACCGTCAACATCATGGATGGTAATGCATCAATTGGGTTATCACTCAACTCCTATCAACTTAATGCAATAGTTTAACTCAAGGTGATAAAATTATTTTATAAATCACAAGGAAGGGTTAAATGCACCGAGGCTTGCCTTGAGCTGCAGGGAGTGAAGGGTCAGGATCGGTACCACAAATGTCAAACCACCCCTGCGGGATCTCGGGAGCCACTTCCTCCGCAACGGTCCCAACCTTTACCTCGTCACCCTCGGCAACTACACGTATAACAATAATGCATGCTTAACATGATGCGAAATGTCATGAAGCAAAAAGTAGAATACACATTTAGTTTATGACCTTGAGTACAACTTTCCTTCACAATAAAGTTGCAAGCCAACAAAACCAACCATCGATTATTACTTAAGATTTCATTTTAATAGTCGTAGAAAGCTGTTGCACAGTTGTTCCACTCCTACTGTAATTCGACAGTTAAAGTGCCGAGGATCACTATAGTGACTGACCCAGGGTCTTTAATCAATCCCAAAATCACACAAAACCTAAAATGATTAGGCTTTCTCTTTATTTTATCAATCGATTAACAGAGCATTAAATAATAATTTAGTAAACTATTTCCTTTTGATCCCAAACTTTTCCGATAGATAGTTCACTAAAACAGTACCACAATGAATTTCATGATTTTCGGATCAACATAGAATTTATTAAAATTTCACAAAGTTGCATTTAACCATTTATAGGCACAATTTTACTCCATACAGAGATTGTTGTAAACCATTTTATGATATTTTTCATGTGTTCTACACCTCACAGAGACCTCACACAAAAAATTTCATGATTTATATTGCAACAGATTTATTCTAACAAAAATAACAACTCCAACACTATTCCCTAAAATTGAAATTCATAAAATCAGTTTATATCCGCAATAAAATAGAAAATCCAATCTGGCCCGAGACGGCCCAATACCCAACAGGCCGGCCCACTCGGCCACCCGCACGCGCGTGCTGCCCACATAGCAGAACCCCCTCCCCCCGAATATGATGGAATTAAACCCGCACTCCACTTAGAACTATTCACATGAGTCACAGTCTTTGCAAATAACCCCCTATAATTCCCTTTCTTCGAAACCGACGCCGCTCTATCCCTCCCACCCACAGTGCGCACCCGCATGCGCACGGTGACATAGCTGCAGCGTCTCACCGCCGGTGGCTCCTCCTGCGAGGGAAGAGACAACCGACGAGCTACCCTAACCCTAGCGCGTTACCCGGGGGACCTATCCTATTGGATATAAGCCGGTGGAGAGCTCCATGCCATCCATGGCGGCTCAGTCACAGCGCCGCAACATGTCCCGGCCATGACGTGCTGGTAGAATTCAAGGGGAAGGCTTAGGGAGAACCAGGAGCTCACCACGGTCCTAGACCGGTAGCTGGTTGGAGCAGAGATAGCACGGGGGCAAGGGCTTGACGACGACAGTGTCCACAACGGCGTTCACCGGTGATGAATTCCACGTTCCCGCGAACCTAGGGCACCGGACGTAAAACCATCACACACATGAGCAACCATGGAGTGCACCGAAGCTGAAACATGCAAAACCAGGGTCCAGAGCTCACCCGAGGAGCCTGGCCACGACGACGAGGCCCACGGCGGAGCACCGGCAGGAACCGAGGGAGAAGATAGCGGCTCCCGAGCTACTCCGGCGATGGCACGCTACCAAACTGGACCCAAACTATGCGCAAGGGAGTGGGGAGGCTAGCAGTGCTGGCAATTTGACAATGGTGGATCAACGGTGGCGAATTTAACCGGGAGCCGAGAGCTCACCGGAGGAGAGGAAACGAGAAAGAAGGAAACCGTGAGCTCATCAGTATTTAAAGGAGAGGGAACGGCTTGGAATGGGAGAGGTGGTCCGCACGGGTCGATTTTTCACCGTCGTAGCTGTAGGAGACGGCCAGGACGGCTGACGACGTGTGCCACAGCGGTGGCCATGCCTGCACAGGCCAGCAGGACAGGGGCCATACCCTAATTACTGTAGAATACATATTCACCATTTAACCTTTGGCTCAATTACTTTTTTCTTTTGTATAATAACTCGATAAATCATATGTATAAAAGTTGTAGTATATTTTGTGCTCAGCATTTTTGTTTTTTGAAACACATCCAAATTTTGAATGGTTTTGAAGCAATTGCAAAGGGGGTAAATCCACTTTTTGGATTCCAATTGCAATTTACTAAAATTCTCAAAACTTTTCTCAATAACTTGAAAATCTGCAAAAATAAATGTTGTTCTACTTGTTAAGATTTACAGCTTTCATTAAAGGTGTTTGCTCAGATTCTTGATAATTTTTGGAATAGCATTTCAAATTTGAATTTCAAAACACTAATTAGAGTTTTATTTTAATTTCCACTTAATAACTTCTAAATTACCCAAAACAAAAGTTGTTCCATTTTTGAAGGGCTACAACTTTTATTAAGGCACCATCATCATATTCCACTTAGTTTTTTAATTAGGGTTTTAGGGTCCAATTTAGGTTTTAAAAATGGATTTTCCTTTTTAATTCTCTTTTGGATTTAGGTGTATACAAACAAACAAGCACTTATACACCAAAGTCACTCTAAAGTACCTATGCACAATCATAAGCAAGAATACAATTTATTTTAGTTGATGCATAGTAACTAGGTTTATGCAGGATGCTTTGCAGATAAACATGATGACATGGCAGGTTTTATTTATAGTAACACCAGAGGTGTTGCAACCCTTCCCCCTTAAAGAAATCTTTTCCCGAGATTTAAAATATGACTAAGACATTGGGTTAAGTAATGAAAAAGAAAATGTGTCAAGTAAACATGGTCCAAACTTGACTATAAAACAAGTAGGGAAGGTTTGCATATTACAAGACTTAAGAGCAAAAAGTTACATCTACAAAGTGGCAAAGAACTCAGGAAAATTGTTAGATAGATAATCTTCGGACTCTAGGGTAGCTTCTTCTTCTGAGTGCTGACTCCATTGTATCTTGTACCACCTAGTCGTGGTTCTTCGAGTAACACGATCCTTTCGATCCAAGACTCAAATTGGGTACTCGGAGTATGTCAGATCTGATTCCAGCTCAACTCCTTCTAAGTCAACAACTTGATCTAGCACTCGAAGACACTTCTTAAGTTGAGACACATAAAACACATTATGCACTACTGATAACTGCTAGGGCAACTTCAGTTTATAAGCTACTGGTCCACACTTCTTTAGGATTTGAAACGGACCTATGTATCAGGGTGCTAACTTGTCTTTAATACCAAAACGGTCAACTCCCTTAATTGGTGAAACCTTAAGGTAAACATAATCTCCTTCCTTGAATGCTAAAGGTCGACGTCTTTGATCAGCATAACTTTTCTGTCGTGACTGAGCCACTTTCAAGTTATTCTGTATTTGCCTGACTTTTTCTTCAGTCTTCTTTACCAAATCAACTCCAAAGAGCCATCTTTCCCCTAGTTCAGACCAATTTAGTGGGGTTCGGCATCTGCGACCATACAAGGCTTCAAAAGTTGCCATCTTAATACTTTCTTGATAACTATTATTGTAAGCAAACTCTGCTAGTGGTAAACACTCATCCCACTGGGCCGTACAAGTGAGAGCACATACCTTCAGCATATCTTCTAGTATTTGATTCACCCTTTCAGTTTGGCCCCCAGTGGTACTGTGTCGGAGTTGAGTTCCTAGGGATTCATGTAAAGATTTCCAAAAGTTGGACATGAACTGTGCTCCCCTGTCAGAGACAATGGTCTTTGGTACCCTGTGTTGGCTAAAAATCTTCTCAAAATATAGTTTGCCATACCGCATAGCCAGATACTTGCTCTGAACGGGAATGAAATGTGCTAATTTTGTGAGCCGATCCACAGTTACCCAGATGGAATCAAACCCTTTAGATGTCTTGGGTAAACCCACTATGAAGTCCATACTAATATCCTCCCACTTCCAAACAGGAACAGGCAAGGGATGCAATTCATCAGATGGCCTCATATGCACAGCCTTTACTCTTTGACAAGTATCACACCTGGCTACATACTGAGCAATCTCTATCTTCATCTTAGTCCACTAGAATCTTTGTTCAGGTCCTAATACATTTTATTGCTTCCTGGATGAATGGAGAATCTTGTTAAATGTGCTTAATCGAGGATCATCCGACGTAACTCTGGAACCTTCGGAACTACTAGCCGATTCTTAAATCATACGACACCTGCATCATCGATTCTGAAACAATCTATTTTACCGGCTTGAACCTTCTCTTTAATGTGCCTAATGCCTTTACTTTCCTTCTGAGTAGCAATGATCTAATCTCAGATGGTAGATTCAATATGACTGTTAGCCAGACTACCCTGTGGAACAGTTTCTATATTTAACTTCTCAAGTTCATGACACAAAGAAAGATCTCGGGGCTTCATTGTCAAACAATTGCAATGAACCTTGCGACTAAGTGCATCGGTGACCACATTCACCTTACCAGGATGGTAGTGCACTTCAATATCATAATCCCTTATCAACTCAAGCCATCTTCGTTGTCTCATGTTCAACTCTTCTTGGGTAAAAATATACTTTAGCCTCTTGTGATCTGTGTAGACATTACAAGTACTACCCAACAAATAGTGACGCCAGATTTTTTTAAGTTATGTACCAAAGCGGCCAGTTCTAGATCATGGGTGGGATAATTCTCTTAATGGCACTTGAGTTGCCACGAAGCATAAGCAATGGCTCGGCCCTCTTGCATCAAGACATAACCTAGACCGGTACCAGAGGCATCACAGTAGACATCAAACAGCTTTTCAATATCCGACTGAGCTAAGACTGGTGCAGTGGTCAACAACTTCTTCGGAGTTTGGAATGCTTTCTCACACACAGGTGATCAGACAAACTTAACCTGATTCTTTAGCAACTCAGTAATGGGCTTGGATATTTTGGAAAAATTTGGAATGAAACGATGGTAATATCCTGCCATCCCCATGAAACTATGAACCTGGTGTACTATGGTTGGTGGCTTCCAATTCAAGATGTCTTCCACCTTTCCTGGGTCAACAGACACACCCTCCGCTGATAAGATATGTCCCAGGAATGGTATTCTGTCTAGCCAGAACTCACACTTACTGAACTTGGCATAGAGTTGATGTTTCCTCAAGCGAGTCAGGACAACACGGAGGTGCTCCGCATGTTCTTCTTTGGTTTTGGAATAGACTAAGATATCATCGATGAATACGACCACGAACTTGTCGAGCTCCAGCATAAAAACGGAGTTCATGAGATACATGAAATAGGCAGGGGCATTGGTTAGTTCAAAAGACATAACTAAGTACTCATATAGGCCATATCGGGTGGTGAAGGACGTTTTTGGAATGTCTTCAGGACGGATTTTTATTTGATGGTAGCCTGACCTAAGATCAACTTTTGAGAACACTTTCGCTCTAGCAAGTTGGTCAACAAGAAGATCTGTATGAGGCAAGTGATACTTGTTTTTGATGGTTACCTCGTTGACTGGGCGATAATCAACACATAATCTGAGGGTTTGGCTTTCTTTTTCACAAAGATAGCAGGACAACCCCAAGGAGAGGAATTAGGTCTAATGAAACCTTTATCCAATAATTCTTGCAGCTGAATCTTGAGCTCTGCTAATTCCTTGGGAGGCATCCTGTAAGCTCTTCGGGATATGGGTGTTGCTCCCGGCTTCAACTCAATAGCAAACTCCACGTCACGGTCAGGAGGTAAACCAGGCAGCTCATCGGGAAACACATATGGAAATTCATAGACTACCAGAATATCCTGTATCTCTTTTATTGAGGTGGCACACACTCTTTCAACCGTTCTCTGAGGGATGGGGAGTTGAATGAGAAGCTGAGATCGACTATTAGGTAAGTTTACCCTCAGTCCTATTCAGCACATCTATAATAGCCTTGTGCTAGTATATCCAGTTCATACCTAGGATCACATCTCTGTCCTGGTCCTTTAGCACTATCATTGAGGTAGGAAATATATGCCCGCCCAATTCTATAGGTACCCGATGTACTACTTCCTTAGTACTTATACGCCCCCCGGGCGACTGTATAAGGAAATTATCCTTTATTTCCCCAATTGGGATTTCATGCTTGATGACAAATGTGCGATTGATGAGTGAATGAGATGCACCTGAATCAAAAAGCATAATGGCAGGATGATTTGCGACAGGGAACCTACCCAGTATGACGGGTTCTCCTTCCGGGATATCTCCAACCTGGGTGTAGTAGACCTGTCCGGCCTTCTTCACGGTCTTTCCCTTCTGGGCATGCTGCTGATGGTTATGATTCTGAACTTAATGCTGCCCACAGGAGCTTTTGGTGCATTCTAGTTGTACTGCTTTGGAAATGGACAATTATGAGACCAATGTCCCATCTTACTGCAGTTGTAGCAGGGATAGTTGTAGTTGGATTGTGTAATAGTGATACGAACGCCAGGGGCATTCGGCTGACTGGTGTTTTGTTGATTTGATGGCTGAGAGGTGGCAGCAGGATGAATGACTACCTGTTGCTGGGGTGGATACTGATGTTGTCGGTAATGTGGACGAGAATGGTGGATTGGATGAAAAATGACTTTCTGGCACTTCTGGTTGCCAGAAAATCCAGCAGACCCAGTCTTCTTCTTCCTTTTAGCTTCTTGGTGCTTGCGGTAGCTTTCTTCGTATGCAATTGCTATGTTGACAGTTTCATGATAAGTGGCATTCAAGTTATTCGACATACTTCTCTGAATCTTGGTGTCTAGACCCCTGACAAAGCACTCCTTCTGATCAATACTAACATACTCTAGCGCATACTATGACTGATGGTTGAATTGACCAACATACTGCATCACTATGGATTCCTTTTGCTCCAATGCCAGGAACTGGTCTAGCTTCATCTTCATCACACCCGCTGGAATATAATGGGAACAAAAAGCATCACGAAATTTTGTCCAAGTCAGGGCGGTGTCCAGCGGGTTGGGCTGCAATGAGATTTGCATACCATGCACTAGCAGCGCCCCGGAGTTTCTAAGCTACAAACAGGGGCTTCTGATACTCTGTGCATTGAATCAGACAGAACTTCTGCTCCATAGTACAGAGCCAATCATCTGCTTCTAGTGGTTCATCAGCTTTGGTGAACACCGGTGGACGTGTGTCATTGAAATCCACATAGGTGGTCTCATCTCCATTGTTGCGGCCACGACAATCACCATGATTGTTTCGATTCTGTGCAAGTAGTGTGGCGGCGTTGCCCAAAGCAGCAATGGCGTCGGCCAGAGTAGGCAGAATGGGAGGTGGAGGGGGAGCATCTACCCCTTCTTGAGACGGTTCACCATCATCAGACGAACGGGTGGGGACATGCATCTGTTCAGAAATAAACCACACTTAATTTTTTTACATTACTTAACCGAATCTTAGTAGCAGTACACACTACAATATTACATTATTTATACTACATAACTTGCACTTAGGCAAGATTCCCAGTCCCTAACTATGGTTTTTCAGCAAGCACCTATTTTACAAACACAAGCGAAAGCTACTATCTTACAATCCTAAACCACTACTAGTCTAGTCCTCGTCGACGACGGTGGCCTCCGAGGCGTTGCCATCCTCCTCGGCGCTATCCTCCATAGGCTTGACCACCTCATCCTCATCTTCTTCCATAACCTCCTCCTCCTCCTTAGGACCCACAACAACTCCAAGTTCGCCCTCCTCAACTCGGGGCGCGAGGATCTGGTTGAGCTGGTTGTTGAGCCTATGGACCTCCTCGTGTAGAGCGTCGTTGTCGTCCTTGATCTGCTCCACGTAGATCTACATCTCGTGGACTCTCACTCGTGCAACGTTCTCATGGTCCCAAGCTGCCTTGCGCTCATCCGTCAGAATGGGCCACGACTCTCTTAAACTCAGTGATCATGGCCACATCCTGGTAGTGGTCCTTGCGGGTGACAGTGAAGTCCTCTGTCAACTTCTTAATCTCTTCCTTCAGCTCGGCACAGCTACGATGGTGACGGCGGCTGCTGGAGGCCTCCTCCTCGCGAGGCGCTAGCTGGTGGCAAGGGACTCCCTTAGGCCCCGTCGACTTGCGGGCGGTCCGCTTGGTGTGTGCCATGCTCACGAGATAAGATTAGATTAGTGAAGATATTACAGGCTAGCAAGAATAGGTTTGATAATTCCTACCCATACCACTTTAAGGAGGAAGTTAATTAATATGTGAGTTTAACATGATGCATGAATCGAACTTACGAGTTAACAATGCAATATAAAACACATAATAATAATTTTTAGAACATAGGGCTAGAAACATGCTAATCCACTTGCTACATAGCTATATCATTGAATAAGATAAGAATATAAGTAATTTGGAGCAAAATTTTAATTTAATTTTTATGATCCAAAACATTTTGAAGTTTTGCAAAGTAATACTGCAATGATTTGGCAATGGATCGCTCTGATACCAGCTGTAACAGAACTGCCTAAATCATGTGGTCCACAGGCACCTGCCATTGTCACTAATGATCTCCGACAGCCGTGCCCGTGACACAAGTGACGTAGGAGGGTCTGTCGGGCTACATCAGCACCCGTTTCTTCGACACGATCCCATTGCGAAGCCATTACACGATTACAACAGTTCATATGAAATATACATACCAGAGTAAAAGTGCGGAAGGATTACATAACTTTATATTACAAACCATCCAAATATAAACTTAAGTACGATTATTACAAACCATACATAAATAGCAGTAGCAGTGGAATAGCTGGTAAACAATACATATATAACAATAGAGACCCTACCCAAGGGTTTAATCTTCACTCATCGTCACTGCTTTCTAGGAAGATAGTCATGCAGCAGGGCCCAAAGCAGACCCGCTGCGGCTGCTCTCCTACAACAGGGGTTAACAAACCCTGAGTACATGGGGTACTCCGCAAGACTTACTCGACTAAAGAAAATAGGAAAAAGACTCAGGAATGCAGGCTGAGAGAAATCAAGGTGAGGCTTTAGCAAGAATTAAAGTATTTTGTAGAAAAGCTCTCTATGTTTAGTTTCTAGTCCTGAAGCAATGTTGGTTCACTGGTATCCTCTAAATTCCAATTACTTATCTATTCACAAAACCTAGTTCTGAACCACTCTTTGTTGAATGAACAGAGAGTCGAGTCTCCATAACCGAGGAGCAACGACGATTCGAATCGATTAATACCCAGCTAGGAATCCCTAACCACACTGCATATGTAGCACCTAAGCTTGCATATGCCAATCCCATCTACCACGGTTCTTCCAAAACCTAAACCGGTCCTGCGCCACCCAAGAGCATAGTACACCTCGAATCTAGCACGCCGGCCACGAGGGTACATGCTACTATTGCCATCTCTCCACTCCGAGTGTGTGGTTGTCAGTTCAAATAGTAGAATCACAGGAGCCAGGGCTTTCCGAAGTATGTGGCTAGTTGCAAAGTCTCGACGCACACAGTTAGACAACTGAATGGTCCCTACTTTTATTTCTATCGATGATAATACATTGGGACTCTAACCAATGTGCAAATCACCCGAACGGTTGCAAATCCATTTTCCGTCATCGACAATACAATGGGACTCTAACCCAAGTGCAAGCCATCCGAACGGTTTTCAATCCGTTGGCGACAATACATTGGGACTCTAACCCAAGTGCAAGCCATCCGAACGGTAGCAAATCCATTTCCATTTTTTCATGATTCATCAATAGTGTATCATCATAGCTCAGAAAATAGCATTTTATGCAAAAATCTAATAATTCAGCAGGGCTAAGCATTTTCCAAATATTTTCATTTTAAATCAGGTTTCAAGGGTGATATTTAAGTGGTCAAGGATGGTCATGCATTAATTGGGTTATCACTTAACTCCAATCAACTTAATGCAATAGTTTTCATGATTTATACCGCAACAGAATTATTCTGACAAAAATAACAAACTCCAGCACTATTCCTAAAATTGAAATTCATAAAATCAGTTTATATCTGCAGTAAAATGGAAAAGCCAATCTGGCGTGAGACGGCCTAATGCCCTGCAGGTCGGCCCACTCGACCACCCGCACGCGCGCGCTGCCCACATAGCAGAAAACCCCCCGAATAAGATGGAATTAAACACGTGATCCACTTACAACTATTCACATGAGTCACAGTCTTTGCAAATAACCCCCTATAATTTCCTTTCTTCAAACCCGACGCCCCTCTATCACCACCACAGTGCACACCCGCGCGCGCACGGCGGCGCAGCTACGGCGTCGCGCCGCCGGTGGCTCCTCCGATGAGGGAAAAGACCACCGACGAGCTACCCTAACCCTAGCGCGTTACCCTAGGGACCTATCCTGTTGGATATAAGTCGGTGGCGAGCTCGACGCCACCTATGGCGGCTCGGTCACGGCGGCGCAACGTGTCCTGGCCACAACGGGCCGGTAGAGTTCAAGGGGAAGGCTTAGGGAGAACCAGGAGCTCACCACGGTCCTAGACTGGTAGCTGGTTGGAGCGGAGACAGCACGGGAAGACGGGCTTGACGACGACAGTGTCCACGGCGGCGTTCACCGGTGACGAACTCCACGTTCCCGCAAACCTAGGGCACCAGACGAAAAACCATCGCGCGCATGAGCAACCATGGAGCACACCGAAGCCGAAACACGCAAAACTAGGGTCTAGAGCTCACCCGAGGAGCCTGGCCATGACAACGAGGCCCACGGGGAGCACCGGCCAAAACCGAGGGAGAAGATAGCGGCTCCCAAGCTACTCCGGCGATGGCACGCTACCAAACTAGACCCAAACGATGCGCAAGGGAGTGGAGAGGCTAGCAGTGTAGGCAATTTGACAATGGTGGATCAACGGTGGCGAATTTAACCGGGAACCAAGAGCTCACCGGAGGAGAGGAAACGAGGAAGGAGGAAACCGCGAGCTCATCGGTATTTAAAGGACGGCTTGGAATGGGAGAGGTGGTCCACACGGGTCGATTTTTCACCGTCGTGGGTGCAGGAGACGACCAGGACGGCCGGTGACGTGCGTCACAGCCACGGCCATGCCTGCACAGGCAAGCAGGACAGGGGCCATACCCTAATTACTATAGAATACCTTTTCACCTTTTGACCTTTGGGTCAATTACTTTTTATTTTGTATAATAACTCGAAAAATCATAAATATAAAAGTTGTAGTATATTTTATGCTGAACATGTTTGGTTTTTGAACCACATCCAAATTTTAAATGGTTTTGAAGCAATTGAAAAGGGGGGTAAATCCACTTTTTGGATTCCATTTGCAATTCAGTGAAATTCACAAAACTTTTCTCAATAACTAGAAAATCTGTAAAAATAAAAGTTGTTCTACTTGTTAAGATTTACAACTTTTATTAAAGGTGTTTGCTTGGATTCTTGATAATTTTTGAAATAGTATTTCAAATTTGAATTTCAAAACAATAATTAGAGTTTTATGTGATTTTCCACTTAATAACTTCTAAATTACCCAAAATAAAATTTGTTCCATTTTTAAAGGGTTACAACTTTTATTAAGGCAGCACCATCATATTCCACTTAGTTTTTAAATTAGGGTTTTGGGGTCCGATTTAGGGTTTAAAATTGGATTTTCCTTTTTAATTCTCTTTTGGATTTAGGTGTATACAAACAAATAGGCACTTATACACCAAAGTCACTCTAAAGTACCTATGCACAATCATATGCAAGAATAAAATTTATTTTAGTTGATGCATAGTTACTAGGTTTTATGCAGGATGCTTTGCAAATAAACATGATGACATGGCAGGTTTTAGTTATAGTAACACCAGAGGTGTTACACAGGCCATCTAGGTGATGTTGATCACCAAGAGTAATAAGCTTAAACTCTCACTTGACTCACACAAGCCTAGGAGAATGGATGGATGCACACTCGTTGCTCTTGATCACAATCTAGAAGAGATTGCTTACTTGGATTGGAAATCACTCAATCTCTCTAGTGCTCTTGCTCTCTCTCAAGGTCTCAAGGTGTTCTCAATTGTTAGAAGTGGCAAGAGACCCTCCATGGATGAGTAGAAGGAGCATAAATACCCCCACACAAGCCCATGGCCATTAGGCACAAAACACCTTTTCTGCGGGTGCACCGGAACTTGTTTAGTCCACACCGAACGCGTCTAGTGCAGCGTCCGGTGTGTCTCAACGGTCACTGTAATGGCGGGTAATTAAAACATACCAAACACGCTAGTGTCTGGTGCAGGAATACCCTCTCTAGAACCTCTCTTCATGAACACTAGACGCTCACCGCAGTGTCTGGTGTAGTGTCCAGTGCTGTGTCCGATGCTGTACCCTAGGGCAGGTAACACACCAGACATGTGAGCACCCACTGCCCTACGTTTGGTGGCCATAAACACGCATCCGCTGCACTCTGTGACCGCACCGGATGCTCTAGCCCGCGTCAAGTGCAGTGTCCGGTGCACCAAATTGCTCTAAATCTTCACCGAATCGAAACCTTTCCAAAGCGAAGTTTGTTCAACTTGGTTACCAAACTCTCTCTACAGAACCTAGAACTAAGTTTGACAAGTGTGCACAACACGACCATATCTATGTCTTGTCTAGATCAAGCTACCCATTCAAACCCCCCTCAATAGTACGGCCAAACGAGAAAACAAAGCCTAAACTACTCTAAGTGCCTCTCAACTCCAAACAGTAATCCGTCCTTAGCCTTGTCGTCCATCCTCTGAAAACCGAGTTGAATTCCATCTCCGAGGGCTTGAACCTTCTTATTATTATGACCTAACCACTATGTTATCCTGCAAAACACACGTTAGTTATAATAACCTCCCGTTGTCATTAATCACCAAAACCACTAGGGCCTAGATGCTTCACAGGTGTTGAAGAGTCAATGCTGAGAGCATACTTTAATGCAAATAAGCAGTATGAGGAAGCCCATGAAATTTGTATCGGGACTTTCTGGGGTATCACATGGCGGTATGATGGTAAATTCTGACAGGAAAGGGAAAAAATCTGTTTTCCATGTTCGTAGAGTCATCTCGGCTCATCCTGCTGAGGGAGAACGCTACTTTCTCCATGTTCTCTTAAACAAAGTTCCTGGTGCTACCTCATTCAAACACCTGAGGATTGTTGACGGCGTGCTCCTCCTACCTTCTTTCCATGAAGTTGCAGGAAGGAGGGGTCTTATCGAAGAAGACAATATCTTGGATGAATGTCTAACTGAAGCTACTTTCTTCCAGATGCCTTCTTCTCTGCAAATTATATTTTGCAACGATATTGGTATTCTACGAGCCAAATGTTGTGATGGGGTTGTGGAAAAAACACTACGATGCAATGTCAGAGGACTATAGCTGCAATAATCCATCCTTGGACCTGGTGCAACAGATAGTTTTGATAGACATTACAAACATGCTACAGTCTATGGGGAAGGACATAAGGTCATTTCCTCTCCCAGATATTGATCACACATATGACAATGTTAGCCATATTCCTAGTGAGATATTTGAGGAAGCTAGCATTGAGCAGAATCCCAAAGATGTGCTATTGTGTGACTCACTCAGTACCAAACAGAGGTCTGTCTATGATGAGATAATGGCCACTGTCAATAGCAAACGAGGTGGGTTGTTCTTTGTGGATGCACCTGGCGGGATGAGAGACACCTTGTTATATCGAGCACTTCTCGCAACATCCATAATGCCAGGTGGGAGGACAATCCATTCATGTTTCAAGATACCCCTCACTCTTGAAGAGGCCGTGTAGCTTTACAAAACAGAGTGGTACTACCAAGTTATTGCAACAAGCATATCTCATAATTTGGGATGAGGCATCTATGACAAAGAGGCAAGCCGTGGAAGCACTAGACAGCAGCCTATGTGATATAATGGGCCGGCCATAAATGTCATTTGGTGGGAAGATTAATGTCTTTGGTGGGGATTTTAGGAAGGTTCTCCCTGTTGTGCGGAAAGGACCGAGGACTCAAATAGTCGGTGCTTCTCTATGGAGGTCGTATCTTTGGGAATCCATGCGCCACCTAAAGCTCGTACGCAACATGAGGGCTCAGAGTGACCTGTGGTTTGCAGATCATCTATTGTACATTGGTGGTGTAACATAAGAGGTTAACAGAGATGGTGATGTATGAATTCTAGCGAGATCTGCGTCCCATACTCTGGCAATGCCGAGAAGGATCTTCATACATTGATCAACACCATCTTTCTAGATATAAATGCGAACATCATGGACAAAGAATACATAACCATCAGAGCAATTTTATCTACACATAATGATTCTAAGGACATGATCAATATGAAAATAATTGATATGTTCCAGGGTAGCGAGATGGTGTATTATAGTTTTGACTCCTTGTTAGATAATCCACATAACTACTATCCATCGGAATTCCTTAATATTCTAACCCTCAACAGGCTGCTCCGGACATCTTGAAGCTCAAGCTCGGATCGCTTGTCATATTGCTTAGGAATATTGACCTGCCAATGTGTTATGCAACGGTACAAGGCTGCTGGTATGGATATCCGAAAGAAATACGATTGGTGGGGCAGCATGCTGGGAAGCGAGTATTCCTTCCTCGGATATCGCTGACTGTCCGATGATGAGATGTTCCCATTTCAGTTTAAAAGGAAGCAATTTCCTGTCAGGTTGAGCTTCGCCATGACGGTCAACAAGTTACAATGCCAACTTATACCGAACGTGTACACTGTGATGTGTAGAACCACGTCAAGAGTGAATATTAAGATCCTTGCCCTTCGCCTGATGCAGATGCACCAGAGGAGGAGCCAAAATGATGGAGAAGAAAAATGCTAAAAAGATTGACAAGGGAAAAAATAAGAATGTGTCAAATAAAAAAACAATGATAAGAAAATCTCTATAGTGGATGGAACTTTCATGAAAAATATTGTATTTAAAGAGGTTCTAATGCCATAAGTGAGGTTATAGAACATTACCTGCATTTTTCATTCAATTTATATAGTACAAATATCATTTCACTTATGCCATATTTTTTTGTTGTTCCCAGGTATTTTAAAATGGTTTATCGGATTCTATGCGGAAATGTTTTTTTTACACATTACATGTTATATATACTGGAATAAACTATGTGTGATGGCACAATCAATATTGAACATGTGATTTATAGTTACAAAAATGACACTTTGAGTGTTTTGTTCATAATATTTGGTTCTGTAAGCATTCATAACTATTACATGTGTATGTTCTCAAAACCATGAGTTTTATCTACTTCCCACACTTTTCTCATGTGCCAACGTGGGATCTACCGAATTAGCATGTGCATAATTACGAACATAGATGACTTGAATAGAATCAACAAAGCAAGTTAGCGGTAACAATGAACAATAGTGCTAAACAACACCATACTAGTGTTGATCTACTGTAGTTGTTCACCGTCACTCTATTTTTGTTTTAGAGTTTCAGTTTCATCAGTTTGTCTTCCTTTCCGGTTTCAGTTTCGTCAGAGTTTACTTTTGTTTTAGTTTCGTCATTTAAGGTTATAGTCAGCCTGACACGTGTTTGGTTCGTGCATTGGCAAGTCTGAGTCCTGCGCGGCTCTTATGTAGTCGTGGGATGGCATGATCGTAGTAGCGCTGGTACCGCGCATTCATAATCTTTATGTACCATAATAGAGAATCCAAAGCCGGTCGAAGTGTCTACAAAAAAGAGGAGACATTCTGAGGTTGAATGCTTAGTGCTTCGAGAGAGCACACCTCAACATATACAAACTCAAAGAAAATCCTCACAAGTCAATTCCAATCAAGATCCTAATGAGTTTTGGGCATTTGGGGCCATGAAAGATGTGCCAAAGAACCAGGAAGAGGTGATTGAGTTACTGTGCAATTATGTTATGGCAATTTAGGGTGAAGTGGTTGAACTAAGCTACATGCTTATTTTAATTACTTTACATATAGTAGTGTGCTCTCTTAAAATTAGATCACCATCATTTGTGTCTAATGCTTTGCAGGAGGCCTTGGGTTAAAGGTTTTTATCCCTCCATGATCACGCTAAGTGTCAAGAAACTTCAAGAGTTGTTAATGGGCGATCGAGGCATCTTTGAGGACTATTTCAACTTAGGTGTCCGTTTTCAAGCATATCGAGAATACACAACGATGGCACAATACTATAATATTATGAAGCATCACATGGAGTTGCGTTTCTATGTAAGCACATTTTTATAATTATTATCAAGCTATATTATATGACTAATTTGTTGTTCTTCTAATTATATAAACTATACCAATCCTGATTCTTGATATCCTTCTCTTCTAGAAAATGTGTGCTTTAACACAAGGCACAGAATACCGTAAAAGATACAGTGCAAAAGAAATGGCTGTTGCAATTGATGTATGTGAGAAAATGGAATATAAGTTACCATAGTGCTGATATGTAAGCCGTTTGTTCCTACTTTTATTACATGTTTCCTTATTATATTCTACTTAGTACTATGTTTTAAGTTTCTTTTGCCATGGCTGCATGTTTAAAAATATAGTTTTCGACTAAACGCTTATCATGATTAACCCAAGACCCGTCAAACAATGGTGTAAAAACACACCAGTGTTGATGTATGTCAGAAAAACTCTTGGATTTAACTTACAGTACGAGAAAGCGGTGAAGGTACATAACCCTGGATGTGATGAGGATATCTTCAAATGGAAATTCATCTGCGAAGAAAACATCGCAGATAACATAGATAGGTAACTAACTCAAAGTTAATATCACTTACAATAATAATAATTATGCTCTAACCATTTCTATATATTACTGATGGTGATTTTTGTCACAGGCACTATACCTTATTGGTGTCGGTATAGAATAGACCTAAAGCCATACATATTTGTACGATAGGTTAACATACTTAGTTTTAGGGTTTCTGACAGATTTTTGAAGACACATTGTTACACATGTGATAGGAACTAATATTTACATATATACTCGAACCTATATACAGGATGGTATAGAAATACGGCAGTTGGCGCATGAAAGAAAAGGATGTCGGAAATATTTTTCTAGTGATATAAAATATTATCTTAACTGCATCAGGGAAAGAACTATATAATAGAGTTTATAAACCTAGGATGGCGCACTCCTTTAACTGTTCATTTCATAAACTTTACTTATTTTTAATTAAAAACAAATATCACTTTAACGTCGGTATTAAATTTCATCGTAATATTATCTTATTGTGAATCATGTGTTTCTTATATATAAATTTACCTATATATAAATTTATCATTATGTAACAATGCATGAACATGAACCTAGTAAGCAGACAAGGACCTAATGACTAAGAGGATATCCTCCGTTGTGGAGCTTCAACGTAGACGAAGCGTTATAGTTTTAGAAACTGACACGACACCACATGATGCACCACCATGTTTTGGAAGTTTGCCCTTCCCTGCTTGAGCCTTACCGACCTAGTTGTGCTTCCGCTTATGTGCCTCTACGGCTCTACCTTCATAAAGTATGTAGCATCAGTTAGCTGGGTATTATTAGTTATTAGATATTGGTTGCTAAACTCTCGGTGGTGGATAGGTATAGAGGCACAAGATAAAAGTTGCACATAGAATCAAGTTGATCCCTAGGTTAGGACAAAATGCACAGTTTGAACATTTGCATGAACAATTATTCCTTGTTCCTTGTTTGTAAACATTGTTTTAGACATCATTAAATACCGATTTATTTGTTACCCTTTTCCTCTTCTCATTACTCCCAAATAGGGCAGCTGAAGGTATGTCTAACGGTTAGAGTTAATGGTAACTCCAGCTCTTTGTCAATGTTTCGGGTTTAAGACTTGTTTTAGGGCCTATTTCGTATGCATTGTTTTTTCCCTGTAAAATTAAACTGATTCCTGTTGCATAATTCCTACGAATTTCCTAAATTCCAAAGAAAGAAATTGGTTTTATGATCCCTATGTAACATAGGAATTTCATACAGAAATTGACTGAAATCAGTTTATTTTACATGAAAAAACACAGAAAAAAGTAAAATATTCCGACATCCCAAAAAGAGAGGGAAAACTTATTTTCATTAGTCATTCCTAGATAAAAACTGATCTTTCCGGTCACTGAATTTTAGAACAGGGAAAATATTTCTGGTTCTAACTTTCAATCCCATAATCATTTGGCAGTTCTTTCAAAACACAATTTCATTGGTAATATTTTGCTGTTCCTAAAGAGAAACAGTACAGAAATTCCCTACCAAATACACCAAACTTATCGACACAACAATCTTATATAAATGCAGACAGTAATGCACCCTAACTTATCGACACAATCTTATATAAAAGAAGACAGTCATAAATGCATATCATTTCGAAATAGATGCCACAAAACTCTTATGTGCCGCCATATAGTTTCTTAGGTCAATATTTTCTTGTAACTGTTCAAGGAGGACGAAATCAGATGGCCTCAAATGAGCACTAAACACTCTAAGGTAGATTTATGTATTATACATGTAAACAATATACGTGGGCCAACCAAAATGTAGGCTCATATAGTGATCGCCAAAGGTTTTCTCATCAAGTAGCCACTCTCACTGATAGCCTTACAACAGTCATGATGTATTATAATATCGGTTTGCAATAAAAAACAAACATACAAGAAAGAAAAGTTCATCGTCTGCCATTAAAAAGGTCTTATCTTCAAAGCTCGCTCTACAGTTTCCTTTGAAAAACCTACAGTGATAACTATGTAACTAGAAAACCAATATTGATCACGGATACAACTGCATCAACTAGCGCAGTTTTACAAATCTTTTGAGTTAGAGCAGAGCAGCATTAGCACGCATCCTCTCTTGAAACTGCCATAGCAATTCACGACAAAAGAAATTAACTTGCACAGCAGAGTAGCAGTAGAAGCTACTGCATCATTCTTGTTCTAATTAACAAGATTGGACATCAAACCAAACTGAACAATGAATTCTTTAGGGCATCACAACTCTTAATGGAAAAAAAAAAAAAAACCCTGGCAATGTAGGTAAAGATCAGGTGAGCTAACAGAACATAAAATCCTCGCTCGGACCTTCACAGACATAATTGCAAATTGGAAAGGAGTTCAATTACACAGTAAAAACAAGTAAAGGGCAACCGAATACTGACACTATAAAATACTGAACTGCTGAAAAGCATAACTAAATCATGGGTCCAAGAAACAAACAGAGCCTGAGATACATGTTGCACGAGATCCCCATTGTAAAGCTTAAATAGCAACAGAACAAGATGCAGATGCAACTTAGGTCCCTACCTCCAGGGTTAAATATCAATTAAAACTATATGCATCATTGATAACAAAGATTACAAATTACAATACAATGATTTTAACAATCTATGAACAAGCAAGTACAACACCCCAACACCACAAGATTTTTTTTTTTACAACCATGCTATGCATCTAGGGCAACTATCAACTGAACAGAGGCAGGCTTCGGCATCTATAAGATTGGTTAATTATAGGAGCGCAAATTAGAACTATTGTCGCCATTCAAAATTCCAAATCTAATAATTCAGTAGTCCATATAAATTAAATAAACTCTATAGTGTGCACCGGCCAAGCAGGTAGACCTCATGACACTGTTCTTCCATAGCAAATCGAAGCTAAGTAGAGATTTTTCGCCCATTTGTCCTGTAAACATATCATTAGTATGTGCAAATAGATGTTCGATCTGAGGTTAGATAAAAGGGAAAGAAATATCAAGTTACCTTCACATGCTGGCTGGGGAAAGCAGAAGTTCTTAGGGTTTCCTGTGTTTCATCAGCAGGTTTCCTTTTGGGGATGCTCAAGATAAATGCTGCCTGATCCCATGTAGCTGCAGTAGCCGTGATGCGAAATCCATTATCCCAGCGTCGATGGATGCCCTCACTTGGATATAAAAAGTCAAGCTCCACAACCTAAAAACAAAAACGTAAAAATAAGCAAAGATAACAATGTAGTTTTCAGCATATGCTTTTCTTGAAGGTTCTTGAGATTCAGCAATAACAAGGCATGTCAGATATGTTCTTTTTTCCAGGATAGTAGATAATTCAAAGCAAAGGCCAGTCAACTCTTAAAACATACTAGACGTGAGCACATCAACATACCTGCGCCGAAAAGCCAGAATTCCGGGACATGACCACTGCCCACCGACTTCCTGCTGTGGCCATAGCAGTAACATAAAAACCCTCCTTCCACTTTTTGTTTATCCACTTGAAAGGGAATGAATCGCTTACTTTGTAGGATTGCTGGGCATATTGTGTTCCTGGAGAGGACAAAGTCAATTCCAATCTACATTGTATATACAAGTGCAATACCATAAACTGTCACAGCTTCCAGCTAAAAGCTTGCAATCGCAGCTTGACAAAGAACATATGCTCCATACAAGATTAAACTAGTCATATGCTCCATACAAGATTAAACTAGTCTGGTAAATCTCACATTCTCACTAACATAACATGGTGGGAACGAAAAGTAGAACTTTTTATTACACAATTTTATACTATAGGTGCACACGAAAAAGTAGAACTTTGTACACAATTTTAACAGGGAGTATTTTTACGGAGCCCAGGCACCAATTGGATTACCTCTCGACATGACCACCAGTGAACTGCCATTGTTTGCCCCTGCTAGCGCAGTGATATAGAAGTTCTTCTCCCATTGCTCCATTATCCATTCCTGAAAGCAACACACATTATATCAAAATCAATGGCAAAAAAAAGAAAAGAGCAGACCAGCATAATATCAAGTTTTAAATGCTATTCCCTCCGTTCCAAATTCTAGTACACTTGGGTTTTCTCCTAAATGAAAATTAGCTTTGTCCAGGTTTTACAAAAATTTATTAACATCTACAAGTTCAAATGAATCCACCATCAATACATGAGACATATTTCATGGAGAATTTAATTGTGAAACTAATTTGATGTTGGTACACTATTCTTAAACTTTGTCAAAGCTAGAGGGGTTTGACTTAGGACAAAGCCAAAGTGAACTATAATTTGAAACGGAGGGAGGACAGCAAATAAATTAAAGTGATATGAGATTGCTAGAACACAAAAAGGGGAGCAACAATTAATAGCTTACCTTGTGAAGAAAATATGGAGAAAGTTCATATACTTGAGAAGTAAATCCAGTGCCAGCATCCATTATCAAAGCCCACAGATTTGAACAAGCGGCGACAGAGCTTATAAACAAGCCATCTTCATTTCCCTTTGAAATGTGCTGAGCTAACCTACTGTCCGCAACATTGTAGTGATACCTGCAACAAATCATGGTTAGAGACTTTAAAGTGTTTTCTTTCTACCTAAAGCAAACACCTATGTGGTTCGTACCTCTGTTTCATAGGCCGCCTGGCATTGTAAACACTAATCCATTGGGTCGCAGGCATTCCCATCCTAATCTTCTTCTTGGGCTGCTCATCATCATCTTCTTCCATCATAAGGCGACCTCTCTTCTGGCCTACCTGATATATAAGCTGGTACAAATTCATAAAAGTATACGTTAGCATCTATACAAATCATTGTACTACATAGAATTGTACTGGTAGAAATAACCAAATGGCCCAGAAGCCTTGGTACCAAAACAATGGCTACAAGCAATCTTTAGTTAACAAGGACAAGGAGCAACAAGGTTGGATAGAACAATACCTTCTGAGCACCATCTGTATTGATTGGCCTTATGTCTGGGTTTGGACCAACAATGCCATCAAAAAGAGAAATGCACTTTGCATAGTTTGGTTCTTCATCAAACTTTAAGTTCACAACATACTCAATAAATTGTCGGAAAGGTTGTGGGCAAAAGCAACACAAAGATTCTGGAGAAGTTGCCATCTTTTTCTTGCAGACCAGGAAACCTTTATTCTCGCCCTAAAATCATTTTTGCAGAAAAAATGAGTAAGGGGGAAAAGAAAAGAAAAGAAAAGAAAAGGATGTCGGTAATTAAGAAAATTTCAAACTTGTAACAAAGTTCACCTGGTATCCTTGCCAAGGAAGGCGACCACGCAGAAGAAATACAAGCGTGTAGGCAAGGGATTCTAGGTCATCCCTCCTGCTTCCAGTTCTCCCCAAATGAGCATGCACACTAGCATACCGAACAGTTCCTCTGTTCCATTAAACAGTGATGTATGACACAAAATGTAAGCATAGAAGTAGAGGAGAATAAAGTCATGGAAGATAGAGCCTAGTGAAGTATTTCTATAGCAAACCTGAACACATCAGGCCTCTGATCATATTCAACGTGCTCTCCTGTACCAGTGTCTTTCCATCTGGTAGCTGTGTTCACAAATCAACGTTAAGACAACTAACATGTATATTTGAAGGCTCATGGGCCCAATATATCACTAGAATGTTCCTCTAAACTGAAATATAAAACATAAATACCTAAACCAAGGTCAACAAGAAAAAGTTTCTTCTCTTCTAGGGTGCCTGGAGGTCCAAGCAAAAAGTTTTCTGGTTTTACATCTCCATGGACGTACCTATCATAAAAAAACGATTTTTTTTTTTAGCTAATATTCTATACACAGTATACAAAATATATTAGTATCCTTTGACAAGACTATATCGGATACCCTTTTGAGTGCATCTTCTCCAGTATGGAAATTGCTTCTATAGCAATGCAAGCCACCATTTCAACAGACATACTGTAAACGAACAAATTGAATCAGTTAAAAAACTAAGAAAACCAAACAAGAACAATGAAGAAAAAATTAGAGCTGCATTAGATACTTACGAGTGAGAGTTATTATTCCAAACATCCCACAGGCTTGGCCCCAACATGTCCATAATCTGCACAGAAGTTACCTTGCATGAGAAACATACGCCACCAGCGAACAGGGTTCTTTATTAGGTACTCCCTCTGTCCGGTTGAATATGCAATTGTGGGAAGCGTGCCGGTCAAACCGTATCAACTTTGACCAAGTTTATAGCAAAAAATATTAACATTTATGTCTCAAAATAAATTTATTATGAAAATATATTTCGTAACCGATCTAATAGTACTTATTTTGTCTCGTAAGAGTTAGTATTCTTTTATATAATTTTAGTCAAACTTTGCGATGGTTGACTCCTCGATATGTGAGAATTGCATATTCATTGGAACGGAGGGAGTAATCAAGTAACCAAGCCTTCAACTATTTTTCCAGCTATAATCATGGATCAAATAAGCTGAACAATATTGGAATGCACAGGCACTGAGATTGATTAAAAGTTATCTCAAGCTTGCTTGCGCAAATAAAAATGGCCACCAAGTAGT
Organism: Eremochloa ophiuroides; assembly: GCA_038502445.1. Taxonomy (NCBI): domain Eukaryota; kingdom Viridiplantae; phylum Streptophyta; class Magnoliopsida; order Poales; family Poaceae; genus Eremochloa; species Eremochloa ophiuroides. The sequence continues at coordinate 24,099,543 of JAHLJS010000008.1, forward strand.
TTTAGTGAACACTGCACTGATTTGTGATATGAGATAGAAAAGTTTACTGGACAACACATTTGTTGTTACACATTGCAAGTTAGGATTACTTATTTTGAACAACACAGCTTATTTTGGAAGCTTGGCAGTTTGGACTACCTGTATTCCTGTCCCTTAAAACTACCAGACAACCATCTCCAAACCATCCATTGCCACCTGTTGCTTCATTCTCTCTACTCTCCCTCTCATAACTCCTCCCTCCCACTAATAGCAGCTTCTGCTGCTGACTGCTACACCCATCTTCGAGCTATACTTCGAGCTATACTCAGTAGCTATGGTAGCACAACGGAAATGGTGGTGCCAATGGCAAGCTTCAAAAGCAGTTGCAACAGTGGTAGAGGCAACCATCTCTGTTGTTAAATTCTCTCAATAAACCAGTCATAGGTGATCCATGCCGTCCACCTCCCGGCTCCAGCCACTAGGACACAAACTCATCATGTTATTAGGGCACAAGTGGGTTGCGAGTGGTGCTTCGATTGAGCTGTTGAGATATAGTGTGCAGCTGACTGGCTGAGTACAATAGTGGTCCCCATCTCCTACATTTTCCTTTTTTTCTCTGATACATATGCACAAACTAAGCTAGTGTAGTGTGAAAGCCATACTTGATTGAATCAGATGTGTAACTTTCGGGGACCAAGAGGGGAAAAAACAAGCGGGAGGAGGTGGAATGAGTCATCAGCTGAAACTAAATTATTGTTTTATTCAAAACAATAGTTAATACAACTATTTATTTGACATTCAAATGAGTGGGAGTCAGAGATGCAGTAGTATCAAGCAAAGACAGTCACCAGCTATAGGTTGTGAAAGTAATTTGAGGACCATTAGAGTCTATAAGCAATCTTAACAAAAAAATATTGTATAGAACACTAAGTAACTGATTGGTTTTCACTGAAAGAAAACTATTATACTAGTTCTGAACAGGCGATGCTAAAGGGTAAAGCTTTTCTTTCGATAGGCCCATCAGTGCACAAAAAGGAAAAGAAAATCACTAATTTCACCGTGTGAGTGGTCTTGACTGACACCCTGTTTACCTCATGATAGCTATGGGTCTCCCTAAGTGGGTTATTAAGGCTATTGATAAAGGGCGCAGGGAATTTCTTTGGGTTGGTTAAGAAAAAGCAAATGATGGCAATTGTATACTCTCTTGGGATATTTGTAGCAACTACTGTATGGAGGACTTGGTATACATAATCTGGAAATCTTAGGTTGGTCCCTCCGTATCTGCCGGCTTTGGCTTGAGAAAACCAATTCCGCTCGCCCATGGGCTGGTCAACCTATTCAGGTGCCACAAATTGCTCAAGCCTTTCTCAGCGTGGCGGTTGAAACTTTTGTTACCAATGGGCAAAATACATTGTTCTGGACAGAGAGATGGCTGGGTCGAAAAACCATAGCTGAATTGGCATCTAATCTTTTCCAGGCTATTCCTAAGAGGATCATTAAACAATGCACAGTCGCCAAAGCCCTGGTTGCCCGACGTTGGATACCTGACGTAAGAAGGGCTCTCTCTGTTCAGATTCTTACAGAATATCTCCTCTTATGGGACTTGTGCAAGGTTTCACAGTGCAACAGAATGTCGCCGATCAGCATGTTTGGAAGCTTACTAGGTCCGGTTCTTACTCTAGCAAGTTGGCCTACAATGCCTTCTTCATTGGTTCCATACGTTTTGCTCCTTGGAAACGAATTTGGAAATCATGGGCTCCTCTTCGCTGCAAGTTTTTCATTTGGCTTGCAGTAAAGATATCGTTGTTGGGGTTTTCTTCCGCAGTGTTTCAGACCTTTCTTCATACGCAGCTCTCGTGTGTTCGAGAAAAATCACTAATTATTGACTTCTATGTCACCTCATCAATCATGAAGTGCATAGGGGGATGGGGATGGGTTTATAGTCAGAGTGGTGACTATACCTTACCAGAACCTAATAACGAATTAATGCCAATGCCAGTTTTGATTACAGTAAGGGTTTAGGAAAACTGAAGCAACAGCAAGAAAAGAATTAATCAGATTTAACTTAAGAGGACAGGCCCGGCACAGTGGTAGAGTGACTCCAATTGTGCATGTCCTGAGGTTTGGACCAGCCTCATTTCAAAATTTTGCAATGGTAGGACGCTCTAGAAATTCACATCCTCAAACACCACCTGTGTGTGGGGAGCTTAGGGTGTGATTGGTTGCTTACATTAGCCTAAGCATGCATTAGACCTTATGCAGCACAACCCAAGGCAGTACGAACATATGCAATGTTTTTGTGTTTGGTAGCTCTGCCACAGGCACTGGTTGCTTACACTGCATGTAGCCACATTCACGTCTAGAAGGTGTCTCAAGTTTCTAGTAAGAGAGGGGAGGTGAGAATAATTCATTTTTGTGTCCCAATCGCCTTGTGCAAAACTTCATTGCCTAATACGGCCTAATCTAGTGTGCTAGCAAACACTACACCGGACCTACTTTGAACACTGTGCAAGCATGCATAAGAGCTTCTGCAGGCAACCAAACATAGACAAACTGCACTGCACAAGCCTAGATATAGATTAATGCAGGCAACCCTTAATGAAAGGAAAATTTAAATGCTGTTGTCTTAGGCAGCTTAGAGGTAGGAAAATTTTAAAGATAATGGCTTAGACAAGAAGTGCCACATGAAACCTGGAAAATGTTGAAAAGTAGTAGCAAGCATGTGTGTGCACAGAAAATATATAATTGTATTGCCTGCTTCATTACCATGATATAATACTCTCCCTGCTTCCCTTTGTAGTGTACTCTTGGTACGCCATGAATTCCGCTAAGAGTGCTGCAGGATGGATGTTTTATATAAAAACAAAAGTTCATATTAATTCCAGGTGGAACATGCAATAAATGGAAAAACAAGGCCAAGAAATCAGTGCAAGAAGAAAGGACAAATTGGTCACTTACTTGTAAACTTGCCACTCATAAGGAGCACCATAGTTGCAACCTTTGCTGGTTCGATGTTCAAATTTGATTGCAACCTAGTATGAAGGAAAAAAGTTTACGCTAATGTGGCTAGGATAAATCACAATTAAGAATTCTAGAGAAGGCATAAAGACCTCTAAAGCATTTGCGCCAGGCGCCCTGTCACTAACACTAGGAGAGGAAATACGGCGACCAACATATACTTGCCCAAATCCTCCCTTTCCAAGCTTTCTGTCAAGTCTGTAAGTAGGTGAATTGCCAATTTGAACCTGTTCCAGCACATAAGGAAATGATAAGCATGCCACCATAGTCAAACACAGCATACATAGTTCTGACAAGTCAACGCCTAATACAGGCTAGGCCCTCTTACAGGTAGACACAGAAAGATCTGACATGCCAAAAGTCTAAGATTCTCTCGCATTGATTAAATATATCACTTTTTTTTTCCAGATGCACCTTATGCTTATTAGGGTTTAGTCGCAACACAGCAAAAGCACTTGCAAGAAAACAGAAAAATAGGGTAAAGGAAATCAAATATAAGATATCATTACAAAATGCTGGAATTTTCAGCAGCTGTACTAAGAAACTCTCATCCCAAATCAGAACAAATAATATCCATAATTTCACGTTTTTAACCTCAAGGAACTGACTGGTCACAACTTTTACATAAATTGTTGTATATCCATACTCTTCAAGTTTTTACTTCAAGGAACTCAATTGTTGGAACTTTCACTCAAATTGTTGCATAAGAAGTAATTCCCAGAAGTTATGACAGAAAACCTGTCCTTAAAGACTTACACAGAAGTCATCATATTTATTAGCTTCAATAATTACCAAAAGTATTGAATTGTATGTGGATATACTATGCATCTATTTCTCTATGTTCCAACATGTGTTCAACATTTCCATTACATAAAATTGATCCTTTCTAGTGTGGTACAGGCAATACATGTGGCGCATATAACAAATAGAACTTTGCGACATGCAGGCATTCATGTGTTCCGTTTGAGGCTTTAAGCAACAGCAACAAAGAATCATCTGGAATTGAGTATGATTAATATGGAACTATAAGATGTGCTGCCGTTACGCATATCGAAAAAATAGTAATCTGGTACTTCGAAAAACAAATGCCATAAATGGATGCCAATCTAAACATAACACCAGAATAAGATACTTTTTCCGTACAGAACATCGTTTTCAATTTACAAACAACTATGCTCGAATCAATTGGCTCCATTTCGGCATATGTCAAATACAACATTGTACCACAACTACATATTAGAAAATATGGAAGTGGATTTTTCTTTCACTCATCAAATTCATGCCACACATAAAAAAAATATAGACCAATGAAAAACTGCACCTAATTGACACATGGCATAAGCCTCATATTTGTAGGGGCTACATAAAGTCGAACACTTGAACATTTGTTTGGGGGCAATTCATAAAATTGGAGGAGGCATGACTTCTTTTTGGAATAACACTTAGGTGAAGCTGCACTTCAATTCCCTGATTTTTTTTAAATATTTGTTCAATACCAAATATTACAGTAGCAGAGGCTTTCAACAATGCTGACTCGACGGGGTCTAGTCATTGCCGTTATTAGATATCTGTTTGTTTTGGATCTCCACTAGCGCTCTTGTATCCCCCAGAGGCCCAGACCGGTGAAACAAACGTTTATAAGCAGCTTAAAGAAATAAAACTTCATATTTCCCAAAATAGCACGTCAAGTGAAGTCACATTCCACACCGGAGCAGTTCCTAACGCTCTGGCGATGAGGTGCCAAGCCTAAGAAACCAAATCCATCTATAATAATCAAGCCCAGCTAGCAATTAAAACCAAACACTCCCATCAAGAACACCTATGTGACCTATCCATGCCAGCATACTACCAAGTCGACCGAGTTCACGCGTTCCAGCCCAAATCCGACGGCGACCATTTGATACCAGCGTCTAAAAGTGGGTCCAAATCCCCAAACGCCGTCAGACTTCGGAACACGCGGGAGCTAAGGAAAAGAGGAGAGATCCTGACCGTCTCCGGGAGAGGTGTGGCGCTGCCGTCGTCGCCCGGGGCGGCGCCCGCCTTGTCGACGCTCCGGACGGCACTATCTCCGTCGTCCATCCAGGCTCGGAGGGAACCCCTCCCTTCCCAGGTCTCTACTCCAGCGGCGGACGTCGCCTCAAGGAGGAGACCGCTGCTTTCGCTTCTGCGGCGGTGGCGGCGGGTGCTCCCCGCAAGGAACCGGAATCGAGGCGGCAAGGCCTAGCTAGGGAGATGAGGAGGCGGCGGTGTCCTGGTCGGCGACGGGGAGGAGATGAGGGAGAACAAAATGGAAAGCAAAAGCAGAGGAAACGAGAGCGGCTGGAAGATTCTGGACGGAGATCTCCCTCCTCGACTACTCGTCCCCTGCAGTGGCCAGCGGACGATTCCTTCCTACAACTCGTCGCCCGCGTAGCCACTGGGTTCCGCTTCTGTCGCAGAGATACGTATTCTAGTCTAGTGTTTACGCCTTCCATTTTCGTCCTAGGGACTAGGGAATAATAACATGGGTATATCTAGTTGACACTCGAATGTTTGGAGCTTCCCTCACACTCAATTTTTTTCTGTGCCTACTGTTTATCTTCTCTAGCTGCCTCGTCGCTCCCGCCGTCGGCCACCGTCCCACCGCGGGTGCAAGGGTTCACCCCTAGCTCACCGAAGCTCCGACGAATCCTTGTTCCCGTGGCGGCCACCCTCTTCCCTCTCCCCTTGCCATCACCATCTTCTCTAACTCCGGCGTCCAACTCTGGCGAGCCTCCCACGCCATAGACCTGACCTAGCCGCCTCCCCCGATGTCAGGACCCTAAGTCGCCCGCCTCCATCCCCACTGCCGGTCTTCCCTGCCTCCCCCCGGTCGGCCCCTTCTATACCCACCGAAGTTGGCCAGAACCCTAGCACTGCTGCCGTTGTCTTTGTCTCTGATGGGGTTAGATTCAGGAGGAGGAGGAGGAGGAAGCCTGTCTCGTCGGTGCCCGCGAGCTTGGTTGCCGCCGCCGTGGTCGGAAGGGAGGGAGGAAGGAGCCGCGAGCTCCTCATCGCGTGGGATTCGACGGCGCCACTGCCTCCGCGCGCGGATCGAAGGGCGCTCAAATTGCACGTTGGCCGACGACGGAACACTTGGTTGTTGTATTGTGACAGAACCGCCTTAATCATAGGGCCCACGTGCACCGTCATCGTCCCTAAGAATCCACGATCAGTCTGCACGAGTTCCCCTTGATCTAGGTGGCCTGCCGGGTTCCCTAGAAAACCCTAACTTGCCGAGAATCTCATTGTAAGCATTGCAGTATTACAACAGCTTACACAAATAACATGAATCAGAGTAAAGAGTGCGGAAGTATTACATAACCATAGGTTTACAAATATAGATTACATTAGCCCGAACCGGAGTTTCGTAGTGGATAAGCAGTGTACAACTATACCCTTACCCAAGGGTTATATCATATACACATTCTTGATCATACGCGATCCGTCAACCAACACGGTCCCAAGCCGAACTATACACTCGGCTTACCTGCAACAGGGGTTAACAAACCCTGAGTACTGGGGTACTCCGCAAGACTTACCTGACTAAGAAAAAGAAATGAGACTCAGGAATGCAGGCTGAAGGGAGTCAAGGTAAGGCTTGAGCAAGAGTCAAAGGTTTTGCAGAAAAGCATTACTATCCTATTTCAATATTTTACTCAATTTTATTTTAATCATAATCTATAATTCCAAATTCATTCTCATATATCATCATACTTTTAAATTCTTAATTATTCTCAAAAACACCTAATTCTGAACCACTTTTCAATTATAGGTCAAAGTATCAAGTCTCCATATCCGAGGAGCAACGACGATTCGAATCGATTAGTACCCAGCTGGGGATCCCTATCCACACTGCATATGTAGCACTTAAGCTTGCATATACCAACCCCGCCTACCATAGCTTTTCTACCCCTGAACCGGTCCTGTGCCACCCGAGAACACAGTACTCCTCTCCTCTCCAGGCACGCCGGCCATGAGGGTACACGCTGTTCTCGCCATCTCTCCACTCCCAGTGCGTGGTTGTTGGTTCAAGTAGTAGAGCCACCGGAGTCAGGGCTTTTCGTAGTATGTGGCTAGTTGCAAAGTCTCGATCACAACAGGCCTACAACGAACGGTCCCTAATTCTTTTTTCGCCGGCGATATTGCATTGGGACTCTAACCCAAGTACAAGTGTCCCAACGGTTTTCAAATCCCTTTTTCCGCCAGTGGTCAAGCATTGGGACTCTAACCCAAATTCACAACCACCGAGCAAGAAAATCCCTTCTCGTCTGTGACAATGTACTGATCAGGTGCACAGCCACTGAATGAGAATATACCAATTCCCTTTTTCGTGAATTAATCAATGGCACATATGTGTCACAATAACTCAAAAGTAGCATTTTATGAAATTCTAATTTATTCGAGCAGGGCTAAGCATTTTCAAACATTTTATTTTAAAATGGGTTCTAGATATTTCAGTGGTCAAGGTTGGTAATGCAGCAATTGGGTCATCAATCAACTCCTATCAACTTAATGCAGTAGATTAACTCAAGTTATAAACGTTTTTCAAATCACAAGGAGAGGGCTGAATGCACCGGGGCTTGCCTGTGTTGCAGGTCTGTCACTTCCGTCAGAAAACCAGAGAAACCCACTTGACTTCTCTCGATGAATAATTCTTCCGTCGGGGAGAAATCAAGAAATCTTTCCAATAACCCGATCACTATACGTAAAATAATGATGCATGCTTACATGGTGCGGAATGACATGAATGAAAAATGTAGAACAAACATCTAATCAACAACCTTGAGTACAACTTTCTTTCACGGTGAAGTTGCAAAATATTTCTCTTAAGGCATAAGAGTGTTTTCGCATTTCATTTTTATTGACTATTTTAACAGTCATAGAAAGCCGCTGCACAACTTGTTCAATATCTCCCGCAATACACCATTCAAGGTACCGAGGATCATTACACTGAATGACCCAAGGTCGACAAACAATCCAAAAGTCACACAAAACCTACGGTGATTAGGTTTCCCCTTTTATCTTATTAATCATTAATGATATGTAGAGGTTACATGATTTATTAATAAAAATTCCCAATTACAGGTTAATGATGAACTTAGACAACAAGTAAAGTGCCAAGGGTCACTTTGGGTCAATACTTAATTTCAAAAGCCATACAAAACCCTAATACATTAAGGGTTTTCTTTTTCTTTTATTAATTAATAATTATACATATATTATGAAACAATTTAACTTCTTCCAGATGAGCTACAAATTTTTGTGGAGGTAGCCCACAGTACAAAATAGTGACTACATAATTTTCATGATTTTTGGATTAATATTTTAAGCTATATAATTCATAGAAGTGTCATTTATTAATTAAAGAGCACATTTTTATTTCCTACAGAAAATGCTAGAAATATCTATTTAATATTTTTAATATAAACTTCATCACACAGGGAAGATACTCAATTATTTTCATGATTTTAGGAGCAGTGAATAATTCCCTATAAAAATAACAAAACCTAGCACTATTCATACTTCAGAAATTGGAAAACACAACTAAATGCACTCGGGCTAGCTACATAGGCCGGCCTACTCGGCCCAGCCAGGCCCCGCTCTTCCTCCCTCTCGGCACGACTGAGCCGGCGCAAGTTGGCCCACAGTGGCCTTCCCCTTTCTCCAGCTCGGGCACCGAGCGCCCGCACGCGTACGCGCGGCGTCAACGCGCTGCCCGCTCGGGCTCGCCGGCGGTAACCACTCCAGCGAGGTCAAGCACCCCGACGAGCTCCCCACAAGTACCTGTACCTCTTCTATGGACTCAGCCCCGCACCTAGACCTCTAGGACCTGACTACGGGCAGCCATGGCGGCTCACCGCGGCGGCCCACTCGTTCCGGCCGACTCGGATTGGTAGAGTTAAAAAGGAGGACGCAAAATGGTTCAAGAGCTCACCATGAGTCCCATGCGCGTGTTGGTTGGAGCGGAGATGGCTCGGAGACACCTCGTCGGCGTGGACAGTGACCTCGGCGGTGCGCACAGACGGCGAGGGGTACGTTCCGGCGGCTCCGGTGTGATAACAGAGAAACGAACAGGCCGATAAGCTTCCTAGAGTTGCGAGGAACAAGACACGAGGGATGGAAAACGGACCACCTTACTGAGGCGGCCTAACCGTGATGAACCGCGCGCGGCGGCGCCCTTGCCGGACTCCGAGACGACGACGAGCCACCCGGGAGTTCCCGACAACCAACAAACTCAAAAATTGGATCAAACCGAGCGCAACCAACTGACGAACTCAGGACCAAGAGTAATTGCACGACGATGGGCCGTGCACCGGCAATTTTGGCGGCAACCGAAGCTCGACGGTGGCGGCAGGGCGGAGGAAAGAGGAAGGAAACACGGCCGCTGGTGGCTTATAAAGGACTGGGGTGACTTCAAGACGTGGTCGGGGCCCCCATGACACCAACCCGACCAGCGACCGGCAGCCACGACGACCGGCGACGCGGTCGGCTCTGTTCGCGAACAGGCGGAGGCGCCGTCCAGCCCGGGCACAGTAGCAGGCCAATGCTCTCTCAACTGATTTGGTGCAATTACTCTCTATATTACACAGCAACCCTAGAAACCCCAAAAATAAAAGTTGTGGGAAATTTCATGATGAACAATTTTGCTTTTTGGACCACATTCAAATTTTGAATAGATTTTGAGCAATTAAAAAGGGGGTAAAAGTTCAATTTGAAATTCATTTCAAATTCAATCAAATTCTCAATGCTTTTCTCAATAAGGTGAAAATTTTCAAAAATAAAAGTTGTTCTACTTGTCAAGCCCCACAACTTTCAGTAATTGAGTTTTGTCAGATTCTTCATAGTTTTTTAAAATAGCATTTCAAATTTAAATTCTAAAACACTCCTTAGGGTTTAATTTAAAATGGCAATATATAAGTTCAAAATCCCTAAACATAAAAGTTGTTTAACTTACAAAGCCTTACAACTTTCATTAAATGAGTTTGCCCAAATTCTTGATAGTTTTTGAAAGGATATTTTAAATTTAAATAAACAAACACTAATTGGGTTTTAATTTAAATTTTAACTATTAAACTTCAAAATCTTGAAAAATGAAAGTTGTTCCATCTTGAAAGGGCTAAAACTTTTATTAAAAGACCATCATCAGATTCCTACTAGTTTTTAAATTTGTATTTCAAGTTTAAACTTTAAAACTTAGATTAAGATTTTATTTGAAATTATTTTTAATAACTTCAAAATTGCCCAACATAGAAGTTGCTAAACTTTTAAAGATTTACAACTTTTGTTTAAGGCCCAACACTTAATTCTATTTAGTTTTTGATTTAGGGTTTCGGGTCCGATTAGGGTTTTTAATTGTTTTTCCTTTTTATTTTCTATTTGGATTTAGAGGCATACACACAAACAATTATTTAAATCATAAAGTCACTCAAGGGTACCTAAACACATTCACATGTGGAAATAAAAAAATTGTCTTAGTAATGCACAGTAATTATAAGTTTATGGAAGATGATTTGCATGCAATCATGATGACGTGGCACGTTTTAGTTAATGTAATACCTGGGGTGTTACATGTATAGCGTTTGCCAATAATATTATTATTATAGCCAACCCATCATTATCGGTCGTCTCACCATGAGTCCATGAGCATCGGGAAAATCCAGTTAAAATATCTTTATATGTCGGTGGTTTTTTTACTGTGCAAGACTCACTCACCATGGGATTGAATTGAGAGTCCCGAAAGGATCTACATTATCTAAAAGTCAAAAGATGGACGAATTGACGGTTCTGAAAATTTTCTTATGCCCTGTTTAGGACCGCTTTTAATCAATTTGATTATAATCATCATATCACGGGGTTTTTATTTTTCAACTGGGCTAGTCAAAGTTCTGAAGCAGCAATTAGACGAATCACAGATAATTGAAGCTGGAGAGATTATCACTTATTTTCACTGAGGATCGGATTATAAGTAGAAATAAACAATGCCTTGCACAAACTTGAAACGATGGATTAGTCTAGCAGAAATTCTGACGTTTAGAGAAACTATGAAATCAAAGCTAAAATCAGCACTAGATTTAGATATGCAAATTACCACACTTCCTTAGAGATAAATGAAGGTATTGAGGCACTTTCTTTGCCTAGTCAGTTCACTAAATGATAGATCGGAACTAAACTCTACAAAATAAATTTGAGAAAGATACAATTAACTCAAAGTAACCACAACAACCACAAAGCATGTGTTAGATGTTATTAGTTAGTTCCTGTTTTATCTCCTCCCTCCTTGTATGTAAACCCCCTTGTTCAAAAAAAATTCATTGAAGTAATGCAGGAAATTTCTCCATCAATTTTTCCTTAAAAACAACAAAGCACGCAGAACATAAAGATTTATCTCGAGGTTTAGCTAAACTATAATGAAATGTCATATGTCCCCGTTGTTGAGGTGACTACCAAGATCAGAGTCCTATTGACCACCTCATTTGCCTCCCTCAAGTTACCACAAAGCTTAGCTTGAGTTATTCACTATAACCACAAGGCTGATAGGAACCTAATCACACATCGGGAGCTCCTAGATGACGCCTAGCTAACTAAGGACAAAACCCCAAGAGTAAAGAACATGAATCCCATCGGCTTAAAGAAAACAAGTGCTCAAGACTGAAGTTCAAGTTTCCTCACCAAATCTCTTCATTTCTTTCAATCTCTTGCAAGCAAAGGGGAGTGCAAGAGAGGTCTTGAATGATCGAGAGTTGTTTTGGCTTAGGGTTGGTCGCAATGAATACACAGTGTAGCATAGAAGAGGGGTGGAGCATAATGCGGATTGGAGAGTGATTCAGCAAAGGTTTCAAGCATAAACTAAGTTCCTAGAGAGCCAAACATATACCCTATGGAGGTTGGTTGGGTTTATTAAACACAGTTCTAATCTTTATGATGCTTTTCTATGAAATATCGAAGGGGTGAAAGTCCCTAGTTTGGTTTCGGAAATTGATAAAACCTAGTTACTAACCTAAGTGCTAAGTGTGTAGTCTAAAAGGGTTAGTGTTGAGGAGGAAGTTGACATGAGCTAAGAAGTGGAGATCAAGTGAAGAAAAGGTGGAAAAGCAAAGGATCAAAGAGCTAGAGGCAAAGGTAAAAGGATAGGGCTCTTTGGTTTGGTGATCAAGGCACTTAGTGAGTGTGATCATATTTAGGATAGTTGGCCGGGCTATTAAGAGGAGAATTATTTCGTGAACCCGGTCAGCAAGTGCTCTAGGTTGCATATTAGTTGCATACACTTGATCTAACCTACATTGACTAACTTCGCCTTACTATTGCGCTTAAAACTTGCTAACAATCGTGCCTAAAAGTATGAAACACTTAGTTGTTAGCATCTAGGAGCAAGGTAGTTGAAGAGAGAGTGAAAACAGCTCTCAGAGGAGCACTGGACGCGGCTACGTTCAGTGGGTGCTCACCGGACGCGCCCGGTGTGCATTTGACCTCTCTGGAACCTCTCTGAGTGAGTATCGGACGCTGGAACAGTAACTCCAGTGCGTCCGGTGACTTGTTTCGTGCGTCCGGTGATATAGTTGAGGAACTGACTCGGTGAGTGCACAGGATGCCAGGGGCGTCCGGTGACCTAACAACGGACGCGTCTGGTGCCAATTTGAGCTCTCTGGATGCTCTCTGTTGGTGCACCGGAAATGGGCGTCGAAGCGTCCGGTGTGACTGCTCCGCGTCCGGTGCTGGCACGCTGAAAGGATCAGATAGGCTAGAGGGGGGTGTGAATAGCCTATTAAAAAATCTACAAAGCACAAGACCACAAGTTAGCAATTAACAAAGCGAAGCTAAGCACTACCTCTATGGCTACTCTATGTAAGCCACCTACCACAATATGCTGCTCACAAAAATAAGCACACAAGCGCTAGAAACTATCACAGAACCGACCAATTTTTACGAGCACAAGTACAACGATCGTATTTTAGCCGCAATCCAGTCGCACTTGAGCCAATATAAACCCGGTAGTCTGGAAATCTCGAAGGATTTCAAACATTTCATACCCCAAGGATCGTTCATTCAGCAATACCCGATCACATGACACATAAGTTCGCAACCGAATTTAAACATCAGAGTACAACATAGTCTTTTACACAAATAGGGTAGTAGCGGAAGTCAACATAGTTTTACACCACAGAGTTCAAATACGAGTACCATCACATGACCCTGTCACAGCATTCTTACAACAACTAAAGATATATAATGACCCTGCCCTCGGGTCTAGTCTTCTTCGCCCGCAGGGGTGAAGCAATTCTTGCAATACGCGTAGTAGACTACACCATCTGCAACAATGGGAATAAAACCCTGAGTACTCAATTGTACTCAGCTAGACTTACCCGACAGGGAGTAAATAAAAAGACTCTCAAGGATATGCAAGGCTTATTTGGTGGAGCTCAGAGGGTAGCATCATTTTTGCATCAAAAGCATTACTACAGTAGAACCTCAACTTATTCATTTTAATTGTGATAAGCTTCGATTTCAGTTAAACTATTTACTAGGATTAGCCACTATACTAAGCATTCACTGAATATTGTAGCAATCAATAAAATCATATGATTTCCGATATCCACAGATATCAACCTCATCTCACCATAATCATTATGCTCAAGTTATTAGCCTCTACCTCACCAGAAGATCAGTTCAGTTTCTCACTAACCAGGAGAGATGGCGATTCGAATCGATTGTACCAGCTGGCAAATATGCCAATCACAAACCCTGTCAGCCGAGCCACTGGCTTCTTGGGCCACCGTTAAATCTTTCTGAGACATAATATGTATCGCGGGCTTGGAGGGGTCCATATTCTCAGAGACAAACCCACTTCCAGGATGCATCAGGTCCCTGACCTGCCCTTGGTAAGATGGTGTCTCCGCACATCCTTCCTACCTCCAGAATATGTCTGCCTTATCACGCCCAATTCCCGGCTCAGAAAGAAATACTCGGCTTCGCGGTCAGAACGACTTATCTGGCCAGCTATGTGACGACGTCTTTCAATCTCAACTGATGTCTGGTGGCCTCAGTCCTAGTCGGCCTGCAAGCAGCACCGAAGACGGCATGACCTCAACCATGTCATGCGGCTCCCCGCTACCTAGCCTTGATTCTCTCATTAGACACTGTGGCATGGTGGCACATATAGTCCATCATGTGGAATCCAACCCCATCATCATTAGTAACCACCTATGCTCGCGAAGGACAGGAAATCCCTCGACTTCTACCGGTCTAAGCATGGCTAAGCATAGGATCGAACCCATCCCCTTGTCTAGTAATAACTTCAGGATCAAGTATAAGTGGACAAGGAATAAATGCAGCAACGGTATCATATCAACTCCTATACTTAAGTGCACAATCATACGATTTAATAAAGACCAGTGTATTTGTAAAAAGAGTAGGTGGAGACTTAGGAATGCTCCGGGGCTTGCCTTTCACAAAGTTAGTGGGTTGGTGATCCGGGCACTCCGGAAGTTCAGCTTCTTCTTCCTGACCTTCGGGAACCTCTGGCACTTCAATCTCCGGCGGAACTCCCTCCTCCGGTGGATCGAACTGCAACAGCGTCACGCCTCCCGGCGATCCTGTATGCATGATATGCATATATGAGAACTGAGAATGCACATGAAATGCAAGATAGAGATGCACGAATTAACCCATGATATGCAATCAGTTTAACAATCCACACTCATTTATTTCTTTCCTAGACAACCAACTCATACTCACCCTTCTTAAGCAAAGCATAGAACAATTTCTCGTCCCGGGTGAGAGGTCTACAACCTGCACTTAATAATTAACATGCATCAACTAACCTACCACAACCAAAAGATATTTGCTTAGAAACAATTAAATAAACCCTAGCCTATAACTGGACCTACTGTTTACTGTGACCAGAAAAATCCATAGAAATTACAGTAGCTATTACACATCCAGATTAGCCTACTGACAAAATTTCAAGTCATTTGGACAAGTATAACAGTCTACACAAAAATAACATGCAACCAGCCTTTTAAGCAATGGAAAATACTTAACACAGTGAAATGTATCAAACAATAGATTTCCTAATTTTCTTAGCTTCTTTCCAACATAACATAGCCCAGGAAAAATATTCATGTCCATAACCTTAACACATTAAGCATGGTGATTTTTGCAAGATTAAAGCATAAAAGGCACATTATACTAGACATCATATAAATAACAGTGAAACACCAGCAAACATATTTTTCATAGATTCTACTTCCCTAAACAAGATGAATGCAAGTGGAATCACATTTTTAGCACATTCCTACAATTACTTATGCATTTATCAAGTTTACAAGCAATTAACAATTTAATTATAACTGCACACAAAAAGTATTCAAAAAGTACATTTTATATTTTTCCTTGATAGAGCTCAGAAATACAAACACAACAAAATTTGGTTCACCCCAATTGGACATTTCTAGCTCCATATATGAATTTTGGAAGGTTTTACACATTTTCTGAAAATTCATTTTATAAATTAAAAACCTAAACCCGATAGAACTGCTACGTGCACCCGGCTCAGTGAACCAGAGGCGCACCCGAACGGCTGACTCGCGGGCCCCGGGGTCGACCCGACCCCACGCGTCAAAGAGCGGAACAGAGCCGCCGGCGCTGACCGGCGAGAGCTCGCCGACGGCGAGGTCTCCGGCGACGCCGAGGCTACCTACCGACTCGTGGCAACGAGACGAATCCGATGGACCAACTGCCGAGGGTCGTACTCCACCGGAGCGAGCTCGACGGCGGCAATGGCGGATGGCGGTGGTCCGGCGAACTTGCGCCGGCCGATTCCGGCCGTTGCTCGCGCGGCTCGGCCTCGTTCCGTGTTTCTGGAACTCTAGCGGACCTGTGCGTGCGACGAATCGAACTATTGCGCACGGGAGCTCACTGACCGCGCTCGCATGGCGGCACGGTGGCGAGCGGATTCACGGCGAACTCGGGTTCCGGCGAAACTACGGCGAGATAGACCTAACCGACGGTGTGGAATGGATCTACGGCTAACGGAGACTCCTAGACGAGCAAAAGAGTGGGAAGCCGACCCCGGCATCGCCCTCGTCGCGGCGACCCGAGAGCTCGGTGGCGCTCCGGCAATGGCGGACGGCGGGAAGCTTGCTGGAGCTGTACCTTAGGTCGGCTGAGGTCGGCAACGGGTCGGAAACGAAGAGCAGAGCAAGCCGAAGCTGCGCCGAGGGTGGAGCGGTCGGAGTCGGCTCGGTGGCGGCGGATTTCACCGCGGCGGCGGCGCGGCGGAAATGGCGACGGCGGAGGGGAAAGAGGAGAGCAGCGAGCGAACAGAGGGCGAGAGAGCGGGGAGAGTGAGGGCGAGCGTGCGGGAGACAGGATTGCGTGTTCCCCTTTGTAAGCCGACCGCGCGGCAGCAACGACGGCGTACGGCGCCACCTGGCGGCCGAGGCCTGACGCGGTCGCGCGATTCGCCCGAGGGTCGAACTGAATCGACTCCGATTCAGTCTCCGCGGACCCGACTGAAACTCGATTTTTTATCGATCTATAACTCGCGATCCAGAGCGTTTCAGCGAAAACTTCACTAATATGGGTTGAAGAGCTATACGAGTAGATCATTTCATATTAAGGCACTTTACTCTAGTTCGGCCTGGATTGAGAGATACAAGTCGATGAACAGGGGTACACCGAAACTGAAAACCGGTTTAGACTTAGGAAAATTTGAAAACTTCCAAAACAGCTCCAAATCTGCACTAATTCAACTTTTTGACCTTCTTCCACTCATTTTCATGAGTTGACCCAAAAATAAAGTTTGTTGCTTATAAAATTCTACACAACTTTGATTAAGGGTGCACTGACATGCAGAATCTCTAAAATGCCCTTCTTGTTTGGTCAAACAGAATAGCTTTTAAAGGGCTCTCTAGTCAACTATGAGCTAGAGGGGTATTTTGGGGATTTCACCAACATGAACATTGTTCCAAATGTTATCCTAAACATGTATAAAGCATTTAGAACCGTAAACAAGCATCACATTTGCATGTCAACACATTTTGCATAATATGGACATATAAACAAACATATAGCAATAAAAGGGAATCAAATAAAATGCAATGATAATAATGCATGAAATGACATGATCTATGCTTGATGACATGCAAATGCAAGTGTGAAAATAGTAACTAACACTAGGGTGTTACAGCCCTCCCCCCTTAAAAGAATCTCGTCCCCGAGATTAGATTTAATTACCATTGTTTAAAGAAAGACGGATAGACTTCCTTGAGGTAATCTTCTCGCTCCCAAGTCGCATCCCAATAACTTTGGTTGTTCCACACCACCTTATAGAACTTGATCACTCGGCTACGGGTGATTCTTTCTTTGTAATCTATTACTTCAATAGGCTTTTCTTCATAGGTCAAATCTGATTTCAACTTGATATCACCAAAATCCACTTGCTCTTCCGGTACTCGTAAACATTTCTTGAGTTGAGATACATGAAACACATTGAAGATAGTGGACATGTGTGGTGGCAACCGTAACTTGTATGCTACCTTCCCACTTCTTTCCAGAATTTGAAAAGGACCTACAAACCTTGGAGCTAACTTTCGTTTCACTCCAAAGCGTTGCACGCCTTTCATAGGTGACACTTTCAAGTATACATAGTCACCCACTTCAAATTCCAATGGCCTTCTTCGCTTGTCCGCATAGCTCTTTTGACGAGTCTGAGCGGCTTTGAGATGTGTTTGAATGGTATGCACTCTCTCTTCGGCCTCTTTCACAAAGTCAATCCCGTAATATCTCCTTTCGCCTAATTCAACCCAATTGAGAGGAGTTCTACATTTGCGCCCATACAAAGCTTCAAAAGGAGCCATTTGAATACTCTCTTGATAGCTATTGTTGTATGAGAACTCGGCCAAAGGCAACCATTCTTCCCACGAACCTTTGGACGATAGAACACAAGCTCTCAACATATCTTCAAGAATTTGATTTACCCTTTCAGTCTGACCAGAAGTTTGAGGATGATAAGCTGAGCTGCGAACCAAATTGGTCCCCAAACACTTGTGTAGATGCTCCCAGAAGCGTGCAATAAATTACGGGCCTCTGTCGGAAACTATCGTCCTCGGCACACCATGTAACCGAAGTATCTGAGCAAAGTAGAGCTGTGCCAACTGATGAGGACGATCTGTAGTTCGAACTGGTAAGAAATGTGCAATCTTAGTCAATCGATCTACGATCACCCAAATAGAATCGTGGCCTTTTTGCGTTAGAGGTAACCCAGATATGAAATCCATGGTTATCTCATCCCCTTTCCAACCTGGAACTGGTAAGGGTTGCAATAGGCCTGCTGGCTTAAGATGAATAGCCTTCACGCGACAACAGGTATCACACCTGGCCACATAGGCTGCAATTTCCTTCTTCATTTTGGTCCACCAGAACCTAGGTTTCAAGTCTTGATACATCTTACTACTACCAGGATGGATAGACAACTTGGACAAATGAGCCTCGTCCATAATCTGATTCCTCAACTCACGGTCTTTCGGTACTACCAATCGATCCTTGAACCACAATATACCTTTTTCATCTACTCGGAAATGAAGCATTTCTTGTTCTTTCATCTTCCTCTTGATATGATATATGCCGGGATCTGTTTTCTGACCTTCAATAATCTTGCTTTCCAAAGTACAACTGAGAGTAATATTATTCAACACCACTGGATGCACAAGATTGAACCCGTCTGCTAGCAAAGGCTGTAATACATTGCAATGAGACTTTCGGCTCAAGGCATCGGCTACGACATTGGCCTTGCCCGGATGATAGTGTACTTCTAGATCATAGTCTTTGATCAACTCCAACCACCTTCCTTGCCTCATGTTCAACTCAGGCTGAGTGAAAATGTACTTGAGACTCTTGTGATCGGAATAGATATGACATTTGTGACCCATCAAATAGTGGCGTCAAATCTTCAATGCATGAACTACAGCGGCAAGTTCCAAATCATGAGTAGGATAGTTTTGCTCATGTTTTCTCAGTTGACGCGAGGCATAAGCAATGACTCGGCCTTCTTGCATGAGAACACATCCTAACCCAGTGCCACAAGCATCGCAGTACACATCAAAAGGCCTTTCAATATCAGGTTGTGCAAGAACTGGAGCAGTGGTCAACAACGTTTGCAAGGTGCGAAAAGCTGTTTCACACTCCTCACTCCACACAAACCTGGTATCTTTGTGCAATAGCTTGGTCATAGGTTTAGCTATTTTAGAGAAATCCTGAATAAAGCGACGATAATAGCCAGCTAATCCCAGAAAGCTACGAACCTCAGACACATTTGTTGGTGGCTGCCAATCCAACACCTGCTGAACTTTTGACGGATCTACAGAAATACCTTCAGCAGATAAGATATGGCCCAGAAAAGGTACCTTAGTCAACCAAAACTCACACTTGCTGAACTTTGCATACAGCTTATGCTCCCTGAGTCTAGTTAAGACTATCCTCAAGTGTTCAGCATGATCCTCCATGCTTTCAGAGTACACCAGAATATCATCAATAAAGACTACCACGAACTTATCCAACTCAGGCATGAATACCGAATTCATTAGATACATGAAATGTGCAGGAGCATTGGTTAATCCAAAAGACATTACCAAATACTCATACAATCCATACCGAGTGGAGAAAGCCGTCTTGGGAATATCTTGTGGTCTGATCTTAATTTGATGATACCCAGATCTCAGATCAATTTTGGAGAAAACCTTGGCCTTGGACAATTGATCAAACAAGATATCAATACGAGGTAGAGGATACTTGTTCTTAATTGTCACAACATTTAGTGGCCTATAGTCCACACACATACGTAAAGTTTCGTCCTTCTTCTTAACAAAGATTGCAGGACAGCCCCACGGAGAAGAACTAGGGCGAATGAACCCTTTGTCCAATAACTCCTGGAGTTGTTTCTTGAGTTCAGCTAATTCATGAGGAGGCATTCTATATGGCCTTCGAGAAATAGGTGCCGTACCGGGAATAAGTTCTATCGCAAACTCCACATCTCGATCAGGAGGAAGTCCAGGTAGATCATCAGGAAAGACATCAGGAAACTCACACACTACCGGAATACCTTGGACGGTCTTGCCCTCAACTGCGAAAGAGAGATTAAAAAGATCCCCTCTTCGAGGTAAGGAAACTTGAAAGGTACCCCCACCCTGGGGCGCCTTCAATGTCAAAGTTCGGTTAGCAACGTCCAATACCGCACCCCATTTGTTCATCCAGCTAACCCCTAGAATTACATCCAGACCTAGCCCAGGCAACACAATGAGATGACTGATAAAACTCCTATCATTAATCTCAATACTCGCCTGCTTGATACCCTCACGTGTGCATATTTCAGCTCCAGCTGAGGTTATCCGGAAGTTACAGCCCAAATCAACGATCTGAAAGGCATGCCTTTGTGCAAATGCTTGACTTATGAAAGAATGCGATGATCCAGAGTCGAACAAAACAATAGCAGGATGCTGATTCACAGAAAACATACCCGCGGTGACTGGTTCACCTTCTGGAATTTCTTCAATAGTGGTGTGATGCACTCGAGCCTGCTTTGGATGAGGGCAATAGCGAGCAAGGTGCCCCTGTTGACCGCAGTTAAAGCATGGCCCCAGACCTTGGTTGGTCCTCACTGGAACGGCGTTGCTTGGAGGAGCGTTGTTCTTGTTCAAAGGCACTGTGAAACCTTTCTTGTAGCGCTGAGGCGCTGGCTGCTTCTTTGGAGGGGGTCTGAATTTTACTCCAGGAACAGCCGGACGGTAAGCCGGGCGATTTGCCACCGCACGACTAGCTGCTGGAGTCCTTGACTGAGAAGAGAGCTTCCTTCAAATGGCCTCTTACCTCCATTGGAAGCAGTGTGCAAGTTGTTCTGTTTCTCTTGGATATAAGCTTCACTGATGAACTCGTTAAAAGTTGTACGAGCGTTGTTCGCCAGAGTCTTCATAAGCTTGGTACTAAGACCTCTCTTGAAGGTTTCAATCTTCTTTTCATCTGTATCTACCATCCACGGGGCATACCTCGACAGATTGTTAAAGGCACGATGATACTGAGTGAGGGTCTTGGTACCCTGAGTAAGCTACATGAATTCATTGACCTTCATCTTGATCAAGCCTGCTGGAATGAAATGTCCCCTGAAATCCCTGGTGAACTGCTCCCAGGTGATATCAGCGACCACAGGGTAGGCGGTCTTGCGATTGGCCCACCATATTCCAGCTTGGCCTTGTAGTAACATAGCAGCAAAGCTAGCCTTCATGGTTTCAGTCAATCGCAGCACAGAGAATGACTGCTCAATAGTGTTTAACCACTCATCAGCTTCCAGCGGTTCAACGGCCTGCTTGAATACCGGAGGCTTAGTGTCCATGAAGTCCTTATAGTTACTGTACTGGTCCTCATCGTTTCCGCGGCGTCCATCTCGATTGTGATTGTGGGTGTTGCTAGCAACCATCTGCTGTAGAATCGCTTGCTGAGTGTCCAAGAACTGAGCAAACATCTGCTCCTGGGTACGCGGTGGAGGAGGCGGCAACTCCTCATCCTCATGCTCATTCCCACCACCACTGGTTGACCCATGACGACGGGTATGAGGTGCCATCTGTAGCAACACACAACAACCATTGCTAAGTGTCAGTTATGCCAAAGATAACCGAAAGATTATGCCCAAAATATATCAATGATCATTTTTGATAACCAACAAACGGCACAATAATTCAATAATCATCACACAACCGCACAATAACAAGGCGCAACCAAAAAGGGTTTCCAAGCTGCATAAGTTACCATTACTTAATTAAAAGTTTGATGGTTCCAGCCCTGAACACACAGGGTTCTCTCATTACAATTTAGATTCTACCCATTACATGACATTAAAGGTTTTCCCAATACAAAAGGGTGCCGATCATGGCAAGATCACTAGAAAAAGCCTAGTCATCGTGGTCACTGTCCACGCCGGACACGTTCCCACCATGGTCATCACTCTCGTCAATAGGCACGATCTCCTCGGGGTCTTCTTCCTCTTCTTCCTCACTTGCTTCACCATCATCAGCTGCAATGAAGATCTCAGGAGCAAACTCCGCTGCACCCGGAGGATGAAACGGATCAGCACGGTTGTTCAGACGATGAACATCCTGCTGCAACTCCCAAACCTGCTGCTGACTAGCACGCAACTCCTGCAGAAACTCAGTGCGCTGACGTGTCAAACTCATATTGCGATTGTCAAGCTGGCGGCGAAGATCTGCATTCTCCCTCTCAAGCACCTCGACACGGCGATCAGCTGCCAACAAGGCGCCAGTGCATCGTAACAACTCATTGCGACAGGCAGTGAGAGCTACCACCAAGTCATCTGAGCTACGACGAGCCATACGTGCCCACTCTTCAGCTTCTAACTTCTTCTCAACAGCATCATGCAGGGCTTCAGCGCACTTCATCCAACCATCCCTAGTGGAGTAGTGCATCCTCAGGACAGCAAACATAGCACTCATAGAAGCACCCGTGCTATGAGCACGCTCGTCCCTGCCTCGCTCTAAAGAAGCTTGGCTAGACTGAGCCCACTCACCCTGAGAAGTATCCACCCTGGGAAAAACATTTGCTGGCCCCAAATCAGCTCGCTTGTTGAACCGGCTGCAAATATCCGTCAACACCTCGAAAGCTGCAAGCTGCGCACCATCCCATGGTGTCCTCATGTCAACTTCCACCTTTATTCCTGGAAACAACCAACCCCTTTCAAGCACAGGGATAGTCACCCAAACATCGAACCAAGGCTGCACCATGGTTTTCGCTGGCTTCCAGAAATACATTGGTGGCTCTGCATATCCCACCGACTTCAACAACCTCCATAGCACAGTGGGTGTGCCAAACTGCTCCAGAAACTGACCACTCTGCGGCTCACCTTCAGCTGCCATCTGGTACATTACAACATCTTTCAGCATTTAGAATAAGATAGGACAGCACAAATTTTACCATAGGGAAGGAAATAGTACAAATAGCTTAAATTAATTTCATGATCATGATGCATGTACGTACCAACGACCTCACACATAATATATTTTAACTAACGTTATAGTCGGTGGCATACCACGTGCTCTCATATACGTAACTAACCGTGCTATACGTTTTGCGTGGTTAGTGTACCTGCAGAAGATTCATTTCAGCCCAATCCCAATGTATGCAGGGCAACAAGAAGCACTTTTTGCCGGAAATGTTCCCATGAACATTTGCGACCCCAAAAATTAATTACTCCACCTTACTTCCATAAGTACACATATGGATCACATGTACTCACTTCAGTAACATACTCTCACCATCGATCGATGGTTGTTCGATCTTACACTCACATCTCACCTTACCTTAGGCGACGTGGTACATTGACCCATAAGAAGCAATAAGAAACCGACAGTTCATGATTATCCGCACGATAAAACCAAATGAACCACAAATAGAAATATGATGCAATTTCCCCCAAGTCAGTACTTACATAAGCCACCTAATTACCACATATACATAGGGCTATAGGACTTGGTCATTGGTACTCATAAGTTTTGCAAACACTTGGTTTAAATCACCTATACACACTATCAGTTGGCAATTAGTTTGTAAAACTCAAAACTCTTTTAGTTTTTAAATAGTCAAGTGACGGTATATGCTGAATTATGCTCTGGTACCAGCTGTCACAGAACCGACCAATTTATACGAGCATAAGTACAACGATCGCATTTTAGCCGCAATCCAGTCGCACTTGAGCCAATATAAACCCGGTAGTCCGGAAATCTCAAAGGATTTCAAACATTTCATACCCCAAGGATCGTTCATTCAGCAATACCCGATCACATGACACATAAGTTCGCAACCGAATTTAAACATCAGAGTACAACATAGTCTTTTACACAAATAGGGTAGTAGCGGAAGTCAACATAGTTTTACACCACAGAGTTCAAATACGAGTACCATCACATGACCCTGTCATAGCATTCTTACAACAACTAAAGATAGATAATGACCCTGCCCTCGAGTCTAGTCTTCTTCGCCCGCAGGGGTGAAGCAATTCCTGCAATACGCGTAGTAGACTACACCATCTGCAACAATGGGAATAAAACCCTGAGTACTCAATTGTACTCAGCTAGACTTACCCGACAGGGAGTAAATAAAAAGACTCTCAAGGATATGCAAGGCTTATTTGGTGGAGCTCAGAGGGTAGCATCATTTTTGCATCAAAAGCATTACTACAGTAGAACCTCAACTTATTCATTTTAATTGTGATAAGCTTCGATTTCAGTTAAACTATTTACTAGGATTAGCCACTATACTAAGCATTCACTGAATATTGTAGCAATCAATAAAACCATATGATTTCCGATATCCACAGATATCAACCTCATCTCACCATAATCATTATGTTCAAGTTATTAGCCTCTACCTCACCAGAAGATCAGTTCAGTTTCTCACTAACCAGGAGAGATGGCGATTCGAATCGATTGTACCAGCTGGCAAATATGCCAATCACAAACCCTGTCAGCCGAGCCACTGGCTTCTTGGGCCACCGTTAAATCTTTCTGAGACATAATATGTATCGCGGGCTTGGAGGGGTCCATATTCTCAGAGACAAACCCACTTCCAGGATGCATCAGGTCCCTGACCTGCCCTTGGTAAGATGGTGTCTCCGCACATCCTTCCTACCTCCAGAATATGTCTGCCTTATCATGCCCAATTCCCGGCTCAGAAAGAAATACTCGGCTTCGCGGTCAGAACGACTTATCTGGCCAGCTATGTGACGACGTCTTTCAATCTTAACTGATGTCTGGTGGCCTCAGTCCTAGTCGGCCGCAAGCAGCACCGAAGACGGCATGACCTCAACCATGTCATGCGGCTCCCCGCTACCTAGCCTTGATTCTCTCATTAGACACTGTGGCATGGTGGCACATATAGTCCATCATGTGGAATCCAACCCCATCATCATTAGTAACCACCTATGCTCGCGAAGGACAGGAAATCCCTCGACTTCTACCGGTCTAAGCATGGCTAAGCATAGGATCGAACCCATCCCCTTGTCTAGTAATAACTTCAGGATCAAGTATAAGTGGACAAGGAATAAATGCAGCAACGGTATCATATCAACTCCTATACTTAAGTGCACAATCATACGATTTAATAAAGACCAGTGTATTTGTAAAAAGAGTAGGTGGAGACTTAGGAATGCTCCGGGGCTTGCCTTTCACAAAGTTAGTGGGTTGGTGATCCGGGCACTCCGGAAGTTCAGCTTCTTCTTCCTGACCTTCGGGAACCTCTGGCACTTCAATCTCCGGCGGAACTCCCTCCTCCGGTGGATCGAACTGCAACAGCGTCACGCCTCCCGGCGATCCTGTATGCATGATATGCATATATGAGAACTGAGAATGCACATGAAATGCAAGATAGAGATGCACGAATTAACCCATGATATGCAATCAGTTTAACAATCCACACTCATTTATTTCTTTCCTAGACAACCAACTCATACTCACCCTTCTTAAGCAAAGCATAGAACAATTTCTCGTCCCGGGTGAGAGGTCTACAACCTGCACTTAATAATTAACATGCATCAACTAACCTACCACAACCAAAAGATATTTGCTTAGAAACAATTAAATAAACCCTAGCCTATAACTGGACCTACTGTTTACTGTGACCAGAAAAATCCATAGAAATTACAGTAGCTATTACACATCCAGATTAGCCTACTGACAAAATTTCAAGTCATTTGGACAAGTATAACAGTCTACACAAAAATAACAAGCAACCAGCCTTTTAAGCAATGGAAAATACTTAACACAGTGAAAAGTATCAAACAACAGATTTCCTAATTTTCTTAGCTTCTTTCCAACATAACATAGCCCAGGAAAAATATTCATGTCCATAACCTTAACACATTAAGCATGGTGATTTTTGCAAGATTAAAGCATAAAAGGCACATTATACTAGACATCATATAAATAACAGTGAAACACCAGCAAACATATTTTTCATAGATTTTACTTCCCTAAACAAGATGAATGCAAGTGGAATCACATTTTTAGCACATTCCTACAATTACTTATGCATTTATCAAGTTTACAAGCAATTAACAATTTAATTATAACTGCACACAAAAAGTATTCAAAAAGTACATTTTATATTTTTCCTTGATGGAGCTCAGAAATACAAACACAACAAAATTTGGTTCACCCCAATTGGACATTTCTAACTCCAGATATGAATTTTGGAAGGTTTTACACATTTTCTGGAAATTCATTTTATAAATCAAAAACCTAAACCCGATAGAACTGCTACGTGCACCCGGCTCAGTGAACCAGAGGCGCACCCGAACGGCTGACTCGCGGGCCCCGGGGTCGACCCGACCCCACGCGTCAGAGAGCGGAACAGAGCCGCCGGCGCTGACCGGCGAGAGCTCGCCGACGGCGAGGTCTCCGACGACGCCGAGGCTACCTACCGACTCGTGGCAACGAGACGAATCCGATGGACCAACTGCCGAGGGTCGTACTCCACCGGAGCGAGCTCGACGGCGGCAATGGCGGACGGCGGTGGTCCGGCGAACTTGCGCCGGCCGATTCCGGCCGTTGCTCGCGCGGCTCGGCCTCGTTCCGTGTTTCTGGAACTCTAGCGGACCTGTGCGTGCGACGAATCGAACTATTGCGCACGGGAGCTCACTGACCGCGCTCGCATGGCGGCACGGTGGCGAGCGGATTCACGGCGAACTCGGGTTCCGGCGAAACTACGGCGAGATAGACCTAACCGACGGTGTGGAATGGATCTACGGCTAACGGAGACTCCTAGACGAGCAAAAGAGTGGGAAGCCGACCCCGGCATCGCCCTCGTCGCGGCGACCCGAGAGCTCGGCGGCACTCCGGCAATGGCGGACGGCGGGAAGCTTGCTGGAGCTGTACCTTAGGTCGGCTGAGGTCGGCAACGGGTCGGAAACGAAGAGCAGAGCAAGCCGAAGCTGCGCCGAGGGTGGAGCGGTCGGAGTCGGCTCGGTGGCGGCGGATTTCACCGCGGCGGCGGCGCGGCGGAAATGGCGACGGCGGAGGGGAAAGAGGAGAGCAGCGAGCGAACAGAGGGCGAGAGAGCGGGGAGAGTGAGGGCGAGCGTGCGGGAGACAGGATTGCGTGTTCCCCTTTGTAAGCCGACCGCGCGGCAGCAACGACGGCGTACGGCGCCACCTGGCGGCCGAGGCCTGACGCGGTCGCGCGATTCGCCCGAGGGTCGAACTGAATCGACTCCGATTCAGTCTCCGCGGACCCGACTGAAACTCGATTTTTCATCGATCTATAACTCGCGATCCAGAGCGTTTCAGCGAAAACTTCACTAATATGGGTTGAAGAGCTATACGAGTAGATCATTTCATATTAAGGCACTTTACTCTAGTTCGGCCTGGATTGAGAGATACAAGTCGATGAACAGGGGTACACCGAAACTGAAAACCGGTTTAGACTTACGGAAAATTTGAAAACTTCCAAAACAGCTCCAAATCTGCACTAATTCAACTTTTTGACCTTCTTCCACTCATTTTCATGAGTTGACCCAAAAATAAAGTTTGTTGCTTATAAAATTCTACACAACTTTGATTAAGGGTGCACTGACATGCAGAATCTCTAAAATGCCCTTCTTGTTTGGTCAAACAGAATAGCTTTTAAAGGGCTCTCTAGTCAACTATGAGCTAGAGGGGTATTTTGGGGATTTCACCAACATGAACATTGTTCCAAATGTTATCCTAAACATGTATAAAGCATTTAGAACCGTAAACAAGCATCACATTTGCATGTCAACACATTTTGCATAATATGGACATATAAACAAACATATAGCAATAAAAGAGAATCAAATAAAATGCAATGATAATAATGCATGAAATGACATGATCTATGCTTGATGACATGCAAATGCAAGTGTGAAAATAGTAACTAACACTAGGGTGTTACAGAAACCAACTCCTTCGAGTCCTAAGGAGATGGCACCTAAACAAATCAATAGCGCAAGAGTAGAGATCGAGAAAGATATACCGCCGAGGAGAGTAGAGATTGATCCAATCACCAAGAGTAGATAACAAACAAGAAATCCAATTGATCAATCAAGAAATCCACTCGATGGTGGAGTAGAGAAGTGCACACTCGATTTTTTACCGAGATTCACGTGATCGCCGTCACGCTACTCCCCGTTGTGGCACCGGTCTTCCTTGGTGGATTGCGAGATAGGCTTCACACGCCAATCCCTCATCGGAAACCGCTCACCAACGCAAGAGAAGTGGCATTCAACCACAACCACGGGCACTTATACTCCCCTCACAAAGATTTGCCCGTTGCTGTTTTACAGGAGCACCAGACGCGGCAGCACCGGACGCTCAGTGTCCGGTGGCATCGTCCGGTGCACAGATTAGTGCCACGTCGCGCTGTTGACACTTCTTAGCGCAATCACCAGAGACAAGGTGTTAGGCTATCTCTGATAACGGCGGCAGAAGTGCTTGGGGGTATTTTTTAGGTCTATTGGATAATTCCGCAAGCGCACAGAATATATCTGTTGACATCTAGTAACGTCGCCAAGTATAACTATATAACTTTTAATACGAGAGGCGAGATTAGAAGATGAATGGTAATTTATTAACTTGTCATTAGCATCTAGCCACTTTTCTATTACCAACATTCTTATGCAAGAACTAAGTTGTCATCCCTAATTAATAATATTAAGAATAAATAAATGTTTTATATATTAATCTATGTTACTAGTCAGAAATATAAATAATATAAACTAAGATCAGTTCTGCAAGTGGATAGATAATTATACCATTTTAGCATTTTACCTAGGTAGTTCTACCAGGTTGTCGATTTATATTTATACCACTGGGAAGGACTAGGATAAACTTTAATCTATTATATTGATAGTGATGGTATACAATGGATAAGTGACATTACCGATGTCATTTACTCTACTCATAACAGGTAGAGGTCACAAGATAAATAAAGATAAAGGTGATAAGTATGATCAAGCATCATAAATAAAAGATAATCATCAGAGCACTCTCTAGTCATAGTAATAGCTAGCCAATGGATAAACTAAGGAATTAATATCAAAGGTAATTCTATAACTACATCAATGAATAACTCTAATTATTGCAATTACATCTAGCAATCATTGTTAGACTAATCCTATATCATAATCACATGCAAAGGGCATCATCTAGGAAGGATGTGAAACAGAGTCATCATCCAACTTCGCGACCGTGCTTTGCTGGCCTACATATGGAAGGTGGACTACAGAGGACTCAACGCAGCTGTCACCTACGCGATCTACCACACGACCCGGCACATCAGGGTGCACTTGCAGATAAACAAAATACCTAGACACCACGTCTACATACTGTTCATCATCTATCCATCGTCCGCATGAATAAACGCTATACGAGCAATTACATGAATTCAATAAGATCAAACCAACTATACTAGACATATAATCAAAGTAGACAAAGACTATTGTAATCAAGAACATATGAACTATTAAGAACAATATTTTCCTAATCATAATGAAGAATACAATAATAGAGAAAGAACCAGAATTATACCGAACTCCGCGCTCCAGACAGATGCCCGGGCTCCAGATTAGCCGAAGAACTAGAACTCCTCTACTTCTAATCTAACTAGGCTAGAACTATGAACTAGGAGGCTCTTGATGAACTAGGAGGCTCTTAATGGCTTGAGGACTTGATGCCTTGAATGAATGATTGGGTTCTTCCTCCAGGGGGGTCTGCCCCTCTATTTATAGCCCGGTGGGATGCACGTGCATCGTAGGATCAAACCGACTTGAAACAAGAGCCCAGATGACTCGACAAAGGTGGCGGAAGAAGACTCCAGAAGGTGGGACGAAACCCTAGTGGGGAGGCGCCGGCCGGCCCTACCCTGGCGCCGGCCGGCCCTACCCTGGTGGGTCTCGGGCCCCGGTGCCTCGGGTGTGTTCCAGATGCTTCTAGTGTTCTCGTGATGATGTTTCCTTGGCGGTTAAGTTTCGTGGTAATCATGCTCTTTAACCCTTCTTTTATGTTTTTCTGGAATAGCCCCTGGAAAATACAGAACATGCAAAACTCATGGAAACTATTAGTCAAAACCCTAGACTAGTGTGTATTCATGTATCCTTTGGTGTCTAAAGTTCTAATAAAAGTTGACGTTATCCACCGTCAACAACACCCCCAAGCTTACCTGTTTGCCAGTCCCTTGACAAACAAACTAAGCCTAATTACTAATGTAATTGGATCAGGAGTTGCTACAATGCTTTCATACTTTCCAAGTACACATGCTTCAAACATAGATTCTCCTCCGGATTAGACAAAACTGCTCTAACTTTTAAACTTACTCATTTTACCTTTAACTATGGGGCTTTACAATTCTTGCCTTAGTCTTGAGTAATTGAAAGAAAGAATCAATCAAGTCATGCACTATGTAGCAAATTCTTCACAGTACCAATATCCTGGTGTTTTGCAAGTTTTCAAAAATAAAACTCAGAGCTTTAATTGTATGACACCCTCAAGTCTCTTAGTATATATGATATTTGTGGATCTCACTTTAAGGCATTAATGATGTTGTGCCTTCCCATAACTAAAGACTATAGTGGAGCTTATAGGAGTGGCAATAACAATGATTACGCATACTTGCAATTCATATGTTGTAAACTCAAACAATGGATCCACAGAAAATCGAGGCATACAATCAAACCAAGATGTGCATGTGTATGGAATATGGTGGATAGGTGTATATGTGGTATTTAGTGGCTATTCCTAATTCTACTTTTGCTCTTTAAAAATGATTCACTCTCCTTTGTAACTTGGAGGAACACATGGGCTATCTTTATTCTTTCTCTCTCTCCTTTTTTCGTTCGGGAGGCGGGTATCTAGTACCCATTGTTTTAATGCTGGGACTACTTGTCCATCTTTTACTCCCTTTTCATATTTTTGCATAGCCACATGTATCCTTTGAATATAATTAACTGGAGAGATAATAATGAGATACTAGAGCAATTATATCGAGGCTATCCTATGGGGTTTATATATTTTTGGTGTTCACTCCCAGTGTATGAGAAAACATTTTCATGATGAACATTGATGAAAGTGGAAATGGTTGCGATTACTCCCAGGGTAGGAATAATGCATATGTGCTGAAGTGTATACGTGATCTTGGTTTTAAAAGCATGACAAGACTCTCATATGGTATACAACAAAGTTGACTAAACTCAATGCAAAGCAGACAGTATAAATGTGCAAAAGGTTTCCTATCTCTAAATATATAATATACGGCTTTGGTAGGAATTCACATTTTGTCATACAAGAGCTCATCATGTAGATTTTAAGTTTTCAAAAATAAATCTCCAGAATTTAGTAATGCTAGGAATAAGATAAATAGCAGCTCAACCTTTAAGAATCATATCAATCAATTATCTAGACTTAACTCAAACATATGTCCTCCACAAGTTTCAGGTTCAGAATAAATTCTTAAGTTCAAATAGCAATATCTAAAACTCAGGAGAATTTAAGTTTGACAATTAGGCATCGAAAAGTATGGTGACAAGAGCAACTATTCATCATCTCCAAGAAAAAATTTTAATGTTCATCAATTTTTTATTAACTCTAGCCTAGATCGACTCTAAGCAAACTCTAATATATAGATAGATATTTATTTGGTTTTCAAATTTTATCTTACTAGCTAACTCACGCGAAAAAGCGATATAGTAATAATGATAATAAGATAGGAAACTTATACTTAGCTGGATTTTAATTGGAGGGTGCCCTCCCTCAAGCTTGACGTTTGATAGGGTCTTTGATGTTGCAAATTGAGTGATCCTTCTGGGAGCAGGTGTATCGACAGCGTAAGGGCGTCGGGTTGACTAGCTCCTTGATCTTGTGTTGTCCTATGAAACTCAATTGCCAATACCAAATCTTATGGAGAGGGGTTAGGTTTAATACCACTCCATGGTAAGTGATTGATTTTATATTTTCAGTAGAAGTTTAAGCTTCTTTACCCAATTAGGAAGCTTCTTTAAGAGTGTGGACCTTCATGTGTTCACATTTCTTTTGGTATTTTGTGCTTGTATAAAGTAGACTTAATAAGCGCATAGGTAAAATTACCAGATAACTAGGGGATGCTCTTCCCCCAAGCTTGATGTTTGCAATACTTGGTGCTTGAATGATCTTCAGAGTGAGTTGGTTAGTAGCAGTCCCAATGGGTGCCACTAATAGACTTTCTCCTTAGTCATAATATTATTCCTGCATAGTTATACTCCAACAAGAAAACCAAAACTCGAGGCTCGAATTATCAAGGGGTTAGTGGTCAGCCAATGAGTACTTTGATTATCCTTTGAGTTGATTTTAATTAATAGATTTTAGCAGGATTCCAACAGGATTCTCTTTTTAGGATTTTCTAATTTTCTTATGCAGAAATCAAAAAAATGTATGCATGCTAATAATAATTTTTATGCCACCACAGGGAATATTCATTTCCATGGGGCTTAGAATTTTCATAATGCAACAAAGTAAATATAGATTGTTATTGTTATTTTTATTTTTATGCTACCACAGTAAATATGCCTACAGGGTTACCATACGTTCATTCACATGGGGCTTTAATATTTATGATGCAGTAAATAAAGCAGTAAATATTTTTATTATTTATTTTTAATATGCAAAAATGATTGTACTAATGAATATGCTAAGCAAAATTACTAATGAATGCTAAATTAATTAGATAACTACCATTCTAACCTTATGGCTAGGGTATGAAATTTAAAGTCTATCGACTAGGACTTTGATAGAGGAGAGTACTTACTTAGTAGGTTCATTGTCTGAGGTTACCTCAGTCAATTCCCTATTTTGTGGTGGTGTAGCAGGTGTTTCTTCCTTCTCCTTTTATCTCTTTTCTATCTCTTCTACTTCTCTCTTTTCTAGCTCCAGCTCTTCCTTGTTACACTCCCTCAGGTATGCTTCTCTTAACTCTTCATCTCTCTTTATCCATTCTCCTACTTGTGCCTGGATCTCTTCCTTCTCTGCCTTAGCAATCTGGTCTATCCTCTCAGCTTTCGCTTCCCACTCACTCCAGCGTGGTGCTTCTACGGCTTCTTCTTGCTCCTTGTAGCAGTCTTCCTACTTCACAATCTTACCAGGAAACTCCACCCATCCACAGTGAGGCTGGGCAGCCTGACGGCAGGCTTGACGTTTCCTTCTGTTGCGTTGCTTTCTGATCTGCTCATGGTTAAAATGTGTTCTAAATTAACAGTTGTTGGCAGTTCTTATGGATCATTTCTATGCTGCCAACTTAGACTAAAAAGAAGAAAGACAATCATATTCTAGCACATATGCCTTTACTACTTACAAGTTCCACTTGTACCCCTAGTATTCATGTTTTGCAGGTTTAATGGCGTAACAAGTGGAAATGCACAAACATCATGAAGAAAGCGCAAAAGCCAAAGACGTATTCAGCAAATGCACAAACAAGAATAATAAAGAAGCCCACCTTCAATGCATATCTGGGCCTGATCGTAACCACGGGAGAGGCCCAGGCCATGAGAGAAACCGACCACCAGAAGGCGGTGGCCAGCGGGCCCACTCAGGGGACCGACTGCCCCCAGGTGCGGCCGCCCCCCTGGTGAGGCCTCCCGGGCCCGGTCTTCGGTGGCGGTGCTCTAGGCAGTTTCCCAAGGGCGGTTTCACCTCCTTCCAAGTTTAGAGACGCCAAACCGTCCTAGTTCAACTATAAATAGATGTTGCTCTTTTCATTCAACACACATATCATTTTGGAGTCATCTACCTCACACCTCTCACTTATATCTTTAGAGTAGTACTAGTAGTTTGTGAGCAAGGCAAGAGCTATCAAGGAGAGCTTGTCTCCTTGGAAGAAAAGAATCATCTTGGTATGAATACAATTCGGTCTTCTTCCATGAGCAAGTTCTTATCTTATTTATATGATCATGCATATGAACTAGAGTAAAGTTATGATCTTGTTATGAGCATAATATATGGACTAGAATATAGTTTATGTGTCATGTTCTTGATTTGTTCATTATCGTTCTTCATTGTTCATCAAATTAGTATGAATAGAGGAAGAACTAGGAATGAGGTGATGGTTCGTCGTGCCTTCTTGGTTGCTCTTAACCTAGCCTGTCAATCCGAAGGGTTGGGGTCCACGCGGAGGTTAGAAGTTATTTCCAAGTACGTGAGCATGGTGCTCAGGTATGCGGAGATCGGTGAATATGTCGGTATCCCATGGGCAGAGGGGTAGGTGGGCAGGTGGTGACACCCTGTCCATCCCTAGCACTCCCCCACGTTCGGATATTGAAGTAGGAGTTCGTAAAGTCTCTATCGGCTAGCAGACCAGCTGCGGGGATCTCCCTATCACCCCAGATTTAGTCCTGATACTAGACTTGCTAATTAGATGTGTTGTTAGCAGTTCTTTGCATAATTATATATGACCAATGCCTGCTCAATTAGTTTGTTCTTTTATTCTTTATTTTTCCTTTTTATCCTTGAGGTTGACCCAGATGTGTGTCTACTATTTTGAAATCATGTTTTATTCCTGTTTACTCTATGCCTACCATTGCACTCAATAAGTGATCATGTTTACACCACGCTTGATGCATATTGCCCTCCTGCGGGAAATTATAAATACGACACCCTTGAATACTCACGGGTTGAAATGCTACAATGATAGTTCTGTGCGCTTGCAGAGTAATCTTACTGAGCTATTGATTGGCGTATCTAAGTACCATTACTTAAGGATTGTAATTCTTGTGCACCCCACGGCGTCGTGTCACAGTTTTGCATATCGTAAGTAATGACGGTTAGGAAGGCCAATCCGGCACTTCTAACTGCTATTACCAGACTGCATTACCTGGGCCAGTGTCATTAAGGGCCAAGGGTTACCTTTCTAAAGTAATGGTGGATGAGAATGTCAACTTACATTTCTAGTATTATTATTAAGGACAGACTCATAGTCTATCTTTAGTAGTGATGCTAAGAAACGCCAACAAACATTTCTGGCGCCATTGCCGGGGACGGACTTTTAGTCTATCTTTTGTAACAACGTTAAGAAATGCCAACAACAGCGTACCTTTCCAGTGGGTTGGTTGAAGTGGATCTGTCCAGATCCGATGTAGATGATAGCATTGGCAGTGTAGAGAAACGGGCTTCCCAAAAGAATAGGCGATTCGTTGTCTTCCTGCATGTCAAGAACTATAAAATCTGCGAGTATATATTTATTTTGAATTCTTACCATGACGTCCTTGACTACGCCTTCAGGGAATCTAAGTGATTGGTCTGCCATCTGCAACTGAATATATGTTGGGTATAATGGTAAATCATCAAATAATTCATCATATACCTTTTTGGACATTACGTTGACATCCTGATCCAGTGTCGCTGATGGTATCGGGGAAAGTGATGTCTTTGATTGTGCATTCGATGATTGGTACACCTAGGGTCACCTTTCTTTGTTGGGAATGGTTTCGGAAGGCATATGATCATTTTCTGTGTTAATAGCATTGATTAATTGAGCAGTTTATTCAGGTACATGCGGGGCTTGTTCTTCCTCCATCTTCTATTGTTCTTCTTCTTGGGTGCTGGTTGTTGTTGTTGCTCTTCTTATTGATGGAATTGCTTCGGGACCACTGGATTCTTGAGGATGCGGTTCTTAAATGAAAATCTCTCCTTCTTGTCCTTGATGGAGAGGACAATCTTGGCGTGTTCCGCATAGATGATGGCTTTGGTTGTGCATAAGAATGGTCGTCCCAAGATAATGGGTGCCTTCTCATCTCCTTCGGTATCCATAATCACAAAGTCAATTGGGACATATGATTGCCCCACTCTGATAACAACTTCTTCTAGTATTGCCTCGGGGTAGCAAATAGACTGATCTGCAAGCTGTAAACGCATATCTGTGTATAATAAAGGATCACCTAAAATTTTCTCATAGATTACCTTGGGCATTATGTTGACACTTGCGCCAAAATCGCAGATAGCTTCTGGAAAGTTGTGACATCCTATGGACATAGGAATCACAGGTCTTCCAGGGTCTCCCATCTTTTCAGGTAGTGAGTGATCTATCCACTGTATATCTGCAGGCTTAATTTGGTATTGTGTTGCATTGTGAATATCAACAAGGTTAGCAGTTTCTAAATCCTCCGGCTGGCCCGGAATCTTACCTTTCTCAAATGGAGGGACAGCAGCAGCTAGCTGAGCTAATTGTGATTCTAACATTTTATTACAACTGTGCTGATTCTTTATAGCAGAAGCAAAGGTATCCATTCTAGTATTTATATTTTCTGAAGCTTTATCATTCGAGGCTACCTTTCTAGACATTTGATCTAACAATTTAGATTGACCAGCAACTAAATCTCTTAAAGACGAAAGATTGTAATTATTGTAATTATTATCTTGGTTGTTACCTTGGTAATTATCTTGTCGAGGTTGCTGATTCCATCCTTGGTTTGGCTGGTTGCATCCTTGACCTTGCTGAGGACGATAGTAGGTGTTGTTGTTGATAAAGTTCACATCCTTTTGCAACGTAGGGCAGTTGACAGCTGAATGCCCATAATCTCCACATTCTTCACTGGTCATGCGAGAATCATTGATATGCATGACTTCCTTCTTCTCTATGTCGAGCTTCTTCATGATGAGGTTTAGCTTGGCAGTGACCATGTCAGTTTCCTTGTGATGATGGATGCCTCCTCCTCTCTTGCGAGGTTGAATACGTTCTTCATTACAGCTCGAATTTGAGGCCATCTTCTTCACAAGTGCTTGAGCTTCTGCAAGCTTCAGTGACAGGAAAGCTCCTCCAGCTGCAGCATCTATGGACTCACGGGTGCTTGAGATAAGCCCGTGATAGAAGGTCTGCATTAGTAGCCACTCCTCTATCCCATGATGAGGACAGTCTTCAATGTAATCTTGGAATCTCTTCATGCTTCAGTGAATGATTCGTCATGTTGCTGTTGAAATATTGAGATTTTCCCACGCAGAGCATTTGTCTTGCCTGTAGGAAAGAACTTTGCCAGGAAAGCAGTTGAGCATCGGTCCCATGTAGTGTTTTTTTTCTTTGTTGGCGTAGAACCACTGCTTGGCTTTCCCCAAAAGTGAAAATGGGAAAAGACGGAGTAAAATAACATCTCTTGGTACTCCTCTAATCGTGAAGGTGCTGCAGATCTCTAGAAAGTGTTGTAAGTGTGCTCTTGCATCTTCATGAGCTTTTCCACAAAACTGGCTGGCTTGAACCATGGTGATAAGAGCAGGCTTGAGCTTGAATCCATTCTCCCCAGTGTGGACTGCTGGTCCAGTCCGGATGTTTTCTGTTGTTAGAGCAGAGAACTCGCGCAACGTCTTCTCAGTCATGTCTTCAAACACAGGAGATAAATCTTCTCCTAAGTGTTCTTCTTCCAATGTTGGAGCTGGCTCCTTTGATGAATGAGCTTGAGCAGCAATGGGTGTTTTTGATGGTAGCTTGAAATTGTCCCTCGCTTCTACAAACTTCTTTCTTCCCAGGAGTTTCTCTGTATCGTCAGTGAAATTATTTGGAAGAGAAAAACCATTCATTCATCACCCTGCATAAGATAAGCAAATGATAAAAACAAGGGTGTGCCTGTTTGAGTTAGAGATCAATCAGTAATACAATCTTATCCATTATGTATACATATGCCTTTCCCGGCAATGGCGCCAAAAATGCTTGTTGACATCTACTAACCTCGCCAAGTATAACTATATAACTTTTAATGCGAGAGGCGAGAATAGAAGATGAATGGTAATTAATCAACTTGTAATTAGCAACTAGCCACTTTTCTATTACCAACATTCTTATGCAAGAACTAGGTTGTCATCTTTAATTAATAATTCTAAGAATAAATAAAGTTTTTATATACTAATCTATGTGACTAGGCAGAAATATAAATAATATTAACTAAGTTCAGTTCTGCAAGCGGACAGATAATTATACCATTGTAGCATTTTACCTAGAGAGTTCTACCAGGTTGTCGATTTATATTTATACCACTGGGAAGGAGGATGAACTTTAATCTATTATATTGATAGTGATGGTATACAATGGATAAGTGACATTACCGATGTCATTTACTCTACTCATAACAGGTAGAGATCACAAGATAAATAAAGATAAAGGTGATAAGTATGATCAAGCATCATAAATAAAAGATAATCAACAGAGCACTCTCTAATCATAGTAATAGCTAGCCAATGGATAAACTTAGGAATTTATATCAAAGGTAATTCTATAACTACATCAATGAATAACTCTAATTAGTGCAATTACATCTAGCAATCATTGTTAGACTAATCCTATATCATAATCACATGTAGCATCATCTAGAAAGGATGTGAAACAGAGTCATCATCCAACTTCGTGACCGTGCCTGCTGGCCTATATACGGGGGGTGGACTACAGAGGACTCAACGCAGCTGTCACCTACGTGATCTACCACGTGACCCGGCACATCAGGGTGCACTCGCAGATAAACAAAATACCTAGATACCATTTCTACATACTGTTCAACATCTGTCCATCGTCCGCATGAATAAACGCTATACGAGCAATTACATGAATTCAATAAGATCAAACCAACTGTACTAGACATATAATCAAAGTAGACAAAGACTATTGTAATCAAGAACATATGAACTATTAAGAACAATGTTTCCCTAATCATAATAAAGAATACAATAATAGAGAAAGAACTAGAATTATACCGAACTCCGCGCTCCAGACAGACGCCGGGGCTCCAGATCCGCCGAAGAACTAGAACTCCTCTACTTCTAATCTAATTAGGCTAGAACTATGAACTAGGAGGCTCTTGATGGCTTGAGGACTTGATGCCTTGAATGAATGATTGGATTCTTCCTCCAGGGGGTCTGCCCCTCTATTTATAGCCCGGTAGGATGCACGTGCGTCGTAGGATCAAACCGACTTGAAACAAGGGCCCAGATGACTCCACAAAGGCGACGGACGAAGACTTCAGAAGGTGGGCCGAAACCCTAGTGGGGGGCGCCGGCCGGCCCCACCCTGGTGGGTCTCGGGCCCCTGTGCTTCGGGTGTGTTCCAGATGCTTTTACTGTTCTCGTGATGATGTTTCCTTTGGCGGTTAAATTTCATGGTAATCGTGCTCTTTAAGTCTTCTTTTATGCTTTTCTGGAATAGCCCCTGAAAAATACAGAACATGCAAAACTCGTGGAAACTGTTAGTTAAAACCCTAGACAAGTGTGTATTCATGTATCCTTTGGTGTCTAAAGTTCTAATAAAAGTTGACGTTGTCCACCGTCAACAACACCGCTGTAGCACTTCACCCGGGAGTATTCTAAGGATCGTTATTTATTTTATCCCAAGAGAAAGCGGTGCTCGGAATGTTAATAAAAGAGAGATCCTTAAGTCAATTGCAAATTAGCAATCAACTAATGATAGGGGGGTAAATCGATATAGAGGAAAGGTAATGACACGCAGACAAGACAAGGTTTAGGATAACTAGTAGGGTATACCTAGGTGGGAGGACATCGAGTCAGTTTAGGACTCCTATGACTCTTACTTTACTCCTGTGAACTTAACCTTAACATATAGATGACTTAACTAGATTGATACCTTACTTCTTGAGTGCAGGGGATAGTCCGAGATAATAGAGGATATAACCTCTTCCCGAAGCGGCTATACTCCCATGGGAGCCTACCTTTTAAGAACTTGCCTAAAACACGTGGTGAGATACTAAGATTAGACAGGGCTATCACCACCTGCTAGCACCCACAAACAATTCGTGCGACAAGCGGTAATCAAAGGTAAGACTTAGTATAAGCACCACGCTTACAGTAATTCTCACTACTCTAGTTGTGTACAAAGCAACTAAAGCACCCTATGACAGGCGATGAACAGCAACACAATAGCTGGTTACAAGATCACAATCTAGTATAAGACAACTATAACGTTAAGATAAGACAAAACAATACTAATGAATAGTAAAGTTCTAAGTAAAGACTCAGTAAAGTAAAGTAAAGATAATATATTGATAAAGGCAAAGTCTTACAGAAGGAAAGGTACAAGAGCTATACTAGACTCTCCAGGAGATGACTCTGGAGACTGTTGACGGTGGATATACCATGAAAATCCACATTCAAACACAGTCAATAAGCCTCGGATTCAAGGGAGAATAAACATATCATGAACATATTTTATCAATAACTAGTTCCACTTGTATTCTTAGCTTGTGAATGCAGGGAAGATCAAAACAGTGCAAAAGTGAGTAGCTAGGGGCCACCTATGTGGTTCGGCTGAACCATGTTTGGTTGCCCCCGGCCACCACATTCCAACACAAGGCATGCAACATCAAATGAAAGAGAGTAGAGCCCGAGGTGGGCCCATGTATTGATCGGCCGAACCCTACATGGGGCCCACCTGGCTCTGGTGACGTGGCATGATCCATGAGACCCTCCACCAAGCTCATTTCATCCATCAGATCAACATGTGTTTCTATTCAACGGTGAAGAAACAAAGCACAAGGATTCAACATGACAAACATGCAACCAAGGTGGAACCAACACACCGGGACAATCAATGACAGATGGGGACCACAGTGGTGGGCCCAACTCACCAGAGGCGGTTCGGCCGAACCACCCAAGGTGAGACCAGGCCACTGCTGCACTCCATGATAGGTAAGGACTCCTTCTAGAAGACCCTGGCTGGGCCCACCTGCCATGGAGGGGTCGGTCCGAACCTCCTGGTACCCAGCCAAGTCAGTTGGCCTCCACCGCCTTCCTGCATGCATCCCACGTGATGGAATCACCTCTGCCGTCCATCTTGAGGCGGTATTGAGGCGGTTCATCCAAGGATGGAGAGGCATGGAGCACACGGATCGCTGACGTGGCACCTCCCCTTTCTCCCCTATAAATAGAGGCTGCCTATCATCCTCTTCAAGACACCCAAAATACACAAGAGCCACAAGAGACAAGAGTAGTTCCACTCTTAATAGTAGTATTAGTCTAGTGTGGGAGTTAGAGTCGAGTCGAGCTACGCTCAGAGTCTCCGGAGTCGTCTGCTGGAGAGTCTGGTATAGCTTTTGTACCTTTCTTCTGTAAGACTTTACCCTTTATCAATATATTATCTTTACTTTACTTTACTAAGTCTCTACTTAGTGCATTACTATTCTTTATAGTATTGTTGTCTTTTGTCTTAACTTATAGTTGAGTTATATTAGATAGTGATCCTATAACCAGGTCACGTGTGTAGTTCATCGCCTGTCATAGGGTGCTTTAATTGTTGGTATGCAACTAGAGTAGTAAGACTTAGTGTAAGCGTGGTGCTTAGACTAGATCTTACCTTTGAATGCCGCTTGTCGCACGGATTGTTTGTGGGTGCTAGCAGGTGGTGATAGCCCTGTCTAGTCTTAGTATCCCTCCACGTGTTTTAGGCAAATTCTTAAAAGGTAGGCTCACATAAGAGAATAGCCACTTCGGGTAGAGGTTATATCCCCTACTGTCTCGCCTATCCCCTACACACCGGAAGTAAGGTAGCTGTCTTAATATAATTCATCCATTTGATAAGATAGTTCACAAGAGTAAAGTAAGTGTCATTGGAGTCTTTTACTCACTCCTTGTCCTCGCACCTAACTATACTCTACTAGTAATCTTTAATTATCCTAAAACCTTGTCGTGTCTTGGTGTCATTACCCTTTCCTCTATATATCGATTTACCCCTATCACTAGTTGATACTAAGTTGCTATAGACTTAAGGATCTCTCTCTTTTTATTAATTATTCCTAGCAACCGCTTTCCCTTGGGATGAAAATAAATAACGATACCTTGGAAATACTCTCAGGTGAAGTGCTACAGCGGTATATTCTGTGCGCTTGCAGGAATTATCCAACAGACATAAGAAATACCCTCAGGGCACTTCTGGCGCCGTTATCAGAGATAGCTTAACACCCTGTCTCTGGTGGTTGCGCTAAGAAGTGTCAACAAGCATTTCTGGCGCCGTTGCTGAGGAAAGCATCAGTCTAGGAATATTAATAAAAAAAATTGAATCCGAAGTCTACTATCAATTTAGTTATTGATTAGTGTTAGGGGGCTTACCCCTGTCTGTGTTTCTCGTTATCGTGAAGCTAGACAGTGCATGAACGGTTTCCAATTGCTGTCAAATTTCATTGAAGACCCTGAGCAATTGTTGAGAAGAACTAGACGCCGTCAAGTTCCACCTCAAAGGTTTATCTCAAACCTGAATCCATTCGAGGAAAGCGGCTCCGCACTACCAACCGAGGAAGCTATGGCCCAAAAGACCATCTCTGAGTTTTCTGCACCGTCGGCTGACAACATTGCCACCGGTCCGCAACTCTACTTGGGAGATGCTACCTTTGAGCTCAAGCCAGCTCTGATCAACATGGTGCAAGCCAATCCATTCTGTGGGAAGCCACATGAAGACTGCCAATGCCCATCTCCAGCACTTCCTAGTAGGTGTGTGGTACCTTCACTATCAAGAATGTCTCGGCTGACGCCATCCGTCTTCGCCTATTCCCATTCTCACTGTTTGGGAAGGCGAAGCAATGGTTTTATACCAACAAGAATGAAGCTACCACCTGAGAGAAGTGCGCCAATGGGCAAAACCAGCGCTCTTCGTGGAAAGATCTCAAGCTTCTAACAGCAAGCTGACGAGACAATTCCCGAAGCATGGGAACGTCTCCAGGAGTAGATTCGTACTTGTCCTCATCATGGGATTGAAGAATGGCTCTTAATCCAAGGTTTCTACCATGGGCTAATTGGATTAGCCCGTAGTCACCTTGATGTTGCCGCTGGAGGAGCATTCTTGCAACACAACGTCAAGGATGCCAAAGACCTCATTGAAAAGATTGTTATCAACCAAGGATG
This sequence comes from Eremochloa ophiuroides, assembly GCA_038502445.1. NCBI lineage: Eukaryota > Viridiplantae > Streptophyta > Magnoliopsida > Poales > Poaceae > Eremochloa > Eremochloa ophiuroides. The sequence goes on from JAHLJS010000008.1 coordinate 24,142,471, forward strand.
GAATGAGGAGCGTCTCCAGCCCAAGAAAAGGGGTATGCACACCGTTCATAAGATGGACATGCTCTCAGCAAAAATGGACCTCTTGATGAAAAAGATTAAGGAAGGTTCAAAAAGGAACAAGAGGCCATTCGAACCACTGCCGCCGCACGAGCAATCGAAGCTGATCCATGGTGCGAGGTATGTGGTGGAGAAGATCACTTGGGCAACAACTATCTCGAGACGAAGGAGAAAGTGAGCTTCATCAACAACAACAACAACAATGGGTATCGACCCCAGCAACAAGGAGGATGGAACTCGCGCCCCTTCTACCAAGGAAACCAAGGTAATAGTTACAACAATAATTTTAATAATTCTTATGGTAACCAACCTTCTCTTAAAGATCTTGTCTTAGGCCAATCTAAAATCAATGATAGTATAAACAAGAAAATAATGGCTAATGATAAGATTCTTGAAAATCTTAGTGAGAAAATGGATAGCTTTAACACTGCTATGAAAGATCAATTGACCTTTAATAAAATGTTAGAAACCCAATTAGCTCAAATAGCAGCAGCTGTCCCATCCTTCGAACAAGGTAAGATCCCAGGGAAACCTGAGGAACCAATTGAGGGTGTTAAGTTAATTTCCATGAGGTTTGGTAAGCCTCCGGTTAGGCAAAACCCGGGTTGCCTTCTTGATCCACCATTCATGGCCAAGAAGAGTGACCCTGGCCATCCTACCATCACCTGCGAAATCGGGCCGCACACCTTCGACAACGCCTTCTGCGACCTTGGATCTGGAGTGAACATCATGTCCAAGGTAATGTATGAGAATTTGTTAGAGGGACCTTTGTACCCCACTTTTGTCAAATTGCAGATGGCCGATCAATCCATCCGGTTCCCTGAGGGATTGGCAAGGGACATCCTTGTCAAAGTTCAAGACGAATACATCCCCGCCGACTTCATTATTCTTGACATGGAGGCCGATGACGAAGTCCCCGTCATCCTAGGAAGGCCGTTCCTCAACACTGTGAATGCCATCATCTATGTGGGATCCGGCCAAGTCCACTTCCAACTCCCAGGTAAGATAATTAAATGTCCTTTCAATGGTTATAAATCGATGCAACAGGCAAGGAAGAACCTGTGGAGAGACAAGCCACAATATGCACCCCGCTGAAAGAATCAACCGCCAAAGGCGAAAAAGGCTGAACTGATAAGTAAGGATGGGGTGGTAAACAAGGCTGACTCCGCTGAATCACAAGCATTAACCAAGAAGGAATGGCGGAAGAAAGAGGTCCAATCATCACGGTCTCCATCTCCCGGACCGATCGAAGCACCCGAAGAATGAACCCGAAACGAAGAGGTCCTGCTCTACAGACCTAAAACATGGAGCCCTTGCTGGTAAGGTAAATCAGTATTTATCTCATATTTAATTCCTATATTTCAATTTTTACATTTTCTTCATTGCATTTCATATTTAAATTTTGCAATAATTTATTTCGACAAAATAAAATACTTAAATGTATAAAACTTGAGAATGAACAGTAGTGCTCACACCTGAGGTGGTGGGACCACCTAGGTGGGGTCGGCCGACCCCACCATGGGGCCCACCCACCTCTGGTGGTGTTGGCCTAGTGTAGTGATTCACCTCCTGAATTTTGAACGCCATCTCCTTTTGAATTTGGCAGACCACCTTTGGTCATGACCACTTTCACTTGCTCCAAGGAGAATCCAACATCCACTATCATTCAATTCTAAAAAGTGGACACTTTGGCATGTATTAGTGTTCCCATGGTCCATGGGAATCACTTTAAACATGTCCCCACTTTTGTCATACACCTTTTATCTTCACAAAACACTAGGGAAGGGAATATCTGAAAATTTCAAAACTTTTGGTCCACCACTAGTCCCTGCTTTGCTGTATAAAGTGAAACATACTGTTTAAAGCTAAAAAGGGGACAAAACCTAGTTCGGCCGAACCATGTTTTGGCGCCCCTCAAGAGAGTAGTGTTTGAATTCAAATAGATTCCCTGTCCAAAGGTAAAAGCAACACTGAACCTGTCATAGGGGGTTCGGCCGACCCATAATTAAGGTCTTGTCTGCAGAGTTGTGTCTGAATTCAAATAGTTTCCCTGTCCAAAGGCAAAAGCAACTCTGATCATGTCATAATTGGTTTGGCCAACCCATCAATAATGAGCTGACAGCAAAGTTCAATTTGAATTCAAATAGATTTCCTGTCCAAAGGAGGAACCAGCCCTGAACAGGCCAGGGGGGTCGGCCGAACTGGCCTATGTAGCCTGGCCACCAGCCTTTCTCCCCCTATAAATACCCTTGCATTGTGTGCTCAATTCCACACCCAAACCAGCTGAATCATCTCGACCATACAATCTCCCTTCTTCTTTCCATTTGAGTAAGTTCTTTCTCAAGTTTAGTTGAAGTTTAGCCACTCAAACCAAAAACCCAAAAATATTGTAGTAGTAGAAGCTTGTCTCACTCTCATCTTTACTCTCAATATCTTGTTTGTGGAGCTAACCATACCCCGCAAGGACTACTAACAGTGGGATAGCTAACGCTAACGCTAACGCTAATCCCCGTTATTGTAGTGTGTTCTTGTGTGATCTCATTGTTGCAAGTTGAAGAAGTTCTCCTCCTGCACTCAAGAAGGCCAAGAGTGTCGTAGGGAGTTTCTTCCGACGACCCTGCCATGATGAAGATGAAGGAAGAGAAGCCCCACCAAGACGAAGCTTTGGAGTGCCTTCCGAGAGGACGTTCGACCCCGAAAGCGGCCTCATGTTGAACCAAGAAGAGTACTAAAGGATCAAGAAGGGTGACAATGAGCATGTCACAAGCCGCTCAATTTGAGCAAGACGGCACATCATGAGCTGCAGCAAGTTCCATGGACATTTCAGGGTCAACGGAACGGCCTCAACAGCACACTCCAAGAGTGCACACTCCCCGTCCGTTCGCACGGGCGAGGGGTCATCGAAGCCAAGGATCGGAAATGGACCAACTCATCAACGACATGGGCGCAATGCAAGTTGAGCAAGATGCAACTCTGAGTATGGCACAACAAAATGCCCAACTATTGCAAGCTATCCAAGACGAAGAAGCACAACGCTGGGCGGGATGGTTCCAATACTACCCGCCACCACAATGAGCAAAAGGACAAGCTTGGGGGAGGTCCTCTCCCCCACCAAGATAAGTATTCGACACCTAGCTATTTATATTATTTTAATTTATTGCATTAAAAAATGCATAAGATAAAAATACCAAAAATATTTCCCTTATTCCGATATGTCTCATGAATGTTTATCTTCCTCATGAAAATGATGAATAGTTGCTCTATTAATGTTTCTTTAATGCCTAGTTTATAACTTAGTATTTCTTTGAGTATGGATCACTTGGCTCATTTAAATCATCATGAACCTGAAAACTTTATGGATGCTGAGTGCTAGAACTAAGTTTAAGTTGTTGTGAGATATGATATAGTGAAACAAGAGCTACTATAATATTGTTCTAAGCATGCATGATTACTAGAGATTTATTTCTTAATCAATCAAAACCTTATTGTTCCTCAATGGTGATAAATTTCTACCACAGCCATATATACTACAAATGTCTAAAACCTTCCACATAAGCTATTTGCTTTGTATTGAGTTTTGTCAAGTCTTGTTGACCCTTATTGAGAGACTTATCATGCTCCCAGGATCAAGATCACGTACACACCATATATACATGCTGCTTCTACACTGGAAGAATGCAACTACATGCCTTTCATTTTCACCAAATAAATGCTCCATATGTTAAAGTCATAGAAAATCTCTCTTAGTTATTATGGTAGAAGAGACAAAAAGCTATGCAAAATGAAAAGAAAAAGAAACAAAGATGGACACAAGAGAGTCCATAGAAAAGAAGAGAAAATTGTTGAGCAAGTCTAAGCTCATGAATAAAGAGAAGAAAAATGATAGCCATGTCTCTAAAATTTATTGGAGAGAGATACAATTTCAAATAGAAGAGGATTGTAGTTCATATTTTCCACACACTTGCACATCTTGATCTAAGGGCATGACACTTCTTTCTTTGGATCCAAGCTTTGACTCTACGACACATGCAAAGTAAGTATGCTATACCTTTTATTCCTACCTTAAACTCCACATAAGCCATTTTTTTAGTAGGATGGGAAAGAGAAGGCAACGTTTACTTTGTGCCTTGGTAAGGAATCATACACCATTTGAGCGACATGAGGGAACCATATGAGGAACATTAAGTTATCTTTTGCAAAACATTGCTAAAATCTCCAGTATGAAACTTGTAAAGAATAAGAAAAATAGTGTTCAAGTTAAACTGTTCTGTCTCTCAACCACCTAAGGCAAAGGAAAGGTCATTAGCCCCATAAAGGACTAAGGTAAAATGGGTGAATTTTTGTAGCCAATTTTTCTATACAAAAGAGAAGTATTCTGTTGTACACATGGTACTATTGAAATATGAACATTGTAGCAACTCCTGATCCACCGATGCTAAGTTTAATTATTTGCTCGGGACGAGCAAAGGTTAAGTGTTGACATCTACTAACGTTACCAAATATAACTATATGACTTTTAATGCGAGAGGTGAGATTAGAAGATGAATGGTAATTAATTAACTTGTCATTAGCAACTAGCCACTTTTCTATTACCGACATTCTTATGCAAGAACTAGCTTGTCATCCCTAATTAATAATGCTAAGAATAAATAAAGGTTTTATATATTAATCTATGTGACTTGGCAGAAATAAATATAAATAATATAAACTAAAATTAGTTCTGCAAGCGGACAGATAATTGTACCATTGTAGCATTTTACCTAGGGAGTTCTATCAGGTTGTCGATTTATATTTATACCACTGGGAAGGACTAGGATAAACTTTAATCTATTATATTGATAGTGATGGTATACAATGGATAAGTGACATTACCGATGTCATTTACTCTACTCATAACAGGTAAAGATCACAAGATAAATAAAGATAAAGGTGATAAGTATGATCAAGCATCATAAATAAAAGATAATCATCAGAGCACTTCTCTAGTCATAGTAATAGCTAACCAATGGATAAACTAAGGAATTAATATCAAAGGTAATTCTATAACTACATCAATGAATAACTCTAATTAGTGCAATTACATCTAGCAATTATTGTTAGACTAATCCTATATCATAATCACATGCAAAGGGCATCATCTAGGAAAGGTGTGAAATAGAGTCATCACCCAACTTCGCGACCGTGCCTGCTGGCCTACATAAGCGGGGTGGACTACAGAGGACTCAACTGCAGCTGTCACCTACGTGATCTACCACACGACCCGGCACATCAGGGTGCACTCGTAGATAAACAAAATACCTAGACACCACGTCTACATATCGTTCATCATCTATCCATCGTACGCATGAATAAACGCTATACGAGCAATTACATGAATTTCAATAAGATCAAACCAACTATACTAGACATATAATCAAAGTAGACAAAGACTATTGTAATCAAGAACATATGAACTATTAAGAACAATGTTTCCCTAATCATAATGAAGAATACAATAATAGAGAAAGAACTGGAATTATACCGAACTCCGTGCTCCAGATAGACGCCGGGGCTCCAGATCCGCCGAAGAACTAGAACTCCTCTACTCTCTAATCTAAGTAGGCTAGAACTATGAACTAGGAGGCTCTTGATGAACTAGGAGGCTCTTGATGGCTTGAGGACTTGATGCCTTAAATGAATGATGGGTTGATTCCTCCAGGGGGGTCTGCCCCTTTATTTATAGCCCGGTGGGATGCACGTTTGCCATAGGATCAAACCGACTTGAAACAAGGGTTGAGATGACTCCACAAAGGCAGCGGAAGAAGACTCCAGAAGGTGGGCTGAAACCCTAGCAAGGGGCGCCGGCCGGCCCCACCCTGGGGGGTCTAGGGTTCCGGTGCCTCGGGTGTGTTCCAGATGTTTCGTGGTAATCATGCTCTTTAACCCTTCTTTTATGCTTTTCTGGATTAACCCCTGGAAAATACAGAACATGCAAAACTCATGAAAACTATCAGTTAAAACCCTAAACTAGTGTGTATTCATGTATCCTTTGGTGTCTAAAGTTCTCATAAAAGTTGACGTTATCCACCATCAACAACACCCCCAAGCTTACTTGTTTGGCAGTCCCTTGGCAAACGAACGAAGCCTAATTACTAATGTAATTGGATCAGGAGTTGCTACAATGTTTTCATACTTCCCAAGTATAAATGCTTCAAACATAGATTCTCCTCCGGATTAGACAAAACTGCTCTAACTTTTAAACTTACTCATTTTACCTTTAACTATGGGGCTTTACAGCTCTTGCCTAAGTCTTAAGTAGTTGAAAGAAAGAACAATAAGGTCTTGCACTATGTAGCAAATTCTTCACAGTACCAATATCCCGGAGTTTTGCAAGTTTTCAAAATAAAACTCAGAGCTTTAATTGTATGACACCCTCAAGTCTCTCAGTATATATGGTATTTGTGGATCTCACTTAACTAAAGATTTATAGTGGAGCTTATAGGAGTGGCAATAACAAGGTTTTAAGCACACTTGCAATTCATATGTTGTAAAGTCAAACAATGGATCCACAGAGAATCGAGGACATACAATCAAACCAAAATGTGCATGTGTATGGAATATGGTGGATAGGTGTATATGTGGTATTTAGTGGCTATTCCTAATTCTACTTTTGCTCTTTGAAAATGATTCACTCTCCTTTGTAACTTGGAGGAACACATGTGCAATCTTTATTCTTTCTCTTCTCATTCTCTCTCTTTTTTTTTCATTCGGGAGGCGGGCATCTAGTACCCATTGCTTTAATGCTGGGACACTTGTCCATCTTTTACTCCCTTTTTATATTTTTGCATAGCCACATGTATCCTTTGAATATGAATAACTGGAGAGATAATAATAATAAGAACTTAGAGCAATTATAACAAGGCTGTCCTATGAGGTTTATATATTTTTGGTGTTCACTCACAGTGTAGGAGAAAACATTTTTATGATGAACATTGATGAAAGTGAAAATGGTTGGGATTACTCTCAGGGATAGGAATAATGCATATGTGCTAAAGTGTGTACGTGATCTTGTTTTTAAAAGCATGACAAGACTCTCATATGGTATACAACAAAGGTTGACTAAACTCAATTTAAAGCAAGAAGCATTAATGTGCAAAAAGTTTTCCTATCTTGATGTATCATATATATGGCTTTGGTAGGAATTCACATTTTGTCATACAAGAGCTCATCATGTAAATTTCAAATTTTCAAGAATAAATCTCCAGAACTTAGTAATGCTAGGAATAAAATAAATAGTAGCTCAACTTTCATGAATAATATCAATCAATCACCTAGATTTAGCTCAAACATATGCCTCCACAAGTTTCAGGTTTAGAGTAAATTCTTAAGTTAAAACAGCAATATCTAAAACTCAGGAGAATTTAAGTTTGACAACTAGGCATTTGAAAAGTGTTGTGACAGAACAACTATTCATCATCTCCAAGACAAAATTTTAATGTTCATCATTTTTAATTTAGTTCTAGCCTAGACTGACTCTAAACAAACTCTAATATATAGATAGATATTTATTTGGTTTTTAGATTTTATTTTACTAGCTAATTCACGCGAAAAAACGATATAGTAATAATGATAAATAGGATAGGAAGTTTATATTTAGCTGGATTTTAATTGGAGGGTGCCGTCCCCCAAGCTTGACGTTTGATAGGGTCTTTGATGTTGCAAATTGAGTGATCCTTCTGGAAGCAGGTGTATCGACAGCGTACAGATGTCGGGTTGACTAGCTTCTTGATCTTGTATTTTCCTATGAAACTCAATTGCCAATAAAAATACCGAATCTTATGGAGAGGGGTTAGGTTTAATACCACTCCATGGTAAGTGATTGATTTTATATTTCCAGCAGAAGCTTAAACTTCTTTACCCAATTAGGAAACTTCTCTAAGAGTGTGGACCTTCATGTGCCCACATATTTTTGTTATTTTGTGTTTGTATAAAGTAGACTTAATAAGCGCATAGATAAAGTTACCAGGTAACTAGGGGATGCTCCTCCCCCAAGCTTGATATATGTAATACTTGGTGCTTGAATGATCTTCAGAGCGAGTGGGTTAGTAGCTGTCCTAATGGGTGCCACTAATATGCTCTCTCCTTAGTCATAATATTATTCCTGCATAGTTATACTCCAACAAGAAAACCAAAACTCGAGGCTCGAATTATCGAGGGGTTAGCGGTCAGCCAATGAGCACTTTGATTATTTTTTGACTTGATTTTAATTAATAGATTTTAGCAGGATTCTAACAGGATTCTCTTTTTAGGATTTTCTAATTTTTTTATGCAGAAATCAAATATGTATGCATGCTATATATTAATTTTTATGCCACCACAGGGAATATTTATTCTCATGGGGCTTAAGATTTTCATAATGCAACAAAGTAAATATAGATCATTACTTTTATTTTTATTTTTATGTCACCACAGTAAATATGCCTACAGGGTTACCATAAGTTCATTCACATAGGGCTTTAATATTTATGATGCAGTAAATAAAGCAGTAAATATTTTTGTTGTTTTTATTTCTTAATATGCAAAAATGGTTGTACTAATAAATGTACTAAGCAAAATTACTAATGAATACTAAATTAATTAGATAACTATCATTCTAACCTTATGGCTAGGGTACAGAATTTTAAAGTCTACCGACAGGATTTAGATAGTGGAGAGTACTTACTTAGTAGGTACATTGTCTGAGGTTACCTCAGTCAATTCCCCATTTTGCGGTGGTGTAGCAGGTGTTTCTTCTTTCTCCTTCCATCTCTTTTCTGTCTCTTCTACTTCTCTCTTTTCTAGCTCCAGCTCTTCCTTGTAAGCTTCTCTTGACTCTTCATTTCTCTTCATCCATTCTTCTACTTGCGTCTGGATCTCTTCTTTCTCTGTTTTAGCAATCTGGTCCATCCTTTCAGCATTCGCTTCCCACTCACTCCAGCGTGGTGCTTGTACGGCTTCTTCTTGCTCCTTGTGTAACAGAACCGCCTAAATCACGTGGCCCACAGGCACCTGTTATCGCCACTAATGACATCTGACAGCCGTGCCCGTGTTCCAAATGACCTAGGCAGCTCTGCCGGGCTACACAAACACCCGTTATCTCCGACAGGATCCCATTGTGAAGCCATTACAGGATTACAACATTTCATAACAAATTACATCAGAGTAGAAGTGCGGAAGATTAAAAAGTACTTAATATTACAAACCGGTGTTCAAATAGAAATTAGGTGCAGTTGTTACAGACCACAATTTAAAGAGGTAGCAGTAGCGGTAGAACAATAGTACAACAAGATAGATAGATAATAAACAAACCCTGCCCACGGGTTCAACCTTACTCTTCTTCGCTTTCCTGGATAATAGTGACACAGCACGGAGCAAGACAGACTTCAGGCTCCTGCCTGGCTACCTGCAACGGGGTTAACAAATCCTGAGTACATGGAGTACTCCGCAAGACTTGCCCGACTAAAGGTGTAAAATTAGACTCAGGAATGCAGGCTGAGGGAAGTCAAGGTAAGGCTTTAGCAAGAGTTCAAGAGTTTTGCGGAAAAGCATTACTAATCCTATTTCAATATTTTATTTTCGTAATATTATTAATCATTAACTATATTTCCAAGTCCTTCCAAATATCCATCATCATTCTTTCCAATAAATTGATTCATTCCAAGAACAACCTAGTTCCAAACCTAGTTACGAACGGTCCCTAATATTTTTCCGCTAGAAACCATGCATTGGGGCTCTAACCCAAGTACACTAGTAACTACCTGGTTTTCACATTCCTTTCCGATAGCGAGGATCATTGGGACTCCAACCCAAACAAATGGTCGACCAAACAGAAAAACCCATCCCCGTGGATCACAACGAACTAGCTAGGAACACTGCCAACCAACAAGGACATAACCAATCCCATAAAGTGATTCATTTGATTTGTATCATCACAGTTCAAAATAGCATTTTTGCAAATCTAATCATTGAGCATGACTAAGCATTTTTCAATACTTTAATTAAATCAGGTTCTCAGGTATTGATAAGTGGTCAAGGATGGTAATGCATCAATTGGTTGTCAATCAACTCCTATTAACCTAATGCAATAGATTAACTTAAGTGATAAACATTTTAAAATAGCAAGGAGGGGCAAATGTACCGGGGCTTGCCTTGGATTGCAAAAAGAGTCGGGTCGGGGTCGGTACCGCAAATATCAAACCCTGGCACAAACTCAGCAACAGGTTCCTCAACTGTCACCTCAGGCTTCACCTCAGTATTCTTGGTCACTACACGTGTGTAATAATAAATGCATGATTACGATGCAACATGAAATGACAGGTAAGATTCAATAATAAATAATGCAAACTTGATCATAACCGTATCACAGGCTAACCATGATCATTCTAATCCATTGAGCCCTAGGTCATATAGGTGTTTGACCTAAGTTCACAATCAACCATAAAATCACACAAACCCTAGGTTATTAATGTTTTCTAATTATTTTTATTAATAATTTAATCAACATTTATTTAATAAATAATTAAACTATTTCTATTTGATGCCAAACTTCACCAACAGATAGATTTCAGTACCAAACAGTGGCACAACAAATTTCATGATTTTTGAAATAATGCAGAAATTACTAAAAATCACCAAAGTTCCCTTTATTAATTAATGTGTTGGTTTTTAGCTCCTACAGAAACTACCCACACCCGCGTCCCTCTCTCCTTCTCTCTGGGCCACTGACAGGCAAGCCCCACCCGTCAGCACCTTCTTCCTCTCCGGTCCGGCATGCACGGATGTGTAACAACCCTAAAAATCCACACAATCTAAAAATCCCAACCAATTAAAATTTTTCATTTATTTATTATGAAAACCCATTTTTCTTGTGCAAGCATATAGGTTTTATTATGAATTTGGTAAATAAAGGAGTGTAGTTTGCATTTTTATTTCCATTCACATAGAATAATAGCCTATGCATCACATTTGGGATTTATTGCAATTTATGTTTGAATTTACTCAATATTTAAAATGGGCAATATATGTATATATACACTAAAATGAAAATAGAAAAGGAAAAAGAGAGTTAGGCCAGCCATTCGGCCAGCCGGGTCGCTAAGCCAGCCCAAGCCAGCCCGACCTTCCTCTCCTCACCTCACCGCGCGCGGCCCACGTTGCGGCTCGGCAGCGCGCGCGCGACCGGCACACACACGCTCGCGCTCGCTGCCAACCCGACCCCGCCTGTCAGCCGCTCTCGCCCTCCCACTGTTCTTCTTCCTCACGAAGGCGACGCGCCTGCCGGGGGTGTCGCGCGAATGGCGTGACCCCGGTCCCACAGCCGACAGCATGGCAGAGCCCTGACCCCGCTGTCCCCCTCCTGTCCCCTCCTTTCTTGGCCGCCAAGCGAACCCGCGCCCATCCGGAGCCCTAGATCCACTCGAGCCACGGCCCTTTGATCGGTCGAGCGCAATCAGGACCGTTCGCCATTGGAGCTGGCCAAGCTCGCCTATAAATTGGAGCACCCCGAAGCCCTACCCTCATTTCCCCTCGCCGTCACCGCAGCACAGACCGGCACACTGCACCAAACCGAGAGAGAGAGCGTAGGAGATGGGGGAGCAGAGGAGGAGAAGCTGCCGGAGCGCCGCCGCCGCGGAGCACGCCGGAGCTGGACACGGAGGAGAAGCCCGAGCTGCGGACGAGGAGCGGCACGGCACTGCGATCGCTCTGCACGGCTCTGACTCGCCACTGCACCGCCATCCTAGCTTCACCGACACCACGGTGAGCCATCGCACGCCATGTCCGAACCTTGCCCTGCTTTTGCCATGGCGTTCCACCCTCGGGACGCGCAGGCACGAGCCTTTACCGGCTCGGGAAGATCACCTGCACCATGCACTCATTCGACCGGCCGAAACCCCCGGACTACAAGCTTGCTAGACCGAGAACGCAGCACGACGCGTTCTCGGCGGAGCGCGCTCACCACCGACGCGTTCCGACGCCGAATCACCCGTTCCGAGCAATCCGACTAGCACCCGTATAGGTTAGAGCATCGTGGAGCACCGCCACGACCCCCTCGAGCTAGCTACGTGGATCTAAGCGCTAGAGGAAGCCTGAATCGCCTTGGCCGCGTGCGCCGCGACCTTACCGGAGCGCCGCCGCGAGCCGTCGCCAAAAGAAGGTCATGCCATGGCTAAACTTCGCCACCAGAATGTTGTATGCTTCTCTGGCCTCACCAATTTGACAAGACCGCATTCGATTGAACCAATACTTGGTCGTAGCCGCGATACCGCTTTCCGCCATCGTCGGCGACACGCCGCCGCCACAACCGAGCACCTTGGAAAGCTCGGTAGCCAAAATTGGTAGTTGGTATACCATCGCCATAGACCCTGGACGCGTATACATCCCCTAGAAGACCTCCTTAGCCCCGCCAGAACCTCACAGTCGCGACGACATCGCCGCCGAACACGTTCCGCCTCGCCTAAAATCCGTTCCGAGAACCCCCGGTCGCCTCGCGCTGCGGAGAAATGCCGCCGAGGTTCGCCAAGTCTGCCTCGGCACCGCCGCTAGATAGCCGAGCCCTGTCTTGCCGAAATATGGTCATCGCCGCCCTGTCATCGTCCGCCGCACCGGAGAGACACCGCCACCTTGAACAGACGCCCTAGAACCCTGCTAGCACCGAATCTCCGATTCGCCCGAGCCTCCCCAGGAGAGCTCGGGAGAGCAGCCCCTTCGGCGCCCAAATCTCCGATTCGCCCGAGCCTCCCCAGGAGAGCTCGGGAGAGCAGCACCCTCGGGCGCCCAAATTTCCGATTCGCCCGAGCCTCACCGGGAGAGCTCGGGAAAGCAGCCCCCTCGGCGCCCAAATGTCCGATTCGCCCGAGCCTCCGCAGGAGACCTCGGGAGAACGGCACCCTCGGGCGCCCAAATTTCCGATTCGCCCGAGCCTCCGCGGGAGACCTCGGGAGAACGGCACCCTCGGGCGCACCAAATCTCCGATTCGCCCGAGCCTCCCCGGGAGAGCTCGGGAGAGCGGCACCCTCGGCGCCCTGAATCTCCAATTCGCCCGAGCCCCGCCGAGCTAAACCGAGCTACGCCGAGCTCCGCCGAGCTACCCCCGACCACCGCCGAGCTCTGCCGAGCTACCCCCAACCACAGCCGAGCTACCCCTGACCACCGCCGAGCCACGCCGAGCTACGCCAACGCCGGCAACTCTCTGGATTGGAATCCAGCATCGAACACCTGGTAGGCGACCATCGGGTTTGTGTTCTGATGAGGCGACACATGCCACACTACTGGACCCGCGCACCACGTGGACCAATCCCGAGCTGCCCCTGATTAACCGACCAATTTTCCCAATTTCAGAAAATAGGATAATCTTCGGAAATTCATAACTTATTCATACGATGTCCAAAAATTGCGCACCATATATCAAAATTCTTAGAAAAATGAGATCTACAATCTAAGACTATGTTTGTGTGCATTTGGCTCTTTGTTTTATTGGATTTTTCTGAAATACTCTATAGGAGTCGCTGACGCGACTGTTTCGTGTTCGATTTCAGAGCCGGAGGAGGATCTGACTAAGGAAGACGACCACGAGTACTTTCAGGAGCTAGGAGACGACTACGAAGGTGCCATGTCCCACCAAATCCTTAGATCCTAAATACGCATTGCAAATGACATTGTTGCTATTGCTTTTATGATTATGTATGGATTGGTTGCATGGTAGTATATTTGAATTCCCTGCCTTGATAAGACTTTACCCTGCTATCCGCTGTTAGGTTAGCTGCTGCTTAATTTACTGTTACTCTTCCACTACTTTCTACTTGCTATATGCTATGTGGTGGAATTGGGACGGTGTATAACTGATTATAACCACTGGGAGAGAGTGCTGCGTGCGTCTTGGGTGCGTGGTAAGGGTTGATGTCGACCAAGTGGGATGTGAGACAAGCCCATGGGGCAAGTCGTGCCGGGGGTGCAACCTGGGCATCCCCAAGTGAGATACCTGTGGCGGATAAAGTTGTTGAGGAGGTTCCGGGTGGGATAGCCTTGGTGGTTTGAAGCCCGTGGACGGAGGTGCTGTGATAGCACGGGGAGAGTATCCCCTAAGTGGAGATGCCTGCTTGGTCACAACCTAGGATCTGACTAGTGACAGGAAACATCTGGATTCCCTTGCTACTCGCTCGCTTCTGATGGGCGGGAGACGGCTGGACTACTTGGTAGGGCGGTGCCACTACTGCTAGGTTGAGAGGTGATAAGGGTGGACGGTGACGGATGGCGGATTCCCGTACCGTTCTAGATGCGCAGTACCACTGATGGGGCCCGGTACTGCGTCTCCCAGTCTCAGCATGACGGTGTTGGATCCGGAATATCCCAAGGCTGAGTGGTAGGGTGGCATCGACCTAGGCAAGCAAGCACCCGGAATTCTGCCTAGATGATTGTACAGCATCGATGATGGCTAATCTTGTGAGTAGTAAAACCTCTGCAGAGTGTATGGTTGATCGATCGATACATAAGTCAACTCGTTGGCTATGGACCTTTCCTAATGTTTCTGCAACCACTATTAGATGAGAGCATATTCTTTTCTCCCCCTGGATAACATTGTTCCGGCAGTGTACCCGTTGTGGTAGTGTGCCGCTGAGATAGGCCCGAGAGGGAGTTGGGCCTGTCGAATGAGAGTGAGGTGTGGGTATGTGAGGTGTGGTGATGGGAAAAGGGAAAATGGTGTTAACTGGTGATAAAACTTGACTAATTAAACATTAATTACAGCTGCATAGGAAAACCTCAGCCTATAGGTCTGCTTGTATAGCCTTGCATCCACTTTCCACAAAGCAAATGCTGCATAGGTGGGCTCTGTGGCCAGTACAAATTGTACTGATAAATTTGCTGTCAGGTGACGAGAATGAGTACGACTTCGAGGGAGATGATGACGAGGAATAGGGTCACGTGCTACACTCAAGTTGGCCGTGAAGGATGAATCGCTTCCGCATCTTCTAAAGCTTCTCTGAATGTTGATTCCGCCAATGTGGCGATGTAATAAGTGTTTATGTAAGACTTAATTACTGTTGTATGGATCCTGGTGTCAACTGAGATATGGGTAATTTCATGGATTGTCCCAAGCAATCTGTTGAATTACAATTCGAGCCTGTGGATTTCCCTTCGCGGAAATCGAGGTCGTTTCAGTTGGTATCAGAGCCATACTTGACTATAGGACGAGACCCATAGAGAATAGACGTTAGAATAGGAAGCCAGACTCTCTTTCGGTTATATTACCGACCTTGCATTCACTTTTTATGCAATGGCTTATCTAATACAAGGACCTGCTAATCCGTTTCTTGAAAAATTCGCAGATGACCAGCCTTGGACCACCACTTCGTCCACTGCACGATGGCACTATTGAGATCCCGATCAAATGGCCATTGACCTTATGCACCAGTAGCTTATGGGACCCTACGTGGCCCTTAGACTAGTGATACCATGAGTTGTCCTATCATTGGCTATCTGCGCATAGCACGATCTTCTTAGCAGCTAGGAACATCCTTTATATAATAATAACCATGTGATGAGTGACATTTGGATCTTATGCTTCTTATGGTTCTCTATGCTTCTTTGAGTGTAGGATAGCCTGAAAAATGTTTTAATTCATTTAAATCGTTGAAAACATCTAACTCCTACTTAAACCACTACAAGATTATTACTGCACTGAGCACGTACCTAATAGCTTCAGATGTCGATGAGACGTTCCGCGCGCCTGGAGAACCGCCAGCCCTCCCCTGCACCTGCGCCAGGACGCGGGCGTGGTCGCAACCGTGGACGCCCAGCTGGCAGGCGAGTTGGAGTTAACTTGGAAGAAGAGCTGCGCCGGGCAGAGGATGCACCGCCGGTGAACGATCCACCACCACAGGGTGAGAGTGTGCCTCCGCCACCGCCACCGCCGCCGCCACCAACGTTGGCGGAAGTGATGGCTCAGCAGACCCAGCTGCTGAATGCCATAGCTGCTGGGATGAACAGGCACCACGGGCCACCCCAGAATGACTTCCAAAGGAAACTGGAGGGTTTCCTGAAGCTGAGGCCACCTACCTTCGACGGGACCGACAGCGATCCCCTCGCTGCCGACGATTGGCTTAAAGAGATGGAGAAGAAGCTGGACCTGACCACTTGCTCCGACGAGGAGTGTGTTGGGATTGCTAGCCACCAGCTGACCGGTGCTGCACGGGCATGGTGGGACAACTACACCAGCGCTCACGAGGATCCAGCCCGCATTGACTGGGATGAGTTCACTGAGGCTTTCCGTGACCACCACATTCCTGAGGGAGTCATGGAGGCCAAGGAGAACGAGTTTCGTAACATCTCCCAGGGAGCTGATCGGATCCACGAGTACACCACCCGCTTCAACTGCTTGCTCCGCTACGCACCTGCGTCTTGCGTGAGTTCCGAGAAGGAAAAGATGTACTACTACAGGAAGGGACTTTAGACCAAGATCAGGTTGGCTCTGTCAGGGAACAAGAGCTACACTCTGCGTGAGCTGATTGACCGCTGTATTGAGATCGAGAAGGATCACATGGAAGCACGACTGGAATTCGAGGCCCAGAACAAGGGAAAGAAACGCCGCTCTGAGGGACCCGCTCGCGCTGCTCCACCCCAGAGACAGCGAACGGGTGCACCTCCGCCTTTCCGGACTCGCCAGGGACCCTCTTCGGGAACGAGCCGTGGTGGTACCAACAGCAGCAACTATCACCACCCCACTCAGACCTACCCTGCGCCGACTCGAGCTGTGCAGAACACACCCGACCCCGCTACCAACACGCCAAGGACAAGCAATTGGAAGGCTCCTGCGACAGCTACAGCAGGCAGTGCGCCCTTCACTTGCTTCGGATGCGGAAAGCCTGGACACCGTGTGGCTGTGTGCCCCGACCTCAACCGTGCACCAGCAGCTGCACAGGGCACACCAAACCGGGGATCTGCTACCCGAGGAAGACTGAACCACATGACCGCTGAGGAAGCTGAAGCTGCACCTGATGCTGTGTACGGTACGTTCCTAGTTCAGGGTAACATGGCTACAGTTCTGTTCGATTCGGGAGCTACATGTTCATACATTTCATCTGCATATGCACGTAAGCATAACATACCTGTAACCCCGAGAGCAAACCCCATCCTAACTAGCTCGCCCTTAGGAACCTTCAGAAGCGTTCACATATGTAGAGGAGTGATAATCACTATCGAGGGACTTGACTTTCGAGCTGACCTAACCCTACTACCCTCCAATAGCTTAGATGTCATCTTAGGCATGGACTGGCTAACCAAACACCGGGGAGTGATATCTTGTTCACCTAGATATGTTCAGGTAACCCACCCTTGGGGAACAGCTGTCCGATGTGTACCCCAAACCGAGAGAGTCCAAGCCCTCCTATGTGCCCTGGAGACTAAAGCAGATAAGACAGAGCTGACATTCACGGATGTGCCAGTAGTCTGTGAATTCAATGACGTATTTCCAGAGGAGTTGCCAGGAATGCCACCAGATAGAGATGTGGAGTTTGTTATAGAGCTGATGCCAGGGACTGCACCGATTGCCAAAAGACCCTACAGAATGTCGGCTGATGAGTTGAAGGAACTCAAGAAGCAGCTGGGAGAATTACTGGAGAAGGGTTTCATTAGGCCTAGTGCTTCGCCCTGGGGATCTCCCGTTTTGTTTGTCAAGAAGAAGGATGGCACGATGAGGATGTGCATTGACTACCGGAATCTGAATGCGGTTACAGTCAAGAATAAGTACCCATTGCCCCGCATCGATGACCTGTTAGATCAATTGAGTAAGGCCAAGTACTTCTCAAAGATCGATCTCCGATCAGGGTATCATCAGATGAAGATCAGGGAAGAAGATATCCCGAAGACTGCATTTGTCACTAGATATGGACAGTATGAGTGCACAGTAGTCTCATTTGGACTCACTAATGCTCCAGCATACTTCATGAACATGATGAACAAGATCTTCATGAATGAGCTAGACAAGTTTGTAGTGGTATTCATTGATGATATATTGGTTTATTCAGCCTCAAAAGAGGAACATGAACATCATCTGAGGACCGTATTGGAGAGGTTGTCTCGCAACCAGCTATACGCCAAATTCTCCAAGTGTGAATTCTGGCTTGAGGAAGTTGCTTTCCTTGGACACGTACTGTCAGGAGAAGGAGTCGCGGTAGACCCAGCCAAGATTGAAGCTGTGCAAGAGTGGGAACAACCCTGTAATGTGTCAGAAATCAGAAGCTTTTGGGACTTGCAGGATACTATCGCAGATTTATTGAGAATTTCTCCAAGATTGCAAGACCCATGACCAACTTGCTGAAGAAAGAGAACAAGTTTATCTGGACTCCTGAATGTGAGAAGAGTTTCCAGACCTTGAAGGAGAAGCTCACTACTACACCTGTACTAGCCCTACCCGACATTCACAAAGATTTTGTTGTATATTGTGACGCCTCTCGGCAAGGTTTGGGCTGTGTACTAATGCAAGAAGGAAGAGTGATAGCTTATGCCTCAAGACAGTTGAAGGAACATGAGCAGCGATACCCGACTCATAACCTAGAACTTGCAGCCGTGGTACATGCACTCAAGATTTGGAGACACTATCTGATAAGCAACAAGTGTGACATCTACACTGACCACAAGAGCCTGAAGTACTTCTTCACACAGGAAGATCTGAATATGAGGCAGCGCAGATGGCTAGAACTCATCAAGGACTATGATCTTGAGATCCATTACCACCCAGGGAAGGCTAACGTAGTCGCTGATGCACTTAGCCGCAAAAGCTACTGCCATACCCTCATCACCAAGTCTATGCCATCTGAGCTCAGGAGAGAGTTTGATGCGTTCCAGCTCGAGGTAATCTCCTATGGCACGCTAAATGAGCTTCGCGTCGAGTACAATCTCACCTCACGAATCCGTGAAGCGCAAAAGAACTGTCCTGAGATAGACTATATCCGTGGTTTGATGAAGCTGGGAAGAGGCCCCGAATACCGAGAAGATGAGCAGGGAACTGTATGGTACAAAGATAGAATCTGCGTACCGACGGATTCAGCGATACGAGAAGAGATTCTGTCAGAAGGGCATGACTCCAAATATTGCATTCACCCAGGGTCAGCCAAGATGTACCATGATCTAAGGAAACACTTCTGGTGGGAGAATATGAAGGCAGACATTGCAGGGCATGTAGCCCGATGTGACACTTGCAGCAGAATCAAGGCCGAACATCAACGACCAGCCGGCCTACTACAACCCCTCGCAATTCCAGAATGGAAATGGGAATGCATTTCGATGGATTTTATCATTGGGTTACCCCGCACCGAGAAGAAACACGATTTGATTTGGGTGATAGTCGACCGTTTGACCAAAGTCGCTCACTTCATTCCCATCAGCATTGGCTACGATGCCGAACGGCTGGCGGATTTATACATAACCCACATTCTGAGACTACACGGGGCACCCACAAGCATAATATCTGATCGAGGCCCACAATTCACGTCTCGATTCTGGCAAGCCTTGCACAAATCCATCGGAACCAAGCTGGACTATAGCATGGCTTATCACCCACAAACTGACGGTCAAACAGAAAGAGTGAACCAAATTCTCGAAGATATGCTCCGAGCTTGTGTGATAAAATACAAGACCAGTTGGGAAAGCTGCTTACCCCACGCTGAATTCTCGTACAACAACAGCTATCAAACAAGCCTCAAGATGTCACCGTTTGAGGCATTGTATGGGAGACCCTGCAGGACCCCGCTAATGTGGTCAGAACCCGGAGAGAGAGCCTTCTTTGGCCCTGCTAAGATTGTAGAAGCAGAGGAAGGCGTAGCACAGGTCAGAGAAAATTTGAGAATTGCACAGAGTAGGCAAAAGAGCTATGCAGATAGAAGACGTAGAGAGCTTGAGTTCAAGGTTGGGGATTATATCTACCTCAAGGTATCTCCACTTCGTGGCACTGTCAGATTCCACGTGAAGGGGAAATTGGCACCAAGATATGTTGGGCCATACAAGATCTGTAAAAGGGTTGGAAAGCTTGCTTACAAGCTGGAACTACCGGAGGAATTATCTGGAGTACACCCCGTGTTCCATGTCTCGCAATTAAGGAAGTGTTTGAAGCTTCCCGAGGAGCAAGTTCCTACGGATGCATTAGACCTGCAAGACACACTTGAATACAAGGAACATCCGATCAAGATCTTGGCACGGGATACCAAAGAGACGCGAAACAAAACCATTCCGATGTGCAAGGTACAGTGGAGCAATCACACTGAAAGGGAAGCTACGTGGGAGAAAGAATCGGACTTGCGGATTATGTTTCCTTACCTCTTCGATGGGTACGTTATCTCTGAATCTCGAGGTCAAGATCCTAATGAGGGGGGAGGACTGTAACAACCCTAAAAATCCACACAATCTAAAAATCCCAACCAATTAAAATTTTTCATTTATTTATTGTGAAAACCCATTTTCCTTGTGCAAGCATATAGGTTTTATTATGAATTTGGTAAATAAAGGAGTGTAGTTTGCTTTTTTATTTCCATTCACATAGAATAATAGCCTATGCATCACATTTGGGATTTATTGCAATTTATGTTTGAATTTACTCAATATTAAAATGGGCAATATATGTATATATACACTAAAATGAAAATAGAAAAGGAAAAAGAGAGTTAGGCCAGCCATTCGGCCAGCCGGGTTGCTAAGCCAGCCCAAGCCAGCCCGACCTTCCTCTCCTCACCTCACCGTGCGCGGCCCACGTTGCGGCTCGGCAGCGCGCGCGCGACCGGCACACACACGCTCGCGCTCGCTGCCAACCCGACCCCGCCTGTCAGCCGCTCTCGCCCTCCCACTGTTCTTCTTCCTCACGAAGGCGACGCGCCTGCCGGGGGTGTCGCGCGAATGGCGTGACCCTGGTCCCACAGCCGACAACATGGCAGAGCCCTGACCCCGCTGTCCCCCTCCTGTCCCCTCCTTTCTTGGCCGCCAAGCGAACCCGCGCCCATCCGGAGCCCTAGATCCACTCGAGCCACGGCCCTTCGATCGGTCGAGCGCAATCAGGACCGTTCGCCATTGGAGCTGGCCAAGCTCGCCTATAAATTGGAGCACCCCGAAGCCCTACCCTCATTTCCCCTCGCCGTCACCGCAGCACAGACCGGCACACTGCACCAAACCGAGAGAGAGAGCGTAGGAGAAGGGCGGAGCAGAGGAGGAGAAGCTGCCGGAGCGCCGCCGCCGCGGAGCACGCCGCAGCCGGACACGGAGGAGAAGCCCGAGCTGCGGACGAGGAGCGGCACGGCACTGCGATCGCTCTGCACGGCTCCGACTCGCCACTGCACCGCCATCCTATCTTCACCGACACCACGGTGAGCCATCGCACGCCATGTCCGAACCTTGCCCTGCTTTTGCCATGGCGTTCCACCCTCGGGACGCGCAGGTACGAGCCTTTACCGGCTCGGGAAGATCACCTGCACCATGCACTCATTCGACCGGCCGAAACCCCCGGACTACAAGCTTGCTAGACCGAGAACGCAGCACGACGCGTTCTCGGCGGAGCGCGCTCACCACCGACGCGTTCCGACGCCGAATCACCCGTTCCGAGCAATCCGACTAGCACCCGTATAGGTTAGAGCATCGTGGAGCACCGCCACGACCCCCTCGAGCTAGCTACGCGGATCTAAGCGCTAGAGGAAGCCTGAATCGCCTTGGCCGCGTGCGCCGCGACCTTACCGGAGCGCCGCCGCGAGCCGTCGCCAAAAGAAGGTCATGCCATGGCTAAAGTTCGCCACCAGAATGTTGTATGCTTCTCTGGCCTCACCAATTTGACAAGACCGCAATCGATTGAACCAATACTTGGTCGTAGCCGCGATGCCGCTTTCCGCCATCGTCGGCGACACGCTGCCGCCACAACCGAGCACCTTGGAAAGCTCGGTAGCCAAAATTGGTAGTTGGTATACCATCGCCATAGACCCTGGACGCGTATACATCCCCTAGAAGACCTCCTTAGCCCCGCCAGAACCTCACAGTCGCGACGACATCGCCGCCGAACACGTTCCGCCTCGCCTAAAATCCGTTCCGAGAACCCCCGGTCGCCTCGCGCTGCGGAGAAATGCCGCCGAGGTTCGCCAAGTCTGCCTCGGCACCGCCGCTAGATAGCCGAGCCCTGTCTTGCCGAAATATGGTCATCGCCGCCTTGTCATCGTCCGCCGCACCGGAGAGACACCGCCGCCTTGAACAGACGCCCTGGAACCCTGCTAGCACCGAATCTCCGATTCGCCCGAGCCTCCCCAGGAGAGCTCGGGAGAGCAGCCCCTTCGGCGCCCAAATCTCCGATTCGCCCGAGCCTCCCCAGGAGAGCTCGGGAGAGCAGCACCCTCGGGCGCCCAAATTTCCGATTCGCCCGAGCCTCACCGGGAGAGCTCGGGAAAGCAGCCCCCTCGGCGCCCAAATGTCCGATTCGCCCGAGCCTCCGCAGGAGACCTCGGGAGAACGGCACCCTCGGGCGCCCAAATTTCCGATTCGCCCGAGCCTCCGCGGGAGACCTCGGGAGAACGGCACCCTCGGGCGCACCAAATCTCCGATTCGCCCGAGCCTCCCCGGGAGAGCTCGGGAGAGCGGCACCCTCGGCGCCCCGAATCTCCGATTCGCCTGAGCCCCGCCGAGCTAAACCGAGCTACGCCGAGCTCTGCCGAGCTACCCCCGACAACCGCCGAGCTCCGCCGAGCTACCCCCAACCACAGCCGAGCTACCCCCGACCACCGCCGAGCCACGCCGAGCTACGCCAACGCCGGCAACTCTCTGGATTGGAATCCAGCATCGAACACCTGGTAGGCGACCATCGGGTTTGTGTTCTGATGAGGTGACACATGCCGCACTACTGGACCCGCGCGCCACGTGGACCAATCCCGAGCTGCCCCTGATTAACCGACCAATTTTCCCAATTTCAGAAAATAGGATAATCTTCGGAAATTCATAACTTATTCATACGATGTCCAAAAATTGCGCACCATATATCAAAATTCTCAGAAAAATGAGATCTACAATCTAAGACTATGTTTGTGTGCATTTGGCTCTTTGTTTTATTGGATTTTTCTGAAATACTCTATAGGAGTCGCTGACGCGACTGTTTCGTGTTCGATTTCAGAGCCGGAGGAGGATCTGACTAAGGAAGACGACCACGAGTACTTTCAGGAGCTAGGAGACGACTACGAAGGTGCCACGTCCCACCAAATCCTTAGATCCTAAATACGCATTGCAAATGACATTGTTGCTATTGCTTTATGATTATGTATGGATTGGTTGCATGGTAGTATATTTGAATTCCCTGCCTTGATAAGACTTTACCCTGCTATCCGCTGTTAGGTTAGCTGCTGCTTAATTTACTGTTACTCTTCCACTACTTTCTACTTGCTATATGCTATGTGGTGGAATTGGGACGGTGTATAACTGATTATAACCACTGGGAGAGAGTGCTGCGTGCGTCTTGGGTGCGTGGTAAGGGTTGATGTCGACCAAGTGGGATGTGAGACAAGCCCATGGGGCAAGTCGTGCCGGGGGTGCAACCTGGGCATCCCCAAGTGAGATACCTGTGGCGGGTAAAGTTGTTGAGGAGGTTCCGGGTGGGATAGCCTTGGTGGTTTGAAGCCCGTGGACGGAGGTGCTGTGATAGCACGGGGAGAGTATCCCCTAAGTGGAGATGCCTGCTTGGTCACAACCTAGGATCTGACTAGTGACCGGAAACATCTGGATTTCCTTGCTACTCGCTCGCTTCTGATGGGCGGGAGACGGCTGGACTACTTGGTAGGGCGGTGCCACTACTGCTAGGTTGAGAGGTGATAAGGGTGGACGGTGACGGATGGCGGATTCCCGTACCGTTCTAGATGCGCAGTACCACTGATGGGGCCCGGTACTGCGTCTCCCAGTCTCAGCATGACGGTGTTGGATCCGGAATATCCCAAGGCTGAGTGGTAGGGTGGCATCGACCTAGGCAAGCAAGCACCCGGAATTCTGCCTAGATGATTGTACAGCATCGATGATGGCTAATCTTGTGAGTAGTAAAACCTCTACAGAGTGTATGGTTGATCGATCGATACATAAGTCAACTCGTTGGCTATGGACCTTTCCTAATGTTTCTGCAACCACTATTAGATGAGAGCATATTCTTTTCTCCCCCTGGATAACATTGTTCCGGCAGTGTACCCGTTGTGGTAGTGTGCCGCTGAGATAGGCCCGAGAGGGAGTTGGGCCTGTCGAATGAGAGTGAGGTGTGGGTATGTGAGGTGTGGTGATGGGAAAAGGGAAAATGGTGTTAACTGGTGATAAAACTTGACTAATTAAACATTAATTACAGCTGCATAGGAAAACCTCAGCCTATAGGTCTGCTTGTATAGCCTTGCATCCACTTTCCACAAAGCAAATGCTGCATAGGTGGGCTCTGTGGCCAGTACAAATCGTACTGATAAATTTGCTGTCAGGTGACGAGAATGAGTACGACTTCGAGGGAGATGATGACGAGGAATAGGGTCACGTGCTACACTCAAGTTGGCCGTGAAGGATGAATCGCTTCCGCATCTTCTAAAGCTTCTCTGAATGTTGATTCCGCCAATGTGGCGATGTAATAGGTGTTTATGTAAGACTTAATTACTGTTGTATGGATCCTGGTGTCAACTGAGATATGGGTAATTTCATGGATTGTCCCAAGCAATCTGTTGAATTACAATTCGAGCCTGTGGATTTCCCTTCGCGGAAATCGAGGTCGTTTCAGTTGGTATCAGAGCCATACTTGACTATAGGACGAGACCCATAGAGAATAGACGTTAGAATAGGAAGCCAGACTCTCTTTCGGTTATATTACCGACCTTGCATTCACTTTTTATGCAATGGCTTATCTAATACAAGGACCTGCTAATCCGTTTCTTGAAAATTCGCAGATGACCAGCCTTGGACCACCACTTCGTCCACTGCACGATGGCACTATTGAGATCCCGATCAAATGGCCATTGACCTTATGCACCAGTAGCTTATGGGACCCTACGTGGCCCTTAGACTAGTGATACCATGAGTTGTCCTATCATTGGCTATCTGCGCATAGCACGATCTTCTTAGCAGCTAGGAACATCCTTTATATAATAATAACCATGTGATGAGTGACATTTGGATCTTATGCTTCTTATGGTTCTCTATGCTTCTTTGAGTGTAGGATAGCCTGAAAAATGTTTTAATTCATTTAAATCGTTGAAAACATCTAACTCCTACTTAAACCACTACAAGATTATTACTGCACTGAGCACGTACCTAATAGCTTCAGATGTCGATGAGACGTTCCGCGCGCCTGGAGAACCGCCAGCCCTCCCCTGCACCTGCGCCAGGACGCGGGCGTGGTCGCAACCGTGGACGCCCAGCTGGCAGGCGAGTTGGAGTTAACTTGGAAGAAGAGCTGCGCCGGGCAGAGGATGCACCGCCGGTGAACGATCCACCACCACAGGGTGAGAGTGTGCCTCCGCCACCGCCACCGCCGCCGCCACCAACGTTGGCGGAAGTGATGGCTCAGCAGACCCAGCTGCTGAATGCCATAGCTGCTGGGATGAACAGGCACCACGGGCCACCCCAGAATGACTTCCAAAGGAAACTGGAGGGTTTCCTGAAGCTGAGGCCACCTACCTTCGACGGGACCGACAGCGATCCCCTCGCTGCCGACGATTGGCTTAAAGAGATGGAGAAGAAGCTGGACCTGACCACTTGCTCCGACGAGGAGTGTGTTGGGATTGCTAGCCACCAGCTGACCGGTGCTGCACGGGCATGGTGGGACAACTACACCAGCGCTCACGAGGATCCAGCCCGCATTGACTGGGATGAGTTCACTGAGGCTTTCCGTGACCACCACATTCCTGAGGGAGTCATGGAGGCCAAGGAGAACGAGTTTCGTAACATCTCCCAGGGAGCTGATCGGATCCACGAGTACACCACCCGCTTCAACTGCTTGCTCCGCTACGCACCTGCGTCTTGCGTGAGTTCCGAGAAGGAAAAGATGTACTACTACAGGAAGGGACTTTAGACCAAGATCAGGTTGGCTCTGTCAGGGAACAAGAGCTACACTCTGCGTGAGCTGATTGACCGCTGTATTGAGATCGAGAAGGATCACATGGAAGCACGACTGGAATTCGAGGCCCAGAACAAGGGAAAGAAGCGCCGCTCTGAGGGACCCGCTCGCGCTGCTCCACCCCAGAGACAGCGAACGGGTGCACCTCCGCCTTTCCGGACTCGCCAGGGACCCTCTTCGGGAACGAGCCGTGGTGGTACCAACAGCAGCAACTATCACCACCCCGCTCAGACCTACCCTGCGCCGACTCGAGCTGTGCAGAACACACCCGCCCCCGCTACCAACACGCCAAGGACAAGCAATTAGAAGGCTCCTGCGACAGCTACAGCAGGCAGTGCGCCCTTCACTTGCTTCGGATGCGGAAAGCCTGGACACCGTGTGGCTGTGTGCCCCGACCTCAACCGTGCACCAGCAGCTGCACAGGGCACACCAAACCGGGGATCTGCTACCCGAGGAAGACTGAACCACATGACCGCTGAGGAAGCTGAAGCTGCACCTGATGCTGTGTACGGTACGTTCCTAGTTCAGGGTAACATGGCTACAGTTCTGTTCGATTCGGGAGCTACATGTTCATACATTTCATCTGCATATGCACGTAAGCATAACATACCTGTAACCCCGAGAGCAAACCCCATCCTAACTAGCTCGCCCTTAGGAACCTTCAGAAGCGTTCACATATGTAGAGGAGTGATAATCACTATCGAGGGACTTGACTTTCGAGCTGACCTAACCCTACTACCCTCCAATAGCTTAGATGTCATCTTAGGCATGGACTGGCTAACCAAACACCGGGGAGTGATATCTTGTTCACCTAGATATGTTCAGGTAACCCACCCTTGGGGAACAGCTGTCCGATGTGTACCCCAAACCGAGAGAGTCCAAGCCCTCCTATGTGCCCTGGAGACTAAAGCAGATAAGACAGAGCTGACATTCACGGATGTGCCAGTAGTCTGTGAATTCAATGACGTATTTCCAGAGGAGTTGCCAGGAATGCCACCAGATAGAGATGTGGAGTTTGTTATAGAGCTGATGCCAGGGACTGCACCGATTGCCAAAAGACCCTACAGAATGTCGGCTGATGAGTTGAAGGAACTCAAGAAGCAGCTGGGAGAATTACTGGAGAAGGGTTTCATTAGGCCTAGTGCTTCGCCCTGGGGATCTCCCGTTTTGTTTGTCAAGAAGAAGGATGGCACGATGAGGATGTGCATTGACTACCGGAATCTGAATGCGGTTACAGTCAAGAATAAGTACCCATTGCCCCGCATCGATGACCTGTTAGATCAATTGAGTAAGGCCAAGTACTTCTCAAAGATCGATCTCCGATCAGGGTATCATCAGATGAAGATCAGGGAAGAAGATATCCCGAAGACTGCATTTGTCACTAGATATGGACAGTATGAGTGCACAGTAGTCTCATTTGGACTCACTAATGCTCCAGCATACTTCATGAACATGATGAACAAGATCTTCATGAATGAGCTAGACAAGTTTGTAGTGGTATTCATTGATGATATATTGGTTTATTCAGCCTCAAAAGAGGAACATGAACATCATCTGAGGACCGTATTGGAGAGGTTGTCTCGCAACCAGCTATACGCCAAATTCTCCAAGTGCGAATTCTGGCTTGAGGAAGTTGCTTTCCTTGGACACGTACTGTCAGGAGAAGGAGTTGCGGTAGACCCAGCCAAGATTGAAGCTGTGCAAGAGTGGGAACAACCCTGTAATGTGTCAGAAATCAGAAGCTTTTGGGACTTGCGGGATACTATCGCAGATTTATTGAGAATTTCTCCAAGATTGCAAGACCCATGACCAACTTGCTGAAGAAAGAGAACAAGTTTATCTGGACTCCTGAATGTGAGAAGAGTTTCCAGACCTTGAAGGAGAAGCTCACTACTACACCTGTACTAGCCCTACCCGACATTCACAAAGATTTTGTTGTATATTGTGACGCCTCTCGGCAAGGTTTGGGCTGTGTACTAATGCAAGAAGGAAGAGTGATAGCTTATGCCTCAAGACAGTTGAAGGAACATGAGCAGCGATACCCGACTCATGACCTAGAACTTGCAGCCGTGGTACATGCACTCAAGATTTGGAGACACTATCTGATAAGCAACAAGTGTGACATCTACACTGACCACAAGAGCCTGAAGTACTTCTTCACACAGGAAGATCTGAATATGAGGCAGCGTAGATGGCTAGAACTCATCAAGGACTATGATCTTGAGATCCATTACCACCCAGGGAAGGCTAACGTAGTCGCTGATGCACTTAGCCGCAAAAGCTACTGCCATACCCTCATCACCAAGTCTATGCCGTCTGAGCTCAGGAGAGAGTTTGATGCGTTCCAGCTCGAGGTAATCTCCTATGGCACGCTAAATGAGCTTCGCGTCGAGTACAATCTCACCTCACGAATCCGTGAAGCGCAAAAGAACTGTCCTGAGATAGACTATATCCGTGGTTTGATGAAGCTGGGAAGAGGCCCCGAATACCGAGAAGATGAGCAGGGAACTGTATGGTACAAAGATAGAATCTGCGTACCGACGGATTCAGCGATACGAGAAGAGATTCTGTCAGAAGGGCATGACTCCAAATATTGCATTCACCCAGGGTCAGCCAAGATGTACCATGATCTAAGGAAACACTTCTGGTGGGAGAATATGAAGGCAGACATTGCAGGGCATGTAGCCCGATGTGACACTTGCAGCAGAATCAAGGCCGAACATCAACGACCAGCCGGCCTACTACAACCCCTCGCAATTCCAGAATGGAAATGGGAATGCATTTCGATGGATTTTATCGTTGGGTAACGCCACACCGAGAAGAAACACGATTCGATTTGGGTGATAGTTGACCGTTTGACCAAAGTCGCTCACTTCATTCCCATCAGCATTGGCTACGATGCCGAACGGCTGGCGGATTTATACATAACCCACATTCTGAGACTACACGGGGCACCCACAAGCATAATATCTGATCGAGGCCCACAATTCACGTCTCGATTCTGGCAAGCCTTGCACAAATCCATCGGAACCAAGCTGGACTATAGCACGGCGTATCACCCACAAACTGACGGTCAAACAGAAAGAGTGAACCAAATTCTCGAAGATATGCTCCGAGCTTGTGTGATAAAATACAAGACCAGTTGGGAAAGCTGCTTACCCCATGCTGAATTCTCGTACAACAACAGCTATCAAACAAGCCTCAAGATGTCACCGTTTGAGGCATTGTATGGGAGACCCTGCAGGACCCCGCTAATGTGGTCAGAACCCGGAGAGAGAGCCTTCTTTGGCCCTGCTAAGATTGTAGAAGCAGAGGAAGGCGTAGCACAGGTCAGAGAAAATTTGAGAATTGCACAGAGTAGGCAAAAGAGCTATGCAGATAGAAGACGTAGAGAGCTTGAGTTCAAGGTTGGGGATTATGTCTACCTCAAGGTATCTCCACTTCGTGGCACTGTCAGATTCCACGTGAAGGGGAAATTGGCACCAAGATATGTTGGGCCATACAAGATCTGTAAAAGGGTTGGAAAGCTTGCTTACAAGCTGGAACTACCGGAGGAATTATCTGGAGTACACCCCGTGTTCCATGTCTCGCAATTAAGGAAGTGTTTGAAGCTTCCCGAGGAGCAAGTTCCTACGGATGCATTAGACCTGCAAGACACACTTGAATACAAGGAACATCCGATCAAGATCTTGGCACGGGATACCAAAGAGACGCGAAACAAAACCATTCCGATGTGCAAGGTACAGTGGAGCAATCACACTGAAAGGGAAGCTACGTGGGAGAAAGAATCGGACTTGCGGATTATGTTTCCTTACCTCTTCGATGGGTACGTTATCTCTGAATCTCGAGGTCGAGATCCTAATGAGGGGGGAGGACTGTAACAACCCTAAAAATCCACACAATCTAAAAATCCCAACCAATTAAAATTTTTCATTTATTTATTGTGAAAACCCATTTTTCTTGTGCAAGCATATAGGTTTTATTATGAATTTGGTAAATAAAGGAGTGTAGTTTGCATTTTTATTTCCATTCACATAGAATAATAGCCTATGCATCACATTTGGGATTTATTGCAATTTATGTTTGAATTTACTCAATATTTAAAATGGGCAATATATGTATATATACACTAAAATGAAAATAGAAAAGGAAAAAGAGAGTTAGGCCAGCCATTCGGCCAGCCGGGTTGCTAAGCCAGCCCAAGCCAGCCCGACCTTCCTCTCCTCACCTCACCGCGCGCGGCCCACGTTGCGGCTCGGCAGCGCGCGCGCGACCGGCACACACACGCTCGCGCTCGCTGCCAACCCGACCCCGCCTGTCAGCCGCTCTCGCCCTCCCACTGTTCTTCTTCCTCACGAAGGCGACGCGCCTGCCGGGGGTGTCGCGCGAATGGCGTGACCCTGGTCCCACAGCCGACAACATGGCAGAGCCCTGACCCCGCTGTCCCCCTCCTGTCCCCTCCTTTCTTGGCCGCCAAGCGAACCCGCGCCCATCCGGAGCCCTAGATCCACTCGAGCCACGGCCCTTCGATCGGTCGAGCGCAATCAGGACCGTTCGCCATTGGAGCTGGCCAAGCTCGCCTATAAATTGGAGCACCCCGAAGCCCTACCCTCATTTCCCCTCGCCGTCACCGCAGCACAGACCGGCACACTGCACCAAACCGAGAGAGAGAGCGTAGGAGAAGGGCGGAGCAGAGGAGGAGAAGCTGCCAGAGCGCCGCCGCCGCGGAGCACGCCGGAGCCGGACACGGAGGAGAAGCCCGAGCTGCGGACGAGGAGCGGCACGGCACTGCGATCGCTCTGCACGGCTCTGACTCGCCACTGCACCGCCATCCTATCTTCACCGACACCACGGTGAGCCATCGCACGCCATGTCCGAACCTTGCCCTGCTTTTGCCATGGCGTTCCACCCTCGGGACGCGCAGGCACGAGCCTTTACCGGCTCGGGAAGATCACCTGCACCATGCACTCATTCGACCGGCTGAAACCCCCGGACTACAAGCTTGCTAGACCGAGAACGCAGCACGACGCGTTCTCGGCGGAGCGCGCTCACCACCGACGCGTTCCGACGCCGAATCACCCGTTCCGAGCAATCCGACTAGCACCCGTATAGGTTAGAGCATCGTGGAGCACCGCCACGACCCCCTCGAGCTAGCTACGCGGATCTAAGCGCTAGAGGAAGCCTGAATCGCCTTGGCCGCGTGCGCCGCGACCTTACCGGAGCGCCGCCGCGAGCCGTCGCCAAAAGAAGGTCATGCCATGGCTAAAGTTCGCCACCAGAATGTTGTATGCTTCTCTGGCCTCACCAATTTGACAAGACCGCATTCGATTGAACCAATACTTGGTCGTAGCCGCGATGCCGCTTTCCGCCATCGTCGGCGACACGCCGCCGCCACAACCGAGCACCTTGGAAAGCTCGGTAGCCAAAATTGGTAGTTGGTATACCATCGCCATAGACCCTGGACGCGTATACATCCCCTAGAAGACCTCCTTAGCCCCGCCAGAACCTCACAGTCGCGACGACATCGCCGCCGAACACGTTCCGCCTCGCCTAAAATCCGTTCCGAGAACCCCCAGTCGCCTCGCGCTGCGGAGAAATGCCGCCGAGGTTCGCCAAGTCTGCCTCGGCACCGCCGCTAGATAGCCGAGCCCTGTCTTGCCAAAATATGGTCATCGCCGCCCTGTCATCGTCCGCCGCACCGGAGAGACACCGCCGCCTTGAACAGACGCCCTGGAACCCTGCTAGCACCGAATCTCCGATTCGCCCGAGCCTCCCCAGGAGAGCTCGGGAGAGCAGCCCCTTCGGCGCCCAAATCTCCGATTCGCCCGAGCCTCCCCAGGAGAGCTCGGGAGAGCAGCACCCTCGGGCGCCCAAATTTCCGATTCGCCCGAGCCTCACCGGGTGAGCTCGGGAAAGCAGCCCCCTCGGCGCCCAAATGTCCGATTCGCCCGAGCCTCCGCAGGAGACCTCGGGAGAACGGCACCCTCGGGCGCCCAAATTTCCGATTCGCCCGAGCCTCCGCGGGAGACCTCGGGAGAACGGCACCCTCGGGCGCACCAAATCTCCGATTCGCCCGAGCCTCCCCGGGAGAGCTCGGGAGAGCGGCACCCTCGGCGCCCCGAATCTCCGATTCGCCTGAGCCCCGCCGAGCTAAACCGAGCTACGCCGAGCTCTGCCGAGCTACCCCCGACCACCGCCGAGCTCCGCCGAGCTACCCCCAACCACAGCCGAGCTACCCCCGACCACCGCCGAGCCACGCCGAGCTACGCCAACGCCGGCAACTCTCTGGATTGGAATCCAGCATCGAACACCTGGTAGGCGACCATCGGGTTTGTGTTCTGATGAGGCGACACATGCCGCACTACTGGACCCGCGTGCCACGTGGACCAATCCCGAGCTGCCCCTGATTAACCGACCAATTTTCCCAATTTCAGAAAATAGGATAATCTTCGGAAATTCATAACTTATTCATACGATGTCCAAAAATTGCGCACCATATATCAAAATTCTCAGAAAAATGAGATCTACAATCTAAGACTATGTTTGTGTGCATTTGGCTCTTTGTTTTATTGGATTTTTCTGAAATACTCTATAGGAGTCGCTGACGCGACTGTTTCGTGTTCGATTTCAGAGCCGGAGGAGGATCTGACTAAGGAAGACGACCACGAGTACTTTCAGGAGCTAGGAGACGACTACGAAGGTGCCACGTCCCACCAAATCCTTAGATCCTAAATACGCATTGCAAATGACATTGTTGCTATTGCTTTATGATTATGTATGGATTGGTTGCATGGTAGTATATTTGAATTCCCTGCCTTGATAAGACTTTACCCTGCTATCCGCTGTTAGGTTAGCTGCTGCTTAATTTACTGTTACTCTTCCACTACTTTCTACTTGCTATATGCTATGTGGTGGAATTGGGACGGTGTATAACTGATTATAACCACTGGGAGAGAGTGCTGCGTGCGTCTTGGGTGCGTGGTAAGGGTTGATGTCGACCAAGTGGGATGTGAGACAAGCCCATGGGGCAAGTCGTGCCGGGGGTGCAACCTGGGCATCCCCAAGTGAGATACCTGTGGCGGGTAAAGTTGTTGAGGAGGTTCCGGGTGGGATAGCCTTGGTGGTTTGAAGCCCGTGGACGGAGGTGCTGTGATAGCACGGGGAGAGTATCCCCTAAGTGGAGATGCCTGCTTGGTCACAACCTAGGATCTGACTAGTGACCGGAAACATCTGGATTCCCTTGCTACTCGCTCGCTTCTGATGGGCGGGAGACGGCTGGACTACTTGGTAGGGCGGTGCCACTACTGCTAGGTTGAGAGGTGATAAGGGTGGACGGTGACGGATGGCGGATTCCCGTACCGTTCTAGATGCGCAGTACCACTGATGGGGCCCGGTACTGCGTCTCCCAGTCTCAGCATGACGGTGTTGGATCCGGAATATCCCAGGGCTGAGTGGTAGGGTGGCATCGACCTAGGCAAGCAAGCACCCGGAATTCTGCCTAGATGATTGTACAGCATCGATGATGGCTAATCTTGTGAGTAGTAAAACCTCTGCAGAGTGTATGGTTGATCGATCGATACATAAGTCAACTCGTTGGCTATGGACCTTTCCTAATATTTCTGCAACCACTATTAGATGAGAGCATATTCTTTTCTCCCCCTGGATAACATTGTTCCGGCAGTGTACCCGTTGTGGTAGTGTGCCGCTGAGATAGGCCCGAGAGGGAGTTGGGCCTTGTCGAATGAGAGTGAGGTGTGGGTATGTGAGGTGTGGTGATGGGAAAAGGGAAAATGGTGTTAACTGGTGATAAAACTTGACTAATTAAACATTAATTACAGCTGCATAGGAAAACCTCAGCCTATAGGTCTGCTTGTATAGCCTTGCATCCACTTTCCACAAAGCAAATGCTGCATAGGTGGGCTCCGTGGCCAGTACAAATCGTACTGATAAATTTGCTGTCAGGTGACGAGAATGAGTACGACTTCGAGGGAGATGATGACGAGGAATAGGGTCACGTGCTACACTCAAGTTGGCCGTGAAGGATGAATCGCTTCCGCATCTTCTAAAGCTTCTCTGAATGTTGATTCCGCCAATGTGGCGATGTAATAAGTGTTTATGTAAGACTTAATTACTGTTGTATGGATCCTGGTGTCAACTGAGATATGGGTAATTTCATGGATTGTCCCAAGCAATCTGTTGAATTACAATTCGAGCCTGTGGATTTCCCTTCGCGGAAATCGAGGTCGTTTCAGGACGCGCGCTCGCGCGGTGGCTCGCCACTGGTGACTACTCCGACGAAGGGGAGACCCCAGACGAGCGGACTCGACCCCAACGTACCGTCCTAGAGACCTGATCCGATCAAAACACGAGAGAAACGAGCTCGACGCCTCCCATGGCGGCTCCTGCCACGACGGCGGAACGAACTCTGGCCACGACGAGCCACAAACGACCCAAAGAAACTATCCTAGAGAACCAGAGGCTCACCCCGAAGATGAAGCGCGCCCAGGTGGAGTTGAAGGAGGAGCGGAGACTAGAAGTTGATGCCGGTGGAGAACGCAGCTGCGTGCGCCGACGATGAGGCTTTCGTTCCAGCGTACCTAAAGCGGTAATGGTTAAACTACAGTATTCACAGCAGCATCGGACGAGGGTTGGAATAGAGAGAAACTCGCCGAAGCAAGCTGGTCTCACCAAGTCGGCCTGCGGCGGAGCTCTAGCCAGACCTGAGGACGACAGCGGCCTTTCGGGACCCCCAGGCTACTGCAGCTTGCACCACAGGGTGGCAACGGAGCGCAAGGACGAGACGACGCTATTGGCAAAACGAATTGGCTAGAGGTGGAACCGAGGGAGTGAATTTGACCGGAGATCGATGGTGGTTGCCGGCGGCCGTGCGGGAAGAAATAGGAGAACGGGGGGACTCGTCGCCTTTAAGCGACCGAGGAGGAGGGGATAAGGTCGAGCGCTTGTCCGGGTCCCCCTAGCGGCCCTGGTGCGGTGGCGACAGCGCGCCAGCCGGCCGGACAATGGTCGGCGCGCGGCGCGGGCACGCGTGCACGGCGTCGAGCACTGTAGGGGCCCCCAGGTACAGTAGCTACTTTTCTGGGTCAAAACCTATTCAAATCAATTGATGGCCTAAATGTTTGAATCAGAGAAATACCCCAAAATAAAAGTTGTGCAAATTTTTCTGGAGAACAATTTTGCTTTTGAGACCTAGTTCAAATTCGAAATATTTTTGAACATATTAAAAAGGGTGTAGAATTAGGGTTTGAATTACAAACTGAAATTTTAAGATTACTTTTAATTTTTCTTAGCAACTTGAAAAATGGTCACAATAAAAGTTATTCCTCTCAGTGAGCTCTACAACTTTTAGTAATGAAGTTTTATCAGATTCTCATTATTTTTTAAATTTAAATTTCAATATACTAATTTGAGTTTAATTTGAATTTCTGTAGTATAACTTCAAAATCTCCAAAAATAAAAGTTGATTCCATTTTAAAATATATACAATTTTCATTAAGACACTTTCATTAGATTCATTATAGATTTTGAATTAGGGTTTGAGGTCAATTCGAGGGCTTAATGTGATTTCTTATTTAATTTTTATTTTTGCCTTTTAATCAAATGCTTAATTACACAATCCACCACATGAAATCAAAGCACTCTAGTGACCCTAAGCACAATCATATGCAGATGCTTAAATTTAAACATGATGACATGGCAGGTTAATTACTTTGTAATACCAGAGGTGTTACAGCCTTCCCCCTAAAAGAAATCTCGTCTCGAGATTTGATACAAGATAAAACATGACTCGAAACAAAGTAATGGAAAAGAAAATGTCTTAAGCAGTCTAAACCCACCTGATACAAACTATCTAGGGAACTCTACATGCTACATCATCAGACAATTGCGCCTACAAGGTAACGAAAAACTCGGCAAAATTCTCGGCGAGATAGTCTTCAGATTCCCATGTGGCTTCATCCTCAGAGTGTTCGCTCCACTGGACCTTGTACCACCTGGTTGTGTTCCTTCGCGTGACACGATCCTTTATGTCCAGGACTCGAATAGGATACTCCGAGTACGTCAACTCAGATTCAAGTTCCACTCCTCCCACATCGACGACCTGGTCAGGTACTCGAAGACACCTCTTGAGTTGTGACACATGGAATACATTGTGTACGTCTGAAAGGTGCTCTGGCAACTGCAACTTATAAGCTACTTTTCCCACGCGTTCTATGATTAGGAAAGGTCCAACATAACGCGGGGCCAACTTGCCTTTGACGCCAAATCGATTGATTCCTTTCATTGGCGATACTTTCAGATACACATAGTCTCCCACTTTGAATGCTAAGGGTCGACGCCTACGATCGGCATAACTTTTCTGTCGAGACTGTGCCACTTTCAAATTCTCTTGTATCAATCTGACCTTTTCTTCGGCTTCATTTACCAGATCAACGCCGTAAAACCATTTTTCTCTAGGTTCAGACCAATTCAATGATGTACGGCACTTACGACCATAAACTGCCTCAAATGGAGCCATCTTGATACTTTCTTGGTAGCTGTTGTTATACGAGAATTCTACCAATGCCAGACATTCATCCCACTTGTCAGGGTAATTGAGTGCACAAGCCCTCAACATATCCTCCAGTACTCGATTGACTCTTTCCGTCTGTCCGTCAGTCTGTGGATGGTATGCAGTGCTATGCAGAAGCTTTGTACCTAAGGACTTGTGAAAAGCCCGCCAAAACTTGGAGATGAACTGGTTACCTCGATCAGAAACGATGGTCCTCGGTACACCATGCAACTTCACTAAGTTCTCAATATAAAGCTTCGCATAGGCCAGTGCCCTGTACTTCTTCTTGACAGGTAGAAAATGAGCTTGCTTAGTGAGGCGATCCACAATAACCCAGATGGAATCAAAACCTCTTGAGGTCCTGGGTAATCCCATGATGAAATCCATGCTGATGTCCTCTCACTTCCACGCAGGAATAGGCAATGGTTGCAACTCTCCTCCAGGCTTCATATGGACAGCTTTCACTTTCTAACAAGTGTCACATCTTGCGACATATCGAGCAATCTCAATCTTCATTTTTGTCCACCAGAACTTTTGCTTCAAATCCTAATACATCTTGTTGCTGCCAGGATGGATAGAAAACCTTGTCAAATGTGCTTCATCAAGGATCTTTTTCCTCAACTCTGGAACCTTTGGAACTACCAAACGATCATTGAACCATACGACACCATCTTCATCAATCCTGAAATAATCGGCCTTGCCAGCTTGGACTTTCTCCTTAATATGCTTGATTCCTTTACTTTCCCTTTGAGCAGCAATAACCTCATCTCGGATGGATATCTCAATACTGATATTGGCCAGGCTGCCCTGTGGGATTATTTCTATACCTAACTTTTCCAACTCATAGCACAATGATATATCATATGGCCTGACTATCAAACAATTGCAGTGCACCTTCCGACTGAGTGCATCGGCGACCACATTTGCCTTGCCTGGATAATAGTGCACTTCAATATCCTAATCCTTGATCAGCTTGAGCCATCTTCGCTGTCGCATGTTCAACTCTTCTTAAGTAAAGATGTATTTTAGGCTCTTGTGATCTGTATACACATTGCAGGTACTGCCCAGCAAATAGTGACGCCATATCTTTAAGGCATGTACCATAGCTGCTAACTCCAGGTCATGGGTAGGATAATTCTCTTCATGTCGCTTGAGCTGACGTGAAGTATAAGTAATGATACGGCCCTCTTGCGTCAAGACACAACCAAGACTGGTACCAGAAGCATCGCAGTACACATCAAATGGCTTTTCAATGTCTGGTTGAGCTAGTACTGGTGCAGTGGTCAACAAATTTTTAGAGTTTGAAATGCCTTCTCACATTCTGGTGACCAGACAAATTTGACTTGATTTTTCAATGGGTTGGTGATGGGTTTGGCTATTCTTGAGAAGTCCGGAATAAAACGACGATAGTACCCAGCCATTCCCATAAAGCTGCGGATTTG
This sequence comes from Eremochloa ophiuroides, assembly GCA_038502445.1. Classification (NCBI taxonomy): domain Eukaryota; kingdom Viridiplantae; phylum Streptophyta; class Magnoliopsida; order Poales; family Poaceae; genus Eremochloa; species Eremochloa ophiuroides. Next base: position 24,180,632 of record JAHLJS010000008.1, read on the forward strand.
ATGTACTGTGGTTGGTGGCTTCCAATTCAAGATTTCTTCTACCTTGCTCGGGTCCACGGATACACCTTCAGCAGATAAAATATGGCCGAGAAAAGGAACTCGGTCCAACCAAAACTCATATTTGCTGAACTTGGCATATAGCTAGTGTTCTCTCAAACGGGTTAGAACAACACGAAGGTGGTTGGCATGATCTTCGGGGGTTTTGGAATAAACAAGAATGTCGTCGATGAACACGACTACAAATTTGTCCAGTTCGGGCATAAAGACTGAGTTCATTAGGTACATGAAATAGGCAGGTGCATTGGTTAGGTCAAAGGACATGACCAGATACTCATAAAGGACGTATCTGGTGGTGAATGCTGTTTTGGAGATATCTTCGGGACGGATTTTTATTTGGTTGTAGCCCGATTTAAGGTCAATTTTGGAAAATACTTTGGCTCCAGCCAATTGGTCAAAGAGTAAGTCAATGCGAGGCAAAGGATATTTATTTTTGATGGTGACCTCGTTGAGTGGGTGATAATCGACACAGAGTCTGAGTGACTTGTCCTTCTTTTTCACAAAGATAGCAGGACAACCCCAGGGAGATGAACTAGGCCTGATGAAACCCTTATCAAGCAGATCTTGCAACTGAACCTTCAACTCTGCCAGTTCCTTGGGAGGCATCCTATAGGCTCTACGAGATATAGGTGCAGTCCCAGGTTTCAACTCAATGGCAAACTCCGCGTCACAGTCAGGTGGCAAACCAGGCAGATCATCGGGGAATACATCCGGAAATTCACAGACTACCGGAATCTTTTGGATTTCTTGGACTGAGGTGGCACACAGTCTCTGCACAGACTTTTCAACCATTCTCATGGGTAGTGGAAGCTGTATAAGAAGCTGAGATTGACTACCAGGTATACTGGCTCTTATGGTCCTATTCAGCACGTCAATCAAGGCCTTGTGCTGATACATCCAATTCATACCTAAAATAACATCTATGTCCTAATCCTTGAGTACTATCATGGTGGTTGGGAATATATGCCCGCCCAACTCGATAGGTACTCGCTGTACTACCTCCTTAGAATTTATACCCCCCCGGGCGAATGTATAAGGAAGTTTTCCTTTATTTCCCCAATTGGAATCTTATGCTTGACCACAAATGTACGATTGATGAATGAATGTGATGCACCAGAATCAAAAAGTGTAATAGCAGGGTGACTGGCGACAGGAAACCTACCCATCATGATGGGCTCTCCTGCAGGGATGTCATCCACATGAGTATAACAGACATGTCCCGCTTTCTTGACAATTTTGCCCTTCTGAGCCTGGTGCTGCTGGCCACGGTGCTGATTCTGATGCTGCTGCTGCTGCTGCTGTCCAGGACTTCTCTGGGCATTTTGATTGTATTTCTTTGGATATGGACAGTCACGAGCCCAATGTCCCATCTTGCCACAGTTGTAGCAAGGATGATTGTAGGTGGTCTGAGGTGTATTGATACGAACGCCTGGGGCATTCGGCTGAGTAGTGTTCTGTTGGTTTGAGGTATGAGAGATAGCAGCGGTGCGTACCACGACTTGCTGCTGGGGGTAAGCTGGACGGTTGTGGTGAGTAGGATGATAGATGATCTTCTGGCATTTTTGACCGCCAGAAAAGCCTGATTTCTTATTCTTCTTTTCATCTTGATGCTTACGATCACTTTCTTCGTAAGCAATGGCGCTGTTGACGGCTTCGTGATATGAGCAATTAAGGTTGTTGGATAGGCTAGCGCTGGATCTTGAAGTTTAGGCCCCTGACAAGGCAATCTTTCTTCTTTTGGTCGGTGTTGGTATGTTCAGGAGCATATTGGGCAAGATGATTGAACTGGTTCACATATTGCATAACAGAAGAATCCTTCTGCTGCAAAGCTAAGAACTGATCTAGCTTCATTTTCATTACACCAGCAGGGATGTAATGTGCTCGGAAGGCTTCGCGAAACTCTGCCCAAGTAAGCTGATGTTCCTCGGGCTGTGCAGCCAACAGATTGGCATACCAGGCACTGGCTGGTCCACGCAGCTGCTGAGCTGCGAACAGTGGCTTTTGGATATCTGTGCAACGGATCAAGCTAAACTTTTGCTCCATGGTTCAGAGCCAATCATCGGCCTCCAAGGGCTCATCGGCTTTTGTGAACACTGGGGGACGTGTTTCAGTGAAATCCACATAGGTAGTTTCCTCATCTTCGCGGCAGCCTCGACGCCCGACATGGTTCTCCCGGTTTTCAGTGTATCCTTGTGTTTTATCAAAAAAAATCTTTTATCTTTTCTTTTTATAAAAACAAAATATTCCTTTTTATCCGATCCCTTCACCATGAAGCTAGCTCCAAATTCAAAATTCTTCTGCTTCAAAGGGGGAGTTCTTTGAACCACATTTTTTTTCAAAACCAAAATTTCCATCCAGTTATGAACTCCACCCGAGATTAAAAGCTATGGTTCGGACAAAACCCTTCTTTGGTCACGACAATGAAAATTCTTTTGACCACTTGCAAAAATTCGAGGAATTGTGTTCATGCCTAAGCATTCCTGGCATGACACAAGAAATTCTTAAGTGGAAGTTGTTTCTGTTCTCCCTCAAGGGGTGGCAAAAAAATGGTACACTGATGCCGTAGAAAGTGCGAATAGAGAATGGGATGAACTTAAGATCAAGTTTTATCTTGCATGCTTACCCATGTCTCGTATCGTTGCTCTACCAAGGGCAAACCTCGATTTTGAGCAAAAAGAGAAGTTCATAGGTGCAGCCTAGGCCAGGTTTACAATGTTTGTACATGCTGACCTAAACTTCTCTTTATCCGACAATGTGCTTTTGCATATCCTTTGTTCGAATCTAGACATAGATGCTGTCCTATGCTTTGACAGAACCGTTGGAGGGCCGTTTTCATAAAAACCATGACGGAATAGAGGAAAATCCTTGTTTACATCCTAGAGAAGCATGCTTCTCCCGTCATCGTACCCAAACCCCTCCATACAAGGGCATGTCAAGTTCTGAAGAGCCCTCAGCAGCCGAATCCTTTCCCTTGCCACCCTTCGATTCGTCTGTTGAGCCCTCGCCCGAACCACGAACACCGTAGGAAGGAATGTTTTATCCTTCGAAATTCGCTATCAAAATTCGATGATTATGGCAAAACTTCGAAACATTTCTTGGCACAAAATTCTGACATTTCTTAGGAAGTCTCCTCTAATGCTAAGTCATCGAAAGTACGGTTGTTGCTTGTTGGAAGTGAAACGTTCTTCTGAAGAAATTCATATTCTTTCATCTCCCACAACCATGTCTTGCTCATTAAGGGGGACTTCTATGAAAGCCCCACACAACCTCATAGTTGGGACTACTTTCATTCCAGCAGAAACCCTTTTAGGGCGATATGCCGCTACTCCCGACCGACAAACTTTTCAGAAGTCCATCCGAACTCATCTTTGAGTTTTGTGGGATTGTTAGGGTAGTGCCGTTGGAAATTAACGGAACCGAAGTTTCTTATACTTCCTCATCTATGCCATCCTCGATTTTGATCTATCATAGGGCACCTCTCTTGAAAATCTCATTTATATATATAAAAAAGAAGGGAGCCCCGATGAGAAGTTTGAAAGTTTTGCTTCTACCAGCCATAGCACTTGCTCCAAAACCTAAAGGTGAAGCAAAGCTACTTGTTCGAGCATGCGAATCCTTCTCCTGCGCCCGTGCTCGAACAAGATGCATGTCCCTCTGGCCATCAAGAACATTGTTCTCGATAATGGTCAAGGTTAAGTGATCATCCTCCATGATATATCTTTTGAGAATGAAAACTTCCGTGCCACGGACATGGCCGAAGCAGCAACTCTGGAGCCAAGAAGGGGCCCGCTAACAAGCATGGCTTTGAGGTCCCTCACGTTTCATGCTCAAGGTCTCCAGAGTTTGTTTCGCTTCGTACCACCTGCTTCTACGAGGATCTCGCAACCATCTCCTGATTCTAGTTGTTCAACTTTTTGAGAGAATGGTTGTGAATGCTTATGTTTGTCATGAACATTGCAAATCCCGTAGTGGTACGATGGGGCGTACCTTACAGCTTGAATATTAATGCCTATGATTGGCGGTAAAGCTGGGAACTACACCACCATTGATGGCTGCAAGAAGAAGTTCCCACGGTCAAGTTTAAGACCATAACTTAAGCACTGCCGGGAGATACCCCGGATTATCCTTAAAATATATATATATATATATATATTTTATTATTATTATTACTATTGTTATTTTCAAAATATATATATATCTTCTTTAAATGGTGAGGGCATGTTGTCAAGTTAGTATGCATCTTCGGGTATGTCGCTAACCATTTCAGGAAAGATTAAGAAGAACTCGAGTCATATGATGCTTGACGATATGGAACGACATCAACTACAAAAGCTTGATGCACTCCTAGGTAATGGAACACACTCGTAAGAAGGCCCTAACTCTGCACTTGACTTTTATGCAAAAGTCCTAGTGTGGGGGAGGACGGTGAGAAACCCAAGTTCCATGCACACCAAAGGGTCATTCAAAAAAATGATGATGAAGATGTCAGCCTCGCCTTGCAAAAAAAAAGAAGAGAGAGTTAATACATATATATATATTGAAAAGAGAGAGAGAGAGATGATATAAAAAAAGAGAAGAAAAAAATGAATGAAAGAAAAAAAAGAAGAGAGATGAGGGAGACTAAAAAAAGAACAAAAAAAGAAAGAGAACTAAAAGATTGGGAGTCACCCTCTTCTGAACCTTTGCTAGTATCATCAAGGCCCATGGCCCATGCGCATTGATGTGTGTGTGGCCTGGCTTCGGAGATCACCTGAGCAGAACCATCATGCTAGCTGCAACAACAACTTCAACGCCTCATACATATATGTTACCAGTACATATACTTAGGTATGCGAAGGTAAATAAATGTTCACCAACATCTTATAATTGTCTTCATTAGATCATACAAATTCATGATTTCCTTTGCTTATGTTATAAACTCTGGTTTGGGTGTAGTCTTATAAGGTACATTCATAGGTCTTTTTTTAAATTAAGCATGGTGCTTAGGTTAAAATGGCCTTCTTTGATCAAAATTTGACATGGTGTTGAAATTTGATCAATGAACTTTGAGTTGTTGACATAATCAATGAAAGTAATCTGATATGGAGATAAATCAAGGCATATCTTTCTCTGCATCTTTATCTTGGGCTTGTTTATAAAAAGTTGAGTGAACAAGTTTTCAATAAAAATGAAATAATAATATCTTTCTTACTCTCTGGTCTTATAGCCTAATAGAGTCCTTGCTTGTTGTTATTGCTCTTGTTTTGTTTTCTTTTTATCAAAATAAAGCAGGTACAAGAATAAGTGTGGGGGAGATCTCTCAAGCATACCTAACACACCTTCAAGATCTCTCCTGCACGTTGCACAACACCGAGTGACTCATCACGCAACAAGGACAAGACACATGACTTCCATAAACCTCCTTCATCTTCAACGGTGGTTTGTGCACCTCTATCCTCACATCTCCCTAAGTTCTGAAGTTTTAAATCTGATAATCTAAAAATGCAAAACTTCTGACACGCCATCTCCATGCTATCCTTTGATAAAATTTGCATACTCCTTATTTCTCGCCAACATTCCTATAACTTGTGAACAACTATCATAGGGACCCCATGTTGTCTAAGTAATTGGAGTATGTGATATAGCTGGATGATTTGAACCTTGCTCTTTTTATGATGGACTTGGGATTTATTTTACAAAATCAAAATGAGATGGCATGCTCCTCAATGATAATGAATTTCCCATCAAGGCCATATGACATGTTTAACTTTTGCAAACCTTTAGTCATATGCTGCTTGTCGGATCATTAAGTTTTGTTAAATTGTTGTGACCTATGTGAGATTATGGTCATGCACCCATGATTGAGATTCACACGCACCCACCAATAAAATGCTGACTCTTACACTAAGAGTTGCGCACAACATGCACCCTGTCATCCACCAAAAATGCCAACTCTAACTCTAAGAGTTGTACACTCTTCCACCAAATAAAAATGCCAACTCTTACCCTGAGAGCCGCGCATTTGTTATCCACCAAATAAAAATGCCGACTCTTACCCTAAGAGTCGCGCATTCATTCTCCACCATATAATTACTCCTCGCATTCCATCATGATATCTCTCCATTCAAAGTTTGCATTAAGAAGAGATATGGGATATGTTTAAAAAAAAAGTATGCCCAGGGACAAAAAAAAGAGAAAAAAAATATATATATATACACATGCCAAGGGGCACAAAAAGAGAGAAAAATTTTTAGCAATAAACAAACGGGAAAGTCCAAAGCCCCGTTCAAGAAAAAAATACATATATGAATATTTCCTTTTATAGCCCATACTTTTCAAAAAATCATCCATCTATCCAATAAAGAGAGACATGATGCATGGAGTACCAAAAACACATAGAATTAGGAATCATCTTCCATGCCACACACTTGCACATCTCAATCTAGTGTATGACTTGTATATCCATGTGGTTCGGTTTTTGACTTAACAATATATGTGATGCAAGTATGCCCACTTTCATACCTACCCAAAACTCCACTCAAAATCTTTAGAGATGGGTTATGAAAGAAGGCAATTCTAAAATGCCTTGGTGAGGAACCAGACACATATATGAGCGATTTGAGAGTATCATTTGAGGAGCAAGGCTATCTTTTCTTTTTCAAAAATCTTATAAAAACCCAAGTTTCTGAGCTAACTAATGCAAGGGGATTTGAATCTATGTTGTTCCATTATTCAATTACCCAAGAAAATGTGGTAGACACTTTGAAGTTCACAAGTGCAGGTGAAGCTTGGAATATCTTGTATGCAGGTTATATATCAAGGAGATGACCCATCTTAGTCCTTTAAACCTTTACTCGAGGACGAGCAAAGGACTAAGTGTGGGGGTCTTGTTGGTGGTCCTTAAGTCACATTTTATACCGCCAATAATAATATAAATCCATGGAACATCATAGAAAAATATTCTTTAATTAACAAGTTCCACGAGTTTTGGTGTTTTCCACTATGTTGCAGGAATATCCGAGTTTTCACAACATAAAAGTATCTCAAATAATAAAATGGACTACACCATTGCGGATAGCTCGTCATGCTGATCAAAATGCATATATTATTTGCATTATTTGGAGTTCCAAATAAAAAGATATATAAGTTCGAATCCAATTTAGGACTCCAAGAGTAGGATTGAGTATTTTGGCCATAACTCACTCATCCGAACTCCGATTGGGCTGAATCACTAGTCAAAACGAAGCTATCGACGAGGCCCACGTGCTCCCAAAAGGCGGTGGCCAGGATGGACCGCCCCCGGGACCGGCCGCACCCCTAGGTGGGGCCTCTCGGGCCCAGTTTTCTTCTGACAGGTGTAGGGCGGTTCCCCAAAGATGGTCCCACCTATGATCAACACAGATGGCAAGTGGAAACCGCCCTTTGGAGATCGGTTTGGATCTTTCCATGTGAGGATGATCCTTTTGCATAGAACCCCCTCCTCTCAAGCTATAAAAGGAGGCCTCCTCTCTACACTTATTCATCAATTGATTCACCAACACAAGAGGTCACAATGTAGAGAGGAAGAGCAAGCTCCATTCCATTTGCTTATAGCTAATTTATTATAGGGAGTGAGAGAGGGACAAGAGCTGGAGAAAGAGCGGAGTCGAAGCAGTTTTGCCTCCGGGTGGACGAAGTGCCGGGCTTGTCGGCTCTTGATCCAACTTGTACCTCTACGATCGTCTTGCTACTTGAAGTAAGAAGTTCGTGTTCAACTTTGGTTTGATTCATTAAGCATGTTACTTCCATAAAGCTACTTGTTTGTGGGATTCGTCGTTCATCCTTTGGACAGATGCTCTAGTAAGAGAACTCCTGATAGAGACGGATGTTCCTGTACGCCGCTAGAGTAGTAGTCATCCTTCGTAGACGTGGTGTCTAGGTCGAAGTCTACCTTCGTATGTTGCGCGCGCCCACGGGCTGAGGGGTAGGTGGCAGGTGGTGATAGCCTTGTCCACTCGTACCAGCATCCCCTCCACGTTCGGACGTGGATTAGCACTGATACTGGTATCGCCTGGCAGACCAGGTGCGTCAGTGGGCCTGAAGCAAGCAAGTAGTGGGGAAGTTTTCATCGCTTATATGCGTTTGACCTTCGAAGAACCTCTCTACCCAAACTATCCCTTCTGTCTCTTCTAAGTAAACTAGTTTAAGAGACTAAGTAACAAAGACCGTTCCTTTGGGAAATTACGATACCCTGAATACTTCCGGGTGAAGGCTACAACGGTACTTCCGTGCGTTTGCGGACTTTTCTGCTGACGCTAAGAAGCGCCAACAGGGGACCTGTCATCTTGCGAGCAGTCAACTTACAACGTGCCAGCTGGAAAGGTAAGTTTGAATTAGTGAGGATATAAAAGGCTAGCAAGAATAGGTATGATAGATCCTAACACATATACCCACTTTTAAGGAGGAAGTTATTAACATGTGTGATTATCATGATGCATGCATGTACTTACGAATTTTAAATCATGCAATATAAATCATAGCATAAATAATTTGAACATAGGGTTAATATTAATAATAATGTTGTTCCACCTGCTACCATAAGAATAGTAATAGGTATAACAAAATACAGATCAAGGCAGGAACTACTGATAAGATAAGAATGTAAGCAATTTGGACTTAAAATAATAGTTTAAGTTTTTATGATCCAAAACATTTTGAAATTTTTGAAAAATAACCCGCAATGATTTAGCAATGGAATGCTCTGATACTAGCTGTAACAGAACCGCCTAAATCACATGGCCCACAGGCACCTGTCATCACCACTAATGACATCTGATAGCCGGGCCCGTGTTCCAAATGACCTAGGCAGCTCTGCCGGGCTACATAAGCACCCGTTATCTCCGACAGGATCTCATTGTGAAACCATTACAGGATTACAACATTTCATAACAAATTACATCAGAGTAGAAGTGCGGAAGATTAAAAAGTACTTAATATTACAAACCGGTGTTCAAATAGAAATTTGGTGTAGTTATTACAGACCACAATTTAAAGAGGTAGCAGTAGCGGTAGAACAATAGTACAATAAGATAGATAGATAATAAACGAACCCTGCCCACGGGTTCAACCTTACTCTTCTTCGCTTTCCTGGATAATAGTGACACAGCACGGAGCAAGACAGACTTCAGACTCCTGCTGGCTACCTGCAACGGGGTTAACAAACCCTGAGTACATGGGGTACTCCGCAAGACTTACCCAACTAAAGGTATAAAATTAGACTCAGGAATGCAGGCTGAGGGGAGTCAAGGTAAGGCTTTAGCAAGAGTTCAAGAGTTTTGCGGAAAAGCATTACTAATCCTATTTCAATATTTTATTTTCGTAATAGTATTAATCATTAACTATATTTCCAAGTCCTTCCAAATATCCATAATCATTCTTTCCAATAAATTGATTCATTCCAAAAACAATCTAGTTCCGAACCACTTTTCGATGTAGGGGTGAGGATCAAGTCTCCATAACCGAGGAGCAACGACGATTCAAATCGATTAATATCCAGTTGGGGATCCCTATCCACACGGCGTATGTAACACTTAAGCTTGCATACGCCAACCCCGCCTACCACGGCTTTTCATACCCCGGAACCGGTCCTGCGCCACCCAAGAGCACAGTACTCCTCTAGTCTCCAGGCACGTCGGCCACGAGGGTACACGCTACTCTCGCCATCTCTCCACTCCTAGTGCATGGTTGTCGGTTCCAGCAGTAGAGCCACCGGAGTCAGAGGCTTCCCGTAGTATGTGGCTAGTTGCAAAGTGTTCATCATAGCAGGCCTGAGAACTGAACGGTCCCTAATATTTTTTCAGTTAGAAACCATGCATTGGGACTCTAACCCAAGTACACTGGTAACTACCCGGTTTTCACATCCCTTTCCGATGGCGAGGATCGTTGGGACTCCAACCCAAACAGATGGTCGACCAAACGGAAAAACCCATCCCCGTGGATGACAACGAACTAGCTAGGAACACTGCCAACCAACAAGGACATAACCATTCCCATAAAGTGATTCATTTGATTTGTATCAGCATAGTTCAAAATAGCATTTTTGCAAATCTAATCATTGAGCATGACTAAGCATTTTTCAATACTTTAATTAAATCAAGTTCTCTGGTATTGATAAGTGGTCAAGGATGGTAATGCATCAATTGGTTGTCAATCAACTCCTATTAACCTAATGCAATAGATTAACTCAAGTGATAAACATTTTAAAATAGCAAGGAGGGGCAAATGCACCGGGGCTTGCCTTGGATTGCAAAAAGAATCGGGTCGGGGTCGGTGTCACAAATATCAAACCCTGGCACGAACTCAGCAACGGGCTCCTCAACTGTCACCTCGGGCTTCACCTCGGTATTCTCGGTCACTACACGTGTGCAATAATGAATGCATGATTACGATGCAACATGAAATGACAGGTAAGATTCAATAATAAATAATGCAAACTTGATCATAACCCTATCACAGGCTAACCATGATCATTCTAATCCATTGAGCCCTACGTCATACAGGTGTTTGACCTAAGTTCACAATCAACCATAAAATCACACAAACCCTAGGTTATTAATGTTTTCTAATTATTTTTATTAATCATTTAATCAACATTTATTTAATAAATAATTAAACTATTTCCATTTGGTGCCAAACTTCACCAACAGATAGATTTCAGTACCAAATAGTGGCTACAACAAATTTCATAATTTTTGGAATAATGCAGAAAATTACTAAAAATCACCAAAGTTCCCTTTATTAATTAATGTGTTGGTTTTTAGCTCCTACAGAAACTATCCAAACATCATATTTAGTATTTTTATTAAATACTACATGTTACAGAGAGCATCCACAAAAATTTTGGTGATTTTAGGAGCAGTAACAATATTCCTACAAAAAGATTAAGACTGTGGCACTATTCATCCAAAATATAAATGGAAAAAACTAAATAAATTCCCGAGGAAATGGAAAACGCCAATCTGATCCAGTTCGGCCCAACAACGGCAAACCGGCCCAAGCGGCCCGAGCACACCCACGTCCCTCTCTTCTTCTCTCTGGGCCACTGACGGGCAGGCCCCACCCATCAGTACCTTCTTCCTCTCCGGTCCGTCACGCACGGACGCGCGCTCGCGCGGCGGCTCGCCACCGGTGACTACTACGACGAAGGGGAGACCTCAGACGAGCGGACTCGGCCCCAACGTACCGTCCTAGAGACCTGACCCGATCAAAACATGAGGGAAACGAGCTCGACGCCTCCCATGGCTGGCTCGGCCACGACGACGGAACGAACTCCAGCCACGACGAGCCACAAACGACCCAAAGAAGCTATCCCAGAGAACCAGAGGCTCACCCCGAAGATGAAGCGCGCCCAGTTGGAGTTGAAGGAGGAGCGAAGACTAGAAGTTGATGCCGGCGGAGAACGCAGCAGCGTGCGCCGACGACGAGGCTTTCGTTCCAGCGTACCCAGAGCGGTAATGGTTAAACCACAGTATTCACAGCAGCACCGGACGAGGGTTGGAATAGAGAGAAACTCGCCGGAGCAAGCTGGTCTCACCAAGTCAGCCTGCGGCGGAGCTCTAGCCGGACCTGAGGACGACAGCGGCGTTCCGGGACCCCTAGTCTACTGCAGCTTGCACCACAGGGTGGCAACGGAGCGCAAGGACGAGACGACGCTATTGGAAAAACGAATTGGCTAGAGGTGGAACCGAGGGAGTGAATTTGATCAGGAGATCGATGGTGGTTGCCGGCGGCCGTGTGGGAAGAAATAGGAGAACGGGGGGGACTCGTCGCCTTTAAGCGACCGAGGAGGAGGGGATAAGGTCGAGCGCCTGTCCGGGTCCCCCGAGCTACCCAGGTGCGGCAGCGACAGCGCGCCAGCTGGCCGGACGACGGCCAGTGCGCGGCGCGGGCACGCGCGCACGGCGTCGAGCACTGTAGGGGCCCCCAGGTACAGTAGCTAGTTTTCTAGGTCAAAATCTATTCAAATCAATTGATGGCCCAAACGTTTGAATCAGAGAAAGACCCCAAAATGAAAGTTGTGCAAATTTTTCTAGAGAACAATTTTGCTTTTGAGACCTAGTTCAAATTCGAAATATTTTTGAACATATTAAAAAGGGGGTAGAATTAGGGTTTGAATTACAAACTGAAATTTTAAAATTACTTTTAATTTTTCTTAGCAACTTGAAAAATGGTCAAAATAAAAGTTATTCCTCTTAGTGAGCTCTACAACTTTTATTTATGAAGTTTTATCAGATTCTCATTTATTTTGAAATTAAAGTTTCAAATTTAAATTTCAATATACTAATTTGAGTTTAATTTGAATTTCTGTATTATAACTTCAAAATCTCCAAAAATAAAAGTTGTTCTATTTTAAAATCTCTACAATTTTCATCAAGACACTTTTATCAGATTTATTATAGATTTCGAATTAGGGTTTGAGGTCAATTCTAGGGCTTAATTTGACTTCTTATTTAATTATTATTTTTGCCTTTTAATCAAATGCTTAATTACACAATCCACCACATGAAATCAAAGCACTCTAGTGACCCTAAGCACAATCATATGTAGATGCTTAAATTTAAACATGATGACATGGCAGGTTAATTACTTTATAATACCAGGGGTATTACACCTTGTAGCAGTGTTCATACTTCACAATCCTTCCAGGGAACTCCTCCCATCCACAGTGAGGCTGGGCAGCCTGACGGCGGGCTTGGTGTTTTCTTCTCTTGCGTTGCTTCCTGATCTGCTCATAGGTTAAGATGTGTTTTAAATTGACAGCGTACCTTTCCGGTGGGTAGGTTGAAGTGGATCTGTCCAGACCCGATGTAGATGATAGCATTGGCGGTGTAGAGGAACGGTCTTTTCAAAAGAATAGGCGATTCATCGTCTCCCTACGTGTCAGGAACTAAAAAATCTGCGGGTATATATTTATTTTGAATTCTTACCATTACGTCCTTGACTTCACCTTCAGGGAATCTCAGTGATTGGTCTGCCATCTGCAACAGAATATATGTTGGGTATAATGGTAAATCATCAAATAATTTATCATATACCTTTTTGGACATTACGTTGACGCCTAATCCAGCGTCGCAGATGGTGTCGGGAAAAGTGATGTCTCCGATTGTGCATTTGATGATTGGTACACCTGGGTCACCTTTCTTTGTTGGAAATGGTTTCGGGAGCATATGATCGTTTTCTGTGTTTACGGTATTGATTAGCTGAGCGGTTCCTTCAGTACATGCTGGGGCTTGTTCTTCCTCCATCTCCTATTGTTCTTCTTCTTGGGTGCTGGTTGTTATTGTTGCTCTTCTTGTTGATGGAATTGCTTCGGGACTGCTGGATTCTTGAGGATGTGGTTCTTGAATGAGAATCTCTCCTTCTTGTCTTTGATAGAGAGGACAATCTTGACGTGTTCCGCATAGATGATGGCTTTGGTTGTGCATAAGAATGGTCGTACCAAGATAATGGGTGCCTTCTCATCTCCTCCAGTATCCATGATCACAAAGTCAATCGGGACATATGATTGCCCCATTCTGATAACAGCTTCTTCTAGTACTCCCTCGGGGTAGCAAATGGATTGATCTGCAAGCTGCAAACGCATATCTGTGTACAACAAAGGATCACCTAAAATTATCTCATAGATTACCTTAGGCATTATGTTGACACTTGCGCTGAAATTGCAGATAGCCTCTGGAAAGTTGTAACATCCTATGAAGATAGGAATCACAGGTCTTCCAGGGTCTCCCATCTTCTCAGGTAGTGAGTGATCTATCCACTGTATATCTACAGGCTCAATTTGGTATTGTGTTGCATTGTGAATATCAACAAGGTTAGTAGTTTTTAAATCCTCCGGCTGGCCCAGAATCTTTCATTTCTCAAATGGAGGGACAGCAGCAGCAAGCTGAGCTAATTGTGATTCTAACATTTTATTAAAGCTGTGCTGATTCTTTATAGCAGAAGCAAAGGTATCCATTCTAGTATTTATATTTTCTAAAGCTTTATCATTTGAGGCTACCTTTCTAGACATTTGATCTAATAATTTAGATTGACCAGCAACTAAATCTCTTAAAGGCGGAAGATTATAATTATTGTAATTATTACCTTGGTTGTTACCTTGGTAATTACCTTGTCGTGGTTGCTGATTCCATCCTTGGTTTTGCTAAGGACGATAGTAGGTGTTGTTGTTGATGAAGTTCACATCCTCTTGCAATGTAGGGCAGTTGATAGCTGAATGCCCGTAATCTCCACATTCTTCACATGTCATGCGGGAATCATTAATATGCATTACTTCCTTCTTCTCTATGTTGAGCTTCTTCATAATGAGGTCTAGCTTGGCAGTGACCATGTCAGTCTCCTTTAGATGATGGATGCCTCCTCCTCTCTTGCGAGGTTGAGTACGTTCTTCAATACAGCTTGAATTTGAGGCCATCTTCTCAACGAGTGCTTGAGCTTCTGGAAGCTTAAGTGACAGGAAAGCTCCTCCAGCTGCAGCATCTATGGACTCACGGGTGCTTGAGATAAGCCCGTGGTAGAAGGTCTGCAATAGTAGCCAATCCTCTATCCCATGATGAGGACAGTCTTCAATGTAATCTTGGAAATCTCTTCCATGCTTCAGTGAATGATTCGTCATGTTACTGTTGAAAACTTGAGATTTTCCCATGCAGAGCATTCGTCTTGCCTTGTAGGAAAGAATTTTGCCAGGAAAGCAGTTGAGCATCAGTCCCATGTAGTGTTGTTGTCTTTGTTGGCGTAGAACCACTACTTGGCTTTCCCCAAAAGTGAAAATGGGAAAAGACGGAGTAAAATAGCATCTCTTGGTACTCCTCTAATCGTGAAGGTGCTGCAAATCTCTAAAAAGTGTTGTAAGTGTGCACTTGCATCTTCATGAGCTTTTCCACAAAACAGGCTGGCTTGAACCATGGTGATAAGAGTAGGCTTGAGCTCGAATCCATTCTCCCTAGTATTGACTGCTGGTTCAGTCCAGATATTTTCTGTTGTTGGGGTAGAGAACTCGCACAGCGTCTTCTCAGCCATGTCTTCAAACACAGGAGATAAATCTTCTCTTAAGTGTTCTTCTTCCAATGTTGGAGCTGGCTCCTTTGATAAACTAGCTCGAGAAACGATGGGTGTTTTTTATAGTGATTCGGGATCTTCTCTCGTCTCTACAAACTTCTTTCTTCTCAGGAGTTTTTCTGGATCGTCAATAAAATTATTTGGAAGAGAAAAACCATTCATTCATCACCCTGCATAAAATAAGCAAATGATAAAAAATAAGGGTGTACCTATTTGAGTTAGAGATCAATCGGTAATACAACGTTATCCATTATGTATACATATGCTATTAATATTTCCTAAGTTTAATGTGCCTTCCCCGGCAACGGCTCCAAAAATGCTTGTTGACATCTACTAACGTCGACAAATATAACTATATAACTTTTAATGCGAGAGGCGAGATTAGAAGATGAATGATAATTAATTAACTTGTCATTAGCAACTAGCCACTTTTCTATTACCGACATTCTTATGCAAGAACTATGTTGTCATCCCTAATTAATAATGCTAAGAATAAATAAAGGTTTTATATATTAATCTATGTGACTTGGCAGAAATAAATATAAATAATATAAACTAAGATCAGTTCTGCAAGCGAACAGATAATTATACCATTGTAGCATTTTACCTAGGGAGTTCTACCAGGTTGTCGATTTATATTTATACCACTGGGAAGGACTAGGATAAACTTTAATCTATTATATTGATAGTGATGGTATACAATGGATAAGTGACATTACCGATGTCATTTACTCTACTCATAACAGGTAGAGGTCACAAGATAAATAAAGATAAAGGTGATAAGTATGATCAAGCATCATAAATAAAAGATAATCATCAGAGCGCTTCTCTAGTCATAGTAATAGCTAGCCAATGGATAAACTAAGGAATTAATATCAAAGGTAATTCTATAACTACATCAATGAATAACTCTAATTAGTGCAATTACATCTAGCAATTATTGTTAGACTAATCCTATGTCATAATCACATGCAAAGGGCATCATCTAGGAAAGGTGTGAAACAGAGTCATCACCCTAACTTCGCGACCGTGCCTGCTGGCCTACATAAGCGGGGTGGACTACAGAGGACTCAACGCAGCTGTCACCTACTGCGATCTACCACATGACCCGGCACATCAGGGTGCACTCGTAGATAAACAAAATACCTAGACACCACGTCTACATATCGTTCATCATCTATCCATCGTACGCATGAATAAACGCTATACGAGCAATTACATGAATTTCAATAAAATCAAACCAACTATACTTGACATATAATCAAAGTAGACAAAGACTATTGTAATCAAGAACATATGAACTATTAAGAACAATGTTTCCCTAATCATAATGAAGAATACAATAATAGAGAAAGAACTAGAATTATACCGAAACTCCGTGCTCCAAACAGACGCCGGGGCTCTAGATCCGCCGAAGAACTAGAACTCCTCTACTCTCTAATCTAACTAGGCTAGAACTATGAACTAGGAGGCTCTTGATGTACTAGGAGGCTCTTGATGGCTTGAGGACTTGATGCCTTGAATGAATGATGGGTTGATTCCTGCAGGGGGTCTGCCCCTTTATTTATAGCCTGGTGGGATGCACGTGCGCCGTAGGATCAAACCGACTTGAAACAAGGGTTGAGATGACTCCACAAAGGCGGTGGAAGAAGACTCCAGAAGGTGGGCCGAAACCCTAGCAGGGGGCGCCGGCCGGCCCCACCCTGGGGGGTCTCGGGTCCCGGTGCCTCGGGTGTGTTCGAGATGCTTCTAGTGTTCTCGTGATGATGTTTCCTTGGCGGTTAAGTTACGTGGTAATCATGCACTTTAACCCTTCTTTTATGCTTTTCTGGAATAGCCCCTAGAAAATACAAAACATGTAAAACTCGTGGAAATAGTCAGTTAAAACCCTAGACTAGTGTGTATTCATGTATCCTTTAGGGTCTAAAGTTCTAATAAAAGTTGACGTTATCCACCGTCAACATTAAGCTTGGGGGATCTTGTTGACGGTGGATATACCATGAAAATCCACATTGCAAACACCATCAACTGGCCTCGGATTCAAGGGAGAATAAACATATCATGAACATATTTTATCAATAACTAGTTCCACTTGTATTCTTAGCTTCTGAATGCAAGGAAGACCAAAACAGTGCAAAAGTGAGTAGCTAGGGGCCACCTATGTGGTTCGGCCGAAACCATGTTTGGTTGCCCCAGGCCACCACATTCCAACACAAGGCATACAACATCAAATGAAAGAGAGTAGAGCCCGAGGTGGGCCCATGTTTGGGTCGGCCGAACCCTACATGGGGCCCACCTGGCTCTGGTGACGTGGCATGATCCATGTGACCCTCCACCCAGCTCCAACACTAGACTAATAGTATTACTAAGGAGTGGAACTTGACTCTTCCTTGCTTCTTGTGTCTCTTGTGTGTCTTGAAGAGGGTGGTGGCTGCCTCTATTTATAGGGGGGAGAGGAGAGGTGCCACGTCAGTGATTCGTGTGCTCCTTGCCTCTCCACCCTTGGATGAACCGCCTCAATACTACCTCAAGATGGACGGCAGTGGTGAATCCAGCACGTGGAAAGCATGTAGGAGGTCGGTGGAGTATGGCGGTGGCCTAGACCCACCAAGGGGGTCGGCCGACCCCCTATGACAGGGAAGGCCCACCACCATGGTCCCCACCAGTCATAGAGCTTGTCCTTGCGCTGGTTCTGTCTTGATCATGTCGGTTCACTCCTTGATCCTTGTGCTTTGCTTCTCCACCGTTGAATAGAAACACAACTCTGATCCGAAGGTGGAAATGAGCTGAGTGGAATGTCACGAGGATCATGCCATGTCACCAGTGCCCTGTGGGTCCCATACGTGGGTCGGCCGACCCATGCATGGGCCCATCTTGAGCTCCTATCTCTTCCATGTGATTTTGTGCACCATATCTTGAAGTTTCATGGCCTGTTTGGTCTTTTCTGCATTCACAAGCTAAGAGTACAAGTAGAACTAGTTATTGATAAAATATGTTCACAATATGCTTATTCTTTCTTGAACCCGAGGCATGTTGACGGTGTTAGAGTGTGGATTTTTATAGCTTATCCACCGTCAACATGCGCTAGGTTCAAACACGAGCTGTCAGATCCCAACGGTCGAGTCAGCTGAAAAACGCGCTAAGTTCACACCGGACGCGGAACGTCACACCAGACGCTCTGCCATCCGTGTTCGGTGCGCGAACAGAGAGCAACCAGAGAGCTCCAAGTCGCACCGGACGCATCCACTGAAGACTCACCAGATGCTACTAGCGTCCGGTGTACTCACCGAGTCAGATTTCAAACAAACACACCGGATGCTCGAAAAACACCACCGGACGTGGTAGAGTTACTGTTCCAGTGTCCGGTACTTGGACAGAGAGGTTCCAGAGAGCTCCAAATGACACAGGACGCGTCCGGTGCATGCCCTTCGAACGCTCTCAGCGTCCGGTGCATTTGCACCACTGCGCCACTGCTAGGACTAGTCGCCGGATGCTCCGGCCAGAGTCCGGTGCAGCGTCCGGTGTTACTTTAAGCACTCTTTCAAGACTAGAAACTAGCCCCTTCTCTCAAGTGCTAACACCCAAGTGTTCTCACCACTAAGGCACGTGTGTTAGCTATTTTTCAAAGCATTTTGAAGGGCTAGTTAGAGTGATCTAGAGTCCTAAGTGTGAATGCCAATGCAATGCAACTATAGAGCACTTGATAACGATTCGAGTTTGTTTTTCTTCCCTTGATAGTCGGCTATCTATTCTAAATGTGATTACACCCACTTGGTGTCTTGATCACCGAAAGAAAAGCTTTAATGGGGTTATACCTTTGCCTTCAAGCCTTTTTTTCATCCTTGATCATCTCCACTTGTTTCACCATCACAAAGTCCATGGTTGAGCCATCTTGATCACCATCTCCTAGGCTCATCACTCCATGGATAGGACCACCTATGCTTAGCCATCTCTTAGCAAATAGGTTAGTCCTTAGGGTGTCATCAATTATCAAAACCAAGTTAGGGCTTTCAATCTCCCCCTTTTTGGTAATTGATGACATCCTATACAAATATAAGAATTAAGTTTTTTTTGAACTTATGCGCTTGTCTAAACAAGATTATCATGTTTTTGGAATGGACAAACAACACAAATTCAGTTTGGTGGCTATTTAGCTCCCCTACATATGTGCATGAGTTTGGATTTGAAAGGTCGCACATATGTATAAATAGAGAGTAAATTTCCACCAAGATGTGATAGGATGGTTAGGATAAACCTTTGAAGCGTGATACCAAATGAAAATTTCACATCGAAGTTGCGGAATCTCCATCCTTAGCACTTTGATAACTAGATGATCACAAAACTTGAGCATACCGTGAGATCAATATTTTAAGCAATGCATCAAATACCAAATGAAAATAGCAAGATCATCTAACTACCACCTATGCATGCTAGTTATCAAATCATCAATCAAACCTATTTCTAGCATACACCACTCAAGAACATGGCAATTTGAAAATAAATACATATGCATATGCAACAAACATATGTAAGTGCACATTCCAAATGCAACAACCAAGTTCATGAGTTTGTTCCCCCTCAAGATGAACTCATTTTAAGAATAGGTTTTGGTTCAAAGTTTTTGATCCCTTTACTTTGGCTTATTGCTCTCCCATCGGCCTTAATGATGGTTCATTGCGAAGTTTAAGTTCTCTCCCCCTTGTTCTTTATCTTTGTTTTTCTCCCCCTTGGCATCAAGTACCACAAAAGGGTCAAGTTAATGGAGTGAGAGAGTTTCTTAGTCAAATTTGGTTCAATCTACAAAATTTGCACAAGTTTCTTAACTCGGTTTGAACCAAAGACAAGCTTCTTTACGCCACTAGGGGTTATCTTGCCTATGTTGAGGTAAGCACTTAGTTGCTCATTTAACTAGATTCAACACTAGGTTTGCATCCCAATGAACAAGTTATATGCCATCACTAGATCAAGCAATCAATCAAGCAATAGTGATACCATATAGATTTCAAAACCATTTTGGCTTTCAATGAATGACCTAGAGAGAACAAAATCATGTCTATGTGATCTAGCAAGTCCTAGCAAAGAATGTATGCACATGTCAAATAATGATACCTTTTCCTTGCTTGGAGGAGAGACATGATATAAGATTTTCATGAAGAGCGTCAACACATGTTGGAGTAGTCAAGTATGTTCAATTCATTCCTTAGCTTGCAAAATCTAGCTTCATCAAGTGGCTTGGTGAATATGTCGGCTAGTTGATCATCGGTGCCCACACTTGTGATTGCAATGTCTCCCTTTGTTTGGTGATCTCTTATGAAGTGGTGCCTCATATCTTTGTGCTTGGTTCTTGAATGTTGCACCGGATTGGTTGTGATCTTCACCGCACTTTCATTGTCACAAAGCAATGGAACCTTGTTGAATTTCAAACCATAGTCCTTCAAGGTTTGCTTCATCTATAAGATTTGTGCACAACAACTTCACGCACTAATGTATTCGGCTTCAGCGGTAGAGAGTGCAACACTGTTTTACTTCTTGGATGACCATGATACTAGTGACCTTCCCAAGAGTTGACAAGTACCAGAAGTACTCTTTCTATCAATTTTGCAACCGGCATAGTCCGCATCCGCATAACCAATCAATGTGAAATTAGAGTCCTTGGGATACCATAAACCAATGTTAGGTGTGCTCTTCAAATACCTCAAGATTCTTTTTGTAGCCTTCAAATGACTTTCTCTTGGAGAGGCTTCGATACCTTGCACACATGCACACACTAAACATCACATCCGGCCTAGAAGCGGTCACATAGAGTAGACTTCCAATCATTGACCTATATTGCTTTTGATCAACCAATTCACCTTCTTCATCCGGTTCCAAGCTTCCACTAGTGCCCATAGGAGTTGAGATTGCCTTTGCATTTTGTAATCCAAACTTCTACACCATGTCCTTGATATACTTGCTTTGACTCACAAAGGTTCCATTCTTCAATTGCTTGATTTAGAGTCCAAGAAAGTAATTAAGTTCACCAACCATGGACATTTCAAACTCTTTGACCATCATTTCTCCAAACTCTTCACAAAATGCTTGACTTGTTGACCCGAAGATGATATCATCAACATAGATTTGCATGATGAACAAGTTATTACCAGTCTTCTTGGTGAAGAGAGTAGTGTCAACCTTTCCCATCTTGAACCCTTTAGAGAGTAGAAAATCCCTCAACCTCTCATACCATGCTCTTGGTGCTTGCTTCAAGTCATAGAGAGCCTTCTTGAGCTTGTACACATGATCGGGCTTCTTGTTATCTTCAAAACCAGGATGTTGCTCAACAAACACTAACTTATTGATGTAGCCACTAATGAATGCACTTTTAACATCCATTTGATAGAGCTTGATGTTATGAGCACATGCATAAGCCAATAGGATCCGGATTGCTTCCAATCTTGCCACGGGTGCATAGGTTTCTCCAAAGTCTAAGCCTTCTATTTGAGTATAACCTTGTGCAACCAATCTAGCTTTGTTCCTCACAACAATCCCATCTTGATCTTGCTTGTTCTGAAAGACCCACTTTGGTGCCAATCACATTGTGCTTGTTTGGTCTTGGAACTAATTCCCATACTTGATTCCTCTCAAAGTTATTTAGCTCTTCATGCATAGCATTGATCCAATCCTCATCCTTTAGAGCCATTCTCAATATTAGTAGGCTCCTCTTGTGAGACAAATGAATAGTGCTCACAAAAAGAAGCTACCCTTGACCTTGTTTGCACATCTCTACTAGTATCACCAATAATTTGATCTAGAGAATGATCTCTTGCAATATGAGTGGGTTGGAGCACATGACTTGAACTTGCATTTTGTACATGGTCTTGATCTTGACTTTGATCTTGAACTTGAGCTTGAGAGTCATTTGATCTTACTTGATTTGCATCATCATCTTCCACTTGCACAATAGGAGGGATGACTTCATCATCATTTTGTTCAACTTGTCTTGGCCTAATGTCACCAAGGTCCATGTTCTTCATAGCATCAACTAATTATGGTCCCTTCACATCATCAAGATTATCCTTCTCATCTTGTAACCTATTAGTTTCATCAAATTTAACATCATGAACTTCCTCAACTATCTTGTGTGCCAAGTTTCTTACTCTATAAGCTTTGCTTAAAGTTGAGTACCCAACTAAGAAACCTTCATCACACTTCTTCTCAAACTTGCCCAATCTAGTGCCCTTCTTCAAGATATAGCATTTGCAACCAAACACTCTAAAATATGCAATGTTGGATTTTCTTCCATTCAAGAGCTCATAGGGTGTCTTCTTCAACATTGGATGACAATAAAGACAGTTGCTAGTGTAGCAAGCCGTGTTGATAGCTTCGGCCCAAAATTTATCACTAACATTGTATTCACTAAGCATGGTTCTTGCCATATCAATAAGAGTTCTATTCTTTCTTTCAACAAGACCATTTGATTGTGGAGTGTACTTGGCCGAGAATTGATGCTTGATACCCAAATCATCACATAGCTCATCAACTCTTGTGTTCTTGAATTCACT
Source organism: Eremochloa ophiuroides (assembly GCA_038502445.1). NCBI lineage: Eukaryota > Viridiplantae > Streptophyta > Magnoliopsida > Poales > Poaceae > Eremochloa > Eremochloa ophiuroides. The sequence goes on from JAHLJS010000008.1 coordinate 24,203,302, forward strand.
TCCATTTTCACTCCTTACTTGCTTCACCCTTGTATCAAACTCATTTTGACTTCTCTTGATGAAAGATTTGAAGATTTCATATACTTCACTTTTGTCAACAAGAAAGAATACCCAAGTGTATCTAGAGAAGTCATCAACTATCACAAAGCCATACTTCTTTCCTCCAATGCTTCCATAAGTGGTTGGACCAAACAAATCCATATGCAATAGCTCAAGTGGACTAGATGTACTCATCATGCCTTTCTTAGAATGTGTATTTCCAACTTGTTTTTCAAATTGACAAGAACTACACAACCTATCCTTCTTAAAGTGTACATCCTTCAAGCCTAACCATGTCATGCTTGACCAATCTTCCAAGTTGTTTTATTCCAACATGTCCAAGCCTTCTATGCCACAACCAACCAAGACTTGATTTTGAGATCAAACATGAAGAGAGCTTAGTTTCACTATCATTGAAATCCACCAAGTATAAGTTCCCATATCTAAAGCCCTTAAAGATCAAGTTGGAACCATCCACACTCACAATCTCAACATCATCAATACCAAAAATGCACTTGAAACCAAGATCACAAAGTTGTGTAACCGACAATAAGTTGAAATTGAGAGATTCAACTAGCAACACATTGGATATGCTCATATTATTTGAGATTGCAATCTTGCCTAATCCTTTCACCTTGCCTTTGCCATTGTCACCAAAAGTGATAGAATCAAATTCTTGATTGCCATTTCTGTTGATAGAATTGAACATACTAGACTCCCCAGTCATGTGTTGAGTGCATCCACTATCAAGCACCCAATGTCTTTCTCCGGCTTTGTAATTGACCTACAAAGAATAGATCAATTGGTTTTAGGTACCCAAGCATTCTTGGGTCCTTGGAGGTTAGTGACCAAAGACTTAGGCACCAAAATAGATCTCATCCTTAGATTGCCTCTTGATGTATCAATGTACTTGGCTATAACACCCTTCACTCCCTTTGTGAGGATGTAACAAGAATCAAGGTGAACTGAAGTCGCACTAGCAAATGCTTGATCTTGTTGGCCATGCAATATTGCTCATTATGCCCCACTTGCTTGCATCTTTGGCAATATCTACCATTGCTTCTCACAAAACTAGCTTTGGGAGTCACAAAGGCGGCCTTGCCTTTCTTTGGGGTATGGCCTAGTCCCTCCTTAGAGTGAGTAAATCTTTGGCTACCCAAGCACTTTACAAGCAGGCATCCCCACCATAGGAATTGCCTAAGGCACGAGTGAGCTTGTTGACCTCCTCTTTGAGGTTTTTGTTTTCCACCACAAGTGAGGACTTAGAGTCATTGAGTTTAGGTGAAATAGGAGTGGTAGAGCTGCAAGAAGGGTTAGTGGCAACAATAGTAGAAGAAGGAATTGAGTTGTCACTAAGGATATCACATGATGAACCCATGTCGCAAGTCTTGACGGATGCCTTCTTCTTATTTTTGGCCACAAGAGAGGAGTGAGATTTCTCTAGCTTGGATTGAGCTACCTTGAGGTTCTCATGGGCTTCCATTAGCCTCTCATGAGACTTCAAGAGCTCATCAAAGGATTGCTCAATGGCTAACTTGCCTTTGCGCAATTCTTTGCACTCCTTTCTCTTGGCCTCAATGTAAGTGTTGGCATCATCAAGCATGGACATGAGCTCATCACGTGAGAGCTCCTCCTCATCACTCTCATCATCGGATTGTACCTTGGATGGCTTGGCCATCAAGCATGTAGATGGAGTGTCGAAGAGAGATAGCTTGTTGTTGAGAGCAATGCTTACCATAGCTTTCTTCTTGATGGTCTTGCTCTCATCATCACTATCATCCTCGTTGGTAGAGGCATCACTATCATCCCAAGTAACACAGTATGATTGACTCTTCGTCTTCTTCAAGAGTGTCACATTCTTATTCTTCTTTTCTTTCTTGTCCTTCTTCTTGCTCTTTTTCTTGTCATCATCACTCTCATTGTCATTGTCACTATTATGAGAACAATAGGCAATGAAGTGATCCAGGCTCTTGCACTTGAAGCATCTCCTTGGTTCTTGCTTGTTCTTAGAGATAAACTTCTTCTTGCCTTGACCATAGCCCTTCCTCTTCATGAAGCGGCCAAACTTGCACGCAAGAAGAGCCATGGCCTCATCATCTTCATCATCACTTGAAGTAGATTCTTTATCAATCTCAATCATCTTTGCTTTGCCCTTGCTCTTGGAGGATGATGTAGCTTTGAGTGCTACACTCGTCTTCTTCTTCTCCTCAACCACCTCCTCATTGTTCATGTCTTGCGTGATGATCTCACCGAGGATTTAGTTGGGCTTCTTCTTGCTCAAGTCTTCTCTTGCAAGTAAAGTCTTGATGATAGCAAATCTTGTGGGCAAGCACCTTAAGAACTTGTGAGAGAAGTTCTTGTCCTTGATGTCCTCACCCAAGCTCTTCAAATCATTGACAATCACTTGTAGCCGGTTGAACATCTCCGGCACACTCTCATCTTCTTCCATCTTGAAGGTCTCTCTCAACATGTACACCTTGGTATTCTTGACCTCTTGTGTGCCCTCGTATGTCTCCTCCAACCGCTTCCAAATGTCATGAGCCAAATCAAGATCCTTGATTTGCTCAAACACGTGAGAATCAAGAGCGGTGTAGAGTGCATTGATTGCATGGGCATTGCACTCCATCTTCCTCTTGTCGGCGTCGGTGGGAGCTTGAGCGTTCTCATACTCAGTCTTTGTCTCCGTCACCTTCCACACATCAATGTGCATGGTCATGAAGTGCACAATCTTCTTTCTCTTCCAATGATCATAGCTTGTGCCATCAAACTTTGGTGGCTTCCCCAACACATTGATTTGAGCCATCTTGCACCACAAGGATGTTAAGCCTCAAACGGGAGTGACCTCGACTCCGATACCAATTGAAAGGACTGGATAGGCTAGAGGGGGTGAATAGCCTATTAATAAAATCTACAAAGCACTAGACTACAAGTTAGCAATTAACAAAGTGAAGCTAAGCACTAGCTCTACGGCTACTCTATGCAAGCCACCTAGCACAATATGTTACTCAAAAAAATAAGCACACAAGTGCTAGAAACCAACTCCTTCGAGTCCTAAGGAGATGGCACCTAAACAAGTCAATAGCGCAAGAGTAGAGATCGAGAAAGATATACCGCCGAGGAGAGTAGAGATTGATCCAATCACCAAGAGTAGATAACAAACAAGAAATCCAATTGATCAATTCAGAAATCCACTCGATGGTGGAGTAGAGAAGTGCATACTCGATTTTTTACCGAGGTTCACGTGATCGCCGTCACGCTACTCCTTGTTGTGGCACCGGTCTTCCTTGGTGGATTGCGAGCTAGGATTCACACGCCAATCCCTCACCGGGAGCCACTCACCAATGCAAGAGAAGTGGCTTTCAACCACGAGCAATCCACTAAAGTCGGTTTTGGCACTCCGCTGGGAAATAACTGCAAGAACCCCTCACAATCAAGCAGGTGTAGCCTTGAACAATCACCAATCAAGCGTACACCTCCTCCTTGCTTCCATAGCCATCTAGGGACTCGGCAAAGCCCCAAGAGAACAAGAAAACTAAAGCAAATCGCCACCAAGTGCTCTAGGATGCAACACTCAAGCAATCAAGCACTTGGAACAACACTATCTCACAAGGATTTGACTCAAAGTGTGTGAGATGTCTGTGGAGAGCTTAGGCTTGGCTCACAAGAGATTAGGAATTATCAAAATACGCAAGAGTTAGTCCCCAAGCCAGCCTAAGCACTACTTATACTCCCCTCACAAAGATTTGCCCGTTGCTGTTTTACAGGAGCATCGGACGCGGGAGCACCGGACGCTCAGTGTCCGGTGGCATCGTCCGGTGCACAGATTAGTGCCACGTTGTGCTGTTGACACTTCTTAGCGCAATCACTAGAAACCGGGTGTTAGGCTATCTCTGATAACGGCGCTAGAAGTGCTTCAGGGTATTTCTTATGTCTATTAGATAATTCCGCAAGCGCACAGAATATACCGCTGCAGCACTTCACCCAGGAGTATTCCAAGGTATCGTTATTTATTTTATCCCAAGGGAAAGCGATGCTAAGAATGTTAATAAAAGAGAGATCCTTAAGTCAATTGCAAATTAGCAACCAACTAATGATAGGGGGGTAAATCAATATAGAGGAAAGATAATGACATAGAGACAAGACAAGGTTTAGGATAACTAGTAGAGTATACCTAGGTGGGAGGACAACGAGTCAGTTTAGGACTCCTATGACTCTTACTTTACTCCTGTGAACTTAACCTTAACAGATAGATGACTTAACTAGATTGATACCTTACTTCTTGAGTGCAGGGGATAGTCCGAGACAATAGAGGATATAACCTCTACCCGAGGCGGCTATACTCCCATGGGAGCCTACCTTTTAAGAACTTGCCTAAAACACGTGGTGGGATACTAAGATTAGACAGGGCTGTCACCACCTGCTAGCACGCACAAACAATCCGTGCGACAAGCGGCAATCAAATGCAAGACTTAGTATAAGCACCACGCTTACAGTAATTCTCACTACTCTAGTTGTGTACAAAGCAACTAAAGCACCCTATGACAGGCGATGAACATCACACAATAGCTGGTTACAGGATCACAATCTAGTATAAGACAACTATAACGTTAAGATAAGACACAACAATACTATAATAAATAGTAAAGTACTAATAAAGACTCAGTAAAGTAAAGTAAAGATACTATATTGATAAAGGCAAAGTCTTACAGAAGGAAAGGTACAAGAGCTATACCAGACTCTCCAGCAGACGACTCCGGAGACCCCGAGCCTAGCTCGACTCAACTCTAACTCCCACACTAGACTAATACTACTACTAAGCAGTGAAACTTGACTCTTCCTTGCTTCTTGTGTCTCTTGTGTCTCTTCAAGAGGGTGGTGGCTGCCTCTATTTATAGGGGGGAGCAGAGAGGTACCACGTCAGCGATCCGTGTGCTCCTTGCCACTCCACCCTTGGATGAACCACCTCAATACCGCCTCAAGATAGACGGCAGTGGTGAAACCAGTACGTGGGAAGCATGCAGGAGGTCGGTAGAGTATGGCGATGGCCTAGACCCACCAAGGGGTCGGCGGACCCCCTATGATAGGGTGGGCCCACCACCATGGTCCCTATCAGTCATAGAGCTTGTCCTTGCGCTGGTTCTGTCTTAATTGTGTCGGTTCACTCCTTGATCCTTGTGCTTTGCTTCTCCCCCGTTGAATGGAAACACAACTCTAATCTGAAGGAGGAAATGAGCTGAGTGGAATGTCACGAGGATCATGCCATGTTACCAGAGCCCTGTGGGCCCCATAAATGGGTCGGCCGACCCATGCATGGGCCCCCCTTGAGCTCCTGTCTCTTCCATGTGATTTTGTATACCATATCTTGAAGTTTCATGGTCTGTTTGGTCTTTTCTGCATTCACAAGTTAAGAGTACAAGTGGAACTAGTTATTGATAAAATATATTCATGATATGCTTATTCTTCCTTGAACCCGAGGCATGTTGACGGTATTATAGTGTGGATTTTTATAGCTTATCCACCGTCAACACGCGCTAGGTTCAAACCTGAGCCGTCAGTTCCCAACGGTCGAGTCAGCTGAAAAACGCGCTAAGTTCACACCGGACGCGGAACGTCACACCGGACGCTCCGTCGTCTGTGTCCGGTGCGCGAACAGAGAGCAACCAGAGAGCTCCAAATTGCACCGAACGCGTCCGCTGAAGACTCACCGGACGCTCCTGGAGTCCGGTGTACTCACCGAGTCAAATTTCAAACAAACACACCGGATGCTCGAAAAACACCACCGGACGCGTTGGAGTTACTGTTCTAGTGTCCGGTGCTTAGACAGAGAGGTTGCAGAGAGCTCCAAACCACACTGGACGCGTCCGGTGCATGCCCTTCGGACGCTCTCAGCGTCTAGTGCACTTTGTACTGCTGCGCCACTGCTAGGATTAGTCACCGGACGCTCCGGCCAGAGTCCGGTGCAGCGTCCAGTGCTACTTTAAGCACTCTTTCAAGACTAGAAACCAGCCCCTTCTCTCAAGTGCTAACACCCAAGTGTTCTCACCACTAAGGCACGTGTGTTAGCTATTTTTCAAAGCATTTTGAAGGGCTAGTTAGAGTGATCTAGAGTCCTAAGTGTGGATGCCAATGCAATGCAACTCTAGAGCACTTGATAACCGATTCGAGTTTGTTTTTCTCCCCTTAATAGTCGGCTATCTATCCTAAATGTGATCACACCCACTTGGTGTCTTGATCACCGAAAGAAAAGCCTTAATGGGGTTATACCTTTGCCTTCAAGCCTTTTCTTTTCACCTTGATCATCTCCACTTGTTTCACCATCACAAAGTCCATGGTTGATCCATCTTGATCACCATCTCCTAGGCTCATCACTCCATGGATAGGACCACCTATGCTTAGCCATCTCTTAGCAAATAGGTTAGTCCTTAGGGTGTCATCAATTATCAAAACCAAGCTAGGGCTTTCACACGCGCAGTGAACAAATTCGAACGGCTAGTACATGTGTCAGCGGGTGATATACCAGACAACCACCGGACGCGTCCGGTGTGAACTTAAGGAGCGTTCAGTGTGTGCGTTTTCAGAGTAAAATGGCTAGATCTTTGAGCACGCTTATAAATAGAAGTGTGGCTGGCTTGGGTATCTCTCTTGCGCATTTTGATCTTTCTAAGCCTCTTGTGAGCCTAGCACACTCCCTCCAACTCTCTCCCTTTGATTCAACTCAAGATTTTGATTGAGAGAGAGTGAATCAAGTGTAGTGATCATCATCTTGCATCCTAGTGCACTTGGTGGCTTGGTGGCAGAGTAATTCTTGTTACTCTTGGTGATTGCCGTCACCTAGCCGGTTTGGAGGTGGAGAAGGTGTGGAGAAAGCTTGGTGATTGTGCTTGCTCACACCGGTGGATTGTGAGGGGTTTTGTGCCTATGCCGATCAGAGAGCTCAAAGGTAACTTGTAACACCCTAAAATTTTGAATTTCTAAAATAGAGATAACTTAAATTTATTTTGGCATTTGTTTGGCATTTAATATAGCAAATAATATTTTTTTGGGGGAAATTAAAATTAATCTTAGGCAATAAAGACATGTGGTGTTGCATTCATGCTGTCCAATATTTATTTGTATTGCTTGCATTATTTTGTGGTATGCAAATATTAAAAAAATCTATTTGGAAACTCTATTTGAAAATAGGGTGAAAAAAATAAAAAGAGTAAATCTCTCCCTGCTCTCTCGGCTGAGCAGGCCAAGGAACCAATCCGTGTTTTCCTCACTCTTTCCCAAGGCCTGGTGCTCTCCTCTTCCTTTGTCGTGTGAGCCTGCATGCCGAGGCCAGGTTCTCTAGCCCGAGCACGGCATCCTCTCCCTCCCGTTTCATCTCCCTCTCAGTGGCTAACCAGCTGGGCCCACGCCACAGCGTCATCTTCATCCTAAAGGCAGTGTCCAAGCAGGACACGAACAGGGCCACCTTTTCCCCAACTGAATTCCTCGAGACCGGTTCCGTTACGCCTCCCCCTGCCCCATATAAGCTCCCAGAGTTGTGCGCCATCCTCCCTAGCAAGTCCCAACACCGCAGCCGCCACCTCTACTCGCTCCCGGCACACCGCCATCGCAAGCCACCGCAGCAGCGTCACCGCCGCCAGTCGAATCCATATCGGGAAGACTGCTCTGGTGAAATTGAAGCTTCCCCCAGGTCGGTAGGAGCTTCTCGAGGTCCTTCGAATCGTTTTCTCCCGGGATTGACGTCGAATCGGCCCTCGTCGCCGCGAGCCATGCAGAACGTCCGCCACCGCTGGCAAACTTCATCACCGGGACCTTCTCCATCCAATTAAACCATCCTCGGAGCTGAGAAGTGAGGTAAGGAAGCTTATTCCGTCATCCTTTATTCGTTTTGCGCCCTCTCGAGCTGCCAGTGATCTCGCCGTCGCGGTAGAGCCGCCATTGCCTGTGCTGCGTCCTCCCCGAGCCACTACTACCCAAACTGAGGCCTTAATCGGATTCGTCTTGAGCTCCTCGTGCTTTCAGATCAAATCCCCGGGTCAGATAGGCCACCCTAGGCCTTAATCCGATCACGCCGGCCGAAATCCGGCCATGGCGCCGCCGCCGTCCTCTGTTACTCCGGCGAGCAGAGGCCCCTGCCCCTCACCGATCTAATCTGAGCCGTACAGTTTCAATTCGACGGCTCACATCAAAGAATACCCCTTCGGCCGACGATTTTCTAAAAGAGACCCTCAGCTTTTTAAAGCATCAATCTGCAGTCCTTGGCGTATTCAATGGACTATGCTTTTGTTTTCAGAAAACACATTTTCCTAAATAGATTCAAAATATGTTTTCCAAATAATTACAGTTTTGCCACTAATTTTGTTTTACCCATATTTTCTCCGTTTCAGATCCGATTTAATCCATTCAAGTTTCGTTAGATTCGTAATTTCGTATTCTACGTAACCATACCACTGTTACATATGTTTTTCAAATTTAAAATTCTAGATTAGATTTAATCTATTATTTTATTAAAGTAAATCTTGTTTAATTCATATCTGCCCCGTTTGAACTCGGATTTGCGTGAACTTTATATCGTTGGAATCGTAATGACAGGTAGATTATTTTTTATAAACTTTTCAATCTGTTTTTCTACAATTGGTGTACTGTTTCTAATTTAGTTCTTGTTTGCATCGTGTATGATTTCCTCGATGTTTGAATGGTGATGTTGTGATCGAGTTCAGACGGTGAGCATTACGTTGGTGATTAAGAGTTCTTCGTTGAGGATCCAAATTCTCAGGAGCACTTTGATCAAGGCAAGTATAGCATAGACCATCCTTGTTGCCTATTCACCTTAATCACTAAATTCATGATGCATGGATCTACCTTGCCAACCATAGTGTTTATTCTTAGTTTTGATGACTTGATTCCTTGTTACATATGAGATTGCATTTGAGTAGTGATGCTAGTGCTTGAAAGGTCATGATCTTATGAACTTGAATAATTGATTATGAATAAAGATTAAAAGATGCTTTTTAGCAAAATGGACTAAGGACTTATATGTAAGTATGACACCGGGACTTACAGCGCAACAATGGGGGCTATATGGCTCTAGCTTTAGTCAAGGAGGAAGTTACTTTCTATCATGCTATTAATCTTGAAAGGTTCCTTGCCGAGCTGGTTGTTTTGCGGCTCCTGTCATTGTGTGTACTGCTGCATGTGTGTGCCACTTGGAACGAGGGTTCTACCGTCCCTTGCCATTGCATCCGGATTGATTAGTAACTTGTTAGAGAGTCTTTTGAAAGACTTCATAGTGAGACCCTATTATGCACCTTGGCAGTGTAGTGTGGGCCTTACAAACCCTGTCACATGGGAATCACAACTCATGGTGAAAGTGTGCAACCTCTGCAGAGTGTAAAACTGATATATCAGCCACGCTCACGGTCACGAGCGGCCTTGGACGTCTTACAGGAATTGAAACAAGTGAATAATGATTAATTAATTTTGGAAGGTTTTTATTGATGTTTATTCCATATTAATTATTATGTTTATGTGATCATGCAACCTTATTCCTTGGTTTATTTTACTTAATGCTACTCAATTGCTAAAATGTGATCAATTAAAAGCAACTGCTGTTAAACCTGTGTCTAGTCTTATTTGAGCCTCATAAACCCATGCTATTCTTATTGAGTACGACATGTACTTACGCTTGCTTTATTTTTCATACTTGGATAAAAATTCCTGGATGGGTAACAGATGAGTATGGTTATGAAGACTTCACTGAGGATTATTAGGATTGTGTTCACCAGTCAACTATTCCCTGTGGATTGAAGCTTCCGCGAGAGAGTTATCTATATTATTCCGTTGCTATTTATCTAAAGACTCTGTGATATTATTCATTATGTATTAAACCTTGTGATGGTACTATGTAATTTGTCGCTTATGTGTGTGATTGATCTCTGGGCGCACATAAGTTGGTTCATTCAATTTTATCCTTAAAATTGGGTGTGATATAACTCTAGTGAATTACTCATGTCATTGAGTTACTTCCTCCGTGGTAGGTCCTTGTGGCACCTTGTATAGGCTCGGTGTGTGACACCGATTAGCCACCGGACCGCCGGTTGATGTCGACACAACGGGGACGTAACGTGCCGGCAAGCACGTGAACCCCGGGGATATATCTTAGTCTTCATCTTGATATCCTCACCTTCGAGTGAGTGATTTGTTGATTATCCCGGTGATTGGCTTCATCTCAAGGCAAAGGTATAAATCACAAGCACATCTCTTTTACCTTTGTGCGAAGTAGTTTAGTTCTCTAGCTAGCTTATCTTGTGTAGTTGTTTTGCTTGTGCTAGTTAGCTTGTGTGGCTTAGGGCTTAGTGATAACTTGAATTGTGTAGGTGGCTTGCTTAGACTAGTTGTTGCTCTAGCTTTGCGATTATAGCCTCTTGTCGTACTAATCACTTGATCTAGTGGTTTGTAGATTTTTAATTTAGGCTATTCACCCCCCTCTAGTCAACTCGGACCTTTCAAGGGGGTCCTAAAAAAATTGGATTTCTATCGATCTAGATTTTTTTTGGCAGGGTAATGATAAATGGGATGTCTTGTGTCACCCAAAGATCAAGGTGGTCTAGGTATAACAAACCTTGGTATAAAAAATAAATGTCTTCTCAGCAAGTGTCTCTTGTTATTGCGGCTTCCCTTTTCTTGACACAGGTGGCCAAGAAGTTTTTTACCCGGGCGCATGAGTGGTAATCTAGTCTACGGATCGATAGCCATTAGGAATCCCTGGAGTTTGTTTTTCTTTCTCTTGCGTGTGGGCTATGTGCCTTTCAGGCAGAGGCCGGGAGGATTTCACGACGTTATATCACCTTGATATAACTCTCTTGAAATTAATAAAACTTCCCTTTTAAAAAAAAACTAAATGAGTAAGGGACCTAGGAATCCTTGCTTAGAAATAAATATCTGAGCTTAAGATGGTTATCATAGGTTCAGATTAAACTTGGCGATCCACAATTTTGGAATGGTCAATCAGGACATTTTTTTTAGTTTATGGATCTTTCAAAATAGGAGATGGTTCACAAACAAGATTTTTGGAGGACACTTGAATTTTCCCTAAACCTCTTAAGAACAATTTCCTAGCCCGTATAATATATTCAATGATCCTCACAGTACAGTGGCAACCGTTATGAACCAAGAGCCACTAGGTATCTTTTTGAAGAGCACTTGTTGGGGATAAATTGTTAGCTTGAAATAACCTATAGCTAAATTAGCTGATGTTCAACTTTTTAATGAAAGACATATTTTTCTCTAGGACCTACATAAACACGACACGATCATTTTTCAATATGCTCTAAGTATCAGCATCTAATTAATTAGGGAGCCCCTTTCATTAACAAATTCATATGGAAGTTAAAGTTACCTCTGAAGATTAAGACTATTCTTTGGTATCTTTAGGAGGGTGTCATTTTAACTAAGACAACTTAACCAATAGGAATTGGTCTGAAGTCACAAGTGTTGTTTCTATGAATGTAATCTATATATAAAGCGGCAAAATTTCAGTCCATTTTTTTTGGTCCATATCCTCTATGAATGTGAAAACTACTTCTCTTTATCTATCTATTTAGACAATGGATCATGTGCAAACCATTACTTTCGTAAAAACCCATGCAAACCATGGCAAAAAAGTCGTCTAAATTTACCAAATAAATCACACATATAGATGATATGATGATACATAACCTTATAAAATATATTGACCAAACACGACTTCGTTTGTGAGTCGAATAGAGAAAACAAAAACGAATTCGGATATATCCACTTTGGATTCCATTTTAAAACAGATATACGAATATCTATATATATAATTCGAACGAATACGAATACAGATAATTCAGATATCCATTTTCATATTTCCATCCTCCACTCTAGAAGTCGATGTTAATCTTTATTTCCTAAATTTGCGCTATATCTGTTCATGTTCCATCCGGATCTCTCTCGCTATATATATATGCGTCGTTCTCCCGCCGCTTGGCTCGCGTCCATGGCATAATTTAACCTGTTCTCTTCCGTTTGCTTGGCGCCACCGACATGGACGATGATTCCCATTGTTCCTTGCTGCACCCTCCGCCCCCGCAGGAAGCGGTTTCCTGGCGAAATCACGCTGTTGGCCATATACAGGTTGCCGTTTTACTTTTACGAGACGAAGGTGAGGATCACGGGCGACGATGGGCGAGTCCGAGTGCACCGGTGCGCCATCATCGACAAGATCAAGCCGATGATGTTTCTGACGGTGACGGAGGATAACGAGGTGGCCGAGCTCGACCCCAGGTCAGGAAAGCTCAGAGTGCTGCGCCGGCACCGCGGCATGCGCCCGCGGCTGGACGCGCGGGATAAGCGCACGCAGCTTTCACGTCGTGGACTTCGAGGAACGCGCGAGGACGGCAGCATATCTTCTGCCTTGGAAGAAAGCAACGACGTATTGTCAGTATCATATGCGTATGCGTATTCTGTAGCAGTCTTTTTTTTTTTACTACTACTATTTAGTAGCAGTCGAGGAAATATATTGGAGTAATACATTGTAGGTTAAAACTGTGAACCCTCGATCCTGGAGGAGTTTTACCATATAATATTCCCCTGCTACTATATCTATATCGACAATACGGAAAAATTTATGTATTTTTTTGTATTTGGAAAGGAAATAAATGTGGACCTTGAGATATGATTATTGCGCAGTTGTGTTTGTATCTCTGAAAATGTGATTTGTTCGTTGCATGACATATTTAATTAATTTCCGTATACATGTATCGTTCAATTTTTTTTTTTTTCATTTAACGTGAGGTGAATCGAGGATGTGTCCATCTCTTGTCGATGCTGTACATGTTGGACGGTTAGATTTTTTTCTGAGGGAAGTCACGCGGACACTTTATTCGTTATCGAGCACGGTTACATCGTTACTAGAGTTTCAATAATTTCTATCATAATGAACCAATAAAAAATATACAAGGTCTCATAGAAAAACGTCACTCCCTAAGACCTCTAAGGCCTCGTTTGGATCACAGGTGCATGAGTGCATCCTAGAAAAAATAGAGGAATGAATTTCTAAAGGAGAGTAACCTGCTTCTAAAGTTAGTGGTGCTTTGGAAGCAGGTTACTTTTCTTTGGAAGTAGTACTCGGTTGTTCTCACCTTATCTTCAGCGGCTGCGAACAGACACAGGAGAGACCGACTAAGGCCCCCTTTCGCTCAAAGGAAAATCAAAGAAAAATACGGGAATCGAAGAGTATAGAAAAGCAAATATTAATGGTCCTTTGGAAGCAGGTTTCTTTCCTTTGGAAGTAGTGCTCGATCGTTCTCACCTTCTCTTCAGCGGCTGCGAACGGACACGGGAGAGACCGACTAAGGCCCCCTTTGGCTCAAAGGAAAATCAAAGGAAAAATACGGGAATCGAAGAGTATAGGAAAGGAAATATTAGTGCTCCTTTGGAAGCAGGTTATTTTTCTTTGGAAGTAGTACTCGGTCGTTCTCATCTTCTGCGGCTGCGAACGGACATGGGAGAGACTGAGAGAGAAAGAAAAAGGTGGGAGAAGCGGAGCGCGGACACGGTCATTCCCGCGAGCGTGGCGTTCCGGTGGCGAGCGTGGCTCTGGTGTTCGTGGAGAGGCGCGGCGTTCCGGCGATGGCTTCGGCAAGCACGGCTCCGGTGGCGGCTACGGCGGCGAGCGTGGCTCCGGCATACGTAGAGAGGCGCGGCGTTCCGGCAACGGCTTCAACAAGTGAGGCTCCGGCGGCGAGCGCGGCTCCGACGTCCATGGATGTAACACCCCAAATTTTACTATTTTTGAAATATAGGTAAAATTATTTAATTTGGTATTTTTGAGCTCATGAAAACATAGGGAAATTAAAATTTTTCTTTAAGTTAAAATCCAACTAGTTTTTAACAACATGGTTGTGCATTCATGCTCTTACATATGATTTATTTTGGTTGAGTGATCTTTGGCAAAACTCAAAATAATTAAAAATGATTTAATGATATGGGTGACTAAAGTTTTCAAAACGTATTTAGTAAACGATCTTTTTTGTGTGTCTCTGTGTCTATCTTCAATCAAATTCCTTGATTTCCAGCTCATATCATTCAGTCAGAGTTTATCAGAACCTTTTCTTCAGCTCCAAATCACTCTTTGGTGCTCATCATTCATCAAATTATCTCTAATAACTTCCCTGAAATTTTTTCGGCTTTTCTGGACATTTCTCCTATTTTTCTGTGAGTAAAATCTAATTTTTGGATGCTCCAAAATATCTTTTCATGGTGTCCAAATGCTTTATCTGGGTTCATCATGTTTCAAAATATCTCTGAAAATTTTCGCATAATTTTCAGGGCCTTCGGTATACTTTTCGGGGCCTAAATATCAATTCTGGACTTTTGTGGAATTATTTAATTCGGAATATTTAATAATTCCGAAAATAGTAAAAATATCTTATTTTGTACCGACCTCAAACTCTATAACTATATATATCACCGCGTAGCCTTTGACGCGCTGATTCCGAAAGTACGGCCCGTTATCGCAGCCGTCACTCGTAGCCTCGTAGATCTAAAGTCGAACTTTAGAAAAGTTAGGTTTCTGGCGAACTCTTCAGCGAGTTTTTCCAGCCATCTCGACCGTCTCTGCCAAAAACTACTACCATCACGAGGTAGCTCTTTTCGTTCACTACATTGGTATATTTATTTTCTTAAATCCGTCTTCGTTTGACCATTTCCACTTGTTTTTATTTTGCGGTGTACTTTCCGGCGAGGAGCACCAATACAGCAGTTCTTGTTCTTCGTTTCCGGTGGGCTAGGGCCGCCTTCTCGATGGGTGCAGCCCGGGCCTGGGCGCGTCACTCCGCGCCGCCGCCGATCGTGACCTGGGCCGCCCTTCCCTGCCGACCGAAGCCCCTGTGCTTTTCCTTGCGTTTCCTGTGCAGCGAAGCAGCAGTATCCATCGACCAAAGAGTTGGCAGCAAGCAGCCAGCGAACAGGCCGACCCCGCCTAGTCCCTGCAGGCCAAGGGCCAGCTGCGCGCCGCCCTCTGCTGCCCTTCTGTTGGCCCCAGTCGGCGCCCTCTTTTTCCCCATCACGAACAACAGCAGCACCATGGTTATGGTCTGTACGGACAAAGAAAACTCAAGGTTGAAGACGACATAATTACGCGATTGCCACCTGTTCGTATTTTCGCCGTTGTTTCTTCGTTTTAATTCCGATTTGATCCGTTCAAATTGCGTTAAATTCGTATTTATGTTGTCTACGTGTATTTGCTACTGTTATATATGTTTTTAACTTTTTAAATTTCGTAATTATATTTAAACTATTATTTTACAGAAGAAAACATTATTTAATTTATAACTTATTTGTTTTAATTCCGATTTGAGTGATTTAAATTGTGTTGGATTTGTTTCATCATACTCTATGCAGAAGAAAGGTTGTTTAACATGTTTATATCCTTTAAATTAAATATTAATTTAATTGTCCGTTAATCACTTGTTTTCCAAATAAAAGCAAATCCTTCGATAGTTGTATCTTTTCAACCGTAATTTCGATTAGCATGATCTTCATGTCTGCGTGCTCGTAGAAACACGTAGATTCGTTTTATAAACTTTTTAACTTCTCTTCTCATTGATTGGTGTATTGTTCTAATAGAGTATTATACTTGTATGCTATGCATGTATGTGTTTGTTGACACTTCTTAGCGCAACCACCAGAGACAGGGTGTTAGGCTGTCTCTGATAACGGCGTCAGAAGTGCCTGTGGTATTTCTTATGTCTATTGGATAATTCCGCAAACGCACAAAATATACCGCTGTACCACTTCACCCGGGAGTATTCCAAGGTATCGTTATTTATTTTTATCCCATGGGAAAACGGTTGTTAGGAATAATTAATAAAAAAAGAGAGATCCTTAAGTCTATAGCAACTTACTATCAACTAGTGATAGGGGGATAAATCGATAATAAGAGGAAAGGTTAATGACACCAACACACGATAAGATTTTAGGATAACTAAAGATAACTAGTAGAGTATAGTTAGGTGGGAGGACAACGAGTGAGTATAAGACTCTTATGACACTTACTTTACTCTTGTGTACTATCTTATCAAATAGATAAATTATACTAAGACAACTACCTTATTTCCGGTGTGTAGGGGATAGGCGAGACAGTAGGGGATATAACTTCTACCCGAAGCGGCTATTCTTTTATGGGAGCCTACCTTTTAAGAACTTGCTTAAAACACGTGGAGGGATACTAAGACTAGACAGGGATGTCACCACCTGTTAGTACCCACAAACAATTCATGCGACAAGCGGCATTCAAAGGCAAGATCTAGTCTAAGCACCACGCTTACACTAAGCCTTACTACTCTAATTGCGTACCAACAACTAAAATACCCTATGACAGGCGATGAACTACACACGTGAGCTGGTTACAGGATCACTATCCAATATAACTCAACTATAAGTTAAGACAAAACATAACAATACTATAAAGAATAGTAATGCACTAAGTAGAGACTTAGTAAAGTAAAGTAAAGATAATATATCGATAAAAGTAAAGTCTTACAGAAGGAAAGGTACAAGAGCTGTACCAGACTCTCCAGCAGACGACTCCGCAGACTCCGAGCATAGCTCGATTCGACTCTAACTCCCATACTAGACTAATACTACTACTAAAATGTAGAACTCTTGTGACTTGTGGCTCTTGGGTGTCTTGTGTGTCTTGAAGAGGGTGATGGCTGCCTCTATTTATAGGGGAGAGTTGAGGGGCGCCACGTCAGTGATCCACGTGCTGCTTGCCTCTCCACCCTTGGATAAACCACCATTGAACCGCCATAAGATGGACAGCCGTGGTGATTTCTGCACATGAAGGCGGTGGAGGCCAACCGACCTGGCTGGGCATTAGGGAGGGTTCGGCCGACCCCCTTATGGCAGGTGGGCCCAGTCAGGGTCTTCTAGAAAGAGTCCCTACCTGTCATGGAGTGCAGCAGTGGCCTGGTCCCACCTTGGGTGGTTCGGTCGAACCACCTTTGGTGAGTTGGGCCCACCACTGTGGTTCCCATCTGTCATTAATTGTCCCCGTGTGTTGGTTCCAGCTTGGTTGCATGTTTGTCACGTTGAATCCTTATGCTTTGTTTCTCCACAATTGAATAGAAATACAGGTTGATCTGATGGATGAAAAGAGCTGGGTGGAGGGTCACATGGATCATGCCATGTCACCAGAGCCAGGTGGGCCCCATGTAGGGTACGGCCGACCCATACATGGCCCCACCCTAAGCTCTCCTCTCTTCTAAGTGATGTTGTGCACCATTTCTTGATGTTTCTTGGCCTGTTTGATCTTTGCTGCATTCACAAGCTTAAGAGTACAAGTGGAACTAGTTATTGATAAAATATGTTCATGATATGTTTATTTTCCCTTAAATTCGAGGCCTGTTGACGGTGTTTGAATGTGGATTTTCATGATATATCCACTATCAACAATGCTGGATGGTTGTATGGTGCAATATAATCATGTCCAGTCGGTGAGAATTACGTGGTGATTAAGAAGCAGTCATCGGAGGTTTAAATAAGAGAAAAGGATCTCAAGTGTAAGGCAAGTATAGCATGGACCATCCTTGTTGCCTATTCACTTTAATCATTAAATTCATGATGCATGTGTCTACCTTGGTAACCCTAGTATTTATTCCTAGTTTTGATAACTTGATCCTTATTACCTATGAGATTGCATTTGAGTAGTGATGCTAGTGCTTTGATGGGTCATGATCTTATGAACTTGAATAATTGATTATGAAATAAAAATTAAATGATGCTTTTTAGCAACATGGACTATGGACTTATCTGTAAGTATGACACCGGGACTTACAGCACAACCATGGGTGCTATATGGCCTCTGACTTTAGTCAAGTATGAAGTTACTTTCTATCGTGCTATTAATCTTGAAAGGTTTCTTGCCGAGCTGGTTGTTTTGCGGCTCCTGTCTTTGTGTGTACTACTACGTGTGTGTGCCACTAGAAGAAGTGCTCTACCACCCCTTGCCATTGCGCCCGGATTGTTTAGTAGCATGTTAGGAAGGCTTTTGAAAAACTTCATAGTGTATCCCTACCGCACTTCCTTGGAGAGGTGACATGGGAGCCATGACCCTTGGCATATGGGAATCACGACTCATGGTGAAAGTGTGCAACCTCTGCAGAGTGTAAAACTGATATATCAGCCGCGCTCACGGTCACGAGCGGCCTTGCACGTCTTACAGGAATTGAAACAATTGAATAATGATTAATTAATTTTGGAAGGTTTCTATTGATGTTTATTCCATATTAATTATCATGTTTATGTGATCATGAAACCTTGATGCTTGGTATATTCTATTGCTGCTACTCAATTACTAAATGTGATCAATTAAATGCAACCGCTGTCAAACCTGTGTTTTGCCTTATTTGAGCCTCATAAACCCGTGCTATTCTTGTTGAGTACGACATATATTTACGCTTGCTTTATTTTTCATA
Organism: Eremochloa ophiuroides; assembly: GCA_038502445.1. Taxonomy (NCBI): domain Eukaryota; kingdom Viridiplantae; phylum Streptophyta; class Magnoliopsida; order Poales; family Poaceae; genus Eremochloa; species Eremochloa ophiuroides. The sequence goes on from JAHLJS010000008.1 coordinate 24,221,835, forward strand.
CTTGGATAAATATCCCGGATGGGTAACAGATGACTAGGGTTATGGAGACATCTAAGAGGATTACTAGGGTTGTGTTCACTAGTCAACTATTCCCTGTGGATTGGAGCTTCCGCGAGAGAGTTATCTATATTATTTCGTTGCTATTTATATAAAGACTCTGTAATATTATTCATTATGTATTAAACCTTGTGATGGTACTATGTAATTTATCACTTATGTGTATGATTGATCTCTGGGCACATATAAGTTGGTTCATTCAATTTTATCCTTAAAATTGGGTGTGACAATGGAGAGGCGCGGCGTTCCGGCAATGGCTGTGGCAAGCGCAGCTCCTACGTCCATGGAGAGGCGCAGCGTGCCGGTGATGGTTTCGACGAGCGTGGATCCGGCGTCCATGGAGGCGCTTCACCGTGCCGGGACGTGGAGGCGCTTCGCGGTGGGGCCGCTCCTGAGCTTGTGCGCCGCGTCGAAGCCCGCAGTGGCGGCGTTGAGCTGCTCGTAGGTGAACGACTGGGTGTGGTGGCGACGCTGTGGCAGGCGAGCGATGCCGTGAGCACATTGGTGCCGCTACCGGTGACGAGGAGGAGGAGCAAGAGGTCGTATTTTTCCTTTGATTTTTCTTTGAGCCAAATGGGGCCTAGCCATTGTGCACTCAGAAAAATACACATAAATTCGTTTCTATAGAAATCAAAGGCTAATAAATCTAACAAAAGAAGTTTGATGCCAGCCTCAGCCCCGCGGCTTCCAGCCTTACCCATTAGGCCATTGCCGATAAGAAAAACAGCGACGAAACCTTAGCTCGTCGGCGGTGCGGCGTTGGCTGCTGCGGCGTTTTAGAACACATGGGCTCCAGGCCACCACAGGAGCAAGCGGCGGCAGCGGCACGTGTGACACAGACTCCTCTCCCCTCTCTGCTCCATTGTGGCACTGGTTGTTTGCTGTTTTGGGGCTAGCTATATACACGTGCAAAGGAAAAGATGCTCAAGGAACAAAGAAGAAATAAGAAGAATGGAGGCTGGACTAGAAATTTCTGTGCATTTGGCCTTGGTATTTTGCAAAACTACAAAACTTGTTCTCAATTCTATTTGAGATTTCAAAAATATTTAAATAAAACTTGGTATCGTTCATTTCTTTTCATTTAATGCATGTGAGGTCAATCGAGAATGTGTACATCTCTTTGTTGATGCTGTTGGACGGTTAGTTTTTTCTTTATTTCCGAGGGTAGTCACACGGGCACTCTATTCGGTATCAAGCATGGTTACATTGTTTACTAGAGTTTCTGTACCAACAAATCAAATTTATACTAGGTCCTACAGAAAAACATCCCTCGCCGTCATTGTGCACTCGGTAAAATACACACATGAATTCATGTTTATAAAAATCAAGGCCTAATAAAACACCTAGGCTGACGAAAGTTTGATGCCTGCCTCATTCCCCGCGCCCTCGAGGCTTACCCGTTAGGCCATTACCGATAAATAGCTGCTACGACGCTTTAGAACACGCGGGCTCGAGGCCACGGGAGCAAGCGGCAGCGGTGGCGGCACGTGTAACACCTTTGTGATAAGCTTGCATTTTGCACTTCCATTGCATGAGCATAAGCATCACTCATTCATGATTGGATGTTTTGCTTCTTAAGGTTGTTTTCAATGAAATGATTAACTTTGTTCCTATGTGCTTAATGATCATGCTTAGAAATGCAAGTGGATGTTGTGTATGGTCACTAAAATAATTTAAACACACCTAGGATATCAATTCGAGCAATGTTCATGTTGATGGCATTGCTTGATTTTGTCTTCTAAATGATGGTTCGTGTTAATGGCCCTAAGAGTAGTTTTGTTTGGCTTAACAATACCAACTAACTAGAAGCTTTGCGTGCCAATGGGCCCTAATAAAACTGTAGACAATTTTATCAAGAACAAAGTTTATTTATGGGTCAAGACCAAGATCGGTGCCTACATTGGTGAAAATGGGCCCACAAATCAGTTTTTGGGTTGGTTTGGGACTGAAATTTTCCAGTCCCTAATGGGCTTTCAGTTTCACTGAACCCTACTTTGGGGCTCTGTAGTTTGCAAACCAGCTTGTTGCAAGCCATGATCTAAGCTATAATCTGCTTTGGTCAACTTTCTTAAATGGAAGAATGGATTTCACCATTGCGTTCGTCTTCTCGAGCTGATCGATAAACAAATATGGTTTGTCTCATTTGGAATTTGGACAAATTATAATTATAAATTTCATAAGATTTTCACTCAGAATTTATTGCATCAGACCAGTAAGCCAGTTCTCCCAATCGGCTAAGCCGGTTTTCGCTATTTTCAACCCAGAAATAATGTCCTGGGGCTGTGGAAACTGGCTAAGCCAACCCGAGAGTTGGCTAAGCCGGTTTAACCTGCTGTTTCTGAGCTGGTTTGACTTCTAAATCGGTTTTACACCCTATTTTGGATGTAGGAAACTTTAAGATTACGATTTGTACTTGATTCCTACTCAAAATAAACCACCTCTCTCTCTCTCTCTCTATATATATATATATATATATGAGGAACATGGCCAATTGAGAAACCCAAAAATCTAGTCGACAAAATCAAACTACAACTCCACGTGTACCCTCTTTTGCAACCCATATGTTGTCCATCTCTTGATCCGACGACCAAGGATGACGCCCTTAGCTTGTTGGCGAATGTAGGGCAACCCGATGACATCCTTACCCTGATGGGTCCCTCCTGGGCGAGAGCTTCAACGGTTTCTTTGTTAGTTTTTCTGAAACTAGTCGGTTCTTCATCACGCAAGCACGTTGGTTACCCTTTACTAGTTTGTTTGTAAATCTAACCGTTCTTCACCATGTAAGTGTGATCCTTGATGCGTTCTTCGGTCCATAGTAGCCCGGACATCCAATGCCCTACTGATGGGGTGATCTGAAGCCTATTTAACATCAACACATACTTGGGATCTCGGACAGTTTGAAACGAACTGTCCATTTGCCGGATACTGAAGAAGACAAGAAGTTGCTGCCTTTTTTTTTTTTTTTGCCCATGGTATGTAATATTCGGTGAATATATCTGCAGATGCGTGGCAAAATATTTGGTTGGTTGTCACTTTGGTCAAAGGTGGAGGGTCAACAACATAAATTGCTGGGATAAGTTATTGATTATCGTTGTGCAAATTAGCCTTTTTTTTTTGGCTAAGACGCAAATTTGACTGTTGGGAATTCCTGACAAAGCTAGACTGAGTAAACCCTACAGAAGAATCTTTGGAATTGTATATTGTTAGGCTACCTACTACGGACATTTGTTCCACAAAGTTCTTTTGGCATTTTCATCCGTAGAATGATTAAGCATTCTAGTGGAGATATTATTTCAAAATTTCAAAAGTTCTTGTTTGCTTTCCAAAAGCAATTAGTTGTACTACTAGACTGGAAATTTGGACAATTCACCTATAAAACTACCCCTCGAGTCAAATGTGAATGACTTTTTCACGTGGATGGGTGCATCAAACTAAGTGAAGTCTCTAGCTATTTGTATTTATCTGCTTTTGCGTGTATAGATTTCATTTTTATGGTTTCTTATGTAATTTTTCGTAAATAAAGAAAAAAGATTCTAGCCTCTTCTACGTCATCCGGAGGCATGCTAACCCGGCCAAATATGATGATCTGGCAAACCAAACAGTCTATTGGGGATGGAAATAGGCCAGATCGATCCATTATATATGTAGTTGATTTGGTCCACAAAAGCATGATTTTTTTATTTTGACATCGGGCCTGAAACCTATTGACCGAATAGGTGAAATGGGTCGACCCAACCACCACATAACAACCTTTTTTATTATGTCGGTCCTTTTTGTCGACAGAATATCGTCGATAGTCTACCGAGGGGTATGCCCGCAGGTAGTCCATCTTGTGTTCTGGTGGATTGTATTACTATTAGGTGAGATGTTTTGAGAGAATCCCCTGCCCGCCTTATATAGTCCAAGGGGCAGGGTTACAAGTCGATTTACCATGTATATCATATTACAATTCTATCCGGAAGAGGAAACTAATCGGTTAGATACTAGTAAAGCTATTTCCTTAACCGCCAAGGCTCTAGATCGGCGGATATACGTGATCCTCTGGAGAACGTGTAGACGACGCGTCTTTGGCAGTTCGGGCCTGATCGGATGATTTGGCCCATGTGACACTGTACAGGTATATGGGTTTATACCCCAACAGCTAATCTCCTGAGCACCTTGCATTCGTCGGGAGGCACAGGTCTTTAGAGTTGCTTGACCAGACGGACGTAAGGAGCTCAGAAATTTTTTTGAAAAGAGCTCTCTCTTTGGTGAAGTGTATCCACTTTTGGCTTGTCAAAACCAATACCTTCACCGTTAGGTGAAGTGTATCCACTTAGTCCCCAAGTCTGATAGTAGGTGACACAGTCACCTAGTGTCAGGGTCAAAGTCTTTAAATTTCTTAACCGAAGTCTCCGAGCACAGCAAGCACTTCAAAAACTTTTACAAACAGGCGAGGCGACGACGAAGACCCTGAGCACAGCAAGCGCTTGGAAACTTTCTCAACAGGTGAGGTGACGACGTAGTCTCCAAGCACAACAAGCGCTCGGAAACTTTTCCGAACAGGCGAGGCGACGATGGAGTCCTCGAGCACAGCAAGCGCTCGGAAACTTTTCCGAACAGGCGAGGCGATGACGAAGTACCTGAGCACAGCAAGCGCTCGAAAACTTTTCCGAACAGACGAGGCGACGACAAAGTCCCCGAGCATAGCAAGCGCCCGGAAAAATTTCCGAACAAGCGAGGCGACGACGAAGTCCCCAAACACAGCAAGCGCTCGGAAACATTTCCGAACAGGCGAGGCGACAACGAAGTCCCCGAGCATAGCAAGTGCTCGAAAACTTTTCTGAACAGGCGAGGCGACGACGAAACCCCCGAGCACAGCAAGCGCTCGAAAACATTTCTGAACAGACGAGGCGACGACGAAGACCCCGAGCATAGCAAGCGCTCGGAAACTTTTCCAAACAGGCGAGGCAACGACGAAGTCCCCGAGCATAGCAAGCGATCGGCAACTTTTCCGAACAGGAGAGGCGACAACGACGTCCCCAAGCACAGCAAGCGCTCGGGTATTGTAGATCCATGTGCCATGTAGTACCAATACGAGTATTTGAACCTTCGCGCTTCCCTTATAATTGACTAGAGAGGGAAGGGGAACGGTTCACCTCCACACTTGCTCCGCACTTAGAAACCACTTGAACGAGGAACTACCACTGCTTGCCCTAGCCGCCGCCTAGGGTTTCTGCATCTAGCAATCCCGAGTCCGATTCTACCCAGATTAGTTCGATTCGATCCTCCATTTCCCCAAATCCGACTGCCTTTGCTAAGATGGGTCCGTGAAAAAGCGCACACGTGCCCCCGAGGAAGCAGAAGGAGCCGCAGCCTGGAGAGTTGCGCTTGGATCAAGAGTGGCAGCGGTCGACGATGACAGAAAAGATGATTCTGTCGCTGGTAGCCAAGGGGATTCTGCCGGAATCACGCCACCGCCGGATGGCGGCTGTCAAATGGTGAGCCGTATCCCATGCCTAACACCAACGAGATAGTAGTTTTTGCTGATAATTTTCTCCGCGGATTTGGTGTTCCTTGCCATCTCTTTCTTTGTAAGCTTCTGGATTACTATGAAATTTCCTTGTGCCATCTACATCCCAATTCCATCTTCAACGTTTCTATTTTCATCCACCTCTGCGAGGCTTTCATTGGCATTCTTCCCCATTTCAATCTTTTCCTCCATCTCTTCATGCTTGTGAAATCAAGCGGCGGGGGTTCCCGGATTGCCGGAGGAGTGTATCTGAAGCTCCGGGATAGGATGTCTGCGCATTATCTTGCTATCAGTCTCAACACAAGCCTCCGTGATTGATTCAAGAGATGGTTCTATCTGTCGAACCAGGAACCACTCATTCAGTGCGCTGTCGACCAAATTCCAGAGAGAAGATCAACATGGTCGGACGAACCCATGCCCGATGAGATGAACCAGGTCCATGAACTATTGGACATCCTGAAGAACATGACAATTGATGGAGTTGGAGTTGCTGCCAATTTTATACGGCGTCGAGTGCAACCATGCAAGGAGAGGATTCATCCTGCCTTTGAGTGGCGAGGTGCATCTGATCTGATCAGGGAAGTGGTGGAGCACATGTCCGCTTCCGAAGCAACAATAAGGTTGAAGGAACTTTTTGAGAAGGGAACGCATATCAACAACCGCGGTCAACAGAAGCCCTTGCATATTGGGAGTCCATCGCCAGAGGTATGTTACTTGTAAATTTCTTCCTTTGTTTTCTGCTAGATGTTGATCCTCTGTATCTTATTTGATTGGTTGAAGATAAATGGTCAGGACCGGAAGTTTTACTTCTCGAGGTGCCAACCGCTGAGTGGCCCCAAGGCATGGACCCCCGCCACAGCTACCAACCTGGTGACGAAGACGAAGTCTTTGATGAACCTGGAGATGATGAGGAGGACGAAGATGATGAAGAAGATCGGGAGACCCTAGCTCGCCGAGCTGCTCGGGGTAAGCAGCCGGTGAGCGGGAAGACCGGTTTGTCGAAGGGCGGAGGTCGGAGACCCGAGAAGCCAGTGAAAATATCTGAGGATCAGCATCATCATCAGGCGGTGATTCCTTCCTCAAGTGATGATAAAGAGCCACCATCAAAGCGCCAGAAGGGCGAAGTTCCTCCGACGGGAGCGCCCGGGCCTGATGAAGGTACCACTGGTCAAAAGGAACAGTTTGTGCGTAAGCGTCGTCGTTCAGAGATGTAAGTATCCCACATCCTTCTTTCTGTTGTGTGCCTGTCTCCCTTTTTGGTGACGGGAAGTTCTTTGGCTTTACGTACATGGGTCCTTGACTGATGACATTAAAGAAGCAGGAAGTGGCGAAGTGATCGGAGAAAAGTCAACAAAAAGTGGAGCTGGAGGTGGTGTCTCTGCCACGTGGCCTTCCGACCACGAGTCTCCGAAGACACCGGAAGAACCACAGCTGGATGCCCATACACAGGAGGTTCCGCCGGAGGACTTTACGGCCGGTCATCAGCCACCTCCACCAGAGCAGCCACCCTAGCATACTCCAACACCGCCAGCTTCGCCGCATAGTCGAGGCGTAGAGCAGCCATAGGAGGATGCCGGAGGAGGTCGCCGGTTAGAGTCTGAGCCTCATGGCTCAGTACCACCAGTGGGTTCCGATCAGGGGGAGAATGCGCGCGCCGGCAGCTCTTCAAAAGGAGGTATCCTAGGGGCAAGTCAGGAGCATCAGGATAGGCCGTCTTCGAGCATAGCTCCTCCCAAGAAAGATGTTGAAGAGATCTCTTGGGAAGCTGCAGGGGAGGTTCTGCCGGCAGTGCTTCGCACCTGGCGGCGAGTCGGCAACACCTATGCCGTTGCAGTGGAGGAGGGAATGGCGGACGAGGAGCTGGATGCGTTGAAGATTAATATTAACGAGATCGGCACCGACCTTAGGAAGGTGCTCCGCCGTCTGAGTCACTTGTCTTCACACGTGTAGGTAACAGCTTCTTTCTTGAGGTTGCTTGTGATGTCTCTGCTCGCCGTTAATTGTTTCGTTGTGGTCGACCAGGTGGTCCATGATACAGCAGAGGACCGCCAACAAACCCTCCATTGCCTGGCCGGCGCTGCCATGAAGAATGAAGAGCTGCAGAAAGAGGTGAAGTGTCTTGCTGAGGTGATGGGTGATCTCCGCGAGCAACACGACATGTTGCAGGAGCTAGTCGCCGACTTGGAAGACTTCGGGCGAAAACTTTTGCAAGAGGAAAAAGGTATGGAGCTGATTGGAGTTCTTGTCATTTCGCCTCGACTTGCTTTATCCCTTCTGAATTTCGGAGCTTTCATGTGCAGAGCTAGCAAATTTCTTTTGAGAGCGCAGTGAACCGAGGTTTGTGTTCCTTCAAGTTGCCTTTCCAGCTATGTTCCCCTGCTAAGATATGTTGCGGGAGCCAGCTCGGAGGAATGAAGAGATACGCCAAGGTGAGCTTCGTGCGTCTTGGAGTTGTGACAATATCCCTTGTTGGCTGTACTTGACTCATTTTTGGTGTGCAGATACCTAGGCGAGGACGCAGTCGTAGCTTCACGATTTGTCGCAGTGGCTTGAAGCCACCCAAGGATGGTATGACACCATGGTGGAGGGTATAAAGGCCGTTCTTGATATCATCGAGTATGCGCCTGCCGACCCGCCCATTGGAGCCTTCGGAGATAGAGCACCGGGGCCGTTCGAGATGGTCCAACGCAGTCATCAGGCTCTGTGGCATTTCAAGACCTTTTGCACAGACATCGCCCAAAATGTGACCGCCCACGTGCTCAGAGTCATGCGCTCCCATTACCCTGGCGTGAGCAACGACAGGGTGAAGGGAGGATACGCCCTTGGGACCACCAACGAAGAAGAAGATCGGTTGGAGGAGGAAGCGAAGCCAGCTGCAGAGGCCTTGGCGGCTGATATGGTGCTCTTTCCCATGGAGGGAACATGACTTGCTCCTACAAGAAATTTTCACATGGCTACATGTGCTGAAGAAAAATAATTTAGTATGATCGGAAGATATTGTATATAATGTTGTTCCGAACTTAGTTCGTGTAAATTTATTTGTAATCTTGGTGTGATTCACTTCACTTCTGAGCATTGTAGATGTTCTTTAAGTTTGGTCGCATATGGTGAGAGGTGCCCGAGCATGGTCGGAGCCTTTGGAGAGGTCGACGTAGAGCCCGAACGTGGTCAGGGTTTTTTTTTGGAGAAATCGGCGACTAGTGCCCGCATTTTTTGACGGGGCTTGTGGAGACCCTGCTAAAACTGCCCAAGCATCCCCAGGGCTTACGTAGTAGCGAAGATTAACGGTTCAGGCGTCCCTGGGGCTTACATGGTGGTGAAGCTGCCTGCACTCTGTCAGGTCTTTGTTGACATTTCTTAATGAAATGCTGGGAGGTATAAATTAATGTGCTACCTGATTTATCTATAGATCACTTGAACTCTTATCTATCTTTTAGAAGTAACTAGGTTGTCATCCCCAGCATGATTCTAAAAGATCTCTTCTTCTTGCAAGTGACTGAAATATATTATATTGTATCCGCAAGCACACAGATAAAATATACATCATTGTAGCATTTTACCCAATAGTATTCCGGGTTGTCATTTATATTTTACCACCAGGGAAGGGTTGGCAATAAATGGGATGCAAGTAGATAGATAGATGTCATATGCATATGCAAATGTGGAGATAACCAAGCATAACCTACTTACTCAGAACATGGGTTATGTCACAATAATAATGATATATATGATAAGCATAATGATCAATCAACCAATCAATTAGCACATATTAATGATCGCTTAGAGAACTTCCTATCTAGGCACTAGCATGGATTAGATTGAAGCATAAGGATATCCTAAGTCATTCTAACTATACTATCAAAGACATATTAGATTGGTGCAATTATACTAGCAATCATGGCAAAGAAACTTCATATTCATATTTAAGGGAATATTACTAAGGAAGATCAAGATCATAGCCAGCCTTCTAAAGTAATAATAACTTCCTACTCTCCCTACATTCAGAGTGTAGACTACAAATGACTCAACGGGAATGTCACATCTGTGATCTACCACAGAACCTAGAATATAAGGCGCATTTGCAGACAAACCACATCTAAGCACCATGCTTACATGCTGTTGGTCACCCATCCATGACATCAATGAATGAGAGCTATACAAACCTATGTATGAATATGAATGCATCCTAACTATACAAAGTATACAATCTAGATAAGCAATGAATAGCATAATTGAGAACATAATCAATAGTATAACAATGTCGATCAACTTTATCTCAAGCACTCAAGAGAGGTTTAAGATACAAGAGAGAGCTTACAATGGCTTTAGGAAGCCTTCTAGCTCCAGACAGATCCGGAACTCAAGTTGAACTTGCCTCCTTCTACTTCTAACTTATGTAACTATGCTCTAGATGGTGAAGCTCTAATGATTTTAGGGTTTCTGGCTCTTTACATTTGGATTGAACTGATGTCTGATTGAATGATATGAAACCCTGGGGGGTCTAGGGGGTCCTTATATAGGCCGGTGGGATGAACCGTAGCCCTTAGATCAAACCGACTTCGACGGGCGGTGGAGATTGCATGAAATTTCGGGATGTGGGTCCACGTCGAAGCGCACACGGGAATGACTCCCTGACAGGTCGGCCGACCTATCAGGGAGCTCGGTCGACCCCCTCTGGTTGACAGGTGGGTCTCGCTTGCTCCGGTGAGTTTCTGGTGTTCTCTAGAATATTCTTGATCTCCTTTCGTGGCGGAATTCGTTATTTTAATCCAACATGAGGGCCTCCCTTGATTCTTTTCTGAATAACCCCCTGCAAAACACTGATTCACCAAAACTGTGGAATTCTGTGTTGACGGTTGCTAACACCCTATTTTACCGTCAATATTTCACCCATAATCAAGGTAAAACCACATGAAAAGCGAATAACCCACCTTGAAACTTACGTAGTTCCACATGTCCTTAGAGAAAACTTGTGTATGTAGGAAAAATGGTGAAATCAAGCAAAACTAAAGCATGGCAAGACACCTCAGCACCTCAGCTGCCACGTGGGAGCCAGAGAGGGGCGCCCGCCCTGTCCAAAGTGCCAAATGGCACTTGCCACCTCACTGATCCGTGTGCCACCCTCCTAAATGGTCTGTGGCACGTTGAAACATCATCAACGGCTCAGATATAAGGCACAGGGATCCGGTGGCCCTATCAACAGGGCGCCCGCCCTGTCGAAGTTGAGTACCACGTCCACAGTCTGAGGGAAGGTGTCCAGGAGCCATCTACACCATCAATTGAAGTCGGTTTTCATCTAACAGTGATCAAGTGAAGTGCCATGGATTGAAGGGCCCACATGTCATCCTCCCAGGGGTTGCAAACCGCCTTTCCAAGGCACAAACCGACCATGCAACCGCCATAGGGGAGCAAGGAGGGCCGTTGGATGCAAGGCGGCTGCATCCAACCGGGCGCCCGCCCCCTCCTTCGTGCCACCGCCTTCCAGCATGCCTACAAGTGCCCCTAGTGCACTCCTACATTATAAATAGGGGTAGGATCCTCAAGAGAAACACCACTAGAGAAACACAAAGAAACACTAGAGATACACTTGAGATTCAGCTCATTAGCTCCTCTCTCTCTAGCGAAGCTCTGCTCTTAGGAATAGTGCTAGCTAGAGAAGAGTAGAGTGTTGGAGAGAAGTCAGGAGAAGAAAGATGTCTGTGGTGGAGCCGGGCTTGTCGGCGACCTCCTCTGCGGTGTTCTTCACTCTTATCGGTAATAAAGATCTCCTTCTTCATTTACTATTGTTTTACTTTAAGTAGCTCTATACTTGCTCATTGCTTGGTTAGAGTGCTCTAATTCCTTGGCCAGAGTTAGAGTAGTAAGTTTTATAGATTAAGCGAGGTGCTTAGTCTATAGCTTACCCTTGAGTGCCGCTAGGCCCACGGATAGTAGTGGTAGGTGCTAGGTGGTGACAGCCCTAGGATACTCTGTATTCCACCACGTTCGGCCTGGTATCTGGTATAAGCGTAGGACTTCGGGACGTACGGTGCCTAATCAGTCGAACCCCGGCGAGTTTAGGACTTTGCGTGTCCCAAGTATAGCAGTCTCTTTGGTATAACAATCATTTGATCTTTTACTGAGATAGAGTTTGTAACGCCCTAGTGTTAGATACTATTTTACACTTGCATTTGCATAGCATCAAGCATTGATCATGTCATTCATGCACAAATACATTATGACTTTATGTATTATTTGGTTTTGATTTTGATTATACTTGCTTGTGCCTAGCAAATGTGTTAACATGCAAGTGTGATGATTGTTTACTGTTCTAAACACCCTAAACATGTTTGGATTAACTTTTGCAATAATGTTCATGTTGGTGAAATCCCCTAAATACCCCTCTAACTCCTAGTTGACTAAAAAACCCTCCCAAACATATTCTGTTTGACCAAACAGGAAAGTGGTCTTAGAGACTTTGCATGTCAGAGCACTCTTAATCAAAGTTGTGTAGAATTTTATAAGCAACAAATGTTATTTTTGGGTCAAGCCATGAAAATGTGTGCAAAAGGGTCAAAAATGTGTTTTAGTGCAGATTTGGGGCTGTTTTGGAGTTGCTGAAAAGTTGTTAAGTCTAAAAGTGGTTTTCAGTTTCAATGTACCTCTGTTCTTTGACTTGTGGCTCTCAAACCAAGCCGAATCAGTGCAAAGTGTTCTAATACCGATTAGAGATCTCATGTATCTCTTCAATCCATAGGAATGAAGTTTTTCCTAATACGCACTGCATCGAGAGTTACAGAGCCTCAAACATTCGGTTTCAGTCGGTCTGAATCGACCGATTTCAATCTGAAAACGGTCAGCGGCCGCCTGCCGCCGCGACTCCTCGGCCGCTAGGTGGTGCCGTACGCCGTCGTTGCCCTGCTGCGCCCTTGCAAAGTCAAAGTCGACACTCCACCCTGTCCCCTGGCCGCTCCATTCACTCCCTCCCTCTCTCGTTCTCTCTGTTCTCCCTCTCCTCTACTCCGCCGTCGCCATGGCCGCCGAGTCGGCTTCACGGTGAAATCTGCCACCGCCGTCCAGTCTCTGGCCGCTCCATCTCCCTCATAGCTTTGCCACTCTCTGCTCTACATCCTCGACCCCTTTCCAGACCAAGCCGACCTAAGGTATAGCTGTAGTGAGCTCCTCACCGCCGCACCACTGTCGGAACGCCGCCGAGCTCTCTGCTCATGATGACCAGCAGTCTTCCCGTAGTCGTTCTTCCCAGTTTTGCTTTGTCTCTAGGTCTTCTTGAGTCGTTGTTTAGGTCTGGGGAGTTGGTTGGGCCATTTGCCCCGTAGGCTCGCTGGAACACGGCCTCGCCGTGGCTCTGCCCGCCGCTGTGCCACCATGCGCGTGCGGTTGGTGCGCGTCCGAGCGCCATAGTCCGATTCGTCGTGCTCGTAGCTTCATTAGGATCTAGTGTTCACGGAACGGAGCTAGGTTTCGCCGGTGAAGGGCGGATTCCGCCGGCGTGCGCTCGCCGGATCTCCGCCATCGCCATTGTCGCCGTCGAGCTTGCTCCGGTGGTAGTTAGGTCTCGGAAGTTAGCTCATCGATTTCGTCTCGTTCCCAGGAGCAAGTAGGTGGTGTTGGTGTCGCCGGTGACCTCGCCGCCGGTGAGCTAGTGCCGGTCAGCGCCGGCGGGCTACTCTCTCTCTTTGTCGCGTGGGTCCGGTTTGACCGGGGAGCCCACAGGTCAGTTGCTCTGTTGCGCGTGGGGTGCACTGAACCGGGTGTGTGTAACGTTTTGAGTCAGGTTCGTTTAAAAGAAAAAGATAAAATGAATATCCAGAAATTATGATAGACCTTCTAAAATTCATATCTGGAGCTAAAAGTGTCCAAATGAGGTGAACCAAATTTTTTTGTGTTTGTATTTCTGAGAACTATGCAGGAAAAATATAAAATGTGCTTTTGGTATAAGTTTTCTGTGAAACTTTATTTAAATTGTTAAATGCTTGTAAACTTGAAAAATGCATAACTAAATGTAGGAAGGTGCCAAAATGTGATTCCACTTGGGTTAGTCTTGTTTTGAGCAGTGGAATCTGGGAAAAATATTTGTCCTATGCTTTCACTATTTTAAATGTGTGGTCTTGTATAATGGCTTGTATAATGTGCTTTTTATTGGTTAATAATTATTTGAAGGTGCATCACCTGTCCTTTTGTGGTGTTTCAGTTTTGAAAAGCTTGCTGGATTGTTGTAGTGCTGATTTTAATCATGTTATAGGGCAGTAAGGTTAATATCTCTTGTGTATGTGCTTGTTTATGCTTGCTCATTAAAATTTGGTTGTAGTTAGGTGAGTTTGATTTAAATTAATTGTTAGTGCAGGTTGTAGGCCTCTTACCGAGGATGAGGAATTGTTCTATAGGTTGCTTAAAATGGGTGAGTAAATAACGTTTGTTCAGAGAAGAAGTATGCACGTACTCAGTAAATGATTGTCATGTTAAGTTGTATGTTTACAGGGTTGTCCAGTGCACCACATGAGCATACTCATTTGTTATCTTTTGCATCTCATGTGCATTCTAAATACTCATACGTGCACACATGCATACAGGATCGCCGGAAGGAGTTACGTTACTGCAGTTCGACCCTCCGGAAGAAGGAGTGCCACCAGATCGAGGTGCCGGAAGCTCCAAAAGGAGGGGAGGAGACTAAACCGCCAGAGTGCACTAACCACCAGCCCTCTAACTTCGTGAAAGTTAAGCCCCAGAACATCCCTAAGCCTCCACCTATTCTTTTTATAAATGCACTGGTGTTTCTTAAATCGTATGATTGTGCATTTAAGTATAGGAGTTGGTTGATACCGTTGTTACATAATTACTTTGTCCACTCTACATATGATCCTGGTACTATTACTAGACAGGTGATCGATCTTATGCTTAGCCCTGCTTAGACCGGTAGAAGTTGGGTGATTTCCTGTCATCCGCGAGTATAGGTGGTGACTACTGATGATGAGATCCACATGGATGGCTATATGTGTCACCATGCCACATTGATTAAATGAGAGAATCAAGGCTGGGTAGTGGGCAGCTGCATGACATGGGTTGTGCTGACTTTGGTGCTACTCGCGGCTGATTAGGACTGAGGCCACCAGACATCAGTTGAGATTGAAAGACGTCGTCACATAGCTGGCCAGATAAGTCGTTCTGACCGCGAAGCCGCGTAGTTTCATTTGAGCCGATTGTTGGTGTGCTCGGCAGACACTTTCCAGTCGGGGACACCATACCAATGGCAGGTGCGTCCTGAGGGACCAGATGGGCCTGATCCCTGAGATTGTGGACCCCGCCAACTTCGTGAGATATTAAGACTCAAATGGGCTAACGGTGGCCTAACTGCTTCTCGACGGAGAATGTCGTGGGTTTGTGATTGGCATATTTGCCAACTGGTACAATAGATTCAAATCGCCATCTCTCCTGGTTAGTGAGAAACTGAACTGATCTTCTGGTGAGGTAGAGGTTAACAACTTGAACGTGATTAATGGTGAGTTGAGCAAGATATCGGTGGATATCAGAAATCGCTATGGTTTATTGTTTGCTATCATATCAAGTGTTTGCTTAGTATAGTTGCAAATCTTAGCTTTAATAGCTAAACTGAAATGGAAGCTGATCAACAATTAAAATTGATAATGGAGGATTATTGTAGTAATGCTTTTTCTGCAAAATGATGCAATCTCCTGAGCTCCACTTATAAGCCTGCATATCCTTGAGAGTCTTTTTATTTACTTCCTGTTGGGTAAGTCTGGCTAAGTACAATTGAGTACTCAGGGTTTTATTCTCTGTTATTGCAGAAGGAGTGGTCTACTATGCTTATTGCAAGAACTGTTTCTACCCTGCGGGTAAAAATGACTAGACCTGGGGCATGGTCGTGTATCTGTCTTACCTTTTGTTCTATGCTTTGACAGGTCAGCTTTGGTACTATTATCTGAACTCGTGTTGTGTAAAACTATGTTGGTTTCCGCTACTGCTACATTTATGTAAAAGACAGTGATGTACTCTGATGTTTAAACTCTGTTGTGAACTTATGTATCATGTGATCGGTTGTTGCTGAATTTTATGATCCTTGGGGTATGTACTGTGTAAAAGTTTGAAATCCTTTGAGATTTCACGGACTACTGGGTTTATATTGGCTCAAGTGTGGCTTGATAGCAAGAAAAAAATAGCTGTCGCTGTACTTGTGCTCGTATAAATTGGTCGGTTCCGTTACAGTCGGTACTAGAGCATGGTTCAGCATACACCGTCGGTTGAGTATTTCAAAACAAAAAGGTTTTGGGGTTTGCAAAACTAATTGCCAACTGTTAATTGTGTGTAAACTGAGTGTTTTGCAAAAATATTAGTACCAGTGACCAAGTCCTATAAGCCCATATATATATGTATAGTATTCAGATCGCTTATGTAAGTACTAACTTGGGGGAAATTGCATCATGTTTTTGAGTGCTTCTTATTGACTTTGTTTCATTTTTTTATCGATGCCCAGGTAAGGTGAAGACGGGCCAAATGTGCCACTTCGGATGAGGTAAGGTGAGATGTGAGAGCATGATCGAACAACCATCGATCTAAGGGGAGTGAATATTAATTACTGAAGTAAGTACATGTGATCCATATGTGTGCTTATGGAGGTATCCCTATATGGAGTAATTACTTTTGGGGCCGCAAGTGCTCATGGGAGCATTTCCGGAAAAAGAGTGCTTCTTATTGCCATGCATACATTGGGAATAGGGCTGAAATGAATTTTCTGCAGGTACGCTAACCATGCCAACGTGTAGAGCGATTAGACACGTATATGAGAGCACGTGGTATGCCACCGACTATAACGTTAGCTAAATATATGTAGAAGTGTGAGGTCGTATGGCACGAGCATGCATCATGGTCATGAAATTAATTTAAATTACTGCACTGTTCTGTTCCTTTCCCCATAGTAAAATCAATGCTATCTATTCTTATTCTAATGCTTCAAGATGATGCATTCTACTAGATGGCAGCTGAGGGTGAATCGCAAAGTGGTCAGTTTTTGGAGCAGTTTGGCACGCCTACTGTGCTTTGGAGGTTGCTGGAGTCGATGGGATATCTAGAGCCGCCACGGTATTTCTGGAAGCAAGTAGACACTATGGTGCAGCCTTGGTTTGATGTTTGGGTGGCGATCCCTGCCATTCAGGGAGGTTGGTCACTGCCCGAGCTGAAGGTTGAGGTGGACATGAGGACGCCATGGGGTGGTGCTCAGTTTGCAGTTTTCGAGATACTGATGAAGATTTGCACAAGGTTCAACAAGAGGGCTGATTTGGGGCCAGCTAATGTGTTTCCATGGGCGGATGCATCAGAGGATGAATGGGCACAGTCAAGTCAAGCTCCCTTGGTCCGAGGCTATGATGAGCGTGCTCATAGCACTGGGGCTGCTATGAGTGCAATTTTTGCTGTCCTGAAGATGCACTTTGCCACTAGAGATGGATGGATGAAGTGCATTGAAGCCCTGCATGAAGCTGTTGAGAAGAGGTTGGAGGTAGAAGAGCAGGCAGAAGCTGGAAGGGAAGCTCTTACCGCATGCTACAATGAGTTGCAACGATCCATCGACGCCTTGCTGTCAGCAGACCGGAGGGTGATTGTTCTTGAGAGGCAGAATGAGGATCTATGTCATCAGCTTTGTGTTCGCAACATGAACATAGCACGTCAGCGGGACGACTATGAGCGTGAGATACGTCAGTATCGTCACTAGATTTGGGAGTTGCAGCAGGACGTGCACCATCTGAACAATGTTGTCGACCTGTTCCATCCTCCAGGCGCAGCAGAGTTGGGCCCCGAGGTGATTGTAGATGCTGATGATGCCGCTGCAGTTTTAGAAGAAGAAGAAGAAGACCCCGAGGAAGTGGTGCCTATTGACGAGAGTGATGATGAGGGTGGTAACGTGTCCGGTATGTACAGTGACCACGATGAGTAGATCTTTCTAGTGCTCTTGCGTTGTTGGCGCTCTTTTGTAACCGATCCTTTGATGTACTCTTAAGCGGTTGACTTAAATTTGTGCTGTCGTGGACCTTGTGTGTGCAAGGATGAAAACCATCAAACTTTTAATTAAGTAATGGCAGTTTATGCAGTTCGAAAAGAATTTTTATTTGTTGCACCTTGTTATTGTGTAGTTGTGTGATGGATATTGGATTATTGTGCCGTTTGTATGTATCGAAAATAATCATTGATATCTTCTGGGCATGATTTTTCGGTTATCGTTGCATGGCTAACACCTAACAATGGTTGTTGTGCTTTACTGCAGATGCCGATCCACACCCGCAGCCATGGGTCTGGTAGTGGTGGTGGAAATGAACTTGAGGATGAGGAATTACCACCGCCCCCACCACTCACTTTCGAACAGATGTTCGCTCAGTTCTTGGCAACTCAGCAGACCATCCTGCGAGAAATGGTAGCCAACAACAACAACAACAACAATCGCAACTGAGATGAGCGTCGTGGCAATGGGGAAGGCCAGTACAGCACCTACAAGGACTTTATGGACACTAAGCCGCCAGTGTTCAAGCATGCCGCTGAACCACTGGAGGCAGATGAATGGTTGAACTCGGTAGAGCAGGCATTCTCGGTGCTGAGGCTAAGCGAGACCTTGAAGGCTAGCTATGCAACTCTTCTGTTGCAGGGACCAGCCGGGGTATGGTGGGCAAATCACAAGACCACCTATCCTGTAGTGGCTGATATCACTTGGGAGCAGTTCACCAGGGCTTTCAGGGGTCATTTCATTCCAGCTGGTTTGATGAAGATGAAGGTCAATGAGTATATGCAGCTCACTCAAAGTACTAAGACCCTTACTCAGTACCACCATGCTTTCAACAACTTGTCAAGGTATGCCCCTTGGTTGGTGGACACTGATGAGAAGAAGATCGAGTCATTCAAGAGAGGTCTTAGCACCAAGCTTATGAAGACTTTGGCCAACAACACTCGCACTACCTTCAATGAATTTATCAGTGATGCTTTTATCCAAGAGAAACAGAACAGTCTGCACACTGCTTTCAAGGGAGGCAGAGGGCCCCAGTGGCAAATCGTCAAATGGCAAGCCGTTCTTCCTATCGTCCAGCTGTTCCAGGTGCAAAGTTCAAGCCTCCTCCAAAGAAGCAGCAGTCTGCGCCGCCACCACGCTATAAGAGGGGATTCACAGTGCCCTACAACAAGAACAATGCTCCTCCAGGCAATGCCGCTCAAGCTAAATCTCCTCAAGGTTTTGGGCCGTGTTTCAATTGCGGTCAGCAAGGTCATCTTGTCCGTAATTGTCCTCATGCCAAGCAGGCCCGCCTGCACCACACTACTCTGGAAAGAAATTCCTGAAGGCGAACCAGTTACAGCGGGTATGTTTTCTGTGAATAAGCACCCTGCTATTGTTTTGTTTGACTCTGGATCGTCACACTCCTTTGTGAGTCAATCGTTTGCACAAAAGCATGCATTCCAGATCATAGAGTTAAATTATAGCTTTCAGATAACTTCGGCGGGGGCTGAGGTTACCACGAGGCAGTGTATCCCTGTGGCCAAAATTGAGATTAGGAGTAGATTGTTTCATACCAGTCTCATTGTGTTACCTGGTCTAGGTTTGGATGTAATCTTGGGGGTTAGTTGGATGAAAAAGTGGGATGCTCTTCTGGACGCCAACCGTACACTCTCTTTAAGGGATCCGGAGAACGAAAGCATGTTTCAGGTCACCCAACCTCGCAAGGGGAGTCTCTTTAGTATCTCTTGTGCGACAAGTGCCACAAGTCTCTCCGATATCCCTATTGTGTGTGAATTTCCGGACGTCTTTCCGGATGATCTTCCTGGACTTCCTCCTAACCGGGATGTAGAGTTTGCAATAGAACTTATTCCGGGGATGGCACCTATTTCTAGAAGGCCGTATAGAATGCCTCCGCATGAGTTAGCAGAGATCAAGAAACAGCTTCAGGAGTTATTGGATGAGGGTTTCATTCATCCAAGTTCTTCTCCGTGGGGTTGCCCTGCAATCTTTGTGAAGAAGAAGGATGAAACGTTGTGCATGTGTGTGGATTACAGGCCACACAATGCTGTGACAATTAAGAACCAATTTCGCTTATTTGGGTTCGGTTACTACTCTCAGTGCTATCTTGGTTATTTCAGTTTTGTACTGTTTCTAACTGAACTAATCGAACTTTTTTAGAAGATGTCAAGACAACAATAAATATACATGTTCCAATGCGAATTTATGTAACACATACTATATCCATTTCTATTAACAATAATTTATAAAGCAATAATAGCAATATAATAACACAAATATATAGCATTTCAATTATGAAATACCACACACAAACTAAACATAATCTTTCAAAAATACAAGCAGGTGAAGTATGATACATGTAATTTGGTTCTTTCGGATATATAGTTCGATTAACTGAGAGTAGGAACTGAATTTCCTACGGTTATTTGGGTTCCTCAATATCAGGAACTGAATAAGGAACCAAATTTTTCAATTTCGGTTCGGGTTCTTTCGATTTGGTTTTTCGGTTTCGGTTATTTTTGCCGGGACTTATGTACTCCTATGTCATCATGCACAATTAATTACCAACAAGATTTCTTGCGAGTAGCAATCGATAAGATTTTACAAGGGAAGATTAGTAAATCATACTGGAAAAGCATCGTGCAACTCCCCTAGGTGAATGCTAAGGGTATGTTTGCATGAGATTCTAAAACTGTTTCTGAATAAAAAGAATCTTTGATGTTTCTGTTGGATTAACTGGGCTTGATCTATGGCTAGTCTAACAATTAATGCAAGAAATGCCAAAAGCCCACAATAAGTGCTAAGCAGGAGTGAGACTAGTACTAGATGGTACGCTCGGTGCTCAACTTCAATAGGAAGCTTATTAGTGAACCTAAAAAGAAGATTAGAGGCAGAGTTGGGGACAACACATGCACCGTCGTCCCGTGCCTCGCTTGGGCCAAGTGTTCATGGCCGTGGCTGGACATGATGTTGCTGGGCCACCTTTTGCTAACACAATGGTCATATGATCAAAATAATGGTCAACAGGAATATAACGGTTAAATGGCTGGATGTGAAAGGGAGAATGGGTAAAACCGCATCCGTGAGAGGCGAAATGATGGTGCTCCACTGCTTCTTGTGCTTGTGCTGCTCTCTGCCATCTCCAGCACATGCTCCTTGCGTGCACGAGAGGCTTAGGCGATCAAGCCTCCAAAGCTCTGTCTCCTAGTGTACCTGCACAGTAGGCGAATGATAAAATTTTGAGAAACGCATCCGCGCGACTACTCCAATTTAATTTGGCAGTTGCGTTCTTACCCGAACCAACTGTGTCAACGACCGGCCATTCATGGGACTCCACTGCGTACCTTTGCCTGCGTTGACTTTATATCGACTATTTCGAGCATGACCCGGACTAGTGCTGGTGTTGCTAATGGTGTTTCCCCTGCCTGTGGATGGGGATCCATTCAACGGTACAAACTAATTTCATCTCTAGTGCATATGACGATGTGTATGGTATTATATTAGGGTTTACTGCAACTTAGTTGGTAGTGGATTTGTATATGTGATAAATGGATTGTCTATATCCGTATGTGCCATGTCGTATTTATACATTAAAGCATGCTATATAATGATTAATATTTAACAGTTTCTTGGATTACGTATCTACGTGTTAGAATTCTCTAGAATCTTATTATATTTGATGGGCATAATTCTCTAGCATCCTATGACATTTGAGGGGATTCTAGGATTTTGCGATTATCCAGATTCTTAAAATCTATGGACCCAAACGCCACCTAAATAATTGTAGGTCCCTTTGGGATACGAGTTTTTTTTTTTTTTGCTGTTTCTGTATTTTTTCTGCGAGAATAAACTGATTTCTGTAAAATTCATATATGAACCATAAGATTTTCCTGCACAAACGGGCCATAGTGTTTTCATTGTTTTGGATAGCCTGCGTCACCTATCTTCTCCTCGTTGTACGTACCACACTGCATGCTGCGTCTACCGAGATAGGTGTACAGCTAAAACAACGTATATACTCCCTTCGTCCCTTAAAAAAAAATGATTCTCGCTTCCCGAAAAATATCTTTAACTAAATTTATATTAAAAATTATTAATATTTATAATACATAATTAGTATCATTGAATAGATTTTTTAGTCTAGTTTTTTAACAAATTTATTTGAAGGTGTAAATATTACACGTATTTTCTATAAATTTAGTCAAACTCGTGACACGAACACTCAAAACGTATAGTATAGGGACGGAGGGAGTACCTAATAAAGCCGAGATAGGTGGATTTTTTAAAAGCAGCCAAAGATACCGTATAATAACGTGAGATAACAAGATAGTGGGAAACGCGCTTTTTGTCGTTAGGCTTTTGTTAGTTCAGTTCTGAACTTTTGTCCACCAGAGCTCAAAAAGAATTTCAAAGGTTTGGAACAAACAAAATTGATGTTGAAAATATGTTGTTGTAACTATTAGAGTTTGGATATTTTAAATTTTAAACGAAGATTTTAAATTTTGTTTGAACACCTCTTGAGTTTCAATATTTGAATCTTTTAGTATCTCATAATGCGTAATTTTCACTATTAACCAAGAATGATTGCATATATTAATAGAGGGATATGCTAAAATTTAGGTGTCTGAATTTTAGTTTCACTTATTCCATATATTTTGTACTAAAATTGCAGCTTTAGTTTGTTATAATTTTTATGAACACAATCTGCAATTTTTGGTTTTGAGAATGAAAAGGCCCATTAGACAAAATCGCAAAGTCAAGAAAATCTTATTTATGTTAGCACAAGAGCAATTAACAAATTATACTAGTTGTTAGTACATGAGCAAATAACAAATCACAAATAAAGTAACAATTATACTAGTTGTTAGTAAAAAAGTGTTGCCTAAAATCATCTTATAATTCAGACACTTGATATATAGGAGAAGTGATTAATAAAAAATGAAGTTGTTATAGCTGAGACCATGTCAATCTCGTAAAAATGGTTAAACCATACACACTTGGAATCGGAGGTAGTAATCAGGAGATTGAGTGTATCTTAACTCAGCTGGTTAGGTAAAACCTATCTATCCGAGTCAACCTTTAACTTGACATGGATGTTTACATTATATTATATTTTCTAGATTTATTTTAGAATATAACGGTGTTATTTCTTATAATAGTGATTAAAAAAAAAGTGGAATAGAAGCAAGCTATGCGCAGCGGTAGCCAGGCACGCATAGACGCAGGTGAGGATCTGAAACTAGGGGAGACAAAGGTTATGCTTATGCTCGAATAATTGATTCTTGTGTCCCAGATTGTCGAGAGAAAAGGGCAGCGTTTGCTTTGCTTAGCACCCGAAACGGACAGGGCATGCATGCTTGGCGTCCTTGTCCAGAGAGTCCTCCTGCTTTCTTGGCAGGGTGTGAACCGTATGCATCCTTTGTGCGGAGATCAAGATAAGAATCACACGGCTGGCAGTGACCCAAACTCCGCGTCGGTGCTTTGCTTTGGCTTCGTCGCTTGTGCCAGATCCTGGTGACGCCATGACGGAACTAGCCAACATTCGAATGTTCCAGCTAGCGATCTGCAAGTTACCTGAACGCGGAACATGTTTGCTTTGAAAACTGAAAACTATTGCAAATTTAAACAAGTTGATGAACAACTCATATTGCGCATGATCTACCGGCTTTCGCAGTTGCCATTCAAATTCTACAATAAACAATTACTCCCCGAATGGATATGATAATCACCAAACTAAAACCGAACAATCGGAATACGACGCAGATCGATGTGGATATATCCTGGTGGTAAACAATGGATTCGGCCATGCAATGCATGCATGCATGCCACGACGAACAAGATTCGACGCGACACGACACGCGCGCACGTATTCCAAGCAAAGCAGCGACGGCCGGCTGATCTGATCTGTGTGCATGCCTGAACGAAAAGCTAAGCGCGGCGGCGGAGCTGGTAGGAGTCGGGCGTGGCGGCGGTAGGCTGCAGCCTGAGCTGCTCGTAGAACTTGCGGATGAAGTCGTCGGCGTCGGCGTCGACGCGGTCGTTGCAGCACCCGTCCTCCGGCACGGCGGGGAACGGCGAGTCGGTGACGCGCAGCGGGCGGACGCCGGCGGGGCTGCGGCCCAGGATCCACGCCACCATGGGCGACGGCGTCGCGGTCGCCACCCCCGCAACCGCCGCCGGCGTGCCGCTGCCTCCGCCGCCGGCGTCCACCTCGGCGCTGAGCATCTCGAACGCGCGCGCCACGGCCGCCGCGTCCAGCCCGCCGTACTCGCCGCGCGCACGGCGGCCCTTGATGAAGGGGAAGAACTGCTGCGGGTACGACGGCGTGGTGGTGCAGCTGAACTCCACCTCCCGGGGGTGGCCGTAGAACGACGCTAGCGTCGACGACGACGACGCGCGGCCGCGGGATGACGCGCCGCCGCCGTAGGTGGTGAGGTGGCGGCTCGACGACGACGACGACGACGGGTGCGCCAGGTGGCCGCGCAGCGTCCTGCCGACGAGCTTGCCGCGGCCGAGGAGGAGGTGGACGTCCATCATGATGCGCTTCGGGGACAGGCCCCGCCGTAGCATGTGGCACACGGCCAGCACCACGTGCCACAGCCGCCGCGCCAGGCCAGGCTCCATGGGCCGCCGCGCCGGCGTCGTCGCCAGATCCATGGCTGCCGGCTGGAAGCACGCAACTACTCTAGCGAAGCAATACTTGCAAGGATCAAACGATGTGCCTGCCTGCACAATTGGAGAGGTCAATGCAATCTGGCACCCAGAAGGAGATCACTTCAGGGAGCTGGCAGTTCTTGATGCATGGAGGGGCTGTTGATTAGCTAAATGATCCTAGAGCCAGGGATGGGTTGGAATGGAATGGAGGTTGGGGAGGAGAGGGAGAGGTATTTAAGGGAGGGAAAGGAGGCAAAGGGTCCCACAACACACAACTTAAGGGTTCCCTTAGTGCGGTTACATGGTAATTATTTCCTGCATTGATTTTTATTTGTGGAGTTTCCACTGGTAGGAAAGTGCTCTAAGCTGACGTCTCAATTTTTTTTAACAGGTTACAAACTGTCACTAAAAATGGCTTATTTTTACAGACGGTTGATAATGAAAACCGCCTGTAGAAATCGATTTCTACAGGCGGTTTTCATTGCCAACCGCTGGTACAAATGAATTTGAATTTAATTTTTTTCGAGTTTTGTAAACGACCTCGGATGGAGAAACTGTCAAAATAAAAGTTGTAGATCTTGAAAAGTTATGAAACTTTGTAGTTGACAACTTTTCATTTGAATTCATCTTGGCACCGAAAAATACGTTTGAATTTTTGAAATTTAAAATTCAAATTTTGCAAACGACCTCGGATGGAGAAACTATCTAAATGAACATTGTAGATCTCGAAACGTTACGCGACTTTGTAGTTGACAACTTTTTCATTTGAATTCGTTTAGAGCCTCAAACAGTCGATTTTCTACTGATTCGTTATAATATGTGGGGAACCAAACTCTATTGTTGTCACGTGTGATGGTGTGGTGCAGTGGTAAGACAGGTTACGCGCGGAGCCGAGGTCGCGGGTTAGAATCCCACTAGCCGTATAGCGCGCGAATATTATGCGAAAAATGCCAGTCCCTGGATTTAAATATTTTTTCTACTATTTTTAAAATCCGATTTTCCGAAAAATACTTGTACAAATCGTGTTTCCGCAGGCGGTTCTCTTAACAAACCGCACGTAGAAATCAGATTTCCACTGGCGGTTCATAAATAACCGCCTGTAGAAACGGTGATTTCTACAGGCCTCGCACACAGGCGGTTGGCTAAAACGCTGTACAAATTATTATTACCAACCACTACTACTGTTACTATTGACACTGCTGCCATTAGTTCACATTCATTCCGAACGATGGAATAGTAGTATGTAATACAAATGTTATACAGAAGTTAACTTTGTTGTTGAGTGTTAACTGTTAGGTTGCCTTTTTCTGTTTATTGGTAGGAGTGACAATGTGACACCGATTGCTGCAGAGTATGAACAGCTGAAGATTGCTAGCTCCTTCAATTTAGTGGTGTGTGAAGTTGACACAATAAATTTACATAAGTCGGTTGGTGGGACGTTTATTTTCCAAAGCCTTGTAAGTCAAGTCCAAAGGACCACTTTGGAAAAGAAAACATATAAATCACATTGTCACCACTCACCACAACAAAGTTGGTGGAAGTTCAGAGGAAATGGCGGCGGCAATTCACAGACCAGGTCGTAAAAGAAAAGACCAAATTATTTTTTACTTAATTTTTTCAAGAATATTATTCGTGGTCATCGTTGGTTGTTTGGTGTTCTATGTTGCTTTGCAAAGACACGAAACCTCTTCAAATCTGAGCAGGGAAAAAAAAAACCAAGTCTTTGACGGTCACGTAAAATCTCCATTTTTTTGACATAACCAGATATCGGCGACTTTTATAACCTAGGTCACCATATTGCAGGAAATAACAGTACACTAGTGAAATTGTATCCATAAAATTAAATCAAGCAGGACAATACTCAATAATCATAATCGAAGGTCTAAGAGTCTATGCCAAAATGATCCACTTTCGTCCTACTTTTTCTTATTACTTGGTAAATAAACAAGCTATGGTTGTGCTGGATGCTCCACAATGATGTTAATGCAGATTTGACGAGCTCAATTTCCACTGAAGCAGGACATGAGTGTTACCAATCATTCCTGATGAAACTAGACAGGTTCAGGTGTCATCGTGGATATATGTGTGGCATGGGCACTGATGTGTGGGGTGCAGGGAAAAAAAAATATCGGCTCCTAGAATCCGAAATTTCTTAGATATCCCGTTTATCAGCTGAGTCCAAAATTTTTTCTCTATCACGCGAAATTTTTATATTTTCAAAATTTTGTCATCCAAATATATGACAAAGTCCACTCAATACTCTAACCTTAATTCATGTTTCATTTTCTCTTCCCTCGTCTCTTTTAAGTTCAAGTTGTCACCATCTCAACTCTCAACACACTTAGCACTATTTAACCGTGTCACTACACTTCTCATTAAATAAGCAATTGATGATACGTTTTATTTAATTTTTATGTTAAATGATTTAGAAATGATCTATGTGCTTTCCTGAACAAAATGAGTCATTTTTTATCTGAATTGTTTTTGAAATTTTGTTTGCATCACCGATAAATTGTTGATATTTCCAATATTATGACACAAGCTTGCATAACTGCCAGAAATTAGTCAACAATCTAGAGTATGGAGGTTTGAATGCCGTCTATAGGTGTCGAAAAAAATGGTTTACCCTTGCGAAAATACCACCGCGAAAATACCCTTGTGAAAATACCCTTACTTTTTTAAGTTAATTGTGATTTTATCCCTGTTTTTTAAAAAAATTGGCAGCAACATTGGACAACTTGTTGCATATGGCCCTGTGTAGTTCCTCCTCAAAATTTCAAATTTTCCATCACATCAATTTTGTGACACATGCATGGAGTATTAAATATAGACGAATTTTTTGCATGTTTGCATAGTTTGCGTGTAAATCACGAGACGAATATTTTGAGTCTACTTGGGTCATGATTAGACACTTATTGCAAAACATTCCACGCGTGCTACAGCGAAATTTTTGCAAAAAATTTAGAACTAAACACCCCCATAATTCCACACAACATGCACATGTGTGGTATGTAACAAGTTGTCCAATGTTGCTGCCAATTTTTTTAGAAAATATGGATAAAATCACAATGAACTTAGAAAAAGTAAGGGTATTTTTGCATAGGTAAAGTTGTCCTTGTCAAGCCCATTTAACACTGTTAGCTGTTATTAATGGAGTAGAAGTAAACTAAGGGTTCGTTTTGACAAAGCGAGGGTAAAAACACAACGTGGCGAAAAGCGAGGGTAAAATCATAATTGGGCTTTAAAATAAGGGTAGAAACATAATAGCTCAAGAAAAGTGTAACGTCCTGCCTCCCCGAGGCCAGGCCCGCTTACATTTGGCAGCTTAACTAGGATATAGACTGCCCTCACAGACCAACACCAGTCTTTTCTGCGCACTTTGTCCTCACTCATGCGCACCCGGGAAGAACTTCCCGGTCGGTCACCCATCGCTCCAGGGCCAAGCTCGCTTAACCTTGGAGTTCTTTGCAGATGGGCTTCCGGAAAAGAAGTTGCAACTTGTTGGTATGAGTATCCTATCAATCCTATTAAGCCCTGGGCCGGGATGTTACATCCTCACCCCCTTAAGAGATCGACGTCCTCGTCGATCAATCCCAAGCCAGGAACGTCCCCTCTTGGCCACGTCCGTGTGTCCAGTGCCAGCGCATGTGCCATGCTGTGTGACCACGCCGGATCCACACCAGCCATGCGCACCATGCCTGCGCAACTGCGACACACGCGCCCGTGAAACCGTAAGGGTCGGCTCTGATACCAACTGTAACAGAACCGGCTAAATCACCTGGCCCACCGGCACCTGTCATTGTCACTAACGACTTCTGACAGCCGGGCCCGTGTCCCAAATGATCTAGACAGGTCTGTCGGGCTACATTAGCGCCCTTTTCTCCGACAGGATCACCATTGCAGAATCATCACAGGATTACAACATTTCATAATAAAATACATCAGAGTACAGTGCGGAAGATTACATAACATTTAGATTACAAACCAGTTGTTCAAATAGGATTCAAATATAGTTATTACAGGCCAGAGGACATAACAGTAGCAGTGGAATAGTTACACAATATTAGATAAGATAACTCGAACCCTGCCCACGGGTTCTACTTCACTCATCGCTGCTTTCTTCTTCGACCACGGTCACGCAACATGGAGCAAGACAGATCTCCGACTGCGGTCCTCCTGCAACGGGGTTAACAAACCCTGAGTACTTGGGGTACTCCGCAAGACTTACCCGACTAAGGGTGTAAAATGAGACTCAGGAATGCAAGGCTATGGGTAAGGCTAGCAGAGGATGAGGAGTTTGCAGAAAAGCAATCTATCCTGTTCCATATTTTATTTTGTCATTATTATAATCATATTTATAGCTCCATTATTCAGACTCATGTATCATCATTCTTTCAATTACTTTATTCATTCAGATAACCTAGTTGAGAACCACTTTTCGGTGTAGAGTGTGAGGATCAAGTCTCCATAACCGAGGAGCACGTCGATTCGAATCCAGAAAGTACCCCAGCTGGGGATTCTAACCACACTGCATATACAGCACGCCGGCATACATATACCAACCCGTCGTCACGGCTTTGCTATCCCGGAACCGGTCCTGCGCCACCCGAGAGCACAGTACTCCACTCTTATCCAGGCACGCCGGCCACGTGGGTACAAGCTACTCTCGCCATCTCTCCACTCCCAGTGCGTGGTTGTCGGTTCCAGCAATAGCGCCACCGAACTCTAGGCTTTCCGCATTGGTATGTGGCTAGGCTGTTCATCATGATCACAGCAGGCCTACAACGAACGGTCCCTATTTCCTTCCTGCCGTCAATCCTGCATTGGGACTCTAACCCAAGTACAAGACTACCCGACAGTTTTTATTATTATCGTGCCTGTCGGGTGAGTGAGACATAGGGAACGCCGCCCCATGAGCTGGCCACCCAACGAAACACGTTTCCAAAGACATCAACCAGCTTCAAACTATTCCGAAAGTGACCGTGCATTGGGACTCCAACCCAAATACACATCGACCAACGGATAATCAGTTCCTCACCAATCAAAGTATAAGTATAATCATGGCACAGAAAATAGTTTTTCTTTTACGCAAAGCTAAGTTCATTAAGCATGCCTAAGCATTTCTCAAACCATTTTATTTAAATCAGTTTTCAGGGTATTTATTTGAGACAATGCATCTGGATAGGTGACAGTCAACTCCTATCAACCTAATGCAGTAGATTAACTCGAATTATAAATATTTTGTAATAGAGGGGCTGAATGCACCGGGGCTTGCCTTGGATCGTGTACAGCGTCGGATCGGGATCAGTCCCGCAGATGTCGAATCCTTGGATGACCTCTGGAGTGGCCTCCTCAGTAGTAGTCTCGACCTGGACCACCTCGGGAACGGGCACTACACGTATGCAATGATGTATGCTTAGCGAGGCATGAGGGCAACAAATGAAATGCTTGGAAGTAAACCATTAATACCTTGAGTACAACTTTCCTTCACGCTAAAGTTGTAAACGATCTACGGAAGGTAAAAGTAATGTTTCCTACTTTTGTTTTATTGACCTTTTTAACGGTCACAGAAAGCCGCTACACAGCTTTATGACTACTATCAAGCACTAAGTTCTCGAATTGCCAAGGATCACACAGCGAACGATCCTTGGTCTTCATTCAACCCAAAAATTCACACAACAAACCTAAATTCCTTTTTCTATTTACTTTATTAATCCCTAATTTCACATATATTTATTAATTGACCAAACTAACTTTAATTGCAACCAAACTTTACCAACAGCTAGGTTTTATCACCAAACAGAGCCACAATAAATTTCATGATTTTTGGATTTACAGAGAATTAATTAAAATTACACAAACTTGCATTTATTAATTACTTCACTGATTTATACAGCAGATTAAAAGCACTGGAACACCCTATATTATATTTTTAACAAATACTACATATTACAGAGAGCGTACACAATTATTTTCACATTTTTACACCTAGCAGATTAATTCATATGAAATTAACAAACATCAGCACTATTCACATGAATATATAAAAGAAAAACAGAACCGGCTAAATCACCTGGCCCACCGGCACCTGTCATTGTCACTAACGACTTCTGACAGCCGGGCCCGTGTCCCAAATGATCTAGACAGGTCTGTCGGGCTACATTAGCGCCCTTTTCTCCGACAGGATCACCATTGCAGAATCATCACAGGATTACAACATTTCATAATAAAATACATCAGAGTACAGTGCGGAAGATTACATAACATTTAGATTACAAACCAGTTGTTCAAATAGGATTCAAATATAGTTATTACAGGCCAGAGGACATAACAGTAGCAGTGGAATAGTTACACAATACTAGATAAGATAACTCGAACCCTGCCCAAGGGTTCTACTTCACTCATCGCTGCTTTCTTCTTCGACCACGGTCACGCAACATGGAGCAAGACAGATCTCCGACTGCGGTCCTCCTGCAACGGGGTTAACAAACCCTGAGTACTTGGGGTACTCCGCAAGACTTACCCGACTAAGGGTGTAAAATGAGACTCAGGAATGCAAGGCTATGGGTAAGGCTAGCAGAGGATGAGGAGTTTGCAGAAAAGCAATCTATCCTGTTCCATATTTTATTTTGTCATTATTATAATCATATTTATAGCTCCATTATTCAGACTCATGTATCATCATTCTTTCAATTACTTTATTCATTCAGATAACCTAGTTGAGAACCACTTTTCGGTGTAGAGTGTGAGGATCAAGTCTCCATAACCGAGGAGCACGTCGATTCGAATCCAGAAAGTACCCAGCTGGGGATTCTAACCACACTGCATATGCAGCACGCCGGCATACATATACCAACCCGTCGTCACGGCTTTGCTATCCCGGAACCGGTCCTGCGCCACCCGAGAGCACAGTACTCCACTCTTATCCAGGCACGCCGGCCACGTGGGTACAAGCTACTCTCGCCATCTCTCCACTCCCAGTGCGTGGTTGTCGGTTCCAGCAATAGCGCCACCGAACTCTAGGCTTTCCGCATTGGTATGTGGCTAGGCTGTTCATCATGATCACAGCAGGCCTACAACGAACGGTCCCTATTTCCTTCCTGCCGTCAATCCTGCATTGGGACTCTAACCCAAGTACAAGACTACCCGACAGTTTTTATTATTATCGTGCCTGTCGGGTGAGTGAGACATAGGGAACGCCGCCCCATGAGCTGGCCACCCAACGAAACACGTTTCCAAAGACATCAACCAGCTTCAAACTATTCCGAAAGTGACCGTGCATTGGGACTCCAACCCAAATACACATCGACCAACGGATAATCAGTTCCTCACCAATCAAAGTATAAGTATAATCATGGCACAGAAAATAGTTTTTCTTTTACGCAAAGCTAAGTTCATTAAGCATGCCTAAGCATTTCTCAAACCATTTTATTTAAATCAGTTTTCAGGGTATTTATTTGAGACAATGCATCTGGATAGGTGACAGTCAACTCCTATCAACCTAATGCAGTAGATTAACTCGAATTATAAATATTTTGTAATAGAGGGGCTGAATGCACCGGGGCTTGCCTTGGATCGTGTACAGCGTCGGATCGGGATCAGTCCCGCAGATGTCGAATCCTTGGATGACCTCTGGAGTGGCCTCCTCAGTAGTAGTCTCGACCTGGACCACCTCGGGAACGGGCACTACACGTATGCAATGATGTATGCTTAGCGAGGCATGAGGGCAACAAATGAAATGCTTGGAAGTAAACCATTAATACCTTGAGTACAACTTTCTTTCACGCTAAAGTTGTAAACGATCTACGGAAGGTAAAAGTAATGTTTCCTACTTTTGTTTTATTGACCTTTTTAACGGTCACAGAAAGCCGCTACACAGCTTTATGACTACTATCAAGCACTAAGTTCTCGAATTGCCAAGGATCACACAGCGAACGATCCTTGGTCTTCATTCAACCCAAAAATTCACACAACAAACCTAAATTCCTTTTTCTATTTACTTTATTAATCCCTAATTTCACATATATTTATTAATTGACCAAACTAACTTTAATTGCAACCAAACTTTACCAACAGCTAGGTTTTATCACCAAACAGAGCCACAATAAATTTCATGATTTTTGGATTTACAGAGAATTAATTAAAATTACACAAACTTGCATTTATTAATTACTTCACTGATTTATACAGCAGATTAAAAGCACTGGAACACCCTATATTATATTTTTAACAAATACTACATATTACAGAGAGCGTACACAATTATTTTCACATTTTTACACCTAGCAGATTAATTCATATGAAATTAACAAACATCAGCACTATTCACATGAATATATAAAAGAAAAGCATTTTGAAATTCACTGGAAAAAGAAAAGACCAAATCAGCCCACTACGGCCCAAGTCCAGAGCGAGCCGGCCCACTCGGCCTGCCCGCGCCCGGCGCCGACGACTTTGCACAAGAGACCCTGGGGAAACTGGAAATCAACTCGCGGTCCGATCTACACTATTCACATGAGTCACAGGATTTGCACTTAACCCCCTGCCTTTATTCTCCTTCTAACCCGAGGCCCTTGGCCATCCCTCTGTCTCAACAGAGGCGGGTGCGCCGGCGGTTCGCCGCCCCTAGCTCGCCGACGGTGAGCCGAGGGACGAAGCCGAGGGCACCTACGGACTCTACACTCCAAGGCGAGTCTACCAAGCTAAGACACGACGAGATCCGAGGCGCGCAGCACCTGGAGACACGTACGCGGCGGCTCGGTGGCGGCGGCGAGCACGTCGCCGGCGAGCACAAGCCGGTAAAGAGAGGGGGAGAAGGTGCGCGAGTATCTGGGGCTCACCACGAAGCTGGCCGAGGGGTCGGTGGAGACGGAGGTGGTTCGGAGAAGGCGACTTGGCGACGGCGGCGGATCCCGGCGGCTCGGCACAACGGCGAACACGCGTTCCGGCGAACCTAGGGAACCAGAGAGCACGCCGACGCACGCGTAAGGTTCAAGGGGTCACGGAGATCACGGTACGTAAGAATCCGAGGTCTAGAGCTTACCCAGACTAGCTCGAGACGACGGCGGAGCTCGCGGCGGCGCTCTGCCCACCCGCGAGGAAGACACCGGCGTTTCGGTGGTTACGAAGCTCTACAGCTCCCGCCGACGGTCGCAGGAGATGCGCAAGGAAGCTAGCTAGCTGGCTGTGAGATGGGGAGGGTGATGATGGCTCGGTGGCGACCAATTTGGCCGGCGACCGAGAGAGCTCGAAGGTGGCCGGGAGAGAAGAAATGGCGAGGGGGAGGGCCTCGTCGCCTTTCTAAAGGCCGGGAGCGAGGGGGACAGAACCAGGACGACGCGGCGCACGCGCGCCCGTATCTGCCGAGGTCGTGGGGACACGATCCCGGCCGGCACGGCTCGCCGCGCGCCCGCGCGCGACACGGCGGCTGCCGGCTCTGTTCGCGAACAGGGTGAGGGGGCATAGCACTGTAGCACCTAGACCCTAGGGCTGTCGGTTTTTGACCAAATTCGACTGATTTT
The DNA here is from genome assembly GCA_038502445.1 of Eremochloa ophiuroides. Classification (NCBI taxonomy): domain Eukaryota; kingdom Viridiplantae; phylum Streptophyta; class Magnoliopsida; order Poales; family Poaceae; genus Eremochloa; species Eremochloa ophiuroides. The sequence goes on from JAHLJS010000008.1 coordinate 24,255,583, forward strand.
GTATAACAACATGAAAAACTGCAAAAACAAAAGTTGTAGGGTTTGAAATTCTGAACAACTTTGCTTTTGGAACTAAATCCAAATTCGAAATATTTTTGAAACTACAGCAAAAGGGGTAAACTTGGTTTTTGAATTTCAAACTGCATTTTCAAAATTACTTTTTATTTTACACAACAACTTGAAAAATTGCCAAAATAAAAGTTGTTCTACTCAATGAGCTTTACAACTTCTATTTAGGAAGTTTTGCCAGATTCCAATTAATTTTTGAAATGCCAATCTAAAACTAAGTTTTAAATCATTGTTTTGAAATAAATTTGAATTCCCACCACAGAACTTTGAAATCTCCAAAAATAAAAGTTGTTCCATTTTAAAAGATCTAAAACTTTTATTAAGGGACTATCTCCAAATTCCTTTTAGATTTTGAATTAGGTTTTGGCCCTAATAAAAGTAAATTTTTAAACCTTTATTTGGGAATTTAATTCTACAAACAAATACTAATTACATTCAAATCACTCTAGGGACCTAATCACAATCATATGCAAATGATTAATTTAAATATGATGACATGGCAGATTAATTAAATCCGTAATACCCGGGGTATTACAGCCTTCCCCCCTAAAAGAAATCTCGTCCCGAGATTAGGTACATAACCAAGATTGGAACAAGGCATAGGAAAAAGAGCTAACAACAACCAGTTCATACTCAAACAAGAGACAAGGGGAAAACATACGCATTAAAAGACAGGGTTACATTTTACAAGGTAGCAAAGAACTCAGGGAAGTTTTCTGCCAAGAAATCTTCAGATTCCCAGGTAGCTTCATCTTCAGAATGATCACTCCATTGGATCTTGTACCATCTGGTTGTGGTCCTTCGGGTAACACGGTCCTTTATATCCAAAACTCGTACTGGCTGCTCCGAGTATGTCAATTCAGGTTCAAGTGCTACTCCTTCAACATCGATGACTTGTCCAGGTACTCGGAGACACTTCTTCAGCTGAGAAACATGAAACACATTGTGTACTTCCGAGAGATGTTCTGGCAATTCAAGCTTATAAGCTACCTTTCCCACGCGTCCTATGATTAAGAATGGTCCAATATAACGCGGGGCTAACTTGCCTTTGACTCCAAAGCGGTTAACTCCTTTCATGGGCGAAACTTTCAAGTATACATAGTCTCCAACCTGAAATGTCAAAGGTCTGCGCCGCTGATCGGCATAACTTTTCTGTCGTGACTGTGCCACTTTCAAATTTTCCTGTATCAGTCGAACCTTCTCTTCGGCTTTATTGACCAAGTCAACTCCATAGAACCATCTTTCTCCAGGTTCGGACCAATTCAATGGAGTACGACACCTGCGGCCATATACTGCCTCAAACGGAGCCATTTTTATACTTTCTTGGTAACTGTTGTTGTACGAGAATTCGGCCAATGCCAAACACTCGTCCCATTTCTCAGGGTAATTGAGTGCACAGGCTCTTAACATGTCTTCAAGTATCTGATTTATCCTCTCTGTCTGTCCGTCAGTCTGAGGATGATAGGCTGTGCTATGCAGGAGTTTTGTACCCAATGATTTATGGAAGGATCTCCAAAATTGGGATATGAACTGAGTGCCTCGGTCAGAGACAATGGTCTTGGGCACTCCATGTAGCTTCATCAGATTTTCTATGTATAGCTTGGCGTAGTGCGGAGCCCTGTACATTTTCTTGACAGGCAAGAAATGAGCTTGTTTAGTGAGGCGGTCCACAACAACTCAGATGGAATTGAAACCCCTAGAGGTTGTTGGGAGACCCATAATGAAATCCATGCTGATGTCTTCCCATTTCCATGCAGGAATAGGTAATGGTTGCAGCTCTCCACCAGGCTTCATGTGTACAGCTTTTACTTTCTGACAAGTGTCGCATTTTGCTACATACTGAGCAATCTCAATCTTCATCTTAGTCCACCAAAACTTCTGCTTCAAATCCTGGTACATTTTGTTGCTTCCCGGATGAATGGAGTATCTTGTCAAATGAGCTTCGTCAAGAATCTTGCCACGTAACTCTGGAATTTTTGGAACTACAAGCCGATTCTTGAACCATACAATCCCTTCATCATCAATTCTGAAACAATCTGCTTTCCCTGCTTGGATTTTCTCTTTGATGTGCCTGATACCTTTACTATGTTTCTGAGCAGCCACGATTTCATCACGGATGGAGGGTTTGATGCTGATATTGTTCCAACTGCCTTGAGGGACTATTTCTATGCCCAATTTTTCTAACCCGTAACACAACGATAGATCATATGGCTTCACAGTCAAGCAATTACAATGAGCCTTCCGACTGAGTGCGTCGGCAACCACATTAGCTTTACCAGGATGGTAGTGCACTTCAATATCATAATCTTTTATCAGCTCAAGCCATCTTCGTTGCCTCATATTTAATTCTTCTTGTGTAAAGATGTATTTTAGGCTTTTGTGATCGGTGTAGACATTGCATGTGCTGCCTAACAAGTAATGACGCCAGATCTTCAATGCATGAACCACAGCTGCCAATTCAAGATCATGAGTGGGATAATTCTCTTCATGAGGCCGGAGTTGTCGTGAAGCATAAGCAATGACTCGGCCCTCTTGCATCAAAACACAACCAAGGCCAGTACCCGACGCATCGCAGTACACATCAAACGGCTTTTCAATATCTGGCTGAGCAAGGACTGGTGCAGTGGTCAAACATCTCTTCAAGGTTTGAAACGCTGTTTCGCATTCTGGCGACCAGACAAACTTGACCTGAGTCTTCAATAGGTTGGTTATAGGCTTAGCTATTCTTGAGAAATCCGGAATGAATCGGCGGTAATATCCCGCCATTCCCATGAAGCTGCGAACCTGGTGCACAGTGGTTGGTGGTTTCCAGTTCAAGATTTCTTCCACCTTACTTGGATCTACTGACACACCTTCCGCTGTCAGGATATGCCCAAGAAATGGAACTCGGTCCAACCAGAACTCACATTTGCTGAATTTGGCATAGAGTTGATGTTCTCTTAAACGGTTCAAGACGATACGGAGGTGGTTGGCATGTTCTTCGGGTGTTTTAGAATAGATCAGGATGTCGTCAATGAATACGACAACAAATTTGTCGAGCTCAGGCATGAAGACGGAATTCATGAGGTACATGAAATAGGCGGGGGCATTGGTTAGGCCAAAAGACATGACGAGGTATTCATATAGGCCATATCTAGTGGTGAAAGCTGTTTTTGGGATGTCTTCGGGACGGATCTTTATTTGGTGGTAGCCAGACCTAAGGTCAATCTTGGAAAACACCTTAGCTCCAGCCAGCTGGTCAAAGAGTAGGTCAATACGGGGTAAAGGATATTTGTTTTTGATGGTGACCTCGTTGAGTGGACGGTAATCAATATAGAGTCGGAGGGATTTGTCTTTCTTCTTGACAAAGATGGCAGGACAACCCCAAGGAGATGAGCTGGGTCTGATGAAACCCTTATCTAGCAAATCTTGTAGCTGCACTTTAAGCTCTGCCAATTCCTTGGGAGGCATTCTGTAGGCTCTACGAGATATAGGTGCGGTTCCAGGTTTTAGCTCAATAGCAAATTCCACATCTCGATCAGGTGGCAAACCAGGCAACTCATCAGGAAATACGTCTGGAAATTCGCAGACCACTGGAATCTTCAATACTTCTTCAACTGCGGTGGCACACAACCTTTGCACGGTCTTTTCAATCTTTCTTACGGGCAATAGAAGTTGGATAAGAAGTTGAGTTTGACTATTAGGTATGTTCACTCTTATGGTTCTATTCAACACATCAATCAAGGCCTTGTGCTGATACATCCAATTCATACCTAATATCACATCTATATCCTGATCCTTAAGTACTATCATTGTGGTTGGGAACCTATGCCCTCCCAGCTCTATAGGTACTCCCTGAACTACCTCTTTAGTAGTTATACGCCCCCCGGGCGAATGTATAAGGAAATCTTCCTTTATCTCCCCAATAGATATATCATGCTTAACCACAAATGTACGGTTGATGAACGAATGAGATGCACCAGAATCAAATAGCAGAACGGCAGAATGACTAGCAACGGGAAACTTACCCATCATGACGGGTTCTCCAGCAGGAATATCTTCAATCTGAGTGTAATAAACCCGACCTGCCTTCTTGACAATCTTGCCCTTCTGAGCATGCTGCTGGTGACCACGGTGCTGAATTTGCTGTTGCGGAACACCAGGACTTTTCTGCACATTCTGGTTGTTCTGTTTCGGAAAAGGGCAATCACGGGCCCAGTGTCCTATCTTTCCACAGTTGTAGCATGGGTGATTGTAGTTGGTCTGTGGAGTGTTGATACGAACGCCAGGGGCATTCGGCTGAGTGGTGTTTTGCTGATTAGAGGTATGAGAGGTAGCGGCAGTGCGCACAACTACCTGCTGATGGGGATATGACGGACGGTTATGGTGGGTAGGATGATAGATAACTTTCTGGCGTTTCTGACTGCCAGAAGAGCTAGACCTTTTGCTCTTCTTCTTCTCCTCTTGGAGCTGACGGTCGCTTTCCTCAAAAGCTATCGCACTATCCACTGCCTCATGAAAAGTGCACTTGAGGTTGTTAGACAGACTGCATTGAATCTTGAAATTCAGACCTCTGACAAAGCAGGCTCTCCTCTTAGAATCAGTGTTGGTATGCTCAGGTGCATACTGTGCCAAGTGGTTGAACTGCCCAAGATACTGAGCGACAGTAGACTCATTCTGCTTCAGTGCCAGAAACTGATCCAGCTTCAATTTCATCACACCCGCAGGGATGTAATGAGCACGAAAGGCGTCACGGAACTCTTGCCAGGTAAGTTGATGTCCAGCATCCTGCGCAGCCAACAGGTTGGCATACCAAGTAGTCGCAGGGCCACGGAGTTGCTGAGCTGCAAACAGCGGTTTCTGGATCTCGGTGCAGTGAATCAGACTAAACTTCTGCTCCATGGTACGGAGCCAATCATCAGCTTCCAAAGGTTCATCAGCCTTAGTGAACACCGGTGGGCGGGTGTCAGTGAAGTCAACATATGTGGTATCCTCATTATCCCGGCGGCCACGACGTCCACCACGATCTTGCTGATTCTGAGCTAGCAGCGCTGCAACATTGGTCAATGCAGCGATGGCCTCTGCCAGAGTGGGTGGAAACTGAGGTTGTTGGGGAACACCAGTTGCATTATCAGAGTTGTCTCCCATCTGTTAATAAGCAAACCCAACTTGAGTCTTATATTAGTTAAGCAAACATAGCAGCACACAACAATATTACAAGGTTCACACAACATGGCTTGCATCAGGCAAGACCCACAACCCATAACTAAGGTTTTCTAGGCAAGCGCCTATACTACAGACAAAAGAGAGCATCTAGCTGACAACTCTAGGCCACACCGGCCTAGTCCTCATCGATCCCAGACGCGCCAGAAGCGTCACTGTCCTCGTCGATCTCCTCGAAGTCCTCCTCGGCATCTGCCTCGACGACCTCGACCGGCTCGACCTCCACGTCAACATCCTCCACGTCCTCATCCTCCTGACCGAGGACAACTCCCAACTCAGGATCCTCCTCCTGCGGTGCAGGAATAGGGTGGAGCTCATCATAGAGCTCATGCACCTCCTCGTGCAAGACGTTGTTGTAGAGCTCAAGCTGACCAACACGCTGCTCCGCCTCGAGCATCCTGTCCATGATCGTCTCCTCACGATCCCAAGCTTCATCCCTCTGCTTGGTCAGGCGATCGATCTCTCGACGCAGATCTCGATTGGTCCTTACGTCACGGTAGTGGTTGAGACGTGCCACTCTGTATTCTTCCTCCCACTGCCTGACTAGATCCTGCAGCCTTCCAACCTCAGCCTCAAGCTCCTCGCTGCTGCGACGAGGTGAGCGACTCCCAGAAGCTCCGCCCTCGCCAGCGCGTGGCGCCAACTGGTGGCGTGGAACGCCACGTGGTCCGGTCATCTTGCGTGCTGTGAGCTTGCAACGGGCCATCTGGAGAAGGTAAGTGGAATTTTAAGATATAATAGGTTAGCAAGAATAGGTTTGGTAAACTATCCCAAAAACCCACTTTAAGGAGGAAGTTAATTAACAGGTGTGATTATCATGATGCATGTACGTACTTACGAATTTAAATCATGCAAGGTACCTACATACATAAATAAACTTTAACATAGGGCTAATAATAATATCATTCCACATGCTACCTTAATCCCGTAAGGTAAAATATAGAACAAGGCAAGAACTACTGAACAAGATAAGGATAGAAGCAATTTGGACCCAAAATAATAGGTTAAACTTTTTATGATCCAAAACATTTTGAAATTTTTGAAAAGTAATCCATAATGATTAGCAATGGAATGCTCTGGTACCAACTGTAACGTCCTGCCTCCCCGAGGCCAGGCCCGCTTACATTTGGCAGCTTAACTAGGATATAGACTGCCCTCACAGACCAACACCAGTCTTTTCTGCGCACTTTGTCCTCACTCATGCGCACCCGGGAAGAACTTCCCGGTCGGTCACCCATCGCTCCAGGGCCAAGCTCGCTTAACCTTGGAGTTCTTTGCAGATGGGCTTCCGGAAAAGAAGTTGCAACTTGTTGGTATGAGTATCCTATCAATCCTATTAAGCCCTGTGCCGGGATGTTACAAAAAGATAAAAAAAATTCGTGCTAAAGCTACATGCATGATTTTTTTCAGTAAGAGACAAACCACACATTCATTTGTTCCTCCATCTTAAGAACGGAAGGAAAATTTGGAAAGTTTCTAGGGACAGGGAAGTGAAGAAATGCGTGTACTTTAACATACACAATTTCATAAACAAACTGTCGCTTATACATATAAAAACAATCTAAGATCGTCGAGCACTCCATCATACCTTCTCCAATATCGAAATACAGTACATAACCGGTCAAAAAGACGGTGTACAAGACGCCTATTTCGTGCTCCGATGCTTACTAAAAGCTAATCTGATATATTCCTTAGTGAGCAAGTGAGGAATTTCTTTAATGTAGTTTCTTTGCCTGCTTGGTTGTTGCACTTGTGTTCTTGTTGGCTTTGGCTAAAGGTGGTCATCGATTCAGCTCGGAGCTCAAGACTCAAGGAACGTGGCTTTTCTACAGGCAATGCTGATCGAGGTCACTTTTGGTTCAGGGAATAATATGGCTGTGTACATGCTCTTCTAGCTAACAGGATCCAAACAAACTTGAAGTAGACGCCTTAACCCCCACACTTTTTTTTCTTTTTCTTTTCAGAAACAACAGCATAGTTACTGAAAATTGGAAGTTTCTCTTAAGTAATTGCACAGTATTTTAGAGAAAATATCCTAACAGACTTATAATATTTACTGTCCAAAGCAGCAAAAAAAGGGGGTTTAACTCCCTGGTCATCTTAGGTGCATGGATTTTATCGAAGCATCGCAATTCCTGCATTTTTTATGGAGCTGTTCCTAATGTCCAGGGTGCCCTACAGGCCTTTAGGGACAAGGCCCACTTGTGGCAGATGGCTGGAGCCAAGGGCCTATCAGCACTAGGCCTAGGTAGGATGTCAGGTTAGAGACAGCAGGAGTCTCTTTGGTCAGGTCCTTTGTGGTGTCACCGATGTAAAAATATGGTTGTGTATCACCAACATCCTCTACTCTAGCCCATGGTGGAGTGATGTTTTTTTGTAATTTGGGCCATTTCTTCTTCTAATACAAAGATGCGCAGCTCTCCTGCGCGTTCGTGAAAAAAAATATTTACTGTATTTCCCTGCTGTGTCCTATGACCCAATCGTGCATAGTTCCTATAGTCATGTCATTCTGAACTCATTTAGCTGGAAGCGGAACAAGTCAGATTCTTGAGGCAGAGTCTTCAATGTCGTATACAAATGACGCCAGTAATTTTTGTATCAAATCACCCCAGTGCAGAACCGTTTGGAACAGAGGAATTCCAGTACAAACATTTCAATTCCTATGAATATTATCTCGAAAAATTCCTAGAAATAAACCAAGCTCAATACATGTTTCATATTTTGGTTTGTATAGTAATTGTTTCCATCACTTTTTACTAGCCGAATTTCATGGGCAAAGTAAAGAATCTGTATAGCAAAATGTAAAGAAATATTAGTTTTCAATTAGTGCTTAAGAAGGTGCCTCAGTGCGAGGTCCAGTCCAGAATAACATCAGGATATACCACTAGTAAAATATGTATAAGGGAAAAAGGCCTTAGTAGTCTAACCAAATACAAAATGTTTAGTCGAGGTTGAGGTCATCTTGTAGTTTATGGGATATGATGGTCATCATGATAGTCATCATGACGTTATTATAGCCCAATATTCAACAAAATATAGCTACATTGATTTGAACCAAGAATTGAAGACTGTATCTTGAACAAGAAAGTCAAAATCAGAACTAGAAAACAATTACGCATGCAGGGAATACATGTTTAAACTAACGAACATTACTAATATAATTGACTAAGAGACTGTTTACATTGCAGTTGCTATATACATAGTGTACTATACACAACTACCTGTACCAACAAAAACTTTACGTCAGATTTCATCTCGATTTATAATAGTTTATATGATCCATCTCACGGGTTGGAAATACATAAGATTCTATATTGCGAGTTGGAGACTAAATGGCCAGATCAGATGTGGGGCATGTAGTAGGGTCAGGACTGCAAGTGGGCTGGTGCTTCCCAAACATGGTGTCCCCTCTGATGGTGGTAGAAATTAGAAAAAAAACAACACACAAACAAAAGGCAAACCACAAACTCCACGTTTATGAACTTTTTCCAAACCAGGCCCCTTCGCTTTCCTCCCCTTGTGGGCAGCCCCTGTTTCAAGTAGGTAGATTGTACAATGTTTGGCATTATTTCGTTTATTAATTACTAGTATACATTTCGTGTGAAATGAAGACGTGTTCCACTACGGTCTAGTCAAAATCCTCCGCAAAGCATTATCTCACATGAGATGGTCGTTTCAATTGTTTGTAAATGTGTTTGGTATATTTTTCTAGATTACATAGTATAAACTCACCCCTTAAACATAGGAACATCAGGAACATTGAAAGCACAACGCCTTTAAATCTAGAAATATTCGCTCTCACAGAGTCGAACATGGTTCATGAGGTGCTACTAAGGAATCACGTAATCACTAGGCTACAGGCCCTTTTGCAACTTGTTGGTACCTTGACATTGATATATTGAAATTTCTTCCGTATTGGATGACTTATAATTTTGTACTTTTAATATACAAATAAAATAGCAGGTAGATGTTTTGTAGGCCATTGAAAAATTGAAGCACTACAGCAACATTTTTTTCACAAACTACCCTAACAATAATGGTTCAATATCTACCACTAAAACATAGGAAAAGCAATAGTCCACCAGCGCTCCCTCTTCTAGTTCCCCCCGCACCCATCCTCCCTCGCTCCACCCCCTCCCCCTCCCCCCCCCCCCCCCCCCCCCCCCCGCCCCCATCCTCCGATCCTCTGCTTCCTCGACCCCATCCTCCCTCCCTCATCCGTCGCGCCGCCGCCCCTCGTGACATGCAATCTTTTGCCCACCTTGGGAGAGGCATGGTGGGGCTGTGCCTACTGGACTAGACGGAGGGAGCAGGGGTGGAGGAGGGGCAGGATTGCGGGCTGTGATCGCGTGTGGCGTGTGCTGCTCATCCTCCTCTCCTCGATCTACCCGAACAGAGGGAGCAGGAGCGAGGGAGGGGGCGGGACGGTGAGTGGCACGGTGCCGCCGCAGTTGCTTTCCTGCGGTGCATGGATGGGGCATCCGACTAGACGCCGCTGCCTTCCCTGCCTTCTCTTGGTGGAGCATGTCGTCACCGGAGCCTGTCTGCGCGTGATGCACCACCAGCTCAGGCCTGCCGTCGCACGCCATGCCGCCGTGTCCGGGCGTGCTGCCCTGCTGCGTCCAGCATGCATCTCTCGTGGCCACCTGCGACAGCAAACTGATATTGCACGGCAAGACACGTGCCAGCAAAGGAAGAGGTTACTGCTATAATCTGAGACCAAGACTTTCTCATGGGTGAAAGGCAAGAAGCACAGCGAGGGTTGTTCTCTGGTGATGCTGGTGAAGTAAGTCTTGCCAGTCCACCCACTACCATAGAAGAGCCGACAATAATTTTGGAAAGCTTCTTACACTGATAGGAATCAAAGATGAAGCGCTTCCACACTTGCAGTGGCACAAGGACTGGGTGGGGAGGTGGCAGAAGATGTCGGCAAGCACATCGTCTGTGAGGCTGTCCGTTGTGTTCCCCTTATTGACGGCCTCCATCATCTGGAAAAGCATGGACACCAACCGCTGACAAGATGAGATTGCCCTGCTATGGAAATTACATCAATAAACATTTGTAAGGATATGAGTTTTGAGGAGAAGAGACGATGATGGAAGTAAGGCCTTATTACACTTGCCATTGGATTTGGCGGCCGTGACCATTAGTGTTAACGCTGGTTAGAGCAACAGCTCAGTCGTCGGTGGATCTGTGCGAGCAAGCCGGCAATGTGCACCACCGCAGAGCAAGAGCTCTCCTGATGGTACTGCGTTACTGCTGAACAACATTGATGAGTAGAGCAATAATGAGGACAAGAAAATGTACAGCTATGTGTGTGTTGGATTGGGATGGGGGGAGAGAGGGAGTGGGGCAAGGGTTGCTTGCCCTCTACATAATTTTTGTAGGAATTGAAATTTCATAAGTTTTGTGAGGGAGGGCCCAAATGCCTGATTGGGTGTTTGAAAAATTAGTAACTAAGTGGTGGTGACTGCATAGTACCATCACCAACGGCTGGGTCCTATTACCACCCTGAGATCGATAAGGTGATGAATATTAAGGCACACAGATTCAAAATTTGGCATGTACAATTAAATAAAGCATGCCGACACTACCAAATTATTGAACTGGCATTTCAACAAAAGTAATAGTTCAACGATATTTCAGTACTCACACAGACTAATCTAGAGGCTTCATGAGTACATAGTGGGGGTACATATAAAGCTGATTAACATAAAAGTTTCCTGAATTATGAGTATTGTAAGATGTGTCTGCAGATATGGTCCCCAAACATTGAGGTACTGAACCATAGCAAAGATGACAACATCTTCGTCCATGTCCTATCTATACACCATGTCTACTTCATGTGCAGTCCTATAAAGCACAAAAATCGCTACTGTTGACGGTGGATAACGTCAACTTTTATTAGAACATTAGACATGAAAGGACACATGAATACATACTAGTTTAGGGTTTTAACTGACAATTTTCACGAGTTTTGCATATTCTGTATTTTCTAGGGATTATTCCAGAAAAGCGTAAAAGAGGGATTAAAGTGCGTAAAAGACACGAAACTTAACCGCGAAGGCAAACATCGTCATCAGGACCCTAGAAGCATCTAGAAAACACCCGAGCAACCGGGGCCCCGGACCCTTCTAGTTGGGGCCGGCCGGCCCCAAGGTGGGGCCGGTCGGCACCCCCTGCAGTTTGGCCCCCGCCTTCCGGAATCTTCCTCCATCGCTTATGAGGAGTCATCTCGGCCCTTGGTTAAGTCGGTTTGATCCTGCGGCGCACGTTCATTCCACCGGGCTATAAATAAAGGGGCAGACCTCCTCCCTAGAGGCATCCCCTATTCCTGAGCTTCAGTTCAATATCTCTAGTTAGGGTTAGATGTAGCAATTAGGAGAGACTTGTTCTTCTAGATCTAGTCTTGTGTAGAGATTAGAGAGATAGACTAGGAGAGTAGAGATTCTGGAGGAGTTCTGGCCTGTCGGTACTTCTTCGTGGCTGTATTCTTCTGGATTCAGCTTTCTCGCCCGGAGCTGCGTTTTGAGGTACTTTTGTATTCAACATTCTAATTCAAGTAAGCAGTTGTTCTTATTTGTTCTTAAGTTTGCAACTCATATTGAGTGCTTTGATCTTTAGGACCCTATAGATTGAAGTAGTATTTCGTAGTGTAGGTATGGTGCCTAGGCTAGGTTTACTTGTGAATATCCCCTGATTGGCCGGATAGTGGTAGATCGCGTAGGTGACAGCTACGTTGAGTCTTCTGTAGTCCACTTCCCGTTGATAGGATCGATAGGTGTATAAGTGATTGGTAGGAGAGAACTCTTATTTCTGCTCTTATTCAGGTCACTGCCGAGTTAGAATGGTATTATACAAAGCTTACCGGTTGTTGGAACTAGATAGTCAATAGCTATTTCCTCTTTCTTAATATCATCTAGCCTAATTGTTCGGTTAAGTTTATAGTCTTGGTCATTATCACCTACTGTCCCTGTGGATACGATATTTAAAATCTCCAGGTAAAATGCTACATCGGTATTGTATCTGTGCGCTTGTGGATAATCTTATTTAATAGAGTGCAGTTAATTTATACCAACAAGCATTTCTGGTGCCGTTGCCAGGGAACAGTTTGCTGATTTTGACCTTAGTTTAGCTTAATCTTGTATTAAACTTTTATTTTATCTTTTCTGTTCATCCTTATGGATGCTTTAAATTACATGCCTATCTGTCTTTATGGCATGCGCAAAAGGTTTGAGTCACCAAAATCTATAGAGCCTATCATAACACCTGACTATAAGCTGCGCCCATGTCTAATTAATATGATTCGGGATAAACCCTTCTCGGGAGAAGTAACGAAAACCCATACTTACACCTACGAGAATTCGAGTAGGCATGTGCATGCTTGCGCATTGCTGGCCTGTCTGATAAGACTTTAAGATGGAAGCTTTTTCCGTTCTCTTTGACTGGAAGAGCTAAACGTTGGTATAATCGAGCCGTAGGAAGTATGCTGAGGTGATTGGGAAACATTATGCTCTGAATTTTATTTATATTTCTTTCCCATCCATAGAGTAGTTAACCTTCGAAAAGAGGTTCTAACTTTTAGGCAACTAGAACAAGAATCTCTTAGTACATCATGGGATCGATTTAATTAACTTGTTACATCTGGCCCTGACCTTGGTTTTTCAGACCCCGTACTTATTCAACATTTTTATTTGGGTCTTACCCAGAATTCTAGGAAATCCCTTGATTTATCCTCTGGATGAGCCTTTCCTTATTTGCCTATAAGTAAAGCAAGAGCTATGATCAACAAGGTTGCTCAAGCGAATTCTGAGCTCCCCGAGGAAGAGAAGGAATCATACCCCGAACAAGAAGAGGAAGTTTTGATAGCGAAAACACAATCACTCCAATCCCAAGATTTAGCTGTCAAACCTAAACCATCGAAACCCCACTTTGATGATTTAGACTTCCAGTTAGCTAAGATGTTTGTAAATCAATGTAAATCATATCTTCTTAGAAGGGCATCTTAGAAAAAGTGTCATCAACTTCCTTTCCCCCCTGAAAAACACTGGGAAGAATACAGGGATGGTATTTCTAGTGATGCCATAGAAGGAGAGCCAAGCCACTTATAAATTAATTCTATCTTCTCCCCTTCTATGCCCAAATTAAATGTCTCATATGAACCCATCTCTAGACCCATCCTTGACCCCGATGATCCTTCTTATGCTCTCTCTCCTAAGGTTCTAATGACCCTAGAATCCCATTAAGACATCCCAAGAATAGGAGTCATGAAGATTATTGGAATGACCAAGAAGAGCTACTGACAATGGCAGAAATGCATAGAACATATGAAAAATACATACGCTATTGTTGGCGGTCGTTAAGTACCAATTTTATACCGTCAACTAATGCCTAGGGAAGATCAATAATAGAAGCATAGGGGTTATTACTGACAAATTCCATGAGTTTTGGTGAATTGTGTATTTTCCAGGGATTATTCCAGAACGGCTTAAAAGAATGATTAAAGTGCTTAATTACCACGAAACTTAACCGCCAAGGAAACATCATCACGAGAACACTAGAAGCATCTAGAACACACCTGAAGCACCGAGGCCTAAGACCCACCAGGGTGGGGCAGGCCGGCGCCCTCCTCCTAGGGTTTTGGCCCATCTTCTGGAGTCTTCTTCCACCGCCTCTCTGGAGTCATCTGGGCCCTTTGTTCAAGTCAGTTTGATCCCACGGCGCACGTTCATCCCACCGGTCTATAAATAGAGGGGCAGACCCCTCCTAGAGCACCAATTCATTCCTCCTGCTTCATTCGTCAAGAGTAGACAGAAGTTAGGTTTCCAGAGATTAGAAATAGGGCTCTAGTTCTTCAAGTTCATAGTTTAGGCGTCTAGAAAGGTTCAAGTAGAGTTGGGCGCTACGCTCGGGATTCTAGATCCGTTCGTCTGGAGATCGGTAATCTTATCTTGTATCTCATTATGACTTTGCTTTATTTTAATATATTACTACTTATTCAGTTCTTAGTTTATTCTAGTTGCATATTCGATATAGTTGTGATTGGTGATGATTATTGTCGTATGATCGTAAAGCACCTAATTCAGTACTCGAGTGAGTTAAGGTGGTATGCATTATGTAGACGTGGTGTCCAGATATATTGTGTACCTACTGGAGGCATCCTGACGTGCCGGGTCGTGTTGTAGTCCGCGTAGGTGACAGCTACGTTGGTTCCTTCTATGGTCCACCCCCCGTACGTAGGATGAGCAGAGCGCGGTCTCGAAGGAGGTGACCCTTGTGTCTTAATATCCTCATTAAATGATGCTCCTTATGATGTTTTCTGAGTTGATTATGCTATATATGAAGATGTGTAATATGGCGTAGGCTGTAGACTTTGTATTTAGTAATTACATAGGTTTCCTTTACTTTAGCCGAATCTTGAGATTGTCTTACTACATTAGTGAGTCTCTATATTCTATCTATGGAATACCATTTACCTCATTTACTCAGTTATCATTTATTATTTATCATTGACTTATTTATCGCTAAAATACTAGAGTTATGGATTATCATAGATCTGCACATTTATCTTTCCAATTATTATAGTAGATTATCCTAATGAGTAGAATGCCTCTTTATCCTTTTGGCATAAAACAAATCAACGATACTCGGAATACTTACCGGGTGAAGTGCTACAACGGGAGAATTATCTGTGCGCTTGCGGATATATTCTATAGTATTATTTTAGGAGGCAAGTGAAAATTATTTTACCTTTGGTTTTTGACATCATGTTAGGGATGACAACTTAACGTGAAGTGATGTTAAAAATACCAACAAGCATTTCTGGCACCGTTGCCGGGGATGGCAATTGTATTCATTAGGATAATTTATTGAGTTCGTTGATTTTATTCGCCAGGATATTTATTCTAGAATTTCATATAGGAGAGTTCTTCATAGGTAATATTAATAGAAAAACATAAAAATAACTATAGACATAAATACTTAGAGATAACCATAACCTTTTGGTTTAGCAGACTTACCCGTGTTTTATATATTTAAATATCTTATATAGGGTAAGTGCAGGATTGGTTGTGTACTTTAACTCTTATCAATCAGGAACAACCATAGGAAGAAGGGTCTTACATTATTTTGTGAAGCCGTGGCTGAAAAGAGACTACGTGAATTCTCTGTCCCCAAGCACTGAAAATATTCGCGTTGGGTCAACTTTCAACATTGGAGATCATGATTATGGGATCAAGCCAAGCCTCATCAAAATGGTGCAAGCTATCACATTTACTGGAAAGAAAGATGAAGATGCAAGTGTCCATCTGCAGAATTTCCTGGAGATTGGCAACACCATCAACATCAAAGGCTTTCCTCAAGACGTCGTGCTACTTCATTTATTTCCGTTCTCATTGGAGGGAAAGGCAAAGCAGTGGTTTTATCAGAATAAAGATCAAGTCAAGACATGGGTAGAATGTTCAAAATCTTTCCTAGAAAAGTTTTTCCCAATAGGCAAAACCAATGCTCTACGAGGAAAGATTTCAGAATTTTGTCAGCAGAAAGGTGAATCTATTTCAGAAGCCTAGGAACGTTTTCAAGATTACATATCAGATTGTCCCCATCATGGAATAGAAAAGTGGTTGCTCATGCAAACATTTTATCACGGACTAACTCAAAGGTCACGTGAGCAACTAGATGCCACTGTTGAAGGATCATTTATGTCACTCACTCCTGGAAGAGCTGAAGATATTATGGTAAGGATAGCAGAAAATCACAATTGGACAAACAACACTCAGACATGCCATAAGAGTGAAGAAGTTCCAGAGGAAGTGTGTGCACTGCCAACCAAGATGGATGTACTGTTGAACTGGTTAGAGCAAAGAGCCAATCTTAAAAGAGATCGTCAAGCTATTCAAGATGCATTCAATTCCCAGAATCAATACGAAGGATCTTTAGAAATTGAGTTTGCAAATCCCCCAGAAGATATTAGTACAATCATCAAGTCTACTTCTCAGAAGTAAGGATGGAATCAACCTCGGTCAACCAGTCAAGGTAAGTACCAAGGCAATACTAATTTTTCAAATCATGGACAACCACTCTTGAGAGAATTAATATTAGAATAAGCTAGAATTAATGAAAGTATTTATAAGAATCTTGCTTTTAATGATAAAGTTGTAGAAGAAATTAATTCTAAGTTGGATAATTTTTCTTCTGCTGTTAAAGATCAAATATTATTTAATAAAAAGATAGAATTACAAATTGCACAATTATCTTCTACTTTGTTTACCACTAACCATGAACAAATAAAAGAAATATCTACTAGAGGAGGTAAGTTTACACGTGATCCACCTTACTCAAAAGGGGCATGTAGACCATCACATTTAGTGCAGGTAGAAGAAGAAATTGAAAAGGACAACAGAGAAGAAAATGTTATACCACCTTCACCACCAGTTGAACTACAAGATCAAGAATTAACTCAAGATTTTCATGACACAACCCTCCTATCCGTTTCCACGCAGAAAAAGAAGAGCTAAAATAGATGATCAATTTGGTAAGTTTGTAGAGGTAATCCAGAAGTTATATGTCAATATTCCGTTGTTAGATGCCATGCAGGTACCTACATACGCGAAGTATCTCCTAACCATCCTCAACAACAAAGGACCACTACCTTCTACTGAAGTTGTCAAGTTAACGGAGGAATGTAGTGAGGCAATTCTGAGTACTTCTCCTGTTAAGAAGAAGGATCCAGGGTGCCCCACTATTGATTGTTTAATAGGAGACCTAGATGTTCGAGAATGCTCTATGTGATCTTGGAGCAAGTGTCGGCGTCATGCCCAAGACCATCTTCGACAAACTCAACTATTCTACGCTCACACCAACCACGATGTGTTTGCAATTAGCTGACCAATCGGTCTGCTATCCCGCAGGAATCGCAGAAAATATTCCGGTAAGAATCCAGAACTTTTTCATTCCTGTAGATTTTTGTAGTTCTTGACACTGCAGGAAGAGAGGAAGATACCCCTCATCCTCGGGCGACCATTTCTAAACACTGAAAATGCAACCATCAATGTCGGAGCTGGAGAGATCACATTCACCATCAATGGGCAAGAAGAGCGATTCACATTCAAGCCAAGACTGGAGCAATGCCAAACATTGAAGTGTCATGAAGAGCAAGATGCAATAACATCTCCAACACCGGAGATGAATCATGAAGAATAATTCAACTGGAGAAGTCCGGATCGGTGGACTCAAAAACCCCGAACCTTCGCCAGGAGGTAACTTGGTAGTTATCGGTAGTTTAATTCTTGCATTAAAATTTGCATATTTACTTTCTCATAAATTGCATTATTAAAAGAAATAAAAAATAAGCATAGCATGATTAAAGCTTAAGCCCCATGTGATTATTACTAACGGAGTGTTAAACCCCCGTCATTGAAATTTACTATGGTAGCAGAAAATTATAAAAATACCATCATTAGAATTCTAATTTTTCATAGATTCATAAAAGTAATTTAGTTTTTCATTCTTGTGTCATTATACGGTATAAATATGGGAAACATGTGGGACCCATATACATCACATCAAGTCATCTCAAGCCTTATCACGAACCATTACTTTTCACTACCATACAAGCCCTATCATTCATGCACTACCAAACATTCATCCAATTCACCAGAGAAAGCAATCAAGCACATGCATCCTGTGGGTGGTGTCGACATTTTTCAAAAGTTGAGAGCCAAATGACACAAGGTGGGGCCGACCGGCCCCAAGGTCACGCCGGCCAGGCGCCCCTCCTCCACTTCTCTGCCTCTCCTTCCTCCCACTCATTCATTCATTCACACACACTCCAGAGAGCACGTAGCCAAGTTGCTTTGCAGCTGATGACTTCAAACTCTCATAAACTTTTCATTTGATTCAAGTTTAAGCAAGGAAAAGGGTAGAGAAGAGGATTAGCAAGAAGACCTAGAAGAGAGATCACCACTTTGATTCCTTCTCTCCTCTTGTTCTTACTTGTTCTTGTTTTGTTCTTGTGTTCTTGTTCATTCTTGCCGTGTTCTTCATGTTCTTTATTTATAGGCAAGATGAGCAATAGAATGAAAGGTGACATTCGATCTCTTGGAAGAGCCCTCTCACGCCGCACAACAAGAAGCCAATCATCATCACAAGTGCCATCGTTCGTAGGCTCCGACATGAATATCGATCCTCCGTCACCCTTTGTTGGTATTTATTATGCTCATGTAGAATATTTCGCAAGTGCACAGAAATACCGTTGTAGCATTTCACCCAAGAGTATTCCAGGGTATCGTATTTATCCTCAGGGAAGCAATGGTTAAAGAATATGATAGCTAACCATGAATGATCTACTAACGAATATACCAACTAAACTAGAGTGGGGGTAAATGATATATATGATAAGTGTAGCGACACACACAGGAGAAGTTCCAATGATAAAAGAGTAGGTTAGCGAGCGAGGAGGACAACGAGCGAGCATAAGGTTTCCAATTATCTATCTCTACTTGCGTGGTTCTAACTTAGCAAGACAAGTCATATCAAGTAAGGTCAATGTTCATACACAATTGCACTTCGGGCCACTAAACCCCTTAGCAACAGAAAAGGATGAGAAGGGTACTAAGCCGCCAAGCATAAGAAGGCCTACGCATTAACAACTAGCCCAAACGTGCTGGGATCAAAGCCTAGATAGGTCTGTCACCCCTACTAGGTACTACAAACAAACCATTGGACAAGCCAGCAGACACAGGCAAGCGTATAGCCTAGACACCACGTCTACACTATATCTCACTACTCTAATCCGATATCCACCGGGTTAAGGGCGGTGAACCAGTGCAAAGGTATACTACCATTATCTTACTATCAAACAACTATGACTATACTAACAACCAATACAACATAACTAGTCATGTTGCAATAAAGTAAAGTACTAAGGCAAACTAGAGAAGATAACTGTATAAATAACTCAAGTCTTACAAAGAGAGAAGGCATACTAGAACCATACCAGAACTCCTGGAAGCCTAGAGCTGAAGACCAGAGGCTCACTCTAACTCCTAACAACACTAACAGTACTACTAGTGCTACATCTTGAGAGAGAGTGGGGAGCTCCTACTTGAGGTGCCTTGAATGAGAGGGAGTGAGGGGGTATTTATAGTAGAGAGGTGGAGTAGGGGCTACTCCACCGCCACGTCATCAATCCGCGTGATCTCCATCATGCACCTTTGGATCAAACCGCCATATAACCGGCTTAGGATCAAGGGTGGAGGATTTCCAGCACATGTTCAACATGAGGAAGACTGGTGGAGGTTCAACCGACCTGGCTGGGCCCAAGGAGGGGTTCGGCCGACCCATCCAATGACAGGTGGGGTCAACCCATGTCTTCTAGAAGGATGCTAAAGTCGGTGGGAGAAAACTGGGCCCGGAAGGCCACAATATGGGGGTCGGCCGAACCACCATTGGCAGGTGGGACCACCCCTTAAGTGTGGGACCTCTTCTTGTGTCGATTGGTGAAAACAGGATGGCTGGTGGGCCCCATAAGGGTTCGGGCGACCCCCCATGATGAGTGGGGCCATCCTCCTTCCTTGTGAGCCCTCTCCACCTCCTTTAGAATGAGTATGAGGTGGTGGGACCCCTTGATCACTTCAGTGGTTTCCCAACTTACATATGGAGCTTCTGAACACTGAAAATACCTGTTCTAAGTGCCTACAACCAAATAATGATAAGTACATGTGGAACCAAGTTATTTGTACCTAAGTCACTATGTGTTTGGTGGTTCTCTTCCAGAAAGAATGCCTTGTTGACGGTTTTGATGGGGTAAAAACATGGTATAACTACCGTTAACACCCTTCACGTATGATAATCCGTCATCCTCTTCCCAACCGAAAGAGAGGTATGAACTCACAAGCATAACTCAAATTTCATTATCAACTAGACCCAGAGAGAAATTTTAAATGTGGTTAAAAATAAGGAATTTACGCATACTCCAATTTTTTATGCCAGTTTGCTCCATGAAACCGGAATGGATTCCGAGTTTGTGCTTATTTTTAGAAATGTTGGATGGGAAAATGCATGGCAGATTAATGAGTAGGGTAGCAAGTTACTCACTATAGAATTTATTAGCACCCTAGACTTTGATGATGATGAGGTTAATTTTAGAATGTTTAATAAACCTTTCACCCTCTCATGGAAAACTCTTAGTTTAGCATTGGGATTCAATAATCAGTGTGTAGTTAATATTTCTAAAACTCTCCAAGACTTTGATAAAGATGATTTTTGGGAGAGTATCACTGCAAAGAAACCCGAGAGAAAACAAAAATATACTACTGAAGAAGTACATCATCCCACACTGAGATTTATGCTTAAATGGTTAGCTTTTACATTCTTTCTTAGAGAGGAGTTAAATACTATTAAACAAGATGAACTACATTTATTATATATCATGATTAAAAAGAGGAAGGCGTCACCTGTAAAAATGATGTTAAATTATTGGAGAACTATCCCTTCCTTGAGAAAGTGCAGTATTTCTTTTACTTCCTGGATTACTCGTTTACTCCCTTGGCCCAGATGCTTCACTTGTTTATATTTCTGATGCCCGCAGAATTATTGGTTATGTTTTTTTTCTTTCGTGCTCACATGCTCAAACGCCAAAATATTAAAATAGTTATGATTTATAAAAATTATGACAATGAGTACGAACTGCTAGACAGGGAGTTAGGAATTTATTCTGTCCAGAATTTTATTTTTCCAGCTGTTAGAACTAATATTGGCAAGTGTCCGTCCGCGCGCATCAGCAGGGCGCCGAGAGCTAATTTCACTGGAGCTGACCCAACACCATCAGGGCCAGCTTGTTCCCACTATGTTAATTTTAGTGAACAGGTATCATTGCATGAGCCACGCCAGCAGTGGACTGCACATGCAGGATGGGAGGAACAGCCCACATTTCAGTAAGGAGAATCTTCGTCAGCAGCAGCAGCAGCAGGTTGGGGAGCAACTGATTTTCAGAGAGGACGAGCATCTTTTTCTACACGTGAGAACACTGGATTTCACCGCTGGTGGACCGTATTCCGTTCCACGCACCACTAGAAGATGACTACTATCGCCCACCTGAGCAGCACTTTTCGGCTACCGTTAATGATTTTCCAACTTTATCTATGCAGTCTCACTAACATTGAATAGGGACAGAACGTGATAAGCGACACACTGCAGCAGCACGAGTAGTGGCAGCAGCAGGTTGACGACAGGTTCTACCAGCATGAACAATGGCAGCACAGCATGGACCAATGACTGGATTAGATATATCAGGGACAACAGCAGACGCAGAGCGGATTCGAGTATTTGATACATCAAATGGGATACCCGTCGCCACCTCCACTACATTACTGAGCAACATTCAGCTTGGGGGAGATCCCCGCTAGGTGAGTACCTCTCACCTTTATATATGTTTTTTATTTCAGTATTTAAATTAGTCTTTAATTCTGTCAATTTCAATATTGCTAAAAACAACAAGAAAACCAAATAAAAATTTATTTACTGCTTTCTTTAGTTATTGCATTAAATTTTTGCTTGCTTAAAAAATGAAAATCCAAGGAAAATATAATAGATTGTATAATTAAGTTTGCTTTAAATTCCGCATTCAAATTGTCTTTAGAATAATTAGAACTTGAAGTTAGAGAAAAATCAAAAAGATATTTAAATTGTTTAAATATAATTTCCTACAATTGCTTAGTATTTAAATTTAAATTCTCCTACGAATTGCATGAAGTTTATCTACCATAAAAATTTATTCTGAAACTTGATATCAGTGGGTCGCATAAGCTTTTTTAAGTAATTGACGGATATGATATAAGAAGGTTTGAGTTACTATTTATTTCATCCTAAGTGACACCTAAGCTTCAGACATTTCAAAAATCAAAGTCAAAACAAATATAATAATTTGTTCTACTAATATGATTTAAGTAGACTATTCTATTATGCATTCATGATTGAATTTACACGCACAAAAAGTTTTCACTCTATGCACAAGTCTCTCTCTTAGAAGTCTAACAGAGAGTGTGGGTTATAAAATTAAAAGATACCATACCAAAGAAGTATGAGCCTGAAAGATGCTATATCAAAAGGGTATGTGCAAAAAAAAGAGAGAAAAACAATGGGTGCAAAGACACCCGCCTGAGAGAAAAAAATGGGTATAAAAAGTATCCGCTGGGGAGATAACCCACACTCTTCAGGAAGACAGAAAAGAGAGGATAATGCATAGGAGTTCAAAAATAAAATTTAATCACAATCACACATTCAATCATGATGTATAGCTTAGTAATCTTCTGCAATCTTATTAGTAGGCTCTCATTATTTCCTAAATAAAAATTATGTACTTATTCAAAAAAAATCTCTGGAGCAATATTTGAAACAAAGGATGAAAGACTTAATGCTTGCTTGATTATTCTGTCCCTCAATTACCCAAGACTTAGTTTAAGAGCCCCACAATTGAAAAGAATAAGAATAAGTTTGAAAGGTGGATTAATGAATTTCAATCCGGAGAAGAATTTCTATTTAAGTATTTGTTGGGAGTTATACATTTTTATGGAACCCTAAATAAATTATTTCAAGTCAACTTTGCTAAGGGACTAGCAAAGACTTAGCTTGGGGGTATTGTTGACGGTCGTTAAGTACCAATTTTATACCGTCAACTAATGCCTAGGGAAGATCAATAATAGAAGTATAGGGGTTATTACTGACGAATTCCATGAGTTTTGGCGAATTGTGTATTTTCCAAGGATTATTCTTCGGGTGCATCGATTGGTCCCTGGAGATGGGGATCGTGATAATCGCACCTCTTTCTTCCACCATTCCTTCTTGGTTGATGCTTGTGACTCAGCAGAGTCAGCCTTGTTCACCGTCTCAGCTTTATTTACCAGTTCGGCCTTTTTGGCCTTCGGCGGTTGATTCTTCCGGCGGGGTCCATATTGAGACTTCTTCTCCCAAAGGTTCCTTCTTGCCTGTTGCATAGATTTATAACCATTGAAAGGACATTTAATTCTCTTACCTAGGAGTTGGAAGTGGACTTGGCCGGATCCCACGTAGATGATGGCGTTAATGGTGTTTAGGAAAACGGCCTTCCCAGGATGACGGGTACTTCATCATCGGCCCCCATATCGAGAATGATAAAGTCAGGCGGGGATGTATTCGTCTTGAACTTTGACAAGGATGTCCCTTGCCAATCCCTCGGGGAACCAAATGGATTGATCCGCCATCTGCAATTTGACAAAAGTGGGGTACAAAGGTCCCCCTAGCAAATTTTTATACATTACCTTGGACATGATGTTAACTCTAGATCCAAGGTCACAGAAGGCGTTGTTGAAGTGTGCGGCCCGATCTCGCAGGCGATGGTAGGATGGCCAGGGTCACTCTTCTTCGCCATGAATGGCGGGTCAAGAAGGCAACCTGGGTTTGGCCTGACCGGAGGCTTACCAAACCTCGTGGAAATTAACTTGACACCCTCAATTGGTTCCTCAGGTTTCCCTAGGATCTTACCTTGTTCGAAGGATGGGGCAACTGCTGCTATTTGAGCTAATTATGTTTCTAGCATCTTATTAAAGCTCAATTGATTTTTCATAGCAGTGTTAAAGCTATCCATTTTCTCACTAAGATTTTCAAGAATCTTATCATTAGCCATTATTTTCTTGTTTATACTTTCATTGATTTTAGATTGGCCTAAGACAAGATCTTTAAGAGAAGGTTGGTTACCATAAGAATTATTAAAATTATTGCTGTAACCATTACCTTGATTTCCTTGGTAGAAGGGGCACGAGTCCCATCCTCCTTGTTGCTGGGGTCGATACCCATTGTTGTTGTTGTTGTTGATGAAGCTCACTTCCTTCTTCGTTTCAGGACAGTTGTTGCCCGAGTGATCTTCTCCTCCACATACTTCGCTTCAATTGCTCGTGCGGTGGCAGTGGTTCGAATGGCCTCATGTT
Source organism: Eremochloa ophiuroides (assembly GCA_038502445.1). NCBI lineage: Eukaryota > Viridiplantae > Streptophyta > Magnoliopsida > Poales > Poaceae > Eremochloa > Eremochloa ophiuroides. Next base: position 24,279,816 of record JAHLJS010000008.1, read on the forward strand.
CCTTTTTGGAACTTTTCTCAATCTTTTTCATCAAGAGGTCCATTTTTGCTGAGAGTATGTCCACCTAATGAATGGTGTGCACACCCCTTTACTTGGGCTGGAGACGCTCCTCATTCCATTCTTGGTTGATAACCATCTTTTCAATGAGGTCTTTAGCATCCTTGACATTGTGTTGCAGGAATGCTCCTCCAGCGGCAGCATCAAGGTGACTACGGGCTAGTCCAGTCAGCCCATGGTAGAAACCTTGGATTAGGAGCCATTCTTCAATTCCATGATGAGGGCAAGCACGAATCTACTCCTGGAGATGTTCCCATGCTTCAGGAATCGTATCATCAGCTTGCTGTTGCAAGCCTGAGATCTTTCCACGAAGAGCGCTGGTTTTGCCCATTGGGAAGAATTTCTTGAGAAATGCATTGGCGCACTTCTCCCAAGTGGTAGCTTCATTCTTGTTGGCATAGAACCATTGCTTCGCCTTCCCAAGCAGTGAGAATGGGAATAGGCGAAGGTGGATGGCGTCTGCCGAGACATTCTTGATAGTGAATGATACCACACGCCTCCAACAAATGTTAGAGATGGGCATTAGCATCTTCATGCGGCTTCCCATAGAACGGGTTGGCTTGCACCATATTGATGAGTACTGGCTTAAGCTCAAAGGTAGCATCCCCAAGTTGAGCTGCGGACCGGTGGCAATGTTGTCAGCCGACAGGTACAGAGAACTCAGAGATGGTCTTTTGGGCCATAGCTTCCTTGATTAATAGTGCGGAGCCTCTTTCCTCGAACGGATTCCGGTTTGAGATGAACCTTTGAGGTGGAACTTGACGGTGTCTAATTCTCCTCAACAATTGCTCAGAATCTTCAATAAAATTTGATGGTAATTGAAAACCGCTCACGCACTGTCTAGCTTCACGATAACGAGAAACACAAACACGGGTAAGCCCCTAACACTAATCGATAACTAGATTAATAATAGACTCTGGATTCAATTTTTATTAATATTTCTAGACTGATGCTTTCCCCGGCAACGGCGCCAGAAATGCTTGTTGACACTTCTTAGCACAACCACCAGAGACAGGGTGTTAGGCTATCTCTGATAACGGCGCCAGAAGTGCCTTGAGGGGTATTTCTTATGTCTATTGGATAATTCTGCAAGCGCACAGAATATACCGCTGTAGCACTTCACCCGGGAGTATTCCAAGGTATCATTATTTATTTTATCCCAAGGGAAAGCGGTTGCTAGCAATAATTAATAAAAGAGAGAGATCCTTAAGTCTATTGCAACTTAGTATCAACTAGTGATAGGGGGGTAAATCGGTAAATAGACTAAAGGGTAATGACACAAAGACACGACAAGGTTTTAGGATAACTAAGGATAACTAGTAGAGTATAGCCAGGTGGGAGGACAACGAGTGACTATAAGACTCCTATGACTCTTACTTTACTCTTGTGAACTATCTTATCAAATGGATGAATTACACTAAGACAGCTACCTTACTTCCGGTGTGTAGGGGGTAGTGCGAAACAATAGTGGATATAACCTCTACCCGAAGCGCCTACACTCTTATGGGAGCCTACCTTTTAAGAACTTGCCTAAAACACGTGGAGGGATACTAAGACTAGACGGGGCTGTCACCACCTGCTAGCACCCACTAACAATCCATGCGATAAGCGGCATTCAAGGGTAAGATCTAGCCTAAGCACCACGCTTACACTAATTCTCACTACTCTAGCTGGGTACCAAACAGCTTAAAGCACCCTATGACAGGCAATGAACTACACACGTGAGCTGGTTACAGGATCACAATCTAGTGTAAATCAACTATAAGGCAAGACAAGACACAACAATACTATAATGAATAGTAAAGCACTAAGTACAGACTTAGTAAAGTAAAGTGAAGGTAATATATTGATAAAAGTAAAGTCTTACAGAAAGAAAGGTACAAGAGCTATACCAGACTCTCCAGTAGACTACTCCGGAGACCCCGAGCGTAGCTCGACTCGACTCTAACTCCCACACTAGACTAATACTACTACTAAGGAATGGATCTTCTCTTGTCTCTTGTGTATCTTGTGTGTCTTGAAGAGGGTGATGGCAGCCTCTATTTATAGGGGAGGATGGAGAGGTGCCACGTCAGTGATCCGCGTGCTCCTTGCCTCTCCACCCTTGGATGAACCGACCTTGAACCGCCTCAAGATGGACGGCATTGATGAATCCAGCACATGGGAAGCATGCAAGAAGGCGGTGGAGGCCAACCTGACCTGGCTGGGCACCAGGGGGTCAGCCGACCCCCCTATGACAGGTGGGCCCAGCCAGGTCCTTCTAGAAGCTGTCCCCATCTGTCACAGGGTGTGGTTCCACCTTTGCTGCGTGTTTGTCACGTTGATTTATCCCTTGATCCTTGTGCTTTGATTCTCCACCGTTGAATAGAAACACATGTTGATCCAAAGGTGGAAATGAGCTGAGATGAGTGTCACAAGGATCGTGCCATGTCACCAGAGCTAGATGGGCCCCATACATGGGTCGGCCGACCCATGCATGGGCCCACCTTGAGCTCTCCTCTCTTCTACGTGATGTTGTGCACCATATCTTGATGTTTCATGGCCTGTTTGATCTTTCCTGCATTCACAAGCTAAGAGTACAAGTGGAACTAGTTATTGATAAAATATGTTCATGTTATGTTTATTCTCCCTTGAATCCGAGGCCTGTTGACGGTGTTTGAGTGTGGAATTTTATGGTATATCCACTGTCAACAGGATCATTCACATCAATCACAATAAAGTCCTTCTCATTATTCTCACATCTTTCTATTCATTGATTTCAAGTGAGTTTTCATTTGCTTCTAGCAACACCCATAGCTTGTGCCATCAAACTGAGGTGGCTTGCCCATATGGTTGATCAAGTTGTTGTGAGCCATTTTGACACCGAAGGATGTTAAGCCTTACAAAAACGGTGACTACGGCTCTGATACCAATTGATAGGTTGTTAGTATAAATTAACTGCACTCTATTAAATATTATTATTGTCAGATTATCCGCAAGCGCACAGATGTAATACCAATGTAGCACTTCACCCGGAGGTTTTAAATATCATATCCACAGGGAACAATAGGTGATAATGACCAAGCCGATTAACTTAACCCTACAATTAGGCTAGCTAATATTAAGAAAAAGGAGATAGCTATTGACTATCTAATTTCAACAACCGGTAAGCTTTGAATAATACCGTTCTAATTGGGCAGTAACCTGAATAAGAGCAGAAATCAGAGTTCTTTCCTACCAAGCACCTATACACCTACCAATCCTATCAACGGGAAGTGAACTACAGAGGAACCAACGTAACTGTCACCTACGCGGACTACCACTATCCGGCTAATCAGGGGGCATTCATAAGTAAACCTAGCCTAGACACCATGCCTACACTACAAAATACTACTTCAATCAAGTAATGACCAAGATCAAAGTACTCAATATGAGTTGCAAACTTAAGAACAAATAAGAACAACTGCTTACTTGAATTAAAATGTTGAATACAAAAGTACCTCAGAACGCAGCTCCGGGCGAGGAAGCCGAATCCTGAAGAATACAGCTACAGAGAAGCGCCGACAGGCCGAAACTCCTCCAGAACTCTACTCCTCTAATTTATCTCTCTACTTCTCTAAACAAGACTAGATCTAGAAGAACTAGTCTCTCCTAATTGCTACATCTAACCCTAACTGGAGATATTGAACGGAAGCTTAGGAATAGAGATTGCCTCCAGGGAGGGGGTCTACCCCTTTATTTATAGCCCGGTGGGATGAACGTGCGCCGCCGGATCAAACCTGACTTAACCAAGGGCCGAGATGACTCCTCAAAGGTGGTGGAGGAAGACTCTAGAAGGCAGGGCTTGAACCCTAGCAGGGGGGCGCCGGCCGGCCCCACCTGGAAAGGTTCAGTGCCAGCGGTTGCTTCGGGTGTCTTCTAGATACTTCCCACGTCCTAATAACAATGTTGCCTTCGCGGATAAGTTTTCGTGATGTTTAGGCACTTTAATCCCTCTTTTACGCTTTTCTGGAATACTCCCTGGAAAATACAGAATATGTAAAACTCATGGAAATTGTCAGTTAAAATCCTATGCTAGTGTGTATTCATGTGTCCTTTCGTGTCTAAAGTTCTAATAAAATTTGACGTTATCGACCGTCAACAATACCCCCAAGCTTACCTTTTGCCATTCCCCTGGCAAACACCCTAAGCCTAATTACTAATAAACTTGGATCAGGAGTTGCTACAATGCTTTCACACCTAAAAAGTACACATGCTTTCAAACAGAAATTCTCCTCCGGATTAGACAAAACTGCTCTAACTCTCGAACTCACCCATTTTACCTTTAACTACAGGGCTTTGGTAGGAATTCAAACTTTGTATTACATATGTTTTTTTAACTCTAAATGTATTACATATGGCTTTGGTAGGAATTTAAACTTTGTCATACAAGAGCTCATCATGTAAGATTTTAAATTTTCAAAATAAATCTTCAGAACTTAGTAATGCAAGGAATAAGATAAATAGCAGCTCATACCTTCATGCATCATATCAATCAATCACTTAGACTTAAGCTCAAGCATATGCCTCCACAAGTTTCAGGTTCAGAGTAAATTCTCAAATCAAAGCAGTACTATACAAAATTCGGGAGAATTAAGGCTGAAAACTAGACACTTGAAAGGAATTACGGCAGAGCAACTATTCATCATCTCCAAGAGAAAATTTTAATGTTCTCCTAGTTTTTAGTTGACTCTAAACTAGATAGACTGTAGACACACTCTATGATCACACCCTAATAGATAACTAAGTATTTTTATTTGGTTTTGATTTATTATTCATCTTTTTATATCTATTAACTAATGGACTCACAATAGACTCTAAAGACATGGACCTTCATGTGCCCATATATTTTTGGCATTTTTAAATTTTCCTATGATACTATTGTGAACCTTCATGTGCTCACATATTTTTGTATTTTATGACTATATAAAATAGACTCGATAATCACCTAGGTATAGTTATCTGATAACTAGGGGATGCTCCTTCCCCAAGCAAAATGTTTGCAATACTTGGTGTTGATGATCTTTAGAGCAAGCTTGTCAGCAATAGTCCTAGTGGGCTCCACTGATGGACTCACTCCTCAGTCATAGTGTCATTCCTGATTATTCTCGAGGCTCGAATTTTATAAGAGGTTAGCGATCAGCCAATAAATAATTGATTATTCTCTGAGTTGATTTTAATTGACAGATTCTAGCAGGATTCTCTTTTTTAGGATTTTCTAGTTTTCTTTTGTAGAAAAGTAAATATGTATGCGTGATATTTTATTTTTTTATGCCATCACGGAGAATATTTATTCTCATGGGGCTTATGATTTTTATAATGCCATGATGAATTTTTATTTTCTTTTCTATGTCACCACAGCAAATATTCCTACGGGGTTACCATAAGTTTATTCACTTGGGGCTTTAACATTTTATGATGCAGTAAATAAGGTAATAAATATTTCTATTATTTTCTTTAATATGCATAAAGATGAATATGCTAAAGTGAAATTACTAATGTAGATAGAAATACTAATTAATTAGATAACTACCATATTACCTTATGGCAATGGTGCGGGATTTAAAGTCCACCGTTAGGACTTTTCTCCACTCTTGTGCATCTTGATGGTTGCACTCCTTTTGATGATGATATCACTTTTTATCCTTTGTTTGGCCAGCAGGTTGGAGTAGAGCATTAGTAGTTGGATCTGGCGGCATCTTGCTCTGTGTGCATGTTCATAGGACTTCCATTTGTGGAATTTTGGGAATTAACAAACTTTACTCAAAGTGTTGTCCTGTTTGCACAACTAAGGTAGAGATCAAGTGCATGGGTTCTGCTGGTGGAAAAACACCAACAGAACCAAATCTATCTTTATTCATTATTCTTTAGGCAAATTGAACAAGACGAAGTTGGTGTTGCATAATTTATTTACTTATAACATGAGTGGTAAGATCAAAAGATTAAGCACTTATGTTGCATTTAAGCTCAGATGGCAGAAAAGATTTAAATTGCTTAACCAATGGAAGGGTTGTCTATCTCTACATAATATATAAATTTTTACATGAGTATGACTATCAACTTCCAAATATAGAATACAATATTTTAGCTCTTTTGGTTAAGACTGAGATCAAGAGAATGACGACATGAACAATCTTAAAGGACAAAGCTTGTTGAGTTAATTAGGTTAATCAATTAAAACTGTAACTCTAACATATTTGTGTCTTTATTTATCTGCATTCCAAGATCAAGAGGAAAACTAATAACCACTTACCTTAAGATATTACTTTCATTATTAGAGCGTGATGGCACTAAGTAATGAAGGGTAGATGACTGGTGGTCCTTTCCTTCTCTTGCATCTTGAGTTGTTCATGAGCATCTTGTCTCCTTTGTTGCTTATCCTCTTTGCCATCTTTTGCTTCTTTGATCTTATGACACCTTGTCACTCCATTCATTATTATGCCTGCAACAGATTAGTGGACAACATATACCCGAAGGAATGTACAACTTTGGAACATAGGTTGGTTGTCCAGAATTTTATCATGTTCCATCTATGCTACTAAGAAGATAGGGTTGATATTATGTTAGCATAGATCATGTTCTATACCGGCATGGCTTGAGTCCAAGTAACTTGCAGCAGAAGATAAAGTGAATGAATCATTAATACTCACGGTTCTTCCATCCATAATGAATGAGTTGTGTCTTCCTCTGCAAAGTTATTGAAGTTCAGCATGTGTCCTGTCTCATCTCTGATTCGAATGCACCTCATGACTTACCCTGATTAATTTTGAAAGTTTTCTACAGGGGTTAGTCCAACAAAATATCCAATGTCTACTACAGCAATTTCTAGTTCAATAACCAAACCAAACTCCATGTTTAAATTTTAGTTAAAGAATGCTAGTTAGCCTAAGTACCACGCTTAATTTAAATGCCTATAGAAGTAGGATCAGTACCGCTAAACCAAAACTCACTATGGCAGACAAAGGTGAAATGAAAGCACTTATAGAGATTTATTCATTTAGGGATGAAAAGGCAAATAATTGAACATGGATTAGAAAGGTAGAGACGACCAATATTAGCAACATAAGATTTCCTAATTGAGCCCATTCACCCAAGCTGCAATTTTGCAAAGCAAAGTTAAGCTTGGATGGATATAATTCAATATTGCATGATGATTGGTTGGACATACCTTGCGTTGTCACTCTTCTACTTCAAACCTGAAATGGTTAGTGAGAAAATAGCCGAGGGAATATTTTCATAATTATAATTGTATGCTCAATTCATAAGGATATTGCAGCAAAAGGTCCAAGCTCACGTTATTTTTCAAGAGTGGTTAGTTTAGGACATAAAGTCGTTCTTGGGACACCAGCCTTTGTGCAAAGAGATCTACAAAATTTATGATAAACATATGCATCTACAACCACCCTTTCAATAAATTTATGAACAGGTAGAATGAGGGGGGTTGAAGATTTCGTGTGTGATAATGTTGGAGAGCCAATTGATCCAGGAGATTTCTCATATGAGTATGGATTCAATGAGGTGTTAATGAATTAATTCCCATGCTCATTGATGTGATCTCCCTTTTCAAACTCTAAGAGTGTTTCTTCATAGATGTCTGCAGGCAAAAAGATTGTCTCTATTATTTTATGCCTATGACATTCATTGGATGTTTTATTTTTTAGGATTTCCCATGGATTGGTGTCTCTAAGATTGGTTTTGTTTAAGGCTTTCTCTAAACTTGGATGAGTTATGTTTATTATAGAAATTGATTTAAGCTCACTATTTAAATCTAGACCAAGTTTAGATGCTAGCACTAAGGCTTCATCCTCTTCCATCCATTCTTTGACAATAGCGTATGTGTTTCTAGTATGTTCTATGCATTCCTGCCATTGTCGTAGCTCTTCTTGGTCATTCCAATAATATTCATGACTCCTATACTTTGGATGTCTTAACGGGTCTCTAGGGTCATTATGAGACTTAGGAGAGAGAGCATAAGAAGGACCATCGGGGTCAAGGATGGGTTTAGATAAAATATTTAATTTGGGCATAGAAGGGGAGAAGATAGAATTAATTTCTAAGTGGTTTGGCTCTCCTTCTATGGCATCACTAGACATACCATCCCTGTATTCTTCCCAATGTCTTTCAGGGGGGAAAGGAAGTTGACGACACTTTTTCCAAGATGCTCTTCTAAGAAGATCTGATTTACATTGATTTACAAGCATCTTAGCTAACTGGAAGTCTAAATCATCAAAGTGGGGTTTCGATGGTTTAGAATTGACAGCTAAATCTTGGGATTGGAGTCATTGTGTTTTAGCTACCAAAACTTCCTCTTCTTGTTCGGGAGATGATTTCTTCTCTTCCTTGGGGAGCACAGAATTCGCTTGAGCAACCTTTTCGAGCATAGCCCTAGCTTTACTTATAGGCAAATAAGGAAAGGCTCCTCCAGAGGATAAATCAAGGGATTCCTTATAGTTCTTGGTAAGACCCAAATAAAAATGTTGAATAAGCATGGGGTCTGGAAAACCAAGGTCAGGGCCAGATGTAACAAGTTCATTAAAACAATCCTATGATGTACTAAGAGATTCTTGTTCTAGTTGCCTAAAAGTTAGAACCTCGTTTTGAAGGTTAACTACTCTATGGATAGGAAAGAAATATAAACAAAATTCAGAGCAAATTTTCCTAATCCCCTTGCATACTTCCTACAGCTCGATTATACCAACGTTTAGCTCTTCCGGTCAAAGAGAACGGAAAAAGCTTCCATCTTAAGGTCTTATCAGGCATGCCAGCAATGTGCAAGCATGGACAGGTCTGCTTGAACTCTTCGTAGGTGTAAGTATGGATTTTCGTTACCTTCTCCCGAGAAGGGTTTATCCCGAATCATATTAATTAGACATGCGCGCAGCTCATAGCCAAGTGTTACGATAGGCTCTATAGATTTTGGTGGCCTGAAGTTTTTGCACATGCCATAAAGACAAATAGGCGTGGAATTTAAAGCATCCATAAGGATAATAAAAGGTAAAAGTATAATACAATATTAAGCTAAAATAAGTCAAAATCAAAAAACCGTTCCCCGACAACGGCGCCGAAAATGCTGGTTGGTATAAATTAACTGCACTCTATTAAATATTATTATTATCAGGTTATCCGCAAGCGCACAGATGTAATACCAATGTAGCACTTCACCCGGAGGTTTTAAATATCGTATCCACAGGGAACAGTAGGTGATAATGACCAAGCCGATGAACTTAACCCTACAATTAGGCTAGCTAATATTAAGAAAGAGGAGATAGCTATTGACTATCTAGTTCCAACAACCGGTAAGCTTTGAATAATACCGTTCTAATTGGGCAGTAACCTAAATAAGAGCAGAAATCAGAGTTCTCTCCTACCAAGCAACTATACACCTATCAATCCTATCAACGGGAAGTGAACTACAGAGGAACCAACATAGCTGTCACCTACGCGGACTACCACTATCCGGTTAATCAGGGGGCATTCACAAGTAAACCTAGCCTAGGTACCACGCCTACACTACGAAATACTACTTCAATCAAGTAATGACCAAGATCAAAGTACTCAATATGAGTTGCAAACTTAAGAACAAATAAGAACAACTGCTTACTTGAATTAGAATATTGAATACAAAAGTACCTCAGAACGCAGCTCCGAGTGAGGAAGCCGAATCCCGAAGAATACAGCTGCGGAGAAGCGCCGACAAGCCGGAACTCCTCCAGAACTCTATTCCTCTACTCTATCTCTCTACTTCTCTAAACAAGACTAGATCTAGAAGAACTAGTCTCTCCTAATTGCTACATCTAACCCTAACTGGAGATATTGAACTGAAGCTCAGGAATAGGGATTGCCTCCAGGGAGGGGGTCTGCCCCTTTATTTATACCCCGGTGGGATGAACGTGCGCCGCAGGATCAAATCGACTTAACCAAGGGCCGAGATGACTCCTCAGAGGCGATGGAGGAAGACTCCAGAAGGCGGGGCCCGAACCCTAGCAGGGGGCACTGGCCGGCAACATCCTAGCGCCGGCCGGCCCCACCTGGAAAGGTTCAGGGCCCCGGTTGCTTCGGGTGTCTTCTAGATGCTTCCCACGTCCTGATAACGATGTTGCCTTCATGGATAAGTTTCATGATGTTTAGGCACTTTAATCCTTCTTTTACACTTTTCTGGAATACTCCCTGGAAAATACAGAATATGCAAAACTCGTGGAAATTATCAGCTAAAAGCCTAGACTAGTGTGTATTCATGTGTCCTTTCATATCTAAAGTTCTAATAAAAGTTGACGTTATCGACCGTCAACATAGGTCCAAAGAGGCTAGAGGGGGTGAATAGCCTATTTAAAAATCTACAAACAACACTTGACCAAAGAATTAGTAATAACAATGGCGAAGCGAATTTTGCGCTAGCCTACTCAAAAGTGCAAGCCTTTCTAATCGTTCTAACTATGTCTTTAGAGGCACACACAAGCTAGCCTAGGTTGCAACTACTCTACTCCTAGGTGGACAAGGAAACTACAAACACTAAGACTACTCAAGTAAAGTGCACAAAGTAGAAAGATAAGAATAGAGTGGTTATACCTCCGAGTAGGGTAGATAGCCAATCATCGAGATGGATACCAATACACACGAAGGTGATGGTCCACAATCAACACAATAGAGACAATGAATTTATCCCGAGGTTCACGTGCTTGCCGGCACACTAGTCCCCGTTGTGTCGACCACTACTCGGTGGTTCGATGGCTAATTGACAACCAATGTCAAGCTCGACAAATGAGCACCACTAGAACCTACCACGAGCAGGTAATTCAATGACACGAGCAATCCAATAAGCTACCTTGCGGCTCTCCGCCGGGGAAGGTGCAAACCCCTCACAAAGACCTCCGGGAGTGGCCGGAGACAATCTCTAACTCCGCCAACTCCTTCGCTGCTCCAAGACCATCTAGGTGATGGCAGTCACCAAGAGAATAGATGAAAATCCACACCAACAACGATCAACAAGTGCCCAAAGATGATCTAGATGAACACAATACACTTGGATCACTCTCTAGCTCACTATGGATGAGAATCAAGCTCTAGAGTGAGTGGGAGAGGCTTGGGAGGCTCAAGTGATGCTTAGCAATGAGTGAAATGCGCAAGAGAGACTCCCAAAACCGTTTGAACAGCTATTTATAAGTGAGGGTTGAAAACTAGCCGTTTTGCAGTTTCTGTGTGCACACCGGACGCTGATTAAGTTGGCACCGGATGCGTCCGGTGGTTGTCCGGTGTACCGCTCGTTGACACGTGTACTAGCCATTTCAAATTTCCCGCAGTGCGCCAACTCACCGGACGTGGAGTCGTCACACCGGACGCTCCGACGCCCGTGTCCGGTGTAAGAACAGAGAGCATCCAGAGAGCTCAAATCTTCACCGGACGCGTCCGCTGTTAGGTCACCGGACGCTGCCAGCGTCCGGTGCTTTCACTCATTTAGAAAGCATGAAGTCTCACCGGACGCTCCAAAAACATCACCGGACGCGCTGGCGAGAAGTATCCAGCGTTCGATGTTACTCATAGATGTTTCAGAGAGGCTCTGGCTGCACCGGACGTGTCCGGTGCACAGCCACCAGACACGCCCAGCGTCCGGTGACCTCTGAGAGCTGTTTTTGCCCTCTCTTCAACTACCTTGCTTCTAGGTGCTAACAACAAGTGTATGAGCACTTAGGCATGAGTGTTAGCTTGATTTTAAGTTCACTTTGCAAGGTTTTAAGTTAGAGCTCTAGATCTAAATGCATATGCTCAACTATATCAAGTAGAGGCACTTGATGACCGAGGTTGTTAACGAAGTTTCATCCCCCTGAATAGTACAGTCATCTAACCTAAATGTGATCACACTCTCTATAGTGTCTTGATCACCAAAATGGAAAGAGCCCTATTGAATTTCACCTTTGCTTTGAGCTCCATCCAATACTCCAAGTGTTGAAGCATTTGATCTTCATGTTCATGGGCTTACTCCAATGACTTGGATGTCATCATTGCTCCACACTTGATCTTCTAACCACACTTGTAATTACAAAGCTTAAACACAATGGTTAGATACTAGGTGTCATCAATTAGCCAAAACCAAACATAGAGCTTTCAACGGTTGATTTCGATAAGATTTTGTAGCCAAATATGCTACTCTCGATCGGGCAGATTGATGTTGCTGGAAAAATAATGTAAATAAAATATGCTAGCAAAACACTTAGGACATAGTCGATACCTTAATCTATATTGTAACTCATATAAGGTCAGGACGGGCCCAATGCAGCAATACAAGAAATGATACAAATCAATAACTTTGATCTACATTATAACTTGTACAAGGTCGAGACTGACCCAATGCAGCAACACAAGATATGATGCAAATCGATAACAAGCTTATATCAAGATCGTATGAGAAGAACCGATTTATTTCAGAGGGCACTAGGAAGAGACTATGCTAGCAGGTGCTGCAATTTAGCTACTACACCTACACCAACGATTGTAATGGTGACGACTGACAAAACGACGTTGGGAGTTGGGGGCATTCAACACTCATGCTAAATTTACCGCATGTAGAACAAATGGTCGTGTAGGGCCAACAGCCTCAACGCACATTGCGGTCGTACCATGAATTTACCCCTAGACCCCCCTCTAGAAGGCATCGACATTCAAAAGAAGAATAGTCCTCTATAGTAGGCTATGTTCATTGTATACATAAAACAAAGAGATAGAGAGTGAGGGAAGAGTGTGGTTTTGTCGGTGCTCTCTCTTCAACTTGTACTTTGGCGGATTCACGTTTTGCTCGAGCCTGCATCTAAGACATCTATGGTAATTGATTTCGAATTCAAAGTAAGTATTGTGCTCTTTGTGTTCATTGGGATCATGGCTCGTTTGTTTACTTTAATCCTTGTAATGAACTGGATTAAAGTATTAATCATTAGTATAAGCATGGTGCTTAAACTTTTGGCTACTCGTGGATGCACCGGTACCTGTATTCTGAAACGTGTGGTAGATCATGAGAGTATCGATCTCGCTGGTCCTTTGTAGTGTACCTCACGTGTGTAGGCCAAATAGGATCCGTGTTGTGACTGAAGAAGATATATTTCTGCTATGTTCTTCCTTAGTAATGTCCCCAAGTGAACACTATAATACAACCCTTCCTTAAATTATTAAGAACCTTAGAAGTCCTCTCTGCACTCCTTTTTCTATTTTACCTTCTTGATATTCTTGAATAAGTTAATTCATCGTTAATCCCACATGTTTTCCTATGGATACGATACTTGAATACTCGTAGAAAAGCTACTACGATATCCGTGTCCTCGCGGATTCTTATGTGTGCCACCACAGGTGTCAACACTATACTCTTGTGTGTTGTGTCGTCTATGTTATGAGCCGTACTAATTGTCACGTATTGGCATATGTGATGTTGGTGATTAGAAGGGAGTTGTTTTGGGATAACTAAAAGTCTGTTTGGCTCCCTCCATAGCACATCACAATGTAGCACCGGTGCCACCTAATTTGTGGCGCACGAAACTAGCATAGACTGTTGACGAGAATTGGCGCACAACATATTGGTGCCGCACTATGGGCACGCCCAATGCTTGGCAGCAACCAAACACAAATATGACACGCCGCGGTTTGGGTGCGGCCTGCTTCGGCTATGAAAACAGGGGCTAAAACTGCTGATCTGCCAGTTCTTTCTCGGTAAGATGAATTTTGATTAGCTCCCATACAAACCCTCTGTTCACCCTTCAGTCCTTCAATAACACATATTAGACCGACCTATAATTAGGTGCTGTAACATGCTTGATCACTACTAGAAAGCTGAAATTCTTTGACGGTGCGATTACCATCAGGACAATTAAAAAAAAAACCATCGATGGCTTTGTGATCAAATTGAACATTATTCGTCCTCCGAGCTTATCCGTATGTTGCAGCAAGATAGTATTGACATGCACTGTTTAGCTGTTGGATTGAGCTTATCCATTTGTTGCACTTTGCTAATAATTTGACACTAAAATAACTAGGCGCCCTTTGCTCTTTATGCAAGTATATTCTGGTGCACTCTGCTTTCTGTCCTGCTTTTCTCTATTTGAGATTAAATTAGTCTCAGTAAAGCCTTGCTCTCCTGGGGTGGGTTTGGTCGCTCTTGCCTTTTCATCATATGTGTTTTGTTGCCATTAGCAAAACATAAATATGTTATCCGGGCCGGGTTTGCATGTCATATAGTGGGCACAAAATTAAAGCTACGAAATTAAAGGTAATCAGTAAGACCACACAAGATCGAAATCCTCGGGTCATGGGACAGTCACTTGCCCTCTCTCTCTCTCTCTCTCACTCTCTCTCTCTCTCTCTCTCTCTCCCCAGCCAAGTGCTTCCACACATTCATATTGGCTCAGATCATCTCCACTAGTGAAACATGAAAGGACGAACAGAAAAGGCTGCCATCTTTAATTCACATATAGATCATGCCCTTTTTGCTTCTTTACTCAGTTTCTTCTTTCTTGGCAAAAAGATAGTGCGCACTTACAGATACGTGAATATACCAAACTCAACTCCTGAAGTTATTTATCATTTAGGTAGTTTTAGAGCCAGGTGCGCCTGCATTCTCAGTTTTTCTCACTTATATGAAAAGACTACTACTTCGTTGCAACCTATATCAAATTATATATTGTTTTGCCTTTTCTGTTGGTGCATAATTTTATTATGCACCTAGATATACAATATGCTAAGATATGGAATAAAATTGTGCGTTTAAAAAAGCTAAAATGTCCTGTAAATTAGAACAAGGGGGTGCTTACACGGATCAATGACAACGAACGAGACTTATGTTTTTCATCCAATTATTGTTACATGCTTTCAGTGTTTTGTATGATGTTTTCTTCTTGTATCATTGTCATCACTGCGCACTATATACCAATGAAAGAGGCATATATTGGTCCATGAACGTAAGTGAGTTGGTCCACAGACCCTAATTTTTCAATGTTGATGGTATGCAGTACTGGCCAGGAAAGGGGATTAAATTGCAAAAGAAGCCAGGCGAATATATGAAGGACCGAACAGGGAAACAGCGCAGCAGCACCCTGATCACTTTCTGCTCTTTTTCAGGGCTGGGCCAAATCTATCCCTGCATCTTGTGACTCTATGAATCTGTGCAATTAAAATGGATTCATGCGCACGATTTATGTTTTTCAAAAATCAAACTTCAAACTTTTCATTGTTGCTATATGACAGTTAAGTAACACCGTCATTATTGGTCATTTTGTCTTTTCCATAAACATCTTTACGATGTCATTTTCAGGATAACCTACTGGAGTCAAACATGGTAGCTGCTACATAAGGAAACTGAAAAGAAAAAAAAAATGAAAAATCGTTACACATTTGGAAACGGTGATCATGGAAGTCTTTGCTAAGTTCAGCCGGAAGTTCTCGAATAGAATTGAAGCTTAGATTCCTTTCTTTTAAATATTCTTGAGTTTTTTTATCTTATCTCTCGGATATATTTTGGTATGAACTAAGAGGTCATGGTTTGTATTTAAACAAATAATATGTATGTCGTCAAATTAAACGATATTGAGGCTTAACCTGTTTCCATTATTAAAAAAAATATGGTGAACAGGCGCGTGACTCGGTCGCTATATGCAGCATAACCAAATTAAACACACTGATCTCAAATCACTGAGGAGCACACCTCATTTCAAGAAATTGCACGGTTTAAATTTCCAATAGTTGGCCATGTGTGCCCATGAATATCAATTAGGTGCGTGTCAAGCGTTCATGCAATTGTAGACTGAAAAGCGAGAAGAGAGGAGCCGGTATTACGTAGTATACTTACTACCGGCACACTGCACTGTCGAGTGGCGAGTGACAGTGGAACATTAGGCGAAAAGATATACTATACCATAGCACCAAACTGGCAATTTGCATACCAAACCAATAAGCAGGCGTCCACAGAAAGGTCCTGAATATCTTGGTGACACTTGGCTGTCACGGGTTCATGTCTGGGCTCTGTAGAGCTAGATAGGCGGGATTCATCCGTGGCAGGGGAAAAGGAAAGAAAGCTGCTGCTGCTGGCGAGGAGAGAGAGAGAGGAAGCCAGTAGCTAGGTCACGAGGATAAGGACCAGACGACGCCATGGCCATGCACGGCCGGAGCTCTGGCCTCCGCCTTCTGGCAGCTAGAAAGGGACGGGAGCTGGGAGATGCGGAGACGAGGTCGGGCCTAATGATTTGAGTGATTTGGGCGCGCCAATGGAAAGCGGCGATGGTGGCGAGCGCTTTGGAAAAGTGAGGAAAAAGCTGATGAGAGAGCCTGGTGAGCTTAGTTGGAGCCTTGGAGGACGCTTTCCTTTCCCCCTCTGGGGTACGTTTAATTTGTTTGGTAAAGTGAAATGCTGGGTTGATCCGCCACCGGTGTGCCATTGGTAGAGAAAAAATGACAACTTGTCACTCTCTAGACTGTCACTCTCTAGACTGGTCACTGGAGTCGACTTCATTCAGTGTTTTAATTTGCACTATCAAGATGCGTCATTTTAAAATGCCACTCTCCACGTTTGAGCTAGTTTCAGCTTTCAGTCAGTTATAGAATAGTATTTTCCTCTCATAACAAATCAGCCATACAATCCAGCCAGTCAAATAGATTGAATGATAATTTTATTCTTAGATAGTTTTGCTTGCCCATGGTCTCAATAAGTTTGCTGCAAGTCATCTCTCTCCTCTCCACACTCCTATCTTCTTCAGCGCTGCCCTTATTTTCGCTTTCGTTCATCTCCTACCCATTGCTGCGATGCGAGGGCACCGTTACACCCCACGCCCCACTGCTATGCACGGCCGCGTTATTATATAACAAAAACAAACGACATACGTATTCTATCTATATATCGCTTTTTGTCCAACTTTTTTTATATTGAGGAATTTGGACTCTATCTCCTACTCCCTCCTGCCAATAATAGCTGGCTTTACGATAAAGCAAATTGAACTACTCCATTTGATATTAGTATGCGTATTTTGTTTTCTTAGTGCAACACTTTGACCAACAATTACTTGGGACAATATTTATATATGTCTTAAAATTACACTAATATTCATTGATAGTTTTTTTTTCAATTTTATTCACAATTTTTTGTAATCTCAAATAACTATGGTTCGTCGATCCAGAGATGACAAAAGAACAAATTAACACCTAAAATAAAGTAATAATAGAAAGAATTTTTATATCACACTTACTACATCTCAGTCGAATGAGATGTTGGGCTCCTTCAGCAATGGCGCCCGCACCCTAGACGCCCCGACGCAGCTCCTCCCTCTCACACCACATGTCGCCGCTCCTCTCTCTCTCTCTCTCTCTCTCTCTCTCTCTCTCTCTCTCTCTCTCTCTGGCAGTGGCGGCTGGTTCGTCTAACGGCAAGCTCCTCCCTGGCGAGCTGCTCCCTAGTGAAGCTCCTCCCCACACCCCACGGCGCCATGGATGGTGGCTTGGGGCATATCCGGCAGCGACCATGGCAGATTTGGCGAGGTATGCCTCCTCTTCATGGATTTGTAACAAAAGTGAAGGGTTCTATATTGCTAGAGGGGGGTGAATAGCCTAAATTAAAATTATACAAAACACTCAAGCACAAGGTTTGTAACATAAATAGAAAATTGTACAAAGCAAATGCTACTACTAATCTAGACAAGCCACCTACACAATTCTAGTACCTCTAAACACCTAAGCCACACAAAGCGCAAGCTAGCAAGCAAACTAACAAGCTACACAAGACAACTAGCTAGGTGCTCAAGTAGAAGAGAGGAGTTTGGGGGGTTGCACCTTTGCCTTGATGGAAGAAGCCAATCACCGGGAGAAATCCAAATGCTCGCTCGAAGGTAAGGGTCACAATTGACATGAGATTTATCCCCGGGGTTCACGTGCTTGCCAGTATGCTACATCCCCGTTGTGTCGACTTCAACCAATAGTCCGATGGCTAATTGGTATCACACACCGAGCCTACACAAGACGTCACAAAGACCGACCATGGAGGAAGTGGCTTAATGACACGAGCAATCCACTAATATTACCTTTGAGCACTCCACTCGGGGTAGGCACGAACCCCTCACAAGTTGTCGGTGTGGGCAAGCACAATCACCACCGCTTCTCCACACCTTCTTTCACCTTCAAACCGGCTAGGTGATGGCAATCACCAAGAGTAACAAGAATTACTCCACCACCAAGCCACCAAGTGCGTCTTGATGCAAAAGATGAACAACATCGGACGCACTTTTCTGAGTTCTACTGTTGTTAACACCGGACGCGCGCATAGTGCAGGTTCACCGGACGCTCTTCTGCATTCGGTGCTCTCAGCTCAGAGCACATTCAGTTAGGTTTAGCCACCGAACGCTCCCTTTGTTGCACCGGATACGTCCGGTGCACAACTGAGCACTCTCTCAAATTCTTCTCTCTGCCCTTTTTCTCATATGTTCACATCTAAGTGTTCTATACTCTTAGGCACGTATGTTAGCAGGTTTTAAACACATTTGCAAGACAAAGTTAGTTTATTCTAGGTAAAATCCAAGTATATGCACTGGAATACAACCTAAACCACTTGATGACCGAGTCACGAAGCAATTCCCCTCTTAATAGTCTAGTCATCTACCCTTAATGTGATCAGTCTCGCTAAGAGCCTTGATCACCAAAACAAGAAACTACTTTTGTTTTTACCTTAGCCTCTAGCTCCTCGTCTCCTTTATTTTAACTTTTCTCCACTTGATCACATCCTTTGCTCCATGCATGTCATCTTCTCCATCATATGCACCAATCTTCTTTTCGCTACGCACTTGGCACTAAAGATCTCTCTCTCTCTCTCTCTCTCTCTCTCTCTCTCTCTCTCTCTCTCTCTCTCTCTCTCCGGTGAGCTTCTCTCTTCCAACTCCAGTGATCTTAGAAAAAGGAGGCCCCCATGAGGTAGCGACCAACTGTGGGGATGGCAGTCGGGCGATTGCTCTCTAGTTGGTTAGTAGCTTGTTTGGTTGAGTGAAAAGATTGCAAAACATACTACTAGGTGGACTTGCTTGAAGTGAACTAAACCTAGAGCTTTTAGATGCTATTAGGGATATATTTTATACTGATACTTTGCTCAAATGAACTTGTGATTTTGTACAAAACTTTTATAGGCTATTCAAACCCCCTAGCCATCTAGATCCTATCAACGAAAGCACTGTAGGTGTGGAATAGGATGGTAGTACAGGGCTTCTACGTCTATCAGGATCTGAGCGTCTAAAGATTATAGAGTGGCTTCTAGTCTTGGCTCGGGACGTTTGTTGCCCCAAGTCATGGTTGGGATGCCCGCCTGGGTTAAGGTTTAGTCGAGTTTCCTTTTGTTTTGGAAATCCCCGTGCTCTGGCCAAGCCCTCAAGCCCCGAGCGATGGCAGCTCTCACCTTCTTAGGTTTGCCCCTATGATATTCAAAGACCTCCTGGGGGCATCTGTGGTTGCTGAGCCATCCCTTTCTGCTAGATGATGTGAGTGAGCACACTGATGGGTGTAGCCCTCGAGCCTCCGACTATTGAAAGAGTCAGACTGGGGTTAGTTAGATTGTCACCTTAAGGGACTTAACATACCCAATGTTAGACTTATCAATCAGTATGATCACCTAAAACGCTAATGTACCTTGTCACAAGGGGCGTTGGATAGCTAGAGATTGGAGAAGCTAAAGGTAAGAGAGTAGTAGTAGATTATATTTTTTACTGATTATGTGTGGTTGACCTCAAAACAATCACATAAAAGGTGGTTTATCCCAATAGAAAACCTTAATAAAACATAATTTGCAAATTTTGCACGAGATCCAAGTAATTTGCCTCAAATTTAGTTGAATCGAACTCAGACAGATAAAACTGGTACATGCCAATTTACAAAACTAGTTTGAGCCAGTTCTTACAGCCTATTGCATCTTGATTCCATTGTCTAAAGAAATCGGTTCCCGCCTAGAAGTTGCCCAATATACCAGATCATTTTTAATCACGACTAATTTCTAAACTTTGTTTACTCATTTGATCTCTTTTTGCTATGAACAAGATGATCTACTTGATATGTTTGTTTTAGCATTATAGGATTGTATAGTCCCATCTTAGCCGACAGTATAGTCTCATCTTAGCCTCACGTGGGCTTCACCTATAGTCTACGTTCTTACTCCATGTGTCAATCATGTTGCATTTCTAGTCGCTTTCACCTTATGTGCCATAACCCTCTTCTCACCCCTCCACCAATGCCCCCTTTTCCCTCCCTCAATAACAGTTCGCCTAACTTTTTCTATAGAATAAGGAGGTGTTTAAATCTTTAGGAACAAGTGTAAACATGTCATATCGGATCACTCGATGAGATGTCGCATAGGATATTCAGATATTAATTAAAAAAACAAAATACAGAATGCGTCTATAAACCGCGAGACGAATATATTAAACTTAATTAATCCATCATTAGCACTGTGTTACTACAGCACAACAGTGTCAAATAATAGATATTATACTTAAAAGATTCGTCTCACGATTTATATAAAAACTGCACAATTAGGTTTTTATCTACATCTAACACTACATACGTGTGCCCAAACATTCGATGTGATAGCTATAATGTTTTGGAGTAAATATCTAAACAGGCCCACAGGCCCTAAATTCATCCTCATAAAATATTTTAAAATTGAGAATTATGAGACTATCATTTTCCTCCAAGCAAAGCACCTTAAAAATAAGAACGTATTCCTTAGTATGAAGACTATTCCTTAGTAGTAGTCGTAGGCTTGTAGTAGCGGTGGTGGTGAAGTATGTCAGGAATTACACTACACGTGTAATAGGCGGCGAATGACCATGCAATTCCAGGTCAACTCGGGATAGTAAGCTAGTTTTGGTCGGCTATTTTGGAACCAATCAGTCCATCTCAATTTATTAGTAAACAAAACTGAGTAACTAACTATTATACCATTTACCATGTATAAATAGAGGGGATATGTTCAAATTAAAAAACTGACGGTGTTAAGCTCTATGTTTTTCCTCAACATGACACAGTATAGAATCACTCATCGCTTCCTGAATCTATATCAGATTCAGCCCCTCGATGGGCCGATCCGTTCACGACCTTCCCCTTCCCTTTCCCCTTGTTCTTCTCATCCTCCTCGTCATCACTGTACTCGCTCTCATAGTCATCATACTCCTCTTCCTCTTCCTCCTCTTCCTCCTCTATACCATCTTCTGCGGCTGCAGCTGGGCCTTCTTCAGGCACATGACCTCTTGTTCCAGCACGACTTCGCTTCAGCACCTTGAGCTTGAAGCTAGTCTTGGTGTCACAGCCTATCCAAGAGTCGCACAAACAAAAAGATGTGAGGTTGTGAGTACCCTCTGCTGGGGCTTGGAACTTGCCCATTACCAGCCTACTGCCTTTCTTCACCCTGTCAACTGCTTCCTTAACTGCATTTCCTATTTCCTTTGCACTTGCACCTAGTGCTTCCAGGGTCTCTTGTATAGCTTTTGATGCAGCAGTTATGGCAGTGGCCTCATCCATGAAGCTGACTTTCTGTGACAACCAGACATCATTAGATGCCACATCGGCTAGAAGCAGCCAGAAGTTTTCTTCCTTGTGGAACGGAAAATTGGGACAATGGGGAAGAGCAGCAGTCAGTCCATTACGCCGTTGTAACGAGACCCAAGCATACATTGTTACTACATCACCCTCTTGAATGCCCTCTTCACCTTCAGTCTCACATTTAATGTCTACTTCAATAGAAGGAATCATCTCCAATACAAGCTCCACATCCCGAGCTTTTTCATCAGAAAGCCCAGCAACTTGTGTGAGCAATGCAGCACGATCCTCCACAGACATGTCACATAGCTCTTGGAAGGCACGGATTTTCTGTAGTCACATAATAACGTTATTACATTCCAGAGTTAAAAAGGATGCCTTAAAGATATGTCATCATTTTTAAAATGGCCTTGATTAATCTACTTTCTTCAAAAAGAATTTCAAATGGCAGTGAGGAAATACCTTGCGAGCAATCTTTTTCACAGTTGCTTCTGTGAAATGTGGCAGCTGCAAGAAAGGCGCTATTCCTTCTGAGTTACCCCCACTAGCTTTTCGTGCACTTAGTGGTACAGCCTGCATATGTGTCATCAACATTGCAAATAATGGTGATGAATAACCTTGCATACTGGATGCCAATGCAGTGACACAGGCTAAAAAGAAATAGGATCCATGAATTTATAAATGTTATTCTTCTAGGCAGTTACTAACAAAAATTAACCCTATATGTTTCAAACCACTAACAGAATTCAATTTTGTAACAAAGCAGTACCTTTTCTAACTAAGCTCATAACAAGACAAATAAAGGCAGGCATCACATAAAAACTGACTTACCAACTTAAAGGAGCAGTTGATTAAAACTAAGATTTGAAAATAAGTAAACCATATTACTGGAGAAGAAATATAATTATCACTGTTTTTAACATAATGGCTACAATATTAACGCTTCATTCCCAGGTCCCACATACTTTTCTTGGCAAAGACAACACCTGACCTAAGCAAGTAACAGTACGAAAAACACAGGAAAACAATAGGCACCACTGATACTGACTGGGCAGGGAACTCTTTTTGACAAAAATATGATAGCCAGTTGCAAGTAAATAGTGGAATATTTCACCTGTAGAATGACATGCATCACACCAAAAGACTAATACTACCTTATTTCTGTTACATTGCACTCTCATCCTTGCAGGAGTTGCTGCAATAAGTACAAATGTGAACCAATCCATATTTTTCACTCCCTCCATCCACAAGTCTAAGTCATCTAACCAAAATCCTGTCTTCCAAAAGTTTTCCTCGTCTAGCCTTCTCTCCCCCTTTTTCGACCGTGACCCCACACATGGCATGCAATTGAATACATGGTAGCTCTACTGTTAGCCTCATATACATACTCTGTCAGTTTTTCCATTGAATGAGCCTCAACGCCACTCAGCTCCACAGAACCACCACACTGCTCCGTTTTTGCATGGTGGTAGCATGTGAAAACCGAACGGATGCCAGTGCATTTAAGATGCCACAGTGACTTAAATGAAAATTAGTTATCTTAAGCCCTCTTTGGTCACAGTGCGTGAGACTTGTACGAGTTAAGACTTTTGGATGGAGGGAGTATAATTGATACTACCTCCATCCCCCAAGAGTGTCACTCACTTTTCGAGGAGCCAATGAGAATCAAGTTTGACAAAAATATGTACAAAAAAATATTTATAAGTTGTGACAAGTTTGGATTATGGAATATATTTTCAAAATAAATCTATTTGGAGATGTAAATGTCCATAATATTTTCTATAAATCCAGTAAAGCTTTAAAAAGTTTGATTCGGTCCAAAACTAGAATGACACTCTTTTAGGGACGAAAATAGTATTACTTTAATATGTTTTATGCTTGCTAATAAAATATATATTACCCTCAATAATCAGGACCACATAATTTCATAGGATCTGGATTACAATCCCACTAA
Organism: Eremochloa ophiuroides; assembly: GCA_038502445.1. Classification (NCBI taxonomy): domain Eukaryota; kingdom Viridiplantae; phylum Streptophyta; class Magnoliopsida; order Poales; family Poaceae; genus Eremochloa; species Eremochloa ophiuroides. The sequence continues at coordinate 24,303,373 of JAHLJS010000008.1, forward strand.
GGCCCCCTTTGGATCACCAGTGAATCACAGGAAAAACAAAGGATTCCAATCCTCCAAAATTGATGACGTGCACAGGGGAACGGAGGATTGGATTCTTATGGATTTCTTCCCTCACAAAACACAGGAAAAAAACATGAGGTCGCAACGGCCACACCTCGCCGAGCTCGGCCCACGCCCACCATCTAGCCACAAGCGCCGCCGCGAGCGGCCGTCCCCAGCATGCTCTGCCGCTCGCCATGAGCCACCATGGCCAGGAGGTCGCCTTCCATGAGCACAAGCTCACCGGGGATGGGGGCGGGGCCGCCTGCGATCGCCGCCAAGGATGGGTCGGGGCCGTGCCGCCAGGGATGGAGTCGGGGCCGCGCCAATGGAGGCGGCCGAGCGTGTGCAAGAGGTGGTGGCGCCCCAACCAGATGCATGGGCACATATGGCTAGAGAAGCAGCCCGTGGGGAGGGATGTAGCGGCGGTGCTCGTGGACGGTGCAGAGGGAACGCTGGAGAGGGACGGAGCAGCGGTGCGGAGGAGGGGGACGGAGCGGAGGGAGCGCTGGAGGAGAGGGATGGAGCGGAGGAACGCTACCAGGGAAATAAACTGGCTTTCCTATCCTGTGTTTCTTGAATCCTACGATTTTCCTATGTTTCCCCAATGAGCCAAAGGGGGCCTAAAAGTGTAAGATTTTGAACAAATGGCAGTAGCTACTATTCCATTAACAGTTTCGACAAAACCATAGGATAAGCTAATCAGCAGCTGATTGTCCACAAGAAATGACAGCCAAAGCCCAAAACCCGCACACATAAAAAGTAAACATACGCCTGAATGATCCAACTCACTAAGCCACATAAGGGCTTGTTTTGCTGCATTGCAATGCAATCCACCCCAATCCACATGGGTTGGTAGGGCACCTCAATCCCTCCCAACCCATGTGGATCAGGGTTGGGAGTTCACCAGTTGTTTCACAAAAAATCAGGTTGTAGACATAAGTACCTGGATAATATTTTGAGAAAGCTCAATAACACCAATTGCAGGCCGGAGCCATCCAAAACCATGGGTATTCCTTGGTAAAACTGCAATCTGCAACCAAATGAGTATTCAATGTATGCATGAAAGTTTTTTTTTTTTTTTTTTTTTTTTTTTTTTTTTTTTTTTGGGGGGGTGTGTGGGGGATCAGTGAGCTAGTTCAAAGCATAAAGTGAGCCTCTTCAAAGTACAACGGACCTTTTTAACTATCAAAGCTTGAAATAGGAGTACGATTGGTTTGGCAAACATATACACTGTGCATGATATCTAATATTCTTAGCTCATGCCAGGTTAACCTTGGTACAGGTAAGAGAGGATGGTATTTTTTTTTACTTTATCACAAAAATAACTACTACTTTCTATACAACTCAGAAACGATGCTCCTGTTCTGTAATCACATTCTCTACATGTGCCCATGTTTCTGTTTTGTAACTACAACTACTTTTGTGTCATTAATTCTCTTGGATGTTTCTATGAACACCAAACGATATACATGCAAAGCTCTTCAGTGTAACAAATTTATAGACTGTTTCAGTCATCTGTTTAGGTGTATGCAAAACAGGTGACCATACTTTAGTTTGACAAGAAATCTAAATTGTTATTTTTGTATTATTTTCGAGTCAGATCATGATACTACTACACAGAACATGCAAGTAGTTCCTTTTCTTGCTTTTATGGATGTCTCACGCTTAACTTTTACGAAAGAATGACTTTAATTGCAAATTGCATATTCCCTCCGTACTCGTAAAGGAAGTCGTTTTGGACAAGATTTTGGTGAAACATTGGGAATATAAATCATGAATAACATTTAAATTGTTGAGTTTGGAAATATGAAAACTATATAAATAGATTTGTCTTCAAATATACTATCATAAAAGTATGCATATATCACATTTCAATAAATATTTTTACAGAAATATGAAGTCAAAATCATGCTTTGGAGACCGTGTCGTTGTCCTAAATGACTTCTTTACAAGTACGGAGGAAGTATATTAATTCCAATTAATTATGTTATCAATCCAACTTATAAACAAGTTAAATATAGGAAAACCAGAGACTTGCATAAAATATGTCTACAACTGGTGGTCTGAGTTTGTTATGAAATTTTAACAGAAAGGATAAATATAAAACATCATAAATAGTGAAGCGTGCCAAAATACTATCAAGGACAGAAATCTAATGAGCAAGACATTCAAACAATTACCTTAACGAGTTCTTCCAGAAGACGAGGTGCAAGTTCAAGCATGTGTCTGTAATCTTTAAGAAGTGCTGGGGTCAAAACAAATGACTGACAAGTGAGATGTGCCTGAATCAGCAGTTCCATCTGCAACAAAATAAAGAAATATAAGATTGTAGAACTTTCAGATTGTGGAGATCAGTTTATATCTTGTGTCTCAAAGAATCTAATCAGAAAAGACCAACCTTTACTAGTGATGGATGCTGCTTCCAGAACTTTGCTTGTTCCGTCTTAATGTTCTTTAAGTCCAGATTTAACTCACTTCTAACAGCAACAAACAATTTTTGCAGGGGTTCATCATCGCTGCGTCGAACTGGCATCTCCATATATTCTGCAGCCTTGATGAAGACATCCATAACTTTGCTGTGACATGGAAACAACACATGGCTCAGACAAGGGAAAAAGAAACATGATTTTGAAGGCTAGCAAGTTAATTAAGACCCAAAATAGAAGTTTCCTGTAAGCTACTAACAAGCATGGACTCATGTCATCCATAAGTTTGCCATGATATGGCACCAAACCTTTGCTCATATAAGAGAAAAAATAAACAAGACCTCTAAGAGCAACTCCAAGAGCTCATGTAACAGAGTGATGCTAGAAAATCCACCTAAAAGTAGAGTAACACACCAGCCTAGCTAAATTTTTCCATATCCATATTTGAAACCGTAATGTCATCAATCAAACCCCAATCACTAGGTGTTCTGGTTCACCTTCCGGCCCTTCAACCTTTTCTTTGCCCTAGCTAGTACCTACTAGTAGCCTAGTACTCTATTAAAAGAAAAACATTGCTGCTAATCTGCTACTACTGGAGCCGGGCAGCGTCGTCTTTCCCCTAGCTAGTACCAGCAGCATGCGAGTTTGCTACTATGAGGAAGAACAGTACAAAGACAGAACGAATGAAAGCAAATAATGCATGCCCGCCCGCTAGTCTCCTACTATTAGAGGTATTCCTTCGACACAGCGCCAGAGTTCAGCAGCCTGCACAGAGCCAGTAGTGCGGGTGCGGCTGATGACCAGAAGCTCTTGAATACACCCCTGGTGCCCGCGTGGAACCGGTTGAGCTGTGCATGTTCCCACCGTCGCTCGCATGCCGATATGGCTGCCTTCCCCTGCAGCTTAGACGGTGTGGGGCACTGAAGCCGCATGGGGACAGGGAGGGGGATGTCAAACGCAGCTCTGTGAATTTCTGTATCCGTAATGACGTTGATGAGCAGCGGCCCAGGTGGACACCACCCTCAGATGGCGTGTGCCACGATGATGGCAACACCCTGACCACACAGTGCCAGTGGACGCAACACTGCGCCATCAGACGCTATGAACAGACAGTGGTGCAGAGCTATCATCCTCTCCAAGGCACGATGGTGGTTGCAGACAGGAAGGGTCGAAGCCAGACAAGAGGAAAGCAATCTACCGGCAGGAGAATAGAGCCGCACTGAAGCTCTCTCTGCCGGGAAGGACTCCGCGCGCCAGGAAATCTCACGGGACGGCGATGGCAAGCCTCGTAGGTTGCCTTTCTTTACCTACGGAATTCATGGGATAGCCGGGTGGATATTTAGAAAGGCAGATAGAACATCTATTGGAGCCTATTTTATGGCACAAATTGTCTAAATTAGATTCAGAACTAAAAATAGCATCTCTCTTGGAGTTGCTCCAAGGCTAGCAAGTATATAAAGAACCCAAAACATAATTATGTTTTGGAGACTCAAAGCAAGCATGAACTCATTTAATCCACCAGATATATAAGCTGGTTAAAATATGTAATAGCACCTGGATTGTGGTCACCAGCAAGCAGCAATAAAAAAAATGTTAAGAAAAATTGCATTATCATTTCTGCCATTGTACGGTTTTGGAAAAGGCAATGAAAAAAAATGTTGTCATTCAAGACTTAGCAATGATTTCATCAGGCACTGTGGTTTTGCATGTGCATAGCATCTTTTGTTTTATCAACTCATCAATGCTTAAAGGTAAACTCGAGTTGAGCAAATATATTTACCCAATAGAAGTTTTTTTTTTTTTAAAAAAAAAGGATCTCCTGGAACATTCAAGAAAAGAAGTCTTAAACAGCAATAAGTCAATAATAAATCACATTTTCACTTTCAATATTAACAAAAATCCTTTGTTGCTCATGTCATGGCATTACAGGCCTCATGTCAGTCTAACATCAAAAATTCAATAAACAGATACAAAGCACGCTCACTTTAAACAAGATGTGCTAGGGAAACATAAATATTAAACAATAAAAGTGACAATGTTAAATGAGTAAATGAAGTGTTAGCAAATTGATACCTTGGAGCAAGAGATGGCTTCATAAAGTAGTAGTAAGTGGAGAGAGTTTGATGCATGACATAGTTTCCGGTATATTTTGACGATCTTGACAAATAAATAACAGCTATCATCAAAGGTAATAATATACAAAATCCGACTATTCCAAGAAGCATTATCCCACCAGATGCACCATCAATATTCAATAAGAACTTGGGCAAAGCAATGCCCATTTGCATCCCCTGAATCATAAACAAGATGTATAGCCCGTTAGCTTTAGTTGTTCATGAAATATGACATTGCAAAATTTAGCTTTCGAGACATTAGGATATAATGATGCTAATATTACCTGCCGCCCATCAGGGTGACCATATTTCTCATAATTCTCGCGAGATATAGGATCAGTTAATGCTTGATATGCCTTGGATATATATTCAACGAAGTACTTATGAGCCTCTGGGTAGGTGTGGGAGAGAAAGCATAAGAAGAATTCACCAGGTAAGGTTTTTTTTTCTTCATTGCGTAGCACTTATTGTAGTGTTTCAAAGGAGGTACCTGGATCAGGATTTTTATCAGGATGGTACTGAATAGAAAGCCTCCTATATGATTTCTTGATATCAGATTCAGATGCCCCAGCTTCCAGTCCAAGAATACTGAAAGGCTCAAAAACTTGGACCTAAGAGAATTCAAAGCAAAGTCATATAACAAATATTATAATTTTATCATGCTGAGTACAAATGCTAGTAGGCTTGCATGTATAATATCTTCATTTCACTGAATAGTTACATAATTTACATAATATCAATACAAAGATGGTTACATAATGGGCCTGTTCAATATAAAGACAGTAACATGTGAAACACAAAAATCTATACCAGGAAACACATAACTCTATCAGGCATCAGGTAAAAATCACAGACTATAGTTTCCACACATCACATACAAATGACAATCAAATGAGTTTCCACCGGTAAGGGAAAAAAAGGCAGACACAAACAGTGGAAAGTATAAGCAGTTAAGCACTAGGACAGCGCACTGCCAACTGCTGATTTAACAAAAAAAAAAAAGAAACAGTTCAACGAAGCATATTTGTTATATCAACTTGATAAGCATACTTCTATCGAAGAAAGAGTTGCTCTATCTGAAAGCATCAAATTAAAGTAGCTCAAAGTTCACATACCTCGCGGCTAACATGCTTTATGTAGTAAACCAGGAATATCATAACAATCCAGAGCAGAAGGATGGTTAGGTTACTACACGTGGAGAAGTTGGATATCTGGGGGAAGCAGAACTTATTAGTCAGAAAAGCAAATCCAGCTACATCCCGAAATAGAAACCAAAAATAGCGAACACGTAAGTTTTACCCTCTTGTAGATCGACTTGCGGTACTTGCCGGAGCGGTGGCAACCCGAGCAGCGGCAGTGTATGGTCTTGGCCTTCTCGGAAGCAGCACGGCACAGGCGCAGGATCGTGTAGGGCACGAGGGGCAGCGCGATCATGGTGAGGATGAAAATCAGGAACATCGAGTTATTCTCCTCTGCGGCCGCCATGGCTGCTGCGACCTACCTCCGCTCTCCCCCCCGGCTCGTCTGCGATGTCGCAGGTTTTTGCGGAGCTAGGTGCGGATCTGGCAGTGGGGCTAAGGAAGGCGGTACGGGGCCGGCGGATCTGACGGGTCGCCGGCTCGCGGGAGATGAGATCAGGGAGGCGCACCGGGCGTGGGCAGGATATGGGAGCGGCGAGCTTCTGCCTCTGGTGGCGAGGGGCGAGCTCCGGCCTCTTGTCGAGTGGGGCGAGCTCCGACCTCCAGGGCTCCGGGCCAGAGGCGAGTGCGATAGTGGCGGTGGCGGTGGCGGTGGCCGCGGCGGCTGCGGCTGCGGTTGCGCCGTGCTGGGGGACGGATGGGGAGGGGAACCCTAACAACGTGAAGTAATGGGCTGGGGGCAAGTGGGCTGGACGTGGATTGCTGGACCGCCTGGTTGCTAGCGCAGCACTGGGCCGCTGGCGCTGGGAGCCTGGGAACACACGAAATATTCAAGACGAATTTATTTCCTTTGCAGGCTCTGCTCCTTTCAACTTAACCGCGCTTATTTTTCAGCTCTAAAACAGTATTTTTCTCTCATAATAAATTAATATCAGCTAAAATCAACTTTTCTTTTCAGCTCTAACGAATAGTGGGCTGACTTTTTCTTGAATTTGGCTATTTGGTCCTAAATCGAACTTTGCTCAGTTCCTGGCCCATCCGTCAGTTCTACCAGACAACATTGTTAAGTTCTTTGTAAAAGTACCATTTTGCCCCTGGCATCGAATGAAAGAGATGTACATTTATTTCGGGTTGCTTAACATGAATAATTTTCCCAAATGACCTACAATAAAGTTAAAAGGTCGATGTTTTCTGGTTTATCAAAAATAGCCTTATCCATGTGCAGTCTTAACTGGGCAATGTCTTCTTCTTATGATTGGTGTATTCATGTTCTTGAAGTGTATGAGCTATGAACTCCGCAGGCAATAGAAAAGCCATAATATTATCAGCCGAAGGCTTACCTTTGTCGGTTGTTTGTTTGACACGTCAGACTTCAGGTTTGTTCCGAATTTTTTTCTTCTTCCAATTCTCTGTTTCTTGTTGAACTCTCCTCTTTTAACTTCTGGTCAACCCTCCTATACATCATTGACCTTCTTACCAAACATACTCTTCTTTTTTATAATCCACCCAGGCTTGGTCAGCCATCTTTTTGGATTGAGATTGTCTATATTCCAGATATTGATCACTATATTCAAGGTAGTTATTTCGAGTAGGCAATTTCAATCCTTCATTTCAACCGTGTCTGAAGAAAAGGAAATTCCATTGCAGCTCAATGCGTTCCTTCTGACGCCGGTAATTCTCTTCTTCTATCGATCTACAATAATCCTTCTTTTGTTGACGATGCCATTCATTCAGCAAGACCCGAGAAGTTACATGTCGTCGCTTTCGGGGCAACTTTTGAAGGCTTGCCTTGTTTATCGACTATTTTGTTGATCGCGTCTCTTCTTAACCTCCTAGTACTGCTCAGTCGTCATCTAAACTCTAGGATCAATTGTCCCATCCTTTTAGCTTTATCTGATGTGAGTAATTTGGTTTTCTCCTTTGGTAGTGATACTTGGACCATATTTGTAGGGAAAGGGTGATTTTCAATTCCCATTGATTTCTTGTTCTTCTCAATCTCAATCTTCTCCTGTTAGATGGCCCTCTCATGTATTGTCGGAAAGTTCTACACTCTTTGCCTCATTGGTATAATGATTTTGAGTACCATGAAACCTACAATGTAGCAACAAGGTAAATTATACTGTTAGGTTTAGTCCCACATTGATAATTGATGGTGGGGGAGTACAACATATGAGGCGAGGCAGCCCCAGGATAGTATTTTGAGTTGAGTTAGGCCCAACGCTTGGGTATGATGTGGACTCCAGTGGACCTGTGCTTGAGGGACACTAGCTCGTGGGTATAGTGAGCTGGACTGAATCCGCTGTGCATTCTAACAAGTGGTATCAGAGTGAAAGACCCTAGTTTGATTTTGGTAATTGATGAAACCTAGTTACTAATCTAAGTGCTAAGTATGTGTAGCCAAGAGTAGATTAGTAATAAGGAGGAAAATGACATGAGCTAAAGTGAAGATCAAGATGAAATGATCAAGGAAGAAAGAAAAGGATTTAAAGAAGAAAAGCTAGAGGCTAAGGTATATCCAAATAGGGATTTTCTTTTAGTGATCAAGACTCTAAGTGAGAGTGATCACATTTAGGATAGATAGCCGACTATCAAGGGGAGAACTAAGCTATTGGATTACTTTCAAGTGCACTAGGTTGCATCTCATGTGCATTGATCTAACCAACCTAGAGAACTTCTTTGAAAACCCTTGAAAAATGTTTGCAAAATGCTAACACACTGTGCACAAGTGTTTGAGACCTTGACTGTTAGCACATATAAGCAAGGGGCGAGAAATAGACCTGAAAAATGCTGAAAAAGAGCGTCGGACTGGTTGTAGACGTAGCGTCGGACCATTGGTTCGGTCCGACGCCTGTTCAGTTGTGAGCGTCGGACGCTCGTCTACCGAGCGTCGGACCATTGTCGTCTTCAGTCCGACGGTACCGTGCAGCGGGAAGGTGACGCGTGGCACGCTGAGGAAACGTCGGACGCTTGAGAATAGTCCGACGGCGAGCGTCGGATGATGTCCGACGATGTTTTAGCGTTTCTGAACCTCTCTGGAAGCGTCGGACCTTGGGAATTTTTAGTCCGACGCACTGATTCGCGATCGTCCGACGGCACGCGCACAGTGAACTGAGAGAGCGTCGAACGCAAGTGTTTAGTCCGACGCCCTCAGTCCGACGGTTTGAAAAAGAGCCGCGATGAGGTATCCGTTGCGATCGGACGAACGTCGTTGAATCCATCTGACACGTGGCGAGATCGTGAGCGTCGGACGCTATCGGTTAGTCCGACGAACTCAGTCCGACGGTCCTGTACGACGGTGTAAAAACGTGGTTAACGGCTGTTTTGAGCGGGGTAACGGCTAGATTTGCACATGGGGGTATTTATACTCCCTCCCTGGTCACATTGGTGATACTCTTGCACACTTGGATCATTGTTATACACATTATTGCATTCTAGCCTCCTACTCTCTCACTAGTTCATCATCTTGATTATCCTTAGTGAGATTGAGTGAACCTCAAGTGCATCATTGCTTGTGATTTGCATTCTAGAGCACTTGAGAGCAAGCCTTAGTTCAGTTCTTATTCTCTTGGGACATTACCGTGTCCCTAGACGGCTTGGAGGAGAAGAAGGTATGGAGAAGTTTGGTGATTGTGCTTACCCACACCCGGCAATTGTGAGGGGTTCTTGTGCCTTCCCCGAGCGGAGTGCTCAAAGGTAACTCTAGTGGATTGCTCGTGTCTTTGAGTTACTTCCTCCGTGGTAGGTTCTTGCGGCGCCTAGTGTAGGCTTGGTGTGTGATACCGATTAGCCACCGAACCACCGGTTGAAGTCGACACAACGAGGACGTAGCGTGCCGGCAAGCACATGAACCTCGGGGATAAATCTTGTTGTCTCTATTGATTTTCTCACCTTCGAGTGAGTGACTTATTGATTGTCCCGATGATTGGCTTCCTCACAAGACAAAGGTTTAAACGACGATCATTCCTTTCTTATTCTTATGCAAAGTAGCTTGTTTTCTTGTCTTGTGTTGTTGTGTAGTCTTTTAGCTTTTGCTAGCTTGCTTGTGTGGCTTAGAACTAATTATTAACTAGAATTGTGTAGGTGGCTTGCCTAGGTTAGTAGTTGCACTAGCATTGCACATTTAGCCATATTTGTTACTAACCTCTTGGCCTAAATTCTTTGTAGAAATTTTATTAGGCTATTCACCCCCCTCTAGCCATACTAGGACCTTTCAAGTGGTATCGGAGCCGTGGTCACCGTTTAGTCAAGGCTTAACATCCTTCGGTGCATTGAAATGGCTCATATCATGTTCAATCATGTTGGGGGGCAAACCACCTTACTTTGATGGCACAAGCTCATTTGATTATTGGAAAAGAAAGATGAGGATGTATCTTGGCTCAATTCATGAGAAGGTGTGGGAGGTCACCGAGAAGGAATACATTGTGCTTGATCCCGCAAGCCCCACACCTAAAGAGCAAGAGAACAACCAATGTAACACAATGGCTCTCAACACCATTTACAATGGCATTGACTCAAAGGTGTTTGAGCAAATCAAGGATTTGGATAGAGCAAGTGAAGTATGGGCAAGATTAGAGCAAACCTATGAGGGCACTTCAACGGTAAAGAGTGCCAAGTTGTACATGCTTAAGGACAAGCTCTCAAACTTCAAGATGGATGATGGAGAGAGCATTTCGGAAATGTTCTATAGGCTTCAAGTGATTGTCAATGATCTCAAGGCTTTGGGTGAGAAAACAAGTGATGAGGACTTCTCTCACAAGTTTCTCATGTGCTTGCCCAAGAGGTTCAAGACCTTGAGAACTATGATCTTCCGAGGCGGTTTGAAGGGTGTCACTCCAAATGAGGTTCTTGGTGATGTGATGACCGAGGATCAATACAATGAGAAGAGTGATAGTGAAGAAGTGAAGAAGGAGGATGACAAGAGCAAGAAGACCGTGGCATTCAAGTCAACCACCTCTTCTTCCAAGAGCAAGGGCAAGGGCAAGAAAATACAATCTTGTGATGATGATGCATCTAGCCTTGATAGTGATGATGAGGCACTAGCTCTCTTTGTGCGCAAGTTTGGAAGATTTATGAAGAAGAAGAGCTATGGTGCTAGAAAGAGAAGAGATAACTCCAAAGGCAAGAATGTAGTAAGGAAGTGCTATAATTGCAAGAGCACAGATCATCTTGTGGCGGATTATCCTAATGCTAGTGATAATGAAGATGATTACAAGAAGAAAGACAAGAAGGACAAGAAGAACAAGGTGGAAAAGAAGGAAAAAAGAAGTTTAACTTCTCCAAAAAGAAGGGTGGATCCTATGTAGTTACATGGGATAGTGATGCTTCCTCCGATGATGATGAATCTAGTGATGATGATGAGAGGAAGACATCCAAGAAGAAGGTCATGGCTTCTATTGCTATCAACAAGAGGTCTTCATCATTTGATTCATCGTGCTTCATGGCTAAGTCCACCAAGGTAAAATACGATGACACAATTGATGATGAAAAAGATGATAATGATAGTGATAGTGATGATGATGAGCCTAGTATAGCACAACTCATGGGCATGTTAGAGCAATCCGAATATCTTATTAGCTCTAAGTCTAAGAAGTGCAAAGAATTGTCCAAGAAATTAAAAACTCTTGAACAATCTTTTGATGAGCTAAGTGCTTCTCATGAGTGTCTAAAGGAAGACCATGAGGATCTCAAACTAGCTCACACCAAGCTTGAGAAAGCTCACTCCTCACTCTTAGAGCTAAGTAAGGTAGAGGATGCTTGCTATAACATGTGATGTGGGTGTAACTTGTGATCTAATAAATGAATCAACTAATAAAACACTTGTTGCAACCACACCTAATAACACTAGCTTTTCATCATCATCCACTTCTACTTTTACTTTCACTACTAGTGTTGATCCAACACTAAAAGTTGAAAATGAGAAATTGAAGAAGGAAGTGGACAAGCTAACTCGCGCATTAGGCAATGCCTATGGTGGGGATGCCCGCTTGCTACAATGTTTGGGTAGCCAAAGATATAGTAACTCTAAGGAGAGACTTGGCTATACTCCCAAGAAAGGTAATGCGGCCTTTGTAATTCCAAAGCCTAACTTTGTGAGGGGCAATGGTCGGTTTTGCTACAAGTGCAAGCAAGTTGGGCATATTGAGGTAAATTGCATCACTAACAACAAGAACAAGCAAATAAAATTTGCAAGTGCTAAATCTATTAGACTTGATTCTTGTTACATGCTTACCAAGGGTGAGAAAGGTGTCAAAGTCAAATACATTGGTACACCTAAAGAGAGCCCAAGGTTGAAGGCTATTTGAGTACCAAAGGCTTTGGTTACTAACCTCCAAGGATCCAAACAAGTATGGGTACCTTAAAGACACTGATTTGTTTTGTAGGTAAATTACAAAGCCGGAGGGAGGCATTGGGTTCTTGATAGTGGGTGTTCCCAACACATGACCGGTGATTCAAGAATGTTCAACCAAATCAATTCTAGTGGCAATGAGTATGATAGTATCACATTTGGGGATAATAGTAAAGGCAAGGTCAAGGGTCTTGGAAAGATTACAATATCAAATGATCTAAGCATCTCCAATATGCTATTAGTTGAGAGTTTGAACTTCAATCTATTGTCGGTGGCTCAACTTTGTGATCTTGGTTTCAAATGCATCTTTGGTGTTGATGATGTGGAAATCATTAGTGTGGCTGGATCAAATTTGATATTCAAGGGATTTAGATATGAGAATCTCTATCTAGTGGACTTTGGTGTTAGAGAATCACAATTGTCAACATGCTTACTCTCTAAGTCAAGCATGGGTTGGTTATGGCATAGAAAGCTTGGTCATGTTGGAATGAAGTAATTGAACAAACTTGTGAAGCATGACTTAGTTAGAGGTCTTAAAGATGTTGAGTTTGAAAAGGACAAGTTATGTAGTGCATGTAAAGCCGGAAAACAAGTAGGCAACACTCATCCTAAGAAGAGCATGATGAGCACATGCAAGCCATTTGAGTTATTGCACATGGACTTGTTTGGATCAACTACATATACAAGCATTGGCGGCAACAAATATGGTTTGGTGATAGTGGATGACTTCTCAAGATACACATGGGTTTTCTTTATAAATGACAAAAGTGATGTTTATGGTATCTTCAAAACTTTTGTCAAGAGAAGTTGCAATATATTTGAAACAACCATCAAGAGGGTGAAAAGTGATAATGGTAGTGAGTTCAAGAACACAAGAGTTGATGAGTTATGTGATGACTTAAGAATCAAACATCAATTCTCGGCTAAGTACACACCTCAATCAAATGGCCTAGTTGAAAGAAAGAATAGGACTCTCATTAATATGGCAAGATCTATGCTTAGTAAGTATAATGTGAGTCAATCTTTTTGGGCCAAAGCAATCAACACGGTATGTTACTACTCCAATAGACTCTATTGCCATCCTATGTTGGAGAAGACTCCATATGAGATCTTGAATGGAAGAAAGCCAAATATTGCATATTTTCGGGTGTTTGGTTGTAAGTGCTACATATTGAAGAAATGAGCTAGATTGAGCAAATTTGAGAAGAAATGTGATGAGGGATTCTTGCTTGGTTACTCCACCACTAGTAAAGCTTATAGAGTTTGGAACTTGGGAAGTGGTCAACTTGAGGAAGTTCATGATGTTGAATTTGATGAAACCAATGGGTCTCAAGATCAAAATGAGAATCTAGATGATGTGAGTGGACCTCAATTGGCAAAGGCTATACAAGAAATGGACATTGGTGACATAAGGCCGACTCAAGTGGTTGACATAGAAGATGACAAAGATCAAGTGCAAGTTCCTTCAAAAGATCAAGCTAGTGACTCTGAAGTGCAAAATCAAGATCAAGCTAGTTCCTCTCAAACAAATCAATCAAATGCACAATCAAGCTCAAGCAATCAACCTCAAGTGCTTCAACCCACAAACATTGCAAGAGATCATCCTTTGGATCAAATTGTTGGTGATATTTAAAAGGGTGTGCAAACAAGATCAAGACTAACATCATTTTGTGCTCACTATTCATTTGTGTCATTTGAAGAGCCGGAGAACATTGAGAAGGCATTGAAAGATAGTGATTGGGTAAATGCTATGCATGAAGAGCTCAACAATTTTGAAAGAAATGGAGTTTGGGAATTGGTAGAGAGACCAAAGAACTACAATGTTATTGGCACCAAATGGGTATTTAGAAACAAGTAAGATCAAGATGGTGTTGTAATAAGGAACAAGGCAAGATTAGTGGCATAAGGGTACACTCAAGTAGAAGGATTGGATTTTGGTGAAACCTATGCTCCGGTTGCAAGATTGGAAGCAATAAGAATTCTTCTAGCATATGCTTGTGCTCACAACATCAAGCTCTACCAAATGGATGTCAAAAGTGTATTTCTCAATGGATTCATCAATGAGTTAGTATATGTTGAACAACCACCCGGTTTTGAAGATGAGAAGAAACCAAATCATGTGTACAAGCTAAGAAAGCACTCTATGGTTTGAAACAAGCACTAAGGGCATGGTATGAGAGGCTAAGGGACTTTCTCCTCTCTAAAGGTTTCAAGATGGGCAAGGTTGACACCACTCTATTCACCAAGAAGGTTGATGGTGACTTGATGATCATGCAAATCTATGTTGATGACATTATATTTGGATCAACAAGTCAAGCTTTGTGTGCAGAGTTTGAAAAGATGATGGCTAAAAAATTTGAGATGTCTATGATGGGTGAACTCACATACTTCCTTGGACTTTAAATTAAGAAAATGAAGAATGGCACATTCATAAGTCAAGAGAAGTACACAAGAGACATGATCAAGAAGTTTGGAATGGAAGATGCAAAACCAATTAGCACTCCCATGGGGACTAGTGGAAGCTTGGATGAAGATAAAAGTGGCAATATGGTTGATCAAAAGGGATATCGGTCTCTAATTAGAAATTTGCTCTATGTCACCGCATCAAGACCGGATGTCATGTTTAGTGTGTGCACGTGTGCTAGATATCAAGCATCTCTTAGAGAGAGCCATATGAAGGCCGTAAAGAGGATATTGAGATATTTGAAGCACACTCAAAATATTGGATTGTGATACCCCAAGGGTGCAAAATTTGAGTTGATTGGATATGCCGATGCGGACTATGCCGGTTCCAAGATAAATAGAAAGAGTACATCGGGCAAATGTCAACTCTTGGGAAGATCTCTTGTCTCATGGTCATCCAAGAAGCAAAATAGCATTTCACTCTCCACCGCCGAAGCCGAATACATTAGTGCGGGGAGTTGTTGTGCTCAACTCTTGTGGATGATGGCAACTTTGAGAGATTATGGAATTAACTTCAAGAAAGTGCCACTTCTATGTGACAATGAGAGCGCCGTCAAGCTAACTCAAAACCCGGTCCAACATTCAAGAACCAAGCATATTGATGTGAGGCACCACTTCATTCGGGATCATCAACAAAAGGGTGACATTGATATTCAAAGCATTGGAACCGATGATCAATTGGCCGATATACTCACAAAGCCACTAGATGAGAAGAGGTTTTGCAAGCTTAAGAATGAATTGAATATTCTTGATTTCTCAAATATGAGTTGAGATCATCTCCACACATATATGACATGCCTCTACTCCGACAAAGTAAGGTAAAATTGTTTGACATAACATCATACTTGCTAGGACATGTTTAGAGCATATAGACATATTCACCTATTAGGATCATTCATGGAAATTAAAATGTTTTTTATGGATATATACTACCACTATTGCCTTGTTTGATTGTATGATCTAGTGGTAACATATGACATGCATGTGTGCTTATTCCCTTAGTGTTCAATCTAGTTCATTAGCTCAAGGTGTATAACTTAACATGGGCAAGATAACCCCTAGTGGCGTGAAGAAGCTTGTCTTTGGATCAAACTTAGTTATATATCCTAGGCAAGTGCACTAGATTGAGCCAAAGTAACCAAAAAAAATCAACTCTCTTTCCAAAATCAAATGAATTTGACTAACTATCTCTACTCCACTTAACCTTTTTGAGAAATTATTGACAAAGGGGGAGAGAAAGTTACAAAAGAAAGACAAAAGCGCGATGAACCATCATTAGGCCAATGATGGGAGAGCAATAAGCAAAAGGGAAAGGGGTAATTAAAATTTTGAAGCACACAAGTAGGGGAAGCAATCACATATGCAAGTTGTTGCATTTGGATGTACATTAATCATATGATTGCTCATTACATTTGTATTTACTCTCTTATACATGGTTGTGTGGTGTATTGCTAGTAGTAGGATTTGAATGATGATTTGAACAACTAGCATGTGTAGGGGTAACTAGTTGGCCGTATTTCTTCAAGTGGTTACTAGAGCTTGCTTATAATATGATCTCATGGTATGCTCTAATATTTGTGACCTTCTAGTTACTAAGGTGCTAAGGATGGTGTACATGGCAACTCCGATGGTATCACGCTTCAAAGGTCCATTCTATACATCATTAGCACAATTTTGGTAGAATTACTCTCTATTCAATACATATGTGCTAACTTTCAATCCAAACTCGATGCACATATGTAGGGGGAGCCAATACTACCAAAATAGAACTTATGATGGTTGTCCAAATCCTTTCATGATGTACTCATGGACAAGCATGATAAGTTCAAAATCTTAATGCATATTTCTTTTGTAAAAGGGTTGTCATCAATTACCAAAAAGGGGGAGATTGAAAGACCCTAGTTTGGTTTTGGTAATTGATGAAACCTAGTTATTAATCTAAGTGCTAAGTATGTGTAGCCAAGAGTAGATTAGTAATAAGGAGGAAGATGACATGAGCTAAAGTGAAGATCAAGATGAAATGATCAAGGAGAAAGAAAAGGATTTAAAGAAGAAAAGCTAGAGGCTAAGGTCTATCCAAATAGGGATTTTCTTTTAGTGATCAAGACTCCAAGTGAGAGTGATCACATTTAGGATAGATAGCCGACTATTCAGGGGAGAACTAAGCTATTGGATTATTTTCAAGTGCTTTAGGTTGCATCTCATGTGCATTGATCTAACCAACCTAGAGAACTTCTTTAAAAACCCTTGAAAAATATTTGCAAAATGCTAACACACTGTGCACAAGTGTTTAAGACCTTGAGTGTTAGCACATAGAAGCAAGGGGGGAGAAATAGACTTGAAAAATGCTGAAAAAGAGCGTCGGACCATTGGTTCGGTCCGACGCCTGTTCAGTTGTGAGCGTCGGACGCTCGTCTATCGAGTGTCGGACCATTGTCATCTTCAGTCCGACGGTACCGCGCAGCGGGAAAGTGACGCGTGGCACGCTGAGAAATGTCGGACGCTTAAAAATAGTCCGACGGCGAGCGTCGGACGATGTCCGATGATGTTTTAGTGTTTCTGAACCTCTCTGGAAGCGTCGGACCCTGGGAATTTTTAGTCCGACGCACTGACTCGCGATCGTCCGACGGCACGCGCACAGTGAACTGAGAGAGCGTCGAACGCAAGTGTTTAGTCCGACGCCCTCAGTCCGACGGTTTGAAAAAGTGCGCGATGAGGTATCCGTTGCGATCGGACGAACGTCGTTGAATCCAGCTGACACGTGGCGAGATCGTGAGCGTCGGACGCTATCAGTTAGTCCGACGGTCCTGTTCGACGGTGTAAAAACGTGGTTAACGGCTGTTTTGAGTGGGGTAACGGCTAGATTTGCACATGGGGGTATTTATTCTCCCTCCCTGGTCACTTGGTGATACTCTTGCACAGTTGGATCATTGTTATACACATTGTTGCATTCTAGCCTCCCACTCTCTCACTAGTTCATCATCTTGATCATTCTTAGTGAGATTGAGTGAACCTCAAGTGCATCATTGCTTGTGATTTACATTCTAGAGCACTTGAGAGTAAGCCTTGGTTCAGTTCTTATTCTCTTGGGACATTGCCGTGTCCCTAGACGGCTTGGAGGAGAAGAAGGTGTGGAGAAGATTGGTGATTGTGGTTGCCCACACCCGGCAATTGTGAGGGGTTCTTGTGCCTTCCCCGAGCGGAGTGCTTAAAGGTAACTCTAGTGGATTGCTCGTATCTTTGAGTTACTTCCTCCGTGGTAGGTTCTTGTGGCGCCTAGTATAGGCTTGGTGTGTGATACCGATTAGCCACCGAACCACCGTTGAAGTCGACACAACGAGGACATACCGTGCCGGCAAGCATGTGAACCTCGGGGATAAATCTTGTTGTCTCTATTGATTTCCTCACCTTCGAGTGAGTGACTTATTGATTATCCCGGTGATTGGCTTCCTCACAAGGCAAAGGTTTAATCGACGATCATTCCTTTCTTATTCTTGTGCAAAGAAGCTTGTTTTCTTGTCTTGTGTTGTTGTGTAGTCTTTTAGCTTTTGCTAGCTTGCTTGTGTGGCTTAGAACTAAGTATTAACTAGAATTGTGTAGGTGGCTTGCCTAGGTTAGTAGTTGCACTAGCATTGCACATTTAGCCATATTTGTTACTAACCTCTTGGCCTAATTTCTTTGTAGAAATTTTATTAGGCTATTCACCCCCCTCTAGCCATACTAGGACCTTTCACAGAGCCCATGGTCGAAAAACCTAGAAAATCTCAGGGGTCACATGGTTTAACATCTTGGACTTAGGGCCTGAAAAACATCTTCCGAAGATCCCACCGAGTTGTGTGATGTGAAAAGTTGGGTCCGATACGTGACGGGGGATATTGTTAGATTTAGTCCACCAACTCATGGGTACAGTGAGCTAGGGACGAATTCACTGCATACTCTAACAGATACTCCCTCCATCCCAAAAAAGATACAATTCTAGCACAATAACTGGGACGAAGGGAGTAGGTCATAATAATGGCCCAAACGAAAAAAAAACTGCCCCAGGAACGTGAGCAATGAGTTGACACTACGCTGGATTCCAGTTGGTAGATCAACTTAACACCATTTTTCATGAGAAGAGAAACATATATATAGGAAGTGCTGCGAAGAACACACACTACTGAAGAAACAGTGGAGTCTTCACCTGGCGACCCGGTGATGAGGACAACGACGTCCATGTGGTGTCCTTGTTCACATGCAGGTCGACGACAAGAGTAAGGATGGCAACGGGGCGGGTCTAGACCCGAAACCCGCGGGTCTTGGACCCGGCGGGGGCGGAGGCGGGTCTGATTTTTGCCCCGCGGGGGTCGGGTTCGGGGCCCCGAAACGGGGCGGGTTCAGGGACGGGTTTTGATTTCCCCCGCGGGGGCCCACAGGGCCCGAAATTTTGAGTCACAGAACATACAAATGTGGCCCAGCCCAACTAGAAACATAGATATATAAGCAAATATACAAACCCTAATCCCTCTGACCCACAGCCCCAACCCTCACACTCAGCCGCCGCCGCCCAATCACCCACCCTCACGACCTCACCTCTCTCTCTGTCTTTCTCTCTTTCTCTCTCTCTCTCTCTCTCTCTATGCCAAGTCAGTCGCCGGCCATGGCGAGGGCAACACCGTGCCCCGCGGCAGGCAGCACCGCGGCTCAGTGCCCCCGGCCCCGGCTGGTGGCCATGCGGCTCAGGCCCTTAGCGCCCCGCGGTGGCGGCCAGGGCACCACGGCGCCCCTGGCCCCGATGGGCGGCCATGCGGCCAGGGCAGCACGGCGCCCCGCGGCTGTCATGGGGGCTCGGCTTCGGCATCCTGCGGCAGCGCCCAGGGCGGCACTGGTGCCCCGCGGCGGCGCGGCGGGGGACAGGGCAGATGTGGCTCGACGAGGAAGTCGGATGGACAAGCGAACGGCAGAGTTCGCGGGTTCTGGGGAACCCGTCGGGTTTCGAGGACCCGTCGAGTTCGGGGGCGGGAGCAGATCTTCCCTTGTAATAGGATTCAGGGCAGGTTCAGGTTTTGTTCTCGGGTCTCGGGTGCGGGTCCGCGAACGCTGCACCTGCCCCGAACCCGCCCCGTTGCCATCCTTAGACAATAGAGGTCAACCACCACTAGGAGCTAGCCCGCACGCACAGCCTGTTGCCTGAGGAACTAGTGATTTGCGCGCGCCCCTGCGCTTGAGTAATGGTGGCAGTACTTAAAACGTTTAAAACAGCAATGCTGATACAAACTAAATATATCACAGGACTTATTTATTTTCACGATTCAGAGCACATTCGTATATTATGTACATAATTGTACATGAAAGTCTTGGTATATAAAACTTTATGATATAACCGAAAACCACCAGGAAAAAAAACATAGCCGATGGAAGAGACGGCCTGCTTTCCATCAATATGGATCAAACAAGAGACAATTCGATTGCTGAACTGATACTCCACGTACGGGTGCCGGTATTGATGTATTCTCCTGTAGTCCATTGGCTTTCAAATCAACAACCGCAGCACTCTTCTACACATGATTGCTAGGAACTGCATCCACGTAAGGTAAACTATCAAGAAATCAGAATATTATTAGCCAGGTAGACCATCTAGAGAATGATTTCTTCTTGCCTACCTCCCGTTGGTTGATAACCAGTTTCAAATTTGTAACCAAGATCTTCCTAAACATGAGCACCTTATCAGTCCATCTTCATAGAATAACTGCCACTGAAAGAAGCGCACATCAGTAGAGAAGATTTGGATATGGTATGGCAATAGTATCATTTCGAAATGAAATGACTCACGGAACATCCTGAAAACAAGATTTTTCATATGCATCTGTCAGGAAACGGACTAATGCCGAGAAAGAAAAGTAAGGGATAGCTAAAACGGGTACTGAATATTACATCAGATCGGAGGTTGTCCAAATAGCAGCTAAATTATGTCTTACATAATTATACATAAAAGTGCTGGGGCAGATAATAAACGATACATGGCCTGTGAGGCGGCCATTTTGTCTTACATAATTACACATAAAGATGCTAGGGGTAGATCATGGACGATACACGGGCTGAGAGGCAGCCTATAACAGCATGCTGGACAGGATACAAGCTATAGCAGCATATGGCTAGACAAAAGACCAACATAAGTGGTCACGGCCTGTAGGATTTGTCCGGCGTTGGCAGTTTCAGTGGAGGTGCCAGCTTCGATCTGACTCAACGGTAGTAGGGGGCGAGTAATCTGATAATTGGATGTGTAATCGTTAGTGTGTATCATGTCAATTGGAGTTTGTTGCTACAACATCAGAGATGTAGCTGCTTGTATACCTCGGGGCAGGTAAAACGGCTCATCGGAGGAAACGGTGAAGCAGGAAGAGCCGCTGTCTGACGCATGTCCATGGTACCTTGCACGCTCAAGCCTTGCATTGGCTGCAATCCGTCCAGAAGTATGATCAATGGACTTTTAGGAAACTAAAGTTAGCTTGTCATGGATGTTAACCTGCATACTGTCGAGCGTAGGCCTCCTCAAGCACCTCCCTATCGTAGCCAAGCTCTTCGGCTAATTTAAACAGGGAACAAAACAGGTAAATCTAAGTAGATAGAAAAGGCAATAAAGAAATGTGTTGTTTGTGGAATTGAATGCTGTTATATATGTATTGTTTGGGGAATTGAATGCTGTTATATATGTTCATCACCTGTGTCAAAATGCTCTTATCACACCACTCCACGTTAACATGTACTTGATATTTCTTAAGCAAGAAAGTGTTATATGGTACAACCTAGCCGTTGTCCAGCCTTGCGTTAGCTGTTAGAATATACCTCTTATTGTCTGGTCTTTTGTACACAGCAAAGCTATTATCTTCTACAAGGGTTTCACTCTTATATGATTTTGGGAATCTTTTAGAACATTTGCCATCTTTCATGCATGGACATGTTTCATGGTTTGGTCCACATGGACCATGCATCATATGTCCAGCAACCAAGGCATACAAAAGAGGGTCTTTCTGTGGGTCAAGGATCTCAGCACTTATGAATTCATCTATCAGTGCAGGTGTTGGATGTGAGGTGTCTCGAAGAAGCCACACAATAATATGAGCATGGGGAAGGCCACGTTTCTGGAACTCTGTCGTATGCATCACTGAACAGGGGAAAAAAGTTAACAAAAAACACATAAAAACCGAACAACACACCTCTGAACAATAACCACAACAACCAGCAAAAGGCAGCACACGTACCAGCACTAACAGGGCCAAAAAGAGCACCGCTACGTATGTCGTCGAGAAGCTCTTCAAGCTTCATGTTGTATACCCTGACCACTATATCCGCTCTATCCATTGGTTTCTGACCAGGCACTAAGGCATCAGAGATTTCTGTCCACTTTGGATTGCAGGTAAATGTCACGAAAAAGTCTGACGGGCCATACACTCTACAGATAGCAATTCCATCATAATAATTTTGGAGCATATAGCGCCTACCGCTAGTATGGGAAGCTGGCAGCACAGTTTTCTGGCCGATTTCGTTACCATCTACGCACCCCCGATCGACGGCATCAACTATGCCCTGCAAAGACTCTACGCGCAGTTTGGCTTGGTTCTTCATGATATACCAGAGTCTATTTTCATCTACACAGGCACGTGCATCAATTTTTGCCTACGTAGATAAGGCACCGTACCAAAAGAAAGGATTTGGCTGGTCTTCTCTATAATAGAAACAGTAGCGAAAGTAATCTTGCATCGTCATCTTGACATGAGCATTCTTGCCCCCCTTAGGAACACCACAGTAAGGAACACCAATCTGGAACCCACGTTCGCCATAAGGAAATAGAAGTGGATACTGCAAGGCCATGAAAGCAGGGTGCAAAGAAGAAATCTGTTGTAGCTGTCCGGATCTAGCCTGAACAACAATATCACGCTGAAAGGTATCCAAAGAGAAATCACCTACAATGAGCATTGCCAGTTGCTCGGTAGAGGGCAAATTATACCGGACAGGATCCCCCTCCCTTGCCCCAATAATTCTGACTACGAACTCTTCACCGTCATTGTCTTTTAGCCTATCCCTTGCCAATCTAAACTGCCTAGCCAACGGGTTGTGCACATCCAGCATCTCCAGCAACTGCCCAATAATGGCTGGATCTAGAGGATCAGAGGGACATTTATTCGGATGCAAAGCACGTATCCTACTTGTAACCTCATTAGCAGTGTCATACACATAGAGCTGAAGAAATTTTGGAGGCTAGCCATTTCCTGGAAGAAGAGATCCTATACGATGGTGTACCTGACCAGATATCTTGAACACGGAGGGGCCACGGCCATCATTCATGGATCTATCTATATTTGCACCCATCGATGTAAAATTAAATAGACAGTTATACTGGCGTATGTTCCTCAGGAAACGTTTGCATCTAGCATCACCATCAAATCTAGCCAAGGATGCAAGTGGTTCAGGATGTTCCCTAAAAGGGGGCAAACTAACTTTTCCAGCCTTGCAACAACTATTGTAGATGATCTTACCAGTTTTGACACTGGACTCTGACTTCACACACTCATGCAGCCAAAACATGGCGTGGCAATACCTACACTGATATGAGGGGGCTCCATAATCAGAGCGTCCATGATACGTAGCTATGCGACGACCAATGAGCGAAGCAAATCCACAGCAAGGAAACAACACCAAAAACACATAATTAGCGAATAGCACGAACACATGATCCAAGACATGGACAACAAGCACTCTAAATGCGAACGGAGCAAACCTTTTAATGCATCAATGTATTCCTGCGTGAAGCGACCACAGCTTAGACCAACATTGCTGCCATGAACCATGCCTAGGAGAGGATGTATGGGGCACAAGAGATTGGAATGTTTAAATGGAATTGTATATGGCACAGCGGACCAACTAATCACAGGGAATATGTAAATAGAGGAGCACCTGTAGCAACCAGTTTTTTCTGATCTAGATACTCTTCCTCTTTCGACGGCACTCGGCAGCCGAAAGCGTGGTTGGTATGTAGCACGCACCTTCGGCTGTGGCAAAGCAACAACTAAGCACGCAACAGACCTAGACCCATGCACTCCACTGCACGAAAAAACCATAACATAACCAGCACAGCATATCCTTTCTTTTCCTAGGACGTGTGCCATTGCCACCACGGGCGGGGCGCGACGAAGCTATGGATAGTAGGGAAAAAATTATTAAAGCTATGACAGTAAAACACATCACCAGGACGTGAGAAGCAAGAAACATGATAACATACAAGGCTCTGTCTCAGCAGCATGGACCATGGGCAATTTATCACCGGCACCACCTTGATACTCTGACAGGCAAGAAGTTAGGACAACCAAAAAAACTGCAAGCTACACATCCTCAAACAATCAGTACATTGCTAAATAAGCAGGCCTAGCAATGACACCTCCCTCATCAAGCATTCAAACTGCATAGCCAATCCCTCCCTCATCAAGCAGACGATTTGGTTTCTTCCAGTGTTTCATTTCAGATGTCTAGATCATGCAACTTTGCAGGCCTTTCAGAGTTATGCTCCATGAGTGCGCACATACATGTTGAGTTAGGGGAGGAGTTGAACTCTTAGCATCAATCTGGAGGTACAGATAGAGTAATAGATACTATCTGACATTTGGATACCAAATATGCATGCATATATTAATTGGCTACGTGTCACCTATTAGACATAAACAGGGGATTAACCACAGGATCATTAATCTAGTTAACGTGAACACCTCCCTCATCAAGCATTCAAACTGCATAGCCAATTCCTCCCGTTCTGTTAGCCTACCCACCATCCCTGCCGCCCTAGCAGCAGCACAAACGACTGCACCGGCAATCATCTTATACATAAGCACAGCAAACATGGCGCCATTGCGCACTCTATAGCACCATAGGCCACATCGACAGAGGCCAAAAAAAAAGGAAAAAAAGAAGAAAACACACAAACACGCACGGCGATAGCAGCCGGCGCGAACCAAATGCAGTCCAAAAAGTAAACGGGAAACGGTGAGCACATTAGAGGAAGATCCGCAACCAGAACCTCCTTCGGAGGCACGACATGTAGCAGGACAATTGGTAAGCAGTCATACCTACGCGAACGCGTTGAGTAGGCCGCGGCAGGCGTCCACCGTCACTGGTTCGTGGCACCTCCTGCACAGTTCCCTCATTCCCAATCTGCTTTCCAACACCTAGAAGCGAAGGTACCCGCTCGGCGCGGAGAAACAACAGATCAGGCGCCAGGGAAAAACCGAATCCAACCCAAAATCAAGAAAGGGGAGAGCGTGGGTGGTTACCTCTGCAAGGTCGCCAAACGGAACAGGTGCAGGAGCGGGAATGCGCCGGCGTGCTCTTTATCCGATCCGAGGTCACCCACCGCGCCACGAAAATAGGCCCACATCGCACACCTCCAACTCGTCCTCCCCAGCGCCTGCACCACCACTGATCCGCGGGCCCACACGGCACACCGGCCCACCAGTGCAGTGTCCTGGGTAGCCTCAGCGACTGCGCAGGAAGCGCGCCGCGTAGATGCACCGTCGGCCGGTTCACTGCAGGCGGGGCCAGCCCATCCGCCCAACAGCCGTTCGACAACGGAATCGAGGAGGACGGGCGCCGATTGACAGCACAACGGCGTCGATTGTCAGCGGCGCGGCCGGACAGCAGGTGCGCGTGCTTGAGAAAGCCGGAGGACGCGGCCTCCAATCCCTGTCCGCGCACGACCGGAACAGGACCCGGGCAGCACGCCGCGCCACTCCTATGCCCCCGGCGCGACCGCCTGTAAGCGATCAGGCGCCAGGGAAAAACCGAATCCAACCCAAAATCAAGAAAGGGGAGAGCGTGGGTGGTTACCTCCGCAAGGTCGCCAAACGGAACAGGAGCAGGAGCGGGAATGCGCCGGCGTGCTGTTTATCCGATCCGAGGTCACCCACCGCGCCGCGGAAATGGGCCCACATCGCACACCTCCAACTCGTCCACCCCAGCGCCTGCACCACCACTGTTCCGCGGGCCCACACGGCACACCGGCCCACCCGTGCAGTGTCCTGGGTAGCCTCGGCGACCGCGTATGAAGCGCGCCGCGTAGACGCACCGCCGGCCAGTTCACTGCAGGCGGGGCCAGCCCGTCCGCCCAATAGCCGTTCGACAACGGAATCGAGGAGGACGGGCGCCGATTGACAGCACAACGGCGTCGATTGTCAGCGGCGCAGCCGGACAGCAGGTGCGCGTGCGTGAGAAAGCCGGAGGACGCGGCCTCCAATCCCTGTCTGCGTACGACCGGAACAGGGCCCGGACAGCACGCCGCGCCACTCCTATGCCCCTGGCGCGACCGCCCGTAAGCGGCCCCCCACCCTTGTCGACGGACCCCACCCATGGCAGGCCTGCCTGGCAGCGGGGGGGGGGGGGGGGTGAGGGAGGTGCGTGTTGGCAGCGCCAACGCCTGCACGGCCGGAACAGGGCCCAGGCGGCAGGCCTCCACGACGCCCCGGCACTCGGACGGCGACGGCACCGGCGCGACGCCATCGGCGCGACCGCCCACGCCACCCGGCCCCACGAACGGCTGGCTCGCCTGGCAACGTCTAGCCGCGCGGGTGGCACTCCCAGCGCGGGTATGGCCGGAACAGGGGCCGCCCGATGGAGGATCCGGCGGCCAACAGTCGGCGCGGGTACGGCTGGAACAGGGGCCACCCGATGCCGGATCCGGCGGCCAACAGTGTCGCCGTCGACGTGTATAGGCCGAGGCCGTGTCCACTCCTGGCTTTCTCTTGTTTTTAGATTCGTTCCAACCAGCCCCGCCGCGAAATCCCTCCCTCCTCTGGCTGTAGCAATAGTGCAGAGGACTTGTGTTCACCAGGAGACCATGACAAGCAGACAACTAACTCTTGTAGCTGAATAACGAACAAATCTTTAACTTCTGAACGCGGGGATTAAATCTAATCTGATGATGAACTGTTTCCTAAAAGTAAGGCAAACATAACAACGGGAGGAAGAACTCAAGAACCCAGAATCCCTGCTCACTGAGAACTTTCCAGCTAATTAAAGAAGTGACAGGTTATATCGGCCTAACAGCCTCACTGACAAGGAGAAGAGCCCCATCATCAAATTAGAGTGGTTCTTGCAAATTGAAAACAAAATTCGCAGGCTCGTCGACGGATGCTATCAACACTTCTACACGCCCAGATAAACGCGAGGAGTTGAAAACTTGAAATCAGAGGGCACGCTCACGGGAATGACACGGGAGGCCCGCACATTCCAGACCATGATGACCTTTTCAGAATTCATGGCAAACAATCGTCACCAGGTAACTACATGCATGTTCAATAATATTGTCAACGTGATAATATCTCAGAAGCTTCATTGTTTGCGTGTGCACTTTGGAGCGACTCAGTGCTGGCCACCGGTCAGAGATCGAGGCCACCATGATCTTTTTTTTTTATAGAAAAGAGAATATATTAATATGTAAGCTTTGGCTGACCAATATTACAACAGTCTTCTTTATACAACCAACTCGATCCAACAGCTGAAATATAATAGTACTATATACTCTATTTCTAGGTTTGAATCGCGCTTTGCACTGATCTCTAATTTCTATCAAAAACAGTGCGCAGCCCCGTACTATATATACTATCCACTATGGATGAAAATGGTACGGATATTTATCCGACCGTCCGTTCGACCGAATCCATTTAGAGATGTTTAGATCTGTCCGTATTCGAGTCCGGATATTCAATATCCGATACCGTATCCGTATCCGAATATTCAAATCGTATATTTATGATGTCGACATCCAACCGTATCCTATCCGGCATGGCTGACACTATCCGTATTCGAATCCGAATCTGATTAGAAATATGAAAACAAATGTGATATCAGTGATATCCGTTCGTATCCGATCCGTTTTCATCCCTACTATCCACACCGACCGCGGAGAATCAGGACAAACCGTCCAATCCGCAAGCCCGCCCAATTCACACACCTTGCGACACGTCCCAACACATCGCTACTGCTCTTCCTCCCAGACTCCAAATACACGCATCACGCGCGACATGAAGACAACCCACCACGCACCAGCATATATACTTGACTCCTCATCGACGCAAGCTAGCAACCCCACCTCCAACACATCTACTCTACATATCGCACAACAAGCGAGCGCAGCAGCTAGCTCAGGCGCGCGCGCGCGAGATCGATGGAGAAGGAGGCGGCGGCGCAGGCGCAGGCGCAGGAGCAGGAGCAGTGGCATGGCGTGGTGGAGGCAACTCTGCCGTCGACGCCAGCGTCGGCGGCGTGGCCGCACATCGCGAGCTTCTGCGCGCTGCACCGGTACCTGCCGGCCATCGACGTGTGCGAGCTCGCGGAGGGGGAGGGCGGCCGGCCCGGCTGCGTCCGCTACGTGGGCTCCCTCACCGCGGCCGGGGAGGTCGGCAGCTGGGCGCGGGAGAAGCTGCTGGAGATCGACGGCGGCGCCCGCCGGCTCGCCTACGCCGTCGTCGGCAGCAGCATGGGGTTTGGCCGCTACGTCGCCACGATGAGCATCGTCGCCGCCGCCGCTGACCGCGAGGAGGAGGACGACGACGACGCGGGGTGCAGGCTGCTGTGGGCGTTCGAGTGTGACCCCGTGCCGGGGTGGACCCGGGACGGGCTCCTCGGATACCTCGACGCCGGCGTCAAGGCCATCGCCGCGCGGATCGAGGAAGCCCATGCCGCTGCTCACGCCGCCGCCAATGCCGGAGGAGACAACGTGGTCGTCGTCGCTGCCTGACAGCTCCTGCTCCCAGAGGAATCGATCGACAGTCGCCAGATGCCTTTCTGTATTGATTATTATTACGTAGTCAAACTAGTTAATGCATTGTTTAATCTCAATGATTGCCACTAGCTTGCTTGCTTGCTCGTTTGTCCCTCCCATCACTGTCGCGTCAGACTGTCAGCTGAATGAAGGAAATTAACGTGAAAGGGACTCCGTTGTTGGCTCCTGCTTGTTTTATTCTGGCGATGTGTGTCTGTAGCTCTTAGTACTCGGATGTGCAAGAGGCAGAAGATATTGTGATGAACATGGTTGAACATGATGCACCACGCATGTTCCAACCAAGTGTGAGGACTTAGGGGCCCTCCTCGTACGGCTCGACTCGCGCGATTGAAAGGTTTGGTTCAATCCGCTCAGCTCAGCTCAGGGCACGCGATGTGCCAATTCATTTGCGACTACCGGACCACGCGGAAAGCGGCTTGTTCGATTCTCATCGATGTGGAGCAATCCATTGATGGACTTGCGAATATGTTCCCTTCCAACTTGTTGCGCGTATTTTCCAGCCTACCAGGGAGTCCGAACAAACAAGTTACGGGGCAATTTATTCGTTGGCACGTGCCGAACCTCGGACTCGGAACTTGGAGCTCTGTTCGCTTTAACTTGTGC
Source organism: Eremochloa ophiuroides (assembly GCA_038502445.1). Classification (NCBI taxonomy): domain Eukaryota; kingdom Viridiplantae; phylum Streptophyta; class Magnoliopsida; order Poales; family Poaceae; genus Eremochloa; species Eremochloa ophiuroides. Next base: position 24,332,313 of record JAHLJS010000008.1, read on the forward strand.
TTATTTTGATTTCTTTTTAAACATAGTCTCTTCGTTCTAAAATAAGTGTTATTTTTGACTTTTTAAAATCGACGTTTGACCATAAGTTTTATTCAAAATTTTTGTAAAAATATAAAAATAAACAAAGCAAGATCACTATAACACAGCGTAGCTTTGCCGACACTCGTAACTGTCGGCAAAGGGTACCTTCTCCCCTTTGCCGACAGATAACCTCTCGCGAAAGGTTTTACCAACAATCTACAAACAGTCGCGGTAAAAGCAGTCGGCGAAACTTTTGCGAACAGTTAGATGCAAAAGTACTTCTAATAATGAATCATTTCATAATTAAATAATTATTTTTTACAAATTTTTGAATAGAACGAATAATTAAAAGGAGATAGTCAAAATCCTAAAACAACACTTATTTTGGTGCGGAGGGAGTAGAATAGTATTTTCTTCTCATAAAAAAATCAGCATAAGCCATTATAAGCTTTCAGTTTCATCTGCAGCGCTGTGTTTGGTAACATGGTCTTACCTTGCCGGCCGGCTGGCGTGACTATGGCTAGATTAAGCTCGGCTTGCACTGTGCAATCTCATTTGTTTGGTTCCATGTTCCTACTGAGCCTGGTCGAGTTAATATTGTATTTGGTAGAATATATAGATACATATATTTAGTCATCTTACATCTGGAATATGGTGGTGTTACCTCCCCTCTCTCTTGTTGGCATTACATCGACCATTTGGTAGGCAGTGACGAGGTAATGAGCAAGACGAGCACCATGGCGCGCCACTCATCACGTGGTCACCACGACACTGCCACCACACGGTGGTGGACGAGGAGGTGTCCAGGCCTGGGCAGTGGAGGAAAGCTCGCCGTTGGCGTAGGTGAGAGCCTTGAGCAACTTTTGCCTAGCCTGCTGTTAGTGGTGGTATACCGCCATGGTCTCCAGCACCGTCTCCCGGACCTACCGCCCCACCCGCGACACCATGGACGTCGCCATCGCGGTCATGGAGGAGCAGAGTCGCACGCAAGGGAAGGGATGCCACCACCTTGTTGTAGTTGACGTTGTTGTGCCGGTACTCCTGGCAAATAGCAGCAACAACAACGTCTCAATACTTGGCGGCACCAGTGAAGTAGGTGAGCATGCCGAGCAGCGCATTGATGTAGGTGGCGGGCTCAGTGCCTCGGTCATGCCGTATCTGTCATGGTCGTCGACGAACCCATCGTGCGCATCGGGCTCTCCGACGACAGCGCCCACCAACACGTTGGTGTCATGTGCCAACGAGTGCACGTGCACAAACTCCTGGTTGCATGATTCTCCCCGGGTGGTCGCGCACCAACGGCAGCAACACACGGCTATGGTGTAGCCGGCGCGGGTACCGGTCCCCAAACCCGACCATGAACCCGCAGGGTTCTTCCCCAGAATGTAGTCCACCTGCCGCTTCGCCAGCGCCAGCAGCTCTGCACTCCTCAAGGCTTCCAGCGCCGCCAAACGACAGCCTGGCATTTGTGGCGGTGGAGTACCCGCCCGGGCGATAGGTGAGAGGAGTCGGAAGGTGAGGGAAGGGGGTTAACTGTATCTCGGCCACGCAGCTGCCGGTGGAGCCGGGGCTATGAAAAAAATGGAGGGAGGTTTTGTTTTTATGGAACCTAGCCTAAGGTGCTTTGGATCTCATGCTATGCAGACTTTGAGGTTGGGCTAGGTGCATCATACAGGGTGGGCTGCAGCTGGGGAATTCGAGCCACCCTTCTGGCCTGCTACCAAACACACCTAAAAAATTCCAGAGAAGGAGGGCATAGATAAGGTAAGCAGCTGCATTTGTTGACAACAATTGGCACACTGAGAAACCTATATATTTATATATATATATATATATATATATATATATATATATATATATATATATATATATATATATGCAATGTTTGTCTGAAATAGTAGTTTATCTTGCATCAACTTTGTTTAATCGACGACGTTTCCGTTTAATGAGTCATTTATCATATTTAAACAGTCATTTAGCTCAAATAATGGCTAAACAATAGGTGGCGAACTATATGTCATTTAGTTAAACACAAGTACCATGTAAGTTATTGTTCTAGATAATTTAGATATTGATAGTTTGGTTTTAAGAAGTTTGTTTCTTATAAATACCAATTGTTGACGGTCGCTAACACCCTATTTTACCGTTAACATTTCACCCATAATCAAGGTAAAACCACATGAAAAGTAAAGAAATCACTTTAAAACTTACCTAGTTCCACGTGTCCTTGGAGAAATTTTGTGTATGCAGGAAAAATAGTGAAATTAGGCAAAACAAAGCATACCAAGACACCTCAGCACCTCAACTGCCACATGGGAGCCAGAGGGGGGCGCCCTCACTATGTATGGCGCCAAATTGGCATGCCACCTCACGGATCCGTGTGCCATCCTCCCAAATGGCCTGTGACACATTGAAACAACATCAACGGCTCAGATACAAGGCACGAGGATCCGATGGCCCTATCAACAGGGCGCCCGCCCTGTCCAAAGTGAGTGCCACGTCCACAATCCGAGGGAAGGTGTCCAGGAGTCATCCATACCATCAAATGAAGTCGGTTTTCATCCAACGGTGATCAAGTGATGTGCCATGGATTGAAAGACCCACATGTCATCCTCCCAGGGGTTGCAAACCGCCATTTCAGGGCACCAACCGATCTTGCAACCGCCTATGAGGAGGAAGGAGGGCCGCTGGATGCAAGGCGGTGCATCCAAGGGGGTGCCCGCCCCCCTAGGAGGGCGCCCGCCCTGCCACTTCGCGCCACCGACCTCTAGGACCACTACAAATACCCCTGAAGCACTCCTACACTATAAATTGGACTTAAATCCTCACTTGTAAGTCGAAACCACTAGAGAAACCACTAGAAGACCACTAGAATTCACTAGAGATTCAGCTCATAGTCAGTAGTAGCTCCTCTCTCTCTAGCGAAGCTCTGCTCTTAGGAATAGTGCTAGCTAGAGAAGAGTAGAGTGGTAGAGAGAAGTTGGGAGAAGGAGGAAGTTTGTGGAGGAGCCGGGTCTATCGGCGACCTCCTCTGTGGTGTTCTTCACTCTTATCAGTAATAAAGATCCCCTTCTTTATTTATTTATTTTAAGTAGCTGTATACCTGCTCATTACTTGGTTAGAGTGCTCTAATTCTTGAGCTCGAGTTAGAGTAGTAAGTTTTATAGATTAAGCGTGGTGCTTAGGCTATAGCTTACCCTTGAGTACAGCTAGGCCCACGGATAGTAGTGGTAGGTTCTAGGTGGTGACAGCCCTATAATCCTCTGGATTCCACCATGTTCGGCCTGGTTTTATCAGCGTAGGCTTTTGATACGTAAGGTGCCTAATCAGTCGAACCCCGGCGAGTTTAGGACTTTGCGCGTCCTGGGTATAGCAGTCTCTTTGGTATAACAATCATTTGATCTTTTACTGAGATAGAGTTCTCCCCTAAAACTCCAGAGCTACCTAGTGTGTTTCCATCTTAATTATACTTCATTGATTTATCCTTATTAAGGTTATTACCCCATTTATCTATATCTATATCCTTGACTATCAAATCCTTGAAATCACAAACCTCGCCTTCCTTTGGGAAAATATAAATTTGACACTGGTACTCCCAGGTAAAGTGCTACACGATAGTTCTGTGCGCTTGCAGAATCTCATCACCTATCTTATAGAGCTACCTATAGCATTTTTGGTACAGTTGTTAGAAATAACTTTATTCCTAGTAGCAACGTTAGAAGTGTCAACAACCACATACTTTGAGCATAGGGATTGACAACCCCAATGATTGTGTTGAGAAGTATTGTTACCACTGCTAGATGATAGATTTGGCTATACTCTTTTGATAGCGTTAGTAACTGTCAACAAGCATTTTTGGTGCCGTTGCCGGGGAAGACAACTGTTGAATTCCTTTGATTTGAGTCAAGTCTAGATAGTTATCCTTAGAATCACGAATATGGCCGAAAGGACCATCCGTGAATTCTCTGCACCTTCTGCTACTAATATAGCAACAGGCCCTGGTGTCATCGAGGTGAACACTCAGTTCGAGTTAAAGCCAAGCTAGCCTATTCTGTGGCAAAGCTCACGAGGATGCTAATGCACACCTCCAACACTTCTTGGAGATATGCAGCACCTTTACCATTAAAGGAGTAACCCCAGACGCAATTCGTTTGTGACTCTTTCCTTTCTCCTTGTTAGAAAAAGCTAAGCAATGGTTCTATCCGAACCAAAATGATGTGCACACATGGGAAAAGTGTTCCAACTCTTTCCTAGTGAAATTATTTCCTCTAGGCAAGACCAATGCTCTTCGCAATAAGATCTTTAGTTTCCAACAACAACCCGATGAATCGATTCCTGAGGCTTGGGAACGAATGTAAGAGTATGTCGCTGCCTGTCCACACCATGGTATGGAAGATTGGATTTTGATCCAAAACTTCTACTATGTATTAACCCCTCTTGATAGAAGCCATTAGATGCTGCTGCCGGTGGAGCATTCTTTTCTCTTAAAGTTTTAGATGCGAAGGCTTTGATCGAGAAGATGGTGTCTAATCAAGGATGAAACGAGGAAACGTCTGCAATTGCGCAAGCGAGGTATGCATTCTTTAAAGGAAGCTGACATGATTGCAGCTAAAGTGGACCTACTGGCCAAAAGGCTAGAAAATTGCGAGAGGAACCGTGCAAGCCATGGAGACTCACATGACGTGTGAAGTCTGTGGAGAAGTTGGCCATTCCGGACTCCATTGTCCTGAGACACATGAAGACCTCAACTTCATCAACAATGATAACAATTTTCGTTCTTCAAACCAAGGATGGACTCAGCGCTCCAATTCTCAAGGTAACACTTTCAATTCTTCGCAACGTTCAAACAACCAAGGTAATAACTACCCTTCTCTTAAAGATCTTGTCTATGATCATGGTAGAATGACTGATAGTATAAACAAGAAGCTCCATACTAATGATAGGATGCTAGATAGCATAAATGCAAATTGGATGATTTCTCTTCTGCAATTAAGAATCAACTTAGTTTCAATAAGATGCTTGAAACCCAATTAGCGCAACTAGCTGCTGCAATTCCATCTTTTGAAAAAGACAGAATACTAGGAAAGCCCGAAATAACCATGAAATCTGCTAATCTTGTTACTATTAGTTATAATGGCTATGAACTAGATGGATGGAATTTTCCAACTAAAAAAGGAGACCCTGAAACCCCTGTCATATCTTGCTCTATTCAATCTCGAAGGTTCCATAATGCTATATGTGATCTAGGATCTAGCATCAACATCATGTCTAAAGAACATTATAAAAAGCTATTTTGCACTGAACTAGTACCAACTTCTGCATATGTGCAATTAGCTGATCAAACAACTTGCTACATAGAAAGAGTACTTTGTGATGTTCTGGTAAAAGTAAGAAACAACTTTGTGCCTGTCGATTTCATGATTTTAGACATGGGTAATAGAGACAACTTACCCATCATTCTTGGCCGACCTTTCTTGAATACTGTGAATGCATGTATATTTGTTGCTAGTGGTAGCATGAATTTCTATATAAATGAGAAGAAAGAGAGATTTATTTTCTCTTGTGCACCGCACCATGCAACTAACATGCGGAAAAATAAGAGTCGATCCATGAGGAGGAGAAAACCAAGAATCTGGAGAAACAAGAAAGATAGAGATGCAGTTAAGAAGGAAGCATCATCTATAGCCTCTACACCAGACCCCGATACCGTCAAAGAAGGACAAGATGAGAAGAAGGCATCAGTCAAGGAAGAACCTCCTTCCGAGAAAGGACAACTATGGGAGTAAGTATTCTATCTCTCTCTTCAATTACTGCATTGGCATATTTTCCTTCTTCGTGCATTAAATCAATTAATTGTTAGAAGCATGTTTAAGTTTATGTCTTGCATTTAATAAAGACCATAATAAAAGAGAGATTAAAAATATATATAAAATAATCATAATAATAAAATAAAATAAAATATAAATTTGGTTCATCATAGTAGCAATAAAAAGCAAAGCCTAGTGATCATAATAAGATGCAAAAGAGGAAATAACCCGACCAAGAGGAGAATCCGATCATGAAGAAAAAGCTAGCTTGGGAGAGCCGTCATCCTCGCCAAGGTATGATTTCTAACCCCAGCTCTTTTTTCTTAATTACTGTGAGTTATAATATGAAAAGCAATTCTAAATTCTTGCATAACAATAAATAAATGAAAATAATGATAAGAAAAAAAGAATATGATATGTCTTTGTTGGAAATAATGAACAATTGTTCTATGATGATTTGCAAAATCTTGTTATACAATCCTTACTATGACAGTTTTGAGTGTGATCCTGTCTTAAGTCAAACACTTTTGTGGGTTGCACATGCTAATAACTTAAGTTATGCTCTTGTAAGATTGAAATTGGTATAAGTAGAACTTTTACCTGACCTAAGGAATGAGTGAGAACCAACTAGAGTTTTTGATTTATAAAATTCGAATTCTTGCTCACGGTTCCTTTATGGAGTTAAATACCTACTATCAAGCCATACATCCACAAACAACTAAAACCACCAAAAGAAAGAGCTCTTGTCTATTTTGAGCCTGCTTAGACCTTATTTGATCTAGGTAGAGAAACTAGTCATATTCTTTGATCAAGATCACTGTACACATTCCATCTACGTATTACTTCTACACTGGAAGTATACATCTATGCTCCATACAACAATTGAGACAACCAAGCACAATCAACTTTTGTCCTTTTGATAGATGGGAAGTGTAGGTTACTAAAAAAAAGAGAGCAAGTGCTCAAGGAAAACAAAAGAGGACAAATGTCCCATGGGCAGGTGCCCATATATCTATGCTTCAAAAAAAACTATGTATTCAGTAACCATGCTCTCCCCTGTATATGGCAAAGGAATAAATCTTAAGGAGCCCACCAAATAATTTATAGTTGCACTTCTTGATCATTTTATATGACTTGTTGCTCCCTGTGATCTAAGAGTCTAATCTTGCAATATATTCAGTTCAAGTATGCTTTAGCTCCAATCGTATAAACCCCACATAAGCTTAGGATAGACATGAAAAGCTCCTTTGACCTCTTGTGAGGCCCATCACACTAAGGACTGGTTGAGAGTACCATTAAAGGAACCAAAACAAGATTTTCTTTTTCAAAAGAATAAAAACTCTCTACTAAATGGTTTCACTCTACCAAAGTAAGGGATGAAGTATCTGCTTATCTATTCTATCTTGTTTTTGCATAACCCAAGGTGAAAAAGCTATAAGCCCCATATAGTTAAGACATAAGATGAATTTCTGAATCATGCTCAATACTAGAATAGTGTTGGTTTGTATGCAAGATCTTTGTGAAGTGTCCAAAATGTCAAATAATTGTAAATTGGCCAGAGGGAGGTAAGTTTTTTCCAGTAAAGAAGGAAGTAAGCTTTAATGCGAGTAGTTTCATAAAAATAAAAATAGAGTTCTAAATAAATTACTGACATGTACTATTTCTATGGATGTCAATTTAAAATACCTCTAATTGGACCATAATTAAATTACTCACCTATGCCATTATAAAATATGATCTTAAGTAACATGGTAAATTTTTATTTGAATTACTGTTGACGTTAATTATTGTATGATTTTACCCATCAACCAAACATGAAATAAGGGTATAAAAGTAAACACCACCATAGAATAGGGTTTTAACTGACAGAATTCCACATTTTTGGAGAATCAATGTTTTGCAGGGTGTTAATCAGAAAAGAACCAAAGAAGACCCACATGTCGGACTACTACATCGAATTCCGCCGCGATAGTGGATCAAGAACATTCTGGAGAACTCTAGAGACCACCCTGCAGAAGCGGGGCCCAGATGGCAGAGAGGGGAGGTCGGCCGATCTCCCCATAGGTTGGTCGACCTGTGGGGACGCCTGTCAGACTTCTGTTTCGTATGTCGGTTCCCTACCGCCATTGAGGATTAATCTGAGCCACTATCGTAAGTCGGTTTGATCCAAGGGCTGAGATTCATCGCTTCGGACTACATATATGACCCCAGATCCTCTAGGGCTTCATATCAATTCATATCTAGTTCTTAGCATCCAGAAACTAGAGCCAGAAAACCTTGATCATTAGAGCTTCACCATCTAGAGCATAGCTACATAGGTTTAGAAGTAGAAGGAGGCAAGTTCTACTTGAATTTCAGATCTTGTCTAAAGCGAGGCTTTCCGGAGCTATTGTAAGCTCTCTCTTGTATCTAATACCTCTTTTGACTACTTTAGATAAAGTTTTCTGATATTGTTCTACTATTGATTATGTTCTCAATTGTGCTATTCGTTGCTTATCTAGATTGTATACTTTGCATAGTTAGGATGCATTTATATTAAAACGTAGGATTGTACAGCTCTCATTCATTAGACGTCATGGATGGGTGACCAACAGCAATGTAAGCAGGGTGCTTAGATGTGGTTTATCTGCAATTGCACCCTATATTCTAGGTTCTGTGATAGATCGCTGTTGGCGGTCCTTATAGATCATTTTTAACCGCCAACTTATGCCTAAAGGGAGAGAAACTATCATACTTTAACACATAGACATATGCTATTAACAGAGTTCCACTTGTACCCCTAGTGTTTATGTTTTTACAGGATTTATGGTGAAACAAGTGGAAGTGCACAACACCAATTGGAAAGCGTAAAGGAGAAATGTGAATTCAGAGAATGCGCAACCAAGAATAACAAAGAAGCACACCTTTATTACAAATCTGGGCCCATTCGTAACCATAGGAGAGGTCTAGGCCCAGAGGAGAACCAACCACGCGAAGGCGGTGGCCAAACGGGCCCACCAGGGGACCGACCGGTCCCGGGGGCGGCCGCCCGCCTGGTGGGGCCTCTCGGGCCCAGTTTTCTTCTGGCGGTTGCAGGGCGGTTCCCCAAGGACGGTCCTACCTATGATCAACACAGATGGAAAGTGGAAACTGCCCTTTGGAGGTTGGTTTGGGTCCTTCCATGTGGGGATGATCCTTTTGCATAGAACCCCCTCCTCTCAAGCTATAAAAGGAGGCCTCCTCTCTACACCAATTCATCAATGGATTCACCAACACAAGAGGTCACAATGTAGAGAGGAAGATCAAGCTCCATTCCATTAGCTTATAGCTAATTTAGTATAGGGAGTGAGAGAGGGACAAGAGCTGGAGAAAGAGCGGAGTCGAAGCAGTTCTGCCTCTGGGTGGACGAAGTGCCGGGCTTGTCGGCTCTCGATCCAGCTTGTACCTCTACGATCGTCTTGCTACTTGAAGTAAGAAGTTCGTGTTCAACTTTGGTTTGATTCATTAAGCATGTTACTTTCATAAAGCTACTTGTTTGTGGGATCGTCGTTCGTCCTTTGGACGGATGCTCTAGTAAGAGGACTCCTGATAGAGACGGATGTTCCTGTACGCCGCTAGAGTAGTAGTCGCCTTCGTAGACGTGGTGTCTAGGTCGGAGTCTACCTTCGTATGTTGCGCGCGCCCACGGGCAGAGGGGTAGGTGGCAGGTGGTAACAGCCCTGTCCACCCGTACCAGCATCCCCCCATGTTCGGACGCGGAATAGCGCTGATACTGGTATGGCCTGGCAGACCAGGTGCGTCAGTGGGCCTGAAGCAAGCAAGTAGTGGGGAAGTTTACATCGCTTATATGCGTTTGACCTTAGAAGAACCTCTCTACCCAAGCTATCCCTTCCGTCTCTTCTGAGTAAACTAGTTTAAGAGACTAAGTACAAAGACCGTTCCTCTGGGAAATTACGATACCCTGAATACTTCCAGGTGAAGGCTACAACGGTACTTCCGTGCGCTTGCGGACTTTTCTGCTGACGCTAAGAAGCGCCAACAAGCTTTCTGGCGCCGTTGCCGGGGAACGGTTGTTGTATTTATCTCTGAACCTAGTTCACCCATGTATCCTTGTGTTTTATCAAAAAAATCATTTATCTTTTCTTTTTATAAAAACAAAATATTCTTTTTTATCCGATCCCTTCACCATGAAGCCAGCTCCAAATTCAAAATTCTTCTACTTCAAAGGGGGAGTTCTTTGAACCACATTCTTTTTTAAAACCAAAATTTCCATCCAGTTGTGAACTCCACCCGAGATTCAAAGCTATGGTTCGGGCAAAACCCTTATTTGGTCATGACAATGAAAATTCTTTTGACCATTTGCAAAAATTCGAGGAATTGTGTTCATGCCTAAGCATTCCTGACATGACACAAGAAATTCTTAAGTGGAAGTTGTTTCTGTTCTCCCTCAACGGGAGGCAAAACAATAGTACACTGATGCCGTAGAAAGTACGAATGGACAATGGGATGAACTTAAGATCAAGTTTTATCTTGCATTCTTACCCATATCTCGTATCACCGCTCTACCAAGGGCAAACCTTGACTTTGAGCAAAATGAGAAGGAGTCCATAGGTACAGCCTAGGCTAGGTTTACAATGTTTATACATGCTGACCTAGACTTGTCTTTATCCGATAATGTGCTTTTGCATATCCATTGTTCGGATCTAGACATAGATGCTGCCCTATGCTTTGACATAACCGTTGTAGGGCCGTTTTCATAAAAACCATGATGGAATAGAGGAAAATCCTTGTTTACATCCTAGAGAAGCACGCTTCTCCCGTCATCGTACCCAAACCCTTCCATACAAGGGCATGTCAAGTTCTGAAGAGCCCTCAGCAGCCAAATCCTTTCCCTTGCCACCCTTCGATTCGTCTGTTGAGCCCTCGCCCAAACCACAAACACCGAAGGAAGGAATGTTTTATCCTTCGGAGTTCGCTATCAAAATTCGAGGATTATGGAAGAACTTCGAAACATTTCTTGGCATAAAATTCTGACATTTCTTAGGAAGTCTCCCCTAATGCGGAGTCATCGAAAGTACGGTTGTTGCTTGTTGGAAGTGAAACGTTCTTCTGAAGAAATTCAGATTCTTTCACCTCCCACAACCATGTCTTGCTCATTAAAGGGGACTTCCGTGAAAGCCCTACACAACCTCATAGTTGGGACTACTTTCATTCCAGCGAAAACCCTTTTAGGGCGATATGCCGCTAGTCCCGACCGACAAACTTTTCAGAAGTCCAGCCGGACTCATCTTTGAGTTTTGTGGGATTGTTAGGGTTGTGCCTTTGGAAATTAATGAAACCGAAGTTTCTTATACTTCCTCATCTATGCCATCCTCAATTTTAATCTTCTCATAGGCCACCCTCTTGAAAATCTCATTTATATAAAAAAAAGAAGGGAGCCCCGATGAGAATTTTGAAAGTTTTGCTTCTGCCAGCCATAGCACTTGCTCGAAAACCTAAAGGCGAAGCAAAGCTACTTGTTCGAGTATGCGAATCCTTCTCTTGCGCCCTTGCTTGAACAAGATGCATGTCCCTCCGGCCATCAAGAACATTGTTCTCGATAATGGTCAAGGTTTAGTGATCATCCTCCATGATATATCTTTTGAGAAGGAAAACTTCCATGCCACGGACATGCCCGAAGCAACAACTCTAGAGCCAAGAAGGGGCCCGCTAACAAGCATGGTTTTTAGGTCCCTCACGTTTCATGCTCAAGGTCTCTAGAGTTTGTTTCGCTTCGAACCACCTGCTTCTACGAGGATCTCGCAACCATCTCTTGATTCTAGTTGTTTAACTTTTTGAGAGAATGATTGTGAATGCTTATGTTTATCATGAACATTGCAAATCCCGTAGTAGTACGATGGTGCGTACCTTGCAGCTTGAATTTTAATATCTATGATTGGTGGTAAAGCTGGGAACTACACCACCATTGATTGCTGCAAGAAAAAGTTCCCACAGTCAAGATTAAGACCATAACTTAAGCACTGCCGGGAGATACCCTGGATTATCCTTAAAATAATATATATTTTTTATTATTATTACTATTGTTATTTTCAAAATATATATATATCTTCTTTGAATGGTGAGGGCATGTTGTCAAGTTAGTATGGACCTTCGGGTATGTCGCTAACCATTTCAGGAAAGATTAAGAAGAACTCGGGTCATATGATGCTTGACGACATGGAACGACATCAACTACAAAAGCTTGATGCACTCCTAGGTAATGGAACACACTCGTAAGAAGGCCCTAACTCTGCACTTGACTTTTATGCAAAAATCCAAGTGTGAGGGAGGACGGTGAGAAACCCAAGTTCCATGCACACCAAAGGGTCATTAAAAAAATGATGATGAAGATGTCAGCCTCGCCTTAAAAAAAAGAGAAGAAAAAATGAATGAAAGAAAAAAATAAGAGAGATGAGGGAGACTAAAAAAGAAGAAGAAAGAAAACTACGAAAAAAAGAAAAAAAGATTGGGAGTCTCCCTCTTCTGAACCTTTGCTAGTATCATCAAGGCCCATGGCCCATGCGCATTGATGTGTGTGTGGCCTGGCTTCAGAGATCACCTGAGCAGAACCATCATGCTAGCCGCAACAACAACTTCAACGCCTCATATATATATGTTACCGGTACATATACTCAGGTATGCGAAGATAAATAAATGTTCACCAACTTCTTATAACTGTCTTCATTTGATCAATGAACTTTGAGTTGTTGACATAATCAATGAAAGTAATCTGATATGGAGATAAACCAAGGCATATCTTTCTCTGCATCTTTATCTTGGGCTTGTTTATAAAAAGTTGAGTGAACAAGATTTCAATAAAACTAATAAAGAAATAATAATAAAATCTTTCTTGCTCTCTCGTCTTATGGCCAATAGAGTCCTTGCTTGTTGTTGTTGCTCTTGTTTTGTTTTCTTTTTATCAAAATAAAGCAGGTACAAGAATAAGTGTGAGGGAGATCTCTCAAGCATACCTAACACACCTTCAATATCTCCCCTGCACGTTGCACAACACCGAGTGAGTCATCACGCAACCAGGACAGGACACATGACTTGCATAAACCTCCTTCATCTTCAACGATGGTTTGTGCAACACCTCTCTCACTCCTTTGACCAACCATGACTCCATGAATATCTTGGATCACACTTTGTTTAAAGATTCTAAAAAAAAGACACAACAAAGGGGAGTCATGGTCGCAATATTCCTTTTAGTTAGAAGCTTGCATGAGTTGTTCCTCCTACATTTGTCGTGTAAGCGAGTCACTAATATGCAGGAGTTACCAATAAACGACTTGCTACACGACGACATGCTACTAAAAGTGATGGACTCCAACCCACGCCTTGGTAGTCACCTGAGATGGAAACCGAGCCACCACAGTGACAACTCTGATGCTTCATCCATACATGCTGTTGGTACACACATTCAGGTATGTCAAGGTAATGTTGACCAACTCATTCACTCATATTTGTCTCCATGAAAATATAATATCATGCTCTTCCTCTGTTCATGCCATATTCTCTGAGTTTGGGTGCATTCACATGAGTACACTTGTGGTACATCCATAGGCTTTTTAATTTAAGCATGGTGCTTAGGTTAAATTAGCCTTCTTTAATCAAAATTATGACATGGTGTTGCATTTTGATTATTGAACTTTGAGTTGTTATCATGAATAATGGAAGAAATTCATGTTGGAGATGAAGCAAGGCATGCCTTTCTTTGCTCTCTTATCCTAGCCTTGTTTGAGTTTGAATAGATTGGCTGAGCAAACTTCTGACTAGGTTCCTTTGTTCAAAAATCTATCTCCGTTGAATGACTCTTGGTTATCCTTATTTCCTTTCTCTATGCTAGTAAGTTTCGGTTTGGAAGTGTTGGGCTTACATCTTTCTAACTAAGCACAGTGTTTAGTTTGAAGCTAGGATGTGAGATCATGCCTCTATAGGATTTTTAATGTAAGCATGGTGCTTAGATTCTTAAGCCTACATGGACAAATTAGACGTGGTGTCTAGTTTGATCTTGGAACCAAAGCTGCTAGTATAGATTTTGGTTAATCTTATGGACTAACCCCTTGCAGAAATTTATCAACTCCATGAGGGTAAGTCTTTGAGATGACAGCAGAGACAAGTATTTTTTAGGTGAACCTTGAAAAGAAAAAAAAATATAATGATAAATAAAATCTTGAGGAAAAAGAGTAATTTATCTTTCAATCCCAAGTTTTGTTGTCTTGTTATCTCAATACCACCATAAAAACAAGCTTGGGGGGAGCTTCCTAGCACGCTCAAGAGAGGCCATGAACTGCACATCAAGCTGAGGCACCACCAATTAGCGACACCCCCAGGTGAAACACATTGGTAAGTCAAAATCAAGCTTGGGGGAGGGCTCCCACAAAGGTAACTTGTATCTCATATTTTTTTTAAATTCTCCAACTTAAAAAGGTGAGATATGTTCTCCTCTCTCATATGTGTTAAGATGTGTTAGTTTCTACCCTTGTTGAAATGATGAACAGTTGCTCTGTCTTATGTTTCACCTGTACCCATTTTATAATCGAGCTTTCTCTAAGGTTTGGGTTTATTAGCTAAAAATGTCTCATCCTAAAAACTTGGACTAATGGGTTGCACATGCTTAATCTTGTCTAAGTTATTGCCTGATATGATATGGTGACATAGGCTGTGCTATGACTTTGTTCTAAGCAAAACTTGACATGCGGAGTTTTATTTTTGAAAACTTTCAAAAACAAAAGTTCCTCAATAATTATGAAATACCTACTAAAGCCATATTGCATGTTTAAATAATGCAAACCCTTTAGTCATATGCTGCTTGAGGAACATTGAGTTAGGTCAAATTGTTGTGACCTAAGTGAGATTATGGTCATGCACCCTTGATTGAGATTCACATGCACCCACCAGATAAAGCCAACTCTCACCCCGAGAGTTGCGCACAACATGCACCCATCCATCCACCAAAAATATGCCAACTCTTACCCTGAGAGTTGCGCACTCTTCAACCAAATAAAAATGCCGACTCTTACCTTGAGAGCCGTGCATTTGTTATCCACCAAATAAAAATGCCGACTCTTACCCTGAGAAGCCGCGCATTCATTTTTCACCATATAATTACTCCTCGCAATTATATGGCTAAAAGGCCCCATTTGTTTCAACATAATAGCAGGGTGGATAGCATGCTGATTTATTCAAATTACGGTGGAAAACTTTGTTATAAACTTGGTACATTTGAAATATGATTGACATTGTAGCAACTCCTGATCAACAACCATACTTAGCTATTTGCTCGGGGCGAGCAAAGGTTAAGCTTGGGGGTCTTGCTGGCGGTCCTTATAGATCATTTTTAACCGCCAACTTATGCCTAAAGGGAGAGAACCTATCATACTTTAACACATAGACATATGCTATTAACAGAGTTCCACTTGTACCCCTAGTGTTTATGTTTTTGCAGGATTTATGGTGAAACAAGTGGAAGTGCACAACACCAATTGGAAAGCGTAAAGGAGAAATGTGAATTCAGAGAATGCGCAACCAAGAATAACAAAGAAGCCCACCTTTATTACAAATCTGGGCCCATTCGTAACCATAGGAGAGGTCTAGGCCCAGAGGAGAACCAACCACGCGAAGGCGGTGGCCAAACGAGCCCACCAGGGGACCGATCGGTCCCGGGGGCGGCCGCCCCCTGGTGGGGCCTCTCGGGCCTAGTTTTCTTCTGGCGGTTGCAGGGCGGTTCCCCAAGGACGGTCCCACCTACGATCAACATAGATGGAAATTGGAAACCGCCCTTTGGAGGTCGGTTTGGGTCCTTCCATGTGGGGATGACCCTTTTGCATAGAACCCCCTCCTCTCAAGCTATAAAAGGAGGCCTCCTCTCTACACATATTCATCAATGGATTCACCAACACAAGAGGTCACAATGTAGAGAGGAAGATCAAGCTCCATTCTATTAGCTTATAGCTAATTTAGTATAGGGAGTGAGAGAGGGACAAGAGTTGGAGAAAGAGCGGAGTCGAAGCAGTTCTGCCTCCGGGTGGACGAAGTGCTGGGCTTGTCAGCTCTCGATCCAACTTGTACCTCTACGATCGTCTTGCTATTTGAAGTAAGAAGTTCGTGTTCAACTTTGGTTTGATTCATTAAGCATGTTACTTTCATAAAACTACTTGTTTGTGGGATCGTCGTTCGTCCTTTGGACAGATGCTCTAGTAAGAGGACTCCTGATAGAGACAGATATTCCTGTACGCCGCTAGAGTAGTAGTCGCCTTCGTAGACGTGGTGTCTAGGTCGGAGTCTACCTTCGTATGTTGCGTGCGCCCATGGGCAGATGGGGTAGGTGGCAGGTGGTGACAGCCCTGTCCACTCGTACCAGCATCCCCCCACGTTCGGACACGGAATAGCGCTGATACTGGTATCGCCTGGCAGATAGGTGCATCAGTGGGCCTGAAGCAAGTAAGTAGTGGGGAAGTTTCCATCGCTTATATACAGTTTGACCTTAGAAGAACCTCTCTACCCAAGCTATCCCGTCCGTCTCTTCTGAGTAAACTAGTTTAAGAGACTAAGTACAAAGACCGTTCCTCTGGAAAATTACGATACCCTGAATACTTCCGGGTGAAGGCTACAATGGTACTTCCGTGCGCTTGCGGACTTTTCTGTTAACGCTAAGAAGCGCCAACAATCGCAGATGTGACACTCCCATTGAGTCCTTTGTAGTCCACACCTCGAATATTGGGAGAGTAGAAAGTTATTATTACTATAGAAGGCTGGCTATGTTCTTGATCTTCCTTAGTAATATTCCCTTACGTATGAGTATAAGGTATCTTTGCCATGATTGCTAGTATAATTGCACCAATATAATATGTCTTTGATAGTATAGTTAGAATGACTTAGAAATATTCTTATGCTTCTGCCTAATCCATGCTAGTGTCTAGATAGGAAGTTCTTTAAGTGATTATATTATTATATATGGATTGATCATTATGCTTTACCACTCATATCATTATTACTATTGTGACATAAGCCCCTGCTTGGAGTAAGTAGTTCATACATGGTTATTTCCATATTTGCATGTGCATATGACAACTATCTATCTAGCACCCTTTATTGTCAAGCCCTTCCCAGTGGTAAAAATATAAATCGAACAACCCTATGATACTCTTGGGTAAAATGCTGCAATGATGTATATTTTATCTGTGCGCTTGCGGATATAATATAATTATTTCAGTCACTTGCTAGAGGAAGTCCATGAGATCTTTTAGATTCATGCTAGGGATGACAACCTAGTTATATCTGAGAGATAGAGGTTAAGAGTTCAAGTGATCTGTGGATAAACCAAGTGGCAAGTTAATTTATTACATCTAACATTTCTAGCAGTCATTATTGGGGATAGAGTTTATCTCTGTTTCTAGTTGTGACGTTAAGAAATGCCAATAAGCATATTTGGCGCCATTGCCGAGGAAGGTTGATTTGGCTTACATAAGAAGTAGATAACTCATTTGCACCACACCAATATGTCAAGAAACCATATAAACCTTACTCAAACAGGCTCACCCTGTCGTTGTTTATTCTTGTGTAGCTTATGCAGGGTGATGTATGAACGGATGTGTTCTGGCCAGAAGAAATCCGAACGAGAAGAAGTTTGACACCATAGTTTGAGGCCATGGCCAACAAAAGTCTTCGCGAGTTCTCTGCTCCAACCACTGCTGACATCCGTACTAAACCACCTACTGATGTTGGAGACAATGGATTTGAGCTTAAGCCTACACTTATCAACATTGTGCAAGCTAGTCAGTTTTGTGGAAAGGCACATGAGGACGCGAGTGCACACCTACAACACTTTCTGGAGATATGCAACACTTTCACCATCAAGGGAGTAACTAGAGATGGTATTTTGCTCCGCCTATTTCCATTCTCACTGTTGGGAAGAGCAAAACAGTGGTTCTATGCAAAGAAAGACAAGAACACTACATGGGATATCTGCTCCACTGCCTTTCTAGCAAAATTTTTCCTTGTGGGCAAAATTAATGCTCTGAGAGGGAAGATCATAGGTTTTCAGTAACAGCATGATGAATATGTCCCGGACGCATAGGAACGCTTTCAAGATTACATTTCAGAATATCCTCACCATGGGATGGAGAATTGGTTGCTTATGCAAACCTTCTACCATGGGTTGACTACCAACACTGTGAGACAATGGATGCTGTGCTGGAGGTGCTTTTTTGTTACTCACCATCGTGCAAGCTACTACTCTTGTTGAGAAGATGGCATCCAACCAGAGTTGGAATGAAGAAACGAGCTCCACGTCACAAGAGAGGAAGAATGCACTAGCTCAAGGAGACTGACATGATTTCTGCTAAGATGGACTTGCTGATGAAAAAGCTTGATGAACGAGTGAGTGATAAGAGAGAGGTCAAGAACATTCATGATGCATGCATGCCATGTGAAGAATGTGGAGGTACTGGCCACTCAGGCCACAGCGGTCCAGAGATTTAGGACGATGTGAACTACGTCAGCAACAACAACAACTACTGTCCTCAGAATCAGAATTGGAATCAGAACCAAGGTTGGAATTAACAACAGAGGCCCAACTACCAAGATAATTGCTCAAGTAATTACCAAGGTAACAACTTCAACACACCCTTGATAGATTTAGTTTCTGGCCAGACCAAACTGCTAGATTAGATATCCAAAAAGCTAGTCTTCAATGGCAAGTTGCTAGAGACCATTAATGACTAGGATAGATGGTTTTGCCTCTGCTATTAAGAACCAGCTCAACTTCAATAAAATACTAGAATCTCAAATAGCTCAGCTGGACATCTTCTATCCATCCAGCCAATGAAGAAAAGATCCCAGGCCAGTCAGAAGAAATAGAAACTACAAATCTGGTGGACATATTCAATGCAAGATGGTACCATATAGACCATCGGTCCAAGGGATGGAATGATGACTCTTATGCCAGAGAAGAAGGGAGACCTAGGAAGACCTGTCATACCCATAGCTATTGGTCAAGACGTCTTCGAAGAAGCAATCTATGACTTTGGTGCAAGCAGTCAACATTATGCCCAAGGTGATTATTGATGTTCATTAAGCTCTAAATATAACCATAAACTATTGCATAAAAAGATATAAAATAAATTACAAACAATAGTTGTAGGGTTTGATAAGTTCCACGAGTTTTGCTTTCTCCTGATGTTTTGTAGGAATATTTAATTTTGCACCAAATAAAAGTATCTTAAAAGGTTAATTGGAGTACACCATTGCGTAGATCTCATCGTGCTGATCGAAACAGGATAAATTACTTGCTATATTTGGAGCTCGGTGTAAAAAGATATGAATTTTGAAAAATCAATATATATGGGCCCCACAACATAGTACCATGCAACCACTCTGGTGCTGCCACGTGGTGCATGAGGCATTGAGCGGCACAGACGGCGGCAGATGTTGGTCTGGCGGGACCCATGCGCAGGCGTTGCCTTCCCATGGGGGAGCAGACGATTGGACCGGCCAATGGTGGTCCGACACGTGGCGGGCGTGCGCATGCGCGAGAGCTGCTCGGCTCAGTGGGCCGATCTAGCAAGGCGACGTGGCAGGCCAGGAGAGGAACAGAGGCAGTCCGCTTGGCCCAGATCGATGTGAACTAGCCAAGCCGCCTGGCTTGGTCACCCAGAAGGCTTTAGAATTCTCTAGAAAAACTGCAAACGCGCGGTTTCTTCGGTTTGGCTCTGGTTCGGGGGTCAAATGACCAGGTTCTTCTCAGGTTTTCTATGCATGTCATTTGGGGACTTCCTTGGCGACCAAGTAACATCATCCACTGTCATGTACAAGGTCTATTTGATCCGACGGTGCACATAAAATGAGACGCGGATCGATGACGTGGCAGTTCCTTGGCCCCTACTCCATCCATGACTATATAAGGACGCCCCAGGCCCCTCCAGAAGATGCACCTCTACATCCCCTAGGGTTTAAACCTTCATAATTTCATCTCCATTGTAGTAGTGTCCCTCTAGATGATTATCATCTAGTGTGAAGTAATTAGAAAATAGGGAGAGAGAAGAGGAGAGAGCCACGAGGGGAGCAGGATCTGTCGGATCTTCCTCGATTTTGTACAACTACGGATCTGGTTCATCTTCAACTAAGCTCCAGGTTCTTCAATTACTAATCTTAAGTGCTCTTTTACTTAATTGCATTATTTACTTTAAGTCATTTATTAGATTCTCGCTTGCATCAAGTGCTCTAGTCTTTGCAAAGAGTAGTAATTAATAGATTAGACATGGTGTTTAGTCTTGCAATTACCCAGAATTGCACCTAGCCCTATGTATAGTTGTGGTAGCCCCAGGTGGTGACAGCCCTGACGGCCGATGTATTCCACCACGTTCGGGTTAGAGTTTGTAGGACCGTAGTCAGAACTTCCTATTCCCATTCTCATCTCGGTCAGAGGCTAGTGTTTTGATGTCCCAAAATAAATAAACTTATAGTAACCTTGATTCCTAGATCATCTAGAGAACTTAGGAAATCTTCTCTCTCTCTCTCTCTCTCCCTTTCCCTACAAAAACATATATATTTATCCTTGGGCGATCTTGAGACGTAATTAGTACATTTCGCGTTCCCTGTGGAAATCGATACCCTTGAATACTCTCGGGTGAAAGCTACAGCGGTATCCGTGCAGTTACGGATTAATCTGTTTGCGTTAGGAAACGTCATCAAGATTTCTGGCGCCGTTGCTAGGGAATGGTAGCTGTGCTAGTTAAAAAACCAAGTTCGTCCATTTTTTACCACCATTTTACCACATGGATTCAACTCCTATATATAAACTTTCCGCTCCAAAGGGAGAGTTGTTGCAGCCTCCACCATCATCACATCCTATACTCATAGAAGGCTATGAGCTTCGCCTTGCTTTCATAGCCATGGTTCAGGGAGCAACATTTCTCTGGAGAAGATGGCGAAAATCCATACATCCACCTACGGAAATTTGATGCAACTGTGTTCATGCTTGAACATTCTAGGAATGACACATGAGACCTTAAAATGGAAATTGTTTCCATTCTCTCTTTCTGAGAGGGCAAAACAGTGGTATACTCATATAGTTAGAAGTGTAGATGGAGACTAGGATGAACTTCGAGACAAATTTTGTCTTTCTTTCTTCAGTATTTCTATGATTATCACTCTTCCTTTAGAAAATCTTTCTTTTCAACAAAAAGAGAAGGAAACTTTAGGAGCAACCTGGGCATGATTTTCAATGTTTGATCACTTCTGGCCTAGATTTTTCTATGCCTGACCATGTTCATCTGCAACACTTCCATTATGGCCTTAGCAAAGAAGCTGCCCTTTTTCTCGATGTCTCTTCTGGAGGATCATTCTCATAAGACCGTTAGTGAAGGAAAAGCTATCCTTGATAAAATCCTTAAAAATACCCTCCTACACTAGCGTCTATGATGAATTCCCCAAAGAAGAAGTCAAGCCAAGCCCCAAACCAAATGAGGAGGAACACGCAGGACAATTAGAAACTCCAATTGATTCATCTCATGATTTGGTTGTTGAAAAATCTCCCAATAAGGGAACACTAAACAAACTAGAGGATGATGAGCCATCTCCTTTAGAGTTTCCCTTTGAATTTGAGGAAGATATATTTGAACATTATTGAAATACCTCGAATTTGCCTCTCCAAGCAAGACCTCTGGCACAGACCACACCATCTGAGCAAGAAGAAGAATTGGCCCACGTAGAACACATCAAAAGCCTATCGTCAATCATGAGTTATGAATGGCTAAGGGAAGCAGAGTTATCTCCTGAGGTAGCTCAAATCATCTCCCCTTAAGGCATTCTTTTGTGCCAAGTTAAAGGGTCCGTTAGGAACATCCATTATAATTCATCCGTCAGGAGAAACTTCAGTTTCGATGGCATTAGCTGATACTCTTTACCTCGACGCTCCCTTAACACCATAAAGAAAACTTCTACAAAGTCCATCAGGATTCATTCTTGAAAGCCAGGGGGTCTTAAGGGTTATTCCTATCACTATCAAGAACTCTAGGATATATTTAGATTTTCAAATCTTTGATATCTCAGAGATTACTCTCTTGATTGGCATACCAATCATGAGACTGCTACAGGAAAAACCACTATGAGTAAGGCTGGAAATTCAACTATTGACTTCTTCTTGCCCAATCCATTAACACAATTGTGGAGCCCAAACCTAAACAAGACCCCATGGAGGAAGTTATGATGGCGTGACTAAACAATGCTACATAATCCACTTGTATAAGCTATGTCTTGAATGAAAATTTTGTTTACCACTATCTTGGACATGTCTTAATCTTTACGTACCCTTCTTTCTAACCTTTACTCAAGGACGAGTAAAAACTTAAGTGTGGGGGGTCTTGTTGACGATATTATCACCTGTTTTCTATCATCACGTCAACAAAACACTCTTTTTGGGAAAGAAACAAGCAAACATATAGTTACTTAGATATCAATAACTTGGTTCCACATGTACATGTCATTATTTGCTTGCAGGTACTCAGAACAGGTACTTTCAGGGTCCAAAAGCTTAAGATGAAGACATTAAGCAAATCAAAATATGACAAAGTGATCACAATCATCAATATCTTGGCTCCGTGAACAAGTGGACCCCTGGGGCCCACAAGACATGGGTCGGCCGACCCATGCTTGGCCACCCCAGGGGCATGCCAATGAGGCATGATTCAGTACAAATTCATTTCTACCCTCAGATCACCTATGTGCTTTCAATCAACGGTGGAAGATCAAAGTGCATGGATTCATGAGCCCACAACAAAGGAACTGACGTGACAACAAAATAACCAACACTTGGACGATGCTCTATGACATGTGGGGAACAAGGACATGGGTCCCACCTGCCATAGGGGGGTCGGCCGACCCCCTCCTTGTGTCCCCTCTTCGGCCACCGACTTCAAGCATGAATACATGCAAGGTGGTTAATCCAAGTCATCCAAATCAAGTCGGTTCAAGGTGGGTAGATCCAAGGGTGGAGATGGAGAAGCACACGGATCACTGATGTGGCACTACCCTGATCTCCCCTATAAATACCCCCTAGTCCTTCACTCTATTCATGAGTGTATCATAGGAAGAAAGACTACTTTGGTTGCTTTAGTGTTAGAATAGAGGGAAGAGAGTGAGGCAAGTCTTAGGAGAAAGGCCCGGGGCTGTCGGGACTCTTCTCTAAGGTCTTCCGCGGCGGATGCAACTCTTCGATTAAGTTTTACATCTGAGTCCTTCTAAGTATTTGACATTCTTGTTCTGGTACTATAAGTATATACTTGCTTTACTTGTACGTTGCTTTACTTAGTGAAGTGCCCTAGTCTCTTGCAAGGATTAGAGTAATAAGTGTAGTGTAGACGTGGTGTCTAGGCTATATCTTACCAGTGTAGGCTGCTTGTCGCACAGATTGTTTGTGGGTGCCAGCAAGTGCAGACAGGCCTTGTCTGGTCTTAGTATCCCACCACGTGCGTAAGACAAGTTATTAAAATGGCAGGGCATCAATACAACCGCATAGTCACCTCTGGTAGGAGTTTTATCTCCTACGGTTTTGTGTATCGCCTCTTGTAAAGGGAGGAGTGTTGGCGTTTCTTAGCGTCACTACCAGGAAAGTGTCATTTTATTTTTAGTTTATGACGGGTAAGTCTAGCTGAGTACATTCGAGTACTCAGGGTTTATCCCACCATGTTGCAGGTGAAGGCGTAGGCCTGCAGATGATGGTGTATAAGCGCCGGTGGGCTCGACCTTCTATTAAGTTATCTCATCTATGCTTTGATGGAAGGATTGTCACTTATACTAGTAATGTATTTCGAAAATTATGGTTATGTATCATGTTAAAGCTAGTTTATGTCCAAATCGGTCTTGATCAAATTATTGTATTATTATTATTTGTGAACCCCTTTGTAAAATTATTCCACTGTAAAGCTCCATGTATGTGATTGGTGTTTACTTAATCATGCGATCTTGGTTGTTAAGTTGATTTACAGAGGTCTTTCGGGATACTCGGCGGACTACCGGATTTATATGGGCTCAAGTATGACGGTTTGATCACTTCGATGATTGCTTTTGTACTTGTGTTCTTATAAATTGGTCAGTTCTGTTACAGATTTGGACCTGGGTGCCTTAATCAAAGTTGTTCCCAACTCAAAGCTCTACCAACTTCATTAAGAATGCCAGGCCATAAGAGCAACAGATTAAGAGATAATTAGCTGCCAACTTGGTGTTGTCAATGGGTTAATTAGGGTCAAGAACCGATGTCAAAACCTTGTCAAATAGAGTCGGTTTGCTCTCAAATTTGGATATGCTGTGCCACAACCAATTCCCTTCAACTTCTAAATTTAGTCCAACTCAAGTTACTTAACGAAAACCCGGGAACGTGAGACGTCAAGTAAATCGGTATGGATTTCCAGCCTTAGAATATTTCAAATCCTAAAATCAGATTTCTAAAATCATCTTGGGTGCTATTTTTGAGGTACTTAGAGGTTGAATCATGACTTAGTCCAAAAATAACATTTGTTCAACTCCAAAAGATCTGCCACTCTTATTTTTGGTCAAACCTCATATCTTGGTCAGAAATAATATTTCCACTTTGGTCAAAGTAATATCATTAGAAAGCTCCATTTGGAGATTTAGGCCAAAGAGGGTATTTTTATGACATTTGCTCAACATGAAACTGTAACAACCCTAAAAACCCACACAACCTAAAAATCCCAACCAATTAAATTTTTTCATTTATTTATTATGAAAACCCATTTTTCTTGTGCAAGCATATAGGTTTCATTATGAATTTGGTAAATAAAGGAGTATAGCTTGCATTTTAATTCCATTCACATAGAATAATAGCTTATGCATCACAATTGGGATTTATTGCAATTTATGTTTGTATTTAATCAATATTTAAAAAGGGTAATATATGTATATAAATACACTTAAGTGAAAATAGAAAAGGAAAAAGAAAAGAGAAGAAAGGAAGCCAGCCTGTCGGCCCAGCTGCGGCCCAACCGAGCAAGCGCGCGCGCGACCGTTTCACCCACTCCCCCGCAGCCGCTGACCGCCCGGCCCCGCCTGTCAGCCGCTCTCGCTACTGTTCTTCTTCTCACCTCGCGAAAGACGGTGGCCGACAGAGTCACGCAAATGGCGTGACCGACAGCGCCACGCATGGCAGAGCCCTGACCCCGCTGTCCCTCGCCTGTCCCCTGCCTTGCTCGCCAAGAAGCCGCGCGCACTGGGAAACCCTAGCTCAGGAGCACCGATGGTCTCCACGTGCCCCTTCGCCGCTAATCATCGTCCGCCGCCACGCCATACCCTGGCCGTCTATAAAAGGAGTCGCCCCGAAGCCCTAGACCTCGTCCCACTCGCCGCCGCCGCGCTGCGGCACAACCACTACACCACACCGCACAATAGAGGGAGAGGGAGAAGGGAGAAGGGCGGAGCAGAGGAGGAGAAGCTGTCGGAGCGCCGCCGCCGCGGAGCACGCCGGAGCCGGACACGGAGGAGAAGCCCGAGCTGCGGACGAGGAGCGGCACGGCACTGCGATCACTCTGCACAGCGTCACCTCGTCACTGCACCGCCATCCTTACCTCACCAGCCCCACGGTGAGCCACAGAGCACCTCATCCAACCTCGCCGTGCTACGGTCATGGCGCTCGGCATCACGAGCGTGTAGGCCGCGGGCTGTTTTCGGCCCCTGAACACTTCGCACAACACGCGCACCAGACTGGCCATCAAACCACTGGACATCGGCTATGGACATCAGGCCACTTCCAACGGGCATCGCCGTCACATGTGCTCGGAGCACCGCCACCTCGACGGCGTTCCCGCGCGCACAAGCCATGAAACCGCCGACGCGACCCGCTAGCGTGACCACCAACTCACCGACCACCTCGGACAAGCTTAGTTGCGAAAGATCGAGCCTCCATAGCCCAGAACACTGAGAGGTGCGTTCTCGGGGAAACGTGATCGCCGCCGACACGTTCCGCCTCGCCTAAAATCCATTCCGAGTACCCCCGATCGCCTCGCGCTGCGGAGAAAGGCCGACGAGGTTCGCCAAGTCTGCCTCAGCACCGCCGCGTAGATAGCCGAGCCCCGAATCATGTCTGTCGTCTTGGCTACGTGCGCCTCCACTTCGAGGAGGCCCACGACATCATTTCACTAATGACAGCCAACCCTCGGGAGGGCGGCACCCTCGGCGCACCAAATCTCCGATTTGCCCGAGCCTCCCCGGGAGAGCTCAGGAGAGCGGCACCCTCGGCGCCCAAAATTCTGATTCGCCCAAGCCTCCCCGGGAGAGCTCGGGAGAGCGGCACCCTCGGCGCCCAAAATTCCGATTCGCCCGGGCCTCCCCGGGAGAGCTCGGGAGAGCGGCACCCTCGGCGCCCAAATGTCCGATTCGCCCGAGCCTCCCCGGGAGAGCTCGGGAGAGCGGCACCCTCGGCGTCCCGAATCTCCGATTCGCCCGAGCTACGCCGAGCTCCGCCGAGCCCCGCCGAGCCCCGCCGAGCTACGCCGAGCTACGCCGAGCTCCGCCGAGCCCAGCCGAACTACGCCGAGCTCCGCCGAACTACGCCGAGCTCCGCCGACGCCGGTGACTCTCTGGGAACCAGCATCGAACACCTGGTGGGCGACCATCGGGTCTGTGTTCTGATGAGGCGCCACATGCCGCACTACTTGACCCGCGCGCCACGTGGACCAATCCCGAGCTGCCCCTGATTAATCGACCATTTTCCATTTTCAGAAAATAGGATAATCTTCGGAAATTCATAACTTATTCATACGATGTCCAAATATTGTGCACCATATATCAAAATTCTCAGAAAAATGAGATCTACAATCTAAGACTATGTTTGTTTGCATTTGGCTCTTTATTTTATTGGATTTTTTGAAATACTCCATAGGAGTCGCTGACGCGACTATTTCGTGTTCGATTTCAGAGCCGGAGGAGGATCTGACTAAGGAAGACGACCACGAGTACCTTCAGGAGCTAGGAGACAACTACGAAGGTGCCACGTCCCACCAAATCCTTAGATCCTATTTACGCATTGCAAATGACATTGTTGCTATTGCTTTATGATTATGTATGGATTGGTTGCATGGTAGTATATTTGAATTCCCTGCCTTGATAAGACTACACCCTGCTATCCGCTGCTAGGTTAGCTGCTGCTTAATTTACTGTTACTCTTCCACTACTTACTACTTGCTATATGCTATGTGGTGGAATTGGGACGGTGTATAACTGATTATAACCACTGGGAGAGAGTGCTGCGTGCGTCTTGGGTGCGTGGTAAGGGTTGATGTCGACCAAGTGGGATGTGAGACAAGCCCGTGGGGCAAGTCGTGCCGGGGGTGCAACCTGGGCATCCCCAAGCGAGATACCTGTGGCGGGTAAAGATTTGAGGAGGTTCCGGGTGGGATAGCCTTGGTGGTTTGAAGCCCGTGGACGGAGGTGCTGTGATGGCACGGGAGAGTATCCCCTAAGTGAAGATGCCTGGTTGGTCAAACCTAGGACGGACTAGTTTCAGGTTCATGGGAATCCTTTTCTACTCACTCGCTTCTGATGGGCGGGAGACGGCTGGACTACTTGGTAGGACGATGCCACTACTGCTAGGTTGAGAGGTGATAAGGGTGGGCGGAGACGGTCGATGGGTTCCCGTTCCGTTCTAGATGCGCAGTACCACTGGATGGGTCCGGTACTGTGTCTCCCAGTCTCAGCATAACGGTGTAGGATCCGGAATATCCCAGGGCTGAGTGGTAGGGTGGCATCGACCTAGGCAAGCAAGCATCCGGAATTCTGCCTAGGTGTTGCGCAACACCTATGATGGCTAATCTTGTGGGTAGTGAAACCTTTGCAGAGTGTATGGTTGATCGATCGATACATATGCCAACCTGTTGGCTATGGACCTTTCCTGTGAAGCTTCTACTAGTGTAGTGAGTGTTCTCTTCTCCCCCTGGATGACATTTTTCTGGCAGTGTACCCGCTGTGGTAGTGTGCCGCTGAGATAGGCCCGAGAGGGAGTTGGGCCTGTCAAATGAGAGCGAGGTGTGGGTAAGTGAGATGTGGTGATGGGAAAAGGGATGATGGTGTTAACTGGAGATATTAAACATTGATTACAGCTGCATAGGAAACCTCAGCCTATAGGTCTGCTTGTATAGCCTTGCATCCACTTTCCACAAAGCAAATGCTGCATAGTTGGGCTCCGTGGCCAGTACAAATCATACTGATAAATTTGCTGTCAGGTGACGAGAATGAGTACGACTTCGAGGAAGACGATGGCGAGGAATAGGGTCACGTGCTACACTCAAGTTGGCCGTGAAGGATGAAACGTTTCCGCATCTTCTAAAGCTTCTTTGAATGTTGATTCCGCCAGTGTGGCTGTAACACCCGAAAAATTTCATTCCTTTAAATAGTGGAAATTTATTTAATTATGCAATTAGTTGATCATTCCAATATAGGGAAATAATAATTTTTCACAAATATAAAATCAAACCTAGGTCATACACATGTATGATGCATTCATGCTGGAGCATTTCTTCTTTGTACTATTTGGAGTTTATTTGAATTCTTCAAATGTTCAAAAACAATTATTCAAAATCCCAAATTGAAAATCCTTTTGGAAAATGTAATTAGAAAATAGAAAAGGGAAATAGGAAAACCTTCCCTCTCTGATTTTGGCCCGAGGGCCCAGTCCTCCTCTTCCTTTCGGCCTGCCCCCTCCCTTGCTAACTTGGGCCGAGGCCTAGCTAACTAGCCAGCCAGCCGGCGCAGCAAGCTGAGCGCCCCCTCTTCCCATCTTTGGATGACAGGCGGGCCCCACAGGGCAGTCCCTCTTCTCCTCCTTCCTTTCTTCTCCCCGGGGCGCCCAAAGCAGAGAGCCACGCCGCGACCGAGCACGCGCGCGCGGAGCATCCCTCTGCCGTGACTACCAGCCCGACCCCAGCGCTCGGTGCTACCGACCTGTGGGACCCATAGGACAGCCCCTCCCCTGTTTCCCTCTGCTGCTCGCCGAGAGTCCGATGCGAGAACGAACAGAGCGAGTTCGTCGCTCGCCGCCCTCGATTCGATCTCCTATATCCGAGGCGAACTCAACTCCCCTATCCCCATCGCCTCAGGACTATATAAGTCCAGGCGGGCCCCTATTTGCCGCCATCCAGCCCTAGCGGCATTGCCTCTTCTTGCCCTCGCGCGAACAGAGCCGCCGCTGCTCGAAGCTTTCCGCCGCCGGGATCCTCGGACGAGTCCGGATCTCCTACGCCTCCCTCGCGCCCCTATATAGGTCGGCCGAGCTCTGCCGTCCCTCCCCACAAGTTCCCGAGCAAGCCGCCGCCTCCAATCGTGCCCTTGCCGCAGCCACAGAACCGCCGCCGCCCCGAGCTCCGCCGTCGCCGTCGATTTCGCCAACGAGAAGTCTCTTCGTCAAAATTGGTTGCCCTCCAAGCTTCGCAGCAAGGTCAGGGATCTTCCCGACCCCTTCTCCCTCGGTTTTCTGCACTGTAGCCATGATGCCGAGCTTCGCCGCCGCCATAGTTCCGCCACCGAGCTCGCCGCATCCTCTCCGAGCTACCTCTGTGGCAACCGAAACCCTAGATAGGTTTAGCTTGAGCTTCTCTTGCTCCCCGACCAGATCCCGAGGTGAACCGAGCTTCCAAGCCCCGAAAACGCCGTCTCCGGCCACCCTCCGGCGATGGCGCCGCCGCACGGTCTCTGTACATGGCCGGAGCGCCGTCCACACCCCTCCCATCTAATCCGAGACGTCCAATTCGAATCGGACGGCTCCTATTCGCCGATACCCTTTCGGCCGGCGTTTTTGCGAATAACCCCCTGCAGTTTTTAATGCTTAACCCGCAGTCCCTTGGCGCATTCCTCCGTTTACGCTTTCCGATTTAGAAAACGTAGTTTGTCTCGGTTTAATGAAAAGATGTTTTCTGAAATTGCAGATTTGCCACTAGATTTGTTTTAGCTATAATTTACTCGTTTTAGATCCGATTTGAACGATTCAAATTGTGTTAGATTCGTAATTTCATAATCTATCTAATGGTACCACTGTTTCATATATTT
This sequence comes from Eremochloa ophiuroides, assembly GCA_038502445.1. Classification (NCBI taxonomy): domain Eukaryota; kingdom Viridiplantae; phylum Streptophyta; class Magnoliopsida; order Poales; family Poaceae; genus Eremochloa; species Eremochloa ophiuroides. The sequence continues at coordinate 24,362,210 of JAHLJS010000008.1, forward strand.
TCAACTTTTAAAATTCGAGATTATATTTAATCTATTAAAGTAAAACTTGTTTATTTCATAACTTCTCCGTTTGAACTCCGATTTTCGTGATCTTTATATCGTTGAAATCGTAGCGACGCGTAGATTATTTTTATAAACTTTTCAATCTGCTTTTCTACTGTTGGTGTACTATTTCTAATCTAAATCTTGTTTGCTTCGTGTATGATTGCCTCGATGATTGTGTGGTGATTTTATGATCGAGTTCAGACGGTGAGCAATACGTTGGTGATCAAGAGTACGTTGAGGATCCAAAGTTCTCCAGAGTACTTTGATCAAGGCAAGTATAGCATGGGATCTTCCTTGTTATCCTATTCACCGCAATAATTAATTTCATGTGCATGTGTCTACCTTGTTAACCATAGTTTCTACCTAGTATTGTTATCTTATTCCTTGATCACCTATGGGATTATGCATATGGTAATTGATGCTAGTGCGTTATTAATATCGTGATCATGTAAACTGATTAATTGAATATGCAATAAGGATTAAAAGATGCCTTTTTAGCAACATGGAACTAGGGGATTCGAGCATAGTTTTGTGATGCTCCATATCCTTCCCCCTTGGTAATGATCTGTCAGCAAAAGCTGGGACTTACAGTGCAACTATGAGGGCTACATGGCTCTGGTTTTAGCTCAGTATGAGGACCTTTTCTAGCTTGTTAGAGGTTACCGAAAGGCGCAAGAGGGGCTTTGACGACTCGGGTATAGTGCGGCCTCTGTCCATATGTGTATAACCTGTGTGACCTTGTGCCATATGGAAGGGGGGCTCTACATCTGCTTGCCGAGGAAACCTCGCGGCCCTAACATGTTAGACGAACCTCTGAAAGACTTCATAGTGAAACCCTGCTCGCTCACCTTGGTAGTGTTATGGGGCTAGCTACCCCGAGCAAATGGGAATCACGGCTCATAGTGAAAGTGCACAACCTCTGCAGAGTGTAAAACTGGTATACTAGCCGCGCTCACGGTCATGAGTGGCCCGGAAAACTCACGGAGTAGTTATCTTTTTGGGTGATGTTGACTTGTTGCTAATTGATTGTTGCAATTCATTAATTATGTTACTGTGATCATGAGAATGGGCATATTAACTTGTTGCTATCCAACTGCATAAAAGATGATTAATTAAAAGCAAACCGCCGTAAACCCGTGTCTATCCTGTTTGAGCCTCATAAACCCCATGTTATATTTGCTGAGTTCGACATGGACTCACTCTTGCTATTTCCCCCACACCTCAGGAGAAGTTTAGGCTTGTGGGCAACCAGTCAGTTGTGTCCCTGTGGAGTTGGCGTCTACACGCGAAGATCGGAGTGACTTTCCGCTGTTTGCTTCTTAAAGGTTCTATTTTAAGTATTACTATGTTATGTATTTGATCATTGTCTTTTGATATTACCTTGTATTTGTCGGCTTATGTGTGTGACTGATCCTGGGGCGCACATAAGGTTATGCATTCAATTTTATCCTTAAAATTGGGTGTGACAAACAAAGCAATGCTGACAGTAGGACGCAAGCCTAGTAAGAAATAGACCATCTTAAGTTTTATAACTTCCTATGGAGTCCTTGTTCCATAACCATTGATAATTTCTGCTTTGCTATACCCCTTACCTTGATATTCATCTCCTCCTTTTTGCTATAAATCTTTTATCCACCCGTTGGCTTGAAATTCTTTTAGAACTATCTCTTACCTCATTCTTTCATAACATGAAGTTGAATCCTTAGAGATGAACCCTTGATAGAGATAGAACGCGCGATAGCATCGCAAGTTGGGTACCAATGATTGTTGTGCCTTATTGAATTGTTATTATGAAATTGCTTGATTTGGATCTTTGTACTGATTGTAATGATCTTATGGAGTTGTCCATAATTTCATTTAGTTTATATGCCTAAGGTATAAGGATTAATGGAATACATAGTTGGGTTCTCTTTCTCTATTGCTTGCTTTATTCTGTCTTCTCGGAGCAACATGTCCTTGTTAGCTTCTACCTCTATTTTTGGAAGATCAAAAAAATCTTGGAAAAATTCTGGACATAAGTAGACTTCAAGATAGTTCTGTGGGCACAAGAATCACCCTGATAGCGATTATGGTTTGGGAGTTATGAAAATCACAAGACGATGCAATTGTGCTGTCTGGAATCTGAAAATGTTTTGGTTGTGCCCTGTTTTCGACCATTATAACTATAGAATCTGGAAAAGTGTTCTACATCAAAGTTGTAGGAAATTTCAGCAGCTTTCCAACGGTATGTGCTGCTGCTTATTTGGAGTAACAGATCTGGAGTTACAACTGATTTACTAAGCTGTTGTTTTTCTGCTTGCGAATAACTTCAGATTACCTATTCTTACCTATGCTCATGGGTACTGTTAGAATGTTAGAAGTACATGATGGTAGTAATCAACCCACTCAGAAGAAGATGCAAGCTATCCTTGGTGTCCCAAGTTAATTTCTTTTAAGGGGGGTAGCCAAGCTAAAGAGTACTAAGATGAAGATTTCTGAGCTTTGGTGATTTTACTTGGAAGAATCAGATACCTCCATGTTTGGAGAGGACATTATTAAGGACAAGATTTAGAAATAACAATTCATGTATGAAGTTGAGAAATATTGCCTGATTGGACACAAGTGTAGTGTTTGGATGGAATATCAGAGTAGCACAGCGGAAGCGTGATGGACCCATAAACATTGGAATCACTTGAGATATTATATGGAACATTAGATGCGTACCACATATGCGATTGGATGAGTTATTACTGACAAAGGATCTTACCATACTGGGTACCCATCAATGTATGGAAATATTATCTGGAGTATTTATATAGAGGTGGTGACAACAGGAAATGAGCATCAGAATTATTATCATGAAAGAGGAGGTACCTGAGAAAACAAAGAAGATTCAATGGTAGAGTATCTGAATCTCCTCAAACATCTAAACTTCATTCTTTTGATCTTGCTCTCTCGAATCTCGGGACGAGATTCCTTTTAAGGGGGGTAGAATTGTAACACCCGAAAAATTTCATTCCTTTAAATAGTGAAAATTTATTTAATTATGCAATTAGTTGATCATTCCAATATAGGGAAATAATAATTTTTCACAAATATAAAATCAAACCTAGGTCATACACATGTATGATGCATTCATGCTGGAGCATTTCTTCTTTGTACTGTTTGGAGTTTATTTGAATTCTTCAAATGTTCAAAAACAATTATTCAAAATCCCAAATTGAAAATCCTTTTGGAAAATGTAATTAGAAAATAGAAAAGGGAAATAGGAAAACCTTCCCTCTCTGATTTTGGCCCGAGGGCCCAGTCCTCCTCTTCCTTTCGGCCTGCCCCCTCCCTTGCTAACTTGGGCCGAGGCCCAGCTAACTAGCCAGCCAGCCGGCGCAGCAAGCTGAGCGCCCCCTCTTCCCATCTTTGGATGACAGGCGGGCCCCACAGGGCAGTCCCTCTTCTCCTCCTTCCTTTCTTCTCCCCGGGGCGCCCAAAGCAGAGAGCCACGCCGCGACCGAGCACGCGCGCGCGGAGCATCCCTCTGCCGTGACTGCCAGCCCGACCCCAGCGCTCGGTGCTACCGACCTGTGGGACCCACAGGACAGCCCCTCCCCTGTTTCCCTCTGCTGCTCGCCGAGAGTCCGACGCGAGAACGAACAGAGCGAGTTCGTCGCTCGCCGCCCTCGATTCGATCTCCTATATCCGAGGCGAACTCAACTCCCCTATCCCCATCGCCACGGGACCATATAAGTCCAGGCGGGCCCCTATTTGCCGCCATCCAGCCCTAGCGGCATTGCCTCTTCCTGCCCTCGCGCGAACAGAGCCGCCGCTGCTCGAAGCTTTCCGCCGCCGGGATCCTCGGACGAGTCCGGATCTCCTACGCCTCCCTCGCGCCCCTATATAGGTCGGCCGAGCTCTGCCGTCCCTCCCCACAAGTTCCCGAGCAAGTCGCCGCCTCCAATCGTGCCCTTGCCGCAGCCACAGAACCGCCGCCGCCCCGAGCTCCGCCGTCGCCGTCGATTTCGCCAACGAGAAGTCTCTTCGTCAAAATTGGTTGCCCTCCAAGCTTCGCAGCAAGGTCAGGGATCTTCCCGACCCCTTCTCCCTCGGTTTTCTGCACTGTAGCCATGATGCCGAGCTTCGCCGCCGCCATAGTTCCGCCACCGAGCTCGCCGCATCCTCTCCGAGCTACCTCTGTGGCAACCGAAACCCTAGATAGGTTTAGCTTGAGCTTCTCTTGCTCCCCGACCAGATCCCGAGGTGAACCGAGCTTCCAAGCCCCGAAAACGCCGTCTCCGGCCACCCTCCGGCGATGGCGCCGCCGCACGGTCTCTGTACATGGCCGGAGCGCCGTCCACACCCCCTCCCATCTAATCCGAGACGTCCAATTCGAATCGGACGGCTCCTATTCGCCGATACCCTTTCGGCCGGCGTTTTTGCGAATAACCCCCTGCAGTTTTTAATGCTTAACCCGCAGTCCCTTGGCGCATTCCTCCGTTTACGCTTTCCGATTTAGAAAACGTAGTTTGTCTCGGTTTAATGAAAAGATGTTTTCTGAAATTGCAGATTTGCCACTAGATTTGTTTTAGCTATAATTTACTCGTTTTAGATCCGATTTGAACGATTCAAATTGCGTTAGCTTCGTAATTTCATAATCTATCTGATGGTACCACTGTTTCATATATTTTCAACTTTTAAAATTCGAGATTATATTTAATCTATTAAAGTAAAACTTGTTTATTTCATAACTTCTCCGTTTGAACTCCGATTTTCGTGATCTTTATATCGTTGGAATCGTAGCGACGCGTAGATTATTTTTATAAACTTTTCAATCTGCTTTTCTACTGTTGGTGTACTATTTCTAATCTAAATCTTGTTTGCTTCGTGTATGATTGCCTCGATGATTGTGTGGTGATTTTATGATCGAGTTCAGACGGTGAGCAATACGTTGGTGATCAAGAGTATGTTGAGGATCCAAAGTTCTCCAGAGTACTTTGATCAAGGCAAGTATAGCATGGGATCTTCCTTGTTATCCTATTCACCGCAATAATTAATTTCATGTGCATGTGTCTACCTTGTTAACCATAGTTTCTACCTAGTATTGTTATCTTATTCCTTGATCACCTATGGGATTATGCATATGGTAATTGATGCTAGTGCATTATTGATATCGTGATCATGTAAACTGATTAATTGAATATGCAATAAGGATTAAAAGATGCCTTTTTAGCAACATGGAACTAGGGGATTCGAGCATAGTTTTGTGATGCTCCATATCCTTCCCCCTTGGTAATGATCTGTCAGCAAAAGCTGGGACTTACAGTGCAACTATGAGGGCTACATGGCTCTGGTTTTAGCTCAGTATGAGGACCTTTTCTAGCTTGTTAGAGGTTACCGAAAGGCGCAAGAGGGGCTTTGACGACTCGGGTATAGTGCGGCCTCTGTCCATATGTGTATAACCTGCGTGACCTTGTGCCATATGGAAGGGGGGCTCTACATCTGCTTGCCGAGGAAACCTCGCGGCCCTAACATGTTAGACGAACCTCTGAAAGACTTCATAGTGAAACCCTGCTCGCTCACCTTGGTAGTGTTATGGGGCTAGCTACCCCGAGCAAATGGGAATCACGGCTCATAGTGAAAGTGCACAACCTCTATAGAGTGTAAAACTGGTATACTAGCCGCGCTCACGGTCACGAGTGGCCCGGAAAACTCACGGAGTAGTTATCTTTTTGGGTGATGTTGACTTGTTGCTAATTGATTGTTGCAATTCATTAATTATGTTACTGTGATCATGAGAATGGGCATATTAACTTGTTGCTATCCAACTACATAAAAGATGATTAATTAAAAGCAAACCGCCGTAAACCCGTGTCTATCCTGTTTGAGCCTCATAAACCCCATGTTATATTTGCTGAGTTCGACATGGACTCACTCTTGCTATTTCCCCCACACCTCAGGAGAAGTTTAGGCTTGTGGGCAACTAGTCAGTTGTGTCCCTGTGGAGTTGGCGTCTACACGCGAAGATCGGAGTGACTTTCCGCTATTTGCTTCTTAAAGGTTCTATTTTAAGTATTACTATGTTATGTATTTGATCATTGTCTTTTGATATTACCTTGTATTTGTCGGCTTATGTGTGTGACTGATCCTGGGGCGCACATAAGGTTATGCATTCAATTTTATCCGTAAAATTGGGTGTGACAGTGGTGATGTAATAAGTGTTTATGTAAGACTTAATTACTGTTGTATGGATCCTAGTGTCAATTGAGCTATGGGTAATTTCATGGATTGTCCCAAGCAATCTGTTGAATTACAATTCGAGCTTGTGGATTTCCCTTCGTGGAAATCGAGGTCGTTTCAGTTGGTATCAGAGCCATACTTGACTGTAGGACGAGACCCATAGAGAATGGACGTTTGAATAGGAAGCCAGACTCTCTTTCGGTTATATTACTGACCTTGCATTCACTTTTTTATGCAATGGCTTATCTAATACAAGGACCTGCTAATCCGTTTCTTGAAAAATTCACAGATGACCAGCCTTGGACCACCACTTCATCCACTGCACGATGGCACTATTGAGATCCCGATCAACGGAAGGAACCACGGCGGATTTGCCATGGTGCTACGCCAGGTGTTGGAGGAGCTGGGAGCACCGTCTGACCAGATCCAGTACTACAGCCGAGGGAAGCTTATCGAGGCTGAGAGGTTTGAAGGACCTGTCACTACTAGAGTTGAGACACCCGTCAGCCTGACCCTTCCAGGGATGCCGGTCTTTACTGACTACACTGCTGGAGAGACTGTGGAGGATGGAGTACAGTCCGTCTCTCGCAAGGTACTACGCGCAGTTGTGTGCACAGCATACGAGTACCTTAAGGGGACCCACTTCCGTCTGCTACCTCAGGCCTTGGAGCTGCACCCTGACCCCATTCAGAGGATTCTGTACACCAGCCAGATCATTCAGGCCGAGACTGACCCCTGCCTACGCATAGTGGCACACCACCTCTAGGAGCAGGACGAGTTCATCAGCTCATTGAGCAAAGGAGGCAGCGTGACCGAGCACGCATGGCAGAGGTCGAGGACAGTTTGCAGAAAGAGACTCAGACCCTGGAGAGTTTGAGCAGGGCAGTCACTGACTTGCAGTTGGAGATGCAGCACCGTGATGAGTTACACCGAGCCGAGATCGCCGACTTGCGAGACAAGATCGGAGATTTTGGGCTACGCAATGACTACCTGAACAGCAGAGTATTGGGATTACAGAGGAGGCTGGATGACAAGGAGAGAGCGCTTGCTGAGAGGGAGCAGAGGAGCAGAGACAGAGGAGTCGAGATGAGCACGTTGTGCTCCGGGATCAGGGAGTTGGAGAAGCAGTTGGAGAAAGCCGAGGAGAAGTCCACCCGCAACCAAGGGATTCTGATCGACCGCGTGAAGATGGTGGAGTTCTTAAAGGACAAGCTACGGAGGACAGAGACAGCTTGGAAGCAGTCCGATGCCAGGAGAGCTATTGAGGTCCGAAAGGTACAGAGTTCGCTTCCCCCACTGGAGATGGTGAAGCCCCGGGAGGGAGACTTCCGCGTACCACCCACTACGCTCAACCTGGGAGCATGTCCGTCTCTAAGGATGCAGGAGATTGAGGCCACCCCAGAGCTAGCTGTAGCTCTCGACTATGTCAAGCGCCTGACCATGACCGATGACGAGATCGAGGCAGAGGACAGCCGCATACCCGACGCCGTACTCGACCTTATGCACCAGTAGCTTATGGGACCCTGCGTGGCCCTTAGACTAGTGATACCATGAGTTGTCCTGTCATTGGCTATCTGCGCATAGCACGATCTTCTTAGCAGCTAGGAACATCCTTTATGTAATAATAACCATGTGATGAGTGACATTTGGATCTTATGCTTCTTATGGTTCTCTATGCTTCTTTGGTTGAGTGTAGGATAGCATGAAAAATGTTTTAATTCATTTAAATTGTTGAAAACATCTAACTCCTACTTAAACCACTACAAGATTATTATTGCATTGAGCACGTACCTAATAAATTCAGATGTCGATGAGACGTTCCGCGCGTCTGGAAAACCGCCAGCCCTCCCCCGCACCTGCGCCAGGACGTGGGCGTGGTCGCAACCGTGGACGCCCAGCTAGCCGACGTGCTGGAGTTAACCTGGAAGAAGAGCTGCGCCGGGCAGAGGATGCACCGCCGGAGAACGATCCGCCACCACAGGGCGAGAACGTGCCTCCGCCACCGCCACCGCCGCCGCCACTGACGTTGGCGGAAGTGATGGCACAGCAGGCCCAGCTGCTGAATGCCATAGCTACTGGGATGAACAGGCACCACGGGCCACCCCAGAATGACTTCCAAAGGAAACTGGAGTGTTTCCTGAAGCTGAGGCCACTTACCTTCGACGGGACCGATAGCGATCCCCTCGCTGCCGACGATTGGCTTAAAGAGATGGAGAAGAAGCTGGACCTGACCACTTGCTCCGACGAGGAGTGTGTTGGGATTGCTAGCCACCAGCTGACAGGTGCTGCACGAGCATGGTGGGACAACTACACCAGCGCTTACGAGGACCCAGCCCGCATTGACTGGGATGAGTTCACCGAGGCTTTCCGTGACCACCACATTCCTGAGGGAGTCATGGAGGCCAAGGAGAACGAGTTTCTCAACATCTCCCAGGGAGCTGACCGGATCCACGAGTACACCACCCGCTTCAACTGCTTGCTCCGCTACGCACCTGCGTCTTGCGTGAGTTCCGAGAAGGAAAAGATGTACTACTACTGGAAGGGACTTCAGACCAAGATCAGGTTGGCTCTGTCAGGGAACAAGAGCTACACTTTGCGTGAGCTGATTGACCGCTGTATTGAGATCGAGAAGGATCGCATGGAAGCACGTCTGGAATTCGAGGCCCAGAACAAGGGAAAGAAGCGCCGCTCTGAGGGACCCGCTCGTGCTGCTCCACCCCAGAGACAGCGAACAGGTGCACTCCCGCCTTTCCGAACTCGCCAGGGACCTTCTTCGGGAACGAGCCATGGTGGTACCAACAGCAGCAACTATCACCGCCCCGCTCAGACCTACCCTGCGCCGACTCGAGCTATGCAGAACACACCCGCCCCCGCTACCAACACGCCAAGGACAAACAATTGGAAGGCTCCTGCGACAGCCACAGCAGGCAGTGCGCCCTTCACTTGCTTCGGATGCGGAAAGCCTGGACACCGTGTGGCTGTGTGCCCCGACCTCAACCGTGCACCAGCAGCTACACAGGGCACACCGAACCGGGGATCTGCTGCCCGAGGAAGACTGAACCACATGACCGCTGAGGAAGCTGAAGCTGCACCTGATGCTGTGTACGGTACGTTCCTAGTTCAGGGTAACATGGCTACAGTTCTGTTCGATTCGGGAGCTACATGTTCATACATTTCATCTGCATATGCACGTAAGCATAACATACCTGTAACCCCGAGAGCAAACCCCATCCTAACTAGCTCGCCCTTAGGAACCATCAGAAGCGTTCACATATGTAGGGGAGTGATAATCATAATCGAGGGACTTGACTTTCGAGCTGACCTAACCCTACTACCCTCCAATAGCTTAGATGTCATCTTAGGCATGGACTGGCTAACCAAACACCGGGGAGTGATATCTTGTTCACCTAGATATGTTCAGGTAACCCACCCTTGGGGAACAGCCGTTCGATGTATACCCCAAACCAGGAGAGTCCAAGCCCTCCTATGTGCTCTGGAGACTAAGGCAGATAAAATGGAGCTGACATTCAGAGATGTGCCAATAGTCTGTGAATTCAATGACGTATTTCCAGAGGAGTTGCCAGGAATGCCACCAGATAGAGATGTGGAGTTTGTTATAGAGCTGATGCCAGGAACTGCACCGATTGTCAAAAGACCCTACAGAATGTCGGCTGATGAGTTGAAGGAACTCAAGAAGCAGCTGGGAGAATTACTAGAGAAGGACTTCGTTAGGCCTAGTGCCTCGCCCTGGGGATCTCCCGTTTTGTTTGTCAAGAAGAAGGATGGCACGATGAGGATGTGCATTGACTACCGGAATCTGAATGCAGTCACAGTCAAGAACAAGTACCCATTGCCCCGCATCGATGATCTGTTAGATCAATTGAGTAAGGCCAAGTACTTCTCAAAGATTGATCTCCAATCAGGGTATCATTAGATGAAGATCAGGGAAGAAGATATCCCGAAGACTGCATTTGTCACTAGATATGGACAATATGAGTGCACAGTAGTCTCATTTGGACTCACTAATGCTCCACCATACTTCATGAACATGATGAACAAGATCTTCATGAATGAGCTAGACAAGTTTGTGGTGGTATTTATTGATGATATATTGGTTTATTCAGCCACAAAAGAGGAACATGAACATCATCTGAGGACCGTTTTGGAGAGGTTGTCTCGCAACCAGCTATATGCCAAATTCTCCAAGTGCGAATTCTGGCTTGAGGAAGTTGCTTTCCTTGGTCACGTACTATCAGGAGAAGGAGTTGCAGTGGACCCAGCCAAGATTGAAGCTGTGAAAGAGTGGGAACAACCCCGTAATGTGTCAGAAATCAGAAGCTTTTTGGGACTTGCAGGATACTATCGCAGATTTATTGAGAATTTCTCCAAGATTGCAAGACCCATGACCAACTTGCTGAAGAAAGAGAACAAGTTTATATGGACTCCTGAATGTGAGAAGAGTTTCCAGACCTTGAAGGAGAAGCTCACTACTACACCTGTACTAGCCCTACCCGATATTCACAAAGATTTTGTTGTATACTGTGACGCCTCTCGGCAAGGTTTGGGCTGTGTACTAATGCAAGAAGGAAGGGTGATAGCTTATGCCTCAAGACAGTTGAAGGAACATGAGCAGCGATACCCGACTCATGACCTAGAACTTGCAGCCGTGGTACATGCACTCAAGATTTGGAGACACTATCTAATAAGCAACAAGTGTGACATCTACACTGACCACAAGAGCCTGAAGTACTTCTTCACACAAGAAGATCTGAATATGAGGCAGCGCAGATGGCTAGAACTCATCAAGGACTATGATCTTGAGATCCATTACCACCCAGGAATGGCTAATGTTGTCGCTGATGCACTTAGCCGCAAAAGCTACTGCCATACCCTCATCACCAACTCTTTGCCGCCTGAGCTCAGGAGAGAGTTCGACGCGTTCCAGCTTGAGGTAGTCTCCTATGGCATGCTAAATGAGCTTCGCGTCGAGTACAATCTCACCTCACGGATCCGTGAAGCACAAAGGAACTGTCCTGAGATAGACTATATTCGTGGTTTGATGAAACTGGGGAGAGGCCCTGAATACCGAGAAGATGAGCAGGGAACTGTATGGTACAAAGATAGAATCTGCGTACCGACGGATTCAGCGATACGAGAAGAGATCCTGTCGGAAGGGCATGACTCCAAATATTGCATTCACCCAGGGTCAGCCAAGATGTACCATGATCTAAGGAAGCACTTCTGGTGGCAGAATATGAAGACAGACATTGCAGGGCATGTAGCCCGATGTGATACATGCAATAGAATCAAGGCCGAGCATCAGAGACCAGCAGGGTTGCTACAACCAGTTGAGATACCAGAATGGAAGTGGGAATGCATATCCATGGACTTTATAATATGACTGCCCCGATCCGAGCATGGGTATGATTCTATATGGGTAATAGTGGACCGTCTAACCAAAGTTGCACATTTTATACCGGTCAAAAGGAAGTATAGAGCTGAAAAGCTGGCAGATCTGTACGTATCAAACATTTTGAAGTTACATGGGGCGCCTCTGAGTATTATATCTGACCGAGGCTCACAGTTCGTATCACAGTTCTAGAAATCCTTGCACAAGTCCATCAGGACCAAGCTCGACTATAGCACCGCATACCACCCGCAAACGGATGGGCAAACAGAAGGAGTGAACCAGATTCTCGAGGACATGTTACGTGCTTGCGTATTGAGGTACAAGGAAGGATGGGAGAGCTGTCTACCCCACGCCGAGTTCTCATACAACAACAGTTATCAGACAAGCATTAAGATGTCTCCATTTGAAGCGTTGTATGGAAGACCGTGCAGAACCCCGCTAATGTGGTCAGAACCAGGTGAAAGGACATTCTTCGGTCCTGCTAAGATTGTGGAAGCAGAAGAAGGTGTTGCCCAAGTAAGAGAGAATTTGAGGATTGCACAAAGTAGGCAAAAGAGCTATGCAGATAGAAGACGTAGAGAGCTTGAGTTCAAGGTTGGGGATTATGTCTACCTCAAGGTATCTCCGCTTCGTGGCACTGTCAGATTCCACGTAAAAGGGAAATTGGCACCAAGATATGTTGGGCCATACAAGATCTGTAAAAGGGTTGGAAAGCTTGCTTACAAGCTGGAACTACCGGAGGAATTATCTGGAGTACACCCCGTGTTCCATGTCTCGCAATTAAGAAAGTGTCTGAAGCTTCCCGAGGAGCAAGTTCCTACGGATGCATTAGACCTGCAAGACACACTTGAATACAAGGAACATCCGATCAAGATCTTGGCACGGGATACCAAGGAGACGCGGAACAAGACTATTCCGATGTGCAAGGTACAGTGGAGCAATCACACTGAAAGAGAAGCTACGTGGGAGAAAGAATCGGACTTGCGGATTATGTTTCCTTACCTCTTCGATGGGTACGTTATCTCTGAATCTCGAGGTCGAGATCCTAATGAGGGGGGAGGACTGTAACAACCCTAAAAACCCACACAACCTAAAAATCCCAACCAATTAAAATTTTTCATTTATTTATTATGAAAACCCATTTTTCTTGTGCAAGCATATAGGTTTTATTATGAATTTGGTAAATAAAGGAGTATAGCTTACATTTTAATTCCATTCACATAGAATAATAGCTTATGCATCACAATTGGGATTTATTGCAATTTATGTTTGTATTTACTCAATATTTAAAAAGGGTAATATATGTATATAAATACACTTAAGTGAAAATAGAAAAGGAAAAAGAAAAGAGAAGAAAGGAAGCTAGCCTGTCGGCCCAGCTGCGGCCCAACCGAGCAAGCGCGCGCGCGACCGTTTCACCCACTCCCCCGCAGCCGCTGACCGCCCGGCCCCGCCTGTCAGCTGCTCTCGCTACTGTTCTTCTTCTCACCTCGCGAAAGACGGTGGCCGACAGAGTCACGCAAATGGCGTGACCGACAGCGCCACGCATGGCAGAGCCCTGACCCCGCTGTCCCTCTCCTGTCCCCTGCCTTGCTCGCCAAGAAGCCGCGCGCACTGGGAAACCCTAGCTCGGGAGCACCGATGGTCTCCACGTGCCCCTTCGCCGCTAATCATCGTCCGCCGCCACGCCATGCCCTGGCCGTCTATAAAAGGAGTCACCCCGAAGCCCTAGACCTCGTCCCACTCGCTGCCGCCGCGCTGCGGCACAATAGAGGCAGAGGGAGAAGGGAGAAGGGCGGAGCAGAGGAGGAGAAGCTGCCAGAGCGCCGCCGCCGCGGAGCACGCCGGAGCCGGACACGGAGGAGAAGCCCGAGCTGCGGACGAGGAGCGGCACGGCACTGCGATCACTCTGCACAGCGTCACCTCGTCACTGCACCGCCATCCTTACCTCACCAGCCCCACGGTGAGCCACCGAGCACCTCATCCAACATCGCCGTGCTACGGTCATGGCGCTCGGCATCACGAGCGTGTAGGCCGCGGGCTGTTTCCGGCCCCTGAACACTTCGCACAACACGCGCACAAGACCGGCCATCAAACCACTGGACATCGGCTATGGACGTCAGGCCACTTCCGACGGGCATCGCCGTCACATGTGCTCGGAGCACCGCCACCTCGACGGCGTTCCCGCGCGCACAAGCCGTGAAACCGCCGACGCGACCCGCTACCGTGATTACCAACTCACCGACCACCTCGGACAAGCTTAGTTGCGGAAGATCGAGCCTCCATAGCCCGGAACACCGAGAGGTGCGTTCTCGGGGAAATGTGATCGCCGCCGACACGTTCCGCCTCGCCTAAAATCCGTTCAGAGTACCCCCGATCGGCTCGCGCTGCGGAGAAAGGCCGACGAGGTTCGCCAAGTCTGCCTCGGCACCGCCGCGTAGATAGCCGAGCCCCGAATCATGTCTGTCGCCTTGGCTACGTGCACCTCCACTTCGTCGGAGAACCGCCGTATGCCGTGGAAGAGAAGGAGGCCCACGACATCATTTCACTAATGACAGCCAACCCTCGGGAGGGCGGCACCCTCGGCGCACCAAATCTCCGATTCGCCCGAGCCTCCCCGGGAGAGCTCGGGAGAGCGGCACCCTCGGCGCCCAAAATTCCGATTCGCCCGAGCCTCCCCGGGAGAGCTCGGGAGAGCGGCACCCTCGGCGCCCAAAATTCCGATTCGCCCGAGCCTCCCCGGGAGAGCTCGGGAGAGCGGCACCCTCGGCGCCCAAATGTCCAATTCGCCGAGCCTCCCCGGGAGAGCTCGGGAGAGCGGCACCCTCGGCGCCCCGAATCTCCGATTCGCCCGAGCTACGCCGAGCCCCGCCGAGCTACGCCGATGCTGGCGACTCTCTGGGAACTAGCATCAAACACCTGGTGAGCGACCATCGGCTCTGTGTTCTGATGAGGCGCCACATGCCGCACTACTGGACCCGCGCGCCACGTGGACCAATCCCGAGCTGCCCCTGATTAATCGACCATTTTCCATTTTCAGAAAATAGGATAATCTTCAGAAATTCATAACTTATTCATACGATGTCCAAAAATTGCGCACCATATATCAAAATTCTCAGAAAAATGAGATCTACAATCTAAGACTATGTTTGTGTGCATTTGGCTCTTTATTTTATTGGATTTTTCTGAAATACTCTATAGGAGTCGCTGACGCGACTATTTCGTGTTCGATTTCAGAGCCGGAGGAGGATCTGACTAAGGAAGACGACCATGAGTACCTTCAGGAGCTAGGAGACGACTACGAAGGTGCCACATCCCACCAAATCCTTAGATCCTATTTACGCATTGCAAATGACATTGTTGCTATTGCTTTATGATTATGTATGGATTGGTTGCATGGTAGTATATTTGAATTCCCTGCCTTGATAAGACTACACCCTGCTATCCACTGCTAGGTTAGCTGCTGCTTAATTTACTGTTACTCTTCCACTACTTACTACTTGCTATATGCTATGTGGTGGAATTGGGACGGTGTATAACTGATTATAACCACTGGGAGAGAGTGCTGTGTGCGTCTTGGGTGCGTGGTAAGGGTTGATGTCGACCAAGTGGGATGTGAGACAAGCCCGTGGGGCAAGTCGTGCCGGGGGTGCAACCTGGGCATCCCCAAGCGAGATACCTGTGGCGGGTAAAGATTTGAGGAGGTTCCGGGTGGGATAGCCTTGGTGGTTTGAAGCCCGTGGACGGAGGTGCTGTGATGGCACGGGGAGAGTATCCCCTAAGTGAAGATGCCTGCTTGGTCAAACCTAGGACGGACTAGTTTCAGGTTCATGGGAATCCTTTTCTACTCACTCGCTTCTGATGGGCGGGAGACGGCTGGACTACTTGGTAGGACGATGCCACTACTGCTAGGTTGAGAGGTGATAAGGGTGGGCGGAGACGGTCGATGGGTTCCCGTTCCGTTCTAGATGCGCAGTACCACTGGATGGGCCCGGTACTGTGTCTCCCAGTCTCAGCATAACGGTGTAGGATCCGGAATATCCCAGGGCTGAGTGGTAGGGTGGCATCGACCTAGGCAAGCAAGCATCCGGAATTCTACCTAGGTGTTGCGCAACACCTATGATGGCTAATCTTGTGGGTAGTGAAACCTCTGCAGAGTGTATGGTTGATCGATCGATACATATGCCAACCTGTTGGCTATGGACCTTTCCTGTGAAGCTTCTACTAGTGTAGTGAGTGTTCTCTTCTCCCCCTGGATGACATTTTTCCGGCAGTGTACCCGCTGTGGTAGTGTGCCGCTGAGATAGGCCCGAGAGGGAGTTGGGCCTGTCGAATGAGAGCGAGGTGTGGGTAAGTGAGATGTGGTGATGGGAAAAGGGATGATGGTGTTAACTGGAGATATTAAACATTGATTACAGCTGCTTAGGAAACCTCAGCCTATAGGTCTGTTTGTATAGCCTTGCATCCACTTCCACAAAGCAAATGCTGCATAGGTGGGCTATGTGGCCAGTACAAATCGTATTGATAAATTTGCTATCAGGTGACGAGAATGAGTACGACTTCGAGGAAGACGATGGCGAGGAATAGGGTCACGTGCTACACTCAAGTTGGCCGTGAAGGATGAAACGTTTCCGCATCTTCTAAAGCTTCTCTGAATGTTGATTCCGCCAGTGTGGCAATGTAATAAGTGTTTATGTAAGACCTAATTACCGTTGTATGGATCCTGGTGTCAACTGAGCTATGGGTAATTTCATGGATTGTCCCAAGCAATCTGTTGAATTACAATTCGAGCCTGTGGATTTCCCTTCGCGGAAATCGAGGTCGTTTCAGAAACCTTCATGACTTTTGTTGTAGAGTTCAACTAGAGTTGTTCGGTCAGGGTTGCAAAGGTTAATTGACTTTTCATGCTCATCTTCACTTAATTAATAATTCCAAACAAGCAGATGATTTGCTATTCTAAGTGGATTCTTGGTTCGGATCTTTATGAGACTTTTCCAATAGCCATGGTAGATGGAGATGAATGTGAGATAGTGATCAAGATCATTGATTGACATAACTTGGTTAGGTCCACACCTAGGGTGTTACAGTTATTGTTCAATTTTAAACATCAACAAGACATGAAAAAGGGCATAAAAACATCTTCAAACATAGAATAGGGTTTAAACTGACAGAATTTCACGAGTTTTGGTGAATCTGTGTTTTGCAGGGTGTTACTTAGAAAGGAACCAAGGGAGACCCACATGTCAGATCAAAATATCGAATTCCGATGTGAAAGTGGAACAAGAACATTCTAGAGAACACCAGACACGCCCGACGAAGCGGGGCCCACTTGGCAGAGATAGAGGGTCGGCTGACCCTCTGACCAGGTCGGCCGACCTGTCAGGTCTCCTCTCCGCGTTCGCTTCGACGTGGACCCACATCCTGAAATTTCACGCAATCTCCACAGCCCATCGAAGTCGGTTTGATCCAAGGGTTACGGTTCATCCCACTGGTCTATATAAGGACCCCAGACCCCCTAGGGTTTCATATCAGATCTCATCTCGGATCATATCAATCAGAAGAGAAGAGCTCTCCACCAGAGATTAGGGTTAGACACTCAAAGTTCTAGTTTAGACCTAGATAGTAGATTGAAGTAGAGTTGAGCCTTCGGCTCAGGATTCTGTATCGCCTGTCTACTAGAGATTGGTAAATCTTCTGTATTACCTCTTATTATGACTTTATGCTATTTCAATACTATGTTTCGGTTTGTTATGTTCCTAGTTTATTCTAGTAGTATATTTGATGTAGTTATGATTGATAATGAGTTTATGCATGAGTTCACAAAGCGCTTAATCCAGTACTCAAGTGGGTTAAGTGGTGGACATTATAAGGGCATGGTGCTTAGATATTGTTTGCCTGCGAATGCGCTTTATATGCCGGGTCATGTGGTAGATCGCGGATATGACACTCCCGTTGAGTCCTTTGTAGTCCACTCCCCGTATGTAGAGAGAGTAGAGCTAAATTATGAAGGTAGACTTGTTCTGTTCTTGTTCTTCCTGAATAATGTTCCTGATGCATAGATAAAGAGTCAATTATGCTATACATGATTGTATATTTGCTAGAGTAGATGAATAACAAAATTAATTAGGAATGATATAAGAATCTGATCTCTTAAGTAATCCTATGCTTTGGTTGACTTTAATTTTGAGTAGTCCACATCTCTCTGAAAAGATATCTAAGTCTTTATTATCATATTCATATCTTTATTATTGGCTTACCCTATTTAAGTATGTGCTATGTGATTGATTCTAATCATAAGTAATGTATCTTAAATCTATCCACTCATGCTTGGCTCCATACCTTCTTCCTATGGTAAAAATATAAATCGACAACCCTGGAATACTCGGGTAATATGCTACAATGGTATAATTAATCTGTGCGCTTGCAGATACTTTGAACTTGGTTATTTATATTTATACCCTCTTTAGTCACTTGCATTCATAATAACTGCTTAGTATTATTCTGGGTAGTTTCCGTACATGTCTCCTATATTCATGATAGGGATGACAACTTAGTTATTGTAAGAGATATAGGTTTAAAAGAGGTGGCTAAGTAATTTACCAAGTGACACTTAATTAATACCAACAGTAGTGTCAACCTTTCCCATCTTGAACCCTTTAGAGAGTAGAAAGTTCCTCAACCTCTCATACCATGCTCTTGGTGCTTGTTTCAAACCATAGAGAGCCTTCTTGAGCTTATACACATAGTCGGGTTTCTTGTCATCTTCAAAATCAGGTGGTTGCTCAACAAATACTAACTCATTGATGTAGCCATTAAGAAATGCACTCTTGACATCCATTTGATAGAGCTTGATATTATGAACACATGCATAAGCCAATAGAATCTGGATTGCTTCCAATTTTGCCACGGGTGCATAGGTTTCTGCAAAATCTAAGTCTTCAATTTGAGTGTAACCTTGTGCAACCAATCTTACTTTGTTCCTCACAACAACCCACTTGGTACCAATCACATTATGTTTGCTTGGTCTTGGAACTAACTCCCATACTTGATTTCTCTCAAAGTTGTTTAGCACTTCATGCATAGCATTGATCCAATCCTCATCTTTGAGTACCTTTTCAATGTTAGTAGACTCCTCTTGTGAGACAAATAAATAGTGCTCACAAAAAGAAGCTACCCTTGACCTTGTTTGCACACCTCTACTAATATCACCAACAATTTGATCTAGAGGATGATCTCTTGCAATCTAATTTGGTTGGAGCACATGAGACGATTTACCATCTTGAACTTGATCTTGATCTTGATCATGAAATTGAACTTGAGTGTCAATTGAGCTAGCTTGATTTGCATTATCTTCCACTTGTACAATAGGATGGATTACTTCATCATCATTTTCTTCAACTTGTCTTGGTCTAATGTCACCAATGTCTATGTTTTTCATAACATCAACTAATTGAGGTCCCTTCACATCATCAAGATTGTCCTTCTCATCTTGTGACTCATTAGTTTCATCAAACTCAACATCATGGACTTCTTCAACTATATGATGAACCAAGTTCCATACTCTATAAGCTTTGTTTGAAGTTGAATAACCAAGTAAGAAACCTTCATCACACTTCTGAAATTTTCCCAAATGAGTGCCCTTCTTCAAGATGTAGCATTTGCATCCAAACACTCTAAAATATGCAATGTTGGGCTTTCTTCCATTCAAGAGCTCATAGGGTGTCTTCTTCAACATTGGATGACAATAGAGACGGTTGCTAGTGTAGCAAGCCGTGTTGATAGCTTCAGCTCAAAACTCATCACTAACATTGTACTCACTTAACATTGTTCTTGCCATGTCAATAAGAGTTCTATTCTTTCTTTCCACAAGACCATTTGATTGTGGAGTATACTTGGCCGAGAATTGATGCTTGATACCTAACTCATCACATAGCTCATCAATTCTTGTGTTCTTGAACTTACTACCATTATTGCTCCTTACTTGCTTCACCCTTGTATCAAAGTTATTTTGGCTTCTCTTGATGAAAGATTTGAAGATTTCATATACTTCACTTTTATCAACAAGAAAGAATACCCAAGTGTATCGTAAAAAGTCATCAACTATCACAAAGCCATACTTTCTTCCTCCAATACTTGCATAAGTGGTTGGACCAAACAAATCCATGTGCAATAGCTCAAGTGGACTAGATATACTCATCATGCCTTTCTTAGGATGTGTATTCCTAACTTGCTTTCCAAATTGACAAGAACTACACAACCTATCCTTCTCAAAGTGCACATCTTTCAAGCCTCTAACCATGTCATGCTTGATCAATCTTCCAAGTTGCTTCATGCCAACATGTCCAAGCCTTCTATGCCACAACCAACCAAGACTTGACTTTGAGATCAAACATGAAGAGATCTTAGCTTCACTATCATCAAGTAGAGATTCCCATATCTAAAGCCCTTGAAGATCAAGTTAGAACCATCCACACTAACAATCTCAACATCATCAATCCCAAAGATGCACTTGAAACCAAGATCACAAAGTTGTGCAACCGACAATAGATTGAAATTGAGAGATTCAACTAGCAACACATTGGATATGCTCATATAATTTGAAATAGCAATCTTGCCCAATTTTTTCACCTTACCTTTGCCATTGTCACCAAATGTGATAGAGTCAAACTCTTGATTGCCAGTAGACTCTCCAGTCATGTGTTGAGTGCATCCACTATGAAGCATCCAATGCCTTCCTCCGGCTTTGTAATTGACCTAGAAAGAGTAAATCAATTGGTTTTTAGGTACCCAATCATTATTGGGTCCTTGGAGGTTAGTGACCGAAGACTTTAGAACCCAATTGGATCTCATCCTTGGGTTGCCACTAGGTGTACCAATGTACTTGGCTTTGACACCCTTCACTCCCTTTGTGAGCATGTAACAAAAATTAAGGCGAATTGAAGTCACAGTAGCAAATTTTACTTGCTTGATCTTGTTGGCCATTCAATATTGCTCATGATACCTCACTCGCTTGGATCTTTGGCAATACCTACCATTGCTCCTCACAAAGTTAGCTTTGGGAGTCACAAAGGCGGCCTTGCCTTTCTTGGGGGTATAGCCTAGTCCCTCCTTAGAGTGACTAAATCTTTGGCTACCCAAGCACTTTAGCAAGCGAGCATCCCCACCATAGGCATTATCTAAAGCACGGGTGAGCTTGTTGACCTCCTCCTTGAGGTTCTTGTTTTCCACCACAAGTGAGGGCTTAGAGTCATCAACTTTAGTTGAAATAGGAGTGGTAGAGCTGCAAGAAGGGTTAATGACAACAATAGTAGTAGAAGAAATTGACTTGTCACTAAGGATGTCACATGATGAATGTTGACGGTCGTTAAGTACCAATTTTATACCGTCAACTAATGCCTAGGGAAGATCAATAATAGAAGCATAGGGGTTATTACTGACAAATTCCACGAGTTTTGGTGAATTGTGTATTTTCCAGGGATTATTCCAGAAAGGCTTAAAAGAAGGATTAAAGTACTTAATTACCACGAAAATTAACCGCCAAGAAAACATCATCACGAAGACCTTGGAAAAGTCTAGAACACACCCGAAGCGACCGGGGCCCGAACCCCCAGGGTGGGGCCGGCCGGCGCCCCCCTCTAGGGTTTCGGCCCACCTTCTAGAGTCTTCTTCCACCGCCTCTCTGGAGTCATCTGGGCCCTTTGTTCAAGTCGGTTTCATCCCACGGCGCACGTTCATCCCACCGGGCTATAAATAGAGGGGTAGGCCCCCTCCCAGAGCACCAATTCATTCCTCCTGCTTCATTCGTCAAGAGTAGACAGAAGTTAGGGTTTCCAGAGATTAGAAATAGGGCTCTAGTTCTTCAAGTTCATAGTTTAGTCGTCTAGCAAGGTTCAAGTAGAGTTGGGCGCTACGCTCGGGATTCTAGATCCGTTCGTTTGGAGATCGGTAATCTTATCTTGTATCTCATTATGACTTTGCTTTATTTTAATATATTGCTACTTATTCAGTTCTTAGTTTATTCTAGTTGCATATTCGATATAGTTGTGATTGGTGATGATTATTGTCATTTGATCATAAAGCGCCTAATTCAGTACTCGAGTGAGTTAGGTGGTATACATTATGTAGACGTGGTGTCTAGATATATTGTGTACCTACGGAGGCACCTTGACGTGCCGGGTCGTGTGGTAGTCCGCGTAGGTGACAGCTGCGTTGGTTCCTCTGTAGTCCACCCCCCGTACGTAGGACGAGAAGAGTGCGGTCGTGAAGGAGGTGACCCTTGTTTCTTAATATCCTCATTAGATGATACTCCTTATGATGTTTTCTGAATTGATTATGCTATAGATGAAAAATGTGTAATGTGGCGTAGGATGTTGACTTTGTATTTAGTAATTACATAGGTTTCCTTTACTTTAGCCGAATCTCGAGATTGTCTTACTACATTAGTGAGTCTCTATATTCTATCTCTGGAATACCATTTATCTCATTTACTCAGTTATCATTTACCATTTATCATTAACTTATTTATCGCTAAAGCACTACAGTTATGGGTTATCATAGGTCTGCACATTTATCTTTCCAATTATTATAGTTGATTATCCTAATGAGTAGAATGCCTCTTTATCCTTTTGGCATAAAATAAATCAACGATACTCGGAATACTTACCGGGTGAAGTGCTACAATGGGAGAATTATCTGTGCGCTTGCGGACATATTCTATAGTATTATTTTTAGGAGGCAAGTGAAGATTATTTTACCTTTGGTTTTTGGCATCATGTTAGGGATGACAACTTAACGTGAAGTGATGTTAAAAATACCAACAAGCATTTCTGGCGTCGTTGCTGGGGATGGCAATTGTGTTCATTAGGATAATTTATTAAGTTCGTTGATTTTATTTGCCAGGATATTTATTCTAGAATTTCATATAGGAGAGTTCTTCATAGATAATATTATAGAAAACAAAAAAATAACTATAGACATAAATACTTATAGATACTCATAACCTTTTGCTTTAGCAGACTTACCCGTGTTCTGTTTATATTTAAATATCTTATATAGGGTAAGTGCAGGATTGGTTGTGTACTTTAACTTTTATCAATCAGGAACAACCATAGGAAGAAGGGTCTTACATTATTTTGTGAAGCCATGGCTGAGAAGACTCCACGTGAATTCTCTGCCCCAAGCACTGAGAATATTCGCGTTGGGCCAACTTTTAACATTGGAGATCATGATTACGAGATCAAGCCAAGCCTCATTAAAATGGTGCAAGCTATCACATTTACTGGAAAGAAAGATGAAGATGCAGGTGTCCATCTGCAGAATTTCCTGGAGATTGGCAACACCATCAACATCAAATACATTCCTCAAGACGACGTGCTACTTCGTTTGTTTCCGTTCTCATTGGAGGAAAAGGCGAAGCAGTGGTTTTATCAGAATAAAGATCGAGTCAAGACATGGGTAGAATGTTCAAAATCTTTCCTAGAAAAGTTTTTCCCAGTAGGTAGAACCAATGCTCTACGAGGAAAGATTTCAGAATTTTGTCAGCAGAAAGGTGAATCTATTCCAGAAACCTAGGAATGTTTTTAAGATTACATATCAGATTGTCCTCATCATGGAATGGAAAAGTGGTTGCTCATGCAAACATTTTATCACGGACTAACTCAAAGGTCACGTGAGCAACTAGATGCCACTGCTAAATGATCATTTATGCCACTCACTCCTAGAAGAGCTGAAGATATTATGGCAAAGATAGCAGAAAATCAGAATTGGACAAACAACATTCAGACATGCCATAAGAGTGAAGAAGTTCCAGAGAAAGTGTGTGCACTGTCAACCAAGATGGATGTACTATCGAACTGGTTAGAGCAAAGAGCCAATCATAAAAGAGATCGTCAAGCTATTCAAGATGCATTCAATTCTCAGAATCAATATGAAGGATCTTTAGGAATTGAGTTTGCAAATCCCCCAGAAGATACTAGTACCGTCATCAAGTCCACTTCTCAAAAGCAAGGATGAAATCAACCTCGGTCAACCAGTCAAGGTAAATACCAAGGCAATACTAATTTTTCAAATCATAGACAACCACCCTTGAGAGAATTAATATTAAAACAAGCAAGAATTAATAAAAATATTTATAAGAAGCTTGCTTTTAATGATAAAGTTTTAGAAGGAATTAATTCTAAGTTAGATAATTTCTCTTCTGCTGTTAAAGATCAAATATTATTTAATAAAAAGATAGAATTACAAATTGCACAATTATCTTCTACTTTGTTTACCACTAACCATGAACAAATAAAAGGAATATCTACTAGAGGAGGTAAGTCTACACGTGATCCATCTTACCTAAAAGGGGCACGTAGACCATCACATTTAGTGCAGGTAGAAGAAGAGATTGAGAAGGACAACAGAGAAGAAAAAATTATACCACCTTCATCACCAGTTGAACTACAAGATCAAGAATTAACTCAAGATTTTCATGACACAACCCTCCTACCGATTCCACGCAGAAGAAGAAGAGCTAAAACGGATGATCAATTTGGTAAGTTTGTAGAGTTAATTCAGAAGTTATATGTAATATTTTCTAAGTTGGATAATTTCTCTTCTGTTGTTAAAGATCAAATATTATTTAATAAAAAGATAGAATTACAAATTGCACAATTATCTTCTACTTTGTTTACCACTAACCATGAACAAATAAAAAGAATATCTACTAGAGGAGCTAACTCTACACGTGATCCACCTTACCTAAAAGGGGCACGTAGACCATCACATTTAGTGCAGGTAGAAGAAGAGATTGAGAAGGACAACAGAGAAGAAGAAGTTATACCACCTTCACCACCAGTTGAACTACAAGATCAAGAATTAACTCAAGATTTTCATGACACAACCCTCCTACCGTTTCCACGCAGACGAAGAAGAGCTAAAACGGATGATCAATTTGGTAAGTTTGTAGAGTTAATTCAGAAGTTATATGTCAATATTCCATTGTTAGATGCCATGCAGGTACCTACATACGCGAAGTATCTTCGAACCATCCTCAACAACAAAGGACCACTACCTTCTACTAAAGTTGTCAAGCTAACGGAGGAGTGTAGTGAGACAATTCTGAGTTCTTCTCCTACTAAGAGGAAGGATCTAGGGTGTCCCACTATTGATTGTTCAATAGGAGACCAGATGTTCGAAAATGCTTTATGTGATCTTAGAGCAAGTGTCAGCATTATGCCCAAGACTGTCTTCGACAAACTCAACTATTCTACGCTCATACCAACCACGATGTGTTTGCAATTAGCTGACCAATCGGTTCGCTATCCTGCAGGAATTGCAGAAAATATTCCGGTAAAAATCCGCAACTTTTTTGTTCCTGTAGATTTTGTAGTACTTGACATGCAGGAAGAGAGGAAGATACCCCTCATCCTCGGGCGACCATTCTTAAACACTTCAAATGCAACCATCAACGTCGGAGCTGGAGAGATCACATTCACCATCAATGGTCAAGAAGAGCGATTCACATTCAAACCAAGACTGGAGCAATGCCAAACATTGAAGTGTCATGAAGAACAAGATGCAACAACATCTCCGACACCGGAGACGAATCATGAAGAATAATTCAACTGGAGAAGTCCGGATCAGCGGACTCAAAAACCCCGAAGCTTCGCCGGGAGGTAAATCGGTAGTTATCGGTAATTTAATTCTTGCATTAAAATTTGCATATTTATTTCCTCTTAAATTGCATTATTAAAAAGAAATAAAAATAAGCATAGCATGATTAAAGCTTAAGCCCTATGTGATTATTACTAACGGAGTGTTAAACCCCTGTCAGTGAAATTTACTGTGGTGGCAAAAAATTATAAAAAGACCATCATTAGAATTCTAATTTTTCATAGATTCATAAAAGTAATTTAGTTTTTCATTCTTGTGTCATTATACCGTATAAATACGGGAGACATATGGGGACCACCATCATCACATCAAGTCACATCATGCATTATCATCAACCACCACCTTTTACTACCATCCAAACTTCATTATTTACACATGCACTACCCACCATCCATCCATTCAGCCATTTAACCAGAGAAACACATGCATTTGGAAGGGCATCTAGGTGGTGTCGACACTAGCTAAAGAAGAGAGCCAAAGGTCACCAGGTGGGGCCGACCGGCCCCAAGGCCACGCTGGCCGGCGCCCCTCCTCCACTTCTCTGCCTCCCACTTCTCTCACTCACTCATTCACTCACATACACTCCAGGGAGCACATAGCTACGTTGCCTTGCTGCTCGTGATTACAAAATCTCATAAATTCTTCATTTGATTCAAGATTAAGCAAGGAAAGGAGTAGAGAAGAGGATTAGCAAGAAGACCTAGAAGAGAGATCACCACTTTGATTCCTTCTCTTCACTTGTTCTTGCTTGTTCTTGTTTTGTTCTTGTGTTCTTGTTCATTCTTGCCGTGTTCTTCGTGTTCTTCATTTTTCAGGCAAGATGAGCAATAGGATGAAAGGTGCCATTCGATCCCTTGAAAGAGCCTTCTCACGCCGCACAACACGAAGTCAATCATCATCACAAGTGCCATCGTTCGTCGGCTCCGACATGAATATCGATCCTCCGTCACCCTTCACGCATGACAACCCTTCATCCTCTTCCCAACCGGAAGAGAGGTATGAACTCACAAGCATAACTCAAATTTCATTATCAACTAGACCGCAGAGGGAGATATTAAATGTGGTTAAAAACAAAGAATTTATGCATACTCTAATTTTTGATGCCACTTTGCTCCATGAAACCGGAATGAATTCCGAGTTTGAGCTTATTTTTAAAAATGTTGAATGGGAAAATGCATGGCAAATTAATGAGCAGGGTAGTAAGTTACTCACTATAGAATTTATTAGCACCCTTGTAACACCCCAAATTTTGCTAATTTTGAAATAGAGCTAAATTAATTTAATTTTGTATTTCTGTGCTCATAAAACATAGGGAATTAAAAATTTTCATTAAGTTAAAGTTCAACTAGGGTTTAGCAACATGTCTGTGCACTCATGCTCTTGCATATGATTTATTTTGGTTGAGTGGCCTTTGCCAAAACTAAAAATTATTCAAATTCTTTTGTAAATGATTTTATGATGTGAGTGAATAAAGTTTTTAAACACGTTTAGTACAACGATATTCTCTATAGTATGTCTCTGTCTTTTTCTACAATTAAATTTCTCATTTATCAACTCAGATTCTTTCTTTAGAGTTTATAAGAACCTTTTTTTTAGCTTCAAATCACTCTTTAATGCTCATAATTCATCAACTTATCTCTAAAAACTTCCGTAAATTTTCTCGTCTTTTTCTGGACCTTTTTCTATTTTTTCTGCAAGCAAAATCTAATTTTTAGATGCTCCAAAATATGTTTTCTTGAGCTCCAAATACTTTACTTGGGTTCACCATGTTCCATTACGTTTCCACTAATTTTTCCATAATTTTTAGAGCCTTCAGGATATTTTTCACGATATAAATACTAATTCTAGACTTTTCTAGAATTATTTTATTCGTGAAATTATTTGATTCTGAAAATAATAAAATGTTTCATTATTCCCCAGCCCTCAAAGCCCATGTGCAATAATCCTAATAAGCTCTCAGAGGCTCTCGCATTTATTTACTAACGGGCTTTAATAATTAATTAGGCCCATTAGTGGAGGTGAGGGCTGCAACACTAATTAGTACCATATTGCTAATTGATGTTGAGCTAAGAAGTTTTCTTGCCCATATATATCGGCCAATCTCTTAGACGAAGGCTTAAACACCACGTTGGATTTTCAATTTTTCCTCGGCGCACCCATGGCGCTAACATCCACGCATCTTCTCCAGGTTTGGCAGTGCTCTGCTTCCTTGCCTCCCGCTTCCTATCACCTCGCTCTTACTCACGTGTTCATGTCGTCTTTGTTGACGTTCAGCTGTCCCTTGCATGTTGCGCCGATCTAGTCCTCGTCGTCGTAAATCCGATGTCCACGTGAAGAAAGAACGGTCACGCGAGACCTCGGTCTCCGACTACCTATCAACATGGCCGATAAAGGAGTGGAGGATTCTGGACACCGAAGCATGTTCTCATTGTCCGGTTGATCATGTCATCGTAGTTCTTCTCGTCAATTGGTGGTGAGGACATCTACAGAAGTTCCATCTCCTTCTCTGCCTTATTCGTGGTTTGATGGGCGTGTATCGTGCCACTGAATACAGCTTGTTACATATCCGAGTGAACATCTGAGAATTAACCGGCGTCTCTCTGCTGCTTGCTGTGACAGGAGGCCATCAAGCAAGCACACGTCCATGCATGCTTTCGTGCAAATCTGTATATGAGCAGAGCACATCTCCGTTTATGCATGTGCACGTAAGTTATTCTAGCTATCCGTGAATATATCATAAACCATATCACCAAGTCTGCAACCTTACAATCCAATCCTAGATCATATCGTAATCATAGTATTTGTTGAATCAATCTTCAGTCTACCTATTCCAGATCCATACAAGTTCAATATATTATAGCTATATTCATCCAAGTGCTGGACGTGTTTTTCTACTCACCAGTACTGTTCTTAATTGTGATCTAATAGTCATGTAGCCTTAATTCTTCACTGTTTTATCATTCACATTCAAATTGCATTAGGTTCGTATTTTTTTTTGTCCACTGCATGTTTTTACCACTGAACATTAATTTTGAAACTTTTAAATTTCATAATTAAATTCAATCTATTCTTTTACAAAAGTAAATCTTGTTTATTACATAACTTCTACGTTTTAAATCCGTTTTTCGTGATCTTTATATCGATGTAATCGGGAGAACAAGTAGAATAATTTTATAACCTTTTCAAACTATTTTGTCACTTTTTGGTGTACTGTTTTAATTATTATCCTTGTTTGCTTCGTGTATGTCTGCCCGTTGCTTGTGTGGTGATGTGGTGATCGATCGAGTATAGACGGTGAGCAGTACGTGGAAGATCAAGAATACTTCTACGAGCAGGACCAGCAAGAACTCTTTGATCAAGGCAAGTATAACATGGACCATCCTTGTTGTCCTATTCACAATAATCACATTCATATACGCATGTATCCACCTTGACAATCTTAGAGATTATAACTTAGTTATTGAATTCCTGATTCCTTGTTCACCTATTGGGATGTGCATTGGGTAGCTATTGCTAGTGCTTTATTAATGCCAATGATCTTGTGATATGTTTAATGGATTATGCAATGAACAATTTAATATGATTTTTATTCCTGTTCTAAGGGGGCTAGAGCCTTGGGATTGGGTGGTTTTTGGCTCTAGTTTCTCTCCATAGGATTTCTGAACCTGATGAACCGGGATTTTCCGTACAGCTGTGAGGGCTATATGGCTCTGGCTTTAGTCATTTAAAAGACCTTTTCTAGCTTGTTAGAGGTTACCCGAAAGGGCGCAGTTGGGGGTTTGCCACCTTGGGTGTAGTACAGCTTCTAGTCTTATGTGTATAGCCGAGAAGGAATGTGCCATATTGAAAAGGGGTTCCTACATCTCGCTGCCACTCACCCTTGCGGCCCTAACTTGTTAGACGAACTTTTAAATGGCTTTATATGGTTAGCTAGTGTGTGGGCGTCATGAACTCATGCATTAGAAAATTATGACTAACAGTGAAAGTGTACACCTCTGCGCAGAGTTTAATAATCTATCATGATAGCCGTGCTCACGGTCACGAGCGGCCTTGGTCACACGTTCTGCTAGATTGTTACTATGAATTATATTATGTTGATTATTGTTGTTAATATCTTTGCTGTTTATTAACCTTATTACAATTGATCATTGCATTAATTATGGGTTTGGGATCTTGATGCTACTCAACTGCTAAAATGAACATGTATATTAAAAGCTAAATGCAGTCAAACAGTGTCTAGCCTTTTGTGCCTCATGAATCCGTGTTGTACTTGCTAAGTACGAAATGTGCTCACTCTTACTATTTCCACCACAGCAGATGAAGATTAGAATGAGGACTACCGAAATGAGTATTAGGCTTGGTGTCTCCCAGTCGACCGTGTCCCTGTGATGGAGCTTCCGCGAGTGTGACGTCATAGTTATTACCTATATTTGTGTAAGACTATGTAATAATTATTTATTCGTTATGTATTTAACACTGTGATGATACATTTGTAATTTGTCAGCTTATATGTGCGACTATTCCTGGGGCACATATAAGTCATTTATGCATCCTATTTTATTCTTAAAATACGGGTGTGACAACCCTTGACTTTGATGATGATGAGGTTAACTTTAGAATGTTTAATAAACCTTTCACCCTCTCATGGAAAACTTTTAGTTTAGCATTGGGATTCAATAATCCGTGTGTGGTCAATATTTCTAAAACTCTCCAAGACTTTGATAAAGATGATTTTTGGGAGAGTATCACTGCAAAAAACCAGAGAGAAAACAAAAATATACTACTGAAGAAGTTCATCACCCTACACTGAGATTCATGCTTAAATGGCTGGCTTTTACATTCTTTCCTAAAGAGGAGTTAAACACTATTAAACAAGATGAGCTACATTTGTTATATATCATGATTAAAAAGAGGAAGGCATCTCCTGTAAAAATGATGTTTAATTATTAGAGAACTATCCCTTCCTTGAGAAAGTACAGTATTTCTTTTACTTCCAGGATTACACGTTTAGCTGCAGGGCTAGGTTTACTATCAAATGCTTCACTTGTTTATATTTCTGATGCCCGCAGAATTATTGGTTATGATTTTTTATTTCGTGCTCACATGCTCAAATACCGAAATAATAAAATAGTTATGATTTATAAAAATTATGACAATGAGTACGAACTACCAGAAAGGGAGTTAGGAATTTATTCTGTTCAGAATTTTGCTTTTCCAGCTGTTAGAGCTAATGTTGGCAGGTGTCCATCTGCACGCATCAGCAGGGCGCCGAGAACTAATTTCACTGGAGCCGACCCAGCACTATCTGGGCCAGCTTATTCCCACTATGTTGATTTTGGTGAACAGGTATTGACGCAGGAGCCACGCCAGTAGTGGACTGCACATGCAGGATGGAAGGAACAGCCCACATTTCAGCAAGGAAAATCTTCGTCAGCAGCAGCAGCGGGTTGGGGAGCAACTGATTTTCAGAGAGGACGAGCATCTTTTTCTACACGCGGGAACACGGACTTCACCACCGGTGGACCGTATCCGTTCCACGTACCACCGGCAGATGACTACTATCGGCCACCTAAGCAGCACTTTAATGATTTCCCAGCTTTATCTATGCGTCTCACTAACATTGAACAGGGACAGAACGCAATAAACAACACACTATACCAGCACGAGCAGTGGCAGCAGCAGGTCGACGACAGGTTCTACCAGCATGAACAATGGCAGCACACCACGGACCAATGACTTGATTAGATATATCAGGGACAGCAGCAGACACAGAGCAGATTAGAGTATTTGATTCATCAGATGGGATACCCGCCGCCACCTCCACCACATTACTGAGCAACATCCAGCTTGGTGGAGATCCCCGCTAGGTGAGTACCTCTCACCTTTACATATGCTTTTTATTTCAGTATTTAATTCATTCTTTAATTCTATCAATTTCAATATTGCTAAAAACAAAACAATAAGAAAACCAAATAAAAATTTATTTACCGCTTTCTTTAGTTATTGCATTAAATTCCTGCTTGTGTAAAAATGAAAATCCAAAAGAAATGATAGATTGTATAATTAAGTTTGCTTTAAATTTCGCATTCGATTTGTCTTTAGAATAATTAGAACTTGAAGCTAGAGAAAAATAAAAAAGATATTTAAAATTATTTAAATATAATTTCCTGCAATTGCTTAGTGTTTAAATTTAAATTCTCCTACGAATTGCATGAAGCTTATCTACCATGAAAATTTATTCTGAAACTTGATATTAGTGGGTAGCATAAGCTTTTTCTAAGTAATTGACGGATATGATATAAGAAGGTTTTAGTTGCTATTTATTTCATTCTGAGTGACACCTAAGCTCCAGACATTTCTAAAATAAAAACAAAATCAAAACAAATATAATAATAATTTGTTCTGCTAATATGATTTAAATAGACTATTCTGTTATGCATTCATGATTGAATTCACAATGCACAAAAAGTTTTCACTCTATGCATAAGTCTCTCTGTTAGAAGTCCAACAGAGAGTGTGGGTTATAAAATTAAAGGATGTCATACCAAAAAAGTATGAGCCTGAAAGATGCCATATCAAAAGGGTATGTGTCAAAAAAAGAAAGAGAGAAAAACAATGGGTGCAAAGACACCAATCTGAGAGAAAAAAATAGGTACAAAAAGTATCTGCTGGGGAGATAGCCCACATTCTTCAGAAAGACAGAAAAGAGAGGATAATACATAGGAGTTCAAAAATAAAATTTGATCACATTTACACATTCAATCATGATGTATAGCTTATAGTCCTCTGCAATCTTATTAGTAGGCTCTCATTATTTCCTAAATAAAAATTATATACTTATTCTAAAAAAATATATATCTGGAGCAATGGTTGAAACAAAGGATGAAAGACATAGTGCTTGCTTGATTATTCTGTCTCTCAATTACTCTGGACTTAGTTTAAAAGCCCCACGATTGAAAAGAAAAGGAATAAGTTTGAAAACTGGATTAATGAATTTCAATCCAGAGAAAAATTTCTGTTTAAATATTTAAGTATTTGTTGGGAGTTATACTTTTTTACGGAACCATGAATAAATTATTTTTAAGTCAAATTTGCTAAGGGACTAGCAAAGACTTAGTTTGGGGATATTGTTGACGGTCGTTAAGTACCAATTTTATACCGTCAAATAATGCCTAGGGAAGATCGATAATAGAAGCATAGGGGTTATTACTGACAAATTTCACGAGTTTTGGTGAATTATGTATTTTCCAGGGATTATTCCAGAAAGGCTTAAAAGATGAATTAAAGTGATTAATTACTACGAAACTTAATCGCTAAGGAAACATCATCACGAAGACCCTGGAAGAGTCCGGAACATACCCGAAGTGACCGGGGCCCGAACCCCCCAGGGTGGGGCCGGCCGGTGCCAGGGTGGGGCCGGCCGGCGTCCCCCTCTAGGATTTCGGCCCACCTTCTTGAGTCTTCTTCCACCGCCTCTCTGGAGTCATCTGGGCCCTTTGTTCAAGTCGGTTTCAACCCACGGTGCACGTTCATCCCACCGGGCTATAAATAGAGGGGCAGACCCCCCTCCCAGAGCACCAATTCATTCGTCCTGCTTCATTCGTCAAGAGTAGACAGAAGTTAGGGTTTCCAGAGATTAGAAATAGGGCTCTAGTTCTTCAAGTTCATAGTTTAGGCGTCTAGCAAGGTTCAAGTAGAGTTGGGCGCTACGCTCGGGATTCCAGATCCGTTCGTCTGGAGATTACTAATCTTATCGTGTATCTCATTATGACTTTGCTTTATTTTAATATATTGCTACTTATTCATTTTGTAGTTTATTCTAGTTGCATATTCGATATAGTTGTGATTGGTGATGATTATTGTCATTTGATCGTAAAACGCCTAATTCTGTACTCGAGTGAGTTGGGTGGTATACATTATGTAGACGTGGTGTCTAGATATATTGTGTACCTACGGAGGCACCCTGACGTGTGTTGACGTTTCTAAAGTCACTACCAAGAATAAATATTCCTGATACGGCGTTAGAAATGCTTGTTGATAATTTCTATGACTATTGCAGAATTCCGCAAGCGCACAGAATCTATCAATGCAGCACTTCACTTGGGAGTAACCAAGTATCGTATTTATTTCCACAGGAAAGCTTCTAGTGGCTAGAGATATCTAATGGTAAGCTAGAACAATCAAAATTTATGATAAGAATGAACTAGTGTAGTGATAACTAATTCAAATAATCTAGTCTAAGATAGAGCCAAGCAACGGCGTAGACAGTGATGAGCTCAAGAGTGGGATGTAAGGCAACACGGTAGGCTAACTCCACTTAACACTTCGGGGTGAATGCGTGGTCCCAAGGGATTGGGATTACTCACAAACAGAAAAGCCCTACTCCTACTACTAGACCGAACGTGGTGGAATCCAGAGGATCTTAGGGCGGTCACCACCTAAGACCTACCACTACTATCCGTGGGTCTAGCCGCAATCTAAGGTAACTTCTAGTCCAAGCTCCACGCTTACACTACAGGCTACTACTCTAACCTCGCGCTAAGATTAGAGCACCGATTAGCGGCGAAGATCCCGCACTAAGTGTATGAAAACCGATAATTAATCCCCTAGTACTACCGCAACTAGAGCACTCAAAGTAATACTTGAAGTAAATACTTGGAAGTAAATACTAAAAGTAAATACTGAAAGTAATGTGGGAAATGTAAGTACTAGAAAGGAAATTATATTACCGAATCAAAGAGTACCTTACAGAGGAAGCGCCCGAGAGAGAGACCTTTGCAGAGCTCTCCAACTCTTCAGCTTCTCTTCACTCACACTCACACTACTAGCCTTGCTAGGAGGCTCTCACTAGATGAGGTAGGATGAACTAAACTCCAGATTTCTCTATTCTTCCTAAGCTGATTACAACTGAAGCATTCTAGGGGTATTTATAGCACTTGGAGACCCCTGGGGTACTTGTAGAGGTGTCGGTGGCCCTGACTTGTAGGGTGGGTGCCCTGCTAGGGGGGCGGGCGCCCGGTGGACGTCACCACCTCGCCATCCAACACTCCAGGATCCTCTCCAATGACGGTTGCAAGGTCGGTTGAGCATGTGATGGCGGTTGGAGAGGCGGTTTGTGTCCCTTGGAGGATGACAAGTGGGTCTATGAATCCTTGACACCACCTTTGATCTCTCTTGGATGAAAACTGACTTCAAATGGATGGCCACAAGTGCTTGGATGCCTCTCCGGCGGATTGTGGATGTGGCAGGCCAAATGGACACGGCGGGTGCCCTGCCCAACAGGGCTACCGGATCCAGGTGAGGTGAATTTGAGCCATTGATGTTGAATCAACGTGCCAAACTCTGTTTAGGAGGTTGGGGCACGGATCCATGAGGTGGCTGAGTGAAAATGGCTCCAAAAGGGGGGCGGGTGCCCTACTAGGGGGCGGGCGCCCTGTCACTTGGGCCCAGTGTGGCTCTTGTCACATGTACTGCTTAGATGTGCCTTTGTTTGCTTCATTTTCACCTGTATTTCATCTGCAACCACAATTCTTCAAGTACAAGTGGAACTCCATTAGATTAAACCAAATTCCTACCTTCTATGTGCCATTTCCTTGCTCAATTTTATCAATGTTGATGGTTAAAATGTGCATTTAGTGAGCATCAACAAACTCCCCTAAACTTACCTTTTGCTCATCCCTGAGCAAAGACTCAAGATATTATGTTTATAATTGACTTCTTATTAATGACTCACTTTTGATTCAACATGTTAATGCAACTACTCAAATCCAATCACCATCACCCATGGGGCTTTTATCTATCCCTTAACCTGAAAAATAGAGCATAGATTAGCTAGAAAGAGGGTTTATTCTCCATGCCCTTTTTGCCTAGTTAAATCTTATGGAGGTTTTTGAATATTTTCAATAATCATGCTTTAGACTCTTATGTGGCACTCTCAGTCTCTCTAATATGTGTGTGGAATTTTTGATCTCACTCAAAAAGCTTGCAATGCCCTCACATCCTATCTCTAGTAGCTTATGTGGAGTTTTAGGATCACAGGAAAAATGGGGCATACCATATGTAATATTGCTAAGTTAAACAATTGGATCAAAGGAGCAACAAGTCATAGACTTAGACCGAGAATGTGCATGTGTATGGTGGTGGTACTAATTACTCCTTTCATGGCTTTTCCTTTTTAGAAACATGGCTACCTCTTTCTCTTCTCTCTCTTTTTCCTTTTTTCATCAGAGCTCTTGCTCTCTTTTCTTCTTTTTTTTCATCAGAGCACTTGCTCTTTCTCTCTTTTTCTTTTACTAGAGACTAGCCATGCCTCTTTTTTGAGGAATATTTTAGAGGGACAAATGATAATGCCATGGAGTATCCTAACATAAAAGGCATGTTGTTGCTTATTCTCAGTGTAAGAATAGCAATATGAAGGTGGGTGTTCGTGTTCTCGGTCATGAGAATATGACAAGTTTCTCTACTATGATTCACAAAAGTTTGACAAGGCTCAACATAAATATTGGTAGCAATGTGGAGTTTTCCTATCTAACAGATATGGCTCTGGTAGGTGTTCTCTTTTGCCACAAAAGATCTAAAGTATGTTTTATCGTCATTTTAAAGAGATTCCCCACAGATTAACCTTGCTCATGACATGATAGAAACTTACTCATTTCTTTGCTAAATCATGATACTCAAATTTTTTAAGCCTTTTTCTAGCATTTGCAACCCACAGAGTTCAAGTTCATGGTATAAGTAAACTCATATTGACAGTCAAATCATCAGCGAATTACTAACTTGAAGTAATTATAAGCAATAAGCATTTTCATTCTCTTGTTTCTAATAGTGTGTTAATTTTTCAAGCATAACAATACTAACATAACCATTACTACTATATAATTATTATTTTTATTAATTTTTTTATTTTTTAACATGCTGGAAATAAAATAATATAAATGCGTAAATAAAAGGATGGGGCTATGTGTACTTACCTTCGCGGGGGACCTCCCCCAAACTGGTTCTGAAAGCATCACTGGAAATCCCACCCCTGGCGGCGATAGAAATTGTCCCAGCGGCAGTCATTGCGACGAGCCAGGTAGTGCATATCCCTCGTCTCCTCCTCATTCTCTTGCCTGTATTGCCAGAACTCATATGACAAGTCTTGTAACCCTTGGTGAAGCTGGTCTTGACCAATCTGCAGACCCTCTATCTGATGCTGGACATAACCAAGGTCTCTGTAATACCCTGGTATTACTGTTAACTAAAATGACATGTCATCATATCATCATGTGCATTTGCTTGTCATTAGGGCTAATAGTGTGATTAGCTTGTTTAACTCTTGTGTGTGCTTGAAGGAACCCTAATTGAGTTGTTATTTCTTGTTGATTTTAAATTTTTCCAAAAACCCTAATTAAAGGCCCTTAAGTGTACTTTTAAAATTTGATCAAATCTGAGGTAGGTCCCTTAATAAAAGTTGTAGAGTTTTTAATGTAGAACAACTTCTATTTTGGGTGATTTTGAAGTTATGTTGAAAATAATTGAATTAAGCTCAGAACAGTGTTTCAAAATTTGAATTTAAAACTATATTTCAAAAATTATTGAGAATATGACAAAACTTCCTGAATAAAAGTTGTTGGTCTCAATGAGATGTACAACTTCTATTTTGACCAATTTTCAAGTTCTTCAGAAAAATCAAAAGTAATTTTAAAATTACAGTTTGAAATTTAAAACCACCTTTTACCCCCTTTTGAATATTTTCAAATCCTGACCGAATTTTGAATTGGTACCAAAACAAAAGTTGTTCAGTACTTAAAGATCTACAAATCTCCTTTTGACCACTCCCTCAGATTCGGCCATCTTCAGGATCAATTTGGACGAATTGCATTGCAACAGGTACTGTACCCGAGTACTGTTCATCTGCCACCTTCAGCGTACCCGCGCGGCGCGCACGTCGCCGGCGTGCGCGGCAGCGCAGCGCCTGCGCCGGGGCCGGGGCACTGTTCCTTGCGAGCGCAGCACGTCGCCGGACCCTCCCACGTCGCGTCCGACCGCTTTTCCCCGCTATTTAACCCCCCGAGCCCCCTCTCCCAACTCAGTTCTCTCCGCCGGTCGCCGTCGAGTTCGCCGCGGTTCGCGGAGAAATTCGTCGCCCTCCGTTGGCCTTCATCCTCTCCAACTCGCCGGTTAGTAGAGTGGTTCCTTGCGCATCCTTTGGTGCCCTCGGGGCTCTCTCTAACGCGCTGGGTGTTCCAGGGTGGTCATCGCCGCGCGCGTGCGTTCGCCGGAGCGCCGCCGCTAGGTCGATCGCGGGCCAAGCTTCTCGGGTGAGCTTTAGCCCCTAAATCCTCGTGTTACAGCTTCTTGGTGATGTTCTAGTTCTCATGTGCGCGTCGGTTGGCCTTGTGGTGGTCTAGGTTCGTCGGAACGAGCCGTCACCGCCGGAGCCGAGCCACTTCGTCCGCCGCCGCCGTCAACCTCACCTCTTTAGCCCGTTTCAGCTCCAACCATAGACGTCAATAGGCCCGGGGTGAGCTACCGATCCTCCCCATGCCCTCCTTTCGTCTTTTACCGGTCTCGGGTGGCCGGCGCATGCTCGCCGAGCTTTGGCGTCCGCCATGGACGGGATAGACCCCGTCGGAGGCGGCTAGGATCGGGGATAGGTGTACTAGGGTGACCGCTAGGTCGTAGGGTAGCCGTAGGTCGTGTCCGCGTTGCCGTCGGCTCGCCGGCGGCGAGGGTCGTGCCGGCCCGCGTGCGCCTCGCGCGCGGCGCGCTCGGCCGGAGGAGGAAGAAGGACCTGACAGGCCGGCCCCGCCTGTCAGCGTCCGGGGAAGAAGAGAAGGGAAGCCCGGGTGTTGCTGGGCCGGCCTGCCGGTCTGTGGGCCGAGTGGGCCGAAGGGGTTTGTCTATTTTCCGGTGAATTTTGGATGCTTTTCTATTTTAATTTGGTTTGAATAGTAGCCTGTTTTATTATTTTTGCATGATTAATTCTGTGCAACCAAAAATTGTGAAATAATTTACACATGCTATATATGTAGTGTAGAATTTTATAAAAATATTGTTTATCATGTTTGGGTACATTCTGTAGTGGTCAAAAATCAATAAATAAAATGGAAAGTGGGTCTTTGCACATTTTTAATTAATTCTAGGTAATTCCAAAAATCACAAAAATTTAATTGGTACTGTTACTAGTAAAGATCTAACTGTTGGCAAGGTTTGGTCCCAAAATAAATTAGTTTGCTTCTGTAATTGAATTATGTTGGTTTATTAAATAATAAAAATTCAATTAGAATTTGAATTTAGGGGTGTTAAGTAATTTTGGATTAAATGTGGTTCTAGGTCAACCCATTTAAGACCTAGGACACCATTGTGAAGTCATGATGTGTTGTGCTAAGGTTAGCTTCCTTTTCGCACATGTTTACTTTTTGCATCGCATTCATACATGCAATATTGCACCCGTGTAGTTCCCGTATCTGAGGAGGTGAAGCTCGAGGTGTCTGAAGAGGAGGCAGTGGAAGGAGCTCCTGAGCCTGAAGCCTGTGCCACTCCTGCCCCAGTTCTGTTTGCTCTGCAAGGCAAGCCCCGGTGCATTTAACCCTCTATTTACAAATGCTTTATCACTTGAGTTAAACTATTGCATTAAGTTGGTAGGAGTTGTGTGGTGAAAACAATTGATGCATTTATCACCCTTGACTACCATTACCAAGATGACCTAATGATTTTCAAATGTATTGCAAAATGCTTAGTCATGCTTAAATAATAGAATTGCAAAATATTATTTTAACTTGAGAATCATTATGAAGAAATATCAAGTGAAGGGTATATATGTCCATGTATGATGATTGGGGTACTTTGGCCGGTTCACGATCATCATTATGGATGGGTTTTCCGGGTGGTTGGCCAATTGTTTGGGTTAGAGTCCCAACTTTCGTCACCAACGGAAAAGGGATTTGAAAACCGAGCGGACTCCAGGGTATTGGGTTAGAGTCCCAATGCATGGTTTCCGGCGGAAAGCAGTAGGGACCGTTCGTTGTCGGCCTGTTGTGATCATGATGAACAGACTAGCCACATACCATTACGGAAAGCCTAGAGTCCAGTCGCTCTATTGCTGGAACCGACAACCACGCACTGGGAGTGGAGAGATGGCGAGAATAGTGAGTACCCTCGTGGGTTAGAGTCCCGGATTGGAGGTGTACCGTTTTCTCAGGTGGCGCAGGACCGGTTCCGGGATAGAAAAGCTGAGATGACGGGTTGGTATATGTATGCCGGCGTGCTGCATATACAGTGTGGATAGGAACCCCAGCTGGGTCTACTTTACTTGATTCGAATCGACGTGCTCCTCGGTTATGGAGACATGATCCTCACCCCTACACCGAAAAGTGGTTCTAAGAGTAGGATGTTTGAGAATAAAGAATCAATGTTTAGTGAGAGGATAAAGAATGAATTATGATAATATTGAATTTAAGTAAAATAAAATATTATGATAGATTAGTAATGCTTTTCTGCTAAATCCCTATCTCTGCTAGCCTTACCTATAACCTTGCATTCCAAGAGTCAAATATTTTTACTTTGTCGGGTAAGTCTTGCGGAGTACCCCGTACTCAGGGTTTGTTAACCCCGTTGCAGGAGGGTCGCAGCCCGAAGTCTGCCTTGGTCCTTGTTGTGCCACCGTGATCCAGGAGGAGAGTGGTGAGGAGTAAAGACAGAATCCGTGGGCTGGGTTCGCATATCTATTTATCTATTTATGTTGTACCGTTGTTCCATGCTACTGCTATTACTTCAAGATGGTCTGTAATAACTGCACTTAATTACTATTTGAACTCGTTTTGTAATCTAAGTTCTATTAAATCTTCCGCATTTACTCTGATGTATTTTATTATGAAATGTTGTAACTCTGTAATGGCATCGCAATGGAGATCCTGTCGGAATACGGGTACTGATGTAGCCCGGCAGAGCTGCTTTAATCATTTGGAACATGGGTCCAACTGTCAGAAGTCATTAGTGACTTTGATAGGTGCCTGTGGGCCATATTATTAAGGCGGTTCTGTTACAGTCTCGCTCCCATCCATGCACTGAAACTGAGTGTCTCGGTGGAGGGTATCCTTCAGTGTTGGATGGGTGTGAGCCTTCCACACCAGTGTATCTGTAAGAGCCACCCAAGGGTTGGGTACTCCCAGAATGGCTGATGTGTGCGGATGCATGTCCATAGGGATCCCATGGGTCAGTCGGCTGGTGCTGCTGCTGCGAGGGTGGCTGGTACCAGTTAGATCCTCCTGCTTGTTGAGAGCCAGGAGCCGGCCATGCACCCCACTGACTAGTGTGTGGCATGGCTCCTTGGTGGAATGCTTCGTGTGCCGCCCGCTCTGCTTGCTCTTGTGCTGCAGCCTGAGCAACTCTCGTCTAGGCCTTTGTTCTTCTTCCTGCAACATGCACAGCATGTTCTTGTGCTAGCCTTGCGGCGTGCTGTTCCTCGGTTTCGAGGGTTAAATGTAAAGAGTTCACATTTGTCAACCATAGAGTCATGTCAGGCAATGGAATTTCATTAATAAAACCTTCATATGTCATGATATATTTTCATTTTCCACATCATATTTCATCATGTGTGCTTGCCTAAAATGTTCTATGTCTAAAATTACCCTCTCAGTGTTAATGAAATTAATTTTTGCACTGCCCAGCAAACCCATGTTACTGACTATCCTAGTCACAAGTGAAGTCATTTCAATGGTTGTATCAGTTACTCGTGTAAACACTTTAGACCAATAATCCATCATAGTTTTAACTGGTGATACACGAATTCCTTTTAGTGCGGCAAACAAAATTTGCATTTCATCGGTTCTAACCTTCCTGGCGTCATGCCTAGGATAAAAGGTTATAGCAATAAATCTTTGCAACATCCTAAGAGTTGGGTTATGTATCTGAGAAGTTCTAGGATATGCTGCATCATGGCGGCCAGAAATTTCATACCAAAAGGTTTTCTTATTAAAATCTTTGCAGGCCTTATTTAAGTCTACTGCACAATTTTTATTAAATCCTAGTAGCTCACTAAATTGTGTCCATGTATAAGAATAATTTTCATTAAACATACGAAAGTTGCAGTGGCTACTAGTGACTTCTAGGGTGCATAAAAATTCTAAAGTAAGTTCTCTACACCCTAGTTCATTAACTATCCATGCATTTCCCCACCCCAAAGTACGAAATATATATTGAAATTCAGCAATCATACTTGTTGCGTTGAGCAAGTCGCGGTCGATTTCGGGGGTGTGGATGAATGCGCGCTCGCGTAGCATGCGAAAGCCTTCTCTTTCCCGATTATTTAGCCAAATAATCTGGGCCTCATCCATAAGAATACGAATGGGTGGATGTTGAGTGCCTTGTTCTTCAGGAGGTTCGCCATGGCTTGATTGATCAACAGACATGTTGATTCTTCGGGAGTGCTGACTTCCTGAACTCGAATGGCTTCCGGACGAGAAGCGCTGGTTTGGTCTTCCACTACTGCTTCCATCACTACTCCCTCCTGTCTTCTTCTTCTTCTTCCCGAACAAATTTTTCAACATGATGAAACACAAAAGCACTAACAAAGCAAGGATTATGGTTAGTAAAACAAACCAATCCTCTCGGGAGTGTGTGTGCTACCTTCCTGTGGCTCTCCTTGCTTTACTTTGCTTAGCGATTAGTGGCTAGCGCTTACAAGGTTGCTCGGAAGAGGAAAATGGAAGTGAAACAAGAGTGTGAGCTTGGATGCCTGGTGCAGCACTTGCTTGTGCATGTGAGAGTGTAAATAGACAAGGTAGGCAGCAGAGGGGATAGGATGGTGGCCAGGGACAGGGCGCCCACCCTAATGATAGGGCGCCAGCCCTACTTCCTTGTCGAAATCCATGCCCTGCTCTCTCACATGCCAAAGTCTTCACTCTAGAGCATCTTTCATTAGTGAAAAGCTCAGCTAGTAGCCAGAGAAATGAGAGGAGAGAGCGGAAGGACTTGAGACAAGATGAGAAGGAAAGTGAAGTGAAGGATAGATGGATATGTCGGCCAAAACCTGGTGCCTTGCTCTCCACTTGCATGTGACAAGTGAGTGGGTTAGCTAGTGGAGCTAAAAGCCAAAGGGGGCAGGGCGGCCGCCCTATCAAAGTGGGCCACCGGCCTTCTAATCCCCTACTTTATTATCCTAAACAAGATAATAAGCTAGTTCATGAAGGAAAAGTAAAATTACTTAAGAAAATAAGCGAGATTAGGACTTACCTTAGCTTAACTTACCTTGGTTAGCTGCATCGGATGCTTGCATGACGATCAACACTTCACGTTGTCTTCGTGCTCCAGAGAATCTTCATCATGCATGGTGGTGTCAGCAGGTGCGTCCTCCACTGACGAGCATTGCTCCGGACGTGGCCTGAAATGAAAGATTTCTTCTTTTCCATTGATGTTGAGTCGGATTTCTCCGGCTCCCACATCAATGGTTGCATTTGCAGTACTTAAAAATGGTCTTCCTAGGATTAGTGGTGTTCTAAAATCAGGATTTATATCTAACACCATGAAATCCACGGGAATGAAACAATTTTTAATTTGAACAGGGATATTCTCCGCTATTCCCGCTGGATATCATATTGATTGATCGGCGAGCTACAAACACATAGTAGTTGGAGATAAAGATGAGTGATTAAGTTTGTCATATATTACCTTAGGCATGGCACTGACACTTGCTCCAAGATCGCACAGAGCTTGATCAAATTGTTGAGTTCCGATAGAGCATGAGATAGTAGGATTTCCGGGGTCCTTCTTTTTCTCGGGGAGATTATTGAGGATAGCAGCACTACACTGCTTCGTCAATTTCACTATTTCTATGCTCGGGATTGGTTTCTTTCTATTGAGGATGTCCTTCAAATATTTTGCGTAGGTAGGTACTAGCATCGCATCAGCTAGAGGTATATGTATATATAATTTTTGTATTACCTCCACGAACTTCCAGAATTGTTCATCCTCCTTTGGTTTCCTGTTACGGTCAGGAAAAGGCAACATCTCGGTATCATAAAATTCATGAGGAGAAGTTTTTACCTTTTCTTGAGGTGCAGTGGAGTCTTCTTTTTTAGCTACTTCTTCTACTACCTTCTTCTTGGGCGTAGAATCAGGATAAGGTGGATCACGAGTGGTCTTACCACCTCTCATGGTCACAGCATTAACTTTTTCATTATAGCATGAAAGTTTTGCATGAATTTGTACTAATTGCTTTTTTACCATTTTATTAAAGTCAAGTTGTTCCTTTAACAGCTCATGAAATTTATCTATTCTAGCATTTATGTCTCCAAAGATTTTATCTTGATCAAT
Organism: Eremochloa ophiuroides; assembly: GCA_038502445.1. Classification (NCBI taxonomy): domain Eukaryota; kingdom Viridiplantae; phylum Streptophyta; class Magnoliopsida; order Poales; family Poaceae; genus Eremochloa; species Eremochloa ophiuroides. The sequence goes on from JAHLJS010000008.1 coordinate 24,405,825, forward strand.
CAACACTAAACTTAAACCAGAGTTTATTTTAGCTTGATTTAAAACAAGTTCCTTAAGAGAATGATTGCTAGCATGTAAAGAATCATTATCCTCCCTACGTGGATTCCATCTTTGGTAAGGTGAAATTGGTGGGGGACCATATCCGCCATCATTTAAAAGAGATTTAGCATCTTTTATTGGACAGATATCTATGTTATGATTTTTATTTCCACATAATGCACATGGTGTTTTAGCATTGGCATAATATTCTATAGCAGCACGATCTCTTTTTCAATTAGCTCTATCTTCTAACTTTTTCAAAAGGCATTCAAAAGATAAAGTATTAACTTCGAAAGTATTAGAATGACCTTTGAGATGATCATCGGTCCATCCTTAATTATCCACCATCTTCTCAATCAACTTCTTGGCTTGACTCACCTTGAGAGACAAGAATGCACCTCCGGCGGCAGCATCAATATGTTATTGAGACTCCATCATGAGTCCATGATAGAAGCTTTGGATTAACAGCGAGTCTTCAACGCCACGGTGAGGGCAGGCTTGTATGTACTCTTGCATGTGCTCCCATGTTTCGAGGACAGATTCGTGAATCTCCTGTTGAAAGTTAGAAATCTTGCTACGCAAAAGATTTGTCTTACCAACAGGGAAGAATTTTATCAAAAAGTGGTTGGAGCACTTCTCCCAAGTGTTCATTGATCCCATGTTGATGTAGAACCACTGTTTCGCTTTCTCAAGTAATGAGAAAGGAAAAAGGTGTAGATGGATTGTATCCTGCGAAATTCCTAAAATAGAGATTGTATTTCATGTCTCCAGAAAATTCTGGAGGTGAGCATTGGCATCCTCTGAAGGGTTGCCATGGAATGCAATTGCTTGCACCATCATGATCAATGCGGGTTTGAGCTCGAATTCTCTACTTCCGCTATCAGCACTAGGCATAGTAGCAATGTTGGAAATAGATGGAGTAGAATACTCATAGATTGTTCTTGATGTAGATGAACTGGTCGGCTCTGAAGTACTAGGATGCTCGGATTCATCTGATGGATGATCTTGCAATGTAGGTTCCCTCGATGAAAATGGGCGAGATCCAGAAGTCATTCTTGTAGGAGTGAGATTAGCTCTCGCTCTTCTAAGAATTGACTCAGGGCCTTCATGAAAATCTTCAGGTAGATTGAATCCAGCCATTCTAGCTATCTAGCTTAATAGTCACCATAAAAAGACAGAAAGGTGTGATCCCGCTAAAGAACGGGGTTAGTTCTATAGCAAACACAAAAGAAAATCTAGGCCAATTGCTTCCCCTGCAACGGCGCCAGAAATGCTTGTTGGCATTTCTAAGCTCACTACCAAGAATAAATATTCCTGATACGGCGTTAGAAATGCTTGTTGATAATTCCTATGACTATTGCAGAATTTCGCAAGCGCACAGAATCTATCGATGCAGCACTTCACTTGGGAGTAACCAAGTATCGTATTTATTTCCACAGGGAAGCTTCTAGTGGCTAGAGATATCTAATGGTAAGCTAGAACAAGCAAAATTTATGATAAGAATGAACTAGTGTAGTGATAACTAATCCAAATAATCTAGTCTAAGATAGAGCCAAGCAACAGCGTAGACAGTGATGAGCTCAAGAGTGGGATGTAAGACAACACGGAAGGTTAACTCCACTTAGCACTTCAGGGCGAATGCGCGGTCCCAAGGGATTGGGATTACACACAAACAAAAAAGCCCTACGCCTACTACTAGACCGAACATTGTGGAATCTAGAGGATCTTAGGGCTGTCATCACCTAAGACCTACCACTACTATCCGTGGGTCTAGCCACAATCCAAGGTAACTTCTAGTCCAAGCTCCACGCTTACACTACAGGCTACTACTCTAGCCTCGCGCTAAGATTAGAGCACCGTCTAGCGCCAAAGATCCCGCACTAAGTGTATGAAAATCGATAATTAATCCCCTAGAACTACCGCAACTAGAGCACTCAAAGTAATACTTGAAGTAAATACTTGGAAGTAAATACTAAAAGTAAATACTGAAAGTAATGCGGAAAATGTAAGTACTAGAAAGGAAATTATATTACCGAATCAAAGAGTACCTTACAGAGGAAGCGCCCGAGAGAGAGACCTTCATAGAGCTCTCCAACTCTTCAGCTTCTCTTCACTCACACTCACACTACTAGCCTTGTTAGGAGGCTCTCACTAAATGAGGTAGGATGGACTAAACTCCAGATTTCTCTATTCTTCCTAAGCTGCTTACAACTGAAGCATTCTAGGGGTATTTATAGCACTTGGAGACCCCTGGGGTACTTGTAGAGGTGGCCAGAGGTCGGTGGCCCTGACTTGTAGGGTGGGCGCCCTACTAGGGTGCGGGCGCCCGGTGGATGTCACCGCGTCGTCATCCAACGCTCCAGGATCCTCCCCAATGACGGTTGCAAGGTCGGTTGAACACGTGATGGCGGTTGGAGAGGCGGTTTGTGGCCCTTGGAGGATGACAAGTGGGTCTATGAATCCTTGACACCACCTTTGATCTCCCTTGGATGAAAACCGACTTCAAATGGACGGCCACAAGTGCTTGGATGCCTCTCCTGCCGGATTATGGACGTGGCAAGCCAAATGGACAGGGCGGGCGCCCTGCCCAACAGGGCTACCGGATCCAGGTGAGGTGAATTTGAGCCATTGATGTTGAGTCAACATGCCAAACTCTATTTAGGAGGTTGGGGCACGGATCCATGACGTGGCGAAGTGAAAATGGCGCCAGGAGGGGGGCGGGCGCCCTACTAGGGGGCAGGTGCCCTGTCACTTGGGCCCAATGTGGCTCTTGTCACGTGTACTGCTCAAATGTGCCTTTTTTGCTTCATTTTCACATGTATTTCACCTGCAACCACAATTCTTCAAGTACATGTGGAACTCCATTAGTTTAAACCAAATTCCTAACTTCTATGTGCCATTTTCCTTACTCAATTTTATCAATGTTGATGGTTAAAATGTGCATTTAGTGAGCATCAACAACGTGCCAGGTCGTGTGGTAGCCCGCATAGGTGACAGCTGCGTTGGTTCCTCTGTAGTTCACCCACTGTATGTAGGACGAGCAGAGTGTGGTCACGAAGGAGGTGACCCTTGAGTTTTAATATCCTCATTAGATGATGCTCCTTATGATGTTTTCTGTGTTGATTATGCTATAGATGAAAATGTGTAATGTGGCGTAGGCTGTAGACTTTGTATTTAGTAATTACATAGGTTTCCTTTACTTCAGCCGAATCTCGAGATTGTCTTACTACATTAGTGATTCTCTATATTCTATCTCTAGAATACCATTTACCTCATTTACTCAGTTATCATTTACCATTTATCATTGACTTATTTATCGCTAAAGCACTAGAGTTATGGGTTATCATAGGTCTGCACATTTATCTTTCCAATTATTATAGTAGATTATCCTAATGAGTAGAATGCCTCTTTATCCTTTTGGCATAAAATAAATCAACGATACTCGGAATACTTACCGGGTGAAGTACTACAATGGGAGAATTATCTGTGCGCTTGCGGATATATTCTATAGTATTATTTTTAGGAGGCAAGTGAAGATTATTTTACCTTTGGTTTTTGGCATCATGTTAGGGATGACAACTTAACGTGAAGTGATGTTAAAAATACCAACAATGAACCCATGTCACATGTCTTGATGGATACCCTCTTCTCATTTTTGGCCACTAGAGAGGAATGAGCTATCTCTAGCTTGGAGTGAGCTACCTTGAGCTTCTCATGGGCTTCCATTAGCCTCTCATGAGACTTCAAGAGCTCATCAAAGGATTGCTCAATGGGTAACTTGCCTTTGCGTAATTCTTTGCACTCCTTTCTCTTGGCTTCAATGTAAGTATTGGCATCATCAAGCATGGACATAAGCTCATCACATGAGAGCTCCTCCTCATCACTCTCATCATCGGATTGTACCTTGGATGGCTTGGCCATCAAGCATGTAGATGGAGTGTCGAAGAGAGATAGCTTGTTGTCGAGAGCAATACTAGCAATGGCCTTCTTCTTGATGGTCTTGCTCTCATCATCACTATCATCTTCATCAGTAGAGGCATCACTATCATGCCAAGTGACACAATATGATTGCCCCTTCTTCTTCTTCTTGAGTGTCACATTCTTGTTCTTCTTTTCTTTCTTGTCCTTCTTCTTATCATCATCACTTTCATTGTCATTGTCACTATTTTGAGGATAATCGGCAATGAAGTGATCCAAGCTCTAGCACTTGAAGCACCTCCTTGGCTCTTGCTTATTCTTGGAGATGAACTTCTTTTTGCCTTGACCATAGCCCTTCTTCCTCATAAACCGGCCAAACTTGCGCACTAGAAGAGCCATGGCTTCATCATCTTCATCATCACTTGAAGTAGAATCTTCATCAAGATCAATCATCTTGGCTTTGCCCTTGCTCTTGGAGGATGTAGCTTTGAGAGCCACTACTCTTCTTCTTCTTCTCCTCAACCACCTCCTCATTGTTCATATCTTGTGTGATGATCTCACCGAGGATTTGGTTGGGCTTCTTGGTGCTCAAGTCTTCTCTTGCAAGCAATGTCTTGATGATAGCAAATCTTGCGGGCAAGCACCTCAAGAATTGTGAGAGAAGTCCTTATCCTTGATGTCCTCACTCAAGCTCTTCAAGTCATTGACAATAACTTGTAGCCGGTTGAATATCTCCGGCACACTCTCATCTTCTTCCATCTTGAAGGTGCCAAACTTCACTCTCAACATGTAGACCTTGGCATTCTTGACCTCTTTTGTGCCCTCATAGGTCTCCTCCAACCACTTCCAAATGTCATGAGCCAAATCAAGATCCTTAATTTGCTCAAATACATGAGACTCAAGAGCAGTGTAGAGAGCATTGATAGCATGAGCATTGCACTCTATCTTCCTCTTATCGACTATCGGTGGGAGCTTGAGCATTCTCATATTCAATCTTTGTCCCCGTCACCTTCCACACCTCAATGTGCATAATGAACTATCATCTTTCTCTTCCTAGTGATCATAGCTTGTGCCATCAAACTTTGGCGGCTTTCCCAACACATTGATTTGAACCATTGTGCACCACAAGGATGTTAAGCCTCAAACGGTGGTGACCTCGGCTCCGATACCAATTGAAAGGACCGGATAGACTAGAGGGGGGCGAATAGCCTATAAAAATTTCTACAAAGAACTAGACTACAAGTTAGCAAATAACAACAGCGATTGCTAAGCACTAGCTCTAAGCTACCCTATGCAAGCCACCTATCACAATATACTACTCACAAAAGTATGCACTCAATCACAAAATATCCACTCCTTTGAAACCTAAGGAGAGGGCACCTAAACAAGTAATAAGCGTAAGAGAGTAGAGATCGAGAAAGCTATACCACCGAGAAGAGTAGAGGTTGATCCAATCACCAGGAATGATCAATATGAAACCTAGGTGATCAACCAAGAGAATGTCGGAAGACCAATCATCCACGTCGAAAGGTGGAGAAGACAGAACACTCGATTTTTTACCAAGGTTTACGTGATCGCCGTCACGCTACTCCTCGTTGTGGCACCGGTCTTCCTTGGTGGATTGCGAGCTAGGCTTCACATGCTAATCCCTCACCAGGAGCCTGCTTAACAACATAAGAGAACTGGCTATCAACCTACGAGTAATCCACTAGAGTCGGTTTTGGCACCCCGCCGGGGAATAACTGCAAGAACCCCTCACAAGCAAACCTTCGGTGTGGGCTTGAACAATCACCAATCAACCTCAACACCTGGAATCATCTTTAAGCCGCTAGGGACATGGCAATGCCCCAAGAGAATAAGAGCTTAGTGTAGGCTTGCTCTCAAGTGCTCTAGAATGCAAATCACTAGGTATGATTGCACTTGAGGATCACTCAACCCACAAAGATGATCAATGGATGAACAAGTTAGTGAGTGGGAGGCTAGAGAGTGCTCACAAGTGTATGGCAATGAATCAAATGTGCAAGAGAGTCACCAAGTGAATAGGAAAGGAATATAAATACCCCTAAGTGCACTCCTAGCCGTTATCCACTTGAGAAAAAGTTGTTAAACCACTTTCCGTGGCGTCGGACGCTACCGTCGGACGGTAGGCGTTGGACCAATGTCCAACGTCCGACACACACGACATCTTGCCATGTGTCAGCTCAATTTAAGCCACTCAATCTCAACGGTCACTGCTCGCGCCACTTCAACCAACCGTCAGACGGGGTAGCATCGGACTAAAGGTTCACAACGTCTGACGCTTCCAGAGAGTTCACAGAGAGCTAAAATGTCGTCGGACAGCAGTTTGAGGCCTAGTGTCGGACTATCCAAAACTGTCCGATGCCCTGAACTTCAGTTGCCAGCCACTGCGCTAGAGTGTGAACTCAGCACGCCACGCCAGTCGGACCGTGAACACATGGTCCGATGCTCGTCCCTTTGAACCCGTCAGGACTATCTGACTCTCACAGGCTCGCTCGCTGCTAACCACCGTCGGACACTCTCCAGAAAACATGCGTCGGACCTAACAAACTTCAGAGTCCGACGCTACACAGTTTTACACCGAGAGCAACTGAAATGCTCGGACTCAGTCTGACGCCCAACGTTCGGACCAAAACTCACTATCGGATGCACTTAGATAGTACATCATAGTTCTGGGAACCGTCGAACGCTCACGTCCAATGGTCCGATGCCCTAGGAACCCAGCGTCCGACGCTCCAAAACAGGGTTTTTCAAGTTAGATTCTCACCCCTTGCTTCTACGTGCTAACACTCAAGGTCTTCAACACTTGTGCATAGTGTGTTAGCATTTTCAAAATAATTTTCAAGGGTTTCTAAGTTGATCTCTAGGTTGAGTTAGTCAATCCACATGAAATACAACCTAGAGCACTTGAAGGTAATCCAATCACTTAGTTCTCCCCTTAATAGTCGGCTATCTATCCTAAATGTGATCACACCCACTAGGTGTCTTGAACAGCAAAAGAAAAGCCTACTTGGGGTTATACCTTTGCCTTCAAGCCTTTTCTTTTGACCTTGATCATCTTCACTTGATCCACCATCAACAGTTACATAGTTTAGCCCTTCTTGATCACATCATCACTTGGCTCATCACTCCATGGATTGGACAACCTAAACCTTGCTAACACTTAGCAATTTAGGTTAGTCCTTAGGGTGTCATCAATTATCAAAACCAAACTAGGGCTTTCAACACGTCTGGTGTGGACAGAGAAGGCGCGGGCTGAGTTAGCTGTTGGCGCGTAACGGTTACATTCAAACGGCTAGCTGATGTGGCATTCTGTGGTGCACTGGACTGCTGGCGACCGGACACGTCCGGTGCTCCTGCCTACGCGTCCGGTGTGGACGTTTTCAGTGGTAACGGCTATTTTAGCCCTTGGGGCTATAAATAGATGTGGTGGTCAGCTTGTCTGGCCATCTAGCACTCTTGGGACTATGTTTCCTTGCTAGAGGTGTGCTTGGAGTGCCTCTAACTCACTAGTGTGATTAGTGAACATCTGATCAATTGCTAGTGAGTGATTCCTAGTGTCTTGCTTTGAGAGATTGCAAGTGTTGGTACTTGGTGATCGAGATGCAAGCCGGTGGTGCTTGTTACTCTTGGAAGTCACCACCTCCTAGATGGCTTGGTGGAAAGAGGCTCCATGGAAGCAAGCAAGGATGCGTCCGATACTCCTGTCTGCGCGTCCGATGTGGACATTTTCACTGGTAACGGCTATTTTAGCCCTTGGGTCTATAAATAGTTGTGGTGGTCAGGCTTGGCTGGCCATCTAGCACCCTTGGGACTGTGTGTCCTTGCTAGAGGTGTACACCCTTGGCCAGCAAGCAAGGGGATTGTGCTTGGCTCCAGAGCAAGCTTGTGAAGGGGTTTGAGCTCACCCCGCCGGAGACCCTCGAAGAGCATCGCTAGTAGAGCGAGACGTGAAGAGCGACATGTGGTCCGGCTGAGTCAAGTGCTAGAGCTTGTGGTAAGCACTTTCTCGTGGGAGAGTGTGACTTGCGGGTCACCACGAGCAAGAGGACCGGTGGCAACCTTGGATCTTGTCTCAATGAAGGACGTAGCTTGTGGCGACAAGTGAACCTCTAGGGAAATAAATCACCGCTGTCAACATCTTCCATCCTTCGTGGTGGTTTGCTCACTTCTACACGAGTTACTTACTTTGTGTATTACTTTACTTGTGTAGTTGTAGTTGCTCTTGTGAGATCGGTTAGCTTGTGTAGCTTGCCACTCACGTTCTTAGCTTGTGTAGCTTAGAACTAGTGTCTCACTTAGTTTGTGTAGCTAAATGAGTTGTGCTCCTTGATTAGGATTGTGTATCCTTGTCATTGAGCACGTAGTGAGCTTAGGTGCTTAGTGCACTTTTGCTTGCTAGTTGGTAGGAGCTTCCCCGGTGCTTCAAGTACTAGCTGCTTAGATTTGTGTGACCCTACGCTAGAACGGTTTAGGGAAGCTCAAGCTAGGACTTGCACCTTTGTTTCTTTCTAGGATCTTTTACCCTGGTGCTTAGAGTCTTAGTTAGAGGGGTGAATTGTTGCTAGAACCAAATAGGTTTTATTCCACTGCGATTAGTTGTTAAAAAGGACTATTCACCCCCCTCTTGTCTGCCATATCGACCCTACACGTGGTATCAGATCTTGGTCTCTCTCTTTTAGCTGGTCTTAACCGACCTGAGAGGATGGCGACTCATGGGCTAGATGTTGAGTGTCCATACACATTTGATGGCACACACTTTGCACGTTGGAGAAATTGGATGGAATAAAATATTAAGTTTATTTCTCTTCAAATATGGCAGGATCATAGATGTAGGCTTTTGCCATGGAATTGATGAGAATAATCCAACTCAAGCGCAAGGGAAATGCTTACAACTCGGTTACCAAGCTATTAACATGTTTTATAGATCTTTGGATGATAGCATCTTTAGGACAAATCATGAAGTTTGAGACCCCCCATGAGATTTGGGTATTTCTCAATGGAAAGTATGGAAAAGACTCCAAAGATGAATATGAAGCCAAAGTGCAAAAGCTTGGTGATGGAGTTGAGAAAGTTGAGCACATCCATAACTCGGTGATTGTGGAGGAGTGCTCCTCCTCAAGGTCAAGTGAGGAAGATGATGATTCTACCTCAAGCCCACTTGACGATGGCTATGAGAGTGATGCATCCACAAGCTCTTCATCCTCATCGCATTGCTACACATCACTCAGTGATGGAAAGGTATCAATTGGCAATGTGGTTATTGAATGTGATGATCCAAATTTTTAGCTTGTGTGCAAACTCTTTAATGCTTTAGAAAATGAGATGAACAAAACAAAGAATTTGACAAATGAAAACTCATTTCTAAAGGACACATGTGAACAACAAAAGCATCTACTTTATGTCATGAATTGTTCACATGAGGAGCTAAAATTGACTCATGAGGAAGCTTTGTATTGCTCATGAGAATTTGGTAAAAGACCATGATTTTATCACTAAGGAGCTTTCTAATGAAATACTTGAAACTAGTGAAAGCTCATCACTTGGGTCAAATGATCAATCATATATTGCTAGTAACCCTTGTGATGTAGGCATGAAGAATGTATCCACCTCATGTGATGATTTACTCTCTATGCCTTGTTCGTCACTTTTGAATACTTGTTCTACTTCTATGTCTTGTGAGACTAACCTTTTGAAGGAGAACAATGAGCTCAAAAGTCAAGTGAAGAATTTGAGAAACAAAATAGAGAGGTGGAACAACTCAAGTGCCACCCTCAACCATATGTTGAAAAATAGAAGAATGGTGGGCTGACATGAGTGGTCTTGGTTTCAAGGCAAGCAAAGTCAACATAAAAAGAAGCTAAGATACAAGTGGCATACACTTCAACAAGAGCAAGATCAATAGCAAGAGATGGGGCAAGAGAACATATGAGAGAGAGATGAAGAAGCTAGAGCAAGAACAAGCTTGCTCATTTCATGTGCTTCACATGCCATGAGATGGGTCACTTAGCTTCAACATACCCCAACAAGCTCAAAGTTGAAGAAGAAAGAAAAGAGGCTCACACACTCACAATGTCTATACAAGAGATTTATGAGGCCTTAACTAGAGCCTCAAGACAAGACACCCCAAGATCAAGTCAAGACCAACCATGAAGCTTGCAATGGTGACATGAGAAGAAGAAGAAGAAGACAAGAAGGGGTAGTGGAAGAGGAAGGCATCCAATTTAGATTTAAGATGCCAAGTTGATGATGAGCAAGAATCAAGTGAAGAAAGATTTGGCTCACATCAAGTGCTTCGAGTGTGAAGAAATGGGTCAGTTTGCCTCAAAGTGTCCCAACAAGCTTGAGAAGAAGGCTCAAGCAACCCATATGAGGCAAGGCAACGAGAAGCACAACATGAGCAAGAAAGAGAAGGCTCAAGCAAAGTAATGGTGCTACTCATGACGGGAAAGGGGACACATGGCAAATTCAAGTCCCCTAGGTAAAACTCCTAAGCCCATTTCAATTAATACAAATTCTATGCTTAGGAAGGATGACAATGGTACCTCATCGGTTTCTATTGCAAAACATCCCGCTATCCATACTAAGGCTATGCCTAAGTGTTGGTATTTCTTAGGCGTAAGTAGAAAAGTCCACAAGCGCACGGAATTACCATTGCAGCAGTTCACCCGGAGTATTCAGGGTATCATATTTGTCTCAAGGAACGGATGTGTTTGTAGTCTCTTAGCTAGCTAGCCCAGGATAAAGAAGAGAAGAGGTAACGTGGGTAGCGAGGTTCTCCCAAAGACAGAAGCTTCAAACAGAGGGAATCTTATCCTTTGCAACCTTACTTTGAGCACCGGGGGCACCTGGTCTGCCAGGTGATGTCCGGCCACCACTCTACGCCATACCCGAACGTGGGGGAAACTGAGGACAAACAGGGCTGTCACCACCTGCTGCCTACCCCTCAACGTGGGATATGGAGCGAACGAGGATAACTCCCAGCTTAGACACCACGTCTACGCTATTGGTCACTACTCTAGTGTTGGCCAGAAATACCCGTCTCGTGCAGGATTCCTCTACTAGATTATTCTCCCTAAGCAAGGATGAATAACAAACTGCAAGCTTGTAAAGGACAAGGTAACTTGATATGAGAACTTACTAGCAATAAATGAAGACAATTCTTCTTACTCCAATTAGTAAGACGAATGTAGGGGTACAAGTCGAGGACGCCGATAGTTTGACCCTCCTGCCTAGCGTATAACTAGACGGACTCCGGGTGCTTCCAGAGTCTCTCTACTCTTCCCTCCTCTCACTCCCTATACTATTCTAGCTATAAGCTAGTGGAATGTGCAGTTTTTCTTCTTTTCTTCTCCAAGTGTATGATGCTATTTTGAGGAGAGGGAAGGCCTCCTTTTATAGGGTGAGAGGAGGGGATCATTCCATGGAATATTCCCCTCACTAATGCCCCAACCGACCTTCAAATGCATTGATCCTGGCCATTAACCACTGCAACCGCCTTTGCAACGTCGGTTGGAGGCGGCCCACGAAGTTTTAGCCGAAATGAAGCCAGCTAGGGTGCGGCCGCACCAGGGGGTCGGCTGACCCCTGGGTGGGCCCCTTAGCCCCATATTTTGCAGGCTTGTAAATCTTTTCGTTAGCTTGGAGTGGACGGGTGGAATACCCAAAACGGAGTCTGGATGAGCCCGGAATGACCATTTTACTCGGGCCTGCTTGTGCAGTCCTGAAATTGATTCGAACTTTATTTGGGTCTCTACTTCTTGGGCTTTTGCCGGATGACATTTCTTGTGTATCTTGCATGCTTTTGAGCTTGGTTGGCCTTCTCCTTCTTCTTCCTTTGTTTGCTTAGGCCAAATTGAGTGAATTCATATGCTTCTTGGCCCGTCTTGTTATGTTTTCATGTTTATCCCTGCAAAATAGTGGAGAAGACCAAAACTCATGTAATTTGGTTAAATAAAGACCAATGTCTATGTTTTGAGATTCTTTTTAGGTCTTTTCATATAAAAGTTGGTGGTAGAAATGTGCGTTAAGGATCGCCAACAAGTACCCTCACACTTAGCCCTTTGCTCGTCCTCGAGTAAAGTTTAAGGACTAAGATGGGTCATCTCCTTGATATGTAACCTGCATACAAGTTATTCCAAGCTTTACCTATACTTGTGAACTTTGAATTGTCTACCATGATAACTTGGGTGATTGAAAAATGGATTAGCGTGGATTCAAAATCCCCTTGCATCAATCAATTCCAAAAAAACTTGGGTTTTCCATTTGATTTTAAAAATGTAAAGATAGCTTAGCTCCTCAAATGATTCTCTCGGATCACTCAATTTGTGTTTGGTTCCTTTCCAAGGCATATCAAAGTGTAGCCTTCTTTCTTTCCTACATCTAAAAGGCTTTATCTGGATCTTTGGGTAGGTAAAGATTTGAAGGCATACTTTACTCTGCATATGTTGTTGAGTCAAAGCTTGGATCTAGGGAGAAAGATGCCATACTCCAAGATCAAGAAGTGCAAGTGTATGGAATATATATTTCTTTTAACTCCTTTTGCTATGCTTCTCTCTTTTGTTTTTTGGGTATTTGTGCAAGTATGGGCTACCTTTTATTTATTTCTCTTACGTTTTTTTGGCACATGCTTCTTTGGCATGGCATCTTTTCTCTCTCATTTTTTGGCTCATGCTTCTTTGGCATGGCATATTTTCTCTCATCTTCATGCTCTTTGGCATGGATTGTTTTTGTATAGCCCATACTTTGCAAAAGCAAAAAGTATATATATATATATATATATATATTAGAGAGAGGTTCATAACAAAATGATGGAGTTTTATTTTGGTGGATGGAAAGGCATATCTTTGCGTAACTCTTAGTGCAAGAGTTAGCTGTTTATATGTCGGTGTACGTGGATCTTGATCTTGGGGGCATGATAACTTTCTCAGCGAGGGTCAACAATATTTGACAAAACTCAGTGCAGGAGTAAGTTGCAAAATATTTGGAAGTTTTAATTTCTAAGCACTAGATATAGCTGTGGTAGGAATCGCAATATCATTGAGGAGCATGCTATTAGAAGTTTTTGATTTAATAAAACAAATCCCAAGTTCTTTGCATGAGAGAGCACAGTTCATTTTCATCCTACTATATCTCATAATCCAATTACTTAGATAACATGGGGTCCCTATGATATGATTGTTCACAAGTTTAGGAATATTAACAAGGAATAAAGAGTATGCAAATTTTATCAAAGGATAGCATGGAGACGTGGCATAAAAAGTTGTCTTTTTAGTTTGTTCAATTTTAGACTTCAAAACTTTTTTTATAGAAGAAGTGAGGGTAGAGCTGCACATACCATCGTTTGAAGATGGAGTTTATGGTAATTCGGAAATGGTTTGACCAACCCAAGGGTTTAATCAATCCATTCTGAAAACATTTGTCTTTGTCCTTCTTGCATGATGAATTGCTCGATGTTGTGCAACGTGTTGGGAAGATCTCAAATGTGTGTTAGTTATGCTCGAGAAATCTCCCCCACACTTATTCTCGTACCAGTATTTATTCAAACAAAAACAAAGAAAAGCCAATGCTCTACCGGCTTGAACAGCGGGATCCTAAATTTATTGCTATAAAAAATCATTATAAGTACACTTTATTATTTTGGTTACTATATAAATCTTTTTGTTTTATTATATTCCCCTTTTTTGTAAATTTCATTTTATTATTGTTTTTATTTTATTTGAATGACTTAGGAAGATGAGCAAGACATAGCGAAAAAGCAAGGTAGAAACAATCAAATACAGTCAAACAATGACGCATGGCATTGAGGTTTTAGAGACATCCATTCCCTCCACACTTGGATTTTGCAACATTTGGTAATGAGTAAAAACCATGTCAAGGTGATGGAATTCTCTGCTAGATATGCTCTTGTTGTTTGAAAGATATTTGATTAGATCATACCTTGTGTTTCAATCCTTCGTTCTTTTTGCCCTAAACCTACAATGGTTAGTGCCAAAAATACCCGAGCGAACTTTTTCTTAATGATGTCTTTAGCTCATTTTACAAGTCATTTTCAATTACCAGTTTTTGTTAGAAAAAGATAAGTTCTTTTTATTATTTTTTTTTCTTGTTCACCCCGCTTTTTAACTCAAACAAGGCTAAGGTCAAGTTTGCAAAGAATGAATCTAGCCTTGATTTATCTCCATCATAAAATTACTTCCATTTGTCTATTCAAATACTCAAGTTCATTAATCAAGATTTTAACTCCATGTTAAAATTTGATTAAGGAAGGCTATTTTAACCTAAGCACCATACTTAATTTAAAAAGCCAATGGATGTAACTCGAGAGTACACCCAAACTAGAGCATAAGGCATAAACAAAAGAAGTATGAACTTTCATGATTAAGTTTTTTTTTTATGGAGACGAATTATGAGTGAAAATGTTGATGAACAGAAGTTTGCATACCTGAGTGCATTTTTCCGGCAGCATATGTGGATGAGACCTTTGAAGGTGCTATAGCGGTGGCTTGATATTCAACTCAGGTTGGCCATACTGGCTGGACCATAGACACGATGAGTGTATCTGGGCCATGGGCCTTTAGGAGGAAGATCCTCCTTTTCTCTTATCTCTTTTTCTTTCATATATTTTTTCTTTCTTTTGGGACCTTCATGTGTCCCTTTTTTTTCCTTTTTTGTTTCTTTGGGACCTTCATGTGTCCCTAACTTTTGTTTCTTTTTTTCAACAAGGTGGAGATGTCATTTTTTTTTTGGGATGACCCTTGGTGAGGATAGAACTCAAAATTTCACCATCTTCCCCCACAATTGGACTTTTGTGCAAAAGCCAAGTGTAGAGTTAGGGTCTCCTTTAAGCGTGTTCCATCACCGAAGATCATCAAGGTTTGTGATTGATGCAGCCCCCATGTTCTTGCATGTCGTATGGCTCTTTGGTCTTCTTAGTTTCCGCCTAAAAGGTTAGTGGCCAAGAATACCCGAAGATGCATACTAACTCAAAAACATAACCTTACTATTATTGAAAAAATGAAGGTTGTTACTCATCACATTTTTTTTGAAAAATAATAATATTATTATGGTATATATATATATATATATATATATATATATATATATATATATGCATGTATGTATTTTTTTATAATCCGGGGTACCTCCCGGCAGTGCTTGTTTTAGGACAAAAGCTCAGTCCTCGGGAAACCTTTTGGAACGAATCTTTTTCAAGTGGTTTCCCCTCCAACACCAACTTTCACGGAGCCCAATTTGCAAAACTCATGTGCCAAATCACCGACGAAATTTGCAAAACTTATGATAGACAAAAGCTTCTACAACAACCCTTTCAAAGATTCTATGGATAGGTGTAACACCCCAAATTTTGCTACTTTTGAAATATAGGTAAAATGATTTAATTTGGTATATTTAACCTCATGAAAACCTAGGAAAATTAAAAATTTTCATTAAGTTAAAACTCAACTAGGTTTTACAACATGTTTGTGCACTCATGCCCTTACATATGATTTATTTTGGTTGAGTGGTCTTTGCCAAAACTAAAAATTATTCAAATTCTTTTGTAAATGATTTTATGATGTAAGTGAGTAAAGTTTTCAAATGCGATTAGTACAACGATCTTTTCTACAACATATCTCTGTCTCTTTCTATAATCAAACTTCTTATTTCACAACTTATTCCCTTCAATCAGAGTTCATCATAACCTTTTCTTCAGCTTCCAAATCACTGTTTAGTGCTATCATTCGTTAATTTCTCTTCAAAAACTTATCAGGAAATTTCCCAGCTTTTTCTGGACCTTTCTCCTATTTTTCTGTGAGCAAAATATAATTTGTAGATGCTCCAAAATATCTTTTCATGAACTCTAAATACTTTAATTGGATTCCTCATATTCCAAAATGTCTCTGAGAATTTTCTCATAATTTTTCGATGCCATCGGGATATTTTTCATGGCTTAAATATCAATTCTGGACTTTCTCGAATTTGTATGGAAATTAAATAGTTCTAAAATTATACCTTCATCATCTGTGGCCAAACCTTTCGCTCTTACACTAATCGGTCGGATCAACGTCTGATCAATTCTCTTTCTCGTTGATCCCGTTCCATCTATTCCTTGTTTCGTTTGTTCGGCCTGCTTGACGTGATGATGACTTAATTCACGAAGGTAATAACCAGTCCATTGAGCAATCCTAACACGCTAAGGATACCAGGTCCATCTTACCGTGCGTTCATAATATGCACCTGAAGCAACCTATCAATTTCTGTTTTTTTTCCTTCCTCTTTCCAATCTAATCTGCGATATTTGCAGCACAAGCCAAGGACTCCATATCCATCACGTGATGCCCATCCATAAATAGAAATCTTGGCTTCGTGTATTTGTTTCCGAAACCCTTCTGAATCCAATCCGTCAAAGATTATTGTGCAGCCCTACCGCCGTCGCCGGCTTTGTTCCCTGCAGCGCCGACCTGCAAGTTGACCATCACTTGAGCCACGCTGATCCAACAACGCTGAGTTTGGAGCGCCACCGTCAAGAGAAGATCAAGGCATTGCCGTATCCTTCATCTTCGGCAGGGCAGATCGCACGTCGTTCCCGGTCCTATCACTGGCCGAGTCCCTTCCTCTCTGCGTGCAAGTGTGCGAACAGCAGCACATAGAGGCCATGGTCTGCACGTGCTACAGCAGGAACAAGATGACCCAAGATTGAAGACGACGTATTTATGAGATTGCCATCGGTTCGTATTTTCTTCGCCGTTTAACCGTTTTAACTCTAAATTGATTCATTCAAATTGTGTTAGATTTGTATTTTCCAACTCTACCTGTTTATGCCTCTGTGTAATAAGTTTGTCGCTTTTAAAAATTCAAGCTAATATTATATTAATTATTTTTGTATAGTAAATCTTCGGAAAATCATAACTTTTACGTTTTAAATCCGTTTTTCGTGATCTTTATAGTCGATGTGATCGTTGGAACGAGTAGAATAGTTTTATACCATTTTCAAACAGTTTTTATTCTGTTGGTGTACTATTCTAATTATTATCTCTTATTTGCTTCGTGTTTGTTTGCTCGAATGTTTGTTGATGTGTCGATCGATCGTGATTATACCGTGAGAAGTACGTGAACGATCAAGAGTACTTCTACGATCAAGACCAGCAAGAGTATTTTGATCAAGGCAAGTATAACATGGACCATCCTTGATGTCCTATTCATAATAAATTCATAATTCATATGCTTGTGCCCACCTTAACAACCTTAGAGATTATAATATAGATTTGCTATCTTGATTCCTTGTTCACCTATTGGGATGTGCATTGGGTAGCTACTGCTAGTGGTTTATTAATGCCAATGATCTTGTGATATGTTTAATAGATTATGCAATGAACAATTTAATATGATTTTATTCCTGTTAAAAGGGGGCTAGAGCCTTGGGGTGAGAGTTTTGGTTCTAGTTTCTCTCCATAGGATTTCTGTAAGTGTTTAATCTGAGACATACGTACAGCTGTGAGGGCTATATGGCTCTGGCTTTAGTTATTTAAAGGACCTTTTCTATCTTGTTAGAGGTTACCCGAAAGGGCGCAGTTGGGGGTTTGCCACCTTGGGTGTAGTACAGCTTCTAGTCTTATGTGTATAGCCGAAAAGGAATGTGCCATATTGAAAAGGAGGGTTCCTACATCTCGCTGCCATGCACCCTTGCGGCCCTAACTTGTGAGACGAACCTTTAAATGGCTTTATATGGTTAGCTAGTGTTTGGGTCCGATCAACCCAGGCATTAGAAAATCATGACTCACAGATAAAGTGTACACCTCTGCGCAGAGTTTAATAATCTATCATGATAGCCGTGCTCACGGTCATGAGCGGCCTTGGAACTTTTACAGCTACATGGTTACTATTACATTCATGCTATGTTTACTATTGCTGTTAAATATCTTTGCTATTTATTAACCTTATTACAATTGATCATTGGGTTAATATTGGGAGGTGGATCACCTTGATGCTACTCAATTGCTATAAAATGAACATGATTGTTAAAAGCTAAATGCAATCGAACAGTGTCTAGCCTTTTGAGTCTCATGAACCCGTGTTATACTTGCGGAGTACGAAATGTGCTCACTCTTGCTATTACCACCACAACAGATGAAGATTGGAATGAGGACTACCGAAATGAGTATTAGGCTTGGTGTCTCCCAGTCGACCGTGTCCCTGTGATGGAGCTTCCGCGAGTGTGACATCATAGTTATTATCTATATTTATGCAAGACTCTGTATTAAATACTTATTCGTTATAATAACACTGTGATGATACAATTGTAATTTGTCAGCTTATATGTGCGACTATTCGTGGGGCACATATGAGTTATTTATGCATCCTATTTTGTTCTTAAAATATAGGGTGTGACAATTGGTATCTGAGCATGTGTTGATTGTAGGACGCAAGCCTAGTTAGAAATTGTTCATCTTTAGGTTTATAACTTTCTATGGAATCCTTGTTCCATCACCCTTAATAATAATAATATCTGCAATATTATGCTCCTTACCTCGTTCATCTCCTCTTTGTTGCTATAAATATTTATGCCTTGTCTACTCCTTGGTTTTAAATGCTTATGTAACTGCCTCTTACCTTGTTCTTGCTTAATATGAAGTTAAAGTTTTAGAGTTACACCCTTGATAGAGATAGAATGATAGTGTCGCAAAGTATCAGTGATTGTTGTGCCTTGTTGAACTGTTATTATGAACTTGCTTGATTTGAATCTTTGTAATGAGTGCAATGATCTTGTGGAGTTGTCCACAATTTTATTTAGTTTGTAGGCCTAAGATATGAGGATTAATGGAATAGATAGGTAGATTTTCTTTCTCTCTTGCTTCTTTTATTCTGTCATCTCGGAGCAACCTATCTTTATCAGCTTATACCTCCTCCTGTGGAAGGTCAAAAATCATAGAAAATTTCTGGACAAAACTAGACTTCAAGTACTATCTGTGAGCATACGAATCACCTTAATATCTATTTTCAGTTTGGGAGCTGCAAAAATCACAAGATGATACAACTGTGCTGTCTGGAATCTGGAACAGTTTCTGTTGTTCGCTATTTTCGACCACCTTAACCGCAGAATCTGAAAATGTGTTCTACATGAAAGTTATAGAGGATTTTGTCAGCTTTCCAACGGTATAAGATGCAACGTATTTGGATTAATAGAATGTGCGTTACAGCTGTTTTACCGTGCTGCTGTTTACCATCTCGTGAGGAATTTCAGATTATCTATTCTTACCTATTCTCAATAGTCTTGTTGGGATGTCAAAAGTATATGATGATAGTAACACATGCAGAAGAGAGATTTATGTTACCTTTGGTTCCCCTAGCTAATCTTTTCTTAAGGGGGGTAGCCAAGCTAATGGAGTAACAAGATGAAGGTTTTATAGTGTTTCACTGGAACGCCTCTGTAGTTGGTTGCTAAATTACTATTATGAGCGGGTGTCTTTCGCTAAGGGCAAGAAGGTACTCTTGATACAAGAAGGAGATATTGGACATCGAAGTTGATTCTTCGGAGGAATAGAAGAATCAATGTTTTGCCTAGCATGACAAGTAAAGTTTGGTTAAAGAAAGTTCTTTACTGGTTAAGTTATCTGCATTGGTGAGTCACAGAGGATTTGAGCTAGTAAAGGCGGAGTTGAACGAGAGTAACTTAGTTTTTCTGTGGGATACAAGGATTCTATTCTAAGTGTATTCTAGATGGTATTAAGTATGTAGGACCAAGAGATCTTTGATAAGTCTAGAGGTACTGAAAAGAGGTACAGTGGAACATAAGTACTAGCTTTATCAGAACAGAACAAGGGTTTGAATAACTGCAACGATTCACTTCACCCAGATTTATGATGTGCCCATATGCAATAAGGTAAAGTGATGGCTTAGCAGCGATGTCAACTAGGAAAGTATTAGTCAATCTACCAAGCACAAGGATTCAAAAATATCAACTAATGTTCTGTAAGCTGGAGATGTTATCCTATTAGACATAAGTGTGGTATTTACATAGATTATATGAGAGACATCTGCATGGACTAGAAGATTTGAAATATGTCCTCACCAAGTTGTCCTTGAGCTAGCAAAATTAGCATTAGACTAGAACAGGACAAGAGTAATGATTTGAAGAAGTGTTATCGCCTACAGAAGAATGAGTCATTCCAATGCCTTTAGCAAAGTGGAGTTGTGCTAACAGAAGTTTCGGATGACACCAAGGATCAAATAGTTGTGTTTAGCAGTTGCTACCTAACTGAGCATAATCTCTCGTAGTTGGAAATAGTTAAGTATAACCATCTTGAATGCACAGTTTCCAAAGTCCCTTTTGGAAAATAATTAGCCTAGCTAATTGGATTACCTAAGGGTTGTTTGGAGTATCTATCAAAGTCTTGGAAGCTTAATTGGGTATATAGAGCAAGGATGTGGCAATGGCAGCATGTAAGGTGAATTGGAAGAAATATAAAAGGAGCTAATTGAGGAAGTGAAGAAGATCCAAGATCAAACCATTCAATCTCTTACATCCTCTTCTTCCGAATCTCGAGGACGAGATTCATCTTAAGGGGGGTAGAATTGTAACACCCCAAATTTTGCTACTTTTGAAATATAGGTAAAATGATTTAATTTGGTATATTTGACCTCATGAAAACCTAGGAAAATTAAAAATTTTCATTAAGTTAAAACTCAACTAGGTTTTACAACATTTTGTGCACTCATGCCCTTGCATATGATTTATTTTGGTTGAGTGGTCATTTGCCAAAACTAAAAATTATTCAAATTCTTTTGTAAATGATTTTATGATGTGAAGTGAGTAAAGTTTTCAAATGCGATTAGTACAACGATCTTTTCTACAGCATGTCTCTGTCTCTTTCTATAATCAAACTTCTTATTTCACAACTTAATCCCTTCAATCAGAGTTCATCATAACCTTTTCTTCAGCTCCAAATCACTGTTTAGTGCTCATCATTCGTTAATTTCTCTTCAAAAACTTATCGGGAATTTTTCTAGTTTTTTCTGGACCTTCCTCCTATTTTTCTGTGAGCAAAATATAATTTGTAGATGCTCCAAAATATCTTTTCATGAACTCTAAATGCTTTAATTGGATTCCTCATATTCCAAAATGTCTCTGAGAATTTTTCTCATAATTTTTCGATGCCATCGGGATATTTTTCGTGGCTCAAATATCAATTCTGGACTTTCTCGAATTTGTATACGGAAATTAAATAGTTCTAAAATTATACCTTCATCATCTGTGGCCAAACCTTTCGCTCTTACACTAATCGGTCGGATCAACACCTGAGCAATTCTCTTTCTCGTTGATCCCGTTCCATCTATTCCTTGTTTCAGTTTGTTGGGCCTACTTGACGTGATGATGACTTAATTCATGAAGGTAATAACCAGTCCATTGAGCAATCCTAACACGCTAAGGATACCAGGTCCATCTTACCGTACGTTCATAATATGCACGTGAAGCAACCTATCAATTTCTGTTTTTTTTTCTTTCTCTTTCCAATCTAATCTGCGATATTTGCAGCACAAGCCAAGGACTCCATATCCATCACGCGATGCCCATCCATAAATAGAAATCTTGGCTTCGTGTATTTGTTTCCGAAACCCTTCTGAATCCAATCCTTCAAAGATTATTGTGCAGCCCTACCGCCGTCGCCGCCTTTGTTCCCTGCAGTGCGACCTGCAAGTTGACCATCGCTTGAGCCACGCTGATCCAACAACGCTGCTGAGTTTGGAGCGTCACCGTCAAGGGAAGATCAAGGCATTGCCGTATCCTTCATCTTCGGCAGGGCAGATCGCACGTCGTTCCCAGGTCCTATCACTGGCCGAGTCCCTTCCTCTCTGCGTGCAAGTGTGCGAACAGCAGCATATAGAGGCCATGGTCTGCACGTGCTACAGCAGGAACAAGATGACCCAAGATTGAAGACGACGTATTTATGAGATTGCCGTCGGTTCGTATTTTCTTCGCCGTTTCACCATTTTAACTCTAAATTGATTCATTCAAATTGCGTTAGATTCGTATTTTCAATCTCTACCGGTTTATGCCTCTATGCAGTAAGTTTGTCGCTTTTAAAAATTCGAGCTAATATTATATTAATTATTTTTTATATTAAATCTTCAGAAAATCATAACTTTTACGTTTTAAATCCGTTTTTCGTGATCTTTATATCGATGTGATCGTTGGAACAAGTAGAATAGTTTTATACTATTTTCAAACAGTTTTTATTCTGTTAGTGTACTATTCTAATAATTATCTCTTATTTGCTTCGTGTATGTTTGCTCGAATGTTTGTTGATGTGTCGATCGATCGTGATTATACCGTGAGAAGTACGTGGACGATCAAGAGTACTTCTACGATCAAGACCAGCAAGAGTATTTTGATCAAGGCAAGTATAACATGGACCATCCTTGATGTCCTATTCACAATAAATTCATAATTCATATGCATGTGTCCACCTTGACAACCTTAGAGATTATAACGTAGATTTGCTATCTTGATTCCTTGTTCACCTATTGAGATGTGCACTGGGATAGCTACTGCTAGTGGTTTATTAATGCCAATGATCTTGTGATATGATTAATGTATTATGCAATGAATAATTTAATATGATTTTATTCCTGTTAAAAGGGGGCTAGAGCCTTAGGGTGAGAGTTTTGGCTCTAGTTTCTCTCCATAAAATTTCTGTAAGTGTTTAATCTTGGACATACGTACAGCTGTGAGGGCTATATGGCTCTGGCTTTAGTTATTTAAAGGACATTTTCTAGCTTGTTAGAGGTTACCCAAAAGGGCGCAGTTGGGGGTTTGCCACCTTAGGTGTAGTACAACTTCTAGTCTTATGTGTATAGCCGAGAAGGAATGTGCCATATTGAAAAGTAGGGTTCCTACATCTCACTGCCACTCACCCTTGTGGCCCTAACTTGTTAGACGAACCTTTAAATGGCTTTATATGGTTAGCTAGTGTTTGGCTCTGATCAACCCAGGCATTAGAAAATCATGACTCACAGGTAAAGTGTACACCTCGCAGAGTTTAATAATCTATCATGATAGCCGTGCTCACGGTCACGAGCGGCCTTAGAACTTTTACAGCTACATGGTTACTATTACATTCATGCTATGCTTATTATTGCTGTTAAATATCTTTGCTATTTATTAACCTTATTACAATTGATCATTGGTTTAGTATTGGGAGTTGGATCACCTTGATGCTACTCAATTGCTATAAAATGAACATGATTATTAAAAGCTAAATGCAGTCAAACAGTGTCTAGCCTTTTGAGCCTCATGAACCCGTGTTATACTTGCGGAGTACGAAATGTGCTCACTCTTGCTATTACCACCACAACAGATGAAGATTGGAATGAGGACTACCGAAATGAGTATTAGGCTTGGTGTCTCCCAGTCGACCGTGTCCCTGTGATGGAGCTTCCTGCGAGTGTGACGTCATAGTTATTATCTATATTTATGCAAGACTCTGTATTAAATACTTATTCATTATGTAAACACTGTGATGATACAATTGTAATTTGTCAGCTTATATGTGCGACTATTCCTAGGGCACATATGAGTTATTTATGCATCCTATTTTGTTCTTAAAATATGGGTGTGACAACAGGAAGCAACAAGGGGTTGCAGCTTTTGTGGGTGATGGCAGAGCTACAGATCAGCTTGGAAGATTTTCCATGTGAGCATGGAATGGATGGGATAGATAGGAAATAACTTCCATGCTCATGTAGGAAGGCTTTTGATTTAGGGGGAACACTTTCAATCATTTGATAGTTCAAATCTTTCGCAGAACTTGGATAGGTCATGGAAATCGCGGAGATGGACATAAGCTCTCCCCTGAGATCATGAACGAATTTGGATGAGACATTATGTGTGTGCATAGAGGGAGAGTGGGATAGAAATGTCTTCTGTATAAATTGATTCTCTCTCTATGTGTTGCGTGTGTTTCTGATGTCTCATATATACATTTGAGGAATATGATGCTGTCGAATTTGGAAGCTCTGAGGAGTTCCCAAAATCATCTTATAGCATGTATGGCTGTGGTAGGAATGTAAAGCTCTTGTCATACAGGAACTCAGTCATGTGGTTTTAAGGTTTTTTCAAAATAAATCTCTAGAATTCAAGTATCACTAGGAACAAGATAAATAGCAGCTTATACTTTGCATATCATATCCCTCAATTACTTAGACTTAGATCAAGCATTTGCTACCCACTAGTTTCAGGGTCAAAGTAAATCTTCAAGTTAAAATGGTTGTGTCTAAAACTTGGGATGATTCAAGGTTGAAAACTAAGTGTTATGAGGAATCATGGTGGCGTGCTACTTATTCAAATTCCTGAGCCATGGTTTCCATCTAGTCTGAGCAAAATTATTATAAGCACTCTCTTTTTATTTTATTCAAACACACTAACTAACCTAAACACTATTTATTTAGTTTCCAAATCTTTTTATCTCACTAGCTGACTCACGCGAAAAGCAATATGGTACAATAATAAGGTGGGAACTTATCTGGATTCAAGTGGAGGGTGCCTTCCCCCAAGCTGGATGTTTGATAGGGTATTTAATGTTGCAAGTTGAGCGATCCTTTTGGGAGTAGGTGTACCGGCAGCGGAGGTGTGTCGGGTTGACTAGCTCTTTGATCTTGTATTTGCTTGTAAAACTCAATTGCCAACAAGAATACCAAATCTCATGAAGAGGGATTAGGTTAATACCACTCCATGGTAAGTTTTAAATTTTTATAGTTCTAGCAAGGAGTTCCCTAATTGGCTGGACCTTTATGTGCCCACATATTTTGGATATTTTTAGAAAGTGTGTGGACCTTCATGTGCCCACATATTTTTGGTGTTTTCAAGTTTATTATTGCAGGAATTAAATATAATGTAAAAGTCTATCCTAGATGCAAAATTATTTTTGTGCCACCACGGTAAATAATCTTTATGAGCTATGTCACAAGATTAGTCACATGGGGCTTTTAGATTTTATTATGCAAAGCAATAAAATATTTTTATTTTTTTTAAATGTAGGAAAGTAAATATGCAACTACTAAGATACTAATGCAATGCTGAAAGTAAATATGGATAAATACCAAGTTTTACCTTTTGGCGAAGGCTCGGTGGTCTATAGTCCTCCGATAGGACTCCTTGTCTATTCATTCCTCATCGGGTGCATCGTCGGGTTGAGATATCCCTGGTTGCACTTCTGATGATGAGCTAGGAAGGTGACTCCTTCTTCCTCCATTCTTTTCTAGTTGGTGAAGTTGATGTTGCTGGTGAGGTTGAAGCTGGGAGCTCATCCTTCACAGTCTCTTCTTCTTTCTTTTCTTCGGACTTATTCTTTTCGAGTTCTTCCTTATAATCTTCCCAACTATCCATGAGTGGTTAGGTCTTTTGAGAGGAACGGCGTCTCCTCCTTGACCTGTTCTTCTTTGGCTGCTCATAAGTTGTGTAACTGTTGAAGTAGCAGCGGACCTTTTCCTTGTGGAGCTAGGAAGTGGACCTCTCCTAATCTCATATAGATAATTGCTTTTGTAGTGTTGAGGAACGGTCTTCCAAGTATGAGCGGTGGATCGTACTCTTCTTCTCCCATGTCCAGGACCAAGAAGTCAGTGGGGACATAGTGATCTCGAATCTTTATCATAACGTCTTTAGCAATCCCCTCTGGAAATCTGAACGACTGGTCCGCCATCTGCATGTAGGTAGAGTACAAGGGTGTCTTGCCAAATAGAAAGTCATAAGCTACCTTGGCCATTATGTTGACATTCGAGCCGATGTCCAAAAGGTCTTGTAGAAGATCTTCTGATTGATTGTGCAATCGATCATCGGTACTTCTAGATCGTCTAGCTTGGGCATGTGTGGTGAAATCAGAAGGTGATCATACTCTGCTCAGACTGAGTTGATCATCCTCACAGCTTAAGTGTGAGTCTGCCTAGCCTTGTTCTTTCCTTCTGCTTGTCTTCTTCTGCGCAGGCTTGTCTTCATAGAAGTACGGCTTCTGTGGATGGGCTGGACTTTCCAGTGTCATGTTCTTGAAACTGAATCTTTCTTTGCTTCCCCTAATAGTGAAACATATCTTGGCGCTGTCAGGCGTAGATGATGGCCTTGGCGGTGCTAAGGAATGGTCGTCGCAAAATGATTGGGGACTTCTCATATCCTCCTGTCTCAACTACCACAAAGTCAGCAGGTACATATGAGTGACCAACTCATACACATACATCTTCCAGGAATCCCCTTTGGATAGCAGAGTGACTGGTCTGCTAGCTGCAAGCACATGTTGGTGTATAGGAGTGCATCTCCATGGATCTTCTCGTAGATCACCTTGGGCATAATATTGACGCTTGCAGCCAAAGTCGCAGATTGCTTCCTCGAAGGCGTATTGACCAATGGCTATTGGTATGATGGGCCTTCCTGGGTCTCCTTTCTTCTCTGGCAGAGAATCACCAGTTCCATCCCTTGGATCGATGCTCTGCATAGTACCATCTCAAATTGAAGATATCCACCAGATTTGCAGTGTCTAGTTCTTCTAGGTTGGCCTGGGATCTTTCCTTCATTGATCGGATGGATAGACGATGCCAGCTGAGCTATTTGAGATTCTAACATTTTATTGAAGCTGAGCTGGTTCTTGATAGCAGAGGCAAAACCATCCATCCTGTTGTTGATGGTTTCAAGCAACTTGTCATTGGAGACTAGCTTCTTGGAAATCTGATATAGCACTTTGGTCTGGCCAGAGACTAGATCTCTCAACGGTATGTTGAAGTTGTTACCTTGGTAATTGCCTGAGTAATTACCTTGGTAGTTGGGCCTCTGTTGCTGATTCCAACCTTGGTTCTGATTCCAATTCTGATTCTGGGTACGGTAGTAGTTGTTGTTGTTATTGCTTACGTAGTTCACATCCTCCTGAATCTCCGGACAGCTATGACCTGAGTGGCCTAGTGCCTCCACAATCTTCACAAGTCATGTAGGCATCATGAATGTGGTTGACCTCTCTCTTGTCAATTACTCTAGCCATCAAGCTTCTTCATCAGCAGGTCCATCTTGGCAGAAATCATGTCGGTCTCCTTGAGCTGGTGCATTCCTCCTCTCTTGCGGGTCGGGGCTTGTTCTTCATTCCAACTCTGGTTGGATGCCATCTTCTCCACAAGGGTGGTAGCTTGCTCAATGGTGAGTGACAGAAAAGCTCCTCCAGCAGCAGCAATCCATCGTCTCACGGGTGCTGGTAGTCAACCCATGGTAGAAGGTCTGCATAAGCAACCAGTTCTCTATCCCATGGTGAGGACATTCTGAGATGTAGTCTTGAAAGCGTTCCCATGTTTTCGGGACTGATTCATCGTGCTGTTGCTGAAAACTAGTGATCTTCCCTCTAAGAGCATTCGTCTTGTCCACAGGGAAGAATTTTGCTAGGAAGACAGTGAAGTAGAGGTCTCATGTAGTGTTCTTGTCTTTATTTGCATAGAACCACTGTTTTGCTCTTCCCAACAGTGAGAATGGAAACAGGCAGAGTAGGATTGCATCTCTGGTTACTCCCTTGATGGTGAAAGTGCTGCATATCTCCAAAAAGTTTTGGAGATGGGCACTCGCATCTTCATGCGCCTTTCCACAAAACTGACTAGCTTGCACCATGTTGATGAGCGCAGGCTTGAGCTCGAATCCATTGTCTCCAACATCAGTGGGTGATCCCGTACAGATGTTAGCGGTGGTTGGAGCAGAGAACTCGCGAAGGCCTCTTGTTAGCCATAGCTTCGAACTCTGGTGTCAAACTTCTTCTTGTACGGATGTCTTCCGGCTGTGGATCTAGGGTCTTCCTGAGCTTGGCTCGGGTCTTCCTGATCAAAGCTTCTGGATTTTTCAATAAAATTCTGCGGAAGGTTAAATCCATTCATACATCACCCTGTTTAAGCTACACAATAAACAAGGACTAGGGTGAGCCTGTTTGAGTAAGGTTTGTATGGTTTCTCGACATATTTGGTGTTATGTATATAATCTATCTACATGTTATGTATACCAAATGCCTTCCCTGGCAACGGCTCCAAAAATGCTTGTTAGTATTAATTAAGTGTCACTTGGTAAATTATTTAGCCACCTCTTTTAAACCTATACCTCTTACAATAACTAAGTTGTCATCCCTAGCATGAACATAAGAGATATGAATGGAAACTAACCAGAATAATACTAAGCAGTTATTATGAATGCAAGTGACTAAAGAGGATATAAAATATTAAGTTCAAAGTATCTGCAAGCGCACAGACTATACCATTATAGCATTTTACCCAGGAGTATTCTGGGTTGTCATTTATATTTTAGCACTGGGAAGGGTTGACAATAAATGGGATGTAAATAGATAGATAGATATCATATGCATATGCAAATATGGAGATAACCATGCATGACCCATATTCTCAGAACAGAGGTTATGTCACAATAATAATGATATGTATGATAAGCATAATGATCAATCAATCAATATATAACAATGATCACTTAGAGCACTTCCTATCTAGGCACTAGCATGGATTAGGTTGAAGCATAAGGATATCCTAAGTCATTCTAACTATACTATCAAGGTCATATTAGATTAGTGCAATTATACTAGCAATTATGGCGAAGATACTTCATAATCATACTTAAGGGAATATTACTAAGGAAGATCAAGATCATAGCTAGCCTTCTAAAGTAATAATAACTTCCTACTCTCCCTACATTCGGAGTGTGGACTACAAAGGACTCAACGGGAGTGTCACATCCACGATCTACCACAGAACCCAGAATATAAGGCGCATTTGCAAACCAACAACATCTAAGCACCATTCTTACTTGCTGTTCATCACCCACCCATGATATCAATGAATGAGCGCTATACAAACCTATGTATGAATATGAATGCATCCTAACTATGCAAAGTATACAATCTAGATAAGCAATGAATAGCATAATTGAGAACATAATCAATAGTAGAACAATGTCAATCAACTTTATCTCAAGCACTCAAGAGAGGTTTAAGATATAAGAGAGAGCTTACAATGGCTCCGGGAAGCCTTCTAGCTCCAGACAGATCCAGAACTCGAGTAGAACTCGTCCTCCTTCTACTTCTAACCTATGTAGCTATGCTCTAGATGGTGAAGCTCTAATGATTCTAGGGTTTCTGGCTCTCTACAACTAGGTTGAACTGATTGATGACTGAATTGATATGATTGATATCAAACCCTAGGGGGTCTGGGGGTCCTTATATAGGCCGGTGGGATGAATCGTAGCCCTTGGATCAAACCGACTTCGACAGGCGGTTAAGATTGCGTGAAATTTTAGGATGTGGGTCCACAGTCGAAGCGCACGCGGAGAAGCTCCTCTGACAGGTCGGCCGACCCTCTCCCACTACCAAGTGGGCCCCGCTTCGTCGAGCGTATCTCTGGTATTCTCTGGAATATTCTTCATCTCCTTTCGCGGCGGAATTCGTTATTTTAATCCTGACATGTGGGCCTCCCTTGGTTCTTTCTGGATAATCCCCCTGCAAAAGACTGATTCACCAAAATTGTGGAATTCTGTCAGTTAAAGCCCTATTCTATGGTGGTGTTTGCATTTATACCCTTATTTCATATTTAGTTGATGGGTAAAATCATACAATAATTACCGTCAACAGCAATCACGGGAGTAATGCCCAGGCTTCCCATAGTTGTAGCATGGAGCATTATAATTTGGCTGTGGAGTTTGGATACGAATGCTAGGGGCGTTCGGCTGACTAGTGTTTTTCTGGTTAGTATTTTGAGATGTGGCTAGCAGGACGAATGACAACTGTTGCCGAGGTGGATATTGGGGTTGCGGATATTGAGTACGTGGGTGATGAACAGGATGAAACACAATCTTCTGGCGCTGGCACATTCTTCTTCTTTCTCTTCGCCTCCTGATGAGCACAGTTCTTGGCTTCGTATGCGATCGTCATGTTGACCGCCTGATGGTAGGTAGCATCTTGGTTTGAAGTCAGCATTCTCTGGATTTTGGTGTTCAAACCCCTCTCAAAATAATCTTTCTTCTTGCGACTGGTCTTCACGTGATCAGGTGCATACTGAGAAAGATGATTGAACTTGGATACATACTGCATCACGATGTCATCCTTTCTGACAAAGGGCAAGGAACTCATCTAACTTCAGCTTCATCACACCAGCAGGAATGTAATGGGCACGAAAGCCTTCACGGAACTCAGCCCATGTGACACGGTGACCTTCTAGTTGGGCGGCAAGAAAGTTCGCCAACCATCCACTTGCAACACCCTGTTGACACTTCGTAGTGCAATCACCAGAGACAGGGTATTAGGCTATCTCTGATAACTGCGCCAGAAGTGCCTGAGGGTATTTTTTATGTCTATTGGATAATTCCGCAAGCGCACAGAATATACCTCTGTAGCACTTCACCTGGGAGTATTCCAAGGTATCGTTATTTATTTTATCCCAAGGGAAAGCGGTGCTAGGAATGTTAATAAAAGAGAGATCTTTAGGTCTAATAGCAAATTAGCAACCAACTAGTGATAGGGGGTAAATCGAAATAGAGGAAAGATAATGACATAGAGACAAGAGAAGGTTTATGATAACTAAGGATAACTAGTAGAGTATAGCTAGGTGGGAGGACAACGAGTGAGTATAGGACTCCTATGTTTCTTACTTTACTCCTATGAACTATCCTATCAAATGGATGAGTTACACTAAGATTGGTACCTTACTCTTTGTGTATCAGGGACAGTCCAAGACAGTAGAGGATATAACCTCTACCCGAAGTGGCTATGCTCTTATGGGAGCCTACCTTTTAAGAACTTGCTTAAAACACGTGGTGGGATTCTAAGACTAGACAGGGCTGTCACCACCTACTAGTACCCACTAACAATCCATGCAACAAGTGGCATTCAAAGGCAAGACTTAGCTTAAGCACCACGCTTACACTAATTCTCACTACTCTAGCTAGGTACCAAACAACTAGAGCACCTTATGACAGGCGATGAACTACACACGCGGGTTGGTTATAGGATCACAATCTAGTGTATACCGACCAAGTAATAGAATAACTCACAACAATACTATTAGAATAGTAATGCACTAAGTAAAGACTCAGTAAAGTAAGCAAGGATATTATATTGATATAAAGAAAGACTTACAGAAAGAAAGATACAAGAGCTATACCAGATTTCCGAGAAGACGACTCCGGAGACCCCGAGTAGTAGCTCGACTCGACTCTAACTTCCTATTGATGGTGGATAAACCATGAGAATCCACATTCAAACACTATCAACATGCCTCGGATTCAAGGGAGAATAAACATATCATGAACATATTTTATCAATAACTAGTTCCACTTGTACTCTTAGCTTATGAATGTAGGGAAGATCAAAACAGAACAAATTGGAGCACTTGGAGCACAATATGTTGGGTCGGCCGAACCACATATTTGGGAACCAAGTCATCACACTTCAACAAATGACTCAAGACATCACGTGGAAGAGAGGAGAGCTCGGAGTGGGCCCATGTGTGGGTCGGCCGACCCCACCATGGGGCTCACTTGGCTCTGGTGACGTGGAAGGATCCGTGTGAGACTCTACCCAGCTCAATTCCACCATCAGATCAACATGTGCTTCCATTCAACGGTGGAGAATCAAAGCACATGGATCAAGGCGTGAAACAACACAATCAAGATAGAACCTGCACAAGGGCAACACTCTATGACTGGTGGGGACCACACCTGGCCGGGCCCACCTGTCATAGGGGGTCAGCCAACCCCCTGGTGCCTGGCTAGGTCGATTGGCCCCCACCGCCTTCCTGCATGCCTTCCACGTGATGAATTCACCTCTGCCGTCCATCCTATGGCGGTTTTGAGGCGGTTCATCCAAGGGAGGAGAGGCAAGGAGCACACGGATCGCTGATGGGGCGCCCCTCCACTCTCCCCTATAAATAGAGGCTACCATCACTCTCTTCAAGACACCCAAGATATACAAGATATACAAGAGACAAGAGAAGCTAGAGTTCCACTCTTTAGTAGTAGTATTAGTCTAAGTGTAGGAGTTAGAGTCGAGTCGAGCTACGCTCGGAGTCTCCAGGAGTCGTCTGCTGGAGAGTCTGGTATAGCTCTTGTACCTTTCCTTCTGTAAGACTTTATTTTTATCAATATATTATCTTTACTTTACTTTACTTTACTAAGTCTCTACTTAGTGCTTCACTATTCATTATAGTAATGTTGTGTCTTGTCTTACCATTATAGTTGAGTTATATTAGATAGTGATCCTGTAACCAGCTCACGTGTGTAGTTCATTGCCTATCATAGGGTGCTTTATCTGTTTGGTACCTAGCTAGAGTAGTGAGAATTAGTGTAAGCGCGGTGCTTAGGCTAGATCTTACCCTTGAATGCCGCTTGTCGCATGGATTGTTTGTGGGTGCTAGCAAGGTGGTGACAGCCCTGTCTAGTCTATTATCCCTCCAAGTGTTTTAGGCAAGTTCTTAAAAGGTAGGCTCCCATAAGAGAGTAGGCGCTTCAGGATAGAGGTTATATCCTCTATTGTTTCGCACTACCCCCTACACATCGGAAGTAAGGTAGCTGTCTTAGTGTAATTCATCCATTTGATAAGATAGTTCACAAGAGTAAAGTAAGTGTCATTAAACTCACTCGTTGTCCTCCCACCTAGCCTATACTCTACTAGTTATCCTTAGTTATCCTAAAACCTTGTCGGGTGTTGGTGTCATTACCCTTTCCTCTATATATCGGATTTACCCCCTATCACTAGTTGATACTAAGTTGCTATAGACTTAAGGATCTCTCTCTTTTATTAATTATTCCTAGCAATCAGCTTTCCCTTGGAATAAAATAAATAACGATACCTTAGAATAGTCCCGGGTAAAGTGCTTACAGCGGTATATTCTGTGCGCTTGCGAAATTATCCAATAGACATAACAAATACCCGTCAGGGCACTTCTGGCATTGTTATCAGAGATATCCTAACACCCTGTCTCTGGTGGTTGCACTAAGAAGTGTCAACAAGCATTTCTGGCGCCGTTGCCGGTGAAAGCATCATTCTAGGAATATTAATAAAAATTGAATCCGGAGTCTACTATCAATTTAGTTATCGATTAGTGTTAGGAGCTTACCCCTATCTGTGTTTCTCGTTATCATGAAGGCTAGACAGTGCATGAGCGGTTTCTAATTGCCGTCAAATTTTATTGAAGATTCCTGAGCAATTGTTGAGGAGAACTAGACGCCGTCAAGTTCCACCTCAAAGGTTCATCTCAAACCTGAATCCGTTCGAGGAAAGAGGCTCCTGCACTATCAATCAAGGAAGCTATGGCTCAAAAGACCATCTCTGAGTTCTCTGCACCGTCGGCTGACAACATTGCCACCAGGTCCTGCAGCTCAACTTGGGGGATGCTACTTTTGAGCTCAAGCTCGCACTGATCAACATGGTGCAAGCCAATCCATTCTGTGGGAAGCCGCATGAAGACGCCAATGCCTATCTCCAGCACTTCTTGGAGGTGTGTGGTACCTTCACTATCAAGAATGTCTCGGTAGACGCCATCCATCTTCACCTATTCCCATTCTCACTGCTTGAGAAGGCGAAGCAATGGTTCTATGCCAACAAGAATGAAGCTACCACTTGGGAGAAGTGCGCCAACGTATTTCTCAAGAAATTCTTCCCAATGGGCAAAACCAGCGCTCTTCGTGGAAAGATCTCAAGCTTCCAACAGCAAGCTGACGAGACGATTCCCGAAGCATGGGAATGCCTCTAGGAGTACATCCGTGCTTGTCCTCATCATGGAATTGAAGAATGGTTCCTAATCCAAGGTTTCTACCATGGGCTGACTGGATTAGCCCTGTAGTCACCTTGATGCTGCCGCTGGATGAGCATTCCTGCAACACAATGTCAAGGATGCCAAAGACCTCATTGAAAAGATGGTTATCAACCGAGGAATGGAATGAGGAGCGTCTCTAGCCCAATGAAGAAGGGTATGCACACCGTTCATGAGGTGGACATACTCTCAGCAAAAATGGACCTCTTGATGAACAAGATTGAGGAAGATTCCAAAAAGGAACAAGAGGCCATTCGAACCACTGCCACCACATAAGCAATCGAAGCTGATCCATGATGCGAGGTATGTGGTGGAGAAGATCACTAGGGCAACAACTGTCCCGAGATGAAGGAGGAAGTGAGCTTCGTAAACAACAACAACAACAACAACAACAACAACAATGGGTATCGACCCCAGCAACAAGGAGGATGGAACTCGCGCCCCTTCTACCAAGGAAATCAAGGTAATGGTTACAGCAATAATTTTAATAATTCTTATGGTAACCAACCTTCTCTTAAAGATCTTGTCTTAGGCCAATCTAAAATCAATGATAGTATGAACAAGAAAATAATGGCTAATGCTAAGATTCTTGAAAATCTTAGTGAGAAAATGGATAGCTTTAACACTGCTATGAAAAATCAATTGAGCTTTAATAAAATGCTAGAAACACAATTAGCTCAAATAGCAGCAGCTGTCCCATCCTTCGAACAAGGTAAGATCCCAGGGAAACCTGAGGAACCAATTGAGGGTGTCAAGTTAATTTCCACGAGGTTTGGTAAGCCTCCGGTCAGGTCAAATCCAGGTTGTCTTCTTGACCCGCCATTCAAGGCCAAGAAGAGTGACACTGGCTATCCTACCATCACCTACGAGATCGGGCCGCACACCTTCAACAACGCCTTCTGCGACCTTGGATCTGGAGTGAACATCATGTCCAAGGTAATGTATGAGAATTTGCTAGGGGACCTTTGTACCCCACTTTTGTCAAATTGCAGATGGCCGATCAATCCATCCGGTTCCCCGAGGGATTGGCAAGGGACATCCTTGTCAAAGTTCAAGACAAATACATCCCCGCCGACTTCATCATTCTTGATATGGGGGCCGATGATGAAGTCCCCGTCATCCTGAGAAGGCCGTTCCTCAACACCGTGAACGCCATCATCTACGTGGAATCCGGCCAAGTCCACTTCCAACTCCCAAGTAAGAGAATTAAATGTCCTTTTAATGGTTATAAATCGATGCAACAGGCAAGGAAGAACCTCTGGAGAAACAAGCCACAATATGCACCCCGCCGAAAGAATCAACCGCCGAAGGCCAAAAAGGCCGAACTGGTAAGTAAAGCTGAGGCGGTGAATAAGGCTGACTCTGCTAAGTCACAAGCATCAACCAAGAAGGAATGGTGGAAGAAAGAGGTGCAATCATCACGATCCCCATCTCCGGGACCGACCGAAGCACTCGAAGAATGAACCTGAAAAGGAGAGGTCCTGCTCTACGGACCTAAAACATGGAGCCCTTGCTGTAAGGTAAATCAGTATTTATCTCATATTTACTTTTCGCATTTCAATTCTTGTATTTTTGCATTGCATTTCATATTTAAATTTTGCAAGTAATTTATTTCGACAGAATAAAATAATTAGATAAATAAAACTTGAGTAGAACTTGTGTTGTTCACACCTGAGGTGGTGGGACCACCCTAAGGTGGGGTCAGCCGACCCCACCATGGGGCCCACTCACCTCTGGTGATGTTGGTCTGGTGTCCTAATCACTGTCTCAACTTTAATCACCAATTAATTTTGAATTTGGTCGACAACTTTTGGTCATGACCTACTTTCACATGCTCCAATGAGAATCCAACATTCACCACCATCCAAATTTTGAAAAGTGGACACTTTGGCATGTAGTAGTGCTCCCATGGTCCATGGGAATCACTTTAAAGCATGTCTCCACTTTTGTCATACACCTTTCTCTTTCAAAAAACATTAGACAAGGGAATCTCTGAAAATTTCATTACTTTTGGTCCACCTCTAGTCTTTACTTTACTGGACAAGGTGAAACACACTGTTTAAAGCTGAAAAGGGGGGCCAAAGATGGGTCGGCTGACCCATTGTTTAAAGTCCTGTCTGCAAGATTATGTTTGAATTCAAATAGATTCCCTGTCCCAAGGTGAAAGCAGCCCTGACACCTACATAATGGGGTCGGCCGACCTGGCCCTGTGGCCTGGTCACCAGCCCTTCTCTCCCTATAAATACCCTTGCATTGTGTGCTCAATTCCACACCCAAATCAGCAGAATCATCTAGAGCACACAATCTCTCTTCTCGTCCATTTGAGCAAGTTCTTTCTCAAGTTTAGTTGTAGTTAGCCACTCAAAACAAAAACCCAAAAATATTGTAGTAGTAGAAGCTTGTCTTACTCTCATCTTTGCTCTCAACATCTGGTTTGTGGAGGTAACCATACCCCGCAAGGACTACTAACATTGGGATAGCTAACGCTAATGCTAACCCTAATCCCTATTGTCCTAGTGTGTTCTTGTGTTATGTCACTACTGCAAGAAGATGAAGAAGTTCTCCTCCGCATTCAAGAAGGCCAAGAGTGTCATGTAGGGAGTTCCTCCCGACGACCCCGCCATGACGAAGATGAAGGAATAGAAGCCTCTACCAAGACAAAGCTTTGGAGTGCCTCCCGAGAGGATGCTTGACCTCGAGAGTGGTTTCATGCTGGACCAAGAAGAGTACCAAAGGTACCTCTCCATCCGACACCGCGGTTATGAACATACCAGCATCATCAACTCTGTCCTTTTGGACAACACAGGTATGACTGCAGAGTTTAATACTGTTTTCAATACAATTGGGTGGGGAAGCTTTTGGAAAGTGCAAGAACTTGGAATTGAAAAAACTCACCATGGAATTTCTATGCTCTTTACAAGCCACTGATGATAATGTCTACTTTCGTATGTTCAATCAAGAGTATAATTTAACTTGGAAAGTTTTTAGTATGGCACATGGCTTTGATAACAATTGTCATCTAGATCTAGTTAATGCCACAAGAAAATTTGATAAAGCTAAATTCTGGAAGGCCATAACTAGATCCAATGATTGCTCTGAGCCTAAAACTAATGAAATCCATAATCCCACTTTGCGCTTGCTCCGTTATTGGATGGCCATAACTCTTCTCCCTGGCTCTAATGTGCAAATCCTTCTTAATGATGAACTAAGACTGCTTTATGCCATGACCAAGAAAATAAAAGTTTCATCTATTAAAATTCTAGTCCGCTTTTGGCTTGGTATTTTCCATAGAAGTGAGCCTATTTTCTTTACCTCCTTTATCACTCGCATTGCTGAAACAATAGACTTGCTAAATGGAGAACACTACTTTGAATATATTGCTTCTCCTATAGACATTATAACTGGAGATTTCTTCATAAGTGCTCAAGTCCTAAAAAGAGATGAAAATGGTGATCTTAAAATGATTTATCCAGGCCATACAGCCGAAATCTCTCTCCCATGTGAGAGGCGTCGGTTGTATACGCTGCGTACACTAACCATAAATTGGGACCGAGAGGCAAGAAGCCAAAAATGTTGCAGGAACAAGAAGGGTGACATGGAGCATATCACAAGCCGCTCAATTTGAGCAAGGCGGCACATCACGAGCTGCAGGGGGATATGAAGAAGAAGGAGATGAGGCAAGTTCCATGGACAGTTTCAGGGTCCACGGAACTGGCCTCAACAGCACACTCCAAGAGTGCGCACTCCCCGTCCGTCCACACGGGCGAGAGGGTTGTCGAAACCAAGGATCGGAAATGGACCAACTCATCAATGACATGGGCACAATGCAAGTTGAGCAAGATGCAACTCTGAGTATGACACAACAAAATAGCCTAATTATTGCAAGCCATACAAGATAAAGAAGCACAACACTGGGCGGGATGGTTCCAATACTATCCGCCGCCACGATGAGCAAAAAGACAAGCTTGGGGGAGATCCTCTCCCCCACCAAGGTAAGTATTTTATCCTAACTATTTATATTATTTAATTTATTGCATTTAAAAAAATGCATAAGATAAAAATACCAAAAATATTTCCCTTATTCCCATATGTTTCATGAATGTTTATCTTCCTCATGGAAATGATGAATAGTTGCTCTGTTAATGTTTCTTTAATGCCTAGTTTACAACTTAGTACTTCTTTGAGTATGGATCACTTGGCTCAATTTAAATCATCATGAACCTTGAAAACTTTATGAGTGCTAAGTAGTAGAACTAAGTCTAAGTTGTTGTGAGATTTGATATAGTGAAACAAGAGCTGCTATAATATTGTTCTAAAGCATGTATGATTACTGGAGATTTATTTCTTAAACAATCAAAACCATATTG
Organism: Eremochloa ophiuroides; assembly: GCA_038502445.1. Classification (NCBI taxonomy): domain Eukaryota; kingdom Viridiplantae; phylum Streptophyta; class Magnoliopsida; order Poales; family Poaceae; genus Eremochloa; species Eremochloa ophiuroides. The sequence goes on from JAHLJS010000008.1 coordinate 24,443,981, forward strand.
TTCCTCAATGGTGATAAATTCCTACCACAGCCATATATGCTACACATGTCTTAGCCTTTCTACATAAGCTATTTGCTTTGTATTGAGTTTTGTCAAGTCTTGTTGACCCTTATTGAGAGACTTATCATGCTCCCAAGATCAAGATCACGTACACACCACATATATATGCTGCTTCTACACTGGAAGTACGCAACCACATGCCTTTCATTTGCACCAAATTAATGCTCCATGTGTTAAAATGTTAAAAATATCTCTCTTAGTTAATTCAGTAGAAGAGACAAAAAGGCTATGCAAAATGAGAAAAAAAGAAAGATTGGACATGGGAAGTCCATAGAAAGGAAAAAGAAAAATATGATGAGCAAGTCTAGGCTCATGAATAAAGAAAGAAAAAATGATAGCCATGTCTCCAAAAATTTATTAGAGAGAGATGCAATTTCAAATAGAGGAGAATTATAGTTAATATCTTCCACACACTTGCACATCTTGATCTAAGGGCATGACACTTCTCTCTTTGGATCCAAGCTTTGACTCTACAACACATGCAAAGTAAGTATGTTATACTCTTTCATTCCTACCTTAAGCTCCACATAAGCCATTTTTTAGAGTAGGATAACAAAGAGAAGGCAACATTTACTTTGTGCCTTGGTAAGGAATCATACACCATTTGAGCTGACATGAGAGAACCATATGAGGAACATTAAGTTTTCTTTTGCAAAACTATTGCTAAAACCTCCAGTATGAAACTTGCAAAGAATGAGAAAATTAGTGCTCAAGTTAAACTATTCTGTCTCTCAACCACCTAAGGCAAAGGAAAGGACCATTAGCCCCATAAATTACTAAGGTAAAATAGGTGAATTTTTATAGCCAATTTTTCCATTCAAAAGAGAAGTATTTTGTTGTGCACATGGTACTATTGAAACATGAACATTGTAGCAACTCCTGATCCACCGAGGCTAAGTTTAATTATTTGCTCAGGATGAGCAAAGGTTAAGCTTGAGGGATCTTATTGACGGTGGATAAACCATGAGAATCCACATTCAAACACCGTCAACATGCCTCAGATTCAAGGGAGAATAAACATATCATGAACATATTCTATTAATAACTAGTTCTACTTGTACTCTTAGCTTGTGAATGCAGGGAAGATCAAAAGCAGAATAAATTGGAGCACTTGGAGCCCAATATGTTGGGTTGGCCAAACCACATATTTGGGTACCAAGTCATCACACTTCAACAAATGACTCAAGACATCACGTAGAAGAGAGGAGAGCTCAGAGTGGGCCCATGTGTGGGTCGGCCTGACCCCACCATGGGGCCTACCTGGCTCTGGTGATGTGGCAAGAATCCGTGTGACACTCTACCCAGCTCAATTCCACCATCAGATCAACATGCTGTTTCCATTCAACGGTGGAAGAATCAAAGCACAAGGATGAAGTCATGAAACAACACAATCATGATAGAACCTGCACAAGGCAACACTCTATGACTGGTGGGGACCACACCTGGCTGGGCCCACCTATCATAGGGGGTCGGCAGACCCCCCTGGTGCCTGGCCAGGTCGGTTGGCCCCCACCGCTTTCTTGCATGCCTTCCACATGATGAATTCACCTCTGCCGTCCACCCTATGGCGGTTTTGAGGCGGTTCATCTAAGGGAGGAGAGGCAAGGAACACACGGATCGCTGACGTGGTGCCCCTCTACTCTCCCCTATAAATAGAGGCTGTCATCACTCTCTTCAAGACACCCAAGATACACAAGATACACAAGAGACAAGAGAAGCTAGAGTTCCACTCTTTAGTAGTAGTATTCGTCTAATGTGGGAGTTAGAGTCGAGTCGAGCTACGCTCGGAGTCTCCGGAGTCATCTGCTGGAGAGTCTGGTATAGCTCTTGTACCTTTCCTTTTGTAAGACTTTACTTTTATCAATATATTATCTTTACTTTACTTTACTAAGTCTCTACTTAGTGCTTTACTATTCATTATAGTATTGTTGTGTCTTATCTTACATTATAGTTGAGTTATATTAGATAGTGATCCTGTAACCAGCTCACGTGTGTAGTTCATTTCCTGTCATAGGGTGCTTTAGCTGTTTGGTACCCAGCTAGAGTAGTAAGAATTAGTGTAAGCATGGTGCTTAGGCTAGATCTTACCCTTGAATGCCGCTTGTCGCACGGATTGTTTGTGGGTGCTAGTAGGTGGTGACAGCCCTGTCTAGTCTTAGTATTGCTCCACGTGTTTTAGGCCAGTTCTTAAAAGGTAGGCTCCCATAAGACAGTAGGCGCTTCGGGTAGAGGTTATATCCTCTATTGTTTCGCACTACCCCCTATACACCAGAAGTAAGGTAGCTGTCTTAGTGTAATTCATCCATTTGATAAGATAGTTCACAAGAATAAAGTAAGTGTCATAGTTGTCTTAAACTCACTTGTTGTCCTCCCACCTAGCTATACTCTACTAGTTATTCCTTAGTTATCCCTAAAACCTTGTCGTGTCTTGGTGTCATTACCCTTTCCTCTATATATTGATTTACCCCTCTATCACTAGTTGATACTAAGTTGCTATAGACTTATGGATCTCTCTCTTTTATTAATTATTCCTAGCAATCGCTTTCCCTTGGGATAAAATAAATAATGATACCTTAGAATACTCCCGGGTGAAGTGCTACAGCGGCATATTCTGTGCGCTTGCAGGAATTATCCAATAGACATAAGAAATACCCCTTCAGGGCACTTCTGGCGCCATTATCAGAGATAGCCTAACACCCTGTCACTGGTGGTTACGCTAAGAAGTGTCAATACTCCCATACTAGACTAATATTACTACTACTAAGGAGTGGAACTTGACTCTTCCTTGCTTCTTGTGTCTCTTGTGTCCCTTGTAGAGGGTGGTGGCTCCCTCTATTTATAGGGGGAGTGGAGAGGTGCCACATCCATGTGCTCCTTGCCTCTCCACCCTTGGATAAACTGCCTCATAACCGGCCTCAAGATAGATGGCAGTGATGAAACCAACACGTGGGAAACTTGCAGAAGGTCGGTGGACCATGGCGGTGGCCTGGACCCTACCAAGGGGGGTCAGCCGACCCCCCTATGATAGGGTCGGCCCACCACCATGGTCAGCCACCTATCATAGGGCATGTCCTTGTGCTGGTTTGGTGTTGATCGTGTAGGTTCAGTGCCTTGATCCTTGTGTTTTACTTCTCCACCGTTGAATGGAAACACTAACTCTGATCCGAAGGTGGAAATGAGCTGAGTGGAGTGTCACGAGGATCGTGCCACATCACCAAAGCCCTGTGGGCCCATACAAGGGTCGGTCGACCCATGCATGGGCCCACCTTGAGCTCCAGTCTCTTCTATGTGGTGTTGTGCACTGTTTCTTGAATGTTCATGGCTTGATGATTCCATGTGTGGGTCAGCCGACCCACACTTGTGGTTTCCAGCTACTCATTTTGACCTATTTGATTTCTCTGCATTCACAAGCTAAGAGTACAAGTAGAACTAGTTATTGGATAAAATATGTTCATGTCATCCTTATTCTTCCTTGAAACTAAGGCATGTTGATGGTGTTTGAGTGTAGATTTTTATGGTATATCCACCCTCAACACACCCTGAAGCTGCTGTGCTATAAACAGGGGCTTTTGGTATTCTGTGCACTAAATGAGACTGAACTTTTGCTCCATGGTGCGGAGCCAATCAACAGCCTCCAGTGGCTCATCGGCCTTAGTGAAAACCGGTGGACGAGTATCAGTGAAGTCCACGTAGGTGGTCTCATCCCTGTTATTGCGACCACGATGATTTCCGTGATTATTCTGATTCTGATTCTGAGCTAGTTGAGCGGTGGCATTTGCTAATGTGGTAATAGCATCAGCCAAGGTTGGTGGGATGGGTGGTGGATTAGGAAGTTCACCCCCACCCTGGGACGTACCAGCCTCATCGGAAGCTCGAGTGCGGACAGGCATCTATAGATAAACAAGCCATACTCACATATATATTCCAAACCTTAGCTGTACATAATATTATACAAGTTACATTACCAAAATATGTCGCGCATCTAGCACGATCTCAGCTTAGTGGTCAACCTAACTTACATAACTATTCTACATACCCAACCTATGTCTCAAACTATCCTAGGTAGTGCTGGTCGGTGCAGGCATGTTGCTGGCCTCGCTGGATTCCTTGTCCTGATCATCCCTGTCCACCTCTTCAGACATGTCATGAGGGTGTAGATGATAGTGCAGCCTGTACATCTCATCGCGCACCTCCGCATTCTGCTGCTCGAGGTCCCTTACATAAATCTCTAACTCACGGACCCGAGCCAAGGTGAGGTCCTCCTGCTGTCCTGCGACGTCATGCTCTGCCATCACATCCCGCAGACGAGTCTTCAATTGGCGCACTTCGATTGCGGCCTTGCATCGGTTGTCGAACATCTTGTCGAGACGCTCGTGCAGCCTCTCAATCTCTGCCCACAGTTCAGCTTGGCTACTGTTGGGAGTGACTCGCGGTGTGATCTGGTGCTGTGTCACACCTCGAGGTCCAACCATCTTGCGAGCAGTCTGCTTGGTGCAGGGCCATCTGTAAGCTAGAATTAGTTTTAAGGAAATTATAGGTTAGCAAGAATAGGTTTGGTTCTACTAAACCCATGCCCTTTAAGAAGGAATGTAATTTTTTATTAAGTTAACAATTACGATGCATGCAACGTGCTTACTGAAACAATCACAAGCAAACAATAAATTAACTTAATAATAAATTTTAAACATAGGGCTAGTATACCATAGATGCTATTTCACTACTATGCCAGTACTCATCAATTTTCACTTTTATTAAATTGATTAAGACAAGATAATAAGCAATTTGGACCAAAATACAAATTAATAATGGATCCAAATCATTTTGAAATTCTACAAAAAGACCCTGCAAGTCTTTGCAATTAAAGCTCTGGTACCAACTGTAACAGAACCTCCTAAGCTATATGGCCCACATGCACCTGTCGTCGTCCCAAAGACCTTCGGCAGCCGTACATGTGACCAACATAACCTAACAGGGTCTACCGGGTTTACACGGAAACCTGTTTTCTCCTAACAGGATCTTAACTGCGAAGACATTGCAGAGTACAACATTTCATATATACAAAATATACATCAGAGTACAGGTGTAGAAATCTTACATTACTTAATATTACAAACCAGTTGTTCAAACTTTAAACTTAAGTACGATTATTACAAACCAAAATATAAGTAGTGGCAGTAGGGAAGTAGCTTATACAACATATATATTACATAAATATCCCTGCTCAAGGGATTATTCATCACTCGCTTTCACTTTCCTCTTCGACGTCTTCCTCGAACACCGTCATACAACAAGGTCCGAAGTAGACCTTGGGTGGTCACTCTCCTGCAACATGGGGTAAATAAACCCTGAGTACAAGGGGTACACCGCAAGAATTACCCGACCAAAAATTGGGGAGGAGACTCAGGAATGCAGGCTGAGGGGAATCAAGGAGAGGCTTTTAGCAAGAATCAAAGTGTTTTGCCAAAAAGCTTCCTAGCTTGTTTGCTACTTCACAAGTTTTAATTCCATCAACATCTAAGTGATTCACCAAGTCAAACCATTTCCATTCCTTCTCATTTTAACACCTAGTTCTGAACTACTTTTCGGTGTATGGTCAATGGATCAAGTCTCCATTATCTGAGGAGCAACGACGATTTGAATCGATTAAAAACTCAGCTGGGGATCCCTATCCACACTGCATATGTAGCACCTAAGCTTGCATATGCTAACCCCATCTACCATGGCTCCTCCAAACCTAAACCGGTCCAATGCCACCCGTGAGCACAGCACGCCTCCAATCCGGCCCTTGGCCACAAGGGTGCATGCTACTCTCGCCATCTCTCCACTTTCAGTGCATGGTTGTCGGTTCAAGAACTAGGTTTGCTGCAGCCAGGGCTTCCAGTAGTATGTGGATAGTTGCAAGTCTTGATCGCAGCAGGCCTATAACGAATGGTCCCTAATTGGTTCCATTGATCATTAGTGACAGTCAGAGACACTACATTGAGACTCCTTTCTCAATGCAAGTCTACTGACCTGCCATATTATTATCATTATTCATAATATACCACCATAACATACAAAATAGCATTTCATAAAAGCTTAACCAATTAAGCAGAGCTAAGCATTTTATAAACATTTGCATTTAAAACCAGTTTTCAAGGATGATAAACAATTCATCAAGGCAGGTAAATGAAGCAAGTAGGTGACAATCAACTCCTATCAACCTAATGCAGTAGATTAACTCAAGGTGATAAAAATTTATAAAGCACAAGGAGGGGCTAATGCACTAGGGCTTGCCTTGCGTTGCAGGAAGAGACGGATCAGGATCGGAACCACAAATATCAAATCCCCTGACAGCTGTCGAAGTCTCGTCGACGATGACTTGCTCGGTCTTAACGTTCTCGGCTTCAGTCACTATTCGCGAAATAATAATACATGCTTTAATGACGGTGCAAATGATATGATTAACAAGTAAACAAGGGTTAATCTATTGACCTTGAGTACAACTTTCCTTCATGGTAAAGTTGTAATTAAGACCTCATCTAACAGTGTTATTGTTACATAATTATTTAATTAATTATTTTAACAGTCATAGAAAGCAACAATTAGCACAACCTTCCACACTAAAGAAAGTGCTTAGGATCATTTGGGTTTTCTGATCCAAAGTCTTCACACAATCCAAAATCACACAAAACCCTAAATTGGTTAACATTTAATATCATTTTATTATTTATTTAATTAAGGATAAATCACCAATAATTAAACTTTATCCAAATGGGCTACAGATTTTTGTGGAGGTAGGCCATGACTCAAAATAGTAGTATAATAAATTTCATAATTTTTGGATAATTATTCTGAGCTACAAAATTCATGGAAAAGCCATTTATTAATTAAAAGGCCTATTTTCATTACATACAGAAAATGCTCAAAATATAAGTTTCATATTTTTCATAAATATTACATAACACAGAGAGGCTCCACAATTTAATTCATAATTTTTGGAACTACACAGAAATTCTATCAAAAATATCAAACAATTCACTATTCAGTCTTTGGAAAAATGGAAAACTCATTACAACAGATGCGGCCAGGGTTACTGAGCTGGCCCGATTGGGCCCAGCAGAGCCCAGCCTATCTTGGCCAGGCGCTGGCCTGCCCTGGCTGGACCACGCTTCCACGGCCAAGGCAGCCGGCCGGCCGAACCTGTTCCACGAGGTTCCCCGCGACGGACTAAGCTATTGGTGCAACCCTAGAGACGAATCAGTGGCTCAAACGTGCATGACAACGGACATGGTGGCCATGGCGGGTTCGGTCGCGGCGGCGCCGGTGTTCCGGCCAGCGAGAGCCCTCCCCGGCCAACCCAACAGCACCAGAAGCTCCCTGAGCTTACCTAGGTTCTCGTGCACATGCCGGTTGAAGCCGAGGATGGTCGGGGACTAGACGTCGACGGTAGCAGGGCACACGGTGGCGAACTCTAGCGGCGAAAGCGCTGTTCCGGCAACTACATTGCTCAAAAAGGGAAAAAAGGACTGGCGCATAAGCTTCACCGGTCGATGGGGAAATGAGAATACCCAACGAACTTAACCCCTAGCTCACCGAATCGGCCAGGCCATGCCGTGCAGTCCGCAGTGGCGCTTCCATCGGGCTCCGAGAAGAAACAACGGCGCGGGCGACTCCGGCCACCAGAAAGGTCAAGAGCGGGCTCAAAGGGTTCGCAAGGAGGTGGAGAAACCAGTAACGCATTCAATTTGGCACGAAGACGAGCAGAGGTGGTGAATTTAGCCAGCGAGTTGAACTCGACGGTGACGAGCAGGAAATGGGAAAAGAGGAAGAACGAGTTCGGCTCCAGGCTTAAGTAGTTGAGGTCGAGCGCTCAGCTGCTGCCACGCCAACCCCAGAGCTCGCCACGACACCTCCTACGTGCCCCTGCGCGCAGCAACGGCGAGGGCGGCGGCCGGTGAAGCAGGCAGGCAGAGAGGAGGTGCCGCTGCTCTGCCCCCTCCTCCCGAGTTACTGTAGCAATCCATTATCTAGATTTTTTATTTTGAAAAATTACTTTCGTTTTTGTGTAGAGCTCCAGAAAATGGTCAAAATTGAAAACGTGAAAAATTCAATTCTGGACAACTTTCATATTTATGATATTTTCAAATTTCAAATATTTTTGAAATTATTTAAAAGGAGGGTAAATAGCCCTTTTCAAATTCAATTTAAATCTCAAATATTTATTGAACAAGTTCAAAATCTGTAAACATAAAAGTTTCTCAGTTTAGTGAGCTTTACAACTTTTATTTAAGGCTCAACTTCATATTCCAAATAATTTTTGAAGTAGAGTTTTAAATTCATATTTGAAAGTAGAAATTTAGGTTTAATTTTAATTTCCCAAATAGCAACTTGAAAAACTTTTTATACCAAAGTTACTCTATTAAATAAGAGCTACTAACTTTGCTTTTGGGACCAAAGCCCAATTCTAAATAGTTTTGAAACTAGGGTTTTATCCCGATTTAGGGTTTTTTAAATTAAATAAAGATTAAAACCACTCTATTGCCTTAAGCACAAGCCATCAATATAACACTTTCTCAAATAAAAAAATAACATATATAAAGATTGTAGGTCTTGATGAGTTCTAACACTTTTGTATTCAAAAGTTTTTGAGCTGAAGTCATTTAGTGTTTCGTTTCACAAAGTTCGACCAAGTCAAATATTGGATATTTAAATTTTGATAGTTTCAAACCATTTTTTAATGCCCTAAATGCCTTCAAATAGGAAAGTCATGAATACCAAGTTTGTTAAACTCATCAAGATATACATTTATTATATCGGTCATTTTTGCATGTGAGAAAGTTTGAACGATTCAAATTTTGAATTTTCAAAAATTAAAACTTGAAACCAGTTTTTATAACCCTAAATGGTTTCAAATAGAAAAGTCATTAATACCAAGTTTTATCAACTCATCAAGATCTACATTTTTTGTATGGGTTATTTTTGTATTTGACAAATTGTTAGGAAAGTTTAGTTCAAAATTGACTAATCTCTCTTATAATTTCTTAAACTAGATGTGAGATCCATAATTTTGTGACTAGTGTTTACTAATACTTTCTCAAATAAAAATTACCTATATAAAGATTGTAGGTATTGATGAGTTCTAACACTTTTGTATTCAAAAGTTTTTGAGCTGAGGTCATTTATTGTTTCGTTTGATAAAGTTTGACCAAGTCAAATCTTAGATTTTTAAATTTTAATAGCTTCATACTGGTTTTTAATACCTTAAATACCTTAAAATAGGAAAGTCATTGAATACCAAGTTTATTAAACTCATCAAGATATGAATTTGTTATATTGGTCATTTTTACATATGAGAAAGTTTGAACTATTCGAATTCTGAATTTTCAAAAATAAAAACTCAAAACCAGTTTTTATAACCCTAAATGGTCTCAAATACAAAAGCCATGAATACCAAATTTTATCAACTCATTCAGATCTACATTTGGGTCATTTTTGCATTTGACAAATTATTAGGAAAGTTTAGTTCAAAATTAACTAATCTCTCTAATAGCTTCTTAAACTATATCTGAGATCCATGATTTTGTGACTAGTGTTTTACTAAAAATTTCTTAAATAAAAAAATGACCTATATAAATATTGTAGTTCTTGATGAGTTCTATCACTTTTGTATTCAAAAGTTTTTGAGCTGAGATCATTTAGTGTTTCATTTGACAAAGTTTGACCAAGTCAAATATTAGATTTTTAAATTTTGATAGCTTCAAACCAGTTTTTAATGTCTTAAATGGCTTCACAGAGTAAAGTCATGAATACCAAGTTTGTTAAACTCATCAAGATATGCATTTGTCATATTGGTAATTTTTTGCATCTCAGAAATTTTGAACGATTCAATCACTTATACAGCCTGCCATTTGTAAGGGCGGTTCAATCACCAACCCTCTTACAAATGGCTCACTACAAATCACAGAGCTAGCTCTTACAAATTACTGTTGAGGTAGTGGTAGTCGTAGTAGATCGGATCGCCTGGGATCATCGTTGTAGATGCATGACGCCACCCCAGGATCTTAGCTTGATGAAGAACGCCATGTCGCAAGATGTTGGAATAGCTTGCAGACTGACGTTGATGAACGAAATTTCCATTTTGCCCGCCATGGATTCAGAGTGCACACTTCCTACCTAGCGCGCCACAGTCGACTGAGATATCATTGATAGTCTACCGAAAGGTATGCCCACGTGTCACACCCCAAAATTTTTATTTTGGGGACGTGAATAGAAAATACTAATAAAAATGAATTATTTACTAATTTTCTAAAAGTTATTGAGCCTTTGATAGTTTTTAATCATAATTGTAAGAAAAAAGGCTGCTTAAAAAGAAATTTATCTTAATTAAGGTTTTTTTAATGTTGCATTCATGCTGCTTGCATAAATTTTTATTGAGTGGAAAACAACTTTTCAAAAATTCAAATAGGCTCGCGCCGATTTTCCTCTATTTATAAAACAACTAAAATATTCAAAAATTTAGTATGAAATAGTCCCAAATGATAATTTACCAAAATCACAAAAATTCTTTCCAAAGTATTTTTACAGATTTTTATTTTGCTTCAAAATAATTTGGTAAAGAAAAGAAAAAGGAAAACCCTATCTCCCTCCCCTCGGGCCCAGCCCGCTCGCTCTCTTTTTCCCCTCAATCGCTCTGCACATGGGCCGGCCCAGAGGCCAGCAGCCCAGGTCACACGGCCCGCACATCCCCCTCTTCTATCTCCTCGCTCTCGGCCCACAGGCCAGCGGCCCAAGAGCCCTAGCCCGGCAGCTCTCTTCCCACCTCTCTCTCACACACACAGGGGTTGACACATCTTAGCGTAATCACCAGAGACAGGGTGTTAGGCTATCTCTGATAACGGCGCCAGAAGTGCCTGAGGGTATTTCTTATGCCTATTGGATAATTCCGCAAGCGCACAGAATACACTACTGTAGCACTTCACCCGGGAGTATTCCAAGGTATCGTTATTTATTTTATCCCAAGGGAAAGCGGTAGGTAGAAATGATAATAGGAAGAGATCCTTAATTCTATCTCAACTTGGTACAACTAGTGTATAGGGGGTAATCGACGTATGATAGGCAGGTGATGATTCAAGGATAACAAATGAGATTGCTAAAAGATAACTAGTATAGTATAAGCTAGGTGGGAGGACAACGAGTGAGTAAGGTTCCTAGTGATTCAAGCTCTACTCCTGTGATCTAATCTTATCAAATAGATAAAACTACTTAGGATTGCTACATTACTAGTTGTATTGCCAGGGATAGTCCGAGACAGTAGAGGATATAACCTCTACCCGAAGCGGCTATGCTCTTATGGGAGCATACCTTTTAAGAACTTGGTTAAAACACGTGGTGGGATGCTAAGACTACATAGGGCTATCACCACCGGCTACTACCCACAAACAATCTGTGCAGCAAGCGACACTCAAAGGTAAGATCTAGTCTAAGCACCACGCTTACACTAATTCTTACTACTCTAGCTGTGATCAAGGTAACTAGAGTACCCTATGACAGGCGATGAATAGCAAACAAGAGTTAGTTACAGGATCACAATCTAGTATGTAACAACTATGAGGTAAGATAAATCACAACAATACTAATACAAGAATAATATTGCACGAAGTAAATATTCAGTAAAGTAAAGCAGGAATATTATATTAATAATGAAAAGTCTTACAAAGAGGAAAGATACAAGAGATATACTAGACTCTCCAGCTAGACGACTCCGGAGACACTGAGCTTAGCTCGACTCAACTCTAACTCCCACACTAGACTACACTACTACTAGAAGTGGAACTACACTATTCTTCACTTGTATCTTGAATGAATCATATCTTGAAAGGGTGGAGGCAGCCTCTATTTATAGGGGGAAGTGGAGAGGTGCCACGTCAGCGATCCGCGTGCTCCTTTATTCTCCACTCTTGGATTAAACCGCCCCTCAAAACCAACTTAAGATGGACGCTTGAGATCGAACCAGCTGCATGGAGGCATGCTCAGAGTCGGTGGATCGTCCTGGTGGTTTGGGCCCACCAAGGGTGGGTCGGTCGACCCCCCTATGGCAAGGTGGGCCCACCACCAGGGTCCCCACCTGTCATAGAGCATGGCTATGTACTGGGTTTGCCTGGTTCTTGTCGGTTCACGCCTTAATCCATGTGCTTTGATCTTCCACCGTTGATTGGAAACACAACTTTGATTCGATGGTAGAAATGAGCTGGGTGGAGTGTCACACGGATCGTGCCATGTCAGCAGAGCCCTAGGGGGCCCCACATGTGGGTCGGCCGACCTCTATGTGGGCCCTCCAGGTGCTCCACTCTCTTCAATATGCTTTCTTGAATCATGAGTCTAAGTGTGGTGGCTTGGTGCCCAATTATGTGGGTCGGCCGACCCACCTAAATTGGCCTCCAAGTGCTCATCTCTGCCCTGTTTGATCTTCTCTGCATTTAAAGGCTAAGAGTACAGGTGGAAACTAGTTATTGGATAAAATAATTTCATTTATGTTGATCTTCCATCGAAACCGAGTCCTGTTGACGGTATTTAAAGTGTGGAATTTCATAGCTTAATCCGCGGGCACTGCTGCGGATGCTGCGGTATGTATGGTGGTGGTGGTATGTTATGGTGTGCATAGAGGGCGGCCCACTGTCTATCACTCTGCTCTTGAAAGTTTTGGAGTTGCTAGCTGAGTTTGTACTGTGATGTTGTGAATGGCCTTCATGGCCAATCCGCAGCACACCAAACTGGTTGGTGAGCAAGTTCCATGTCATGACGGTGACTTCGGATCCCTGCATCCTGAAAAGAAGAGTGGGAGAATCTGACACTTTGTGCCCCTGATCGGCGCCTCACTCCAGAACTGGAGGCCTGCATTGCACTTGAGCTGCCTGCATATGTGCTGTCATCTTCTTCAGACGAATCATCACGCTGTGCAGCGCGTGTTCTTCCATGGGTAGCAGGTCCTTGAAAAACTCCAACAACCACCTACTCCTGCAATGTTAGGTACTAAAGGGTGGCCTCCATACAATTTTAATTCTACGCATGACAGGGTGAGTCTTGCAGTGGAATTATGGAATTTAAATTCAATTGTTCCTTGGAGGACCACTAGCAATAATGTATGCCTTAACAAAATATTCTGCCTCCAGGATGGTTCTAGGGGTGTTTATGTAATCATTAAATCCATGAATCATTTCAAGATAACTACAAAATTTTGTAATAATAGATGTGAAGTCAAATGAGCCAACTCTTGAGGGTGCAGATTTTCAATGTTCCACCATAGCTTTCACAGGTGATACTCGAATTTTATGTGTCATGGCATACATTATTCTTAAATCAACTTCCCTAACAATTCTTACATCATCCCTGGGAAATAAATGTAACACCCCAGTGTTAATCATATATTTTATTGCATTGCATGGACCATGAGCATCATTCCATCATTTGCATGTCTGAATTAATAAGATGGTGATTTCTAAATGATCATGCAATGTCAACATGTATATATAAGTATGCATGTATAAATATGAATGATAATTGAAGTGAAAATATTTATATAATTTCGGAGTGTCAATTCTTGCTTAGAATTCTAAACCAAACATATTTCATGTTGTGAAGGTCTAATGAATTGGTCTCTAATTATGATTCAATCTAGCGTTTCCTAGGAATGCTTTTGCTCATTCAAATCAAAAGTCTAATTTAAAATGATTAAATGATTTTATGCCCTAAATAAAGTTTGTAGGAAATTTAATTTAGAACAAAAGTTATTTTTGGGTGAAGCCATGGAAATGACTCTAACATGCTCTACTATGGTTCACAAGGCAGGCTAGGGTTAGATTTTCAGCTCTGAAATCTGCTCAAGTGTATTGCAGTTTCAGTTTTAAAGTAACCTCATTTGGGAATCTGCGGTTTCTATTTTCGACCGAATCATGGAAAAATGTCCTAATACCAGTGATAGATCTCATGTAGTTCTACATTCCATGTTAGTGAGGTTTAGTGTAACTCTCGCTGGTTTGAGAGATAATCAGCTTCCAATTCTCGGTTTCAGACGAACGAACCTGTACAGAACTCGCTGTTCTTCTGTCTTAACTGAATTCGTTCAGTTTTGGACCATCGACGTGTCGACGTCGCCCTGTGCCACCAGCTTGGCCCTCGTGTCGTCGTTGCCTCACTCCACCGCACGTCGAGCTCCGATTTGGATCAGTGTTGTCGTCCTGAACCTTATCCTGTCTATTCTCGTCGCTTCCATCATCATCCTCCACTCGCCGTTCTTTCTCGCTCGGCCATGGCGATCGGGAGTAGTGTCATCGCTCGCCGTGGCCAAATTGGCAGCCACCACCGTACCATCATCCAATTCCTTGTGGGAATAGCATCACTAGGGTATTCTCTACCTCCTTGAGCGACTTCTCGCTCCTCGCTCCACTGATGGCGCCGGAACGGCCGAAGCCGCCACCATGTCCGCCGAGCTCGGGCTCCCATGGCCAGACCTCTATGTTCTCTCTCTGCTCCCTCTATACCTCGTCCCAGCATCACCTTGATACGTAGAAGCTCATATAGAAAGAATACCAAACTCTACCACAGTGTTGTCGCCGGAACGGCGTATGCCGACGACGAGCTCCGGGTGCACCGCCGCCCTGAACGCGGCTGTGCTGCACCGTCAAACTCCTGGCTCAAACCCGGGCCCTGGAGTTCTGCCCTATCCTTGGGAAGCTCATGTGCACGCGTGCCGGTCCTCTCTTCTCCGGAGACGGCGAGCTCCACGTCATGCGCCACCGCCGCCGCTCTGCTCGCCGTGGCCAGGCCGCCACAGGAAAGCCCCAGCCGTGCCGAGCCTCTCCACGGGTACGCGAGAACCCCAGCACCACCCCGCCGTCACCGGTTGGCCGTTGGCCGGCGAGTAGCCGAGCCGAGCTACTCTTCGGCTCTGCCCGTGAGCTGCTCTGTTCTATCGTGAGGAAGAAGAAGGAGCGATGTGTTCTCCTCTGCAGTCCATGACGTGTGGGTCCCACCAGTGGTTAATACTACCCCAAATTTACCGTTTTTGTGTAGATCTTCAAGAATTCATATCTAGAGTTACGAAAGTCCAAAAATGGTAAATATGGTCTTGTTAGTTTTGTTATGAAATGCTCTACATGATGGATCCATGAGATGTGATGTTTCATTTAGATTTATGTGCTATATTAACTAATCCCTAAAAGTGGTTAGAAAGTGTTATTAACCTGCTTAGAGTCATAGTTTGAAATAAAGGAATTCAAAATTTGTGATTCTTGCTTTGTTAATCTTGTGATGACTTCTACTAACTAAGAAAAATATGAAACCTACTGGTTATATACTGTTTTTTTTTTTAGGGTTTTGAGTTAATCTTACTAAATAAGAAAATCCACTTTAGTTTGCTTGTTATTTTTGTATCTTGAGTTGTGGTGCTCCATTTGAGGTGAAATTTTTATAGTAGTCTCCTGATTATATGTGTGAATTGTTGTTAAAATTTCATGAGCATTAGATGCTGGATGAGTGAAATATGGGTATATCTTGCTCTTTAGGGTTATTTAGCTTGATCAACTTGTCTTTTTCATAAGGGCTATTATACTCATGTAAATAACTTGAAATTTTTACAGTGGACTCTTGGGGCTATTTGTGATCTTCTGTAATTTTTGCATAATTTACTGTGCAGTTTGGTTATATTTTTATAATTCCCTCTAAGCATCTAAAATAAATTAATAAAGGCAATTAAATAGATAAGTTAGGCCTAGCCATGATGTTTTTCAGCATGTAAGTTATAATTACAAACTGATGGTAGCATCGGTTGTAGCCATAATCTATTATACATATGTAGTGAAATACTATTTTGCTTTATAATTCAATTATAGTGACTTTATTTTCTGGATAGTTTCTAGGATTAAGCAAATTACGTAGTGAAGATGAGATTTGGCCATGAATCTTGACTATAACAAAGTTGTAGATAACTTATTAATCTAACTTGTGTTAAAGTGCGATGATATTTGTACAAGTAGTGTCCGAGTTATAGCTATTTAAATTCAGATCCCTGATTTGGTTGCTCTCGGCTTGGAGAAGACCAGATTCTGTAGTTTCATCTTTTCGACCCGGTAAAGTTAGGAATCAGGTTTAGGTGATAATAAATGAAATGTAGAAAATTTCATAAGTTTTCTATAATGTCTTGTTGCAAGTCATTTGGATTTGTGAATCTCCAGTTATGATTAATTTACTCAGCTGCTGCCTTTATGTCCAAAAAGTGACAGATTCTAATTTTAGTGGTTTGCTTCACTTGCTATACTTTGTGTGAAGTGTGATTCCTACCTTGTTAATAATTGAGTTATTACCCCTATACTTTTAAGAGATTTGTGTGTCTTGATTGATGTGCTTGTCATCTTCAATGGTATGCTTGGGTGATGATTACGTTAAATATCTCTAGGTGCATATTTGTACATGGTGTGCTTATATAAATACTTTGCTTATGGTGTCTCAATGCATTCATACATAGGCATTATTGCATCTCATATTGACATTTTTATATATTCATGCGCTTGCATCTTGCATCCCATTTAGGTACGGTAGGTGCACTACGAAAAGGACTTGATATTGGAGTCGAATCCGAAGACGGCGTTTGGTGAGCCTATTCTGAAGATGGGATGACTAGCAAGTGCCACAGTGGGAGATACACATCAATGCAAGCATCATCTAACAAACACTGACTTTGAGTCGGATCCCAGGCAAGCCCCGGTGCATTATTAATTCCTACAGTTTTCGAAATGAAATGACTTGAGTATAGTGTGTGTTGCATTAAGTGTAGGAATTGCTTGAAAACGTAGTTGCATTATCTTGGACTATATATCCTTCACCTAAATAGGTTCAGGATCATCTTTTCTACTTAGACCTGCTTAGAACCGGTAGATATGGTGATTCCGGTCACCAAAATAAGAAAGTGAGAAACACGGTTGGCTATATTTGCTATCGTGATATAACCATGTGAGTTGAGGAAGGAATTGAGATGGGCGGAAGGATGATTTGGATACAACAAGACATGGAGGTCTTGGTTGTAAACCAATCACCGCCAAGTGGAATAGGGAAACATCCCTGTGGGACATCAGTCAAGATTGAAAGACGCCATCACTTAGCTGGCCGGATAAGTCGTTCCGACCGCGAAGCCGAGTAACTCTATGTGTGCCGGGAACTGGTTAGCTGGGTTTATATACTGGACCGCGTAGGGTTTTCGGAGCTAGATCGGACCATGGGCAGGTCGGAGCCTGATCGTCCTGGCCACTAGTCAGTCCCCCAATATATGGCTCCCCCAGACCCGTGGAGGAACCCAAATGGTACCAAGGGTGACCTAAGGGACCCTGATCAGGTCCGTCTGGGTTTGTGATTGGCATTTGTCGCCAGCTGGTTTGTAATCGATTCGAATCACCATCTCTCCTGGATAGTGAGAAACTTGACTGATCTTCCCTCATGGTAGAAATTGATAAGTTTGAACTTGAACATGGTTATCAAAGTAAATGCTAAACTGCTATGGTTCTATTATAATGTTTGCTTAGAATTAATCAAGTGCTTGAATTAGATCAGGTTTAAGTTAAAAAGGAGTTATGACTACTAAAAGCTTGCTAGTAAGTAACATATGACATCCTAAACTAAAATGGCTTTTTACGCAAATGAGTCAGCCAACTCCACTAAAAAGCCTTGCATGTTCCTTGAGAGTCTTTTATTTGGTAAGACGGGTAAGTCTTGTGGAGTACAATTGAGTACTCAGGGTTTATCCCAAATTGTTGCAGGTGGCGTGTCTCCTATGGCTAAGGCAAGAGTTGCCTCTATCTAATTATTGATATGATATGAAGCTTGGGCAGCTGATATCTGTACTCTACTCATCTTGCTTAAGAATGATCCACTTTAGGCACTGTATTGCAACAGTAGATGTGAGTAAATGTAATTGCATAACTATTTGGCTTCCGCAAATCTGAGTTTAACTTCTGTGTGTAAGAACTCTTATGCGAACTCTGTATTTGTGAATCTATGTAATATCAATGGATGTTGTTGAACTAAGTATGATCTTGGTTGTGTTACCATTTGGTTTGAAATCCTTCGAGATTTCACAGACTATCAGGGTTTATATGGGCTCAAGTGTGGCTGATTTTGCTGTTTCGACGGCTATCGTTGTACTTGTGCTCTTATAAACTAGGGCGGTTCTGTCACAATAAAGTGATTCCTAGCCATCTATGCAAAAGGCGAAGTGTGGGATTGCAAATATGGCTAGTACGTGGCTTGCCCATTTTATTTTCTCCCGTTATCTCATGCCAAAATTCAAGTTTATTAAATTCCCAGGGTTGCAGCTTCTAGGTTTGTGGTGCAATTTACGAAACCTAGACAGGCACTAAATTGATCTCAAAGAAGATCAAAATCTTGATTAAACAAGCGAAAATAAATGTTGTCTCTAGTTGTTTTTACCGTGCTCATGAATTCTATAGTGAGACGCCTGCTACTTGGGAAATTAGAAAAATTCTAGAATTCCCCCCAGCCTATTACACCAAATACACCAAAGAACTCCTCATTCATACCTGTGATCTGGAGGAGTTGGGGATCAATTACCTTGGTATGCTCGAAGTTGCGGTCACGGATCGCGTTGAGGATGAGCAATTCATTCCGGAGTGACCCAAATGCTCGTTTGTTGGTCCTCTATTGTAATAGAACCGCCTAAATCACATGGCCCACTAGGCACCTGTCATTGTCACTAATGACCTCTGACAGCTGGGCCCGTGTCCCAAATGATCTAGAAGGTCCTGCCGGGCTACATCAGCACCCGTTTTTCTCCGACAGGATCCCATTGCGAAGCCATTCAGAATTATAACATTTCATAACAAATTACATCAGAGTAAAAGCACGGAAAGATTGTAAAGTACTTAGATTACAAACCATTCGACCAAATAGAATTTAAGTGCAGTTATTACAGACCATAATTAAAAGGAGGTAGCAGTGGAACGATGATACAACATTTTTAAATACTTAATAACAAGAACTCTGCCCACGGATCCAACCTTTCTCTTCCTCACTTCCCTCTTGGACAACTGTCACATAGCAGGGGGCGAGACAGACCTCCGACTGCTGGATTCCTGCAACATGGGGTTAACAAACCCTGAGTACTGGGGTACTCCGCAAGACTTACCCGACTAAAGAAAAAGAGAATGAGAGTCAGGAATGAAGGCTGAGGGGAGTCAAGGTAAGGCTTGAAGCAAGAGTCAAAGAGTTTTGCTAGAAAAGCATTACTATACTATTTCAATATTTTAACTCAATCTTATTTTAATCATAATCCATAATTCCAAATTCATTCTCAAATATCATCATACTTTCAAATTCTTAATTATTCTCAAAACACATAGTTCCGAACCACTTTTCAATTGTAGGTCAAACGATCAAGTCTCCATATATGAGGAGCAACGACGATTCGAATCGATTAGTACCTAGCTGGGGATCCCGATCCACACTGCATATGTAGCACCTAAGCTTGCATATGCCAACCCCGTCTACCACGGTGTTTCCAAAACCTAAATCGGTCCTGCGCCACCCGAGAACACAGTACTCATCTCCTCTCCAGGCACGCCGGCCACGAGGGCACACACTGCTCTCGCCATCTCTCCACTCCCAGTGCATGGTTAGTCGGTTCAAGTAATAGAGCCATCGGTGTCATGGCTTCCCGTAGTATGTGTCTAGTTGCAAAGTCTCGATCACAACAGGCCTACAACGAACGGTCCCTAATTCTTTTTCCGCCGGCGACATTGCATTGGGACTCTAACCCAAGTACAAGTGTCCCAACGGTTTTCAAATCCCTTTCCCGCTAATTGTCAAGCATTAGGACTCTAACCCAAATTCACAGCCAACGAACGGAAAATCACTTTCTGTCGGTGACGATGCATTGGGGCTGCTACCCAAGTGCACAATTCCCGAACAGACTCATATCCCTTTCCTTTCTCATGATTCATTAATATCACATCCCCATATGTCAAAAATAGCCTTTTTATGCAAATCTAAATTGATTAAGCAGGGCTAAGCATTTTTCAAACATTTTCATTTTAAACAGGTTTCAAGGGTAATATATATCAAGGCAGGTAATGCAACAACATAGGTGACAATCAACTCCTAGCAACCTAATGCAATAATTAACTCGAGTTATAAATATTTTATAAACCACAAGGCGGGGTTGAATGCACCGGGGCTTGTCTTGGATTGCGTAGAGCGTCAGGTCGGGCTTGGTCCCACAAATGTCGAATCCCTGGACGACCTCGGGAGTCACCTCCTCAGCATTGGCCTCAACATTGATTTCTGTTGGCGGTCCTTAACAACCAAAATATAACATCATTCTAATGCTAAAATAAATAGAAGGTAGGGCTTTTTATCTAACCTTTCACGAGTTTTGTTGCACATGTGACTTGCAGGTCGAACACGTGGAAATGCATAAAAATCATCGGAAAGCGCACTTCCAGAAAACATATTCAGAAAAGGCGCAAATCAAGAATAAAAGAGAAAAGCCCATCAAACCATCAAATGGGATCCATCCGTAACCGCGGGGGAGGCCCAGGCCCAGGGAGCAACCGACCAACCGAAGGCGGTGGCCAGTTGCTGCCTCCCAGGAACCGACCACCCCCGGGTGTGGCCGCCCCCCAGTTAACGCTTCCCGGGCCCAGTTTTCAGTGACAGTGCTCATGGCGGTTCCCTGAAGGCGGTTTCACCTCCTTCCATACTTAGCTACACCGAAACCATCCTATGGAGCTATAAAATGAGGCCCTCACCCCCTCCATCAAAAAACAACTGGATACAAGAGAGAAGAAGAAGGGAGTGCCACCATTTTTTCATTAGTTTAGCTTCTAGCTAGGCTAGTATAGGGTTAGAGAGAGATAGAAGCTTGAGAAGTGAGAGCGGGCTCGAAGCAAT
Source organism: Eremochloa ophiuroides (assembly GCA_038502445.1). Classification (NCBI taxonomy): domain Eukaryota; kingdom Viridiplantae; phylum Streptophyta; class Magnoliopsida; order Poales; family Poaceae; genus Eremochloa; species Eremochloa ophiuroides. The sequence goes on from JAHLJS010000008.1 coordinate 24,464,975, forward strand.
TCTACCCTCGGGTGGACTGTGGGGGTATAAGCCCGTATACCCACATAGTCATACTTGGCCCAAGTCTATCGAACAGGCCTGAACTACCAAGGACACGTCGCCCATACGATCTCTAGGAGATTGCGTATATCCGCCGAGTCCTTGGCGGGCAAGGAAATAGCTTTCCTAGGATCTAGCCGATTGGTTTTCCAGATCGGCTAGGATTGTAATCTGTTATGTATGGCAAGATCAACTTGTAAACTTGCCCCCCGGACTATATAAGGCGGGCAGGGGGTCTACTTGATTAATCTAATCTACTCGCAATACAACACAGCAACATACATGACGTAGGGTATTACACCTCGTGGTGGCCTGAACCTGTCTAAATCTTCGTCCCGCACGAATTGTGCTCCCTCGTTCGTCTCAAGCGCACCCTCACCGTCCCATCTACTACCGCGGGCATACCCCTCGGTAGACTATCGCCGGTATTCCGTCGACAGTTGGCGCGCCAGGTAGGGGCTGTGCCACCTGATTCCATGGCGAACAAGGTGATTTTTTCAAGCTCCATCAAGCTCCTGACGCCGGGCCAGATCTTCACGGTGGGATCCATCACCTGGGTCGTCGGCGCGAACGGCGAAGGGGTGATTCTGGACGCAGCCCAGATCCCTTCCGTGTCTCCTCCGACGAAAAGGCTTCCACGCTACGTTCAGAAAAACATCGACAACGACGACCTGATCGGATCTATAGATCAGGTCACCAAGAAGCTGTCAGAGGGACTCCAAATCCTGGAGTCCGTGTCATCCACGACGCACCGCCCCTCATCGCTGTCCCACGACACAACACTGGTCGTCACCGTCACACCTATCGAGCGCATCGTCGAGGAGCGACCTCGAGGGGATCGTCCTCCGAACGGCTACTTGCCGTTCGGGCTACAAAACGTAGCTTCCGGCTTCGCTCAGACGCTGCGTCGACACGTCGGCACCAGCTCCTTCATCACCCCCGACAATGTCCGCCCCGACAATGATGATCAAGAGGGTGGCCTTCCCACCGATCTGCCTCCCATCAAGCAATTCTTTGGGGGATCGGTCCTTGCCATCAGCAGCGACAGTGACCCGCCGCCCAATGAGACCAAAGAAGCCCGAGTAGCCCGCAAGGCAAAGAACGCCGATCGCAGACGACGCCGCGAGCAGCAAGCTGAAGCGAGGAGGACTACGGTGAGGAATCTAGAACCCGAATTTTGCATGCTCGGGCAGTACGAGGTCTGCACGACTCCAAGTGCCAATGTCGCCGTCGCGATCGCCGAGGCCAAGAGGCTACCCCAGACTCCAGAGCTCGGACGGCTCACTGCTCTTCTCCAAGCAACTCAGGTCCAGATCAACAAAGGAAGACAAGCACCATCTCATAGCACGGCATCGGCTACAGAGCTCGTCGGCGAAGATGGTGAGATGTCTCGCGGTGGTCGGAGACCTCATCGGCGAGACGGCGACCAAGAGGTGAACCAATCCGACCTCCGCGCAAAGCTGAAGACCAAAGACCTACGCGGCCGCATCGAGAATAGGAGAGAAGCCAGACACTCAGCAGAGGCCGAGCGACGAAGAGAGTATGATCAGACGCACGGCTTTCCCAACGACAAGACCGCCCCGGAACTGCCATTCACGCCGGCACTCCGAGCAGTTGTCTGGCCTCCTAACTTCAAAGTTGTCGGCGTCAAGACTTATGACGGAAGAGCCGATCCCAACAAATGGCTCAACGTCTACGAGATCGCCGTCCAAGCCGCCAGTGGAAACAGGGATGTCATGGCCAACTACCTCCCGGTCATGCTCAGCGCCTCCGCCAACAACTGGCTTCATAGTTTGAGGCCGAACTCCATCGACACTTGGGATCAGTTGAAGGAGCAGTTCGTCAATAACTACCGCGCCACCTGCAAGCAACCGGGCACGAAGTATGATCTTGAAAGACTTCGGCAAGGCTCTCGGGACTCCCTGCGAGACTACATCTGGCACTTCTCGAAAATCAGAAACGACATCCCCGACATCATGGATGCAGAAGCCATCTCCGCGTTTATGCGCGGCCTGAGGCCCGACGGGGAACTGCGGAAGAAATTATACCGCACCAGCCCGACCATCGTCGCTGAGATGCTACGCATCGCCAACAAATACGCCGATGGAAACGACGCAGCTCATCACTCCATTCACAGTCGCCTTCGCTTCCCCGACCAGTCGCGGAACCAAGAAGAGGGCCACCGAACTGATCGGCGCCAGGATGATCGAGCTCCTCGGAGAGACTACCGCTGCGATGACCACGACCATCGACGACGCCCAGAACACCGCCGCTACGACGAACCCGAGAGCTCTAGGGCTGGAGAGAGGCGCCGCCACTACCAAGTTTACAACACCCGACCAGCCCCAAAGCGCAATTACGAGGAGGCCTACTCCAAGCTGCTCGACACCCAGTGCCCCGTCCACAAGCACCACAAGCACACCATGAGGGAGTGCGAGGGTTTCTCCAGGAGGTTCCAGGTAGAAGAGAAGAAGAAGGCTCGTGTAGAGTCTGACAGGGACCGGCGCGACGACAGCGACAAGCCTCCAGGCTTCACTGACGCACACCGAACCGTTTCCACCATCATCAGTGGACGCGCCGCCATCAAGTCAAAGAGGGAGCAGAAACTCGTCAATAGACGTGTCAACTCCATTGCCAATTCCGATAGCGCGATCGCTGATCCAAGGCTTCCTCCTTGGTCCCACCAAGACATCATCTTCAGCAGGGCCGACCAATGGACCCAGATTCCATACTTGGGTCGCTTTCCATTGATCGTCGATCCGGTCATACGCACGACGCATTTCCGGAAGGTGCTAATCGACGGCGGCAGCGGCCTCAACATCCTGTTCTCCGGAGCTGCCAAGGATCTCGGGCTGAAAGAAGAAGAATTGCGGCCCACATCGGCCCCCTTCTGGGCTATCGTCCCGGGACAGCCGTCATATCCTCGAGGGCAGATAAGCCTCCCATTTCAGTTCGGGCACCCACAGTGTTTCCGCATCGAGCACATCGACTTCTTGGTGGCCGACTTCGACGCCGCATATCATGCTATCCTCGGCCGACCAGCTCTGGCGAAATTTGGGGCCATCCCCAACTACACCTACCTCGTCATGAAGATGCCAGCGGAGAACGGCGTCCTTTCCATTCGCGCCGATCTCCAAGTTGCATATGCTTGCGAGCGGGAGGCTATTGCCATGGCGGAAGCTGTCGAAGAATCCATACTCATGAACATCTGTGCCGCGGACGCAAAGCATGTAGCTCCAGAAGACCAAGTCATCCCAAAGAAGACCCCACCAAGAACAAGGAAACGAAGGAGGTTATCCTAGTCCCCGGCGAGCCAAACAAGACTACTCGCATCGGGGCCGACCTCCATCCCAAATAGGAAGACGCGCTCGTCAGTTTCCTAAGGGAGCACGAAAGCACTTTCGCATGGAAACCAGTGGATATGCCCAGCGTTCCCAGGAAGTTGATCGAGCACTCCTTGAATGTCTCGAAGACCGCCAAGCCAACCAAGCAGAAGCTCTGGCGATTCTCTCCAAACAAGAAGGAGGCCATTAGGGTAGAGATAGCTCGGCTCTTAGCTGCCGGCTTCATCAGAGAGGTGTATCACCCTGATTGGGTAGCCAATCCGATGCTTGTAAGAAAAAAGAATAATGAATGGAGAATGTGCGTTGATTACACCGATCTCAAAAAACACTGCCCTAAAGACCCCTTCGGTCTTCCACGAATCGACGAAGTCGTCGACTCAATAGCAGGTTGCGAGCTACTCAGCTTCCTCGACTGCTACTCCGGATACCATCAGATCGCTTTGAAGGAAGAAGACCAAGAGAAGACATCTTTCATCACCCCTTTCGGGGCTTATTGCTACAAGACCATGTCTTTCGGATTGAAGAATGCTGGAGCAACCTACCAACGGGCGATTCAAGCTTGTCTCGACGACCTTATCCCAGACGTCGCTGCAGCAGACGTTGATGACGTCGTCATCAAGACTCGGACGGCTGAAGACCTCATCTCCAACCTCGAAGCAGTTTTCGAGAAACTGGACAAATTCCAATGGAAGCTTAATCCAATCAAGTGTATATTTGGCGTCCGATCCGGCAACTTGCTCGGTAACATCGTCACCAAGCAAGGAATCCTCCCCAACCCGGAAAAATCAACGCGGTTATGAGGATGAAGCCTCCGACCAATGTCAAAGATGTGCAAAAGCTCACCGGGTGCATGGCGGCCCTTTGTCGCTTCATCTCCAGACTGGGCGAGAAAGACCTCCCATTCTTCAAGTTACTAAAAGCTGGCAAGAAGTTCACCTGGTCGGAAGACGCAGATACGGCGTTCAAAGAACTCAAACGCTTCTTGACGAGTCCTCCGCTTCTCACAGCTCCTAAAAAGGATGAAAAATTGCTGATCTACATCGCCGCGACTAATAACGTCGTTAGTACTACCGTCGTCGTTGAACGAGAAGAAGACGGTCACGCCTATCCGGTCCAATGACCAGTTTACTTCATCAGTGAAGTCCTCAACGAGTCCAAGACCCGTTACCCAACGGCGCAGAAATTGATATACGCTGTTCTCGTCACCTCAAGAAAGCTCCGTCACTATTTTGAAGGATATTCCATAGCAATAATCTCTGAATACCCCCTGGGTAGCATCCTCCGAAACAAAGACGCCAACGGCTGGATCCTAAAATGGGCAGTAGAGCTGGGAACATACTCCATTGATTTCTGCAGTCGAATAACAGTCAAGTCGCAAGTACTCGCCGACTTCATAGCTGAATGGACAGAGATACAAGAGTCTTTGCATCCGGCATAGGAAGAACATTGGACAATGTTCTTCGACGGGTCCCTTAGCATCAGCGGTGCTAGAGCCGGAGTACTCCTTATATCGCCCTCCGGTTAGCGCCTCCGTTACGTCTTGAGAATTCACTTCATGGCGTCCAACAACGCAGCCGAATACGAGGCCGCCATGCACGGTCTCCAGATAGCCTCTGAGCTCGGCATCCATCGCATCATGGTCTACGGGGACTCGGCCCTGGTCATCAACCAGGTTAACAAAGACTGGGACTGCAACAATGAGAAAATGGACTCCTACGTCGCCGCAATCAGAAAAATCAAAGGGAAATTCCTCGGAATAGAATTCCATCATATCATTCGAAGCGAAAATCAGGCGGCCGACGAATTGTCAAAGCTCGGATCATCCCGGTCCGACGTCCCCGCCGGCGTTTTTATCCAGGATCTGTTCAACCCCTCCATACAGACTGATGGCGATACCAGCAGCTCCGCGACCGACCAGATAGTGGCACATATTCCAACCCCTGAAGAGGACTGGAGAACCCAGTTCATTGATTACCTACTGGAAGCAAGGGTCCCCGAAGATAGGACAGAAGCCGAGCGCCTGGTAAGAAGATCCAAAAGCTATGTCCTGGTCGACAGCAAACTCATGCGTAAGAATACCAGGAGCGAAGTCCTACAAAAAATGCGTCCCAAGGGAAGAGGGTCTCAGGATCCATCATGAGGCTCATAGTGGCATGTGCGGCAATCACGCGGCTTCACGTACTCTGGTCGGCAAGATTTTCCGAGCAGGTTTCTATTGCCCAACAGCAGTCCAGGACGCCGAGAAGATAGTCAGAGAATGCGAGGCATGCCAATTCTTTGCCAAGCAGACACATGTACCAGCCCAAGAGTTGCAGACCATCCCTGCGTCGTGGCCTTTCGCCACATGGGGACTGGACATGGTTGGTCCATTAAAAACGGCAAGAGGGGGATTTCGCTCCATATATGTCGCTATCGATAAGTTTTCCAAGTGGATCGAGTACAAGCCGTTAGTCAAGGCTACGGCAACCAAAGCAGCAGAGTTCTTCAACGACGTCTTCCGAACAGCATCATCACCGACCTAGGATCAACATTTACTGAAAGTGATTTCTGGGATTTCTGCGAAGAAAGATGCATATCCGTCAAATATGTGTCCGTGGCTCATCCTAGAGCCAACGGCCAGGTGGAGAGGGCAAACGGTATGCTGCTCGACGCCCTCAAGAAGCGTCTCCAAGCAGTCGTGGATAGAAGCCCAGGCAACTGGATTGATGAATTACCGGTGGTGATCTGGGGACTTCGGACTCAACCCAGCCGGAACACAGGCGTATCGCCATATTTTATGGTGTATGGCTCGGAGGCAGTACTACCTGTAGATGTAATCTATCGATCTCCAAGGGTTGAGGCGTACGAAGAAGCCCACTCCAACGAGGCCAGAGCAGACGAAGTCGACAAGCTAGAGGAAGAGCACCTGATCTCCTGTGTACGAACAGCTAAATATCTAGAATGGATCAGGCGATATTACAATCGCAATGTCAACGGCAGAGCTTTTGCAGTCGGTGACCTCGTTCTCCGCCGGAAGCATAGCAAGGAGGGGATGCATAAACTATCATCTCCCTGGGAGGGGCCATACATGGTCAAGGCAATTACTCGACCAGGTGCATATAGGCTCTCCGACCTAGACGGCGTCGACATCCCCAATTCCTGGAACATCGAGCACCTGCGACGTTTCTACCCCTGATCTAGGGTTCAAACCAGATATGTGTATTTTCATTTTATTATAAACAAGGGAAATATATTGTTATTCTCGATATTTTTGCCTCCATTACATTTTGTACAGCTAAACGTCTTCGACAATGTGTAAGCCCCGCCACTGCTCGGGCAGCACGTCTTCGCCTACGCATAAGTCCCGCCACTGCTCGGGCAGCGCGTCTTCGCCTATGCGTAAGCCCCGCCACTGCTCGGGCCGCACGTCTTTGCCTATGCGTAAGCCCCGCCACTGCTCGGGCAGCACGTCTTCGCCTATGCGTAAGCCCTGCCACTGCTCGGGCCGCACGTCTTTGCCTATGCGTAAGCCCCGCCACTGCTCGGGCCGCACGTCTTCGCCTACGCAAAAGTCCCGCCACTGCTCGGGCAGCGCGTCTTCGCCTATGCGTAAGTCCCGCCACTGCTCGGGCCGCACGTCTTCGCCTATGCGTAAGCCCCGCCACTGCTCGGGCAGCACGTCTTCGCCTATGCGTAAGCCCCGCCACTGCTCGGGCCGCACGTCTTCGCCTATGCGTAAGCCCCGCCACTGCTCGGGCAGCACGATTTCACCAATGCGTAACCCCCGCACCCGCCGGGCCGCATCTGGTTCGACGCCGCGTAAGCCCTAAAAATGATAGGCTGCCTAACTACGACACTTCATCGGCCGCCCCGATATATCAGGTAGCCTTCGCCCACGATAAGCGTAACCCCCGCCTAGCGCGGGCAGCTTCGCCACCACGTAAGCCCCGGGGACGCCTGGGCCGTTAAGTCTTCGCTAACACGTAAGCCCTGAGGACGCTTGGGCAGTTTAGCAGCGTCTCCAAAAGCCCCGGCAAAAGCACGGGCGATACGCAGGGGTGTAGGATTATTCGTCGACCATACAAGATCTCGACCATGTTCGGGCGTCTCAATTCAAATCCCTTCGGTGGGAAAAAGCTGAACATCAGCGGTCAACATCTTTGCGGCTTCCCTAGCCTCTTCTTCAAGCTGGTATTCCTGCTCTTCGGTGGTTCCCCGCGCATACCCGGTCTGTACTCGGTCATTCTTCACTCCCGGGTAGTGCGATCGGACGACTCCAAGCACATGGGCGGCCACATTTTCAGCAGCATCCACGCAGAAGTCCTTAAAGAATCAAAGAGCCTCCCGTCCACATTGCACGATGTTGAGGGCACCGGGACCTTCAGCAGGCGGTACGGCGGGCGCATACTCAATGATGTCAAGCACAGGCTTAACACCACCAATCAAGGCGTCAAACCTTCCGTTGGTAGCCTCAAGGCGACCCGCAAGGTCATCAACCTGCGCACGATGCCTACGTCCCATCTCTGACAAACAAAGCACGTCAGTCGCGCTACAAAAAAAAGGAAGGGGAAAGCCAAACACAAACAGGCAACCTGTCATCGTTTCCAGGTTCGTTCGGGTGGCCTCTCGCCTCAGCGCCACCTCAGCCTCCAGCTCAGTGGCTGCATGTCACAAAGAATACAATCAGATCATCAAACCAAGACATTTTACAAATGGCGAGACGTCGCACATACTCCGCTTCGTGGATCCATCCAGCAGCTCTTGAAGACCTACATGCCACACAACTGGTGTTTAGAGAGCAAAAGCGGGACGAATAGTTATCAAGAAGCACAAGAGTCCAACATACCTTTGTTCTCTCGCAATAGACGCTTCTCGGATTTCATAAGGTCCGAGCAGTGCAGCTCCAGGGTTTCACGCTCCTCGCGCATGCCTGCCATCACCCCCTCTAGGCGAGTCACCTCGGTCTGCAGCTGTTTGTTTTTCTCTGCTACATCCCAAAGGCGGTGTAGGGTTTTTCGGCGATCTTCGGCGGTCTCATACACTGTCTGGAAGACCAAAGGAGCAACAGATTATCAAGTCATTATATCGTCAGGATAAAATATGATAGGCGTCACCTGCACATGCGACGAAAGGTTTCCTAGACGACCGAGAAGCTTTCTCAAATCCGCGCGAGTATCGCGGATGTCATTCTTCAGTCCATCTATCTCGGCGTCAGCAAGATCTTCCTCCGTGGCGACAGCATAGGTGCTCCCCACCATCCGATAGGTGCGAATCAATGGCACGGGCCCCTTCAGGCGACTTCTTTGATATCCGCACCCTCTGGGGAAGCGCTTGTGGAAGGTCAAGGACATGGCCCTGTTCGCACCTCCAAGCTGGTCTCCGCTCCATGATCAGCACTCCCAGGAGGAATGGTGCTACTGTCCCTCGGCGGCGACGTCCGAGTTTCATCTTCACGGCTCGGCTCCTTGACATTCGGCCCCGGAGGAGAAGCCGGAGGCGGCTGGGTAGGCATGCGCGGCTTCTTGGGAGGAGATGGTGAGCCTTGCGCATCAGTTGTTGAGGGCTTCTCGGGCGACCTCTGGGGTGATTCATGTTCTGAAGTCCAGCCAGCGCGGAAGCCCTCGGTTACACCAGCTTCCGAAGTTGTCATCTTTTCAGCGCCGGGATTCCCATCGTCTTCATTAGAAGGGTCCCTACATTTCCAAGACAAAATCTCAACACTGTTCGGATCAAAAAGGGAGAAATATGGAGAAAATCCTACTTACATTTCTGAGCGACGACGCTTTCGGCCGAATTTCTTTCTTTGACCGGAAGCTCCAGCGGCAGCGGCAGGCACATCACCCTTATGGCGTTTTGTGCTCGGTTCATCCTGATCCGTGCAAGGGGCATCGATGGCGGCTTGGGCATGGTCCTCGGAAATCTTTACCGGACCTTCCGCAGCTCGGACGCCACTGGAAGATCCAGCCTTTTCTGACACCGGCTGTTTCTCCCGAGCAGTTCTTTGGGCCAGTGTCTCCTCATCTTCTTCGTCAATAGACTCTCTTTCTTCTTCGGATAGTTCAATAGAGTCGTCCTTGGCACGTCTCTGATGATAACTGTGCATCGCGTAAACTCGGCCCGGCCAGTCAGTGGTTGGTACATCGGAGAAGTACACCTTTCGGTCCTGTCCATTTATCTTCAAGAGATCAAACAGAAGTTATGGTATAAGTACAATATGAGCGATGGAAGAGCCAGGGCAGTTCAGAACTTACCTCTGGCGGGGGATTCTTCAGATTAAAAGCCGCACTTTGGCCACGGTTGCCTATATGAGAGCCTTTTCCAAAATATTCTTCCAAGACTTCTCTGACTTCGGCTTCGGATAGATCTCCGGATGAGCACCTGGTCGGATCATTCCGACCGGTAAATTTAAAGGCAGGATGAACTCAATCCTTGCAAGGTTGGACGCGACGAAACACAAAATTGGTAGCAACCCCAACTCCATTCAGGGTCAAACCCTTGATGATTTCCAGCAATTCGTTTACTTGTCCCAGCTCCTCTACATGCGGTTTCTCCGTCCAGCTATTCTGTTTTTCTGGAATCTGATCCACGGCGCACCGGACGCTCGGTTCATGGTTGGGGATATAGAACCATCTCTTGTTCCAATCACGCACACTGGTATTCAGAGGAATTTGGAGGTAATGTGCGGACATTCCGTCACGCATTTTCAGATACACTCCACCAGCAACTCGAGAACCTGTGCCGCTCGATTTCACAAGAACGAAGAGATGGCGGAACAGATTGAAGTGCGGGAGAATGCCAAGGTACGCTTCACAGAAGTGGATAAAGATGGAAATCAAGAGGATAGAATTGGGATTCAAGTGGCACAGGGAAATTCGGTAATAATCAAGTAACTTGCGAAGAAACGGATGGCATGGCAAACCAAATCCACGGGTAAAATAATCAGAAAAGACTACTATTTCTCTAGAATCAGGCATTGGATATGGTTCACCTTGTGATATTCTCCAGCCTCCGATTGCCTGGTCAGGAAGGAATCCCCAGGCCACGAGCGCATCGAGCTACGATTTTCCCAATACCGACGGCTGCCATTTGTTCGACATGCGGAACTCCCCCGGTTGTGCCTCCTTTGACTTTTTTGATTCGCGGGTGCTCTTCCTAGTGCCTGCCATGGCAGATCTGGGCGGGGGAGAGGTGGATTCGATGATTTTTCTGTGGCGGCGGCGGAAAAATGGAACCCTAGACGCCGGTGGAGGAATAGGCGGAGACGGATGTGGGTTTTGGGATTTGAATGCGCAAGAAGACAAACCAACTGTTCGCTTTTTCTACTTATTCCTCTGTCAAACAGCACAGGGGTATTTTCGGTTCACAAATCGTTTGTTGCAGAGAAAAGCACCGCTCGGATACTTCGTTGTCTTCGTCAAGTGTTTTCGAGTAACACTGCTTGGGGATTTCGTCGTCTTCATCAAGTGTCGTCGAGCAACACTGCTCGGGGATTTTGTCGTCTTCGTCAAGTGTCTTCGAGCAACACTGCTCAGGGACTCCGTCGTCTTCGTCAAGTGTCTTCGAGCAACACTGCTCGGGGACTCAGTCGTCTTTGTCAAGTGTCTTCGAGCAACACTGCTCGGGGACTCCGTCGTCTTCATCAAGCGTCTCCGAGCAATAAGCACTGCTCGGGGACTCCGTCGTCTTCGTCAAGCGTCTCCGAGCAATAAGCACTGCTCGGGGACTCCGTCATCATCGTCAAGTGTCTTCGAGCAACACTGCTCGGGGACTCCGTCGTCTTCGTCAAGCGTCTCCGAGCAATAAGCACTACTTGGGGACTCCATCATCTTAACCAAGTGTCCCCGAGCAATAAACACTGCTCGGGGACTCCGTCGTCTTCGTCAAGCGTCTCCGAGCAATAAGCACTACTCGGGGACTCCGTCATCTTTGTCGCGTGTCTCCGAGCAATAAACACTGCTCGGGGACTCCGTCGTCTTCGTCAAGCGTCTCCGAGCAATAAGCACTGCTCGGGGACTCCGTCGTCATCGTCAAGCGTCTCTGAGGAACATTACTCGGGGTCTCCGAGCAATAAGCACTGCTCGGGGATTCCGTTGTCTTCATAAAGCGTCCCCGAGCAACACTGCTCGGGGACTCCGTCGTCTTTGTCACGTGTCTCCGAGCGACAAGCTGCTCGGGGACTTCGTCGTTTTCGCCAAACGTCTCCGAGCAGTAAAGTGCTCGGGGACTTTGTCATTCAACCAAAAATGATCAGCGATATCATCAAAATTTATGACCCTGACACCACGTGACTATGTCACATGCTATCAGGCTCGGGGACTAAATGGATACACTTCACCTGCCGGTGAAGATATTGGCTCTGTCGTGGCAAAAGTGGATACACTTCACCAAAGAGAAACTTCTTTCAATTTTTTCTGAGCCCCTTGCATCCGTCTGGTCAAGCAACGCTGAAGGTCTTCACCTCTCGACGAATGCAAGGCGCTCGGGGACTAGCTGTGGGGGTATAAGCCCATATACCCGCATAGTCATACTTGGCCCAAGTCTATCGAACAAGCCTGAACTACCAAGGACACGTCGCCCATACGATCTCCAGGAGATCGCGTATATCCGCCGAGTCCTTGGCGGGCAAGGAAATAGCTTTCTTAGGATCTAGCCGATTGGTTTCCCAGATCGGCTAGGATTGTAATCTGTTATGTATGGCAAGATCAACTTGTAACCCTGCCCCCCGGACTCTATAAGGCAGGCAGGGGGTCTACTTGATTAATCTAATCTACTAGCAATACAACACAGCAACATACAGGACGTAGGGTATTACGCCTCGTGGTGGCCTGAACCTGTCTAAATCTCCGTCCCGCACGAATTGTGCTCCCTCATTCGTCTTAGGCGCACCCTCACCGTCTCATCTACTACCGCGGGCATACCCCTCGGTAGACTATCGCCGGTATTCCATCGACACAGACGAAGTGCTGGACCTGTCGGCTCTCATATCCAACTTGTACCTCTACAACCATCTTGCTGCTTGAAGTAAGAGGTTTGTGATACATTCTAGTTTTGATCCATTAAGTGAGTTACTTTTATAAAGCTACTTGTTTGTGGGATCGTCGCTCGTCCGTTGGATGAGTGCTCTAGTTAGAGGACTCCTGATAAAGACGGAAGTTCCTGGTCATCGCTAGAGTAGTAGTCGCTGTCGTAGACATGGTGTCTAAGTGGGGGTCTACCTTCGTATGTTGCGCATGCCCACGGGTAGAGGGGTATGTGGCAGGTGGTGACAGCCCTGTCCACTCGTATCTGAATTCCCCCACGTTCGGCCGCGGAGTAGCGTTGATACTGGTATCGGCTGGCAGACCAACTGCGTCAGTGGGCCTGAAGCAGACAAGTAATGGGGAAGTTATCTTCACTTAGTGTTTCCAGCCTTAGTGTATCCTCTCTACCCAAGTTATCCCATCTACCTTTTTCTAGGGTCAACTAGCTATGAGCCTATAAACATAAGCCGTTCCTTTGGGAAATTATAAATACGATACCCTAAATACTTCCGGGTGAAGTGCTACAACGGTACTTCCGTGTGCTTGCGGACTTTTCTGCTAACGCTAAGAAGCTCCAACAAGCATTTCTGGCGCCGTTGCCGGGGAACGGTTGTCGTTTTCAGTCTCCAAACCTAGTTGCCCGTGTATCCTTTGTTTTTACCTTTCTCTTCTTTTACCCCTTTTGTCCAATGGAGGAACCCACCATCTCCAAAGTTTCTGCTCCTAAGGGCGAGTTCGTTGAACCTCCACAATCCGTGAAGCCAATCACAGCTTCAAGCTATCAACTTCGCCCGGCTTTTATAGCCATGGTTCGGGAACAAACCTTCTTAGGATTAGAGTACGAAAATCCATATCACCACCTAAGGGAGTTTGAGCAGCTCTATGCATGCCTAACCATTGCTGGCATGTCACATGAAACAATGCGGTGGAAATGGTTTCCTTTCTCGCTTGATGAGAGAGGAAAACAATGGTACACCCTCAGCATAGGGAAGGTAGCTGGTAATTGGGAGGAATTGCGAAACAAATTTTGCGTAGCATTCTTCCCTATATCCCGAATCGCTGCCCTACGTCAAGAGATTCTCAACTTCCAACAAAATGAGAAGGAATCCATAGGTGCAGCTTCAGAAAGATTTACAATTTTAACAAAATCTGGCCCAGACTTGTCTATTCCCAACCACGTGCTCTTACAGCACTTTTGGTTAGGACTTAGCAAGGACTCTGCCCTACAACTCAACATAGCCGCAGGAGGGCCATTCACACACAAAACCACGGCCGAAGGAGAGGCCCTTCTAGATCGCATTCTAGAGAATACTCCTCCATTAGAACCCCTCCATGTAGAGCTAAAGCTGTGTCATGAGGAAGTCTCTTCGGCCGAGGCTAAACCATCAATACCTATAGAAACATCCTCACCTGAACTAGAAGATCCGAAAGAAGGCCTCCAACCTTTAGGTCTTCTATACTTCGATGACGACTTCTTCGATGATTTCGGGAATGTCTCGAAGTATGCATGCAAGAAAAACACCCACGTCTCTGTCACTCCAAAGCCACGCTTTGACTCTTTACAAGAGTCCATTAGGGAGTTGACCGCTATCATGAGTAATGAATGGACAAACGAAAGGGAGTCTTCATCTGAGGTAATTTAGATTCGCTCTCCTTCACGATCCATTCGTTGCAAAATCCAAGATGTATGGATGGAAATGTTGTATAACCCCACGGTAGGAGCAAACCTAATGTCTACAAGTTTTGCACGCACTCATCTGAGTGATAAGCATTTTGCTCCTACAACCCTATCCCTGAGAAACAGCTCACGAACCGGTCAACTGGGAAAAGGGTTGGTGCACAACATCAATATTCAGCACGACGATGTAGTCTTGACCTTAGATTTTCACATCTTTGACGATGTAGACCTCAGCGTGCTGATCGGGCATCCCCTGGAGAAATTTCTCTCCAATGCTGCAAAAACTGGGGAATTGAATTTTAAGCTGGGGAGGAATTATTTTTCCATACCTTTTGCTCGAGCCAAAAACTCGGTTGCAGACCCTCTCCCCTGTCCTACCCTGCCCGAGGAGGTTATGTCGGTTTCACCTTTTAAGCCTACTGTGTCGTCCTTAGAAAAAGATGCCAACTTCTTCATAGAAGAAGAGGATGATGTAGGAGAAACCTTTGACCTTCCTAAAGAGGAAGTGCCGACTCCACCTCCCGTTGAGCTAAAAAACCCTGCCTGAAGGACTACGTTACGTTTTCTAAATGGCAACACAAGCACTCCCGTCATCATTAGTGACAAGCTTTCAGATGAGGAGACGACTAGACTTATTGCCATTTTAGAACAACATAGATTAGTCTTTGGGTATTCATTGCAAGATCTCAAGGGGATTAGCCCAACACTCTGTACCCATCGTATCCCTATTGACCCTGAAAGCACACCATCACGCGAACCACAATGTAGGCTCAATAATGCGATGAGGAAAGTCGTGAAGAAGGAAGTCCTCAAACTTCTTCACGCCGGGATCATTTATCCCTACCACACAGTGACTGGGTTAGTCCCGTCCATGTGGTTCCCAAGAAAGGAGGAATGACGGTAGTTGAGAATGCCAAGAACGAGCTCATCCCACAACGTACCATCACGGGATGGAGGATGTGCATTGATTATAGAAAACTCAATGCGGCAACTCGAAAGGATCATTTCCCATTGCCCTTCATCGATGAGATGTTGGAGCGGTTGGCGAAACATTCTTTCTTTTGCTTCCTCGATGGGTATTTTGGCTATCACCAAATCCCCATCCATCCCGACGACCAAAGCAAAACAACGTTTACATGCCCATATGGAACGTATGCATATAGGAGAATGTCATTCGGGCTTTGCAACGCGCCTGCGTCATTCCAACGTTGCATGATGTCTATTTTCTCAGAAATGATTGAAGAGATCATGGAAGTTTTCATGGACGATTTTTCAGTCTATGGAAAAACTTTTAATCATTGCCTCGAGAATTTAGACAAAATTTTGCAAAGATGCCAAGAGAAGGACCTGGTACTTAACTGGGAAAAGTGCCATTTCTTGGTCCGTGAAGGCATTGTTCTTGGACACTTAGTGTCCGAAAGGGGGATAGAAGTAGATAAGGCAAAGATAGAAGTTATTGAGCAACTACCTCCCCCTGTGAACATCAAAGGGATCTGAAGCTTTCTAGGCCATGCGGGGTTGTATAGACGCTTTATCAAGGATTTCTCACAAATTGCTAGACGCTTGACTAGACTGTTAGCAAAAGACGTACCCTTTGAGTTCACGGATGAGTGTTTAAAAGCCTTCGAAACCATCAAGAAAGCACTCATTTCTGCGCCCATCATCCAACCTCCGGATTGGACGCTACCCTTTGAGATCATGTGTGATGCTAGTGACTATGCTGTTGGTGCGGTCCTTGGCCAAACTAAAGATAAGAAGCATCATGCGATCGCTTACGCTAGCAAGACTCTAACAGGACCTTAGCTTAATTATGCCACAACCGAGAAGGAGCTCCTCGCAGTAGTCTTTGCTATCGATAAATTTAGATCTTACTTGGTGGTAGTAAAGATATTATTTATACTGATCATGCCGCTTTAAAATATCTGCTCACCAAGAAAGATGCTAAGCCTCGTTTGATCCGCTGGATCTTATTATTGCAAGAATTTGATGTTGAAATAACAGATAAAAAAGGAGTAGAAAATACTGTTGCCGACCATCTTTCACGTATGCAAGTCACTAACATGCAGGAACAAGAAATCAATGACTTCCTACGTGACGACATGCTGCTCATGGTCACCGACACAAACCCATGGTATGCAAACATTGTGAATTACATAGTTTCAGGGTACGTACCCCAGGCGAATCTCGAAAGAAGCTAGAATATGAAAGCAGACGTCACCTGTGGGATGAACCCTACTTATACCGGGTTTGTGCCGACGGACTATTGAGAAGATGTGTGCCGACTGCTGAGGGTGCACAAATCATAGAAAAATGTCATGCAGCACCATACCGAGGCCATTATGGAGCTTTTCGCACACAAGCCAAAATCTGGCAATACGGATTCTACTGGCCAACGATGTATAACGACACCAAAGAGTTTATCCGAAGGTCTTGACAATGCCAGCTGCAAGGCAACATCAGCTCCCGCAACGCCATGACCCTTCATTTCAACCTCCAAATTGAAGTCTTCGATGTCTGGGGCATTGACTTCATGGGACCATTCCAAAAGTCAGGAGACTGTGAGTACATCCTCGTAGCAGTCGACTATGTCTCCAAATGGGTCGAAGCGCTACCTTGCCAAGCAGCAGATGCAAAACATGCAAGGAAGATGTTCCATGAAGTGATCTTCCCTCGCTTTGGAACACCAAGGATGGTGATAAGTGACGGGGGCTCACAATTCATAGACAAGACTTTCAGAGCATTCCTGCGAGAGCTAGGAGCCAAGCACAATGTAGCTACTCCTTATCACCCCCAAACCAGCGGACAAGCCGAGACTTCGAACAAACAAATTAAAAACATCCTTCAGAAAACGGTGAACGAGATGAGAAAGGGATGGAAAGATAAGCTACCTGATGCGCTTTTGGGCATATAGGACAGCCTACGAAACCCCCATCGGGATGTCACCATATTAGCTGATCTATGGGAAAAGTTGCCATTTGCCTGTTGAGCTTGAACATAGAGCTCACTGGGCAATTAAAACCTGGAACATGGATCTCAAGTCAGCTGGTAAAAATAGGCAGAAACAAATAGCAGAACTAGAAGAATGGCGAGAAAAGGCCTATCATAGTGCCAAGCTCTACAATGAACGAACGAAGAGATGGCATGATCGAAGAATTCAACATAAAGAGTTCAAGATAGGCGACAAAGTTCTGCTCTTCAATTCAAGAGTCAAATTGTTCGGGAAAGGCAAGCTTAGAAGTAAATGGGACGGACCTTACACCGTCATCAACGTATCGTCACATGGAGCAATCACAATAGAAGACGATGACGGGAACATCCATAAGGTAAACGGTCAACGTCTCAAAGTATTCCTTGAACCCGAACCGAATTTCGTCGATGAAATCAACATAATATCTTTTAAGGAACTCATTAAAAACTCATATAAATAATATATATACATAAAATAAATAAATTTACAAAAACATATTCCATATTTATACTTGGCTATTTTATAAATAAATAGATGGTTGTAGAGCGATAATGTTGCATTTATGAAATACCCAAAAAGCCCCTATGATCTTTTCTTTCATTTACATGAAATCCTTTTGATCATAGGTATATTCTCTCATAAATGCATGATAGTGTAATCTTGAGATATTTTTATAAAAATCACTTATCAAATTTACACTCAATCACTTTGATCCTCCGCGTATCACACTTGATCGTAACCGGGATAGGAATCCACTTGTTCTGATAGGAATTTGGGCAAAAGGCAGAGGCTGGCAGGTAGACCCAGGGGACCGACCGCCCCCGGGGTCGACCGCCCCCCCCAGCCAGCTCAAATGACGTCAATCTTTTTCGTACCTGTTTGTGACCACTCCAGCATCACGTCCTTGGTTACGATCAGATCATTTCCTCAACAAGAGACCTCGGTAGAACCTATAAAAAGCATTTCAAGGCCTCTCCTCTCTTCACACCAAACCATTCTCTTCTTCCTCTCACAAAAGGTGCTAAGCTCTCCCACTTGCAAACTGTGACCATGTCTAGCTATGCTCTTTCGCTGATCCAAGCTCCCGACTCCATTGCCAACTTAGACATAGTTCCCTATCAAGAGAGCTCTTTTGTGAGAGAAGAAGCTCATGCCAAAGTGGAGAAGCCGCTAGCCTTTCTACCACCCCCTAGCGATAACTTCAGCAACATATCAAGTTTGAAGTCCACGGCATGCTCCCGTGCACCCGAAGGAGGTGCCAAGAAGAAGAGTATTGCTGCCCGACCAACTACCGGCGCTTTAGGCCTCAAGAGGAAGGCTCCTAGTAGTAGCGGGCTTAGCAAACGTGCTGCCGTGATGCCCTCTACCTCCAGTTTACCTTCCTTGTCGTCTCCCGCTAAGGATAGTCGCTCTTACACCATTAGGGGAGTGCGCAAACCCGATGGAGGGTACGCCAAGGGTCTTTTTCGCAAGGGTGAAGCTCCCTCTAGTAATCCGGCACCCTCTGCCGAAAAGCGCAAGGTCTTTAGGAAAGTTATTAGAGGGCAGCCTAAGGGTTTCTTTAGTGATAGTGAGGACGAGAAGCCTCCTAAGGGGCCAACCATCACCTCGCTCAATGCTAGCATCAAGAGCACGTGCCTAAATATTGAAAAGGCACAAACCCGCATAGCCGAGGATCATCTTAGCATGAAAGGACTTAGAGATGATTTAGATGAGATGCACCGCGGCTATGGAGAGCAACTGCGCAGGCTCGCTAAGGCAGCAGGAGTTGAGCACGTTCTCTAAATATCTTTAGAACGCTCCTGCTACACAAATAAATAGGCACACATTTTCGTTACCACAATCTTTTACTTCTCAATCATATTTCCCTTCAATGTAATGTGCCTATTTGATCTATCAATGAAATAAAAATTTTTTATCTTTGAATATTTTGCGCACTTGTTTTCTATATATATATATATATATTGTGACTAACCAAGACAGGAAAGAAAACAAGTGTGGGGGAAGGACTTGTAACACCCTAGTGTTAGTTACTATTTTCACACTTGCATTTGCATGTCATCAAGCACCTATCATGTCATTTCATGCATCATCACTATTCAAGTCAAATTGCATTTCTTATATACTATATGTTTCCTTTATGCTTATGTGTGGTAGATATGTTAGCATGCAAATGTGATGCTTGTTTATTGTTCTAGATGCTTTAGACATGTTTGGGATAACATTTGGAACAATGTTCATGTTGGTGAAATCCCCAAATTACCCCTCTAGCTCATAGTTGACTAGAGAGCCCTCTAAAAGCTATTCTGTTTGACCAAACAAGAAGGGAATTTTAGAGATTTTGCATGTCAGTGCACCCTTAATCAAAGTTGTGTAGAATTTTATAAGCAACAAACTTTATTTTTGGGTCAACTCATGAAAATGGGTGGAAGGTGGTCAAAAAGTTGAATTAGTACAGATTTGGAGCTGATTTGGAGTTTCAAAAATTTCCTAAGTCTAAAAACTGGTTTTCAGTTTCGGTGTACCCATGTTCTTCGATCCATATCTCTCAATCCAGGCCGATCTAGAGTAAAGTGTTCTAATATGGAATGGAGTACTCATGTAGCTCTTTGATCCATATTAGTGAAGTTTTGGCTAACACTCACTGGATCACGAGATATGGCGCATCAAAGAATCGAGTTTCAGTCGGTTTTCAGAGCTGAATCGAGCCGATTCAAATTAGCATTCGGCCGAACAGCTGGCGCGGCGATAGGCAAACGGCGCCAAATGGCGACCGTACGCCGGCGTCGGGCCACCCCCGCCTACCGTCGCCCTGCAATGGTGAAAAGGGCACCCCCTCCTGTCCCCCAGCACGCTCCTCTCACTCTCCCCCGCTCTCTCGCCTCTCTGCTCGCCGTTTTCCCCTCCGC
The DNA here is from genome assembly GCA_038502445.1 of Eremochloa ophiuroides. Classification (NCBI taxonomy): domain Eukaryota; kingdom Viridiplantae; phylum Streptophyta; class Magnoliopsida; order Poales; family Poaceae; genus Eremochloa; species Eremochloa ophiuroides. The sequence goes on from JAHLJS010000008.1 coordinate 24,484,912, forward strand.
CATCGCCATCGCCGCGGAGCCAGCTCCGCGGTAAAATCCATCGCCGTTGCTTCGCCGCCGACCGCTCCATCTCCACCATATCTCCACCACTCTCTGCTCTACACCCTCGACCCCTTTCCAAGTCAAGAAGACCTAAGGTATAGCTCCAGTGAGCTTCTCGCCGCCGTGACCTCGTCGGAGCACGCCGAGCTCTCGGGTTGCCGCGACGAGGGCAATGCCGTAGCCGTTCTTTCTAATTCTTGCTCGTCGTGGTGTCCTCGTGAGTCGTAGATCTAGCCTAGGTCGTTGGTTGGATCGGTCTCGCCGTAGGTTCGCCGGAACCCAAGCTCGCCGTGAACCCGCCCGCCACCGCGTCGCCATGCGCACGGTTAGAGCAAGCTGTCGTGCACCACTGTTCGATTCATCGAGCACGGAGCTCCGTTAGGCTCTAGGGAGTGCGGAACGTGGGTTGGATTCACCGGTGAAGGTCGGAATCGGCCGGCGCAAGTTCGCCGGACCGCCGCCGTCCGCCATTGCCGGCGACGAGCGTGCTCTGGTCCACGATAGGGCTCGGGAATTAGTCCATCGAGCTCGCCTCGTTGCCACGAGTTGGTAGGTCACCTTGGTGTCGCCGGAGACCTCGCCGTCGGCGAGCTCTCGCCGGTCAGCGCCGGCGGCCCTGTCTCTCTCTCTGACGGGTGGGGTCAGATTGACCCCGGGGCCCGCTGGTCAGCTGGCTGGGTGCGCCTCTGGTTCACTGAGCCGGGTGCGCGTAGCAGTTAAAGCCGGTTTTGGATTTTATGATTTATGAAATTGATTTCCAGAAAATGTGTAAAATCTTCCAAAATTCATATCTGGAGCTAGGAGTGTCCAATTGGGGTGAACCAAATTTTGTTATGTTTGTATTTCTAAGCTCTATCAAGGAAAAATATAAAATGTATTTTTGGAATACTTTTTCTGTGCAGTTATATTTAAATTATTAACTACTTGCAAACTTGATAAATGCATAAGTAATTGTAGGAATGTGCTAAAAATGTGATTTCACTTGCATTAATCTTGTTTAGGGAAGTAGAATCTAAGAAAAATATGTTGTCTAGTGTTGCACTGTTATTTGTATGATGTCTTGTATAATGTGCCTTTTATGCTTTAATCTTGCAAAAATCACCATGCTTAATGTGTTAAGGATAAGGTCATGAATATTTTTCTTGAACCATGTTATGTTGTGAAGAAGCTAAGAAAAATGGGAAATCTGTTGTTTGATACTTTTCACTGTGTTAAGTATTTTCCATTGCTTAAAAGGCTGGTTGTTTGTTATTTTTGTGTATCCTGTTATACTTGTCCAAATGACTTGAAATTTTGTCAGTAGGCTAATATGGATGTGTAATAGCTACTGTAATTTTTCTGGATTTTTCTGGGCATAGAAAATAGTAGGTCCAGTTATAGGCTAGGGTTTGTTTAATTGTTTTTAAGCAAATATCTTTTGGTTGGGAAGTGTTTTTATGCATTTCTGTGATGTTCAGTATTATCACTTGTTTAAAAAAGCGGAGTTGATCCTCATTTGAGCTCAGGGCAGCAAGGTTAATGTTTTGTTTATATGATGTTGCTCGCGCTTGTTAATTATAAGTTGATTGTGGTAGGTTAGTTGATGCATGTTAATTATTAAGTACAGGTTATAGACCTCTCACCTGGGACGAGAAATTGTTCTATGCTTTGCTTAAGAAGGGTGAGTATGAGTTGGTTGTCTAGAGAAGAAATATGCACGTACTCAGTAAATGAGTGCGGATTGTTAAACTGATTGCATATCATGGGTTAATTTGTGCATCTCTATCTTGCATTTCATGTGCATTCTCAGTTCTCATATATGCATATCATGCATACAGGATCGCCGGGAGGAGTGACACTATTGCAGTTCGATCCACCGGAGGAGGGAGTTCTGCCGGAGATTGAGGTGCCAGAGGTTCCCGAAGGCCAGGAGGATGAGGCTGAACTTCCTGAGTGCCCTGATCACCAACCTACTAACTTTGTGAAAGGCAAGCCCCAGAGCATCCCTAAGTCTCCACCTACTCTTTTTACAAATGCACTGGTCTTTATTAAATCGTATGATTGTGCACTTAAGTATAGGAGTTGATATGATACCGTTGCTGCATTTATACCTTGTCCACTTATACTTGATCCTGAAGTTATTACTAGACAAGGGATGGGTTCGATCTTATGCTTAGCCATGCTTAGACCGGTAGAAGTCGAGAGATTTCCTGTCCTTCGCGAGCATAGGTGGTTACTAATGATGATGGGGTTGGATTCCACATGATGGTCTATATGTGCCACCATGCCACAGTGTCTAATGAGAGAATCAAGGCTAGGTAGCGGGGAGCCGCATGACATGGTTGAGGTCATGCTGCCTTCGGTGCTGCTTGCGGCCGACTAGGACTGAGGCCACCAGACATCAGTTGAGATTGAAGGACGTCGTCACATAGCTGGCCAGATAAGTCGTTCTGACCGCGAAGCCGAGTATTTCTTTCTGAGCCGAGCTTTGGTGCGACTAGGCAGACATATTCTGGAGGTAGCAAGTATGTGCGGAGACACCATCTTACCAAGGGCAGGTCAAGGACCTGATGCATCCTGGAAGTGGGTTGGTCTCTGAGAATATGGTCCACGCCAAACTCGCGACATATTGCGTCTCAGAAGGATTTAACGGTGACCCAAGAAGCCAGTGGCTCGGCTGACAGGGTTTGTGATTGGCATATTTGCCAGCTGGTACAATCGATTCGAATCGCCATCTCTCCTGGTTAGTGAGAAACTGAACTAATCTTCTGGTGAGGTAGAGGTTAATAACTTGAACATAATGATTATGGTGAGATGAGGTTGATATCTGTGGATATCGGAAATCATATGGTTTTATTGACTGCTATAATATTCAGTGAATGCTTAGTATAGTGGCAAATCTTAGCTTAAATAGCTCAACTGAAATTGAAGCTGAACCACCTTAAAATGTTTAAGTTGAGGAACTACTGTAGTAATGCCTTTTATGCAAAATGTTGCTATCCTCTGAGCTCCACCAAATAAGCCTGCATATCCTTGAGAGTCTTTTTATTTACTCCCTGTCGGGTAAGTCTAGCTGAGTACAATTAAGTACTCAGGGTTTTATTCCCATTGTTGCAGATGGTGTAGTCTACTACGCGTATTGCAAGAATTGCTTCACCCCTGCGGGCGAAGAAGACTAGACCCGAGGGCAGGGTCATTATCTATTCTTAGTTGTTGTAAGAATGCTGTGGCATGGTCACTTGATGGTACTCGTATTTGAACTCTGTGGTGTAAAACTATGTTAACTTCCGCTACTGCCATATTTGTGTAAAAGACTATGTTGTACTCTGATGTTTAAATTCGGTTGCGAACTTATGTGTCATGTGCTCGGGTATTGCTGAATGAATGATCCTTGGGGTATGAAATGTTTGAAATCCTTCGAGATTTCCGGACTACCGGGTTTATATTGGCTCAAGTGCGACTTGATTGCTATTAAAACTGCGATCGTTGTACTTGTGCTCGTATAAATTGGTCGGTTCTGTGACAGGACTCTTCAAATATAAACTGCACAAGAACAAAAATCAAATTCGGTTTGTGCAAACATCTCCCCTCTCTCTCCCTGACTAAAAAGTTTTAAATAAAATTTAAAGAATGATGTCCCCTTCATACTCCATCAAACATGTCTTGCTATGTTCAGAATATTTGCATACTTTTTATTCCTTGCTAATATTCCTACAAGATTTATGAACACTGATCAGGGACCCCTTTTTATCTAAGTAATTGACAAATAAGATATAGCCGGATGACATGATGCTTACTCGTTCTTGCAAAGTACTTGGGATTGATTTTTACAAAACAAAAATTCAATTAGCATGTTCTTTGAAAGATTAACAAATTCCTACCAAGGCCAAATATGATTCTCTATAATAAAGCCTTTCACCTATGCCACTTACTTTGTGATGAGTCTAGTCAAAATTCGTGACTATTGTTGAGAGATGTTTCATGCTTCCAAGATCAGAATTCACATGCACCCACCAAACTAAGCCAACTCTCACCCTGTGAGTTGCGCAAAACACGCATCCATCCATCCAAAAAAAAATGCCAACTCTTAGACTAGGAGTTGCGCAGTTTTCCTCCACCAAATAAAAGTGCTGTTTTTATCCAAAGAAACACACACCCTTGATGCAAAACTTTACTCATCCATCATGATATCTCCTCATTCAAAATATGTCATATGCCAATAAATGATATGGGGCTATGCTAAAAAAAATGCAAAAGAAAGAAACTGTGCCAAGGGGCATCAGAAAATAAATAGGAAAGAAGATTCCAAATACCCGTTCAAAAAAATATATATATAATATAAATAGTGATGAAGTTCCTATAGCCCATATCTTGTCTTTTTTCAAAAAAGGAGAATCATGATGCATAGAGTATCAAAAAGATTAAGAATTAGGTTTCCACCTTCATATTCTCCACACACATGCACATTCTGATCTAGGAGTATGACGCACTCCCTTCAGTACAGTCTGGGGTTTGACTCGACAACATATGCAGGGTAAGTGTGCCTCATCATTTTCATTCCTACCTAAAACTCCAGATAAGCCTTTTTAGAGGTAGGATGACCATGTGAAGGCATTATTTTTATTCCTTGGTGAGGAACCACTTGCATACATGAGCGATTTGAGAGAATCATTCAAGGAACACAAGCTATTCTTATGATTTTCAAAATCTTGCAAAAACCCAAATTTCTACGCATGGACAAACTAAGCAGATTTGAATCCAGACTATTCCATTTTGTAACTACTCAAGATAATTTGGTAGACACATTGAAGTTCATAAATCTAGGTGAAGTTTGGAATAAACTGTATGCAGATCTTTATGAATAAGGAAAATGAACCCATTTGGTCCTTAGCACTTTACTCGAGGACGAGTAAAGGACCAAGTGTGGGGGAGTTGTTGGAGGTCCTTAACAACCAAAATATAACATCATTCTAATGCTAAAATAAATAGAAGGTAGGGCTTTTTATCTAACCTTTCGACGAGTTTTGTTGCACATGTGACTTGCAGGCCGAACACATGGAAATGCATAAAAATCACCGGAAAGCGCACTTCCAGAAAACATATTCAGAAAAGGCGCAAATCAGGAATAAAAGAGAAAAGCCTATCAAACCATCAAACGGGATCCATCCGTAACCGCGGAGGAGGCCTAGGCCCACGGAACAACCGACCACCTGAAGGCGGTGGCCAGTTGCCGCCTCCCAGGGACCGACCGCCCCCGGGTGCGGCCGCCCCCAAGTTAACGCTTCCCGGGCCCAGTTTTCAGTGACAGTGCTCATGGCGGTTCCCTGAAGGCGGTTTCACCTCCTTCCATACTTAGCTACGCCGAAACCATCCTATGGAGCTATAAAATGAGGCCCTCACCCCCTCCATCAAAAAAACAACTGGATACAAGAGAGAAGAAGAAGGGAGTGCCACCATTTTTCCATTAGTTTAGCTTCTAGCTAGGCTAGTATAGGGTTAGAGAGAGAGAGATAGAAGCTTGAGAAGTGAGAGCGGGGTCGAAGCAGTTCTACCCTCAAGTGGACGAAGTGCCGGACCTGTCGGCTCTCACATCCAACTTGTACCTCTACAACCATCTTGTTGCTTGAAGTAAAAGGTTTGTGATACATTCTAGTTTTGATCCATTAAGTGAGTTACTTTTATAAAGCTACTTGTTTGTGGGATCGTCGCTCGTCCATTGGACGGGTGCTCTAGTTAAAGGACTCCTAATAAAGATGGAAGTTCCTGGCCATCGCTAGAGTAGTAGTCGCCGTCGTAGACATGGTGTCTAAGTCGGGGTCTACCTTCGTATGTTGCGCGTGCCCACGGACAGAGTGGTAGGTGGCAGGTGGTGGTAGCCCTGTCCACTCGTATCTGAATTCCCCCACGTTCGGCCGTGGAGTAGCGCTGATACTGGTATCAGCTGACGGACCAGCTGTGTCAGTGGGCCTGAAGCAGACAAATAATGGGGAAGTTATCTTCACTTAGTGTTTCCAGCCTTAGTGTATCCTCTCTACCCAAGTTATCTCCTCTACCTTTTTCTAGGGTCAACTAGCTAAGAGCCTATAAACATAAGCCGTTCCTTTGGGAAATTATAAAAACGATACCTTGAATACTTCCGGGTGAAGTGCTACAACGGTACTTCCGTGCGCTTGCGGACTTTTCCGCTGACGCTAAGAAGCGCCAACAATTTCCTCGTTGACGTGCACTACATGTATGCAATGATGCATGCTTAACATGGTGTGAATAATAATGAATACAATACAAAATAGTAAACAATACTAATCCTTGAGTACAATTTTCCTTCACGGTAAAGTTGTAAAACAATTTTTTTCATAAAGTAAGGTGGTGTTTTCGTATTTCATTTTTATTGACCATTTTAACAGTCATAGAAAGCCGCTGCACAGCTTTACTATTACTACCTAGTGACAGTATTACTTTTGTCAAGGACCACCATGGTGAAAGATCCTTGAACCCAATCAATCCAAAAATCACACAAAACTACAGGGATTATTTGTTTTTATCTATTTTATTATCCAATTAATACAACATCTAATTAATAGATTATCAAACTGCTCCCATTTGAGCCCAAATTTCACCAACAGATAGATCTTACCCTACAACATTGCCCTATCAATTTTCATGATTTTTGGATTAACCTAGAATTTATTAAAATTACCCAAAGTTGCATTAATTAATTAATGTCCTGATTTTTAGTTTCTACAGAAGGTGTTCAAAACATATATCTGATATATTTGTAAAATGCTACAGACAACAGAGGCATATTTGCAGAAGAGCCCCTGGAAGACTCAGCTCTCAACCCGCGGTCCGGTACCTACTATTCACATGAGTCAGCCACTTTACAAAAACCCCCCAGGAGCTCTGTTTCTTCTCACCCGAGATCCCTCCTCCCTCGCAACAGTTGACCGGTGGTTGCCCACTGCACCGTGGCTCCTTCGGCGACGACAAGGCTACCTACGAGTTCCTGGGACCTCGACGAACCTAACAAGCTACTTGATGGTCTGATTTAGGGTTCGGGTCGTGCCCAGCCATGACCACGGCGGCTCGGCCGCGACGGTACGCCGGGCTCCGGCGAGCATAGGACGGTAGAGTTAGGGATTAAAGGTGCAATCGATCAAGGGACTCATGGCGACTTGGATGGACGAGATGGCTTGACCCGAAGCAGTGCAGATGAGCGGGCGTGACGATGCCAGCGACTGCAGTGGCGATCACCGGCGATGTGCTTCACGTTCTGGCGAGCCTAGAACATCAAACGGCAAACCGTCGCGCACATGATCATCAATGAGAGCTATAGGGTGCGAAACGTGAGACTGCAAGGGGAAAACCTCACCGCAGTAGGCTAGTCCCGTTTGAGGTGCCCGTAGCGGTGCTCCCGCCAAACCCGAGGACGGCAACGAGCGTTCCCGGACCCTCGGAGCACGAGCGCTTGTGCAAGGTGAGCCAAGCGGTGCTCGGGGAGGTGGGGAGGCTCGCAACGCGAGTGATTTGGACATGGTGGATTGGGGATGGCCAATTTCGGGACGGACCCGAGGCAGGTGTGGCGGCGACCGGAGTGGGGAGGGGCAAGGGAGCGGCTCGTTGCCACTATATGCCAGACAGAGGGGAGGCAGGAGCGGTCCAAGGCGACACGGGTTCCCCCACACGCGTGGCTACGCCGGGGAGCACGATCCCGGCCGGCACGGTGGCGCCGCGCGCGTGCGGCCCGGCGGACGGCCGTGCCTGTGCACGAACAGGAAGGGGGCAGAGCACTGTAGCTACTTAAATGCCTCTCAACTCGGTGTTTGATCCAATCTCCAAATTTCTGTGCATCAACTCAAAAAAGTGTAAATACAAAAGTTGTAGGATTCAAAATTCTGAACAACTTTGATTTAAGAACCAAATTCCAATTGTGAATATTTTTTGGAAATATTTGGAAAGGGGTAAAATCACTATTTGAATTCTATTTCCAATTCGATTAAATTCTCAAACTTTTTCTCAATAACAAGAAAATCTGTAAAAATAAAAGTTGCTCCACTTGTTGACCTCTACAACTTTCATTAAGGGAGTTTAGTCAGATTCTTAATAGTTTTAAAATTAGAATTTCAAATTTGAATTTTAAAGTAGTAATTAGGGTTTATTTAAATTTCTTTTTAAGAACTTCAGATTTGTCCAAAATAAAAGTTGGTCTACTTTAAAAGATCTACAACATTTATTAAGTCACTTTCACCATATTCTAAATAGTTTTGATTTAGGGTTTTGGGGTCCAATTAGGGCTTGATTCAAATTTTCATTTGATTTTATTTTTGATTTTCAATTAGGGATTCAATTGCACAATCAATATCATTCATATTTAAGTCACTCTAAGGTCCCTAAGCACAATCATATGTAGGCACTTAAATTAAACATGATGGCATGGCATTTTTAATTGACTGTAATACCCGGGGTATTACAGCCCTTCCCTCTTAAAGAAATCTCGTCCTCAGATTTGATACACGACTAAACCTTAGGGCTAAGTAATGGAAAAGAAAATGTCTCAAGTAGACCTAGTCCAAACTCAACCATAAAATAACTAGGAGAGTTCATACATTACATAACCAGAAGTTTTACATTTACAAAGTAGCAAAGAATTCGGGGAAATTCTCGGTGAGGTAGTCTTCGGATTCCCAGGTAGCTTCATCCTCTGAATGTTCACTCCATTGAATCTTGTACCACCTCATGGTGGTTCCTCGAGTGACGTGATCCTTTCGATCCAGGACTCGAATTGGATACTCAGAGTATGTCAGATTGGGTTGGAGCTCTATTCCTTCAACATCAATGACTTGATCGGGCACTCGAAGACACTTTTTGAGTTGCGACACATGGAATACGTCGTGCACAGCTGAGAGATGATCTGGCAGTCTCAATTTGTAGGCTACTTTTCTATGACGTGCCACGATTTGGAATGGCCCGATGTATCGAGGGGCTAACTTGCCTTTGACTCCGAATCGACTAATTTCCTTCATTGGTGAGACCTTGAGATAGACATAATCTCCTGTCTTGAATACCAAGGCGCGACGTCTTTGATCGGAGTCACTTTTCTGTCGCGACTGTGCAACCTTCGAATTATTTTGTATTTGCCTGACCTTTTCTTCAGTTTCTTCTACCAAGTCAACCCCAAAGAACCATCTTTCCCCAGGCTCAGACCAATTTAGGGGAGTCCGACACCTACGACCATACACAGCCTCGAACGGTGCCATCTTGATGCTCTCTTGATAACTGTTATTGTACGAGAATTCTACTAGTACCAAACATTCATCCCACGTATCTGTGTAATTGAGTGCACATGCTCTCAACATGTCCTTCAATACAAGGTTGACTCTCTCAGTCTGACCGTCAGTCTGGGGATGATATGCTATACTATGCAAAAGTTTTGTTCCTAGTGACTTATGGAAAGCCTTCCAAAAATTCGAAACGAATTGAGAACCTCGATCTGAGACAATGGTCTTAGGCACACCATGACGCTTCACCAGATTTTGTATATACAGCTTTGCATAGTTCGCTGCAGTGTAGATAGTTTTGATGGGGATGAAATGAGCTTGCTTAGTGAGGCGATCGAAAACAACCCAGACTGAGTCAAAACCTCTTGTTGTTTTTGGCAAACCTACGATGAAATCCATGCTAATATCGTCCCATTTCCATGCAGGAATAGGCAATGGTTGCAGCTCTCCTCCAGGCTTCATGTGGACAGCTTTTACCTTTTGACAAGTGTTACATCTTGCTACATATCGAGCAATCTCTATTTTCATCTTAGTCCACCAGAATTTTTGCTTCAAATCCTGGTACATCTTGTTCCTTCTTGGGTAAATGGAGAATCTGGTCAAATGTGCTTCATCAAGGATCTTTTGACACAACTCGGTTACTTTTGGAACTACTAGACGATCCTTGAACCATGCGACACCTTCGTCGTTAATCCTGAAACAATCTGCCATGCCGGCTTGGACTTTTTCCTTGATATGCTTAATGCCCTTGCTTCCTTTCTGAGCCGCAATGATCTCATCGCGGATGGTGGTCTCAATGTTGATATGGTTCAAGCTGCCATGTTCAACCATTTCTACGCCTAACTTCTCTAGCTCACAGCACAAGAAAAGACCTCGGGGCTTCACTGTCAGACAGTAGCAATGAACCTTCTGACTGAGCGCGTCGGCAACCACATTCGCCTTACCGGGGTGATAATGTAGTTCAATGTCATAATCCTTGATCAACTCGAGCCATCTTCGCTGCCTCATGTTCAACTCTTCTTGAGTAAAGATATATTTTAGGCTCTTGTGATCGGTGTAAATATTGCAAGTACTACCCAGCAAATAATGACGCCATGCATGGACAACAGCGACCAGTTCTATATCATGAGTAGGATAATTCTCTTCATGGCGCTTAAGTTGTTGCGAAGCATAAGCAATGACTCGGCCCTCTTGCATCAAGACGCAACCAAGACCGGTTCCAGAAGCGTCGCAGTATACATCAAACGGCTTTTCAATGTCGGGCTAGGCTAGGAATGGTGCGGTGGTCAACAATTTCTTCAAAGTATGAAATGCTTTCTCACACTCTGGTGACCAGACAAACTTGACTTGATTCTTCAATAGGCTAGTAATGGGTTTGGATATCTTAGAAAAATCCAGGATAAAACGACGGTAGTACCCGCCATTCCCATGAAACTACGGACTTGATGCATTGTGGTTGGTGGCTTCCAATTCAAAATCTCCTCCACCTTGCTTGGGTCAACGGATACGCCTTCAGTCGACAGAATATGTCCGAGAAACGGAACTCTGTCTATCCAAAACTCACACTTGCTAAACTTGGCATATAGTTGATGTTCTCTTAAGCGAGTCAGGACCACACGGAGGTGTTGGGCATGTTCTTCAGGGGTTTTAGAATAAACAAGGATGTCGTCGATGAACATGACTACAAATTTGTTAAGCTCAGGTATGAAGACAGAGTTCATGAGATACATGAAATAGGAAGGGGCGTTGGTTAGGCCAAAAGACATAACTAGATATTCGTATAGGCCATATCTGGAGGTGAAGGCTGTTTTTGGAATGTCCTCGGGATGAATTTTTATTTGGTGGTAGCCAGACCTAAGGTCAATTTTGGAAAATACTTTGGCCCTACCAAGTTGGTCAAAGAGTAGGTCAATACGAGGCAAAGTGTATTTGTTTTTTATGGTGACCTCGTTGAGTGGGTGGTAATCAACACAGAGTCGGAGGGATTTATCTTTCTTCTTCACAAAGATAGCAGGATAACCCCAAGGAGACGAACTAGGTCTGATCAAACCCTTATCCAACAGATCTTGTAGCTGAACCTTAAGCTTCGCCAGTTCCTTGGGAGGCATCCTATAGGGTCTACGAGAAATAGGTGTTGTTCTAGGTTTCAACTCAATGGCAAACTGCACATCACGGTCAGAAGGTAAACCAGGCAAATCGTCAGGAAACACATCCGAAAATTCACAAACTATCGGAATGTTTTGCACCTCTTTAACTGCGGTTGCACATGCCCTACCAACTGCTCTTTGAGGTATTGGAAGTTGGATGAGGAGTTGGGTTTGACTATTAGGCAAGTTTACCTTAATGGTTCTATTCAGCACATCAATGAGAGTCTTGTGCTGATACATCCAATTCATGCCTAATATCACATCTACATCCTGGTCTTTCAGCACTATCATTTAGGTCGGGAATATATGCCCGTCAAGTTCTATGGGCACCCGATGTACTATCTTTTTAGTACTAATACGCCCCCCGGGCGACTGTATAAGAAAATTTTCCTCTATCTGCCCAATTGGGATTTCATGCTTGACGACAAATGTACGATTGATGAATGAATGCGATGCACCAGAATCGAAAAGCATGATAGCAGGATGTCTTGTGACAGGGAACCTACCCAGCATGACGGGTTCACTCTTGGGAATGTCACCAACTTGTGTGTAGTAGACCTGACCTGCTTTCTTCACAACTTTTCCCTTCTGGGCCTGCTGCTGGTGGCCACAGTGCTGAGTCTGCTGCTACTGTCCACCAGGAGCCTTTTGCGCATTCTGGTTGTATTACTTAGGGAATGGGCAGTTGCGGGAACAATGTCCCATCTTGCCATAATTGTAGCATGGTTGGTTGTAGTTCGATGGAGGAGTGGTGATACGAATGCCAGGGGCATTCGGCTGGGTGGTGCTTTGTTGGTTGGAGGTGTGGGAGGTAGCAGCAGTTCAGACTACGACCTGCTGATGGAGATACTATGGACGAGAGTGGTGAGTGGGGTGGTAGATGATTTTCTGGCGCTTCGGATTGCCAGAAGACCCTGCTGATCCAGCCTTCTTCTTTTTCTTCTCTTCTTGATGCTTGCGGTCACTTTCTTCAAAAGCTATCGCAATGTTGACTGCTTCATGATAAGTGCAGTGGAGGTTGTTGGATAAGATTATTTGAATCTTGTAGTTCAGGCCTCTCAAAAAGCAGTCCTTCTTCTTTTGGTCGATGTTGGTATGCTCAGGGGCATACTGCGATAGGTTGTTGAACTGGCTGACGTACTGCATAACGGTGGATTCTTTCTGCCACAGGGCTAAGAATTGGTCCAGTTTCATCTTCATCACACCCGCAGGGATGTAATGAGCATGAAAGGCCTCACAAAACTCCACCCAAGTAAGTTGGTGTCCAACAGGCTGGGCGGACAGGAGATTTGCATACCAAGCACTTGTAGAACCTCGGAGTTGCTGCGCTGCAAATAGTGGTTCTGAACTTCTGTGCAGTGAATAAGACCAAACTTCTGCTCCATGGTATGGAGCCAGTCATCTACTTCTAGTGGCTCATCCGCTTTGGTGAACACCGGTAGATGGGTGTCCGTAAAGTCCACATAAGTGGTTTCCCCTTCATGGTGGCGGCCATGGCGCCCACCACGGTCATCTCGGTTCTGAGCAAGCAGCGCTGCGGCATTGGCTAAGGCTGAGATGACGTCTGCCAGAGTAGGCAGAATCGGTGGTGCCTCCGGAATGGCCCCATCCTCAGAAGTCCCAGCACCAGATGAGCGGGTGTTAACAGGCATCTGTGCATAAGCAAGCCAAGCTCAAGTCTTAGATTACTTAACTGAAACTTAGTGCAGTACACACCATACTATTACAATAATTAAGGTACACAACTGACACATAACACAGTTCCCAAACCATAACTAAGGTTTCATAGCAACACCGACATTACAAACCCAAAAGAGTGCGATAAACTGACATGGCTAGTCCTACTACTAGTCTAGTCGTCGTCGCCCACGGTCCCGTTAGAGACGACACCGTCCTCGTCGGCCTCCTCGACGTCCTCCTCGGCGTCCTCGTTGGTGTCCTCCTCGGTGACCACCTGGAGAGGCTCAACCTCCTCGTCAACATCCTCCATGTCCTGATCCTCAGGACCAACAACAACTCCGTCCTCGGGATCCTCCGCTCATGGCTCCAAGATGGGGTTAAGCTCATTGTTGAGCCTATGCACCTCCTCATGCAGTGCATCATTGTAGTCCTCAATCTGCTCCACGTAGATCTCGAGCTCGTGCAGTCTAGCCCTGGTCGTGTCCTCACGCGCCCAGGTCACATCCCTCTGCTCAATGAGACGTGCCCCAGAAGTCCGCAGCCGGTCGATTGTCGCCACGTCCTGGTAGTGCTCTCGATGAGCGGCGGCAAAGTCCTCAACCATCTTCCTCATCTCCTCCCTCATCCTGTCAACCTCCTCCTGCAGCTCAGCGCGAACTGCTGGAAGCCTCCCCGTCGCATGGCGCCAGCTTGTAACGCGGCACTCCCCTAGGACCCGTCATCTTGCGAGCAGTCTGCTTGGTGCGTGCCATGCTTTTGATAGATCCTAACCCATAAACCACTTTAAGGAGGAAATTAATTAACATGTGAATTAATCATGATGCATGAATCGTACTTATGAACTTTAAATCAATGCAAGATAAATAAATGCATAAATAATTTTTAACATAGGGCTAATAATAGTGCTATTCCAATGGCTACCATAACTATATTACGGAATAAGATAAGAACAAGCAGTTTGGATCAAAATAGCAATTTCAATTTTTATGATCCAAAACATTTTGAAGTTTTGCAAAGTAATACCGTAATGATTTAGCAATGGAATGCTCTGATACCAGCTGTAAAAGAACCACCTAAATCATATGGCCCACAGGCACCTATCATTGTCACTAATGACGTCTGACAGCCGGGCCCGTGTCCCAAATGATCTAGAAGGTCCTGCCGGGCTACATCAGCACCCGTTTTTCTCCGACAGGATCCCATTGCGAAGCCATTACAGAATTGCAACATTTCATAACAAATTACATTAGAGTAAAAGCACGGAAAGATTGTAAAGTACTTAGATTACAAACCATTCGTCCAAATAGAATTTAAGTGCAGTTATTATAGACCATAATTAAAAGGAGGTAGCAGTGGAACGACGATACAACATTTTTAAATACTTAATAACAAGAACCCTGCCCACGGGTCCAACCCTACTCTTCCTCACTTCCCTCTTGGACAACTGTCACACAGCAGGGGGTGAGACAGACCTCCGACTGCTAGATTCCTGCAACGTGGGGTTAACAAACCCTGAGTACTGGGGTACTCCGCAAGACTTACCTGACTAAAGAAAAAGGGAACGAGACTCAGGAATGCAGGCTGAGGGGAGTCAGGGTAAGGCTTGAGCAAGAGTCAAAGAGTTTTACAGAAAAGCATTACTATCCTATTTTAATATTTTAACTCAATCTTATTTTAATCATAATCCATAATTCCAAATTCATTCTCAAATATCATCATACTTTTAAATTCTTAATTATTCTCAAAACACCTAGTTCCGAACCACTTTTCAATTGTAGGTCAAAGGATCAAATCTCCATATCCGAGGAGCAACGATGATTCGAATCGATTAGTACCCAGCTAGGGATCCCTATTCACACTACATATGTAGCACCTAAGTTTGCATATGCCAACCCCGTCTACCACGGCTTTTCCAAAACCTGAACGGTCCTGCGCCACCCGAGAACACAGTACTCCTCTCCTCTCCAGGCACGCCGCCCACGAGGGTACACGCTGCTCTCGCCTTCTCTCCACTCCCAGTGCGTGGTTGTTGGTTCAAGTAGTAGAGCCACCGGAGTCAGGGCTTCCCATAGTATGTGGCTAGTTGCAAAGTCTCGATCACAACAGGCCTACAACGAATAGTCCCTAATTCTTTTTCCGCCGGCGACATTGCATTGGGACTCTAACCCAAGTACAAGTGTCCCAACGGTTTTCAAATCCCTTTCCCGCCGATTGTCAAGCATTGGGACTATAACCCAAATTCACAACCAACGAACGGAAAATCCCTTTCTGTCAGTGACGATGCATTGGGGATGCTACCCAAGTGCACAATTCCCGAACAGACTCATATCCCTTTCCTTTCTCATGATTCATTAATATCATATCCCCATAAGTCAAAAATAGCCTTTTTATGCATATCTAAATTGATTAAGCAAGGCTAAAATTTTTTCGAACATTTTCATTTTAAACAAGTTTCAAGGGTAATATATATCAAGGCAGGTAATGCAACAACATAGGTGACAATCAACTCCTAGGAACTTAATGCAATAATTAACTCGAGTTATAAATATTTTATAAAACATAAGGCATGGCTGAATGCACCGGGGCTTGCTTTGGATTGCGTAGAGCGTCGGGTCGGGCTCGGTCCCACAAATGTCGAATCCCTGGACGACCTTGGGAGTCACCTCCTCAGCAGTGGCCTCAACCTTGATTTCCTCTGTCACGGAACCGACCAATTTATACGAGCACAAGTACAACGATCGCATTTTAGCCGCAATCCAGTCGCACTTGAGCCAATATAAACCCGGTAGTCCGGAAATCTCGAAGGATTTCAAACATTTCATACCCCAAGGATCGTTCATTCAGCAATACCCGATCACATGACACATAAGTTCGCAACCGAATTTAAACATCAGAGTACAACATAGTCTTTTACACAAATAGGGTAGTAGCGGAAGTCAACATAGTTTTACACCACAGAGTTCAAATACGAGTACCATCACATGACCCTGTCACAGCATTCTTACAACAACTAAAGATAGATAATGACCCTGCCCTCGGGTCTAGTCTTCTTCGCCCGCAGGGGTGAAGCAATTCCTGCAATACGCGTAGTAGACTACACCATCTGCAACAATGGGAATAAAACCCTGAGTACTCAATTGTACTCAGCTAGACTTACCCGACATGGAGTAAATAAAAAGACTCTCAAGAATATGCAAGGCTTATTTGGTGGAGCTCAGAGGGTAGCATCATTTTTGCATCAAAAGCATTACTACAGTAGAACCTCAACTTATTCATTTTAATTGTGATAAGCTTCGATTTCAGTTAAACTATTTACTAGGATTAGCCACTATACTAAGCATTCACTGAATATTGTAGCAATCAATAAAACCATATGATTTCCGATATCCACAGATATCAACCTCATCTCACCATAATCATTATGTTCAAGTTATTAGCCTCTACCTCACCAGAAGATCAGTTCAGTTTCTCACTAACCAGGAGAGATGGCGATTCGAATCGATTGTACCAGCTGGCAATTATGTCAATCACAAACCCTGTCAGCCGAGCCGCTGGCTTCTTGGGCCACCGTTAAATCTTTCTGAGACATAATATGTATCGCGGGCTTGGAGGGGTCCATATTCTCAGAGACAAACCCACTTCCAGGATGCATCAGGTCCCTGACCTGCCCTTGGTAAGATGGTGTCTCCGCACATCCTTCCTACCTCCAGAATATGTCTGCCTTATCACTCCCAATTCCCGGCTCAGAAAGAAATACTCGGCTTCGCGGTCAGAACAACTTATCTGGCCAGCTATGTGACGACGTCTTTCAATCTCAACTGATGTCTGGTGGCCTCAGTCCTAGTCGGCCGCAAGCAGCACCGAAGACGGCATGACCTCAACCATGTCATGCGGCTCCCCGCTACCTAGCCTTGATTCTCTCATTAGACACTATGGCATGGTGGCACATATAGTCCATCATGTGGAATCCAACCCCATCATCATTAGTAACCACCTATGCTCGCGAAGGACAGGAAATCCCTCGACTTCTACCGGTCTAAGCATGGCTAAGCATAAGATCGAACCCATCCCCTTGTCTAGTAATAACTTCAGGATCAAGTATAAGTGGACAAGGAATAAATGCAGCAACGGTATCATATCAACTCCTATACTTAAGTGCACAATCATACGATTTAATAAAGACCAGTGTATTTGTAAAAAAGAGTAGGTGGAGACTTAGGAATGCTCCGGGGCTTGCCTTTCACAAAGTTAGTGGGTTGGTGATCCGGGCACTCCGGAAGTTCAGCTTCTTCTTCTTGACCTTCGGGAACCTCTGGCACTTCAATCTCCGGCGGAACTCCCTCCTCCGGTGGATCGAACTGCAACAGCGTCACGCCTCCCGGCGATCCTGTATGCATGATATGCATATATGAGAACTAAGAATGCACATGAAATGCAAGATAGAGATGAACGAATTAACCCATGATATGCAATCAGTTTAACAATCCACACTCATTTATTTCTTTCCTAGACAACCAACTCATACTCACCCTTCTTAAGCAAAGCATAGAACAATTTCTCATCCCGGGTGAGAGGTCTACAACCTGCACTTAATAATTAACATGCATCAACTAACCTACCACAACCAAAAGATATTTGCTTAGAAACAATTAAATAAACCCTAGCCTATAACTGGACCTACTGTTTACTGTGACCAGAAAAATTCATAGAAATTACAGTAGCTATTACACATCCAGATTAGCCTACTGACAAAATTTCAAGTCATTTGGACAAGTATAGCAGTCTACACAAAAATAACAAGCAACCAGCCTTTTAAGCAATGGAAAATACTTAACACAGTGAAAAGTATCAAACAACAGATTTCCTAATTTTCTTAGCTTCTTTCCAACATAACATAGCCCAGGAAAAATATTCATGTCCATAACCTTAACACATTAAGCATGGTGATTTTTGCAAGATTAAAGCATAAAAGGCACATTATACTAGACATCATATAACTAATAGTGAAACACCAGCAAACATATTTTTCATAGATTCTACTTCCCTAAACAAGATTAATGCAAGTGGAATCACATTTTTAGCACATTTCTACAATTACTTATGCATTTATCAAGTTTGCAAGCAATTAACAATTTAATTATAACTGCACATAAAAAGTATTTAAAAAGTACATTTTATATTTTTCCTTGATAGAGCTCAGAAATACAAACACAACAAAATTTGGTTCACCCCAATTGGACATTCCTAGCTCCAGATATGAATTTTGGAAGGTTTTACACATTTTCTGGAAATTCATTTTATAAATCAAAAACCTAAACCCGATAGAACTGCTACGTGCACCCGGCTCAGTGAACCAGAGGCGCACCCGAACGGCTGACTCGCGGGCCCCGGGGTCGACCCGACCCCACGCGTCAGAGAGCGGAACAGAGCCGCCGGCGCTGACCGGCGAGAGCTCGCCGACGGCGAGGTCTCCGGCGACGCCGAGGCTACCTACCGACTCGTGGCAACGAGACGAATCCGATGGACCAACTGCCGAGGGTCGTACTCCACCGGAGCGAGCTCGACGACGGCAATGGCGGACGGCGGTGGTCCGGCGAACTCGCGCCGGCCGATTCCGGCCGTTGCTCGCGCGGCTCGGCCTCGTTCCGTGTTTCTGGAACTCTAGCGGACCTGTGCGTGCGACGAATCGAACTATTGCGCACGGGAGCTCACTGACTGCGCTCGCATGGCGGCACGGTGGCGAGCGGGTTCACGGCGAACTCGGGTTCCGGCGAAACTACGGCGAGATAGACCTAACCGACGGTGTGGAATGGATCTACGGCTAACGGGGACTCTTAGACGAGCAAAAGAGAGGGAAGCCGACCCCGGCATCGCCCTCGTCGCGGCGACCCGAGAGCTCGGCGGCGCTCCGGCAATGGCGGACGGCGAGAAGCTCGCTGGAGCTGTACCTTAGGTCGGCTGAGGTCGGCAACGGGTCGGAAACGAAGAGCAGAGCAAGCCGAAGCTGCGCCGAGGGTGGAGCGGTCGGAGATGGCTCGGTGGCGGCGGATTTCACCGCGGCGGTGGCACGGCGGAAATGGCGACGGCGGAGGGGAAAGAGGAGAGCAGCGAGCGAGCAGAGGGCGAGAGAGCGGGGAGAGTGAGGGCGAGCGTGCGGGAGACAGGATTGCGTGTTCCCCTTTGTAAGCCGACCGCGCGGCAGCAACGACGGCGTACGGCGCCACCTGGCGGCCGAGGCCTGACGCGGTCGCGCGACTCGCCCGAGGGTCGAACTGAATCGGCTCCGATTCAGTCTCCGCGGACCCGACTGAAACTCGATTTTTCATCGATCTATAACTCGCGATCCAGAGCGTTTCAGCGAAAACTTCACTAATATGGGTTGAAGAGCTATACGAGTAGATCATTTCATATTAAGGCACTTTACTCTAGTTCGGCCTGGATTGAGAGATACAAGTCGATGAACAGGGGTACACCGAAACTGAAAACCGGTTTAGACTTAGGAAAATTTGAAAACTTCCAAAACAGCTCCAAATCTGCACTAATTCAACTTTTTGACCTTCTTCCACTCATTTTCATGAGTTGACCCAAAAATAAAGTTTGTTGCTTATAAAATTCTACACAACTTTGATTAAGGGTGCACTGACATGCAGAATCTCTAAAATGCCCTTCTTGTTTGGTCAAACAGAATAGCTTTTAAAGGGCTCTCTAGTCAACTATGAGCTAGAGGGGTATTTTGGGGATTTCACCAACATGAACATTGTTCCAAATGTTATCCTAAACATGTATGAAGCATTTAGAACCGTAAACAAGCATCACATTTGCATGTCAACACATTTTGCATAATATGGACATATAAACAAACATATAGCAATAAAAGGGAATCAAATAAAATGCAATGATAATAATGCATGAAATGACATGATCTATGCTTGATGACATGCAAATGCAAGTGTGAAAATAGTAACTAACACTAGGGTGTTACAGCCCTCCCTCCTTAAAAGAATCTCGTCCCCGAGATTAGAGTTAATTACCATTGTTTAAAGAAAGACGGATAGACTTCCTTGAGGTAATCTTCTCGCTCCCAAGTCGCATCCCAATAACTTTGGTTGTTCCACACCACCTTATAGAACTTGATCACTCGGCTACGGGTGATTCTTTCTTTGTAATCTATTACTTCAATAGGCTTTTCTTCATAGGTCAAATCTGATTTCAACTTGATATCACCAAAATCCACTTGCTCTTCCGGTACTCGTAAACATTTCTTGAGTTGAGATACATGAAACACATTGAAGATAGTGGACATGTGTGGTGGCAACCGTAACTTGTATGCTACCTTCCCACTTCTTTCCAGAATTTGAAAAGGACCTACAAACCTTGGAGCTAACTTTCGTTTCACTCCAAAGCGTTGCACGCCTTTCATAGGTGACACTTTCAAGTATACATAGTCACCCACTTCAAATTCCAATGGCCTTCTTCGCTTGTCTGCATAGCTCTTTTGACGAGTCTGAGCGGCTTTGAGATGTGTTTGAATGGTATGCACTCTCTCTTCGGCCTCTTTCACAAAGTCAATCCCGTAATATCTCCTTTCGCCTGATTCAACCCAATTGAGAGGAGTTCTACATTTGCGCCCATACAAAGCTTCAAAAGGAGCCATTTGAATACTCTCTTGATAGCTATTGTTGTATGAGAACTCGGCCAAAGGTAACCATCCTTCCCACGAACCTTTAGACGATAGAACACAAGCTCTCAACAAATCTTCAAGAATTTGATTTACCCTTTCAGTCTGACCAGAAGTTTGAGGATGATAAGCTGAGCTGCGAACCAAATTGGTCCCCAAACACTTGTGTAGATGCTCCCAGAAGCGTGCAATAAATTGTGGGCCTCTGTCGGAAACTATCGTCCTCGGCACACCATGTAACCGAAGTATCTGAGCAAAGTAGAGCTGTGCCAACTGATGAGGACGATCTGTAGTTCGAACTGGTAAGAAATGTGCAATCTTAGTCAATCGATCTACGATCACCCAAATAGAATCGTGGCCTTTTTGCGTTAGAGGTAACCCAGATATGAAATCCATGGTTATCTCATCCCATTTCCAGCCTGGAACTGGTAAGGGTTGCAATAGGCCTGCTGGCTTAAGATGAATAGCCTTCACGCGACAACAGGTATCACACCTGGCCACATAGGCTGCAATTTCCTTCTTCATTTTGGTCCACCAGAACCTAGGTTTCAAGTCTTGATACATCTTACTACTACCAGGATGGATAGACAACTTGGACAAATGAGCCTCGTCCATAATCTGATTCCTCAACTCACGGTCTTTCGGTACTACCAATCGATCCTTGAACCACAATATACCTTTTTCATCTACTCGGAAATGAAGCATTTCTTGTTCTTTCATCTTCCTTTTGATATGATATATGCCGGGATCTGTTTTCTGACCTTCAATAATCTTGCTTTCCAAAGTACAACTGAGAGTAATATTATTCAACACCACTGGATGCACAAGATTGAATCCGTCTGCTAGCAAAGGCTGCAATATATTGCAATGAGACTTTCGGCTCAAAGCATCGGCTACGACATTGGCCTTGCCCGGATGATAGTGTACTTCTAGATCGTAGTCTTTGATCAACTCCAACCACCTTCTTTGCCTCATGTTCAACTCAGGCTGAGTGAAAATGTACTTGAGACTCTTGTGATCGGAATAGATATGACATTTGTGACCCATCAAATAGTGGCGCCAAATCTTCAATGCATGAACTACAGCGGCAAGTTCCAAATCATGAGTAGGGTAGTTTTGCTCATGTTTTCTCAATTGACGCGAGGCATAAGCAATGACTCGGCCTTCTTGCATGAGAACACATCCTAACCCAGTGCCACAAGCATCGCAGTACACATCAAAAGGCCTTTCAATATCAGGTTGTGCAAGAACTAGAGCAGTGGTCAACAACGTTTGCAAGGTGCGAAAAGCTGTTTCACACTCCCCACTCCACACAAACTTGGTATCTTTGTGCAATAGCTTGGTCATAGGTTTAGCTATTTTAGAGAAATCCTGAATAAAGCGGCGATAATACCCGGCTAATCCCAGAAAGCTACGAACCTCAGATACATTTGTTGGTGACTGCCAATCCAACACCTGCTGAACTTTTGACGGATCTACAGAAATACCTTCAGCAGATAAGATATGGCCCAGAAAAGGTACCTTAGTCAACCAAAACTCA
Source organism: Eremochloa ophiuroides (assembly GCA_038502445.1). Taxonomy (NCBI): domain Eukaryota; kingdom Viridiplantae; phylum Streptophyta; class Magnoliopsida; order Poales; family Poaceae; genus Eremochloa; species Eremochloa ophiuroides. The sequence continues at coordinate 24,507,253 of JAHLJS010000008.1, forward strand.
CACTTGCTGAACTTAGCATACAGCTTATGCTCCCTGAGTCTAGTCAAGACTATCCTCAAATGTTCAGCATGATCCTCCATGCTCTCAGAGTACACCAGAATATCGTCAATAAAGACTACCACGAACTTATCCAACTCAGGCATGAATACCGAATTCATTAGATACATGAAATGTGCAGGAGCATTGGTTAATCCAAAAGACATTACCAAATACTCATACAATCCATACCGAGTGGAGAAAGCTGTCTTGGGAATATCTTGTGGTCTGATCTTAATTTGATGATACCCAGATCTCAGATCAATTTTGGAGAAAACCTTGGCCTTGGACAATTGATCAAACAAGATATCAATACGAGGTAGAGGATACTTGTTCTTAATTGTCACAGCATTTAGTGGCCTATAGTCCACACACATACGCAAAGTTTCATCCTTCTTCTTAACAAAGATTGCAGGACAGCCCCACGGAGAAGAACTAGGGCGAATGAACCCTTTGTCCAATAACTCCTGGAGTTGTTTCTTGAGTTCAGCTAATTCATGAGGAGGCATTCTATATGGCCTTCGAGAAATAGGTGCCGTACCGGGAATAAGTTCTATTGCAAACTCCACATCTTGATCAGGAGGAAGTCCAGGTAGATCATCAGGAAAGACATCAGGAAACTCACACACTACCGGAATACCTTGGACGGTCTTGCCCTCAACTGCGAAAGAGAGATTAAAAAGATCCCCTCTTCGAGGTAAGGAAACTTGAAAGGTACCCCCACCCTGGGGCGCCTTCAATGTCAAAGTTCGGTTAGCAACGTCCAATACCGCACCCCATTTGTTTATCCAGCTAACCCCTAGTGGAATAGTGCATCCTCAGGACAGCAAACATAGCACTCATAGAAGCACCCGTGCTATGAGCACGCTCGTCCCTGCCTCGCTCTAAAGAAGCTTGGCTAGACTGAGCCCACTCACCCTGAGAAGCATCCACCCTGGGAAAAACATTTGCTGGCCCCAAATCAGCTCTCTTGTTGAACCGGCTACAAATATCCGTCAACACCTCAAAAGCTGCAAGCTGCGCACCATCCCATGGCGTCCTCATGTCAACTTCCACCTTTATTCCTGGAAATGACCAACCCCTTTCAAGCACAGGGATAGTCACCCAAACATCAAACCAAGGCTGCACCATGGTTTTCGCTGGCTTCCAGAAATACATTGGTGGCTCTGCATATCCCACCGACTTCAACAACCTCCATAGCACAGTGGGTGTGCCAAACTGCTCCAGAAACTGACCACTCTGCGGCTCACCTTCGGCTGTCATCTGGTACATTACAACATCTTTCAGCATTTAGAATAAGATAGGACAGCACAAATTTTACCATAGGGAAGGAAATAGTACAAATAGCTTAAATTAATTTCATGATCATGATGCATGCACGTGCCAACGACCTCACACATAATATATTTTAACTAACGTTATAGTCGGTGGCATACCACGTACTCTCATATACGTAACTAACCGTACTATACGTTTTGCGTGGTTAGTGTACCTGCAGAAGATTCATTTCAGCCCAATCCCAATGTATGCAGGGCAACAAGAAGCACTTTTTGCCGGAAATGTTCCCATGAACATTTGCGACCCCAAAAATTAATTACTCCACCTTACTTCCATAAGTACACATATGGATAACATGTACTCACTTCAGTAATCATACACTCACCATCGATCGATGGTTGTTCGATCTTACACTCACATCTCACCTTACCTTAGGCGACGTGGTACATTGACCCCTAAGAAGCAATAAGAAACCGACAGTTCATGATTATCCGCACGATAAAACCAAATGAACCACAAATAGAAATATGATGCAATTTCCCCCAAGTCAGTACTTACATAAGCCACCTAATTACCACATATACATAGGGCTATAGGACTTGGTCATTGGTACTCATAAGTTTTGCAAACACTTGGTTTAAATCACCTATACACACTATCAGTTGGCAATTAGTTTGTAAAACTCAAAACTCTTTTAGTTTTTAAATAGTCAAGTGACGGTATATGCTGAATTATGCTCTGGTACCAGCTGTCACGGAACCGACCAATTTATACGAGCACAAGTACAACGATCGCATTTTAGCCGCAATCCAGTCGCACTTGAGCCAATATAAACCCGGTAGTCTGGAAATCTCGAAGGATTTCAAACATTTCATACCCCAAGGATCGTTCATTCAGCAATACCCGATCACATGACACATAAGTTCGCAACCGAATTTAAACATTAGAGTACAACAGTCTTTTACACAAATAGGGTAGTAGCGGAAGTCAACATAGTTTTACACCACAGAGTTCAAATACGAGTACCATCACATGACCCTGTCACAGCATTCTTACAACAACTAAAGATAGATAATGACCCTGCCCTCGGGTCTAGTCTTCTTCGCCCGCAGGGGTGAAGCAATTCCTGCAATACGCGTAGTAGACTACACCATCTGCAACAATGGGAATAAAACCCTGAGTACTCAATTGTACTCAGCTAGACTTACCCGACAGGGAGTAAATAAAAAGACTCTCAAGGATATGCAAGGCTTATTTGGTGGAGCTCAGAGGGTAGCATCATTTTTGCATCAAAAGCATTACTACAGTAGAACCTCAACTTATTCATTTTAATTGTGATAAGCTTCGATTTCAGTTAAACTATTTACTAGGATTAGCCACTATACTAAGCATTCACTGAATATTGTAGCAATCAATAAAACCATATGATTTCCGATATCCACAGATATCAACCTCATCTCACCATAATCATTATGTTCAAGTTATTAGCCTCTACCTCACCAGAAGATCAGTTCAGTTTCTCACTAACCAGGAGAGATGGCGATTCGAATCGATTGTACCAGCTGGCAATTATGTCAATCACAAACCCTGTCAGCCGAGCCGCTGGCTTCTTGGGCCACCGTTAAATCTTTCTGAGACATAATATGTATCGCGGGCTTGGAGGGGTCCATATTCTCAGAGACAAACCCACTTCCAGGATGCATCAGGTCCCTGACCTGCCCTTGGTAAGATGGTGTCTCCGCACATCCTTCCTACCTCCAGAATATGTCTGCCTTATCACGCCCAATTCCCGGCTCAGAAAGAAATACTCGGCTTCGCGGTCAAAACGACTTATCTGGCCAGCTATGTGACGACGTCTTTCAATCTCAACTGATGTCTGGTGGCCTCAGTCCTAGTCGGCCGCAAGCAGCACCGAAGACGGCATGACCTCAACCATGTCATGCGGCTCCCCGCTACCTAGCTTTGATTCTCTCATTAGACACTGTGGCATGGTGGCACATATAGTCCATCATGTGGAATCCAACCCCATCATCATTAGTAACCACCTATGCTCGCGAAGGACAGGAAATCCCTCGACTTCTACCGGTCTAAGCATGGCTAAGCATAAGATCGAACCCATCCCCTTGTCTAGTAATAACTTCAGGATCAAGTATAAGTGGACAAGGAATAAATGCAGCAACGGTATCATATCAACTCCTATACTTAAGTGCACAATCATACGATTTAATAAAGACCAGTGTATTTGTAAAAAAGAGTAGGTGGAGACTTAGGAATGCTCCGGGGCTTGCCTTTCACAAAGTTAGTGGGTTGGTGATCCGGGCACTCCGGAAGTTCAGCTTCTTCTTCTTGACCTTCGGGAACCTCTGGCACTTCAATCTCCGGCGGAACTCCCTCCTCCGGTGGATCGAACTGCAACAGCGTCACGCCTCCCGGCGATCCTGTATGCATGATATGCATATATGAGAACTAAGAATACACATGAAATGCAAGATAGAGATGAACGAATTAACCCATGATATGCAATCAGTTTAACAATCCACACTCATTTATTTCTTTCCTAGACAACCAACTCATACTCACCCTTCTTAAGCAAAGCATAGAATAATTTCTCGTCCCGGGTGAGAGGTCTACAACCTGCACTTAATAATTAACATGCATCAACTAACCTACCACAACCAAAAGATATTTGCTTAGAAACAATTAAATAAACCCTAGCCTATAACTGGACCTACTGTTTACTGTGACCAGAAAAATCCATAGAAATTATAGTAGCTATTACACATCTAGATTAGCCTACTGACAAAATTTCAAGTCATTTGGACAAGTATAACAGTCTACACAAAAATAACAAGCAACCAGCCTTTTAAGCAATGGAAAATACTTAACACAGTGAAAAGTATCAAACAACAGATTTCCTAATTTTCTTAGCTTCTTTCCAACATAACATAGCCCAGGAAAAATATTCATGTCCATAACCTTAACACATTAAGCATGGTGATTTTTGCAAGATTAAAGCATAAAAGGCACATTATACTAGACATCATATAACTAATAGTGAAACACGAGCAAACATATTTTTCATAGATTCTACTTCCTTAAACAAGATTAATGCAAGTGGAATCACATTTTTAGCACATTTCTACAATTACTTATGCATTTATCAAGTTTGCAAGCAATTAACAATTTAATTATAACTGCACATAAAAAGTATTTAAAAAGTACATTTTATATTTTTCCTTGATAGAGCTCAGAAATACAAACACAACAAAATTTGGTTCACCCCAATTGGACATTCCTAGCTCCAGATATGAATTTTGGAAGGTTTTACACATTTTCTGGAAATTCATTTTATAAATCAAAAACCTAAACCCGATAGAACTGCTACGTGCACCCGGCTCAGTGAACCAGAGGCGCACCCGAACGGCTGACTCGCGGGCCCCGGGGTCGACCCGACCCCACGCGTCAGAGAGCGGAACAGAGCCGCCGGCGAGAGCTCGCCGACGGCGAGGTCTCCGGCGACGCCGAGGCTACCTACCGACTCGTGGCAACGAGACGAATCCGATGGACCAACTGTCGAGGGTCGTACTCCACCGGAGCGAGCTCGACGGTGGCAATGGCGGACGGCGGTGGTCCGGCGAACTCGCGCCGGCCGATTCCGGCCGTTGCTCGCGCGGCTCGGCCTCGTTCCGTGTTTCTGGAACTCTAGCGGACCTGTGCGTGCGACGAATCGAACTATTGCGCACGGGTGCTCACTGACCGCGCTCGCATGGCGGCACGGTGGCGAGCGGGTTCACGGCGAACTCGGGTTCCGGCGAAACTACGGCGAGATAGACCTAACCGACGGTGTGGAATGGATCTACGGCTAACGGGGACTCTTAGACGAGCAAAAGAGAGGGAAGCCGACCCCGGCATCGCCCTCGTCGCGGCGATCCGAGAGCTCGGCGGCGCTCCGGCAATGGCGGACGGCGAGAAGCTCGCTGGAGCTGTACCTTAGGTCGGCTGAGGTCGGCAACGGGTCGGAAACGAAGAGCAGAGCAAGCCGAAGCTGCGCCGAGGGTGGAGCGGTCGGAGACGGCTCGGTGGCGGCGGATTTCACCGCGGCGGTGGCGCGGCGGAAATGTCGACGGCGGAGGGGAAAGAGGAGAGCAGCGAGCGAGCAGAGGGCGAGAGAGCGGGGAGAGTGAGGGCGAGCGTGCGGGAGACAGGATTGCGTGTTCCCCTTTGTAAGCCGACCGCGCGGCAGCAACGACGGCGTACGGCGCCACCTGGCGGCCGAGGCCTGACGCGGTCGCGCGACTCGCCCGAGGGTCGAACTGAATCGGCTCCGATTCAGTCTCCGCGGACCCGACTGAAACTCAATTTTTCATCGATCTATAACTCGCGATCCAGAGCGTTTCAGCGAAAACTTCACTAATATGGGTTGAAGAGCTATACGAGTAGATCATTTCATATTAAGGCACTTTACTCTAGTTCGGCCTGGACTGAGAGATACAAGTCGATGAACAGGGGTACACCGAAACTGAAAACCGGTTTAGACTTAGGAAAATTTGAAAACTTCCAAAACAGCTCCAAATCTGCACTAATTCAACTTTTTGACCTTCTTCCACTCATTTTCATGAGTTGACCCAAAAATAAAGTTTGTTGCTTATAAAATTCTACACAACTTTGATTAAGGGTGCACTGACATGCAGAATCTCTAAAATGCCCTTCTTGTTTGGTCAAACAGAATAGCTTTTAAAGGGCTCTCTAGTCAACTATGAGCTAGAGGGGTATTTTGGGGATTTCACCAACATGAACATTGTTCCAAATGTTATCCTAAACATGTATAAAGCATTTAGAACCATAAACAAGCATCACATTTGCATGTCAACACATTTTGCATAATATGGACATATAAACAAACATATAGCAATAAAAGGGAATCAAATAAAATGCAATGATAATAATGCATGAAATGACATGATCTATGCTTGATGACATGCAAATGCAAGTGTGAAAATAGTAACTAACACTAGGGTGTTACATCCTCGTTGATGGGCACTACACGTATGCAATGATGCATGCTTAACATGGTGTGAATAATAATGAATACAATACACAATAGTAAACAATACTAATCCTTGAGTACAATTTTCCTTCACGGTAAATTTGAAAAACATTTTTTTCATAAAGTAAAGTGGTGTTTCTGTATTTCATTTTTACTGACCATTTTAACAGTCATAGAAAGCTGCTGCACAGCTTTACTATTGCTACCTAGTGATAGTATTACTTTTGTCAAGGACCACCATGGTGAAAGATCCTTGAACCCAATCAATCCAAAAATCACACAAAACTACAGAGATTATTTGTTTTTGTCTATTTTATTATCCAATTAATACAACATCTAATTAATAGATGATCAAACTTGTGACAGAACCGCCTAAATCACATGGCCCACAGGCACCTGTCATTGTCACTAATGACCTCTGACAGCCGGACCCGTGTCCCAAATGATCTAGAAGGTCCTGCCGGGCTACATTAGCGCCCGATGTCCTCCGACAGGATCTCATTGCGAAGTCATTACAGGATTACAACATTTCATAACAAATTACACCAGAGTAAAAGCGCGGAAAGATTATAAGATACTTAGATTACAAATCACTTGTCCAAATAGGATTAAGGTACAAATATTACAAACCATATTTAAAATAAGTAGCAGTGGACTGACGATACAACATAATAAGGTATTTAAATGATAAGAACCCTGCCCAAGGGTTCAACCTTATTCCTCCTCACTACCCTCCTGGACCACTGTCACGCAGCAAGGAGCGAAACAGATCTCCGGCTGCTGAATCCCTGCAACATGGGGTTAACAAACCCTGAGTACTGGGGTACTCCGCAAGACTTACCCGACTAAGAAAAAGGATTGAGACTCAGGAATGCAGGCTGAGGGGAGTCAAGGTAAGGCCGGAGCAAGAGTCAAGAGTTTTGCAGAAAAGCATTACTAACTTATTTCAATATTTTAACTCAGTCTTATTTTAATCATATCCATATATCCAAATTCCTTTTCATATATCATTATACCTTCAAAATTCTTACTCATTCTCAAAACACCTAGTTTCGAACCACTTTTCAATTGTAGGTCAAAGGATCAAGTCTCCATATCCGAGGAGCAACGACGATTCGAATCGATTAGTACCCAGCTGGGGATCCCTATCCACACTGCATATGTAGCACTTAAGCTTGCATATACCAACTCCGGCTACCACGGCTTTTCTACCCCTGAACCGGTCCTGCGCCACCCGAGAATACAGTACTCCTCTCCTCTCCAGGCACGCCGGCCACGAGGGTACACGCTGCTCTCGCCATCTCTCCACTCCCACCAGTGCGTGGTTGTCGGTTCAGGTAGCAGAGCTACCGGAGTCAGAGCTTTCCGTAGTATGTGGCTAGTTGCAAAGTCTCGATCACAGCAGGCCTCCAATGAACGGTCCCTAATTCTTTTCCGCCGGCGACATTGCATTGGGACTCTAACCCAAATACAACTGTCCCAACGGTTTTCAAATCCCTTTCCCGCCGATGGTCAAGCATTGGGACTCTAACCCAAATTCACAACCAACGAACGGAAAATCCCTTTCCGACGGTTACGGTGCATTGGGACTGCTACCCAAGTACACAATTTCCGGACGGACTCAAGTCCCTTCCCCTTTTTCATGATCCTTAATTATCACATTTTCATAGGTCAAAAATAGCCTTTTATTGCAACTCTAAATTGAGTAAGCAGTACTAAGCATTTTTGAATATTTTTATTTTTAAACAGGTTTCCGGGATATTATGTATCAAGGCAGGTAATGCATCAATATAGGTGACAAGCAACTCCTATCAACCTAATGCATTAATAGACTCAAGTGATAAAAATTTTATAAAACGCAAGGCGGGGCTAGATGCACCGGGGCTTGCCTTGAATTGCGTACAGCGTCGGGTCGGGATCGGTCCCGCAGATGTCGAATCCTTGGATAACCTCTGGAGTGACCTCCTCAGCAGCAGTCTCGACCTGGACCTCCTCGGGAACGGGCACTACACGTATGCAATGATGGATGCTTAGCATGGCATGAGGACAACAAATGAAGTGCTTGAAAGTAAACCATTAAGATTTTGAGTACAACTTTCCTTCACGGTAAAGTTGTAAACATTTTATGGAAGGTAAAAGCGATGTTTCCTATTTTTTTTGTTTTATTGACCATTTTAACGGTCACAGAAAGCCGCTGCACAGCTTTACTACAACCAACATGCGACCCTAATACTTCTGTCAAGGATCACTATGGTGAAAGACCCTTGAGCCAATCAATCCAAAATCACACCAAACAATAGGGATTATGCGCTTAACTTAATTCTATTAACCCATAAACCCCATACTTAATTAACAAGTGTACTAAGAGTTTCCAATTGAGCCCAAATTTACCCAACAGATAGATCTTACCCTAAACTAGTACCACATAAATTTTCATGATTTTTGGATAATTCTGGAATTTATTAAAATTGCTCAAAGTTGCATTTCTTAATTAATATGCTGATTTTTAGTTCCTGCAGAAAGTGTCCAAACCCTATATATAATATTTTTATAAAATACTACATGCTCCAGAGAGTATCCACAATTATTTTCATGATTTTTAGATTAACAGAAATAATACTAAAAAAATAAAAAACTCAGGAACTATTCAAAGCAATTTAAAATAGAAATCCCTTTGAAATTCCACGGGAAAATGGAAAACGCCTATCTGGCCCAGAACGGCCCAAGTCGGACAGGCCGGCCCACTCGGCCGCTCCCGCACCGGCCCGCGCGCTTGGCCGCGCGCGCGCGCTAAGGGACGCTGACAGGCGGGGCCCCCCTGTCAGCTCCCTCTTCCACCTCCCGCGCGCCCGCGCGCGTGCGCACTCGCGGCGGCCCGCCGCGGATTTCGCCGCCGGCGATCTCGGCAATGAAACCGCGCGCACCTACGAGAATCCCCAAGCCCAGCGCACACCCTAGCTAGGTTAACCCCGACCCCACGTGCCTCCGACGAGCTCCACCTCGCCCATGGCGGATGCGACGGCACGGCGACCCTGGCCCGGCCGCGACGGTGCGGTAGAGTAGAAGGAAAAAGGGCAGGGAGGACCAGGAGCTCACCACGACTCTAGTCCGACGTCTGGCCGAGGCTGAGATGGATCGGAGCAGCGAGCTTGACGACGGCGGCGGCGTGCAACGGCTCGGCCTCCACGGCGAAGTCGCGTTCCGGTGATCCTAGGGGACAAAATGGGACGCCGCTGCGAGCATGAGCTAAGGTATGACTCATAGAGCCGCAAACGGACGGTCTAAGGCAGAGAGACTCACCACAACGAGCTCGTCGCGCGAGGAGTGGCTGCGGCGGTGCTCCGGACACCCGCGGAGACGGCGACCACGTTCCGACGCACACGGACCTCTACGGCTTGCACCACCAGTGGCAAACGACGCGCAAAGGAGTTGGCTAATCAACAGCAAGCTGGAGGCAACGGTGATGACTCGGTGAGGGCGAATTTTGCCACAAACCGAGGCGGGCACGACGGCGAGCGAGAGAGAAGAGCGACGGGGACCGGGCGACCGTCGCCATTTAAGGAGCTGGAAGGGAGGGAACAAGCCGATCCGAGTCGGTGCGGGGGTCCCCTACAAGGTCGACTGCGCCGGGGGGGCACACGGCCGGCCGGCACGGGCGGCGCCGCGCGCGCGCGGCGCGGACGGCTGCCGGCCCCTGTTCGCGAACAGAGGAGGGGGCAGATTACTGTAGCCCGATTAAGTGCCATTCAACCGGTTTTGACTGATTTCTCAAAATTTTGTGTGCCAACTTGGAAAGATGTAAACATAAAAGTTGTAGTTTTCGAAATTCTGAACAACATTGGTTTAGGGATCAACTCCAAATTTTGAATAATTTTGAAACTATTCAAAAGGGGGTAGAAGAGGGTTTTAAATTTCAAACTGAATTTTTAAAATTACTTTTAAATTTATTTAACAACTTGAAAAATTGCCAAAATAGAAGTTGTCCTATTTGAGTAGCTTTACAACTTTCATTAAATGAGTTTGGTCAGATTCTCAATAGTTTTTAAATTGACATTTCAAATTTGAATTTCAAAGTGGTAATTAGGGTTTAATTTGAATTTATATTGAAGAACTTCAAAAACACCCAAAATAAAAGTTGTTACATATAAAAAGATCTACAACTTCTATGAAGAGACCATGACCAGATTCCAAGTAGATTTTGATTTAGGGTTTTGGGTCCGATTAGGGCTTAAATTCAAATCTTTCTTTTGATTTGTTTTTAATTAGCAAATCAGGGATTCAATTATGATATCCATAACATTAATGAATAAGTCACTCTAAAGACCCTAATCACACTCATATGCAGATGCTCAAAAATAAATATGATGACATGGCAAAATTAATTAGCCGTAATACCCGGGGTATTACAGCCCTTCCCCCTTAAAGAAATCTCGTCCCGAGATTTGATAGACGATAAACCTTAGGGCTAAGTAATGGAAAAGAAAATGTCTCAAGTAAACCTACTCTAGTTTCTACCATAAGATAATAAGGGAAGTTCATACCGACTATAACCAGAAACTTTACATTTACAATGTAGCAAAGAACTCGGGGAAGTTTTCGGCGAGATAGTCTTCAGACTCCCAGGTGGCTTCGTCCTCGGAATGTTCGCTCCATTGAATCTTGTACCATCTTGTAGTGGTTCGCCGAGTGACGCGATCCTTCCGATCCAAGACTTGGATAGGATACTCAGAGTATGTTAGGTCGGGTTGGAGTTCTATTCCCTCAATATCCACGACTTGATCTGGCACCCGAAGACACTTTTTGAGTTGTGATACATGAAAGACATTATGTACGGCTGAGAGATGATCTGGCAACCTCAACTTATAAGCTACTTTCCCATGACGAGCCATGATCTGAAATGGTCCAATGTATCAAGGAGCTAATTTGCCTTTAACTCCAAACCGACTAATTCCCTTCATGGGTGAGACTTTGAGATAGACATAATCTCCTGTTTTGAACACCAAAGGACGACGCCTTTGATCGGCGTAACTCTTCTGTCGCGACTGTGCAATCTTCAGGTTATCTTGTATTTGCCGAACCTTTGCTTCAGTCTCTTCCACCAAGTCAACGCCGAAGTACCATCTTTCCCCAGGCTCAGACCAATTCAGGGGTGTTCGACACCTACGACCATATACCGCCTCGAACGGTGCCATTTTAATACTTTCCTGGTAACTGTTATTGTACGAAAATTCCGCCAGTGCCAAGCACTCATCCCAAGATTCTGTGTAATTGAGTGCGCAGGCCCTCAACATGTCCTCCAACACCTGGTTGACTCTCTCAGTCTGTCCATCAGTCTGCGGATGGTACGCAGTGCTATGTAGAAGCTTTGTTCCTAGTGACTTGTGGAAAGCTCTCCAAAAGTTAGAAATGAATTGAGAACCTCGATCAGAGACAATGGTCTTGGGCACACCATGAAGCTTCATCAAATTCTGGATGTACAGCTTTGCATAGTTCACTGCGGTGTAAATAGTCTTGACGGGGATGAAGTGGGCTTGCTTAGTGAGGCGATCAACCACAACCCAGACTGAGTCAAAACCCCTGGAGGTCTTTGGCAGACCTACGATGAAATCCATGCTAATGTCCTCCCATTTCCATGCAGGAATAGGCAGTGGTTGCAGTTCTCCACCGGGCTTCATGTGTACAGCTTTCACTTTCTGACAAGTGTCACACTTCGCTACATATCGAGCGATCTCTATTTTCATTTTGGTCCACCAGAACCTTTGCCTCAAATCTTGGTACATTTTATTGCTCCCAGGGTGGATGGAGAATCTAGTCAAATGTGCTTCATCTAAAATCTTTTGTCGCAACTCGGGTACCTTTGGAACTACTAGCCGACCCTTGAACCATACGATCCCTTCTTCGTCAATCCTGAAACAATCTACCGTACCAGTTTGGACTTTCTCCTTAATATGCTTGACGCCTTTGCTTCCTTTCTGAGCTGCGATTATCTCATCACGGATGGTGGTCTCAATATTAATATGGTTCAAACTACCCTGTTCAACTATCTCTAACCCCAACTTCTCTAGTTCATAGCATAAAGAAAGGTCTCGGGGCTTTACTGCCAAACAACTGCAATGAACCTTGCGACTGAGCGCATCGGCAACCACATTTGCTTTACCAGGGTGATAATGCACTTCAATGTCATAATCCTTGATCAACTCGAGCCATCTTCATTGTCTCATGTTCAACTCTTCTTGGGTAAATATATACTTTAGGCTCTTGTGATCGGTGTAAATCTTGCAAGTACTGCCAAGCAAATAATGACGCCAAATTTTTAGTGCATGGACCACCGCTGCCAATTCTAGATCATGAGTGGGATAATTTTCTTCATGACGCTTAAGCTGTCGTGACGCATAAGCAATGACTCGGCCTTCTTGCATCAAGACACAACCCAGGCCGGTTCCCGAAGCGTCGCAGTATACGTCGAATGGCTTTTCAATGTCCGGTTGAGCTAGGACTGGGGCAGTGGTTAACAACTTCTTCAAAGTCTGAAATGCTTGCTCACACTCAGGGGACCAGACAAACTTGACCTCGTTCTTCAATAGGCTGGTAATAGGCTTGGATATTTTGGAAAAATCCGAAATAAAACGGCGGTAATATCCCGCCATTCCCATAAAACTACGGACTTGATGCACTGTGGTTGGTGGCTTCCAATTCAAGATCTCTTCCACTTTGCTTGGGTCAACCGATACACCTTCGGCTGACAGAATATGCCCAAGAAACGGAACTCTGTCCAACCAAAACTCACACTTACTGAACTTGGCATAAAGTTGATGTTCTCTCAAACGAGTTAGGACTACACGAAGATGTTTGGCATGTTCTTCAGGGTTTTTGGAATAGACAAGTATGTCGTCGATGAACACGACCACAAACTTATCGAGCTCGGGCATGAAGACTGAATTCATAAGGTACATGAAGTAGGCAGGGGCATTGGTCAGGCCGAAAGACATAACTAGATATTCATATAGGCCATATCTGGTGGTGAAGGCTGTTTTGGGAATATCCTCGGGACGGATTTTTATTTGGTGGTACCCCGATCTGAGGTCAATTTTTGAGAACACCCTGGCCCCAGCAAGTTGGTCAAAAAGTAGATCTATGCGAGGCAAAGGGTACTTATTTTTGATAGTGACTTCATTGAGGGGACGGTAATCAACACAGAGTCTGAGGGAACTGTCCTTCTTTTTAACAAAAATAGCAGGACAACCCCAGGGGGATGAACTAGGCCTGATGAAACCCTTATCCAACAGATCCTGAAACTGAATTTTCAACTCTGCCAACTCCTTCGGCGGCATTCTATAAGCTCTACGGGAAATAGGTGTTGTTCCAGGCTTCAGCTCAATGGCAAATTCTACATCACGGTCAGGGGGTAAACCAGGCAATTCATCAGGGAATACATCTGGGAATTCACAGACTACCGGAATGTTCCGCACCTCAGTAACTGCGGTTGCACATACCCTACCAACTGCTCTTTGGGGTATGGGAAGTTGGATAAGAAGTTGAGTTTGACTATTAGGCAAATTCACTCTGATGGTTCTATTCAGCACGTCTATGAGAGCTCTATGCTGATACATCCAATTCATGCCTAATATCACATCTATATCCTGATCCTTCAGCACTATCATTGAGGTCGGGAATATATGCCCGCCAAGTTCTATGGGCACCCGATGTACTATCTCTTTGGTACTAATGCGCCCTCCGGGCGACTGTATAAGGAAACTTTCCTCTATGAGCCCAATCGGAATTTCATGCTTGACAACAAATGTACGATTGATGAATGAATGCGATGCACCAGAATCGAAAAGCATGATAGCGGGATGACTTGCGACAGGGAACCTACCCAGCATGACGGGTTCACCTTCAGGAATGTCTCCAACTTGCGTGTAGTAGACCTGTCCTGCTTTTCTCACAACTTTTCCCTTCTGGGCCTGCTGCTAGTGGCCACGGTGCTGAGTCTGCTGCTGCTGTCCACCAGGAGCCTTCGGTGCATTCTGATTGTATTGTTTGGGATACGGGCAGTTGCGGGACCAATGTCCCATCTTGCCACAATTGTAGCAGGGCTGGTTGTAAGTTGTTTGAGGAGTGGTTACGCGAATGCCAGGGGCATTCGGCTGGTTGGCGCTTTGTTGGTTAGAAGTGTGAGAAGTAGCAGCAGTTTGAACTACGACCTGCTGATGAGGATACTGGGGACGGGTATGGTGAGTAGGATGGTATATGATTTTCTGGCGCTTTTGATGACCAGAAGATCCAGCTGACCCAGACTTCTTCTTTTTCTTCTCTTCTTGGTGCTTGCGGTTACTTTCTTCAAAAGCTATGGCACAGTTGACAGCCTCATGATAAGTGCAGTTGAGATTGTTGGACAGACTTCGCTGAATCTTGAAATTCAAACCCTTGACAAAACAATCCTTCTTTTTCTGATCAGTGTTAGTATGCTCAGGGGCATACTGCGACAGGTGGTTGAACTGACTGACATACTGCATGACTGTGGATTCCTTTTGTTGCAGAGCCAAGAATTGATCCAACTTCATCTTCATCACCCCCGCAGGGATGTAATGTGCACGAAAAGCCTCACGAAACTCCGCCCAAGTAAGTTGATGCCCTATCGGCTGCGCTGACTGGAGGTTTGCAAACCAAGCGCTTGCGGGGCCCCGGAGTTGCTGTGCTGCAAACAACGGCTTCTGGGTTTCCGTGCAGCGAATCAATCCAAACTTCTGCTCCATGATACGGAGCCAGTCATCTGCTTCCAGCGGCTCATCCGCTTTGGTAAACACTGGTGGACGGGTGTCTGTGAAGTCCACATAAGTCGTCTCCTCGTCATTGTGGCGACCACGGCGTCCACCACGGTCATCTCGGTTTTGAGCGAGCAATGCCGTAGCATTGGCTAAGGCAGCAATAGCATCAGCCAAGGTGGGTGGGATCGGCGGTGCTTGCGGAATGGCCCTGTCCTCAGAAGTACCAGCGCCAGTCGAGCGGGTGTTAACAGGTATCTGTGCATGATTAAGCCAAACTGAGTCTTAGATTACTTAATCACGTCTTAATACAATACACACCATACAATACGATAACCGGGGTACATAAACGGTACTTAACATAGTTCCCAAACCATAACTAAGGTCTTCCTGGCAATACTGATGTTACAATACCCTAGATAGTACGAATAACTGACATCACTAGTCCTGCTGCTAGTCTAGTCGTCGTCACCCACGGTCCCGTCAGAGACGACACCGTCCTCGTCAACCTCCGCCACGTGCTCCTCGACGCCCTCCTCGACGTCCTCGTCGGCGTCCTCCTCGACGATCACCTGGAGAGGCTCAATCTCCTCGTCCACGTCCTCCATGTCCTGATCCTCAGGACCAACGACCACCCCATCCTCGGGGTCCTCAACACGTGGCTGCAGGATCGGGTTAAGCTCGTCGTTGAGCCTATGCACCTCCTCGTGCAATGTGTCGTTGTAGTCCTCGATCTGCTCTACGTAGATTTCCAGCTCGTGCAGTCTCGCCCTGGTCGCGTCCTCACGCGCCCAGGTGGCATCCCTCTGCTCGATCAGACGAGCCACAGAAGTCCGCAGTCGGTCGATCGTCGCTACGTCCTGGTAGTGCTCCCGACGAGCGGCGGCAAAGTCCTCCACCATCCTCCTCATCTCCTCCCTCATCCTCTCTATCTCCTCCTGTAGCTCAGCGCGGCTGCGGCGGGGGCGACGACTGCTAGAGGCCTCCCCGTCGCGCGGCGTCAGCTGGTGACGCGGCACACCCCTGGGTCCCGTCATCTTGCGTGCAGTCTGCTTGCAGCGTGCCATGCTGGAGAAGATAAGTTGGGATTAGCGAGGATGTAATACAGGCTAGCAAGAATAGGTTTGATAGATCCTAACCCATAACCCATTTTAAGGAGGAAGTTATTTATGAAATGAATTAATCATGATGCATGAACCGTACTTACGAATTTAAAACCAATGCAAGCATAACACATACATAAATAATTTTTAACATAGGGCTAATAATAGTGCTATTCCACTGGCTACCATAACTATAATACAGATTTAGACAAGAATGAGCAATTTGGACCAAAATAGCAAATTTTAAGTTTATGATCCAAAACATTTTGAAGTTTTACAAGGTAATACAGTAATAATTTAGCAATGGAACGCTCTGATACCAGCTGTGACAGAACCGCCTAAATCACATGGCCCACAGGCACCTGTCATTGTCACTAATGACCTCTGACAGCCGGACCCGTGTCCCAAATGATCTAGAAGGTCCTGCCGGGCTACATTAGCGCCCGATGTCCTCCGACAGGATCTCATTGCGAAGTCATTACAGGATTACAACATTTCATAACAAATTACACCAGAGTAAAAGCGCGGAAAGATTATAAGATACTTAGATTACAAATCACTTGTCCAAATAGGATTAAGGTACAAATATTACAAACCATATTTAAAATAAGTAGCAGTGGACTGACGATACAACATAATAAGGTATTTAAATGATAAGAACCCTGCCCAAGGGTTCAACCTTATTCCTCCTCACTACCCTCCTGGACCACTGTCACGCAGCAAGGAGCGAAACAGATCTCCGGCTGCTGAATCCCTGCAACATGGGGTTAACAAACCCTGAGTACTGGGGTACTCCGCAAGACTTACCCGACTAAGAAAAAGGATTGAGACTCAGGAATGCAGGCTGAGGGGAGTCAAGGTAAGGCCGGAGCAAGAGTCAAGAGTTTTGCAGAAAAGCATTACTAACTTATTTCAATATTTTAACTCAGTCTTATTTTAATCATATCCATATATCCAAATTCCTTTTCATATATCATTATACCTTCAAAATTCTTACTCATTCTCAAAACACCTAGTTTCGAACCACTTTTCAATTGTAGGTCAAAGGATCAAGTCTCCATATCCGAGGAGCAACGACGATTCGAATCGATTAGTACCCAGCTGGGGATCCCTATCCACACTGCATATGTAGCACTTAAGCTTGCATATACCAACTCCGGCTACCACGGCTTTTCTACCCCTGAACCGGTCCTGCGCCACCCGAGAACACAGTACTCCTCTCCTCTCCAGGCACGCCGGCCACGAGGGTACACGCTGCTCTCGCCATCTCTCCACTCCCAGTGCGTGGTTGTCGGTTCAGGTAGCAGAGCTACCGGAGTCAGAGCTTTCCGTAGTATGTGGCTAGTTGCAAAGTCTCGATCACAGCAGGCCTCCAATGAACGGTCCCTAATTCTTTTCCGCCGGCGACATTGCATTGGGACTCTAACCCAAATACAACTGTCCCAACGGTTTTCAAATCCCTTTCCCGCCGATGGTCAAGCATTGGGACTCTAACCCAAATTCACAACCAACGAACGGAAAATCCCTTTCCGACGGTTACGGTGCATTGGGACTGCTACCCAAGTACACAATTTCCGGACGGACTCAAGTCCCTTCCCCTTTTTCATGATCCTTAATTATCACATTTTCATAGGTCAAAAATAGCCTTTTATTGCAACTCTAAATTGAGTAAGCAGTACTAAGCATTTTTGAATATTTTTATTTTTAAACAGGTTTCCGGGATATTATGTATCAAGGCAGGTAATGCATCAATATAGGTGACAAGCAACTCCTATCAACCTAATGCATTAATAGACTCAAGTGATAAAAATTTTATAAAACGCAAGGCGGGGCTAGATGCACCGGGGCTTGCCTTGAATTGCGTACAGCGTCGGGTCGGGATCGGTCCCGCAGATGTCGAATCCTTGGATAACCTCTGGAGTGACCTCCTCAGCAGCAGTCTCGACCTGGACCTCCTCGGGAACGGGCACTACACGTATGCAATGATGGATGCTTAGCATGGCATGAGGACAACAAATGAAGTGCTTGAAAGTAAACCATTAAGATCTTGAGTACAACTTTCCTTCACGGTAAAGTTGTAAACATTTTATGGAAGGTAAAAGCGATGTTTCCTATTTTTTTTGTTTTATTGACCATTTTAACGGTCACAGAAAGCCGCTGCACAGCTTTACTACAACCAACATGCGACCCTAATACTTCTGTCAAGGATCACTATGGTGAAAGACCCTTGAGCCAATCAATCCAAAATCACACCAAACAATAGGGATTATGCGCTTAACTTAATTCTATTAACCCATAAACCCCATACTTAATTAACAAGTGTACTAAGAGTTTCCAATTGAGCCCAAATTTACCCAACAGATAGATCTTACCCTAAACTAGTACCACATAAATTTTCATGATTTTTGGATAATTCTGGAATTTATTAAAATTGCTCAAAGTTGCATTTCTTAATTAATATGCTGATTTTTAGTTCCTGCAGAAAGTGTCCAAACCCTATATATAATATTTTTATAAAATACTACATGCTCCAGAGAGTATCCACAATTATTTTCATGATTTTTAGATTAACAGAAATAATACTAAAAAAATAAAAAACTCAGGAACTATTCAAAGCAATTTAAAATAGAAATCCCTTTGAAATTCCACGGGAAAATGGAAAACGCCTATCTGGCCCAGAACGGCCCAAGTCGGACAGGCCGGCCCACTCGGCCGCTCCCGCACCGGCCCGCGCGCTCGGCCGCGCGCGCGCGCTAAGGGACGCTGACAGGCGGGGCCCCCCTGTCAGCTCCCTCTTCCACCTCCCGCGCGCCCGCGCGCGTGCGCACTCGCGGCGGCCCGCCGCGGATTTCGCCGCCGGCGATCTCGGCAATGAAACCGCGCGCACCTACGAGAATCCCCAAGCCCAGCGCACACCCTAGCTAGGTTAACCCCGACCCCACGTGCCTCCGACGAGCTCCACCTCGCCCATGGCGGATGCGACGGCACGGCGACCCTGGCCTGGCCGCGACGGTGCGGTAGAGTAGAAGGAAAAAGGGCAGGGAGGACCAGGAGCTCACCACGACTCTAGTCCGACGTCTGGCCGAGGCTGAGATGGATCGGAGCAGCGAGCTTGACGACGGCGGCGGCGTGCAACGGCTCGGCCTCCACGGCGAAGTCGCGTTCCGGTGATCCTAGGGGACAAAATGGGACGCCGCTGCGAGCATGAGCTAAGGTATGACTCATAGAGCCGCAAACGGACGGTCTAAGGCAGAGAGACTCACCACAACGAGCTCGTCGCGCGAGGAGTGGCTGCGGCGGTGCTCCGGACACCCGCGGAGACGGCGACCACGTTCCGACGCACACGGACCTCTACGGCTTGCACCACCAGTGGCAAACGACGCGCAAAGGAGTTGGCTAATCAACAGCAAGCTGGAGGCAACGGTGATGACTCGGTGAGGGCGAATTTTGCCACAAACCGAGGCGGGCACGACGGCGAGCGAGAGAGAAGAGCGACGGGGACCGGGCGACCGTCGCCATTTAAGGAGCTGGAAGGGAGGGAACAAGCCGATCCGAGTCGGTGCGGGGGTCCCCTACAAGGTCGACTGCGCCGGGGGGGCACACGGCCGGCCGGCACGGGCGGCGCCGCGCGCGCGCGGCGCGGACGGCTGCCGGCCCCTGTTCGCGAACAGAGGAGGGGGCAGATTACTGTAGCCCGATTAAGTGCCATTCAACCGGTTTTGACTGATTTCTCAAAATTTTGTGTGCCAACTTGGAAAGATGTAAACATAAAAGTTGTAGTTTTCGAAATTCTGAACAACATTGGTTTAGGGATCAACTCCAAATTTTGAATAATTTTGAAACTATTCAAAAGGGGGTAGAAGAGGGTTTTAAATTTCAAACTGAATTTTTAAAATTACTTTTAAATTTATTTAACAACTTGAAAAATTGCCAAAATAGAAGTTGTCCTATTTGAGTAGCTTTACAACTTTCATTAAATGAGTTTGGTCAGATTCTCAATAGTTTTTAAATTGACATTTCAAATTTGAATTTCAAAGTGGTAATTAGGGTTTAATTTGAATTTATATTGAAGAACTTCAAAAACACCCAAAATAAAAGTTGTTACATATAAAAAGATCTACAACTTCTATGAAGAGACCATGACCAGATTCCAAGTAGATTTTGATTTAGGGTTTTGGGTCCGATTAGGGCTTAAATTCAAATCTTTCTTTTGATTTGTTTTTAATTAGCAAATCAGGGATTCAATTATGATATCCATAACATTAATGAATAAGTCACTCTAAAGACCCTAATCACACTCATATGCAGATGCTCAAAAATAAATATGATGACATGGCAAAATTAATTAACCGTAATACCCGGGGTATTACAAAACTGCTCCCATTTGAGCCCAAATTTCACCAACAGATAGATCTTACCCTACAACAGTACCCTATCAATTTTCATAATTTTTGGATTAACCTAGAATTTATTAAAATTACCCAAAGTTGCATTAATTAATTAATATCCAGATTTTTAGTTTCTACAGAAGGTGTTCAAAACATATATTTGATATTTTTGTAAAATACGACAAACAACAGAGGCATATTTGCAGAAGAGCCCCTGGAAGACTCAGCTCTCAACCCGCAGTCCGGTACCCACTATTCACATGAGTCAGCCACTTTACAAAAACCCCCCTGGACCTCTGTTTCTTCTCACCCGAGATCCCTCCGTCCCTCGCAACAGTTGACCGGTCACCGGCGCAGCTTGACTGGCGGTTGCCCACCGCACCGCGGCTCCTTCGGCGATGACAAGGCTACCTATGAGTTCCTAGGACCTCGACGAACCTAACAAGCTACTTGATGGGGATGGTAGAGTTAGGGATTAAGGGTGCAATCGATCAAGGGACTCACGGTGACTTGGATGGACGAGATGGCTTGACCCGAACCGGTGCAGAAGAGCGGGCATAACGATGCCAGCGGCGATCACCGGCAATGTGCTTCACGTTTTGGTGAGCCTAGATCATCAAACAGCAAACCGCCGCGCGCATGATCATCAGTGAGAGCTACAGGGCGCGAAACGTGAGACCGCGAGGGGAAAAACTCACCGCAGTAGGCTAGTCCCGTTGGAGATGCCCGCGGCGGTGTTCCCGCTGAACCCGAGGACGGCGACGAGCGTTCCCGGACCCTCGGAGCACGAGCGCTTGCGCAAGGTGAGCCAAGCGGTGCTCGAGGAGGTGGGGAGGCTAGCCACGCGAGTGATTTGGAGATGGTGGATTGGGGACGGCCAATTTCGGCACGGACCCGAGGCGAGTGTGGCGGTGACCGGAGTGGGGAGGGGCAAAGGAGCGGCTCGTCACTATATGACGGACAGAGGGGAGGCAGGAGCGGACCAAGGCGACGCGGGGTCCCCCACACGCGTGGCTACACTGGGGAGCACGATCCCGGCTGGCACGGGGGCGCCACGCGCGTGCGGCCCGGCGAACGGCCGTGCCTGTGCACGAACAGGAAGGGGGCAGGGCACTGTTGCTACTTAAATGCTTCTCAACTCGGTTTTTGATCCAATCTCCCAATTTCTGTGCATGAACTTGAAAAAGTGTAAATACAAAAGTTGTAGGATTCAAAATTCTGAACAACTTTGATTTAATAACCAAATTCCAATTGTGAATAGTTTTTGAAAATATTTGGAAAGGGGTAAAATCACTATTTGAATTCTATTTCTAATTCGACTAAATTCTCAAACTTTTTCTTAATAACAAGAAAATATATAAAAATAAAAGTTGCTCCACTTGTTGAGCTCTACAACTTTCATTAAGGGAGTTTAGTCAGATTCTTAATAGTTTTGAAATTAGCATTTCAAATTTGACTTTCAAAGTAGTAATTAGGGTTTAATTTAAATTTCTTTTTAAGAACTTCAAATTTGCCCAAAATAAAAGTTGTTCTACTTTAAAAGATCTGCAACATTTATTAATTCACTTTCACCATATTCTAAATAGTTTTGATTTAGGGTTTCGGGGTCCAATTAGGGCTTAATTCAAATTTTCTTTTGATTTTATTTTTGATTTTCAATTAGGGATTCAATTGCATAATCAACATCATTCATAGTTAAGTCACTCTAACATCCCTAAGCACAATCATATGTAGGCACTTAAATTAAACATGATGGCATGGCATTTTTAATTAACCGTAATACCCGGGGTATTACATCTATCCTGACAGGTTGTTCTTCTTCTTCTGGCTCTTCATTGATTTCTTCATGATCACGGGGTGACTGCTCCATATTATCCATGTTGTTGCTTCGCACAGGCAAAGGTTCTCCAAAAATTTGTTCATCTTGTGACCCCGAGAGTCGTATCTCTGTGTCATGGGAGGATTGCCCTTCCCGTGTTGAACGTCATGATGGACTTCCACTTAATGCTGTGCACACCCTCTTTGTTGTGGCTTTAAATGGATTCTTCATGCTTGCACAAAAACAAAGAGATGAACCAAGTTTGGACAATAGGGGTTAGCTTCAATCAATGAACCTTCTTACCGGGTGAGTACCTTTCTCTAGTCCTCCAAAGGATGAACTGTTTGATTGATGAGAGGTTAATCAGATGAGTGTTTTTTAGTGTCGGGTTTCTGAGGATGGCAAGCACTCTCCTTCATGTGCTTTTAAAATGAGAAAGGGGAAGGAGATGTGAGTAGAGCCAGGGTCGCCCGACCCCTTGTTTGACTCCACTTGTGCAAATAATTGAAGGAATCTCTGATATGTAGAAAGGAGAGAAAGTTGGAGTGATGGGGAGTCATTTGATGGGTCGGCCGACCCCCTCCTCACCTCCAATTTGGCGCAAAGCTGAAACATGGTGTCGGCAAGAGGTTCACAAGATGATGGCTTACTCTCGTGGTGGCCTTTTCTCATTTGGATGCATACTCTAGTGGAATGCATGGTGGATAAAGGAAAGGCAAAAGGAGGGAGCAAGGAATGACCATGGCTGTTGGCCACTTGCTCAAGAACTCTTCCCGTGATAGCTCAAGTGATTGCCATGCTTGTTTTCTTGTGATTAGCAAAAGTTGATTACTACTAAATGTGCATGCAAGGAATCCATGGGAGAATGAGTGGGACACATGGATGTGAAGTGAAGGTGAATGGGAGACATGGATGGGATGTGAACAAGTCCCTAGGTTCACATCTTCTCAAGCATGGTGATTATTTTATGTGCTCACAAACCTAGATTAAGAAAGATTAAGCAAAGCACTATTGATTATATCCCATGATTTCCTTACTTAGCAAGTAAAAATGTTGAATAACTTCCTCATGATCATGAAGAATCCGAAGAAGAGGAAGAACCTGTTAGAACACAAGACCAAGAAACAAGCATTTGGGTCACTCTGCAAGAACTTCTTGTCCTCAACTCCATCCACAACCGCAACTTTGAACACACCAAGGTAATTGATTTAGGACTCCTCCAACGCACAGGTGTGTATGAGGAGTTCTTTGATGTTTTTGGTGCAATAGGATGGGGTGAATTCTGGGATTTTCTGGGTACCAAGGTAGCAAGAGTCTCACTTTAGAATTTATGTGCACAGTAAAAGCAACTAGAGACAACATCTATTTTTGCATGTTTAATCAAGCTTATGATCTTACTTGGGACCAGTTTAGTGCTTGCCTAGGCTTCATGAACTGCACCTCAAAATTATAATATGCTACTCGTAGGTTCAATAAACGTGAATTTTGGCAAGACATAGCAGGGGAAAATAGAATGGGGAAACCGCTCACATTTGCAACCCCACACTGCGATTTTTGCATAGATGGGTAGGAATCACTTTGTTTCCTTGGGATGATATTAGAATTGTGAGGGAAATTGACTTAAGAATAATGTATGCCATGGTATATAAAATCCGAGTATCACCTGTAAAAGCCATGGTAGAGCATTGGATTACTGCACCATCAAGAATTGGATCATTTGATTTCACATCCATCATCACAAAATTATGTAGTTACCTTGAACTGCTAAATGGATTTAATGATTACATACCTGCACAAAGAACCATCCTAGGTGAGAAATATTTCATAAAAGCTCATATTATTGCCGGTGGTCCCCAAGGAACAATAGAATTTAAATTCCATAATAGCGATGCAAGACTTACTTTGCCATGGCCAGAATTAAAACTATATGGGGGCCATCCTTTAGTGCCTAACATAGTAGGAGTAGGCGGCCGTTGGAGTTTTTTAGGACCTGCTACCCATGCAAGAACGTGTGCTGCATAGCGTAATGAATCATCCGAAGAAGATGACAGCACCTATGCAGGCAGCTCAAATGCCATGCAGGCCTCCAGCTCTGGATGAGGGCACCGGTCAGGGGCACAAAGTGCCAGATTTTCTTACTCATCTATGCAGGATGCAGGGATGCGAAGCCATCGACATGACATAGAGTTGCTAACACATCAGTTTGGTGTGGTGCGGGCTGGCCATGAAGCCATTCACAACATCACTGCACAGACCCAGCAGCAGCTCTAAAATTTTTAGGAGCAGACTGGCAGACAGTGGGCTGCCCTCTATGCACATCACAACATACCTCCACCTCCATATATTACACAGCACCCACTGCAGTTCCCGCGGCCATATCCACCAGCATATCCACCACAATATCCTCCTCACTATCCACCACCATATCCGCCACGTCCACCTCAGTGAGATAACTACAAAAGTGCAAGCCTGGGGAAGATTCTCTCCCCACCAAGGTAAGTATTCTATCCCAGTATTTTATATTGCTTTTAATTTAATGCATTTAAATAAAATAAACCAAAAACACCAAACATATTTTCTGTTCATGTATGTTAATCTTTCTCCTTGGAAATGATGAATAGTTGCTCTATTAATATTTCTTTAATGCCTAGTTTACAACTTAGTATTTCTTTGAGTATGGATTACTTGGCTTATTTAAAATCATCATGAACCTAAAAAACTTTATGGATGCTAAGTGCTAGAACTAACTCTAAGTTGTTGTGAGATATGATATGGTAAAACAAGAGCTGCTATTATATTGTTCTAAGCATGCATGATTACTGGAGATTTATTTCTTAGACAATCAAAACCTTATTGTTCCTCAATGGTGATAAATTCCTACTATAGCCATATATGCTGCACATGTTTAAAACCTTCCACATAAGCTATTTGCTTTGTGTCGAGTGTTGTCAAGTCTTGTTGACCCTTATTGAGAGTCTTATCATGCTCCCAAGATCAAGATCATGTACATACCACATATATATGCTGCCTCTACACTGGAAGTACGCAACCACATGCCTTTCATCTTCACCAAATAAATGCTCCATGTGTTAAAGTCATAGAAAATCTCTCTTAGTTATTATGATAGAAGAGACAAAAGGCTATGCAAAATAAAAAGAAAGAAAGATGGACACAAGAGAGTCCATAGAAAAGAAAAGAAAATATATGAGCAAGTCTAGGCTCATGAATAAAGAAAGAAAAAAATGATAGTCATGTCTCTAAAAAAATTTATTAGAGGGAGATACAATTGCAAATAGAGGAGCATTATAGTCCATATTTTCCACACACTTGCACATCTTGATCTAAGGGCATGACACTTCTCTCTTTGGATCCAAGCTTTGACTCTACAACATATGCAAAGTAAGTATGCTATATTCTTTCATTCCTACCTTAAGCTCCACATAAGCCATTTTTAGGAGTAGGATGATAAAGAGAAGGCAATCTTTACTTTGTGCCTTCGTAAGGAATCATACACCATTTGAGCGACATGAGAGAACCATATGAGGAACATTAAGTTTTCTTTTGCAAAACACTGCTAAAACCTCCAGTATGAAACTTGCAAAGAATGAAAAGTAGTGCTCAAGTTAAACTGTTCTGTCTCTCAACCACCTAAGACAAAGGAAAATCACTAGCCCCATAAAGGACTAAGGTAAAATGGGTGAATTTTTATAGCCAATTTTTCCATTCAAAATAGAAGTATTTTTGTTGTGAACTTGGTACTAAGGAAATAAGAACATTGTAGCAACTCCTGATCCACCGAAACTATGTTTAATTATTTGCTCGGGACGAGCAAAGGTTAAGCTTGGGGGATCTTGTTGACGGTAGATATACCATAAAAATCCACATTCAAACACAATCAACAGGCCTCGGATTCAAGGAAGATCAACATAACATGAATATGTTTTTATCAATAACTAGTTCCACTTGTACTTTTAGCTTGTGAATGCAGGGAAAATCAAAACAAAATAGATTGGAGCACTTGGAGCCCAATATGTTGGGTCGGCCGAACCACATATTTGGAAACCAAGTCATCACACTTTAACAACGACCCAAGACATCACTTAGAAGAGAGGAGAGCTCAGGGAGGGCCCATCTATGGGTCGGCCGACCCTACCATGGGGCCCACCTGGCTCTGGTGACGTGGCAGGATCCGTGTGACACTCTACCCAGCTCAATTCCACCATCAGATTAACATGTATTTCCATTCAACGGTGGAGAATCAAAGCACACGGATCAATGCATGAAATGACACAATCAAGGTAGAACCAGCACAAGACAACATTCTATGACTGGTGGGGACCACACCTGGCCGGGCCCACCTGTCATAGGGGGTCAGCCGACCCACCCCAGGTGCCCAGCCAGGTCGGTTGGCCTGCACCGCCTTCCTGCATGTTTCACACGTGCTGGTTTAATCACTGGCGTCCATCTAAGGTGGTTACAAGGTCGGTTCATCCAAGGGCCAAGGTGGAAAGGCACACGGATCGCTGACGTGGCACCCCTCCACTCTCCCCTATAAATAGAGGCTGCGTCCACCCTCTCAAGACACGATTCATTCAAGATACAAGTGAAGAGTAGTGTAGTTCCACCTTTAGTAGTAGTTGTAGTCTACTGTGGGAGTTAGAGTTGAGTCGAGCTGCGCTCAGGGTCTCCGGAGTCGTCTGCTGGAGAGTCTGATATAGCTCTTGTATCTTTCTTTTTCTGTAAGACTTATCTACTTTAATATATATTATTCCTGCTTTACTTTACTGAGTCTTTACTTAGTGTATTACTTTAATAGTATTGTTGTGAGTTATTATATTACTTGGTCGGTTTGCATTAGATTGTGATCCTGTAACCAGCTCACGTGTGTAGTTCATCGCCTATTAAAGGGTGCTCTAGTTGCCTTTATCACTGCTAGAGTAGTAAGGCTTAGTGTAAGTGTGGTGCTTAGACTAGATCTTGCCTTTGAATGTCGCTTGTCGCACGGATTGTTTGTGGGTGCTAGCAGGTGGTGACAGCCCTGTCTAGTCTTAGTATCCCTCCATGTGTTTTAGGCAAGTTCTGAAAAGGTAGGCTCCCATAAGAGAGTAGGCACTTCGGGTAGAGGTTATATCCTCTGTTGTCTCGCACTACCCCCTACACACTGGAAGTAAGGTAGCAGTCTTAGTGTACTTCGTCCATTTGATAGGATAGATCACATGAGTAGAGTTTGAATCACAGGAACCTTTCTCACTCGTTGTCCTCCCACCTAGCTACACTGCACTAGTTATCTTTTAGTATTTCATTTGTTATCTTTGAATCATCACCTTCCTTTCATACTTCGATTACCCCCACTGCACTAGTTGTGCTAAGTTGAGATAGATTTAAGGATCTCTTTCTATTAACATTTCTAGCAATCGCTTTCCCATGGAATAAAATAAATAATGATACCTTGAAATACTCCCGGGTGAAGTGCTACAGCGGTATATTCTGTGCGCTTGCGGAATTATCCAATAGACATAAGAAATACCCCTCAGGGCACTTCTGGCACCGTTACCAGAGATAGCCTAACACACTGTCTCTGGTGGTTGCGTTAAGAAGTGTCAACAAGCATTTCTGGCGCCGTTGCCGGGGAAAGCATAGCCCAGAAATTTTAATAAGATCGAATCCGGGACCTATCATCAATTTAGTATCAATTAGTTGTAGTAGGGCTTACCCTTGCCTCTGCTTCTCTTTATCGTGAAGCAAGGCATACATGAGTGGATTTCAGTTTCAAGCCACAGCAATAGAAAATCCAGAGACATCCACCAGGAGTTCTCGACACCGTTGAGTCTCCGATCGGAGGTCCGATTTGGTATTGGAACCACTCAAGGAAGGAGGCTCAGCACTGTCACCTAAGGAAGCTATGGCCCGAAAGACCATCTTCGAGCATTCTACACCGTCGGCTGACAATGTCGCCACCGGTCCGCAGCTTAGCTTGGGAGATGCCACTTTTGTGCTCAAGCCATCTCTCATCAACATGGTGCAAGCCAACCCATTCAGCAGAAAGCCCTATGAGGATGCAAATGCACATCTCCAGGATTTCCTGGAGTTGTATGGCACCATTGGCTTAAAAGGAGTCAAAGTGGACACCATCTGTCTTCGCCTTTTTCCGTTCTCCTTGATCGGAAAGGCAAAACAATGGTTCTACGCTTATCCAGAAGACATTGGCAATTGGACAAGCTGTGCCAACGCATTCCTCAAGAAGTTCTTCCCGATGGGCAAAACCACTGCTCTTCGAGGAATGATCTCAGGCTTTACACAGCAAGTCGATGAGACAATTCCCGAAGCATGGGAACATCTCTAGGAATACATTCGGGAATGTCCTCACCATGGAATCTAAGAATGGCTCCTGATTCAAGGTTTCTACCATGGGCTAACTCTAATAGCTTGTATGTCACCTTGATGCCGCTGCTAGAGGAGCATTCACTTCACTCAATGTCACACAAGCCAAGAATCTGATAGAAAAGATGGTGACAAATCAAGGGTTGAATGAAGATCGACTCTAATCCAAGAAGAAGAACACACATGCCATCCATGAAGTAGATGCAATCTCTAAGAAGATGGATCTCCTCTTATGAAGGTTGGAAGAATGTGCTAATTTCTAGAAAGACCGAGAGGCCATTCAACACTATGCTTCCAAGCATCAATGGAATCAGGTATGTAGCGTATCTTATTCTAAATTAAATCCTGAGAAGATAGACGCCATCAACAACAATTCAAAATATGCTCAAAAAGGAAGATGGTCGTCGAACTCCAAGTTTCAAGGTAAGGTAAATTTTGGTAATCAATTATCATTGAAAGATCTTGTCATGAATCAAGCTAAAATTAATAAAAGCATGAATAAAAAGTTGATAGAAAATGACAAGACCCTTGAAACATTAAATTATAAAATGGATGCTCTCGCTTCTTCTATTAAAGAACAAATGAGTTTTAATAAAATGCTAGAATCTCAATTAGCTCATCTTGTTGCTACTACTTCATCTCCTAAAAATGCTTGCAATATTTCAAATATCAATGCGGTGATCACGAGGGGAGGTAAGTCAACTCGCGATCCATCACATCCTAACATGATAGGGAAGGCTGCAAGAAAAGACAAGGAAGACGATGATGATGAAGAAGAAGAATCGCCAGCGCCTGATGACAACACCAAGTTCCAAGGCAAGACAGCCTCGCACGAGTATTATGACACCAATGTGCTGCTACCTTTCCCAAGAACAAGGAAGCAAACCACCGACGAACAATTTGGGAAATTCGTCGAGGTAATTCGTCATCTCTATGTGCATATTCCATTACTTGATGCAATGCAGGTACCAACCTACGCCAAGTACTTAAGAGACATTCTCAAGAATAAGTGCCCGCTGCCCATGACGCAAATTGTCAAATTGATGGAGGAATGCAGCGCAGCCACATTGAACCAACTGCCAACCAAAAAGAAGGACCCTAGGTGTCCCACCATTGACTGCTCCATTGGGACACACTACTTTGAACATGCACTGTGCGACTTGGGAGCAAGCGTCAGCGTCATGCCAAAGGTAGTGTTCGACAAACTCAATCATACTATATTGTCTCCTACATCAATACGTTTGCAGCTGGCGGATCAATCAGTCCGTTACCTGGCGGGGATAGTGGAAAACATCCCCGTCAAGATACGCAGATTCTGTGTCCCTGTGGACTTTGTGGTCCTGGACATGGAAGTAGATGAGAAGACTCCACTTATCTTGGGGAGACCGTTCCTCAGCACTGCCAATGCTCATATTGATGTTGGAACTGGAAAAATTCAATTCACTATCAATGGGACCCTGGAGACATTCAAATTCTGACCAAAGGTTGAGCAATGCTCATTGATCATGCTAAGGGAGATACATGCTTTCGCTATTATGAGAGATCTAAAGAAGCTCAAATCACAACCACGAGCGAAGAACAAGCAGATATGGAAGAGAAAGGTAATACAACCGGCGATGCCACCAAAGAAAATTCCTACATCAGCCCAAGAGGGAGATCCTACTGCAAGGACCTAAGGGGATAACTCTTCCATCAAGCTAAGTACACTAACACTTAATTAAAGTTTACCTCATTTAATTGCTTGCTCTATTTTAGCATTTATCTCCAACCCCTTTTCTGTTGACTAATAATCAAGCTCAACATTATAATAATCGATTAATTAACCTCCTGAGTAAAGTTGACACCAGGTGGGGCCCAAGGTGGGGTCAGCCGACCCCACCCTAATGTCTCCCACCTGCCACCTCTTGTCCGTTTCCATGCATGCCATGTCTTGATATGTCCCATGCACGACAACACCTTAAAATATAGTATATCAATCTTGGTCGTCTAAATGAAAGTAGCATGGCAACCTGAAAATCTTCTCAGTCACTTTTCTATGCACTCACATGTCTTAGTGCTAATTTTCTCTACCTAAACCCTATGTGAGCTGCCCTATAAAGTGCTGCAAGACATATATTAGTCAACTTGCACTCTGGGAGCTAGATTCTTTCTCTCATCTCCTTCTTTATTAAAATGCTGACAAGAAAAGCGCACAACAACCATGAGTGAGCTGAGAGCAAAATTTTGTCATGACAAAGTCTATTCTCTCTCCCCTTTATTCCACTCATGCAAACCTTGATCAAAACACCTTTTGCTAATCATGGGAAAGATTCTTGATTAAACTCTTGTTAACACCAAATTTTGGGCTGGGAGCCGATAACCGATGCCAGAGGAAGATAGCCGATACCAGAGGAAGATAACCGATCTCGAAAGCAGATTCCGTCCAGCAGAAGGAAGGAAAATAGCCGATTGCACGGTGAATCGGTTATCGGGTGGAGGTGACAGGAGGCGTGCAGCGTCGGTATTGATGACGTCATCCAGAGTCCGCGCCGCCAAGATACGATCACGATCGGAATCCGTTATGAAAGGGAAGGTGGGACTCCAAGTTACCTTAGATATAGGATAGTTTGTTAGTTTCCTTATCTATTGATGAGTTGTGATTCGACTAGGACACTATCTACGCTCAGGGTATAAATATAGGCCCTCAGCCATTGTAAAACATACAACAACATCAATACAACACAACTTTCGGCTCCGGCCAACAAACCCTAGAGTCAGTCGAGTCCGACGAGTTACTTCATCCAGGCTGGGTGTCATCCGATGGACGCAAGCTTGCTTGTAAGTATCGTCAACCCCCTGTTAAACTATGTCTTTTTAGCGTCATCCGGTGGACGTGGAAGCATGGCGGACCAGGGTCCTTGCTAAGCTCTGTTTCTTTGGCGTCACCTGATGGACGTGGGAAACATAGTGAGTCAAGGATGATTCACGCTGGTTTACCCGATCAATCTGTGTTAACCGTCATCCGGTGGACAAGATGCAGATTAGGACGGTTTTCACGCGTGAATTAGTTATCGATTCGTGTTTGTTTGCTTGATTAATCTATTAGTTAATGTCATCCGGTAGACAGGCTATAGATTGAGATAGTTTGCACGCATGGATTAGTTATCGGCTCTAGCTAAATATGGCAATTTAGTTAGATTCATTAAGTTATCAAGATATTTTATTTGTTGTTTATTGTTTATTTATCAATATAACATCTCTCTGTTCGGTCAAGATTGATAGATTTGGCTTTAGATTCACCTGAATCTGATCGTCGTTTATGCTTTCTTATGCTTATTTTACCATGATGATCGGTTCCATGCTTACATCGGCTAATTCCCTATCAATCTTGTTCGTTACATGTTGTGCGTTCGGTGCTAGTTGAGACATAAGTGGTTCTGAGGTTATCGTAAATCTTATTTTCATGTCCTTGTTTAAGTTAAACTGAGCGTCATCCGGTGGAACAGGTTTAACCTAAACAAGTTTTCACTAGATTAGACTTGCTTTAATTTGAAGTCTGTTTATGGCTACGCTAGCATTTGTTCGTGCTTCATGGACCCTGCATCGGCTAAAGAGCCGATTTAGTTATGCTTTCACGAATAGATCGTGTATATATATTTATTTGGATATCAAACGATCTAGTTTTGTTTACTGGGTTTGTTGAAGCCCGCTGGCCGTTAGACCAGGTGAACGCAAACTTGGTGGACGTAGCGAAGAGGATTTACTAAAGCCGCCGGCCTTCTAGACCAGCTTTAGCCGATTTCTGCTTGTTTGATGTACAGATCAGATCTGTACACATGATCTATTTTCTTTTATACACGTTAACTGAAGCAGATCGGCTAGTACGTTATTGTCTTCATATGAGTATCTTGATAGCCGTTTTACTTCATTATTATACTATCGGTTCATAACATGACGGAATCGGCTTTCTAGTCGATCTCCGATTATACTGGCTCTTTGAGCCATACAGTTGGAACTATCTGGACTCACCAGTTAGTTCCGCCTCGGGTTGCTGATTATATCTGTTTCCTTGTCAATTGCAAGGTCAAATTGACTGGCACGCTTGGGTGTTACTAACACTCTCAGACCGGGTTCGAAGCTAGCTGGATCTGCGAGAGCTCTACTGCCTTCAAGGGTCGTTTCCGGCTTCGCTGGTGTGTCGGGCTTAGGGAACCACTTTTTGCGCCAACACACTTTTTGGCACGCTCGGTGGGACCATTCACTGAAGACCATGGCAAAAGGGAAGACTTCGGCAGACGGCTCCTCCAGGGATGACGGTGTCCTTAAGGTCAGGGTTGAAGATCTTAGCAAGGAGGACGCGGCAGTGCAGAACAAGATCGTTGAAGAATTCGCTGATGCCTGCCTACTTTCATTCAGCAAGGAGCGTGATGGCTCTATAGTGAAGAAGAATGCATTCCCAAGGTGGATCATGGACGGCCATTCTAATAAATCTGAAGAGGAGTGCAAGGCCGACCTCAAACAGATGCTGGAAGAAGCGACCTGGGAGGCCGCCAATTCAGCAGTCGGCCATCACCACAAATCCTTCCTGCAGACATTCTATAACATCATGAAGACCGTTCTCAAGCGGCAGGATTGGTAGTCTTTGGGTCCAGTTTACTTCAACATACCCGCAGAAGACGCGGATCCAAAAGCAGCGGCAGGGACCTCCAATTCCTCACCGCAACAGCCGAGCCAGCCGAAAACGCCAGTGCAAGGTGCCACTGCGGTCGGTTCAGCTCAAAAAATAGCAGCTTCTCACAGATTATACAAAGATCATACTCCAGAGGAGCTCACCGCTTTCATGCAGGCCACTGGGCAGACGGTGAACTCGATGAACTCAACAGCGGTGAACCCGACGGCTAGCAATACGCCGGCGGCAGACACGGCCAACCCAACTCCTGGATACCATGAGGGGAACACATATCAAGACCTTCAGGCAGCGCCGTATCCGGGGTACGCCCAGACATCCAACAATCAGCTACTGGAGCAGATGAGTGCCATGCTCCATGATACGTTCGGTTTGCAGCCGAAGACTGGGACTGGAATCAAGTATAGACGTCCTTACCCCGAGTGGTACGACCGAGTGACGTTGCCACCCAGGTATTGCTTGCCCGACTTCTCCAAGTTCAGTGGGCAGGACGACATCACCACCATGGAACACATTAGCCATTACCTGACCCAGCTCGGCGAAGCTTCATATGAGGTAGCTCACAGGGTCCGGCTCTTTCCGCTATCACTGACAGGGCCGGTGTTTAGCTGGTTCGCGTCCATGGAGCCTGGCTCGATTCAAGGTTGGGAGGATCTGGAGACCAAGTTCTATAATTACTTCTTCTCTGACACCGGGGAGAAAGACATCACAGATCTCACCAACATGCGTCAAAAGCCAAATGAACTTGGATCGGTTTTCATCAGACGATTCAGGGAAACCAGGAACATGTGCTACTCTTTGAACCTGAACGACAAACAGCTCGCCAAGATAGTGGTTAGTGGACTGCTCCCACATGTCCAAGAGAAGCTGGTAGGCACCAACTTCAACAGCATCAGCGAGGTGATGCAGAGGGTGGCCGCATTAGAACAGTAGGCCCAAAGCTTTAAGAAGGAATCGAAATACAAGCAGTCGGCCTACGTCTGTAATTCTGACTCAGAGGATGGGGAGAATGAAGAAGTGGCTGCTGTTGAGCTCAAATGGGGTACAAAGCCCATGGCCGTGTCGAAGGGTTGGAGCGCGGAAGATCAATACGACTTTGACACACGCAAGCTGGACAGTCAGTGCGGGCCACATCACCTTCCCGGCTGATTACGTCAAGCCATCTCCTGAAGATTTGCAGGGGAAACCGTTCTGCCAGTACCACGGCCTCACCTCACACTCCACAAACAACTGCCGCAATTTCAAAGCGGCAATCCAGAATGCTATTAGGCATGGCCTGTTGAAATTTGAGGCCCCTCCCAAGGGGAAGATGAAGATCGACAAATTCCCATTCCCAAAGGGGCAGAACATGGTCCAGATCGCAAACCCTCTGACCAAAGTAAAGGTGTTAACCTCCGAACGGGCCAAGAAGAACTCCTCAGTTGATACCGATGCACAGATCACAGCTGAGGAGCTAGCGCTGATCAAAGGAAGGAGGGAGCAAAACCAGAGCCAGCTGGAGCAGAGAGAGTCCAGCGGCACCAAGAGCAGGAGGCCCACGCACCAGCACCTTCTGAATAAGTGGCGGCGACAGAAAGAGAAAGATCATCAGAGGCAGCTGCAGCGTGAAAAAGAGGAGTACCGCAGGTGGCTCTGCGAGGAAGAAGAGGCGCGCTATCACGAAGAAATGGCTCGCCACCGGGAAGGTGAGGAGGATCACTGGCATTGCCCATTCTTCCGACACTGCTGGAACGAAGGCTTGAGATTGGCAACGCTGTGCAACTGTCCAGAATGTAGCGATCAGTACTGAGAGTACAGGCAGTCCCAGGTCAACCGCCGGTCCGTGCACCAGAGGCTGGGGAGCCCCCATAGCCCGCGGGATCGGCGTGAAAAAAGGGACCTGCGCGATCAGCTTGATAAGGCGGTAGTTGAACGTCGACAGCCGGTTTGGCAGGAGAACCAGTGGTGCCCGGGGGATCTAACTAGAAGCCAAAGGCGCGGGGTGCAGCGGCTCAGGAACAGGGAGCTCCAGCCTGAGGGGCGCGCCAAACAAGTATGGCGCGAAAAGCCTTCACAAAATAATGGAAAGGCTGTAGCCGATGCACAGATGGTGTTTGTGTTACCTGCAGAGTTCAGAGCCAAGAAGTACGATACCAATTCTGACTCAGATGATTCGGGATCAGAAGAAGGAGTGGCCAAGTTAGTGCTCGCAAAGCAAGCTACTTTTGATAAACCGGCCAAGAATCGACATCTGAAGGTCCTCTATCTCAAAGGTTATGTCAACGGCATGCCCATGACGAAGATGTTGGTGGACAGTGGCGCCACTGTCAATCTCATGCCCTACACTACATTGCGCAAGCTAGGCAAGGGTCCCGATGATCTAATAGAAACCGATCTGATGCTCAAGGATTTCGGGGGCAATTCTTCTAACACTCGGGGGGGCAATCAACGTCGAGCTGACAGTGGGGAAGAAGACACTGCTTACTACCTTTTTCGTGATCGACAGTAAGGGTGCCTACAGCTTGCTGCTCGGACGCGACTGGATTCATGCCAACTGCTGCGTGCCATCCACCATGCATCAGTGCCTCATTCAGTGGCATGGCGATGAGGTCGAAGTGGTCCCGGCCGACGACTCGGTTAGCGTGGCGACGGCGGATGCCACATACTGGGAAGTTGGGGATCATGATTGTTTCTCTGGCAAGGTTTGGGAAGGAGGCTCCATCAAGGTCAGCGATGAGAGTCAACAGCTGATCAGGGCAATTGGCTCTGAGTCTTTTTATTAAATGGAGAATCCGATCGACGGCACAGAGGGTAAGTTGGGGCAAGGATTCACGTCGGCCGACAAACTTAAAGAAGTAGATGTTGGACCCAGCGACAGGCCAAGGCCGACGTTTATTGCCGCCAATTTAGACCCGGAGTTCAGGCAGGAGCTGATTCAACTGCTGAAAGAGTACAAAGATTGCTTCGCCTGGGAATATTATGAGATGCCTGGATTGGACAAATCTATTGTGGAGCATAGGCTACCTATCAAGCCAGGGTTTCAGCCACACAAGCAGCCTCCACGTCGGTTTAGAGAGGACGCTTTGCCCGACATTAAGGCCGAAATCACGAGGCTGTTAGAAGCCAAGTTCATTCGAGCTTGCCGATATGCCGAGTGGATATCGAACATCGTCCCCGTGTACAAGAAAAATGGTAAATTGTGAGTCTGTATTGACTTCAGGGATTTAAATAGAGCTACACCGATGGATGGCTACCCTATTCCAATAGCCAATATGTTGGTAGACTCGGCTGCTGGGCACCAGGTTATTAGCTTTATGGATGGCAATGCCGGTTATAATCAAATTTTTATGGCTGATGAAGACATCCCGAAGACCGCCTTCAGGTGCCCTGGTGCGCTTGGTTTGTTTGAATGGGTGGTCATGACGTTTGGTTTGAAGAATGCCGGTGCAACCTATCAGAGAGCTATGAATTATATATTTCACAAGTTGATCGGCAAAATCATTGAAATCTATATAGATGACGTGGTGGTGAAATCCAAGAGCAATGAAGATCACCTGGCCGATCTGAGGGCCACTCTGGAGTGCACAAGGAGACACGGTTTGAAGATAAATCCTAACAAGTGTGCGTTCAGCGTGTCGGCTGGCGAATTTCTAGGATTCATGGTCCACCGCAAAGGGATAGAGATCGGCAGCAAAAGTAAGAAGGCGATCGATGAACTTGTACCTCCAACCAACAAGAAGGAATTGCAGTCTTTGCTTGGTAAGATTAACTTTATCAGAAGGTTCATCGCCAACTTATCAGAGAAGGTGCTGCCATTCTCACCATTGTTGAAGCTCAAGAATGATCAAGAGTTCAAATGGGGTGACGTGCAACAGAAGGCTTTTGACGAAATCAGAGAATAATGAAGACTCCCCCTGTCTTAGTACCGCCACGGACATGGAGGCCTTTTAAGTTGTACGTGACGGCCGAAAGCCATACTATTGGATCGGCCCTTTTTCAAGAGTTTGAAAGGAAAGAGAGAGCAGTTTTCTACCTGAGCAGGCGGCTTCTTGACCCTGAGACAAGATACACACCGACCGAGAAGTTGTGCTTGTGCCTATTCTACTCATGCACCAAGTTGAGGCACTACCTGCTTGCCTCAGAGTGTGTGGTGGTGTCCAAGGAGGATGTCAGCAAGCACATGCTTTCGATGCCTATTCTAAATGGCCGGATCGGCAAATGGATTCTGGCGCTCTCAGAGTTTGACTTGAGGTTCGAATCGGCTAAGGCAGTCAAAGGCCAGGCGATAGCCGATTTCATCACGCAGCATCACGGAGGATCGGCTAATGTAGCGGATATAGCGCCATGGACTATGGTCTTCGACGGCTCTTCGTGTAAGCAAGGTGGTGGCGCCGGAGTAGTGCTCATCTCACCACGGGGTGTGCGCTTTGAGTATGCTTTCCAGATCGGGTCGATTGTCACAAATAATCAGGCTGAATATGAAGCCGCGTGGAAAGGTTTTCAGCTTCTGCATGAAGCAAAAGCCGATGCAGTTGAAGTATTTGGCGATTCACAACTAGTCATCAACCAATTGCTCGGCTTGTATGAATGTAAAGACGAGATACTCAGAGGCTACTATGATCAGTGCCAGGCTCTCATCAAGAAGTTCATGACGGTATCTCTCTGCCACATCCCCAGAGCCCAGAACCAGGAAGCTAATCGGCTGGCGCAAAACGCGTCGGGTTATCGGCCGATGCAGGAGATTTGTAACAGCGAGCAATCAGCTGATGACTGGAGGGGCGAGATAGCAGGTTACCTGGCAAATCCTTCACAATGGGTCAACAGAAAGCTAAGGTACAAAGCCACCAAGTACGTGTTGCTGGATGGTCAGTTGTATTACAAGACTGTTGAAGGAGTGCTGCTCAAATGCCTGGGGACAGAGGAATCAGTGAAGCTGATGAGCGAAGTACACGATGGAGTCTGCGGTGCACATCAATCAGCTCACAAGATGAAGTGGATCATCAGGAGGACTGGTTACTATTGGCCTACGATGCTGGAAGATTGTTTCAAATATTATAAAGGGTGTCAAGAATGCCAGAAGTTCGGAAATATACAAAGTCTCCAGCCTCTGCTATGAATCCTATAATCAAGCCATAGCCGTTTAGAGGATGGGGTATCGATCTAATCGGCCAAATCTACCCACCATCGAGAAAGGGTCACAAATGGATCTTGGTGGCCACTGATTACTTCACCAAGTGGGTAGAAGCCATTCCTTTGAGGAACGCCACTTCAGCTGACGTGATCGAATTTGTAAAGGAGCACATTATTTACAGATTTGGCATACCTCAGACGATCACAACCGATCAGGGGACAATGTTCACTTCAGAGGAGTTTATGACCTTTGCCGACGACATGGGCATCAAGATTTATAATTCATCGCCGTATTATGCCCAAGCCAACGGACAAGCAGAAGCCTCCAATAAAATTTTGATCAAGGTCATCAAGAAAAAGATTGAGCAGAACCCCAGAAAATGGTATTTGCATCTGAGCGAGGCGCTATGGGCATATCGCATGGCACAGCATGGATCGATCAAGACTTCACCTTATGAGCTAGTCTATGGACACGCTGTCGTCTTGCCCTGGGAGATTCAGTCTGAGACACGCGTGTCACGTTGCAAAACAAGCTTACAGCCGGTGAATACAAACACATTATGATGGATAGTTTAGAAGACTTGCACTGTCATCGGCTTAGGGCTTTGGAATACATTGAAAAGAACAAGGTACGGGTGGCCAAGTATTGCAACACTAAGGTAAGAAGCAAGAGCTTCACCGAATCAGAGCTAGTATGGAAAGTCATTCTGCCTATTGGTACAAAAGATAGCTGATTCGGTAAATGGTCGCCAAACTGGGAAGGCCCGTATCGTGTGGTGGAATACGCCCCGGGTAATGCTTACATCCTTGAAGACTTGCAAGGACAGAGACTCGCCAGAGCCATCAACGGGAAGCATCTGAAGAAATACTACCCTAGCATCCCAGTTGGGGGGTGATAGCCGATTCATGTGAATCTGGCTCTAACAGTCGATGCCGTGCAAGCGGGTCGCCTTCAGGACAAAAATGGCCGACATCGTAGTAACGAGTCGCCCTTAGCACAAAAATGAAATACCCTCGATGGGGTGTAACAGCCGATGCGATAAGCATCGCCTTTAGAGCAAAAAATAAAAGCAAAATATACAGTCTTGCAAATTGGATTGTTTCAGGCATAACGAGTTCAGAAGTATCATATACATCAAAATTCCTAATACAATCTAGTTTGGATTATTGACGCCGTCCCGGATCACGTCCTCGGCGTCGATGGACACGGAGAGACCGTCGGCATGAGGGACGAAAGCGACCATCAGCGCGCCGAACTCCTCCATGTCTTGGCCTGCCCGGATCCCCGGTTCGACGTTCTCCAGCACGATGCTAGAGTTGATCTGGGCGGCGGCCAGAGCTCCCGCGGCACCGTGACGGACGCCGCTCATCGCCACCTGGCGAACGCGGTGGTGCACGTCCGCAAGCTGCTCCACCTGCGTTTGCCCCCGCGCGCAGAGGATGTCGGTGATGCTCGCCGCAGCCACGCGCAGTTCATGTAGCTGCGCCGTCAGGGCTGCATAAACAAGGAAGGTCAGTGTTGGAAACGCGCCGTGCACACCGTTGGACAAAGCGAGAGATTACCTGCCATGGCGGCCTGTGACTCCGTGAGGTTGGCCCGCGCCTCTGCCAAATCGATGCTGGCGGCAACGAGCGCGACGGCCTGGTCCTCATTCTCCTTATCCAGCCGCCCGGCTTCTTTGGTGGCCTCGGAGTAGAGATTACGGTACCAATCCATCTCATGATGGAAGTGGCGGCCGTCGGCGGCGGTGTAGGAGTCGCAGGAACTCGAAGATGACTCCGAGTTCGATTCCGCTCCGGAGATGGTGCTGCGAGCCAGAGCGTGAGGGAGGTTCGGATGTGGCACCGTGCGACGCATCGAGGAACTGGCGCCAATCGGTGCGCCGGAAGGCGGATGGAGCGGGGGACGTTGGCTGAAAAGAACCATCAGATCAGGCACCCAGATTTAGCCAGATTTTAAGATCGGCGAAAAGGGAGAATGAGATACCTGCTATAGACTCCCCGTCCGCTGACTTGCATCATACGCCTGATTGGAGCCCTTACAGGAGTAGAGGCTCTGGCGGCGTCACCAGCGGTGGGGGTTTCCGGGGCGGCCCTCCCAGTTGTAGGAACGGCGTCCGCCGGGGCTGCCCGAGGAAGATCAGCGCCGGGAGCAGGGGTGTTCAAGCCGGCTAAGGAGCCAGCAATGCCGCTGACGAGAGATGGCTGGTGACTGCAGAAACGGATCAAATCAGACAGAGATAGCGAGAAGATGGTAGGCTGACGGTTGAACTTACCCTAATGTCTGCTCGATTCGGGCGACGCTGGCCCAGATGCGGCGGATGCTCCGTTCCATCTCATCGCCGTCGGCGGACTCAGACGCCGGGCGCTTCCCACGGTCTCCATCACCGGCCATGGTCGTGAACGAGGATTGAGAGAGCGGAAGCGAAGTAGATACAAGGAGGTGGCCGAAAGAGTTGGTCGGCGAGACGGATATGATGGCGTGTGATATTGCCTCAAGTCTGCCAACTATTTATAAGACAACACGGGCACCGAGGCGGTTTCTTTGGGAAGTGAGACGGCACGGCAGATTTTAGGTTGCGATAAATCCGCGTTTCTTGAATCCGGAACAGTTGCCAAATCGGGGAGACGGAACGCCGCCATCAACGGGTGCACGCCGATTGGCTTTTTGGGGTTAGGCTGTTTAGCCGATCCTATTGTGAGTACCCACAAGCCGATTCGTAGTGAATCTAGCTGAGGGGTTAATTCTAAGGGAAAGCAGAACAAAGCCGATGCTACAAAGCCAATGCTAAGAGGCACGCCCGAAAGCCGATTCGTATGCAGAACGAGTCAGGCTGAGTAATTGATTCTAAAGTACAAAGCAGGCCCGAAAGCCGATTCGCACGCAGAAATATATCAGGCTGAACAAAGTCAGTTCGAAACAAGACAAAGCCAGTATTAAGGTGAAATCAAAAGGCAGATCAGGCTAAATTGTCAAATTCAGGGTGAAACAGCACGAAGATAGAGTTGCAAATAGAATAACATGCCAAGCAGTACATCCATCATGTTACAAAGTTAATAAAGATCGAATCAGTTCTACTAATTCAGCACGGAGCGTGTGGCCAGCCTGCAGCAATTGTTGATCTCGGTTTTCAGTGAACTGCAACAGGTCTAGGCGTTGGCATGTCTTCCTGCCTGCAACGACCAAGCTGCTGATTTCTTTCTTTTTCTGGGAGAGCTCGATCGTGATGGTGGAAATGGTGATTTCGCGCTCACTGATAGCCGACTCAACTGCTTCCAGTTCTTTTCTCAGCTGGTCTCGTCTTGTTTTCAATGTTTCCAGTTCTATCTCGGCTGTGCTGATTGAAGATTTGAGCAGCCTGGCTCGATCGGCTAATCCGGTGGCCTTTTGTCTGTTGACCGATTTGTTGCTCCTCAGCTGTTCAAGCTCTGCCAGATTCCCATGAGCAGTGATAATCCCTGATGCTGTAACTTTAAGATCACCGAGTCTCTGCAGGGATTTCAAGGCTGTCACATTGGGTTGCTGCTGGACGAGTTTGATTATTTGATCAATTGGTCCGGGATTCGAGGCCAGAGCAACCAGATCACCCTCTAGATGGGGTAGAAGTGCACTCAGCCGATTGTTGAAATCTGGCTCTGAAAGTTTCTCGGAGGAGGAGGCCAGTTTATCTATGTCACAGAATTCTTCTATGTCGAATGAGTAGCCGGGAGACGAAGGCTTCGGTACCTACAATACATACATTCTCTCATCAGAAAAGGTACAATATAGATTAATTGTTTTCTGGCAGAGATGGGATACCTGAATGAGGCCTGAAGGTTGTAGGGTTGATGCCGATGTTGCTTGTTCGACTAAGGCAGTTGTGTCTCTTGCGGCATGCGGATCCTCGGCTGTCACTGCCTCGGGCAGTTGGGTTTCTGCAAACCAGAAGTAAGAGCAGTATGGAAGCAAGGATAATTGCTAACTGCCGAATATGAGTTACCTGGATTCCTCTCAGAGGGCAACTCCTCTTCTTCAAGGTTCGCCCAGACTTCGTCAGAAGGGCTGTTCGGCTGTATTTTTGAAAAGAAGATTTAGTCAATCAGGACATTTGTGTCGAGGAAAGAAAAGCCCAATGAGTAGTACCTGAGTTTTGGCTCCTTCTTCCTGGATCCTTCTTCTTGAGCAGCTGATTCCTCATGGCCGGTAGATTCTGGTGGTTCTTCGGCCCGTTTCTCTCCCAAGGTATCTTGAGTTGGTTGGGGATTCACCTAATAGAAAGCCGATTTAAGGGTCGGAGCGTACTGCAGTAAAGGAAGATGCTACTGGGTACCTAAACTTTTCTTATCGAGCGGCGTTTCTTGGGAGCTTGCTTTTGAAGCTGAGATGCAGCTGGCCGTTTTGAAGCAGAAGGGGAGGTCAGTACAGCAGGGCCTAGCATTAGTTGTCACGGCGTCGGTGCCCGGGAGCCTAGCCTCGCTGTCGGACAAGGAGGATAATATTCCACTCGCTCCGGTGGATTGGATGATGGGTCCTGCAAGAAAATCTTTTAAGTAATATGTTTGAATAAAGCCGTTTTTACTGGAATCGGCTGAGAACACTTACTGCTCGGGGAGATTGGAAGTTTGGGTCCAAAGCTCTGCATTTGTCATGGACAGTTTGGCAGAACAAGTGAGCATGCCATCACTGCCACCAGTCATCAAAACTCTGATAGGCGATGCAGATTTGATTCCACGGCTTCGGCGAGAATGTGGGCAGATTTGCTCCAAGTTGAAAAATTCTGCCAGCCTGAAGGTGCTCTGTGATGTTTTCCCTGGGTTTCAAGGTATTCAAGAAAGGAAGCCGAGGGGGCAATTGGCCAAAGCCTAGCTGTCTTGCCGCTATATTTGGGTGATAAAATTCATAAGAGGGATAGCTAGTTGGCTTGCCACTCGCGCTCCGGAGGTGTTTGAAGTCTACTTGTAGGACACAAGGTTTTATGATTGCATTCAAGATGCTG
The DNA here is from genome assembly GCA_038502445.1 of Eremochloa ophiuroides. Classification (NCBI taxonomy): domain Eukaryota; kingdom Viridiplantae; phylum Streptophyta; class Magnoliopsida; order Poales; family Poaceae; genus Eremochloa; species Eremochloa ophiuroides. Next base: position 24,550,821 of record JAHLJS010000008.1, read on the forward strand.
ATAGCCTCATCATCAGAGCACCCGTTGTTGAACTTGAAGCTGGAGGGCGCTGGGAATTCATCTTCATCCTCGTAGGGGAACCAGGTAGTAACATTTGGTCCCAAGCCCCTGTATAATGTTTTCCAGCATGTTGCCCTTTGATGTTGGGATGGTTATGGCAGAGGCAGCTTCACCAAAACTTCGACAGCCTCTGGTTTTTGGGTCCTCCTCTTCTGAATACTCGGTGGATGGAAAGTTAAGGCCCTGGAGTTGTGTTCTTACGAGCTTATGCAGATACAGGTTGAGCCATAACTGTACTAGCCACCAAGGGCCTGTTATGCATTGCACTTCTTCACCTATAATCAAGGAACTGAACACCTAGTTCATGTGTCTGTATGCTGCACCCAACAGGAGTTTGCCTAGGGGGATGGAGTGCCCTTGAGCTAGTTTCTCTACTAAGACCCAGTAAGGGTATGCTGGTCCGGCAGTGGCGCCACAGAACACGAATCTCTCAAGCCACATGGTCAATAATGCGACATGTTCTTTCTCGCTGACAGAAGAGGAGTTTTTTTGGTGGTATTGAACATAGCCACTCCACCCTTTGTATGTGTCCAGCTTCGGGAAGTACGGGTCCTTCTTGCCACTGGAGCAGAGATCCCAGAAGTCATATGATCCAGTAATCTGAAGCCCGGTGAGCATATGGATATCGCCCAAGGTAATGGTTTTTGGACCGTCTCCGAACACGAAAGCATTCAGGGAGTTGGACCAAAAGTGGCTGGCGGCAATCAGGAGCGGCTCATTCCTTGACATCTCTGATAATGATAGGTCAAGACATTCGCTCAGATGGCGCATCTCCCAGTCCGCGCACTTCTTCGCCGCGACGCGGTGGAGCCAGTTCCTCCATCCAGCAGGTACGCTTGGCCAGTTTCTGAAGGATTTGGCCAAGAAGAGGCGCCCATCATGGAGCTTCGGAATGGGAACTGGTTGGTTTCTTGAATGATGAAAGCTGTGGGGACCGGATCACCCATCGGGCCCAGGTAATAGGTATCGGGGATGTCCTTCAGTGGAATCAAAATATCATTCCTCAGCACCTGGATTTGAAACTCGTACTCAGTGAGGTTGAAGAGGAATTCACGAATCAGGGGGGCGGATCGATGAAATTGATACCTCAGGGACCTCGGAAGGAGTCGCCATTAGCTCGGGGGTGATTTGACGACGGTGAATCGAACCTGGCGGCGGCGAATCGAAGCTGACGGCGGCGGATTGAAGCCCGTGGCAGAAGTTGCGACAGTTTAGGGTTTCGTTTTGGTGCGAAAGTTTGAAGCGCCGAGAGGGAAGCTGCAGTTTGGCTATTTGAAGGCTCAAGCGCTAATTTCGGAATAAACCAGTTTATTCCAAAATTGGGGGCATGTGTTAACACCAAATTTTGGGCTAGGAGCCGATAACCGATGCCAGAGGAAGATAGCCGATACCAGAGGAAGATCGCCGATCTCGGAAGCAGACTCCGTCCAGCGGAAGGAAAGAAAATAGCCGATTGCACGGTGAATCGGTTATCCGGTGGAGGTGACAGGAGGCGTGCAGCGTCGGTATTGATGACGTCATCTAGAGTCCGCGCCACCAAGATACGATCACGATCGGAGTCCGTTATGAAAGGGAAGGTGGGACTCCAAGTTACCTTAGATATAGGATAGTTTGTTAGTTTCCTTATCTATTGATGAGTTGTGATTCGACTAGGACACTATCTGCGCTCAGGGTATAAATATAGGCCCTCAGCCATTGTAAAACATACAACAACATCAATACAACACAACTTTCGGCTCCGGCCAACAAACCCTAGAGTCAGTCGAGTCCGATGAGTTACTTCATCCAGGCTGGGTGTCATCCGGTGGACGCAAGCTTGCTTGTAAGTATCGTCAACCCCCTGTTAAACTATGTCTTTTTAGCGTCATCCGGTGGATGTGGAAGCATGGCGGACCAGGTCCTTGCTAAGCTCTGTTTCTTTGGCGTCACCCGATGGACGTGGGAAACATAGTGAGTCAAGGATGATTCACGCTGGTTTACCCGATCAATCTGTGTTAACCGTCATCCGGTGGACGAGATGCAGATTATGACGGTTTTCACGCACGAATTAGTTATCGATTCGTGTTTGTTTGCTTGATTAATCTATTAGTTAATGTCATCCGGTAGACAGGCTATAGATTGAGATAGTTTGCACGCATGGATTAGTTATCGGCTCTAGCTAAATATGGCAATTTAGTTAGATTCATTAAGTTATCAAGATGTTTTATTTGTTGTTTATTGTTTATTTATCAATATAACATCTCTCTGTCCGGTCAAGATTGATAGATTTGGCTTTAGATTCACCTGAATCTGATCATCGTTTATGCTTTCTTATGCTTATTTTACCATGATGATCGGTTCCATGCTTACATCGGCTAATTCCCTATCAATCTTATTCGTTACATGTTGTGCGTTCGGTGCTAGTTGAGACATAAGTGGTTCTGAGGTTATCGTAAGTCTTATTTTCGTGTCCTTGTTTAAGTTAAACTGAGCGTCATCCGGTGGAACAGGTTTAACCTAAACAAGTTTTCACTAGATTATACTTACTTTAATTTGAAGTATGTTTATGGCTACGCTAGCATTTGTTCGTGCTTCATGGACCCTGCATCGGCTAAAGAGCCGATTCAGTTATGCTTTCACGAATAGATCGTGTATATAGATTTATTTGGATATAAAACGATCTAGTTTTATTTTCTGGGTTTGTTGAAGCCCACTGGCCGTTAGACCAGGTGAACGCAAACTTGGTGGATGTAGCGAAGAGGATTTACTAAAGCCGCCGGCCTTCTAGACCAGTTTTAGCCGATTTCTGCTTGTTTGATGTACAGATCAGATCTGTACACATGATCTATTTTCTTTTATACACGTTAACTGAAGTAGATCGGCTAGTACGTTATTGTCTTCATATGAGTATCTTGATAGCCGTTTTACTTCATTATTATACTATCGGTTCATAACATGACGGAATCGGCTTTCTATTCGATCTCCGATTATACTGGCTCTTTGAGCCATACAGTTGGAACTATCTGGACTCACCAGTTAGTTCCGCCTTGGGTTGCTGATTATATCTGTTTCCTTGTCAATTGCAGGTCAAATTGACTGGCACGCTTGGGTGTTACTGACACTCTCAGACCGGGTTCGAAGCTAGCTGGATCTGCGAGAGCTCTACTGCCTTCAAGGGTCGTTTCCGGCTTCGCTGGTGTGTTGGGCTTAGGGAACCACTTTTTGCGTCAACAACTCTTAAGCAAATCACCTTTCTAAAGAATTCCTCCTGTGAAGCATCTCATGAGCAAACATCCACCAGCCATGGTCATGTCTTGCCCCTCCTTTGGCCCTTTGTTCCATTCACCACTCACCCCAAGAAAGGATTCCATGAGCAAGCATCCAAAGGAGAGAAAGTTGATGTTTCACCGGGCAATAATAGACCACAAGAGCAAGCCATCAACCTGTGAATCACTGGCAGACACCATGCTTCGCATGGCACCAAAGTGGAGCTGATGGGGGGTTCGGCCGACCCATAGATTGAACCCCCATCACTTCTACTTTTGTTCCTTTCACTAAGGTAGGGATTCTTCAAATTATTGATGCTTATAGAGAGAGGCTAGGGGTTGGCCAAACCAAGCTTTGTACCCCCTGCACCTCTGCTTCCTTCTCCATTTAATTGCCATGCTCAGGAGCACATTCCTCCATCCAAACCACCAGCAGAGCACTTCGACACTCTAAAACTCTCTCTCACCTCCCAACAAGGCTCTTTCCTTTCCAAAAAGAAAACCCAAAAATATTTTCCTCTCATCCTTGTTCAAGTGTTCATCACCTGAGGGAGCTAAGTAAGGTAATCATCTAGTAAGAGGCTCATCAAACTAAGCTAACCCCCATCATCCGAAGTTTGGTTCGTGTCTTTGTTTTGTGCAAATATGAAGAACCCATTCAAGGCCGCAGCAAAGAAAGTGCGCTCAGCATTGAGCGGGAGTTCATCACGATGATCATCCTCAGATGACACTGAGATACAACTCTCGGGGTCACAGGATGAATATTTGTCTGAGGCAACTGAGCCAAGCAACAACACGTAAAATGTTGAACAACCTCCTCAAGATCATGAAGAATCTAAAGAAGAGGAAGAACCTGTTAGAACACAAGACCAAGAAACAGGCATTTGGGTCACTCTGAAAGAACTTCTCGTCCTCAACTCCATCCGCAACCACAACTTTGAACACACCAAGGTAACTGATTTAGGACTCCTCCAATGCACAGGTATGTATGAGGAGTTCTTTGATGTTTTTGGTGCAATAGGATGGGGTGAATTCTGGGATTTTCTGGGTACCAAGGTAGCAAGAGTCTCACTTTAGAATTTATGTGCACAGTAAAAGCAACTAGAGACAACATCTATTTTTGCCTGTTTAATCAAGCTTATGATCTTACTTGGGACCAGTTTAGTGCTTGCCTAGGCTTCATGAACTGCACCTCAAATTTAGAATCTGCTACTCGTAGGTTCAATAAACGTGAATTTTGGCAAGACATAGCAGGGGAAAATAGAATGGGGAAACCGCGCACTAGTCACATTTGCAACCCCACACTGCGATTTTTGCATAGATGGCTAGGAATCACTTTGTTTCCCCGGGATGATGTTAGAATTGTGAGGGAAATTGACATAAGAATAATGTATGCCATGGTATATAAAATCCAAGTATCACCTGTAAAAGCCATGGTAGAGTATTGGATTACTGCACCATCAAGAATTGGATCATTTGATTTCACATCCATCATCACAAAATTGTGTAGCTACCTTGAACTGCTAAATGGATTTAATGATTACATACCTGCACAAAGAACCATCCTAGGTGAGAAATATTTCATAAAAGCTCATATTTTTGCCGGTGGTCTCCAAGGAACAACAGAATTTAAATTCCATAATAGCGATGCAAGACTTATTTTGCCATGCCCAGAATTAAAACTATATGTGGGCCACCGTTTAGTGCCTAACATAGCAGGAGTAGGCGGCTGTTGGAGTTTTTCAGGACCTGCTACCCGTGCAAGAACGCGTGCTGCACAGTGTAATGAATCATCCGAAGAAGATGACAGCACCTATGAAGGCAGCTCAAATGCCATGCAGGCCTCCAGCTCTGGGGGAGGGCACCGGTTAGGGGCACAAAGTGCCAGATTTTCTTACTCATCTATGCAGGACGCAGGGACGCGAAGCCATCGACATGACATAGAGTTGCTAACACATCAGTTTGGTGTGTTGCGGGCTGGCCATGAGGCCATTCACAACATCACTGCACAGACCCAGCAGCAGCTCCAAAATTTTCAGGCGCAGACTGGCAGACAGTGGGCTGCCCTCTATGCACATCACAACATACCTCCACCTCCATATATTCCACAGCACCCACAGCAGTTCCCGCGGCCATATTCACCAGCATATCCACCATAATATCCTCCTCACTATCCACCACCATATCCGCCACGTCCACCTCAGTGAGATAACTGCAAAAGTGCAATCCTGGGAGAGATTCTCTCCCCCACCAAGGTAAGTATTCTATCCTAGTATTTTACATTGTTTTTAATTTAATGCATTTAAATAAAATAAACTAAAAACACCAAAAATATTTTCTGTTCATGTATGTTAATCTTTCTCATTGGAAATGATGAATAGTTTCTCTGTTAATATTTCTTTAATGCCTAGTTTACAACTTAGTATTTCTTTGAGTATGGATTACTTGGCTTATTTAAAATCATCATGAACCTGAAAAACTTTGTGGATGCTAAGTGCTAGAACTAACTCTAAGTTGTTGTGAGATATGATATGGTAAAACAAGAGCTGCTATAATATTGTTCTAAGCATGCATGATTACTGGAGATTTATTTCTTAGACAATCAAAACCTTATTGTTCCTCAATGGTGATAAATTCCTACTATAGCCATATATGCTGCACATGTTTAAAACCTTCCACATAAGCTATTTGCTTTGAATTGAGTGTTGTCAAGTCTTGTTGACCCTTATTGAGAGTCTTATCATGCTCCCAAGATCAAGATCACGTACACACCACATATATATGCTGCTTCTACACTGGAAGTACGCAACCACATGTCTTTCATCTTCACCAAATGAATGCTCCATGTGTTAAAGTCATAGAAAATCTCTCTTAGTTATTATGATAGAAGAGACAAAAGGCTATGTAAAATAAAAAGAAAGAAAGATGGACACAAGAGAGTCCATATAAAAGAAAAGAAAAATATATGAGCAAGTTTAGGCTCATGAATAAAGAAAGAAAAAAAATGATAGTCATGTCTCTAAAAAAATTTATTAGAGGGAGATACAATTTCAAATAGAGGAGCATTATAGTCCATATTTTCCACACACTTGCACATCTTGATCTAAGGGCATGACACTTCTCTCTTTGGATCAAAGCTTTGACTCTACAACATATGCAAAGTAAGTATGCTATATTCTTTCATTCCTACCTTAAGCTCCACATAAGCCATTTTTAGGAGTAGGATGATAAAGAGAAGGCAATCTTTACTTTGTGCCTTTGTAAGGAATCATACACCATTTGAGCGACATGAGAGAACCATATGAGGAACATTAAGTTTTCTTTTACAAAACACTGCTAAAACCTCTAGTATGAAACTTGCAAAGAATGAAAAGTAGTGCTCAAGTTAAACTGTTCTGTCTCTCAACCACCTAAGACAAAGGAAAATCACTAGCCCCATAAAGGACTAAGGTAAAATGAGTGAATTTTTATAGCCAATTTTTCCATTCAAAACAGAAGTATTTTTGTTGTGAACTTGGTACTAAGGAAATAAGAACATTGTAGCAACTCCTGATCCACCGAGACTAAGTTTAATTATTTGCTCGGGACGAGCAAAGGTTAAGCTTGGGGGATCTTGTTGACGGTAGATATACCATAAAAATCCACATTCAAACACAATCAACAGGCCTCGGATTCAAGGAAGATCAACATAATATGAATATATTTTTATCAATAACTAGTTCCACTTGTACTCTTAGCTTGTGAATGCAGGGAAAATCAAAACAGAACAGATTGGAGCACTTGGAGCCCAATATGTTGGGTCGGCCGAACCACATATTTGGAAACCAAGTCATCACACTTTAACAAATGACCCAAGACATTACTTAGAAGAGAGGAGAGCTCAGGGAGGGCCCATCTGTGGGTCGGCTGACCCTACCATGGGGCCCACCTGGCTCTGGTGACGTGGCAGGATCCGTGTGACACTCTACCCAGCTCAATTCCACAATCAGATTAACATGTATTTCCATTCAACGGTGGAGAATCAAAGCACACGGATGAAGGCATGAAATGACACAATCAAGGCAGAACCAACACAAGACAACATTCTATGACTGGTAGGGACCACACCTGGCCGGGCCTACCTGTCATAGGGGGTCAGCCGACCCACCCCAGGTGCCCAGCCAGGTCGGTTGGCCTGCACCGCCTTCCTGCATGTTTCACACGTGCTGGTTTAATCACTGGCGTCCATCTAAGGCGGTTACAAGGTCGGTTCATCCAAGAGCCAAGGTGGAAAGGCACACGGATCGCTGACGTGGCACCCCTCCACTCTCCCCTATAAATAGAGGCTGCATCCACCCTCTCAAGACATGATTCATTCAAGATACAAGTGAAGAGTAGTGTAGTTCCACCTTTAGTAGTAGTTGTAGTCTACTGTGGGAGTTAGAGTTGAGTCGAGCTGCGCTCGGGGTCTCCGGAGTCGTCTGCTGGAGAGTCCGGTATAGCTCTTGTATCTTTCTCTTTCTGTAAGACTTATCTACTTTAATATATATTATTCCTGCTTTACTTTACTGAGTCTTTACTTAGTGTATTACTTTAATAGTATTATTGTGAGTTATTATATTACTTGGTCGGTTTGCATTAGATTGTGATCCTGTAACCAGCTCACGTGTGTAGTTCATCGCCTGTTAAAGGGTGCTCTAGTTGCCTTTATCACTGCTAGAGTAGTAAGGCTTAGTGTAAGCGTGGTGCTTAGACTAGATCTTGCCTTTGAATGTCGCTTGTCGCACGGATTGTTTGTGGGTGCTAGCAGGTGGTGACAGCCCTGTCTAGTCTTAGTATCCCTCCACGTGTTTTAGGCAAGTTCTGAAAAGGTAGGCTCCCGTAAGAGAGTAGGCACTTCGGGTAGAGGTTATATCCTCTATTGTCTCGCACTACCCCCTATACACCGGAAGTAAGGTAGCAGTCTTAGTGTACTTCGTCCATTTGATAGGATAGATCACTTGAGTAGAGTTTGAATCACAGGAACCTTTCTCACTCGTTGTCCTCCTACCTAGCTACACTGCACTAGTTATCTTTTAGTATTTCATTTGTTATCTTTGAATCATCACCTTCCTTTCATACTTTGATTACCCCCACTGCACTAGTTGTGCTAAGTTGAGATAGATTTAAGGATCTCTTTCTATTAACATTTCTAGCAATCGCTTTCCCTTAGAATAAAATAAATAACGATACCTTGGAATACTCCCGGGTGAAGTGCTACAGCGGTATATTCTGTGCGCTTGCGGAATTATCCAATAGACATAAGAAATACCCCTCAGGGCACATCTGGCGCTGTTACCAGAGATAGCCTAACACACTATCTCTGGTGGTTGCGTTAAGAAGTGTCAACAAGCATTTCTGGCGCCGTTGCCGGGGTAAGCATAGCCTAGAAATTTTAATAAGATCGAATCCGGAACCTATCATCAATTTAGTATCAATTAGTTGTAGTAGGGCTTACCCTTACCTCTGCTTCTCTTTATCGTGAAGTAAGGCATACATGAGTGGATTTTAGTTTCAAGCCACAGCAATAGAAAATCCAGAGACATCCACCAGGAGTTCTGGACACCGTTGAGTCTCCGATCAGAGGTCCGATTTGGTATTGGAACCACTCAAGGAAGGAGGCTCAGCACTGTCACCTAAGGAAGCTATGGCCTGAAAGACCATCTTCGAGCATTCTACACCGTCGGCTGACAATGTCGCCACCGGTCCGCAGCTTAGCTTAGGAGATGCCACTTTTGTGCTCAAGCCATCTCTCATCAATATGGTGCAAGCCAACCCATTCAGTAGAAAGCCATATGAGGATGCAAATGCACATCTCCAGGATTTCCTGGAGTTGTGTGGCACCATTGGCTTAAAAGGAGTCAAAGTGGACGCCATCTGTCTTCGCCTTTTTCCGTTCTCCTTGATCGAAAAGGCAAAACAATGGTTCTACGCTTATCCAGAAGACATTGGCAATTGGACAAGCTGTGCCAACGCATTCCTCAAGAAGTTCTTCCCGATGGGCAAAACCACTGCTCTTCGAGGAAAGATCTCAGGCTTTACACAGCAAGTGGATGAGACAATTCCCGAAGCATGGGAACGTCTCCAGGAATACATTCGGGAATGTCCTCACCATGGAATCTAAGAATGGCTCCTGATTCAAGGTTTCTACCATGGGCTAACCCTAATAGCTTGTATGTCACCTTGATGCCGCTGCTAGAGGAGCATTCACTTCACTCAATGTCACACAAGCCAAGAATCTGATAGAAAAGATGGTGACAAATCAAGGGTTGAATGAAGATCGACTCTAATCCAAGAAGAAGAACACACATGCCATCCATGAAGTAGATGCAATCTCTGAGAAGATGGATCTCCTCTTAAGAAGGTTGGAAGAATGTGCTAATTTCTAGAAAGACCGAGAGGCCATTCAACACTATGCTTCCAAGCATCAATGGATTCAGGTATGTAGCGTATCATATTCTAAATTAAATCCTGAGAAGATAGATGCCATCAACAACAATTCAAAATATCCTCAACAAGGAAGATGGTCGTCGAACTCTAAGTTTCAAGGTAAGGTAAATTTTGGTAATCAATTATCATTGAAAGATCTTGTCATGAATCAAGATAAAATTAATAAAAGCATGAATAAAAAGTTGATAGAAAATGACAAGACCCTTGAAACATTAAATTGTAAAATGGATGCTCTCGCTTCTTCTGTTAAAGAACAAATGAGTTTTAATAAAATGCTAGAATCTCAATTAGCTCATCTTGTTGCTACTACTTCATCTCCTAAAAATGCTTGCAATATTTCAAATTTCAATACGGTGATCACGAGGGGAGGTAAGTCAACTCGCGATCCATCACATCCAAACATGATAGGGAAGGCTGCAAGAAAAGACAAGGAAGATGATGATGATGATGAAGAAGAATCGCCAGCACCTGATGACAACACCAAGTTCCAAGGCAAGACAGCCCCGCACGAATATTATGACACCAATGTGCTGCTACCTTTCCCAAGAATAAGAAAGCAAACCACCGACGAACAATTTGGGAAATTCGTCAAGGTAATTCGTCATCTCTATGTGCATATTCCATTACTTGACGCAATGCAGGTACCAACCTACGCCAAGTACTTAAGAGACATTCTCAACAATAAGCGCCCGCTGCCCATGACGCAAATTATCAAATTGATGGAGGAATGCAGCGCAGCCATATTGAACCAACTGTCAACCAAAAAGAAGGACCCTAGGTGTCCCACCATTGACTGCTCCATTGGGACACACTACTTTGAACATGCACTGTGCGACTTGGGAGCAAGCGTCAGCGTCATGCCAAAGGTAGTGTTCGACAAACTCAATCATACTATATTGTCCCCTACATCAATACGTTTGCAGCTGGCGGATCAATCAGTCCGTTACCTGGCGGGGATAGTGGAAAATATCCCCGTCAAGATACGCAGATTCTTTGTCCCTGTGGACTTTGTGGTCCTGGACATGGAAGTAGATGAGAAGACTCCACTTATCTTGGGGAGACCGTTCCTCAGCACTGCCAATGCACATATTGATGTTGGAACTGGAAAAATTCAATTCACTATCAATGGGACCCTGGAGACATTCAAATTCTGACCAAAGGTTGAGCAATGCTCATTGATCATGTTAAGGGAGATACATGCTTTCACTATTGTGAGAGATCTAAAGAAGCTCAAATCACAACCACGAGCGAAGAACAAGCAGATATGGAAGAGAAAGGTAATACAACCGGCGATGCCTCCAAAGAAAATTCCTACATCAGCCCAAGAGGGAGATCCTACTGCAAGGACCTGAGGGGATAACTCTTCCATCAAGTTAAGTACACTAACACTTAATTAAAGTTTACCTCATTTAATTGCTTGCTCTATTTTAGCATTTATCTCCAACCCCTTTTCTGTTGACTAATGATCAAGCTCAACATTATAATAATCGATTAATTAACCTCCTGAGTAAAGTTGACACCAGGTGGGGCCCAAGATGGGGTCAGCCAACCCCACCCTAATGTCTCCCACCTGCCACCTCTTGTCCATTTCCATGCATGCCATGTCTTGATATGTCCCATGCACGACAACACCTTAAAATATAGTATATCAATCTTGGTCGTCTAAATGAAAGTAGCATGGCAACCTGAAAATCTTCTCAGTCACTTTTCTGTTGTGCTATGTTGAGATAGATTTAAGGATCTCCTTCTATTAACATTTCTAGCAATCGCTTTCCCTTGGAATAAAATAAATAACGATACCTTGGAATACTCTCGGGTGAAGTGCTATAGCGGTATATTCTGTGCGCTTGCGGAATTATCTAATAGACATAAGAAATACCCCTCAGGGCACTTCTGGCACCATTATCAGAGATAGCCTAACACACTATCTCTGGTGGTTGCGTTAAGAAGTGTCAACACCTATCATAGAGCATGGCTATGTATTGGGTTTGCTTGGTTCTTGTCGGTTTACACCTTGATCCATGTGCTTTGATCTTCTACCGTTGATTGGAAACACAACTTTGATCTGATGGTGGAAATGAGCTAGGTGGAGTGTCACACAGATCGTGCCATGTTAGCAGAGCCCTGGGGGCCCCACATGTGGGTCGGCCGACCCCTATGTGGGCCCTCCAGGTGCTCCACTCTCTTCAATATGCTTTCTTGAATCATGAATCGAAGTGTGGTGGTTTGGTGCCTAATTATGTGGGTCGGCCGACCCACTAAATTGGCCTCCAAGTGCTCATCTCTGCCCTGTTTGATCTTCTCTGCATTCAAAGGCTAAGAGTATAAGTGGAACTAGTTATTAGATAAAATAAGTTCATGTTATGTTGATCTTCCATCGAAACCGAGTCCTATTGATGGTATTTAAAGTGTGGAATTTCATAGCTTAATCACCGTCAACAACAGGCTGACAGGTGGGACCCACCCGTCAGGCCCATCCCCAACCTCCAGTCTCCCTTTCCTCTCGCTCTCGCGTGATACGCCGCAGGCACCAGTAGCCGCGTTGTGTGCCTGCCTCCCCGCGTCTTCCGCCGCTAAGAAGAGCCTCGTCCCCAACCCCTAACAACCTCGCGACCCCGCGGAAGCTACACCCCGTGCGAACAGAGCCACGCATGACCTGGAACGCAGCCGCCAACAGCAGTGCACGTAGTCACAGCCACCGCCTTGCGCGCGCTTGCAACGAATCCCTCGACCGCCCTCCTGCACGTGGACCAAATCGAAACGCACCCACCTTCCTATTTTCCCTCCCCTCCTCTCCCCTCTTCTGTTCCGTGCAAGAACCGAGCGGCCCGCCATTAACGGATCGGAGCCGAGTTCCCCAAGCCGCTTTCGGTCCTCTCCCTCCGCTATAAATTGGCACAAAAGCCTCTCCAGCACACGCCGCCACCATTCCACTCCTTTCCGTGCCCTCTTCCTCCCTCCCGTGCTCCCACCGCGCATCGCCATTACTGCCGCGACACGAAGCTCCACTGCCGTCGTCGATTCGCCATCACCAGGCCTATGTAGTTCAATTGAGCACACACCAAGGTCTCAAACAATTTCGCGAAGCCTCAGTGGCCTTTCTTCCTCGAGCAGGACCCTCACCGGCGCGTGTCGCTGGAAGCTGCACACCGCTGTCTTCCGTCCCACACTGGCGAGACAGCCTCTGAGTCATCCCCGCCTTCAAAACCACCCTAGGTGAGCTCGCGAAACCGCCCTATACCTGTTGGTACCTTCCCCGATCAGAACCATAGCCTCTAGGGCCGATTCCACCATCTCCGGCGAGCCGCTGGTGAGCCCGACGCCGTGAGCTCTCTGTTCCGGCCGGCCCCTCCCCTGTGCACAAGCTCCCCTTCTAATCCTAGGCCTGCCCAATCCAAGATCAATGGCCTAGGATCAAAGATACCCCTTCGTGTGGCTTTTTGCAAACGAGACCCCGATAATTTGGATGTATAAACCCGCAGTCCAAATGTTCCTGTGCACAGAGTCTTGAAAATGTTCTTAATTAGCCCATGTAATTATACATAATTAACCCACAGTCTCTGTTTTACATTTTAATCTGAATTCTTATTATTTTTAATTCGAAATCAAACCTAACTATTTACAGTTTTGCTATTAAGATTAAATTAGCCATAACTTCCTCAATTTAAATCAGATTTGAACCATTCAAAAGTTGTCAGATTCCTAATTTTATAGCCTTTATAATAGTGATATTGTTAAGTATATTTTAAACTAATACAATTTTATGAATTATTTTAATCTATTATTTTACTAATGAGAAACCTGTTTAATTCATAACTCCTTCGTTTTAAATTCGATTCGACCCGTTCAAGTCGCGTTGGGTTCGTTTTGACGAGCACTATGCGTTAGAAATACTTTCATACTATTTTTCCACTGTTTGGTGTAATATTTATTATTATATTTTGTTTGGGCCATGTATGTTGATTGTCGATTAGAAGGAAAATGAGGGCACGGATTTCTAGGATCCTGGTGTTCGATAACCCCTGACCCTACTCACTTTGAAGGCAAGTGTCCTTGCTCATTTTGCACCTACTTTTATTTACTTTTATGTTAGAGTAGTTAGATCATTAGTTGCATGCAGAGTCTAAATTTTGAATCCTATGATAAGGTTTACTAGCACTTGTTTATATCATCCTTGAAACCCCCGGGTTGAGACATGGTAGAAGTCATGCTTAGCTTTGCAATCTTGGGTGGGGAAGAGTATAATTAATATTGATTAATGATCTATGCAAACGTGGAATGGGTAACTTTTAGAATCATGGTGATCAGGCAAATCCGGCAGGATGGACTGTTTGGTGGAGGTTTTGGTTTGTGCCGTGTAACAGCTGTTGATAATGGTGGATTGAGTTTGTGCTAGATATCCTACCTGGATCCCTAGGACCTGGTTCTTGGAGTGAGTAACCCGGCTTTACAAGCGCAACCATGAGGCTGAAATGGGACGGACCTGGCTAATTAATTAGTCACTCTAAGGTTTGGCTTTACACAGGGACAGGTTTTGGCTTTACACAGGAACAGACCTGTTAGCGGTGAAGCCTTAGAGGTACGTGTAAAACAGGCTTAAAGGGGCTTAGTAAAAGCCTTGTAGTGTGACCCCTGCTGTGTAACTAGGTAGTGTTCGGCGAAATGGGGAAAACACGAACTCGTGGTGAAAGTGTGCAAGCTCTGTAGAGTGTAAAACTAATATATCAGCCATGCTCGCGGTCAAGAGCTGGCTGGGACTTCTTCGAGATTAGTTGTTTACTTGGTTATGGTTGGGTGGTTCCTAGGGTGAAGGAATGTGGGCTTGGATGGACTTCCAAGTTTCGGTTGCTCGGATGGATTTCCATGTGTGGTTTTCTCGGATGGGATTTTCGAGTGTTGGTTACTCTGAGGAGATGAGAATTCACTTAGTTAAATAGGTGCATACGGAATTAAGGAAACTAGGATTTTGTCGCTTTAGGCTGCTGAGTCAAACCAAGTCAGCCTATCATTATTATTGGCCCCATGTCATATTTTCCTACACTTGTGGAGTACATTTCGATGTACTCACCCTTCCTCTTTGTCCCCCTGCTACCCCACCCAGACGCTGGAGTTGACGAGGAGGACTACATAGGAAGACGGTGACTTCGACCCCGATGACGTGTACTAGGCTGGTGATGCCTCCCGGTCGACGTTCCTGTGGAGATGGCGTCCAAGATTTACACTAGAGTTTTTATTTATTATTGTGTATTTTTCTTTTAGACTCACGGGTTCTTTTGTAATAAAGTTTGCTATGTATTGAATATTGTTATGATACTATAATGAAGTCGATATATGTATAAATATTGATCCTGACATACATATATTGTGCATTTGATTTTATCCTTAAAATCGGGTGTGACACCACGGTAGTAGATGAATCGGTGGAGGTGCGCTTGAGACGGGAGAGCGTAACACAAAGAGCTTATGACACAAGATTTAGACAGGTTCAGGCCGCCGCGAGGCGTAATACCCTACGTCCTGTGTTCTTGTGGATTGTATTCATATGAGATGAGTTGTTTCGAGAGGATCCCCTGCCCGCCTTATATAGTCTAGGGAACAGGTTACAAGTCGTTCTTGCCATGTATATCAGATTACAATCTTAGCCGAACAAGAAAACTAATTTGTTAGATATTAGGAAAGCTATTTTCTTGAGCCGCCAAGGCTCTTGATCGGAGGATATGTGTGATCTTCTGGAGAACGTGTAGACGACGCGTCCTTGGTAGCAGTTGGGCCTGATCGGATGAAGTGGCCCATGTAGCGCTATGCAAGGTATACGGATCTATATCCCCATAGAGAGAATGGAGAGAGAGAGAGAGAGAGGGGAGGGAGGGAGGGAGGATGAGTGTGGCAGCCGCTGAGAAGAGAGGGAGAAAAGGAAGTGGAGAAGAAAACCCTAATCTTCTCGTATTTATAACTTCAGATATCGGGCCTCAGCTGGACCTGTTAGGCCTCGCATTTACTGGTGGCGGGCCTTTTACATTGCCCGCCTCCAGAAATGTATTTAAGGAGGCGGGTATCTTAATATGTCCACCTTCGAAAATATAATGTTTTTGGAGGCGGTCGTATTAAGATGTCTGCCTCCGTAAATCTATTTTGCGAGGCGGTTGAGTTAAGATGCCTGCCTCCGTAAAAAAATATTTTTGGAGGCGATTATTTTTAAGACAACCTGCTTCCGTAAATCTTTTTTACGGTGGGTGTTTTCTAACCACCTCGGTAAATATTTTTGGAGGCGGTTGGATTCATGCCCGCCTCGCTTAATGTTTTAGCACCGTCGCGCAAAGTGATTTTTGTAGTAGTGTTGGCAGAACTTTGGAGGCAATTTTATACACAACAGTACAGAGGCTGATGAGTCAAAGGTGTGTCAATCTTTATGGGTTTCGCACTTTTGGGATCAACGCAATAATTGTTTCATTCCAGCCTTCCAGTATCGTGCCTCTGTTTAGCGGATTCTTCACTTCTCTGACTACATCCTCCCTAACAATATTCCAGTACTTCTTATAAAAGAGGGTTGGCATACCATCCACCCCTGGAGCCTTTATATCCCCCGTACTATCAAGAGCTTGTTTTATCTCCTCATCCCCATATACTTTCATTAAGTAGTTGTTCATAACAGTTGTAACCTTCTGGTTGCACCTGATTTAGCAATTCTTCAAAGCGATCACCTGCATGTGACTCAAAAAGGGTTTTGTAAAAATTAGTAATCAACAATTTGAGCCCTGTTGAATTTTCAACTACACCTCCATCATCCTTCACCAACCTTGTTTTTATTCTATTCATCCTTTTCCTATCAGATGCGAACTGATGGAAAAATTTTGCATTACGGGTCTCCTTGCTGAAGCTAGTGAACATGCGCCCTTTGGTGCCAATACAATTCCTTCTGGTCTTCCAGCCTCTCTAATTTATATCTTGAGTATTGCCTCTTGTGAAATATTCTGTGCACACAACATATATTCTTCTGAATAATTTTCTTAATTTTCTGTACATGATAAATCATTTTATGGATTTTGTTTCATAATTTTCTGTTCTCTGGAAAATGAAAATAATTTACCTTTTTTGACAAAATGAAAACAATATATATTTTTTTTTGTGCAACTTCGAGTCTTCTTCTGCTGGGGTCAGCCCACCCGCCCCGCACCAAGCTGGGCCAAGACCTCCGGCCCAGTTTTCCTCCGTGGCATGCTTCCTCTTTCGCCTGCTTGAAGACGCGCAGCTGCGAAACACGGTACCACCCCTGTTCTTCTCCCTTCCCTTTGCCCAGCCGAACCTGAGCACGAGATCGACTTGAGCTCGATCCGCCCCACCCGGTCGTATTCGAGTCCGGTCCCCACCTGCGCGCCCATGCCCCTATAGATGGCCCCGCGCGGTGCTCTACCCTAACCCTCCGCATCCGCGCTGCGCCGCACGACCTCCGCCCGTCAGCAGCGCCGCCGCCGAGCTGCCCACCGCTGCGCCGCACCTTCTGCCGTCGTGGCCGCTGCTCCGCACTGACTAAGTGCACCTGCTGGTTCGCACGCCTGTGGGTAAGTTCCAAGCCGCGGCTCTCCCTCTTCCCCTCTCTGTAGCGCACGGTTATATGATAATAATTAATTAATATTCTTATATTGTATCTACTGAACAGTAAAAATAGTAAGAGGAGCATGCTGACGGATTCAGAACAACGCGTGCATAGAGCAGTTTCTGAAAGAAGGAAAGTAGCAGAAATTCCACTTTACAATCTCCCGATGGTATGCAATCAGTTCACATTGAAATTAAGGAAACGACAGTTTGTTTTCTTAGATTATTTTGGTTAATCATTCACTGCAATGGTACTTATTATTTAGCTGCAGTTCATCGCTTATAATCTTATTGTTTTTACTGTGTAGGATATTTTATCAACGATCTTGTCGCTGTTGCCAATAAATGACGCTGTAAGGACAAGTGTATTGTCAAGAAAATTGAAGTATGTTTGGTGTAGCCACACCAACCTAACTTTTGATAGAAGTACAATGAGGAAATCTTATTTCAGGCCCTCAAATGGTCGTTATCAAGCCCTGAAGGTTAAGGAATTTGTTACGAGGGTTGATACAGTCCTGCATCAGCACAGTGGAACTGGGGTCGAACGAATGGAAATTAAGTTTCGGTTGCACAGTAAGCATGCAGATCATATTGATAGCTGGGTTAACTTTGCAATCGCGTCGAAAACAAAGGAGTTTGTAATTAATTTATCATCAGGTGGGTCAAAGAGTATATTTTTCGCGCAGCTATCATGTGGCGGACAGACAATGCAAATGGTAACAGAAGGACCATATAGTTTGCCTTCACATGTTTTTCAGCCCCAATAATGCTATGTACTTGCGGTGTCTAGAGCTTTGGAGTGTGTCTTTACAGCTGCATTCTGATTTCAAAGGATTTCTAAACCTCAAGAGTCTTACCTTAGTGGATGTGAGTATCACAGATGAAGATGTTCAGTGTATGCTATCTAAATGCAATCTTCTGGAATTTTTCGAGATTGCCTATTGTAGGATGGTTACTAGCATACGAATGCTTCGTCCATTGGACCGGCTTATGCATTTGGTAGTGGATATCTGCCCAAATCTGCAAAAGATTGAGCTGAACTGTAGTCCAACTATACTCAAGTACAGTGGCACCATGATTCCATTGATATTTGCTTCACCGTCGAGGCTGACAAATATTAATGTTATGTTGACAACTCATCAATCTGCTCTTTCCTACATGGTCACTGGTTTCCCCAGTACTTCACCAAGGCTTGAGACTCTGACCTTACTTTGTTGTGAGCGTGAGGTTCGTCATATGTCCTCAATGACCTATTCTGTGCATATATTACCAAGCTCAAATTCTCATTTTGTTTGTCGCTGATGTTGCAGAGAACTATTGTACCTGAGGGGCCTTTCAAATTTACTTATCTACGGAATTTGAGGTTGGAATTAGTTATCTCTGGCAACGAGAACAGAAATACTGATGTCCTTGATTATGCTCATCTCCTGAAGATCATTCCTTTCATGAAAACAATGGAGTTGCATGTAAGTTTATTTCGTTGTGGCTTTTGAATACGGTTGTGTAAATAATACCAACAACAAAAGACAATTTATGTTGCCTATTGAGTAGTTGGTAATGCTAGGGCCTAGGAGTGCATAGCGACAAGCAGTAGTTTTGTGGAACTGAATATATGATTATGTCTTTCTTCCATAGCATATCTAAAACTTTGGTTAGGTTGAAGTCAGGTCATCATATTAGTATTCACAAAGGAAATAAATTGCTAAACAATTAGAGTTTACGTGTTCCCGTAGTGCCTTTGCATTTTGAGTGTGCACTATGATTATGACTATGGGCCATAGCTTGTAGTGACTTAATTTTTAATGCATGTATTGATGTTTTCCATTATTAGATGCGGATGCGGTGCCAGCATCGACCATATTGCAAAGAGGATGGCGAACTAAGGATTGGTCTTCCACACCAACATGCCCATCTCAAATATGTTCGTATTAGTGGCTTTTTTGGTCACAAAGACCAGGTGGAGCTAGCACTTCACATCCTTCGCAGTTCCATCGTGCTCGAGAAGATGGAGATCACCCCAAAGCTAGAAATAACAAGTAGCTATCTTGAATTATCCAATTCCTACTATAAGCAGCATTTCGTGGATGGCTATCGGGTCGCCACTGAATTTGTCTGCAAAGCAGACCATCGCAATATTGTTAATGTGGTAAGGGTGCCTGCTAAGACGGCAAAGGAAGCATCAGGCCCCCGTGGTGGCGAGGAGAGGTCTGTTGCGCTGCCAACATAGAGGATGGCGAGCTAAGGATTGGTCTTCCAAACTGTATGATGCTATCGCATAACTATGGTTTGAGTCGATTGTAAAGGAAGATTGAAACTAACGAGGTGGAAGCTAAGAGGTTTGCACTGATATGGAATGAGACTGAGTAACAAGCAAAACAATCAGCAAGTTCTTTTTTAGGCATACTATGTGAAGTTTTGAAGCTCAACTTCTTGACTCCTAAGAACCACAACTTAATGGAGTCCAGCATAGAGAGCTTTGACATAGCAACCGGAATGATTTTATCGGTTCTCCCACAATATTGTAGTAGACAGATTTGGCATTATCAGTGTACTCTGTAATATGGTCCAGACATAGAAATGTTTCGTCGTGATTAACATTCTATTCTGTATTTGGCAATGACAGGTTCAAGTGAAACAGAAAAACTATAAATTGTCTGATTCCAGTGTAACACAGTGCATCAGTTAAAATTCATGAGAGTTATTTGAGTATTTGCCTCCGTTGCCTTTTTTTTTTTTTTTTTTTTTTTTTTTTTTGCGGTCAAGATCAGCAGCAGCAGGCGTCGCTCCTTTCTCTATTTTCCTAATCGCCATCTCTCGGCCATTTTGTTCCTGTCTTTGGTCTGTGCAGCACCAGGCACAACGAGGCCAAACAACTGCAGCGCAGGCGCGCAGCTGCAGCTCTTCCACGACATCCTATGCTCGGTGAGCATTTTCTGTTAATTAAATAATTACCTTGGCCAGCTATTCAACGTAGGCATGCGCTTTATGATGAAGGCAAACAATGGATAAACATCTCCAGTAGTTTTATAAAAGGTAATGACTTGTTTCCGGACGGCCGTGCCTTTGTCCTATCGCACGCACGCTCCAGTCTCGCGCGTTCGGCATCCCACCGCACGCACCCATACACGCATGCGGACCGCTGCTCTTATCCTTTCACGCGTCGTCTTCGACCTTTTCATTCCCCGTATCTCTCTCTCCTCAGCGACTGGTGACAGGCGACCCAACCCCACCGCCTCGCTATGCCCGCGCCGAGCTCCTACCCGCCCCCATCCACGCGGCCCATGGTGGATCCGCCGGAGATTGGGGACCGCCGCCCCCACCCTAAGCCAGGCGTTCATCAGACCCTTGGCTGCTCGCCAGCGACGAGCACCCACCAGGTTTTTCTCTCGGTTCAATGGCGATTCAGAGTAGGATCCAGTAGATCCACCCCAATCCCATACAAAGGTGACCAATCTAGTGAGATTTGATGATTTTGTTGCCCCAGGGCGTGCCATACTATGCTCTAATTTCATTTGTCGTTAGATTTTTTGATCTGCGGAGTGAAGATGAACAGGATCGGGTGTCGGCCCCTTTGGCTCCCGGCGACCTCACGGCCTCATTCCTGCCGGGCCTAGCCCGCGCCGCCGTGCGGTCTCCACACCCTGATGCTCGTGCGGAGCTCGCTCCGCTTCCACTTCCCGCCAGGAGCACGCAGCCCGCTCCTACTTCGCCGCCTCCACTCCTGCAGCGCGTGCGGACCTCCCCGCCATGCCGCCTCGCCACTTCTACTTCCCACCAGGAGCACGCAGCCCGCTCCCACTCGCCGCCTCCACTCCTGCAGCACGTGCGGAGCCCTCCCCGCCGCGCTGCCTCCACTCCTTCAGTGCGCACGCTGCTCGCTTGCCACGCCGCCACCACTTCTGCCGCGCCACCACACGCGCCCCCACTCCTTCCACGTCTTATCCACTCTGCCTTGCCACCATCTCCCCCTCTGCGTATCTCCCAGTTAAGTGCCCCCACCTAGTCCTAGTGCGTGGAGGATCCGAGGAACGGGAAGCCGTATCTCCCCATCAACAAGCAGTTCCTCATCACCTGTAATGGTAATGGTATGCTAGCTACCTGTATTCAACTGACTACTCAGTTTGTCCTGTTTTTTGCGTCCGAAAGCATGCTCACTAACGTTAAAAACCATAATAACATGTTGGACCGAGAATTGGGAATTATATGCTCCACTGAGTTGTCGTAGGCTGCAGTGATGAAATCTGTTGATTTTTCTTTGCTTGTGTGTTTTTGTATATGTGTGCGGTGGAGGCACATGTGTTTCACTGTCCCCACAGTTTGCTTGCCTCTAATTCAAATTGTGAATAGATGAGTTCTGTACCTCTGATACTTGTGTTATGCTGACAGGCTATCCAAAGCCGGTATGCTTATCAGTGCTATCCTGTCAGTACTGGCATCTGTTTTTTGTCAAGAGTTAATTAGTACTAGATGGCTAATACACTAGGGTGTGGTACCAATTTATGATGGTGGATAGAATATGCTGGATTTTAGTACACTTGCTTTGTGCAAAACAATAGAATAACCTAATTAAAATACTAGATCTGTGTAATGTAATCAATACACTTGCCTATATTTTTTAGAGGTAACATGAGCCAGTGGTCAATGATAGATTTTTCTGACACTGTCATGCTATGCATCTGGCATATTATTTTTCTGATATTGTTTCTTAACAGGCACAATAGAGAAACTCAATCATACTTACTTTGTTTGACTTGCAGGCTTCTCTTTGATGGCCGTGTCGCACCTCACCCTGACCAACTCCCTGCCATTGCAGCCCCTGTCACATACCATGTAGTGGCACCCCTACCCTATGGAACAAACACAGCCTTGTCCTTGCAAGTAGAAACTGCGGTGTTGTTACAGCTGACAATTTGTTAATATATGTAGGCTTCTGGGACTCGTGTGCTGTATCTTGGTGCTGCTTCTGGGAACAATTGTGTCTTATGTGTTTGATATTGTTGGACCGGTGAGCTCTCTATCACAAAAGTTTATTACTCTGTCCGTTTGACTGAATGTTAGTTTCAGTTCTGTTTTTTTTTTTGGCATGGAACAGTATTATTGGCAGCACCACATTAACATGATCATGTCTTGTCCCCTGACATGGAACAGTATTACTTGCTTTTTCAGAATACATAAATTGCCTATTTAGAAAGACATTGTTGCCTAACAACTGACACTTAAATTACCTAAGAAAATGCAATCAACTACCGCATTACTAACAACAACCTACCCATCACCATTAGAGGCTCTAGGAGCATCCTCTGTTCTTGTTTTTTCAAGCAATAGCCCGATTTCATACACGGTAGGCAAATCCTATTGGTTTTGTAGTTGCTTAGTGCAAATTTGGATGCATCTGTTTGCTCTTGAAACATTGCATCTAGGAAATCATAATCAAATTCTGTGGAGGGTTATTCAAGTCCATAGTGCTTGTGATTCGTCGTCTACAAAAAAAAAGAGAATTGTGCTAGTGCAATGATATTTATGTTTTTAACACAAGGCTTCAAGAACTGTAATTATTTGGGCAACATAGGCACATCAATTAAGCAATAATAATACTACTAGCAGACAATAATGTCTTCTCAAATAGGCAACATAAGGTTTTTTTTAACATGTGCATCCTTTTTTTATCTTCGTAAGGTGGCTTACATAGACATATAACAATAGTTGATGGCTCTGTGGTTCGCTGTCAGTTCTTGTGTATGCATGTAAGTAGTTTATTGGCCTTAATTTGGTCTGCTTCAGCCTTAATTTTGGATTGCACTGAGTGGCGGTAGAGACCGCCCAAATCCTTCAACGAGAGAATGGTACAAAAAGTGCTTACAAAAATCTCATTTTGTAGCGTATGTATGGTTCCTTTGAACAATCCAAGCTGCTCGAGCTTCCTTGTATGGTACATACATGGATGATGCATCCTCCATCCATTTTGATTAGTCCGGAGAATTTCTTGGCTTGTCCTTGCTTTCTAAAGCGATGCATGGCGTTCTATCTGGGTTGCTACATCTTGACATGTAGGCAATTTAAGTGTCATCTATTAGGCAATTTTAATGTCATTTGTAGGCAACTTAGACTAAATCAACAAGCAAATTATTCATAATAGCTAAGAATTATTTTAAGCTCTAGGTTTTTTAGTACTTTTCCATGTGTTTTTCATTCATGGGTATGGTGAATTGAAATTTGGATATGCTTCAACAACTACAGGGTTTTAGAAAATGTGATGTTTTCATAAAAAAACAGAAGGTGGCTCCTCTAATTTGGTTCACTTCTGTTAATGCAGTATTTTTTTCTCGATGCTCCTCTAATTTGCCCCATTTCTGTTTGTGCATTTCGAAGACGTGTGATGTACTTATGTGATGTTTTTTGTGCAAACATGCCTCATGATTAATATATTGAATGATACCTAATGTGTTTTTTTTATCCATAGGTTTTCGCGACAAAATGTAATTTTTTGCCAGAGGGGATAAAGAATGATTGCTGCAGCTGGAGATATTTGCACAATAGCATAACAAAATGTGTAGTAAGCAGTAGGAATATGTAAGAATCGGATCTGCCTATGTAGTAGGCTACTATATTTTGTAAATTGATTTGCTTAACCAAAACAACTTATTGGCTTATGCAAAAGAACTTAATTGCTTTATCAATTTGTCAGATATGCTTGTATTAACAGATCTGATATCAAGTGATGTAAAACAATTGAACTGTTTCTAGGAACAAATTTAGCTTAGGCTCTTTTTTTATGATCATTTGTGTAATTCTGGTGCCTGAAAAAAAGCTAATTTGCTACAGATGATGATATTCTTTTATATTTCTGGGAACACCTTCTGTTTTGCGTGCTGGAATTCGAAAACCAAAACATGGGGAGAGGTGAAGAAGCTTCCAGATGGGGGCGTGTAACGGGAAATGAAGTTTTTGAACTATTTTACTATTTTTGGTGTCTGCGTGGTGTAACGCACATGCGTATCACTAAAAACGGCAAGACCGTGCCAATGAACTATCTTATGGCCGGCCGTATTTTAGCCAAGTCCTTTATAAAAAACTCTTTATTCCATTTTTTTAGAAAAAAGAAAAGTCTCTTTCAACAGTTTAGTAAAAGAGCTTCTTAACAAAAAAAAGTTACGAAATGTCCTTTCCAACTCGTAAATTTTCAGTGGTGAAATCTCCGTATCTCTCCATCGTCTGACTGTTTTTGCTGGCGTGACTGCGTGAGTTTACCTTGACAAGGCCGCCATGCTCCTCCGGCATAAACACCATCCACGTCGTTGCAAACTGTTTTCTACCATGTGATCGCGGCCTGCAGGGTCATGATTTCGTTAATCAGCTTTAGCTTTTACTTTACCTCTTTGTTTTCTTACCACAGGTTAGTAAGAACAGGCCGCCATGCTCCTCCGGCAGAAACACCATCCACGTCGGTGAAATTGTTTTCTACCGTGCGATAGTGGCCTGCAAGGTTATGATTTTGTTAATCATTTTTATCTTTTACTTTACCTCTTTGTTTCCAGCATCTTACCACGGGTTGGTAAGAAAAGGCCACCATGGTCCTCTGGCAGAAACACCATCCACGTCGGTGAAATTGTTTTCTACCGTGCGATCTCGGCCGCAGGGTCATGATTTCGTTAATCAGCTTTAGCTTTTACTTTACCTCTTTGTTTCCTGCTTCTTACCACGGGTTGGTAAGAATCCATGACCTTTTGATGTCCTCGGGCTCCATTATGAAATACATCGGTTTCTCCCAAACTAGGTTTCTTCCCTTTAATTTTCTGTTGTCCTCGAGCTGCAGGGTCATTCCTCGTCCTTGTCGGTCCGACGACCTTCGTTGCTCTTTTTCTCCTGCTTCTTCCTCGCCGGCCCGCTCCTCTGTTGCCGCCGTCGTCGCCGGAGGTCTTCTTCTTTGTCTTTGTTCTTCCTAGGGCTTCGCATCGCGCCTCCTGTCTACGCCGACAGAGGTCTTCTTCTTCTTCGTCTTTGTTCTTCATAGGGTTTCGTGTCGCACCTCCTGTCTGCGCCGGGGTTCCTGCTCGCGTTCCTCCTCTGGGTGCGCCGCTCGTGGCGGATCGGGGGGGGGGGGGGGGGGAGGGGAGGAGGGTTGGAAATGGGGGAGGGAAAGGTGGACGCTCTCAGGGACAACGCCGCTGTTTGCTCCAACCTCGGCTGCTACGCTGCTCTTGCCTAATTTTGTGTGCAAGTTCTCGTCTCTGTCACACTCGATCCCCTCTCACCTAATGCAGGTTGTTTATATCTGTTCTGCTATGTTTGCTTATGGATAGATCTGTTGCTTTCCCTGGTTCTAATGGCTTGGTGTCAAAACTGTTATTTACACCAAAATCTGGACTAGGTGCAGATAGTCGATGCCGAGCGCAGATAGCCGATTTCGGGACAGAGGCCAAGACAGGAATAGTCAATCGGATCCCGGAATCGATTATTGGGCCGAAGTGTAGACGATGCAGTTGAAGGAAATAGCCGATTGATGACGTCAGCGCGAATCTTCGGTGCCAGGAAGCGATCAAGTTCAGAGTCCGTTAAAGAAAGGAAAGATTGGGCTCCAAGTTACCTTTAGATTAGAAAAGTTTGTTAGTTTCCATATCTATTTCAAGTTGTAATTCGATTAGGACTCTATCTTGTCGAGCCCAGGGTATAAATATAAGCCTCAGCCATTGTAATACACACATACACATCAATACAACACACCTTTCGGCTCCGGCCAAACCTTAGGAGTAGGAGTAACGTAGATCTCGGTGAGTTCTTCAATCGGGCTGAGTGTCATCCGGTGGACGCAGGCTTGCTTGTAAGTACCGTCATGCCTCGCTAAGCTTTGTCTCTTTAATGTCATCCGGTGGATATAGGAGAATCGTAGATCGGGGTTGATTCTTGTTTGATATGAGTTTAGCGTCATCCGGTGGACGTGGGCTTAGATCAAATAAGGATTAGTTATCGATTCATGTTTATTTTCCTGTTTAATCTATGTTTAGCGTCATCCGGTGGACAAGGGCTTAGGTTAAGCTTGATTATGTGCATGGATTAGTTATTGGCTCTAACTAATTTGGCATTTTAGTTAGATTCATTAAGTTATCAAGATGTTATCTGTCATTTATTGTTTATTTATTAATATAACATTTCTTTGCGCGATCAAGATTGCATAATATTTGGTCTTAGATCCACATGAAAAACATTCATTTATGTTTCATTCATGTTTATACTTTGTTATGATATTACTTGATTCGGCCAGTACTACCGCAGTCTTGTTCGTACGTGATGAGAAAGCTTAGCAAGAGCCGATTTGTACTGATACAAAACCGTCGGCCTCTTAGACTAGTTCCGTATTCTTATAGATCGACTTGTGGCTGTTGCTACTGCCATGTTTTCTGCTTCACGGACCCTGGATCGGCTAATTAGCCGATGCAGTTATGCTTTCACGAGAAAAACCAGTTAACCGATCGTGTTCTGCCTAATCGGCTAAATAACCGCTTTCTGTCTATTTGACATTCAGACAGTCTAAATTGAATGATTTGACCTGTTTACAATCGATTATGCTTTGATCTGTTACAACTATCTGAATAGACTTGTTTAACGTAGATCGCATATCTGATTACACATATTAATCGATTATGTATCAGTTCAATAATTTTTTCCGTGTGGCAAAACATGCATACATGTCGGCGATTAAATCGGCTCTCAGAGCCACATAGTTGGAACTACCTAGACCCACCGGTTAGTTCTGCCCTGTGATTACTGATTATTATCTTTTCCTTGTCAATTGCAGGTCAAATTAACTGGCACGCCTGAGAGTTATCGGTACTCTCTGACCGGGTTTGAAGCTAGCTGGATCTTGGAAGCTCCGACGCTCTTGAGATCATATCCGGCTTCGCTGGTGTGTTGAGCGCGAGGAACCACATTTTGTGCCAACACACTTTTTGGCACGTCCAGTGGGACAGTTTCACTCATGACTAAGGAAAAGGCTCCGGAAATCGTGGCTCACTGGGATGACGGCGTCATCAGAGCCAAGCGTGAGGAGATCGATCCCGAGGATGCTGTGGTGCTAGAGCAGATCATTGAAGAATTCACTGATGCCTGTCTGCTGTCGTTCGCTAAAAATCATGATGGCCGCGTGTTCAAGAAGAACCCCTACCCAAGGTGGGTCATGCCTGGCCACACCGACTAGGAGGAGCAAGAGTTCAAGGAATTCATCCAGTGCGCCATCTGGAACGCTTTGCATCAGGCAGTTGGACATCATCATAACGTGTTCCTGCAGACATTCTACAGCATCATGAAGACCGTCATCAAGAAGTAGGATTGAGAATCATTGGGTCCCAACATACTTCAACATAGCCCCAGAAGATTCCAACTCAGATGCAGTGGCCGGAACGTCCAAACCTCCGCCGCAACAGCCGAATCCGCCAAAGTCGAATGTTCAAAATTCCAATATGATGACGGATTTGGCTCCAAAAATAGCTCCGCAGCCCAAGTTATACAGAGACTACTCTCCCGAGCAGATTGCTGCTTACATGCGTGCAACTGGGAACATGCTAACCGGGAACGTGCCGACTGGAAACGTGCCTCCAACAACTCCAAATTTTCACATCGGGCACACTTATGATGAGCTCACATCGGCGCCACATCCCGGTTATGCTCAATCACCTCAAGACGAAGTTGGTAGACAAGATGAGTGCAATGTTCAGGGACCAATTCGGCTTGCAGCCGAAGGCGGGGGTTTCGATCAGATACAGGCGCCCCTACCCTGAGTGGTTTGATCGTGTGGCATTACCATCAAGGTATCGCATGCCGGATTTCACCAAGTTCAGCGGTCAAGACGACGTATCCACCATTGAGCACATCAGCCGTTGCCTAACTCAGCTCGGTGAGGCGTCGTATGAGGATGCTCACAGGGTCTGTTTCTTCTCACTGTCACTGACAGGGCCGGCTTTCAGTTGGTTCACCACTCTGGAGCCCGGGTCAATTCAAAACTGGACGGATCTGGAAGGCAAGTTTCACAACTATTTCTTCTCTGGCACTGGGGAGAAAACTATTGTCGATTTGACCAGCATGCGCTAGAAGAGTAGCGAGACCGGATCGACCTTCATCAAGCGCTTCAGAGAAATGAGGAACATGTGCTATTCATTGCACCTATCTGACAAGCAGCTCGCTACTTGGTCATTGGTGGAATGCTCCCGCACATTCAAGAAAAGCTGGTGGGCATTGACTTTGACAGCGTTAGCCAGGTGTTGCAGAGAGTGATGGCCCTGGAGTTGCAAGCTCAGACCTTCTGTAAGGAGGGGAAGTACAAACAGACGGCGTTCATCAGTAATTCAGATTCTGAGGATGAAGATGAAATCGCCGCTGTCGAGCTGAGGTGGGGCAAGAAGCCCATGGCCGTGCCCAAGAATTGGAGTGCAGAGGATCAGTACGATTTCGATAGAAACAAGCTGGACAAATTATTCGATCTACTGGTCAGTGCTGGACAGATTACCTTCCCTGCTGATTATGTAAGACCCTCTCCTGAAGACTTGAAGGGGAAGACGTTCTGCAGTACCACGGCCTCACCTCACACAACACCAACGGATGCCACGCATTCAGAACTCAGATACAGAGGGCTATCTGTCGGGGCTTATTGAAGTTTGACAGTCCTGCTAAGGGAAAAATGAAGATTGATAAGTTCCCGTTTCCGAAGGGGCAGAATATGGTCGAGGTGTCGGCCCCCGCAGGCAAGATGAAAGTTCTGACCTCCAACCAAGCTAGAAGGAATGCATCAGTCGATCCTGATATGCAGATATCGGCTGAGGAGCTGGCGATGATCAAGAGAAGCCGAGAGCAGAATCAGAGACAATATGAGAAGGAGGAGTCTAGCGGCACCAAGAAGACTAGGCCTACATCCCGCAATTTGCTGAACAAATGGCGACAGGAGAAGGAAAAGACCTGCCAGAGGCAGCTCGTAGAGGAAGAGTACCGGAGATGGGCTCGTGATGATGAAGAAGCTCGCTACTAGGAAGAGCTGGCTCACCGCCGGGAGGAAGAAGAAAGCCACTGGCATTGCCCATTCTTCAGGCATTGTTGGAATGAAGGTCTGAGATTGCCAACTCTGCGCAATTGCCCGGAGTGCAGCGATCAGTACCGAGAGTATAGGCACTCTCAGACCAACCGCCTGTCTGTGCATGAGAGGCTCGGACGCCCACATGACATGCAGGATTGGCGCAAAAAAGAGACCTACGCGATCGGCTCAACGAGGCGGCAGTTGATCACCAAGTGCCGGTCTGGCAGGAGAACCAGTGGTGCCCTGGGAACTTGGCCAAGAGCCAGAGACGCCGCGTGCAGCGCCTCAGGAACAGGGAGCTCAAAGCAGAAGGCCGGCCGAAGCAAATCTGGCGGGAGAAGCCTCCTCAGGACAAGGGGAAGGCGACAGCCGATGCGCAGATGGTCTTTGTGCTCCCGGCTGAGTTCAGGGCGCCCCGAGCCAGGAAGATTGAAGTTCTCTCTGATTCTGATGAGTCAAAGTTTGAGCAAGCCACCGCCAAGCTGGTTTTCGCGCAGCAATCTGCCTTTGACAAGTCACCCAAGCATCGGCACCTAAAGGCCCTGTACCTCAAAGGATATGTCGATGGGATGTCCATGACCAAGATGCTAGTCGATGGTGGTGCCACTGTTAATCTCATGCCCTACACCACCTTTTGCAAGCTGGGCAAGGGCCCTGATGATTTGATCGAGACCGACATGATGCTTAAAGACTTCGGGGGCAACTCTTCAAATACCCGGGGGGCAATCAATGTCGAGCTAACAGTCGGGAAGAAGACGCTGCTCACCACCTTCTTCATGATTGATAGCAAGGGTTCTTACAATCTGCTGCTTGGGCATGATTGGATCCATGCTAACTACTACGTACTGTCAACCATGCACCAATGTGTGATGCAGTGGCATGGTGATGAGGTTGAGGTGGTCCCAGCTGATGACTCGGTGAGTATAGCCGCAGCGGATGCTACCTATTGGAAAGCGGGGGATCATGACTGTTTCTCTGGCAAGACTTGGGAGGAAGGCTCCATCAAGGTCAACGATGAGAGTCAACAGCCGGTCCGGGCAATCGGCTCTGAGTCTTTTTACTAATGGACAACCCGATCAATGGCACCGATGGCAAGCTTGGGCAAGGTTTTATGTCGGCCGATAAACTTGAAGAAGTGGACATCGGGCCTGATGACAGACCAAGGCCAATGTATATTGCCGCCAATCTTGACCCTGTGTTCAGGTGGGAGTTGATCAACTTATTGAAAGAATACAAAGACTGCTAGCCTGGGAGTACTACGAGATGCCTGGCTTGGACAAATCGATCGTTGAGCACAAATTGCCTATCAAGCCTGGATTTCAGCCGTTCAAGCAGCCGCCACGACGATTCAAGAAGGAGTCATTGCTTGACATCAAGGCCGAGATCGAGAGGTTGCTGGAAGCCAAGTTCATTCGAGCTTGCCGATACGCCAAGTGGGTATCGATTATTGTCCCTGTATACAAGAAGAATGGCAAGTTGCGGGCCTGCATCGATTTCAGGGACTTAAACAGAGTTACCCCGATGGACGGCTACCCAATGCCGATAGCCGATATGTTAGTGGATTCGGATGCGGGGCATCAAGGTCATCAGCTTCATGGATGGTAATGCCGGTTACAATCAAAATTTTATGGCTGATGAAGATATTCCTAGGACTGCTTTCAGGTGTCCTGGTGCAATCGGTTTGTTCGAGTGGGTTGTAATGACATTCGGTTTGAAAAATGCCGGTGCAACTTATCAAAGGGCTATGAATTATATTTTTCATAAATTGATCAGGCAAGATTGTAGAAATTTACATTGACGACGTAGTTGTGAAGTCCAAAAGCTACAAAGAGCACTTAGCCGATTTGAAGGCTACCCTGGAATGTACTCGGAAACACGGCTTGAAGATGAATCGTAATAAATGTGCTTTCGGGGTATCAGCTGGTGAGTTTCTGGGTTTCATGGTACATTGTAAGGGAATCGAGGTTGGCAGCAAGAGCAGGAAGGCCATCGATCAGCTTGTACCGCCAACTAATAAGAGGAATTGTAGTCCTTACTTGGCAAAATTAATTTCATCAGAAGATTCATTGCCAATCTGTCAGAGAAGGTGCCGCCGTTCTCACCACTGTTGAAGCTTAAAGACACACAAGAATTCAAATGGGGTGACGTACAGCAAAAGGCTTTCGATGAAATCAAGAAATATATGAAGTCTCCACTTGTTCTGGTACCGCCACAGGCAGGTAAGCCGTTCAAGCTGTACGTGACGGCCGAAGACCATACGATTGGCTCGGCCCTTTTTCAAGAATTTGAAGGGAAAGAGAGAGTAGTTTTCTATCTGAGCAGGAGGCTCTTGGATCCCGAGACAAGATACACGCCGACTGAGAAGATGTGCTTATGCCTATTCTATTCGTGCACCAAGCTAAGGCATTATTTTCTATCGGCCGAGTGTGTGGTAGTTTCCAAGGCCGATGTAATCAAGCATATGTTGTCAATGCCTATCTTGAACGGACGGATCAGAAAGTGGATCTTGGCTCTCTCTGAGTTTGACTTGAGGTTCGAATCGGCTAAGGCAATCAAGGGTCAGGCAATAGCCGATTTCATCACCCAGCATCATGAGGGTGCCGTCAGTATAGTTGACGTGGCGCCGTGGACTATATTCTTTGATGGATCATCTTGCAAGCAAGGTGGAGGTGCTGGGGTAATACTAATATCACCTCGAGGTCAACGATTTGAGTACGCTTTCCAGATCGAGCCAACAGTGACAAACAATCAGGCTGAATATGAGGCGATTTGAAAAGGATTTCAGCTTCTAGATGAAGCAAAGGCCGACGTAGTTGAGGTTTTTGGAGATTCACAACTAGTCATCAACCAAATGCTTGGCCTATTTGAATGTAAATATGATGTACTCAGAGGCTACTATGATCAGTGTCAAGCTTTGATCAGAGGGTTCTTGGTGGTTTCACTGTACCATATTCCCAGGGCCCAGAATCAAGAGGCTAATCGGCTAGCACAGAGCACCTCAAGGTTATAAATCGATGCAGGAAATCTTAAATACCGAGCAATCAGCTTATGACTAGCAGGGTGAGATAGCAAGTTACCTTGCAAATCCTTCACAGAAAGTTAGTAGAAAACTGAGGTACAAAGCTATCAAGTACGTACTGCTAGATGGTTAGTTATATTATAAGACTGTCGAAGGGGTGTTGCTGAGATGCCTCGGGGCAGAAGAATCGATAAGGCTGATGTGTGAGGTTCATGAAGGAGTCTGTGGTGCTCACCAATCGGCTCATAAGATGAAATGGATTATCAGAATGACTAGGTTATTATTGGCCGACAATGCTCGAAGATTGTTTCAAATATTACAAGGGCTAGCCAAAAATGCCAGAGATTCGGGAATGTGCAGAAGTCTCCTGCCTCAGCTATGAATCCTATCATCAAGCCATGGCCGTTCAGAGGTTGGGGAATCAATCTGATCGACCGAATCTATCCACCGTCCAGTAAAGGTCACAAATGGATTTTGGTTGCAACAGACTACTTTACTAAGTGGGTAGAAGCTGTCCCTTTGAAAAATGCCACATCTAGAGATATAATCGAATTTATAAAGGAGCATATCATTCACAGATTTGGTATACCACAGACCATCACGACAGATCAAGGGAATATGTTCACATCAGATGAGTTTTGACCTTTGCTGACGACTATGGGCATTAAAACATATAATTCATCACCTTATTATGCCCAAGCCAATGGTCAAGCTGAAGCGTCAAATCAAATTTTAATCAAGATTATCAAGAAGAAGATTGAGCAGACAATTAGGAAATGGTACTTGACGCTGAGTGAAGCCCTGTGGGCATACCGGATGGCTTAGCATGGATGGACTAAAGCTACGCCGTATGAGTTGGTTTATGGACACGCTGCTGTCTTGCCTTGGGAAATTCAGTCCATGACATGACGTGTCAAGTTACAGAACGAGCTTACAGCCGGTGAGTACAAGGATATCATGATGGACAGTCTTGAAGATTTACATTGTCATCGGTTCAAAGCCCTCGAGTGTATCGAAGCTAATAAGATACGAGTAGCCAAGTATTACAACACTAAAGTAAGAGGCAAGAGCTTTGCCGAATCAGAGCTAGTATAGAAGACTATCCTACCTATCGGAACCAAGGATAGCCGATTCGGCAAGTGGTCGCCAAATTGGGAAGGCCCGTATCGAGTTGTTGAATGTGTGCCCGGCATTGCCTATATGCTCGAAGATATGGAAGGAAGGAGATTTGGCAGGGCGATCAATGGAAAATATCTGAAGAAATACCATCCTAGTATCCCAGTTGGGGGATGATAGCCGATCGATGCATGATCTGGCTCATACAGCCGATTCTATGTAGAGGATCGCCTTCAGGACAAAAATAAGTCTGTAATAGCCGATTTCGTTTTAACGGATCGCCTTTAGCACAAAAATGAAACACCCTCGATGGAGTGTAACAGCCGATGTGATTGCATCGCCTTTAGCCCAAAAAATATATATATATATATGTATACAGACACATAGAGATCAGATTGGTGATTATAAACAAAGTCTTTATTTCTGATCATGTTTAGAGGAGCCCTGTTACATTCTAATTCGGATTATGGGTGGTTCTATCTATGATGTCCTGGGCGTTGGTGACAATCGCGACCCCGTCGGCGTGGGGGAAGAAGTTCGCCAGTTGGGCGCTGGCCTCCTCCATGTCCTGGCCCTCTGGGAAACCAGGCTCGACGGCCTCCAGGGCTATGCCGGAGCGGAGTCGTGCGGCCATGAGAGCCCCGGTGGCGCTGTGACGAATGCCGGCCATGGCCACCTGGAGGACGCGGTGGTGAACATCCAGGAGCCGCTCCGCCTGCGTGTTGCCATGGGCATTGACGGCATTGGTGGCGGTCTCAGCGGCTACGCGCAACTCTTCCAGCTGCGCGGTCAGGGCTACAAGAAGAAAGGAGGGTCAGCACGAAGATGATCATCAGCACATCACGAAGCGACTTCAAGGCATTACCTGCCACCGCGGTGTTCGACTCAGCGAGCTGGGCATGCACCCTGGCCACTGTTGACACCAAAGGTGGCAAACGGATATACTGCAAGCATACGGTAGTCAATGTAGCTTTCACCGGGAGTATTCCAGGTATCGTATTTTCCACGGGGAACGTGAAGTGTACTAACTAGATTTAAGGTTGTCAATAGGAATCAAAGGGGTTGGTGATCAAGGATAAAAGCTTGTAGGTATAGAGAGGCTCCTATGCAGCAAAAGATATCTGGTCTTGGCTTTCTAAGTATAAAGAGCTTAGTCAGCTCCTCCCTTCACAAGAGGCGACAGGCGAAACAGTAGGAGACAAAACTCCTACCCGAGGCGGCTGTACAATTGTCTTGATGCCTTGCCATTTTAATAACTTGTCTTACACACATGGTGGACTACGAGGACCAGACAAGGCTGTCACCACTTGCTGGCTACCACAAACAATCCGTGCGACAAGCGGCCCACAGTGGTAAGATATAGCCTAGACACCACGTCTACACTATACTTACTACTCTAATCTTAGCTAGAGACTAGAGCACTTCACAAAGTAAAGCAATGTGCAGGTGAAGACAGTATATACTTAAAGTACCAGAACCAGAATATTAAATGCTGGAAGAACTCGGATGGAAAACTTAATAGAAGCTTGAATCCGCTGAGGTACACCTTGAAGAAGACTCCCAACAGGCCCGGGGCTTCCTCCAGAGACTTCCCTCACTCTCTTCCATCTTTACACTAACACTAATCTATATTGTACACTTGATACTTGATCCTTGATTGTTCTAAAGTGAAGGACTAGGGGGTATTTATAGGGGGGTGAAGGGCAGCGCCATGTCAGTGATCCGCGTGCTTCTCCACCTCCACCCTTGGATCCATCATCCTTGGAACCGCCTTGGATGGACGGCAGAGATAAAATGAGCACGTGGGAGGCATGCTGGAAGTCGGTGGAGTGAGGCGGTGGTCTGGGCCCACCACCCCTGGTTCGGCCGACCCACCCTATGGCAGCTGGGCCCGGCCAGGGCTTCTAGAAGGTGTCCCCACCTGCCTGAGAATGTGGTGGTGACTTGGTTCCATAATGCCTGGTTCGGCCGACCCACATGGAGCAAGGTGAGTCCACCTCTGTGGTCCCCACCTGTCATAGGCTGTGACCATGTGCTTGTTCTGCTTATATCTTGTCAGTTGAGGCCTTGATCCTTGTACTTTGCTCTCTAGCCTTTGATTGACGATATACTTGTGATCCAAAGGCGGGAATGGACTCCAAGGGGTGTGCCACGGATCGTACCATGTCAACATGGCCACGAGGGCTCTCTACCTGGTTCGGTCGAACCATAGGTTGGGGTCACGTGGCCTCTGATCTCTTGCATTTCACTTCATTACTTGATTCCTTGAAGTTGGAGTGCCAGGGCCACTATTCATGGTTCGGCCAAACCATGAATAGTGTCCATCCAGTGCCCACTTGATCCTGAAGTGAAGTCCTTGAAGATTGTGACATTGTCTTGCCATTTCGTCATAATTGGATTTGCATTATATCTTCCTCTTGGGCTCTGAAATCACCTGTTTTGAGCACCTGCAAGCAAATACTAACATGTACATGTGGAACCAAGTTATTTGTACCTATGTCACTATGTGTTTTCTTGTTTCCTCCCAAAAAGAGTGTTTTGTTGACGGTTATGATGGTTGAAAACATGATATAAATACCGTCAAGAAGACCCCGCACACTTGAGTCTTTGCTCGTTCTCGAGTAATGGTTAGAAAGAGAGGTAGAAATGACATATCCAAGATAGTGGTGATCAAAGTTTTCGTTTAGCACATAGCTTATACTAGTGGGTTATGTGGCATTGTCTAGCATATATCCTTGAGATGTTGAAAAAATGGAACAACTCTCAAGGCAAAATCATCCTACTTTTTACCTTCTCAGTACTTAGAATTTTTGATCTTGGTTTCAAAAAGAAAGCACATAGTTCATTCTTACCCCTCAAATAGTACTCTCTAGTCACTCAATTATGTGTGATTTCTTTCCAAGGCATATCTTAAAGATGCCTTCTTTGTTTTATCCTACATCTATCAGGCTTATGTGTAGTTCAGGTAGGGATAAACATGGCAGGCATACTTGCAGTGCATATGTTGTAAAATCAAAACAAGGATCCTAGGAGACAAATGGCATAGACCTAGATCAAGATGTGCAAGTGTGTGGAAAAATGGTCAACTATAATGCTCCTTTATTTGGGATGATCTCTCTCTACTTTGTTTGGGACATGGCTATCTTTCTTTTCTTTTATTCATGAGCCTAGATTTTGCTCATATATATATCTCTTTTTTCCTTGGACTTTCACTTGTCCATCTTTTCTTTTTTTTCATTTTGCATAGCCATTGTCCCTTTTCTATATCAACTAAGAGAGATATTTATTGATTAAAACATGGAGCAATTATTCAATGAAAATGGATAGCATGTTGTTGCGTACTTCCAGTGTAGAAACAACATGTTTGTGTGGTGTGTATGTGATCTTGATCTTTGGACTATGACATAATTCTCAACAAGGGTCACAAGGTTTGATCAAACTCAAAGCAATTGCAAGTAGCATGATTAGAAGGTTTTTCAAACATGATGATCATTTATGGCTTAGGTAGGAATTTTCTCACTATTGAGGAGTAAGTGATACTATGGTTTTATGACGTTTTCAAAAATAAACTTCTAAGTACTTTGAATGGAAAAAGTATGATTCATGAGCCAAGAGTGATCTCACATTTATCAACATCTTAGTCAATATAATTTCCTGTTAAGATATTTACCCACAAGCATAAGCATATATGTCAAATTTGAACTTTGTGTCACCTCTACTCTTCAAATGTCATAAGATTGTATTCATTTAATTTTGGGATACAAGATTTCAAGTTTTTATTTTTATTTTTATCTAAAACAAAGAAAGAAATTGAATAAATGCGAAATTTGAGAGGGGGACAGGGTGCAAACCTGCCAGGGAGCATACCTTCGCTGCAGGGAGCCTGGCTGGTGGGACCAGGCCACATAGGGTGGTTCGGCCGAACCACCAAATGTGCCGTTGTTCCACCGTTTGAATCTCCTCGTCTCAAGCTGCACTTCTGCAAAGTTGTTCTGCCACTGGACCTCATTTTGTGGTTCGCCCGAACCATATTTTGTGAGTTCTCAAGTCCCGCTTGATTCAGCAGACATGTTGTGCACTGTGCCATGTTCGAAATTACCAATGGAGTTGTTGAGGGGGATCATCCGAACCCCCCACACTTGTTTCTTTTTTATCTGATGACACAAGCAGCGAACACCATCAAATGCAGGTGTTCTGCTGGTGGCAACACACCAGCAGAACATAACGACATTTTATTCAACTTCTTAAACTTGATGTAGGCATGATTACAATTGTAAAGATCAAAAGTTGGAAGAGGAAAATCTAGCTAATTCCTACTTTATTCTAAAGGAGTGCTAATCTAAGGAGAAGGTGGGTTTAGGATGTCCTCTTGCCCAATGGCTTTGGCTTTACGCTTGAGCATTGCATTATTGCTAATGCGGAGTGCACGGAACTTGTCCTCCATATCTAGGTTTGCCATCCTAAGTTCCGACACCTCTCCTCTAATTCATTGTTCCTCTTCCTAAGACTAGTTACAATTTTTAGCATCTTCTCCATGTCACTTTTCTCCTTTCGATCATCCTCAAATTGGCCTGGTGGACCGTTGATCGGTGGTGGATCCATCCTCCTTCGGATGCCAGAAGGCGAGTTGGAATTGGAGTCAAGTGATTCCCTCAAATGCTTCTTTTCATCCGAATTGAGAGGGGGAACGAACACTTTCCCTACACCCAGCCCACCACCAATGATCTTGCGGCCTTTAAACATGGTGAGAGTGGACGGGGTGTAGGGGCTGATGCTTTTTGATGAATCCATGTAGAGCGAGCTGGGGTGCCGTTCCGGTACCTCCTGGAGCCTTCCCTTTCAGCGCCAATTGGCCTGTGGTGGGCCTAATCGGCGTAACAGACCGAACAGGGGGCTTCCGGAGATCCCGACGCGGAGAGAGAGACCTGGGCGACGATGTGGACCGAGGGGATGGCCGGGGGGTGGTCGGCCGAACCATGCCTTCCCCCCGGTGACACTCTAGTCGGCGGCAGCGAGTTCAGCGGCTCTACCTCCAGCACGTCGACAGCCATTGCTCTCTCTAAGCTCTCGGTTAGGGATCTTTGAGGGTTGGAAGGGCCCTCACCCATGGGGATGATGGCGTTTTTGCAAGTGGGTGCCATTGTTAGGTTCTCTGGTGTCTCAAGGTCGAGGAAGGGACGCAGGAAGGAGAAGGAATTGTTGACAATTTTTAGCGAAACCACCAGAGATAGGGTGTTAGGCTATCTCTGATAACGGCGCCAGAAGTGCCCTGAGGGTATTTCTTATGTCTATTGGATAATTCCGCAAGCGCACAGAATATACCGCTGTAGCACTTCACCCGGGAGTATTTCAGGGTATCATTATTTATTTTTGTCCCAAGGGAAAGCGGTTGCTAGGAATAATTAATAAAAAGAGAGAGATCCTTAAGTCTATACCAACTTAGTACCAACTAATGGTAGGGGGGTAATCGATAAATAGAGGAAAGGGTAATGACACCAACACACAACAAGTATTAAGATAACTAAAAGATAACTAGTAGAGTATAGCAAGGTGGGAGGACAACGAGTGAGTATAAGACTCCTATGACACTTATTTTACTCTTGTGACTTATCCTATCAAATAAATGGCTTATACCAAGATAGTACCTTACTACTGGTGTGCTGGGGGTAGTGCGAGACAATAGAGGACAAAACCTCTACCCGAAGCGCCTACACTCTTATGGGAGCCTACCTTTTAAGAACTTGCCTAAAACATGTGGAGGGATACTAAGACTAGACAGGGCTGTCACCACCTGCTAGCACCCACAAACAATCCGTGCGACAAGCGGCAATCAAAGGCAAGATCTAGTCTAAGCACCACGCTTACACTAAGTCTCACTATTCTAGCTGCGTACCAACAACTAGAACACCCTATGACAGGCGATGAACTAACACACGTTGAGTTGGGACAAGATCACTATCAAGTATAAGACAAGTATAGAATAAGACAAGACAAAACAATACTATAAAGAATAGTAAAGACTAAGTAAGAACTTAGCGAAGTAAAGTAAAGATAATATATATTGATAAGGGTAAAGTCTTACAGAAGGAAAGGTACAAGAGCTATACCAGACTCTCCAGCAGACGACTCCGGAGACTCCGACCGCAGCTTGATTCCACTCTAACTCCCACACTAGACTAATACTACTACTAAAGAGTAAACTCTAGCTTGCTTCTTGAGTTGTATGGTGTATGGTGTTCTCTTGAGGTGAAGGAGGCAACCACTATTTATAGGGGAGAGCAAGGGGGTGCCACGTCAACGATCTGCGTGCTCCTTGCCTCTCCACCCTTGGATCCACCACCTTGTAACCGCCATAGGATGGACGGTTTGGGCAATTTGAGCACATGGGAATCATGCAGGAGGTCGGTGGAGAAGGTCGGTGGCCAGGGGTCACCACCCCTGGTTCGGCCGGGCCATCAATGACAGGTGGGGCCAGGCAGGACCTTCTAGAAGGTGGCCCCACCTGTCTGGGAAGGAGTAGGCAGCATGCCCCCATAGGGTAGGGTTCGGCCGACCCACTTGATGGGTGGGTCCAGGCCTAGTGTTGGCCCCACCAGTCATACTCTCTCCCCTTGTACAGGTCTTGTCTTGATTGCTTCGTTTTACACCTTGATCCATGTATCTTTGATCTCCACCGTTGCACAGAAACACACTCTGATCCAGAGGACAGAATGGCTTGGAAGGAGTGTCACGAGGATCGTGCCATGTCACCAGAGCCAAGTGGGCCCCATGGGCAGTTCGGCCGACCCATGGGTGGGCCCACCCTAGGCTTTGGTCTCCTCCAGGTGGTCCCATGTGTCATGTGTTGAGAGATGGTGGCTTGAGGCACCACTTAGTGGTTCGGCCAACCACAATTATGGCCCTCAGCTGCTCACTTTCATACTGTTTTCATCTTCCCTGCATTTCACAAGCTAAGAGTACAAGTGGAACTTGTTATTGATAAAATATGCTCATGATACGTTTATTCTCTCTTGAATCCGAAGCCTGTTGACGGTGTTTAATTGTGGAAATTTATGGTATATCCACCGTCAAGAAGATCCCCTAAGCTTAACCTTTGCTCGTCCTAAGCAAATAATTAAACTTAGCCTCGGTGGATCAGGAGTTGCTACAATGTTCATGTTTCAATAATACCATGTGTACAACTAAATACTTCTCTTTTGAATGGAAAAATTGGCTATAGAAATTCACCCATTTTACCTTAGTCCTTTAATGGAGCTAATGACCTTCCCTTTGCCTTAGGTGGTTGAGAGATAGAACAGTTTGACTTGAGCACTAATTTTCCCATTCTTTGCAAGTTTCATACTGGAGGTTTTAGCAATATTTTTCAAAAGAAAACTTAATGTTTCTCATATGGTTCTCTCATGTCGCTCAAATGGTGTATGATTCCTTACCAAGGCATAAAGTAAATGTTGCCTTCTCTTTATCGTCCTACTTTTAGAAATGGCTTATGTGGAGCTTAAGGTAGGAATGACAGAATATAGCATACTTACTTTGCATATCTTGTAGAGTCAAAGCTTGGATCAAAAGAGAGAAGTGTCATGCCCTTAGATCAAGATGTGCAAGTGTGTGGGTGATGATGGAATATAATGCTCCTCTATTTGAATTGTATCTCTCTCTAATAAATTTTAGAGACATGGCTCATTTTTCTTTTATTCATGAGCCTAGACTTGCTCAAATCTTTTTCTTTTTCATGGACTTTCTTGTGTCCATCTTTCTTTCTTTTTATTTTCATTTTGCATAGCCTTTTTGTCTCTACTACCATAATGACTAAGAGAGATTTTCTATGATTTAACACATGGAGCATTTATTTAGTGGAAATGAAAGGCATGTGGTTGCGTACTTCCAGTGTAGAAGCAGCATGTATATATGGTGTGTACGTGATCTTGATCTTGGGAACATCATAAGACTCTCAATAAGGGTCAACAAGACTTGACAACACTCAATACAACGTAAGTAGCTTAAGTGGAGGGTTTTTAGACATGTATAACATATATGGCTGTGGTAGGAATTTATCACCATTGAGGAACAATAAAGTTTTGTTTGTTTTAGAAATAAATCTCCAGTAATCATGCATGCTTAGAATAATATTATAGTAGCTCTTGTTTCACTATATCATATCTCACAACAACTTAGACTTAGTTCTAGCACTTAGCATCCATAAAGTTTTGAGGTTCATGATGATTTAAATGAGCCAAGTGATCCATACTCAAAGAAATACTAAGTTATAAAGTAGGCATTAAAGAAACATTAACATAGCAACTATTCATCATTTCCATGAGGAGGATAAATATTCATGAGACATATGGGAAATATTTTTGATATTTTTACCTTATGCTTTTTTTAAATGCAATAAATTAAAATAATGTAAATGGCTAGGATGGAGTACTTACCTTGGTGGGGGGAGAGGATCTCCCCCAAGCTTGTCCTTTTTGCTCATTGTGGTGACGGGTAGTATTGGAACCATCCCGCTCATCTTTATGCTTCTTCGTCTTGGATAGCTTGCAATATTTGAGCATTTTGTTGTGCCATATTCAAAGTTGCATCTTGCTCAACTTGCATTGCGCCCATGTCATTGATGAGTTGATCCATTTCTGATCCTTGGCTTCGACGGCCCCTCGCCCG
The DNA here is from genome assembly GCA_038502445.1 of Eremochloa ophiuroides. Lineage (NCBI taxonomy): Eukaryota > Viridiplantae > Streptophyta > Magnoliopsida > Poales > Poaceae > Eremochloa > Eremochloa ophiuroides. The sequence goes on from JAHLJS010000008.1 coordinate 24,593,041, forward strand.
TGTGGACGGACGGGGAGTGCGCACTCTTGGAGTGTGCTGTTGAGGCCGTTCCGTGGACCTTGAAATGTTCATGGAACTTGCCTCATCGCCTTCTTCTTCATATCTCCCTGCAGCTCGTGATGTGCCACCTTGCTCAAATTGAGCGGCTTGTGACATGCTCCTTTTCACCCTTCTTGGTCCTGCAATATTTTGGCTTCTTGCCTCTCGGTCCCAATTTATGGTTAGCGTGCGCAGCGCATACAACCGATGCCTCTCACAAGGGAGAGAGATTTCGGCTGTATGGCCGGGATAAATCATTTTTATATCACCATTTTCATCTCTTTTTAGGACATGAGTGCTTATAAAGAAATCTTCGGTTACAACATCTCTAGGAGAGGCAATGTATTCAAAGTAATGTTTCCCATTTAGCAAGTCCATTGTTTCCGCAATGCGAGTGATAAAAGAAGTGAAGAATATGGGCTCGCTTCTATGGAAAATACCAAGCCAAAAGTGCACTAACATTTTAGCAGGTGAAACTTTTATTTTCTTTGTCATGGCATAGAGCAATCTTAATTCATCATTATAAAGAACTTGCAAATTAGAGGTAGGAAGAAAAGTTATAGCCATCCAATATCGGATCAAGCGCAAAGTAGGATTATGAATTTCATCGGTTTTAGGGTCAGAGCAATCATTAGATCCTGTTATAGCTTTCCAAAATTCAGTTTTATCAAATCTTCTTGTTGCATTGACAAGATCTAGATGACAGTCATTATCAAAACCAAGTGCCATGCTAAAATCTCCCCATGTTAAATTATAGTCTTGATTAAACATGCGGAAGTAGACATTATTTTCAGTGGCTTGTAAAGAGCATAGAAATTCAATGGTGAGCTTTTCTATTCCAAGTTCTTGCACTTCCCAAAAATTTCTCCAACCGATGGTATTGAAAATAGTATTGAATTCCGCGGTCATACCTGTGCTGTCCAAAAGGACAGGGTCGATGATGCCGGTATGTTCATACCCTCGGTGTCGGATGGAGGTGTACCTTTGATATTCTTCTTGATTTAGCATGAGGCCGCTCTCGGGGTTGAACGTCCTCTCGGAAGGCACTCCGAAGCTTCTTCTTGGTGGAGCTTCTCTTCCTTCATCTTCATCATGGCGGGGTCGTCGGGAGGAACTCCCTACGACATTCTTGGCGTTCTTGAGTGCGGAGGAGAACTTCTTCATCCTGCAACAATGAGCTCACACAAGAACACACTTACCAGCAAGGGCTCCATGTTTTCGGTCCGTAGAGCAGGACCTCTCCGTTTCGGGTTCATTCTTTGGGTGCTTCGGTCGGTCCCGGAGACAGGGACCGTGATGATCGCGCCTCTTTCTTTCGCCATTCCTTCTTGGTTGATGCTTGTGACTCGGCGGATTCCGCCTTGTTCACCACCTCCGCCTTACTTACCGTTTCGGCCTTTTTGGCCTTTAGTGCTTGCTTCTTTTGGTGGGGCGCATATTGCGGCTTGTTCTTCCATAGGTTCCTTCTTGCCTGTCGCATTAATTTATAACCATTGAAGGAACATTTAATTTGCTTACCTGAGAGCTGGAAGTGGATTTGGCCGGATCCTACGTAGATGATGGCGTTCACGGTGTTGAGGAACGGCCTTCCTAGGATGATGGGGACTTCGTCATCGGCTCCCTTGTCAAGAATGATGAAGTCGGCGGGGATGTACTTGTCTTGAACTTTGACAAGGATATCCCATGCCAATCCCTCAGGGAACCGGATTGATTGATTGGCCATCTGCAATCTGACAAAAGTGGGGTACAAAGGTCCCCCTAGCAAGTTCTCGTACATTACCTTGGACATGATGTTGACGCTGGATCCAAGGTCGCAGAAGGCGTTGTTGGAGGTGTGTGGCCCAATCTCGCAGGTGATGGTAGGATGGCCAGGGTCACTTTTCTTGGCCATGAATGGCGGATCAAGAAGACAACCCGGGTTTTGCCTAACCGGAGGCTTACCAAACCTCGTGGAAATTAACTTAACACCCTCAATTGGTTCCTCAGGTTTCCCTGGGATCTTACCTTGTTCGAATGATGGGACAACTGCTGCTATTTGAGCTAATTGGGTTTCTAACATTTTATTAAAGTTCAATTGATTTTTCATAGCAGTGTTGAAGCTATCCATTTTCTCACTAACATTTTCAAGAATCTTATCATTGGCCATTATTTTCTTATTTACGCTATCATTAATTTTAGATTGACCTAAGACAAGATCTTTAAGAGAAGGTTGATTACTATAAGAATTATTAAAATTATTGCTGTAACCATTACCTTGATTTCCTTGGTAGAAGGGGCGCGAGTTCCATCCTCCTTGTTGCTGGGGTCGATACCCATTGTTGTTGCTGTTGTTGATGAAGCTCACTTCCTCCTTCGTCTCGGGACAGTTGTTGCCCGAATGATCTTCTCCACCACATACCTCGCATCATGGATCAGCTTCGATTGCTCATGCAGTGGCAGTGGGTCTAATGGCCTCTTGTTCCTTCTTGGAACTTTCCTCGATCTTTTTCATCAAGAGGTCCATTTTTGCGGAGAGCATGTCCACCTCATGAACGATGTGCATACCCCTTTTCTTGGGCTGGAGGCATTCCTCATTCCATCCTTGGTTGATGACCATTTTCTCAATGAGGTCCTTAGCATCCTTGACATTGTGTTGTAGGAATGCTCCTCCGGCTGCAGCATCAAGGTGACTACGGGCTAATCCGGTCAGCCCATGGTAGAAACCTTGGATTAGGAGCCATTCTTCAATCCCATGATGAGGACAGGTACGAATGTACTCCTGAAGACGTTCCCATGCTTCGGGAATCGTCTGGTCCGCTTGTTGTTGGAAGCTTGAAATTTTGCCACGGAGAGCGCTTGTTTTGCCCATTGGGAAGAACTTCTTGAGAAAAGCGTTGGCACACTTCTCCCAGGTGGTGACTTCACTCTTGTTGGCATAGGACCATTGCTTTGCCTTCCCAAGCAGTGAGAATGGGAACAGGCGAAGACGGATGGCGTCAGCCGAGACATTCTTGATGGTGAAAGTCCCACATAGCTCCAGAAAGTGCTGGAGATGGGCATTGGCGTCTTCGTGTGGCTTTCCATAGAATGGATTAGCTTGCACCATGTTGATGAGTGCAGGCTTGAGCTCAAAGGTAGCATCTCCAAAGTTGAGCTGCGGTCCGGTGGCAATGTTGTCAGCGGACGGCGCAAAGAACTCAGAGATGGTCTTTTGGTCCATAGCTTCCTTGATTGATAATGCAGAGCCTCTTTCCTCGAACAGATTTAGGTTTGAGATGAACCTTTGAGGTGGAACTTGACGATGTCTAGTTCTTCTCAACAATTGCTCGGGATCTTCAATATAATTTGACGGCAATTGGAAACCGTTCATACACTGTCTAGCTTCACGATAACAAGAAACACAGACAGGGATAAGCCCCTAACACTAATCAATAACTAAATTGATAATAGACTCCGGATTCAATTTTTTTATTAATATTCCTAGACTGATGCTTTCCCCGGCAACGGCGCCAGAAATGCTTGTTGACACTTCTTAGCGCAACCACCGGAGACAGCGTGTTAGGCTATCTCTGATAATGGCGCCAGAAGTGCCCTGAGGGTATTTCTTATGTCTATTGGATAATTCCGCAAGTGCACAGAATATACCGCTATAGCACTTTACCCGGGAGCATTCCAAGGTATCGTTATTTATTTTTATCCCTAAGGAAAGCGGTTGCTAGGAATAATTAATAAAAAGAGAGAGAGATCCTTAAGTCTATACCAACTTAGTACCAACTAATGGTAGGGGGGTAATCGATAAATAGAGGAAAGGGTAATGACAACAACACACAACAAGTATTAAGATAACTAAAAGATAACTAGTAGAGTATAGCTAGGTGGGAGGACAACGAGTGAGTATAAGACTCCTATGACACTTACTTTACTCTTGTGACTTATCCTATCAAATAAATGGCTTATACCAAGATAGTACCTTACTACCGATGTGCTGGGGGTAGTGCGAGACAATAGAGGACAAAACCTCTACCCGAAGCGCCTACACTCTTATGGGAGCCTACCTTTTAAGAACTTGCCTAAAACACGTGGAGGGATACTAAGACTAGATAGGGCTGTCACCACCTGCTAGCACCCACAAACAATCCGTGCGACAAGCGGCTATCAAAGGCAAGATCTAGTCTAAGCACCACGCTTACACTAAGTCTCACTATTCTAGCTGCGTACCAACAACTAGAACACCCTATGATAGGCGATGAACTAACACACGTTGAGTTGGGACATGATCACTATCAAGTATATGACAAGTATAGAATAAGACAAGACACAACAATACTATAAAGAATAGTAAAGACTAAGTAAGAACTTAGCGAAGTAAAGTAAAGATAATATATATATTGATAAGGGTAAAGTCTTACAGAAGGAAAGGTACAAGAGCTATACCAGACTCTCTAGCAAACGACTCCGGAGACTCCGAGCGCAGCTCGACTCGACTCGAACTCCCACACTAGACTAATACTACTACTAAAGAGTAAACTCTAGCTTGCTTCTTGAGTTGTGTGGTGTATGGTGTTCTCTTGAAGTGAAGGAGGCAGCCACTATTTATAGGGGAGAGCAAGGGGGTGGCACGTCAGCGATCCACGTGCTCCTTGCCTCTCCACCCTTGGATCCACCGCCTTGTAACTGCCATAGGATGGACGGTTTGGGCAATTTGAGCACATAGGAATCATGCAGGAGGTCGGTGGAGAAGGTCGGTGGCCAGGGGTCACCACCCCTGGTTCGGCCGACCCATCAATGACAGGTGGGGCCAGGCAGAACCTTCTAGAAGGTGGCCCCACCTGTGTGGGAAGGAGTAGGTAGCTTGCCCCCATAGGGTAGGGTTCGGCTGACCCACTTGATGGGTGGGTCCAGGCCTGGTGTTGGCCCCACCAGTCATACTCTCTCCCCTTGTACAGGTCTTGTCTTGATTGCTTCGTTTTACACCTTGATCCATGCATCTTTGATCTCCACCGTTGCACAGAAACACACTCTGATCCAGAGGACAGAATGGCTTGGAAGGAGTGTCACGAGGATCGTGCCAGTGTCACCAAAGCCAGGAGGGCCCCATGGGCATGTTCGGCCGACCCATGGGTGGGCCCACCCTAGGCTCTGGTCTCCTCCAGGTGGTCCCATGTGTCATGTGTTGAGAGATGGTGGCTTGAGGCACCACTTAGTGGTTTGGCCGAACCACAATTATGGCCCTCAGCTGCTCACTTTCATACTGTTTTCATCTTCCCTGCATTTCACAAGCTAAGAGTACAAGTGGAACTTGTTATTGATAAAATATGCTCATGATACGTTTATTCTCCCTTGAATCCGAAGCCTGTTGACGGTGTTTAATTGTGGAAATTTATGGTATATCCACTGTCAACAGGAATGCAGGTGGAAAGAGGAGGAGGAAGAGGGAGAGCTTAAGAAGACGAGTGCCAACGTTCTCCTTTTCGAATCCACGAGAGAACACCGGGGGAACGTTGGCACAACGTTCTGGACCGGATGGGTCGCCACGGGTGGTTCGGCCAAACCAGGGTTTGGCCCATTTTACCGTGACAACTTCTCCACAGCTCCCCTAGTGCACCCCGAAGCGTGACAGGATCGAGGGGTGACCCTTGGTGGTTCGGCTGAACCATAGGGTTGCCCCGGACTCCTGTCACGTCTCCTGCCGGGGTTCCTGAATACTGCCCCACTTTTCAAACTTTCAAAACACACCAAAAGTGGGTCGCCCGAACTCGGTTTGGATTGCCCAGCGCGCCCAGATTGTTTATTTGAAAGGTTTTGCCAGTTGGATAAATTTTGGTCCCAAGTGGTTGCCAAGATTTGGCTGTCCACTTCTAAATGGGTGTTTTGGGGACCCAGAAGATATTTGAAACCTATCTAGTAATCAAGTTATACAAACAAAAGAAGTAAGACATGTAGATTTTAGTTATGTTGGTTCATTATCAGGAATGAATTCTATCCTATCAATTTCTTCCTCTATTGGTGCATGTTCATGAAAAACTTTGAGACGATGACCATTTACCTTAAATATGTTGCCGTCGTCGTCTTGAAGCGTGACGGCTCCATGCATTGCTGCATTGATTACCAGGTATGGTCCTTCCCATTTGCTCTTTAGCTTTCCATGCCCAAATAGCTTGACCCTCGAGTTGAACATGAGGACCTTGTCTCCAGGGTGAAATTCCTTGGGCTTGATCCTCTTGTCATGCCATCTTTTGGTTCTTTCTTTATAGATTCTGGCATTATGATAAGCTTTTTCTCTCCATTCTTTAAGCTCTGAGATCTACATCTTTCTATTTCTTCCTGCAGAGGGTAGATCCATGTTCCATTGTTTGATTGCCCAATGTGCTCGATGCTCTAGTTCTACTGGTAGGTGGCATGTCTTCCCGTATACAAGTTGGTATGGTGACATACTAATTAGGGTCTTGTATGCGGTCCTGTATGCCCAAAGTGCATCCGGTAGTTTGCTCTTCCAAGCTATTCCCATTTCATTAACAGTCTTTTGCAGGATGTTCTTGATTTGCTTATTGGAGGTCTCCGCTTGGCCAATTGTTTGGGGATGGTATGGAGTTGCAACATTATGCTTTATCCCCATATCTGCCAAGAAGCGTCAGAAACCTTTGTCTATGAAGTGTGATCCTCCATCACTTATAACTAGTCTTGGTGTGCCAAATCTTGGAAATATAATTTCCCTGAATATCTTCTTTGAATGTAAGGCATCTGCGGTTGCGCATGGTATAGCTTCCACCCACTTGGACACATAGTCCACTGCCACCAATATGTACTCACAACCTTGTGATTTGGGGAATGGACCCATGTAGTCTATTCCCCATGCATCAAATAGCTCAACTTGAAGGTCGTTTGTAAGTGGCATTGCATCTCGGGTGTTGATATTCCCATGTTTCTGGCATCTTGCACACCTCTTCACATAGTCTTGTGCATCTTTGTACGTGGTAGGCCAAAAGAATCCACTTTGCCATATTTTTGCGTGGGTTCTAAATACCCCATAATGGCCTCCATATTCTGCTCCATGGCATTTCTCAATGATCTTGATTGCTTCATTCATTGGCACGCACCTCCTCAACATTCCATCATTGCAGACTCTGTAAAGGTATGGCTCATCCCATAGGTGTACCTTGCTTTCTTAGATGAGTTTCTTCTTGTCCGCCCCCGGTGGCACATATCCTATGACCATAAAGTTGACAATATTTGTGTACCAGGGGTGGTGGTTCGAGACCTTGAGGAGTGTGTCATCTCGCAGGAAGTCATCGATAGGCAGATCAAATGAGCGGCTACAGAGTTTTCTACTCCCTTTTTATCTTTAATTTCAAGATCAAATTCTTGGAGCAGCAAGATCCATCTTATTAATCTTGGTTTAGCATCTTTCTTAGTGAGCAAGTATTTTAGAGTAGCATGATCAGTGTAAATGATGACTTTGGCTCCAACTAAGTAAGATCTAAATTTGTCTATAGCAAAAACCACGGCCAACAATTCTTTTTCAGTTGTCGCATAATTTAGTTGTGGCCCAGTTAAGATTTTGCTAGCATATGAGATTGCATGATGTTTCCTATCTTTGGTTTGTCCTAAGACAACACCAACAGCATAATCGCTAGCATCACACATTATCTCAAAAGGAAGCGTCCAATCAGGGGGTTGTATGATTGGCGCAGAGACAAGTGCTTTCTTAAGATAATAGAAGGAATCTAAGCACTCATCATCAAAGTTAAAGGGTGCATCTTTAGCAAGCAAGTTTGTTAAAGGTCTAGCAATTTGAGAAAAATCTTTTATAAACCTTCTATAAAAACCTGCATGACCAAGAAAACTACGGACACCCTTAACATTCGTGGGTGGTGGAAGTTGCTCGATAACCTCTATCTTAGTTCTATCCACCTCTATCCCACGCTCGGACACTCTATGTCCTAGCACTATTCCTTCTCGAACCATGAAGTGGCATTTCTCCCAGTTCAAGACTAAGTGCTTTTCCTCACATCTTTGTAAGACACGGTCCAAATTCTCTAAGCAGTGATCGAAAGTTTTGCCATAGACTGAGAAGTCGTCCATGAACACTTCTATGATTTCTTCGATCATATCAGAGAAGATGGACATCATACACCTTTGGAAAGAGGCAGGAGCATTGCATAGGCCAAAAGACATGCGCCTGTATGCATATGTTCCATGGGGCATGTGAAAGTTGTCTTACTTTGATTGTCGGGACGGATTGGGATTTGGTGATAACCCGAATACCCATCAAGGAAGCAAAAGAAAGAATGTTTTGCAAGCCGTTCCAACATCTCATCGATGAATGGTAACAGGAAGTGATCTTTCTTTGTGGCCATGTTAAGTTTTCGGTAGTCTGTACACATTCTCCAGCCCGTGACGGTTCGTTGAGGGATTAGTTCATTTTTCTCATTTTTCACGACCTGTCATCCCTCCTTTCTTAGGCACTACTTGGACGGGGCAGACCCACTCGCTGTTAGGAACAGGGTAGATTATGTCTAGGTGCAAGAGTTTCAAGACCTCTTTCTTTACTACTTCTCTCATCGCATTATTTAGCCTCCGCTGCGGCTCCCTAGAAGGTGCAGCATCTTGCTCAATTGGGATGCGATGGGTGCAGAGAGTGGGACTAATTCCTTTAAGACCTTGAAGAGAGTAGCCTAAGACAGAGCGGTGTTTTTCTAGAATGGCGATGAGTTTGGAGGTTTCCTCCTCAGAAAGTTGGTCACTAATAATTACGGGAGTCTCCCTATCACCATTAAGGAAGGCATACTTAAGTCCAGAAGGTAGGGGCCTAAGTTCTATAGAGGGTTTAGATGGGGGTTCAGATTTATCCAAGTCTAAAAGTTCTTCTAATTCGGCTTCTTCTTGGATGAAATCCTTTGCGTCCTCTTCTAGATCAGGATGAGAAGGTTCTAGAAGCGATGCAGCCATCACTTCCTCTATCGGGTCAGTCTCGGGGTGCAATTCTACCTTAGAGTTAGCAGAATTTGCTAATGAAATTGAAACACAAAGGTTCTTCCCGAGATGACCTTCAAGGTTCCCCTCATGGAATCCATCAAGGAATCTCATGAGCGGGTGTCCAATTGATAAGTAAAATTCCTCTATGTCAAATATGAAGAAGTGTAAGAGGATATGGATCTTGTTAATTGTGACAGGAATGGTCTGTGCAATCCCGCAGCTCTCGACCAATTTCCCAGTGGGTAATTTAAGAAATTTATTGGTTGGGGCTAGAGGTTCCTCTCCTAGGAATGCATTTGCTAATGACTTAGACATAATGCTAACTCCTATGGCGGGGTCATAAAGAGAGTCTATGGTAGTCCTATTTATGACACACGGAATGGTTGTGAAGCAAGGTAACGTCCTAACAACCTCAGGCGAGGCTTCGGCCTCCTTCAGCCATTCGTCACTCATAATGGACGCGAGCTCTTGAGTGGTTTCCTTGAGATAGCTAGTCTCAAGGCGATGCAGGATATGATTATTTGGAGCTCTACGGGTTGTAGACTTCTTTTGCACAGGATGATTCGAGGCATTTCCAAAATCAGAGAAGAGATCGGCCTCGATATCTAGGAGAAATTCCAGAGGTTTAACTTCCTCTGGAGGAATTGGTGGTTTTGGTTCAGCTTCGACAGCTTGTGATGTAAGTGGTGAGGTTTCAGCTATCGTAAGTTCGTCCTTCGGGGCTTGATCTTCCTCGGGGGCTTCATCATAGATATTAGTGTAGGGGGTGTTCTCGAGAATTTTCGCAAGAACTTCCATACCTTCACTAATGGGGAGATGCAAGAACGCTCCCTTGGATGCTAAATCACGAAATTGTGCGGAATTTTGGCTATGACCAAGATAGAAATGTTGCAAGAGGGCTGGCTCGGTTATAGATAAATCAGGGCCGGCGGATGCTAAGTCTGTGAAACGGGCCCATGCCGCACCTAGAGGCTCCTTATCCTTTTGTCTAAAGGTTAGGATCTCTATACGAAGACGAGCAACTCGGGGAATAGAGAAGAAGGTGATACAGAACTTTGATTGAAGCTTCTTCCATTCTCCATTTACACTACCTACGTGACGAGTATACCATCGTTTGGCTATTCCCGTCAAAGAGAACGGAAATAGCTTCCACTTAAGGGTATCTCGTTTCATCCTATGGATATGTATACAAGAGCATAATTGTTCAAAATCTCGTAGGTGTGTATAGGGGTTCTCATCTTCATCCCCAGAAAAAGGTTTCTCCTGAACCATCGCTATGAGACTCGGGCATAGCTCATAACGAACAGCCAAAATGGCCTGTGATGAACTAGGTGGCTCCATACTAGTGCCCAATGGAGCACCATACTCGAAGATAGGTGTTTGATCCATGTGTGTGTGAAAGAGATAGTTTTGATCAAACAAGGATAACTAAGACGACTCGACTCTAGTTAAGACAGCTACCGTTCCCCGGCAATGGCGCCAGAAAGTTTGTGGACACCAAAGGTGGCAAACGGATATACCGCAAGCGTACGGTAGTCAATGTAGCTTTCACCGGGAGTATTTCAGGTATCGTATTTTCCACGGGGAATGTGAAGTGTACTAACTAGATTAAAGGTTGTCAATAGGAATCAAAGGGGTTGGTGATCAAGGATAAAAGCTTGTAGGTATAGAGAGGCTCCTATGCAGCAAAAGATATTTGGTCTCGGCTTTCTAAGTATAAAGAGCTTAGTTAGCTCCTCCCTTCACAAGAGGCGACAGGCGAAACAGTAGGAGACAAAACTCCTACCCGAGGCGGCTGTACAATTGTCTTGATGCCTTGCCATTTTAATAACTTGTCTTACACATGTGGTAGGACTACGAGGACCAGACAAGGCTGTCACCACTTGCTGGCTACCACAAACAATCCGTGCGACAAACGGCCCACACTGATAAGATATAGCCTAGACACCACGTCTACACTATACTTACTACTCTAATCTTAGCTAGAGACTAGAGCACTTCACAAAGTAAAGCAATGTGCAGGTGAAGACAGTATATACTTAAAGTACCAGAACCATAATATTAAATGCTGGAAGAACTCGGATGGAAAACTTACTAGAAGCTTGAATCCGCTGAGGTACACCTTGAAGAAGACTCCCGACAGGCCCGGGGCTTTATCCAGAGACTTCCCTCACTCTCTTCCCTCTTTACACTAACACTAATCTATATTGTACACTTGATACTTGATCCTTGATTGTTCTAAAGTGAAGGACTAGGGGGTATTTATTGGGGGTGAAGGGCAGTGCCATGTCAGCGATCCGCGTGCTTCTCCACCTCCACCCTTGGATCCACCGTCCTTGGAACCACCTTGGATGGACGGCAGAGATAAAATGAGCACGTGGGAGGCATGCTGGAAGTCAGTGCAGTGAGGCGGTGGTCTGGGCCCACCACCCCTGGTTCGGCCAACCCACCCTATGGCAGGTGGGCCTGGCCAGGGCTTCTAGAAGGCGTCTCCACCTGCCTGAGAATGTGGTGGTGACTTGGTTCCATAATGCCTGGTTCGGCCGACCCACATGGAGCAAGGTGAGTCCACCTCTGTGGTCCCCACCTGTCATGGACTGTGACCATGTGCTTGTTCTGCTTATATCTTGTCAGTTGAGGCCTTGATCCTTGTACTTTGCTCTCTAGCCATTGATTGACGATATACTTGTGATCCAAAGGCGGGAACGGACTCCAGGGGGTGTGCCACAGGATCGTACCACGTCAACATGGCCACAAGGGCTCCCTACCTGGTTCGGCCGAACCATAGGTTGGGGCCACATGGCCTCTGATCTCTTGCATTTCACTTCATTACTTGATTCCTTGAAGTTGGAGTGCCGGGGCCACTATTTATGGTTCGACCGAACCATGAATAGTGTCCATCCAGTGCCCACTTGATCCTGAAGTGAAGTCCTTGAAGATTGTGACATTGTCTTGCCATTTCGTCATAATTGGATTTGCATTATATCTTCATCTTGGGCTATAAAATCACCTGTTTTGAGCACCTGTAAGCAAATACTAACATGTACATTGTGGAACCAAGTTATTTATACCTATGTCACTATGTGTTTTCTTGTTTCTTCCCAAAAAGAGTGTTTTGTTGACGGTTATGGTGGTAGAAAACATGGTATAAATACCGTCAACAGCCACCTCGGTTTCGGCGGCGGCAAGGGCAGCGGCTTGGGCTTCATTGACGCCCTGCAGCCGGCCATTCTCCTTCGTAGCCTCTGAATAGAGGTTACGATACTCCACCATCTAGCGGTGGAAGCGGTGATCGTCAGCGGCAGTGTAGGACCCGTCAGAGTCCGTGGGTTTTGAGGAGGGTCTTGAGGAGGCGCAGTCCGGCGGGTCCGGGAGTCGAGACCAATTGGCGCACCCGGAGGAAAAGGAATCAGGTGAGCCTGACTGAAGAATAGCAGAGAAGCAGGTGTGTCAAGATTGAAAGAGATCAGTGCCATGGATGCAAACTGGTTTACCTGCTATAGATGGCCAGCTGCCTGGGCGTCGCCCAACGATGACAGCCGCGAGACAGGCCCGCTGTAGCACCCGCATCAGAGGTGGCTCCAGCGGCCGCAGGGGCGGCCTGAGATGGCCCGACGGCAGTCCCCGAGCCTCCGGCACCGGTGGTTTCTAGATTGCTGCATGAGTCGTCGTCGGTCAAAACAGATCGGACAGATGTATCAAGAAGTGAACAGTAGCCTTACCCAAGCCAGGCTCACAACCGGTGCTTCCGTTCACCCACGGCCCGCAGGCTCCGGCTGAAGTTGTCACCTTCAGCGGAATCCGAAGCCGGCCGCTTGCCACGGTCTCGTCGCCGGCCATGGGTTGGTGTTGAAGATTTGCTTTGCTCTGGTTAGGGGAAGAGGCGAAGAGCAAAGGCCGGGCGAGCGAGGGCTAATGGTGTCTGTGGTTGCTCGCTCAGGCCGAGCGTCTATTTATAAAGACGGAGGCACCAAGGTGGTTTTCCCCTCGGAAGACAAGACGACACGGCGGATTTTATGCTAGAGTTAACCCACATTTCTTGAACCCGGAACCGACGCCACGCGTGGGAAGTGGAACGTCTTGATCGGTTATTTTGGTCGGTTGCCCAAAATCGGTTAATCAGGCCGTTTGCTCAGGATCGGCTAATTGGGTCAGGTTACTTGAATCGACTAAATAGCTAATTTCTGCGTATTCTGTGACAAGTACTGAGGATCAGGCCGAATAGCCAATTCAAAGACAAAACAAGAAGAAGGCCGATTTTAGTCTGGCTAATATGCTTTACATGTTTCACAGAAAAAAGTTATACATTAGTTACAAGCCCAACAAGGACCGAATGGAAGAAATACATTCAACATGAAGAGCATGGCCGATCTGCAGAGATTCTTGGTCTTCGTCAGCTGTTGAATTGAGGATGTTCAGGCACTAGTTGATCTGTTTGCCTTCAATGACCCTGGCGCTGACTTGCTTTCTCTTCTCAGCCATGTCAACAGTGCTTGTTGATACAAAGATCTCATGCTGAGTATTGGCCGAGTTTACTTCTTCAAGTTCCTTCATCAGCTGCTAATGCCTGGTTTTTAAAGTATCCAGCTCCGATTCAGCCGAGATAATGGTGTTCTTCAGCAACTTGACTTGATCGGTCAACTCATGGGCCTCTTGTTTGTTGATCAACTTGTTATTCCTCAGTTGTTCAAACTCGGCCAGGTCATATGGGCAGTATTGATTCTTGGAGTGGCACTTTTAAGCTTGGCAAGCTGATTCAGGAGGCTGAGAGTTGCTGGGCGTGTGTGCTGTTGAATCAGCTCAATTGCCTGGTCAATTGTTTCACGATGCCGGGCTTGGTCGGTAAGGTCTATTTCCAGCTGAGGCAAGAGCTCATTTAGCCAATTCTTGAAATCTGGCTCTGGCTGCATCATAGACTTGGAGCTTAGTTCGTCTTCATCACAGTACTCTTCCAGGTCAAAAGAGTAGCTGGGAGTCGAAGGCTGCAGCACCTGCATTCAGATGTTAGGAGGTGATAGCATAAATAATGTGATTGGTTAAAGTATGAGTGCTTCACCTGAATAGAGCTTGAAGGAACTGGAGCTAATGAAGTGCCTGGTTGATCTGTCGTGGCAATCTCTTTTCCAGCAGTAGAGGTGGCCTCAGGCAGTTGAAGCTCTGCAGAAATAAAAGTGAGTAAGAAACAAAGCAAGCACAGCGGTGTTAACAGCCGAATTTGCCTTACCTAGAGATGGTGTCCTTTCCTGCACAAGCTTATCCCAAGTGTCTTTGGAGGAAGGGCTGTTCGGCTGAATTTTAAGAAAAAAAGAACAGGTGAGAAGTGACAGGCGTACTCAGGAAGTCAGGATTATATGCTAGTTTCAGTGGATACCTGGGTGGGGGGTGCTTCAATGTTTTCCTCCTGAATTTCCATCATGTTTGAAGAACCTAAGCCGGTGTCTTGAGGGCTAGTTAACCCTGGTTGGTTTTCAGTTTGAGCTTCCCCAGGCAGTATTTGAATCGGCTGGCTGCTTCCCTGGTAATTAGCCGATTTAATTAGAAGATCGATTAACAACACAGGGGGGAGTTTTAGGGTGACCAAATACCTGAGCAGGTTTCCTTTTGGATCTTTGTTTTTTGGTTATCGCCTTTTTAAGACCGGATGAAGCCTTTCTTTTTGGAGGTAGAGCAGTTATCATGCTGGTAGGGGCCTTCATCATCTTTTTTAAGGATGGAGCCTGAGAGCCTAGCCTGGCAGTTTGGCAAGAAGGATAATAGTTGATGTGCTCTAGTGGGTTGGATTCTGGGTCCTGCATTAACAGAAGTTAGAACAAAATTTGCAGTCGGTTTGAATGGAATCGGTTAAAATACTTACTGCAAAGTTGGAGTTGAAGCTTGGGTCCAGGGCTCTGCATCTATCATGGATCCCTTGGCAGAAAAGATGAGCATGCCATTGTTGCCACCAATGATCAAAAGTCTCATGGGTCATTGAAATTTGGCTCCATTGCTCTACAGTGTAAAGTAGCAGGTCTGCTCCTAATGTGAAGACCCTGTTGACTTCTAGCATCTCGGTGATTTCATCTCTGGGCCTCAACAGGTGTAGAAATGGAAGCTTAGGGGGCAGTTAGCCGAAACCTAGTTGTCTTGCTGCAACATTAGGGTGATAAAATTCATATGAAGGCCAGCTGGGCTCATTGCTGCTAGTACCACGAAGGTGCTTGAAGTCAACTGGCAGTGTGCAGGGTTTTATGATAGCATTAAAGATTTTAGTAGCTCCATTATCAGAGCACCCTATACTAAATCTGAAGGTATAGGGCATTAGGAATTCATCATCATTTGCATATGGGAACCAAATCAAGGTGTCTGGTCCCAAGCCTCTATAGAGTTTTTCAAGTAAGTTCCCTTGGTTGATGTTGATGGTGATAGCTGAAGCAGCTTCTCCAAAATTCTGACAGCCCCTGGTGATCTGGTTGCTGTCCTCTTCTGCATAGTTGATGGAGGGGTAATCGAGATTTTTGAAGTTTGGCCTGACCATCTTGTGCAAATATAGGTTGAGCCATAGTTGAATCAACCACCAGGGACCTGTTATGCATCGTACGTTTTCCCCTTTCAGCAGATAGCCGACAACTCGGTTCATTAATCTGTAGGCAGATCCCAGCAATAGTTTTCCTAAGGGGATTGAGTTGCCTTGAGCCAATTTTTCTGCAAGGGCCCTTGAAGGGATAGGCCGGCCCCAAGGAAGCGCCACAGAAAAACCTTTCCAACCACAAGATCAAGAAGGCTGTGTATTCCTTTTCACTGATGCTGGAAGTTGTCTGGTGATGAGTTTTTATGTAGCCGGTATAGCCCTTGTACTCATTCAGTTTGGGGAACTTCTTTTCATCACTTGAAAGAAGATCACACAGTTGGCAAGACCCGGTGACTTGAAGGCCAGTCAGCATATGGATATCACCTAAGGTGATGGTCATTGGCCCATCTCCAAATACAAAGGCGTTCAAAGAATTGGACCAGAAATAACTTGCAGCAATCAAGAGGGATTCATTCTTATTCATGTCACACAGAGAAAGGTCAAGGCACTGGCTCAGATTGCGCAGCTCCCAGTCTACTCTTTTCCTCTCTGAGATGCGGCAGAACCAATTTCTCCATCCGCTGGGCATGTTTGGCCTAGTTCCGAAAATGTTGCTTGGACCATGAAGATTCGTCCACTAGCGGGCCTCTAAAGGGGATCTGGTTAGTCTCCTGATTGATGAACTCTGTGGGATTGGAGTCGCCCATCGAGCCCAGGAAGAAAGCGGTCGGAGCGTCTCCCAGCGGAATCAAGATTTCATTCTTTAGGTTCTGAGGGAGATAGGAGGTATATGTGACCAATCGAATAAAGAATTCATGGATAAAGAGCAGATTGGCGGGATTCGTACCTTGGGCATTTCAGAAGGAGTCACCATCACTTGTGGATTCTTGAAGGCGGCAGATCGAGGCCGGAGATGCAGCAGAGGATTTTCTTGGCTAGGGTTTCGGTTTGCAGAAGTTTTGAAGTGACGAGCGGGAGGCTACGATTTTGGCTAGTGACTAGACTAAATCAGGACTCGGTGCTAATTTTGGAATAAAACTAGTTTATCCCAAAATTGGGGGCATGTGTTTACACCAAAATCTGGACTGGGTGCAGATAGTCGATACCGAGCGCACATAACCGATTTCGGGACAGAGGCCAAGACAGGAATAGTCGATCGGATCCCAGAATCGATTATTGGGCCGAAGTGTAGATGATGCAATTGAAGGAAATAGCCGATTGATGATGTCAGTGCGAATCTTCGGCGCCAGGAAGCGATCAAGTTCGGAGTCCGTTAAAGAAAGGAAAGATTGGGCTCCAAGTTACCTTTAGATTAGGAAAGTTTGTTAGTTTCCATATCTATTTCGAGTTGTAATTCGATTAGGACTCTATCTTGTCGAGCGCAGGGTATAAATATAAGCCCCCGGCCATTGTAATACACACATACATATCAATACAACACACCTTTCGGCTCTGGCCAAACCTTAGGAGTAGGAGTAACGTAGATCTCGGCGAGTTCTTCAATCGGGCTGAGTGTCATCCGGTGGACGCAGGCTTGCTTGTAAGTACCGTCATGCCTCGCTAAGCTTTGTCTCTTTAATGTCATCCGGTGGACATGGGAGCATCGTAGATCGTGGTTGATTCTTGTTTGATATGAGTTTAGCGTCATCCGGTGGACGTGGGCTTAGATCAAATAAGGATTAGTTATCGATTCATGTTTGTTTTCTTGTTTAATCTATGTTTAGCGTCATCCGGTGGACGAGGGCTTAGGTTAAGCTTGATTATGTGCATGGATTAGTTATCGGCTCTAACTAATTTGGCATCTTAGTTAGATTCATTAAGTTATCAAGATGTTATCTGTCATTTATTGTTTATTTATTAATATAACATCTCTTTGCCCGATCAAGATTGCATAGTATTTGGTCTTAGATCCACATGAAAAACGTTCATTTATGTTTCGTTCATGTTTATACTTTGTTATGATATTACTTGATTCGGCCCGTACTACCGCAGTCTTGTTCGTACGTGATGAGAAAGCTTGGCAAGAGCCGATTTGTACGGATACAGAACTATCGGCCTTTTAGACCAGTTCCATATTCTTATAGATCGACTTGTGGCTGTTGCTACCACCATATTTTCTGCTTCACGGACCCTGGATCAGCTAATTAGCCGATGGAGTTATGCTTTCACGAGAAAAACCAGTTAACCGATCGTGTTCTGCCTAATCGGCTAAATAACCGATTTCTGTCTGTTTGACATTCAGACAGTCTGAATTGATTGATTTGACCTGTTTACAATAATCGATTATGCTTTGATCTGCTACAACTATCTGAATAGACTTGTTTAATGTAGATCGTCATATTTGATTACACATATTAATTAATTATGTATCAGTTCTATAATTGTTTCGTGTGGCAAAACATGCATACATGCTACAATCGACTCTTTAGTCGATTTCCGATTAAACCGGCTCTTAGAGCCACATAGTTGGAACTACCTGGACCCACCGGTTAGTTCTGCCCTGTGATTACTAATTATTATCTTTTCCTTGTCAATTGCAGGTCAAATTGATTTGCACGCCTAAGGGTTATCGATACTCTCTGACCGGGTTTGAAGCTAACTGGATCTTGGAAGCTCCGACGCTCTTGAGATCATATCCGGCTTTGCTGGTGTGTTGAGCGCGAGGAACCACATTTTGTGCCAACAACTGTTTGTCGTAGTTCGCATCATTGTTGTTCAAAGGTGTCATTGGCCGAACATTGCCGCGATTCTTGTTTCTGGTGCTCTATTGGATATCTTCCTAACTAAGATACACTCTTATTGGACTGTTCAGTATATATGTTCCTTTGTTTTCTCATTGTTTGTGCTAGGTTATGAAACTGATATTCCTTTGCTCTTCTTTGCTGTTTGCAAAATCATTGAAAGGACCCGCACAGTTGTTGGAACTGTTCGGAGATCGGCTGTGAAAGGATCGAGGATGCCCTAGAGGGGGGTGAATTGGGCAACTAGTATTTTCTCGCAAATCAAATCAACCTATCGCCATTTTGTCCAATCTCACCCCACAAGTGCTTATGTGTTGTTCTAAGCCTAAAACAAGTTGAGCAACTTAGAGCCATGTCCTAAACATGCAATTCTACTCTAGGAAGGTAAAGAATACAATGTAAATGCGGGAAAGTAAATGAGATAGAAAGACAAGCTGAGTTTCTCCCGAGGTATCAGAGAGTCGACACTCTCCACTAGTCCTTGTTGGAGAACCCACGCAAGGGTGTAGCTCCCCCTTGATCTTCGCAAAGACCAAGTGCACTCTACGGGCTGATCCTTTGCCTCTCTGGCGCGGTGTATCGCCCACAACCGCTCACAAGCTTGGCTTGGGCCGCCCACAAGTTCTCCAAGCGGTCACCAATCCTTCGATCGCCACCGATCCGTCTAAGTGATGCCGATCACCAAGATTAACAAGCCTATACTCTCACTTTACCAAGAACAAGGCCAAAGAGGGTGATGGATGCACACAAGTCACTATTGGTCAACACTCTAGGGAAGAAGCTCACAAGCAATGGATTACACTCAACCTCCCTAGGGCCCTTGCACTCACACAAGGTCACAATGGTTACTTCAGCTGAACAAATGGCCAAGAGTGCTATAATGAGGGTGATGGAGAAGTCTAAATACCCCCCAAGGCCCACACTAGCCGTTTGAACTAATTTTCAGCTTTCTGCGAACCGTCAGACTATGCAGAGTGCCTACCATCGGACATATTCCCCCAGTCCGACTCTCACAGACGGCATTTAGCCATTACTGTGTCAGAGGGGCGTCGGACGCTCGCCAATGGTCCGACGCTCATCGTCAGACCAACGTCCGACGCCCTCTGCACTCTCGGGTGCTCTCTGCACAGAACTGCTCATCAGCTAAAGCATGAGGCAATAGTCTGACGCAGGCCGTCGGACACAGTCCGATGCCTAAAAAGCGCTCTGGTCACTCTCTGGAAGCGTCAGAATGACGCATGCATTAGTCCGTCGCCCCCAAGACCTAGAGTCCGATGCTCGGCTCTCACGGCCTGGCACCGTTGGATGCTGGGCAATGGTCCGACGACCATGCTAGCCACAGTCCGACGGTCCCTGGTGCACTGAGAGGCAACCAGGGGCTGCCACGTGGTCGTCAGATTTTGAGCAATGGTCCGACGACCAGTCTACTCAGGGTCGGACGCCCCAAACTCAATCAAAACTTCGCCTAATCGAAAACTTTCCAAAACGAAGTTTGATCTCTCTCTCTCTCAAGAGTCTCTCTGGGCCATCTAGAGCTAAGTTGGACAAGCGTGCATCACATCTGCACTCTCTATCCTTTCCCTATGTCAAATTACCCATCCAAACCCCTCTTAACAGTACGATCAAAGGTAAAACAGGACCTAAACTACTCCAAGTGTCTCTCAACTCCAATCGACACTTGGAACTAGCCTATCACCATCTTGCCTTCCATCCTTTGAAAACCGAATCGATTTCCATCGCTAGGGGCTTGAACCTACATGTTATTATGACCTAAGCTCTAGGTTATCTTGCAAAACACACGTTAGTCATAATAACCTCTTTGTTGTCATTAATCACCGAAACCACTAGAGCCTAGATACTTCAATCTCTCCCTTTTTGGTGATTGATGACAACAACCTCAAATAGATTTAGAAAGAGTGAGGTTTTTAAAGGCTTGACTCATATAAGCATGTGACAATAAGATCAAAAGGGGTTAGGCATGCTTATACAAATCAAGACCACAAGTACTTAAAGGATATGAGAAAAGCACAAGTACCAAGTGTTATGCTCAAGATCGGAGTGAAGTGCGGAAGCTAAGTCAATGAGCATAACAAAGTGAGAACCAAGTGACATGATATATATTAACATGAAGCTCAAACACATGTCACAAGTAAAGTCTCAACACACATATATACAAATGCATGAAAGTAAAAATGATGCATGAGTATATCACAAGCAAAAGTCATATAAAATCCAAATCCCTCTCTCATCGCTCCCCTAAATCTATGCTCTCTCTCCTCCTTTGGCATCAAGCACCAAAGACCTAAGAATTAGGAGGTGGAGAAGAGGCTGCAGTGTCATGGTCAGAGGTGCGAGACAGCTACTCAAACTGAGTGGGGTCATCGTCTGACACTGCGCTCTGAGCTGCCTGACCCTCTGTCGGAGAACGTGTAAGTGAAGCGGTCCGGGTCGGCTCTGCTGTCTCTGTATCAGGGTCAATCTGAGTGTCTAGGGCTGTAGTGGCTGTCTCTGAAGGTGCCGGCTCCTCAGGTGCTGTCGAAATAGACTCTAGAGCGGTCTACTCCTCGGTGTTGGACTGCTGACCCAGTGGCTCAACTACTGTAGCTACTACTACCACCTCTGTCTTTGTAGTAGTCGTGATATGCTCTGAAGAAGCAACTGTGGATGGTAGAGTCTCTGTAGTGCCGGTAACAGAGGAGCTGTGGTGGAAGGCACAGGCTGACAGAACTCTGGAGGTGTAGGCAAGCCTGTGATCTCACTGAACGTAGCACCCAAGCTCCTGGTTACTGAGGGGCCACCCAAGTCTGGTGTGAAACCTGTGTGGATCGGAGTGAACCCCTAACCAAAGTCTGAAGCTATAACCACTGCTGCGTCTGCTGAGAAGGAGTAGTGAATGAGCTGGAGAACGGAGCAGTGCCCTGATTCTGAAGTCCATTGTACTGTATAGCTGGAGTCACTTGGGTTGCTGTAGCTGCTGGACCAACCTGCTGAACTGGAGGAGTGGTGGCCAGGTATAGAAGGGCTCCGGTGTGCCTGATGATGTGCTCCATGAACCCAAAAATCCACAGCTGTATCTGCTGGCTCTGGAGCTGCATCACGAGCATCTGCTGTTGGAACTGGTCCTAGCAGAACTGAATCTGTGAAAGTGCTGCAGCATGCTCTCTGGCTAACTGGGCCTATTCCTGGGCAAGACGAGACTGTTCCTGTGCCTGCTACTATTGTGACTGCTGAAGTGACTGAAGAAAGCTAGCAAGGTTGGGTCGGTCTGTGAAGCCTGTGAAGCTGAGCTAGGAGCCACCGGCCTCAGAGTCATGAGCTCGAGGACACCTAGGGATAGGCCGGTAGTCCAAGTCCGAGCTGTCTGAAGAAGTGTCAACAGGGTCGTCGCCGACAAGCAGCTGCCCAAGCTCACTGAGTGCAACGTGCGTCATAGCCTCGTCCTAGCACTGAACCTCTGCCTTGTCTGCCCCTGATCTCTATCCTCTCTGGATCTGGTGAAGTGCTCGGCTGCCCCGTCTGCCATCTGTAACAGAACCGCCTAAATCACCGGGCCCACGTGCACCATCATCGCCTCTAAGAACTCTGATCAGTCTGCACGAATTCCCGCAATCTAGGAAGCCTGCTGGTTTTCCATGGAAACCCTAATTTCCCCGAGGATCTCATTGTAAAGACCTTGCAAGTATTACAACAGTTTACACAAATCGATTGAATTATAGTAAGGGTATGAAAGTCTTACATAACCATAGATTTACAAATATAAATTATATTATCCCAAACCAGAGTTTCATAGTGGAGCAGTAGTATACAACTATACCCTTCCCCAAGGGTTATATCATGTACATATCTTCATCCATATCCGGTCCGTCAACAGGCACTGGTCCCACGCAGAACTGTATACTCGACTTACCTGCAATAGGGGCTTAACAAACCCTGAGTACTGGGGTACTCCGCAAGACTTACCCAACTAAAGAAAATGAGAAGAAAACTCAAGAATGCAGGCTGAGGGGAGTCAAGGTAAGGCTTTAGAAAGAGTCAAAGTATTTTGCGGAAAAAGCAATACTAGTCCTACTTTCAGTATTTTACTTAATATTATTATAATCAATATCAATAGTTCTAAGTTCTTTCACATATATCCTTCAATTCCAATTACTTATTCATTCTCAAAAATATCCTAGTTCCGAACCACTCTTCGCTGAATGGTCGGAGGATCAAGTCTTCATAACCAAGGAGCAACGACGATTCGAATCGATTAGTACCCAGCTGGGGATCCCTAACCACACCACATATGTAGCACCTAACCTTGCATATACCAACCCCGTCTACCACGGCTTTTCCAAAACCTGAACCGGTCCTGTGCCACCCGAGAGCACAGTACTCCTCTCGTCTCTAGGCACGCCTGGCCACGAGGGTACACGCTACTCTCACCATCTCTCCACTCCTAGTGCGTGGTTGTCGTTTCAAGTAATAGAGCTACCGGAGATAGGGCTTCCCGGAGTATGTGGCTAGTTGAAAAGTCTCGATTCAACAGGCCTACAACGAATGGTCCCAACTTTCTTTTTCCACTGGTGATAATGCATTGGGACTCTAACCCAAGTACAAGTGTCCCTTCGGTTTTCAAATCCCCTTTTCCCGTCGGTGACAATATGTTGGGACTCTAACCCAAGCTACGATCAGCGAGCAGAAAATCCCTTCCCGTTGCTGACAATGCACGGGCCAAGTGCAAAACAGCCGAACGGGAAAAATACCAATTCCCTCTTTCATGAATTAATCAATAATATATCACAATAGTTCAAAAATACTGTTTTATGTAAAACTAAACTATTCAAGCAGGGCTAAACATTTTTGAACATTTTATTTTAAAGTGGTTTCAAGATATTTTAGTAGTCAAGGTCGGTAATGCATCAATTGGTGTCATCAATCAACTCCTATCAACTTAATGTAGTAGCTTCACTCAAGGTTATAAACATTTCATAAATCACAAGGAATGGGCTGAATGCACCGGGGCTTGCCTGTTGCTTGGAGCAGATAGTACTCTGAAGTCAATTGCCAAGAATATCCACGTCCACTGAGTGAAGATCTTACTCGTGACACGCTTCTGATAATAATCACCGCGTGTTCACTACATGAAATAATAATGCAACACTTAACATGATGATATGTATGTCATGATGCTGAGGTGCATGGAATTAAAAGTAAGCTTTAACTCAGAATGTTGAGTATAACTTTCCTTCATAATAAAGTTGCAAACCAACTAAACCAACCTGTCGCTCAACAACTAGGGTTTTACTTTAATATTTAATTGTTCTATTTAAGCGAGTCATCCTATTTGTATATATGAAAGGACTAACAAAGTTCCAATATAAGAAACATACTTAAGCACCCCCCTTTTTATCCATGAAGTTGCATCCAAGAAGCCAACAATGCTACCTACAAAATTGTATCTACTAAAGAGAAACTTAATGAACCAAAAAGCATTTAGTTTATATTAACATAAATAGGTTTCGGTTTCTACTCATTTATTAATCATTTTACCAATTGGAATTCCTGCTTTAACCTTTAATTACCACCTAAAGCAATTCATTTCATGCTTACAAAGTAAATGATCAACCATTTGAAACAGTGGGGTTCATGTGTTCCAATGTATTTAATCAAACCATACATATTAATCAAAATCATTAAAAATTCAATTCTAACAACCTCTCCTTAATTATTCAATTAATGAAGCCTAAAATAATAATTAAAGTAACTATTCCCAATTGAGCCCAAACTTTTTATATAGATAGTACTTAGCCTAAAACAGCAGCAAAATAAATTTCATAATTTTTGGATGAACACTATAGCCTACAAAAATCATCGAAGTGACATTTATTAATTAAAATACAAATTTTTATCAGCTGCAGAAAATGCTCAATATCCACATTTCATATTTTTCCATTAAACTTGATCACACAGTGAGGGCACGTAATTATTTTTATAATTTCTGGGACTCTATAAAAATTTATATGAAATTAACAAAGTACAACACTATTCAATATGTCAACAAAATGGAAAATATTTCATTAAACTCGGCCAGCTGCACTGGGCCGGCCCACCTTGGCCCAGAACAGCGGCCCGAAGCGACCTTCCCCTTTCCCGGCGTTCCAACAAACAGAGCACCGGCGGCTGGCCGGCTACCTCGCCGCCGGCAGCATCTCCGACGAAGGGAAATGCGCCCACACGATCCCCGTGACTCCACAAGCCTCCCTACTAACTCGATTAGGCAATAAAGGTTCCTGGGCGAGCTAGCAACCGGCCAGGCGGACCGGTGGTGACCTGCAAGGCGGCGCTGCGCGTTCCGGCCGACTCGGCCCGGTAGAGTTTAAAAAGAGGGATGCCAAAAGGTTCAGGGTTCTCACCAGATGCCAAAGTACTAGCTGGGAGTGGCGAACGACCCTCAGACACGACTGACTGGTGATGACCGAGACCTCAGCGGTGAGCTCGGAGGACGAGATCTGCGTTCTGGCGTGTCTAGAGCTGGGCTACAAAGACCGATGGTCTGGTGATCAACACGACCTCAAGTTGATCCCAAGACAAAAAGAAAAAGAGCAAGAGGGGCTATGTGGAGCTCGGACCACAAGCGACACGAGCCACGGTGGTGTTTCGCCGGAGCCGAGAAGGACGGAGGGGACGTTCCGGTAACTCCGGTGGTCAACCACTGTCACAAGCGGGTTGGATAGAGGCGCTAGGATGTTACGAGCTTAGTGGCAAGTGGAATTGGATGACGAAGCCCTGAGCAATGCCAATTTGGCCATGGACCGAAGCTCGGTCGGCGGCGACAATGGAGGGAAAGGAAAGAAAACGACGACGGCGGTGACTTATACAGGGCAGAGGATGGGCACACGGCGAGGAGAGGGCCCCCACAGACCCGGCATCAATGAGGATAGGACCTGGCTGGCCCCTGGTCAGCGCCGGCGGGCGGCGCGGCATGCGCGCCTGCACGCGGCAGGGCAGAGGGCGGAACCCTCCTGTCTCTATTACTGTTGCAGACACTAAGTCAAACCCTATTGATCCAAATTAAGCCCTATTCCAAATAGCAACAGTAGGAATACCCAAAATAAAAGTTGTGGAGAATTTTATGTAGAACATTTCTGCTTTTTGAACCAAGTTGAAATTCAAAATATTTTTGAGACTATCAGAAAGGGGGTAAATCCCTAATTTTGAATTTCGTTTGCAATGCAATCAAATTTTCAAAACTTTTCTCAACAACATGAAAATCTGTAAAAATAAAAGTTGTCCCCTTTGTTAAACTCTATAACTTTCATAAAAAGAGTTTTGTCAGATTCTTGATAATTTTTGAAATAGGATTTCAAATTTGAATTTCAAAGCATTCATTTGAGTTTTATTTGAATTTCCACTGCATAACTTCAAAATCTCCAAAGATGAAAGTTGTTCCATTCTGAAAGGGCTAAAACCTCTATTATGGAATCTTCACCAGATTCTTGCTAGTTTTTGAATTTGAATTTGAAATTTGAACTTTTAAAGCATAGATTAAGGTGTCATTTGAAATTATTTTTAATAACTTTAAAATTGCTCAGAATAGAAGTTGCTCGACTTTTACAGATTCACCACTTTTGTTTAAGGCCCAACCCTTAATTCTATTTAGGTTTTAAATTAGGTTTTTGGATCCAATTTAGGGTTTGAATTGCATTTTCATTTCAATTTCCAACGGAATTTGAATAACTACAGAAAAACAAACATTTATACAATCAATTCACTCTAAGGCACCTATGCACAATCACATGAAAGAATAATTTTATTTTCGTTAGTGCATATTAACAGGGTTGAATGCAGGATGATTTGCATGTAATCATGATGACATGACAAGTTTTAGTTACAGTAACACCAGGGGTGTTACATCCTTCCCCCCTTAAATAAATCTCGTCTCGAGATTTAAGATACGACTAAAGCCTTAGATTAAGTAATGGAAAAGAAAACGTGTCAAGTAAACATTGTTCAAACTTGACTATAGAGCAAGTAGAGGGTTTACATTTTATAAAACTTGAAAGGGATAAACTATGTTTAAAGAATAGCAAAGAACTTAGGAAAGCTTTCAGATATGTAACTCTCTTATTTTCGGTTTGCTTCTTCTTCTAAGCGCTGCCTGCATTGTACTTTGTACCATCTTGTTGTAGTTTGATGAACACAATCTTTCCAGCCTAGGACTCGTAATGGGTACTTCAATGTTTGTCAGATCTGGTTCAATTCACTCTTATCAAGTAAATAACTCGATCTGGCACTTGAAGACACTTCTCAAATGGTGATACATGGAATACATCCTGCATAGCTGACAAGTGTTCGGACGCTTGAGTTGATAAACTACTAGCCCACACTTCTCTTCCTATCTGTTATAATGAAGATTCTTATTTGACCTAATCAGTTGTCTCTCGACACTAAAAGCTTTAACTATTGCTCTTGAAAATAAACCTTTACGAGGATATCTTTTAAGGGTGGTTTCAAGGAGAGCGAGGGCGCATTAATTGCGAGCTATAATGGTTCAGGAGCACTGACTACGATAGCAGTCCGTACCCTGGTAAGATCTTATGTGGCTGTTGTCCTCAGAAGATTCCAAGTTTGACATAGCACCGTAGTCACAGGTCGAGATACCATCATATAACACAATTAAAGTAACCTCATAAAAAGAGAAAAAGTACATCGATTGTGGCTATGATGAAAAATGACCACAGACCTCGATACGAGCATATACCCTTCAGAACCTCATGTGGTTGAGTTACAAGAGATTCCAATTTGCTATATTGTATCGTAATCGTAGGTCATGTCACACCATAGTGAGATGGATTCGTTTCCACATAAAGTGCAAACACAAGAAATTTTTATTAATTGTGAAGCTATAGTATGTCACAACCTAAATCTCGATACCTGCACGTGCCTAGCAGAATCTCAGTGTGGCCATGACACGTGAGGGACCCTAGGTTTCGACGTGACACCGTGGTCACAGGTCATGGCACCACTATAGGCACAACCATAGCGACAATAAGATGTTGAATTTTGAGTGAGTGGTACGTGTCGGATCAAGGCATGACACGTATATAGATAAAAAGTCATGGTCTAGTGCTAGGTTTTCGTATTGTGCATCCTAAAGTTTCTGAAGAAGTGAATTTTTCAAATAGATCTCAAGGCATTTATAAATAACTAGAAATCCATTAAACAACAGGGAATGCTCAGCGGATCGTAGATACCATTTCCAAGTGATTGGATCTTAGGTACCATTTCTAAATTGGTTCCCTTATTTTATCCGATAAAAATTAAGATGATTGCAAGGACAAAGAATTTTGGGAATTCAGGGAGATCAAATGTGAATTCTCACAGTAGACTTTTGAAGATAGTTATAAATAGCAAAATAATTTTTATGAAATTCAGGAAGGAATATTGATATGAATTTTGTGAAAGATATTTGAAAGGGATTGAAAGCACATTAGTTGCAGGCTAGGATCATGATCATCAACCCTGATAGTAGCGAGCGTCCAGCATTAACTTCCTATGGTCGCGATCCATAAGAGACCCCAGATTTCGACGCTGTGTCATGGTCATGGAGCATGATATCCCATAGACTACAATTAGAATAGCTTTCAACCAACACGGGTTGGTTGTCAGTTTCAAGGAAATAGCATGTGTCGTGAAAGGAGAAATCAAGGCTGACACATACGTAGATTTAGACAGTCAAAAAAATGTCGAGTTTTTGTGTTGAGTTGAGTGCATCCAGAAGTTTCCCAAGGACTGGAAACTTTTGGAGCGAAGATTAACGAGGATTGGTAAAACCTAATCTTTGACAAAATTTACCATCTTTTGAACACACCTGTCACTCGTAAACTTAATTAGGAAACCTTTTTACAGACGACAAAAGATTATGCAAGGTTTACATATGAGTTAACATTGACTACTAGCTTAGGTCGACTTGCTTCAGCTTATGGAGCTACCATTACACCAGTTTCTTTCTGACCCAGGGTTTTGGATTACAAAAGATACTTAACCTTAGGTTTGACCTGATCTGACACTGGGCCTAGGAACCAGCTATCTTCCTTAGCTAATCCACCTGACCACTCATTACTTCAGACTCTGAGTCATTAACCGCTTCCTCTAATTCTTCATCTGCATTCTCTGCTAAACCATACTCTTCTTGATTGTCAGCTTCTGCAAACCCCATTTCCGGCATTGGATCATTCATGGCATGGAGCATTTGCACTTCTCATTGCAGATCGGCGATATTCTGATGGGCTGCCTGAAGTTGTTGCTGATAGGTGTTATGCAGGCCCCAAAACATCGCATCCTAATGCTGCAAATGTCCAATGGTCTCTCTAAGATCTTCCCTTGCCATTACGGCATGAGAATGAGCTTCTTCACACTGCTGGATAAGGAGTCCTATCTGAAGGTGAAGACTATCCACCAGGCTTTCCAATTCTTCTATGCGGTGCTGATCCACTTGTTGCTGTGCCTCGAGTGCTTCTATCTGGACATCCAGACCGATCTTCTGGATAGTGCCGGTCTGAGGAGTCTCTTGCCACTTTTGGGCCTTCTTATTTGCCTTCTTCTTCTTCTTCTTCTTCTTCTTCTTCTTCTTCTTCTTCTTCTTCTTCTTCTTCTTCTTCTTCTTCTTCTTCTTCTTCAGTTCTGTACTCTTGAGTGCTTCATAACATTCAGAGTAAAGTTCCTGCCATCACGGGTCAGATGCAAGTTAAGAATGACTAGCATAGCTCGAGTAGTGGCAACCAAAATGGGATCTGTTGCCCAGAACTTTCTTCCAGTTGCTTGGCTTGTTGTTGAAGACCATCCCAGTTTCCTGGTGCCCCTGACGAAAACATTCTCAGAGAAGATACTCTGACCTCTTTCTGACACCTAAAGCAAATCTTTCTCAGGACTTCCAATGCTGCTGCCTGAGCTCCTTCCTAGGGACTCATACCTTCATCCTGTGCTTCCCAAGCTGGCCAAAACGGAGCAGTGGTACAAGCTGAGATCTAGAGGGACACTTCATACCACGGTCGACCAAGAAGAACGGTACAGGACCCATGATACTTGGGTGGTTCTGAGTAGCCTACTTCCTGTAGTAACTGCCATAACACGGTAGGGGTTCCGAACATAGCTAGGGAGTCGTCAATACTAGTAGCAGGGTCTTGCGGATCCATCTGTTTAGAAGAAGGGTGAGAATTTATTTTTAACAAAATATATTTTGAAATAAGTTTTATTTTAGAAAGTATAGATAGACTTCATAACGGGGAATTTATTAATAGTTGTAATGTCATGATGCATAAACGTTCCAATGCAAATCAGAATACTCTGATATATATGCATTATACTGATTAAATTAATTACTAGAGTGACATGCACTCAATGTTTTAAACATAGGACATACTTAATGTGCTAATCCACTACCAAGTTCGAAACCCAACTACAGACCTATAGAAATAACCAAGGAAAGATCCTACAGAATGAATGAGGAAAGCTCAGAAGCAACTCAGACCAAACTACCCAATTAATTTTATTCGATCCAAATCATTTTGAAGTTTTTGTAAAGTAATACTGCAAGTACTTTACAATGAAATGCTCTGATACCAGCTGTAATAGAACCGCCTAAATCACCGGTCCCATGTGCACCATCATCGCCTCTAAGAACTCCGATCAGTCTGCACGAGTTCCCGCAATCTCGGAAGCCTGCCAGGTTTCCACGGAAACCCTAATTTCCCCGAGGATCTCATTGTAAAGACCTTGCAAGTATTACAATAGTTCACACAAATCGATTGAATCAGAGTAAGGGTGTGGAAGTGTTACATAACCATAGATTTACAAATATAAATTATATTATACCAAACCAGAGTTTTGTAGTGGAGCAGCAGTATACAACCATACCCTTGCCCAAGGGTTATATCATGTACATATCTTCATCCATATCTGGTCCGTCAACCGGCACTGGTCCTACGCAGAACTGGATACTCGACATACTTGCAACAGGGGGTTAACAAACCCTGAGTACTAGGGTACTCCGCAAGACTTACCCGACTAAAGAAAATGGGGAGAAAACTCAGGAATGCAAGCCTGAGGGGAGTCAAGGTAAGGCTTTAGCAAGAGTCAATGTATTTTGCGGAAAAAGCAATACTTTCAATATTTTACTCAATATTATTATAATCAATATCAATAGTTCTTAGCTCTTTCACATATATCCTTCAATTCCTATTACTTATTCATTCTAAAAAATATCCTAGTTCCGAATCACTCTTCGCTAAATGGTCGGAGGATCAAGTCTCCATAACCGAGGAGCAACGACGATTCGAATCGATTAGTACCCTGCTGGGGATCCCTAATCACACTGCATATGTAGCACCTAAGCTTGCATATACCAACCCTGTCTACCATGGATTTTCCAAAACTTGAACCGGTCTTGCGCCACCCGAGAGCACAGTACTCCTCTCGTCTCCAGGCATGCCGGCCACGAGGGTACACACTACTCTCGCCATCTCTCCACTCCCAGTGCGTGGTTGTCGGTTCAAGTAATAGCGCTACCGGAGATAGGGCTTCCCGGAGTATGTGGCTAGTTGAAAAGTCTCGATCCAACAGGCCTACAACAAATGGTCCCTACTTTCTTTTTCCGCTGGCGACAATGCATTGGGACTCTAACCCAAGTACAAGTGTCCTGTCGGTTTTCAAATCCCCTTTTTCCGTCGGTGACAATATGTTGGGACTCTAACCCAAGCTAGGATCACCGAGCAGGAAATCCCTTCCCGTTGGTGACAATGCACGGGCCAAGTGCAAAACCGCCGAAAAGGAACAATACCAATTCCCTCTTTCATGAATTAATCAATAATATATCACAATAGCTCAAAAATAGTGTTTTATGTAAAACTAAACTATTCAAGCAGGGCTAAGCATTTTCAAACATTTTATTTTAAAATGGTTTCAAGGTATTTTAGTAGTCAAGGTCGGTAATGCATCAATTAGGGTCATCAATCAACTCCTATCAACTTAATGTAGTAGCTTCACTCAAGGTTATAAACATTTTATAAATCACAAGGAAAGGGCTGAATGCACCGGGGCTTGCTTGTTGCTTGGAGCAGATAGTACACTGAAGTCAATTGCCTAAGAATATCCACGTCCACTGAGTAAAGACCTTACTCGGGACACACTTCAGATAATAATCACTGCGCGTTCACTACACGAAATAATAATGCAACACTTAACATGATGATATGTATGTCATGATGCAGAGGTGCATGGAATTAAAAGTAAGCTTTAACTTAGAATGTTGAGTATGACTTTCCTTCACAATAAAGTTGCAGACCAACTAAACCAACCTGTCGCTCAACAACTAGGGTTTTACTTTAATATTCAATTGTTCTATTTAAGCGAGTCATCCTATTTGTATATATGAAAGGACTAACAAAGTCCCAATATAAGAAACATACTTAAGCACCCCCTTTTATCCATGAAGTTGCATCCAAGAAGCCAACAATGCTACCTACATAATTGTATCTACTAAAGAGAAACTTAATGAACCAAAAAGCATTTAGTTTATATTAACATAAATGGATTGGGGTTTCTTTTCATTTATTATTCATTTTACCAATTGGAATTCCTGCTTTAACCTTTAATTACCACCTAAAGCAATTCATTTCATGCTTACAAAGTAAATGATCAACCACTTGAAACAGCGGGTTTCATGTGTTCCAATGTATTTAATCAAACCTTACATATTAATCAAAATAATTAAAAATTCAATTCTAGCAACCTCTCCTTAATTATTCAATTAATGAAGCCTAAATAATAATGAAACTAACTATTCCCAATTGAGCCCAAACTTTTTATATAGATAGTACTTAGCGGAAAATAGTACTAATATAAATTTCATAATTTTTGGATGAATACTATGGCCTACAAAAATCATGGAAGTGACATTTGTTAATTGAAATACATATTTTTATCAGCTACAGAAAATGCTCAGTATCCACATTTCATATTTTTCCATTAAACTTGATCACACAGTGAGGCCACACAATTATTTTCATAATTTCTGGGACTCCATAAAAATTCCTATGAAATTAACAAAGTACAACACTATTCAATATGTCAACAAAATGAAAAATGTTTGATTAAACTCGGCCAGCTGCACTGGGCCGGCCCACCTTGGCCCAGAATAGCGGCCCGAAGCGACCTTCCCCTTCCCTGGCGTTCCAACAAATAGAGCACCGGCGGCCAGCCGGCTACCTCGCCGCCGGCAGCATCTCCGATGAAGGGAAATGCACCCACGCGATCCCCGTGACTCCACAAGCCTCCCTACTAACTCGATTAGGAAATAAAGGTTCCCGAGCCAGCTAGCAACCAGCCATGACGGACCGGCGGCGACCTGCACTGCGGCGCTGCACGTTCCGGTCGACTCGGCCGGGTAGAGTTTAAAAGAAGGACGCCAAAAGGTTCAGGGTTCTCACCAGATGCCAAAGCACTAGCTGGGAGTGGCGGACGCCCCTCAGACACGACTGACTGGTGACGACCGAGACCTCGTTGGCGAGCTCGGAGGACGAGACCTGCGTTCTGGCGTGTCTGGAGCTGGGCTGCAAAGACCGATGGTCTGGTGACCAACACGACCTCAAGTTGATCCCAAGACAAAAAGAAAAAGAGCAAGAGGGACTCTGTGGAGCTCGGACCACGGCGACCCGAGCCACGGTTGTATTTCGCAGGAGCCAAGGAGGACGGAGGCGACGTTCCGCTAACTCTGGTGGTCAACCACCGTCACAAGCGGGTTGGATAGAGGCGCTAGGATGTGAGAGCTTAGTGGCAAGTGGAATTGGATGACGAAGCCCTAAGCAGCGCCAATTTGGACATGGACCGAAGCTCGGTCGGCGGCGACAATGGAGGGAAAGGAAAGAAAACGACGACGGCGGTGACTTATATAGGGCAGAGGATGCACACGCAGCGAGGAGAGGGCCCCCACAGACCCGGCGTCGACGAGGACAGGACACCCCCCTCTCTATTTTACTGTAGCAGACACTAAGTCAAACCCTATTGATCCAAATTAAGCCCTATTCCAAATAGCAACAGTAGGAACACCCAAAATAAAAGTTGTGGACAATTTTATGTAGAACATTTCTGCTTTTTGATTCAAAATATTTTTGAAACTATCAGAAAGGGGTAAATCCCCAATTTTGAATTTCATTTGTAATGCAATCAAATTCTCAAAAATTTTCTCAACAACATGAAAATCTGTAAAAATAAAAGTTGCCCCATTTGTTAAACTCTACAACTTTCATAGAAAGAGTTTTGTCAGATTCTTGATAATTTTTAAAATAGAATGTCAAACTTGAATTTCAAAGCATTCAATTGAGTTTTATTTGAATTTCCACCGCATAACATCAAAATCTTCAAAAATGAAAGTTGTTCCATTCTGAAAGGGCTAAAAACTCTATTAAGGAATCTTCACTAGATTCTTGCTAGTTTTTGAATTTGAATTTCAAAGTTGAACTTTTAAAGCATAGATTAAGGTGTCATTTGAATTATTTTTAATAACTTTAAAATTGCTCAGAATAGAAGTTGCTCGACTTTTACAGATTCACTACTTTTGTTTAAGGCCCAACCCTTAATTCTATTTAGGTTTTAAATTAGGGTTTTGGATCCGATTTAGGGTTTCAAATGGATTTTCTTTTCAATTTCCAACGGAATTTGAATAACTACACAAAAACAAACATTTATACAATCAATTCACTCGAAGGCACCTATGCACAATCACATGCAAGAATAATTTTATTTTCATTAGTGCATATTAACAGGGTTGAATGCAGGATGATTTGCATGTAATCATGATGACATGACAAGTTTTAGTTACAGTAACACCAAGGGTGTTACACCATCTATGATCGAGGTCATCCTGTAAACTCGAAACTCTGTGTCAGTCTAGCGTAGCTCTCTGGTGATCCCTGTCTGAACTCTTTAGAGCCTATGCACAAGGATAGAGGAGATCCAGTGTGTGTACGGGAGCTGTCGTCGAGACTGGATGCCCTCGGCTATCGTATCCTCCATCTTGCAGATCATCAGGTCAACCACGTCGAACTCTGACTTCCTGACCAGGGCACTAAGGAGCCAAAGCTGCAAGTGTGTCAAACCCTCCTTGTACCCATCCCGCGGTAGAAGAGTGTGCCTCATCACGTCGTTCAAGAGACGAACGATGGGACAAAGCTCCGAAGGTGTCCAGCGGGAGCCGTCTCCAAACGGTGGCCTAAAGCAGTCTGCTATGTGTTCTGTACCAGGTGCCTGTCCCCTTCTCAGTGGGTCCATCATGCCATAGCAAAGACTATGCAACCTGGTAGTGGACGCTGGAAGCTATAGCACCTCTCGAAGAGCCCTCGTGTAGAGTCTGTACGGCTCTCCACCGAAGGTGTACTGCAGGTACTCGTGGTTGGGGTCAATCCAAAGTAAGGCATAGAACTCGCGAACCCATGACTCGACGTACCGCCTTGACTGTCCCAACAAGTCTGCTAATCCAGGTAGATTGGTCAAGTACCTGCCTGATATCCTCTCCACCTGCCTGGACTATGTCCTCTAGAGGACAAACCCTGTGCTGCCGAAGCCCGAACTCTGTGATGACCAAAGCTGTAAAGAAATCCTCATGTAGCGGTGTGTACCAGCCCTCTGAGGCTATAGGGTAGCGCTAAGGCGGGAACCAGCTCTCAAGCGACGTAAGCCGTAGCTCTCTGACTCTGATTTGCGAAAATGTTCAGCAAAATCAAGGTGAATCTCTGGCTCTGGCTCTGGCTGTGGCTCTGTGGGAGCAGGCGCCCTGGGAGCTCGGTCAGCCACATCTCTGACCAGCGGGTCGGGGTGGCACCGAAGGTTGAGAGCGGCCTGAGCGTCGAAGAGGTGGAGCCTAGGCCTACTCACCCTGAGTCGGTGTCTCCTGCTGCTCTGACTGGACCTATGCCTCTGCCTGTGGCTGCTCCTAAGGACCCTCTCTGCCAGACAAACTGACTGAAATGCCTCCAATATGGAGGCCTGTCCCCCTCTGCCCTGTCTGCTGCCTCAGCTGCCTGGATAGCCTGCCTCTGCTCAGCTGTCAACCACCTCTTCCTCTTCTTGCTGCCCTCAATCATGGGGGCCTTCCCCTTGTCCTGACCCAAAGGATGTGGAGGAGGCCTCTCTTCCTTACCTGTACCTCCCTAACTGCAGGCTGGCCTGCTTGCAATGAGGCATCTCTGCTGATCACTGCCAAATCCTGCACACTGCCCCTCTAAAACTGACACTGACACTCGAGAGGCTTGGCCTCAATCCATATCTGCGGGCTTAGCCCCGGATTCACTGACACTGACCAACTGCCTCAAAAGCTGCCTCTGACCACGGACACGCTGCAATAGATTGATATACAGGGATATATATGTATATAATAGTCTAGAGATGAGAAAGACCTATCGGAAGCAAGCACAGGTGATAAGAAGTAGAATAGCAAGAGCAACAACCAGTGGGAGAAGAAGTCATGTGAAAAGGTAAGGACTTTGTTGACAAGGGAGCACCAAATACAAAAGCTCAAGTTCCTATGAAAAGAGAAGCACAAGAACTGAGCACAAGGAAGGGAAGAGCTAGGGTTTCCTTTGTAAGTGAAGGACAAGAACAAACCCTAGAAGAAGGCAAGGCTCGAACACGTCGAAGAGCTCAACCCTGGACTTCAGGAAGTGCACCAAGTGCTTACAGGACCTCTGCAGGAAAGAACAGTGAGATTCAGGGAGAAAGACTCTTTGAGGCACATGATCGAGCACCTGGCGGGCAGGAGGGTGTGGCTTACCTCAAGCAGCTACCAAGTCCAGGGATCTTGGCCACCGAGGGGTGGAGGCTAAGGAGAAGCTCGACGAGGAGGAGGTAAGCACCAACGAGTGGATCCAGAGTAGTCCGGCGAAGGACTCCGGTGAGGGCGGCGAGCAGGGGCGTGGCGGCACGCGCTAGAGGGACGAGGTTGCGCGTGGGCTAGAGGAGTTCGTGCCCCAAGAGGCGGTCGTCGACGGCGAGGGCGCAGGCGAGCCGAGGGGAGAGGGCATGGATGCGGCGGCACTGGGAGAACGACAGCACGGAGTGGTTAGGGTTGGACGAAGGCGGCTGCGTACGGTTGTGGCACAAGTCGGGCAGGGACG
Organism: Eremochloa ophiuroides; assembly: GCA_038502445.1. Lineage (NCBI taxonomy): Eukaryota > Viridiplantae > Streptophyta > Magnoliopsida > Poales > Poaceae > Eremochloa > Eremochloa ophiuroides. Next base: position 24,629,472 of record JAHLJS010000008.1, read on the forward strand.
CCACTGAGGAACGGGATGAAGTGGTGGGCCTCACGTGACAGAGAATAGAAAAAGAACTGCATCTCGCCTTCATGCTGACCGTCAAACCATTCTGTTTCAAGTGACGGACCAATGATCTCCAGAGTCCGACGCTCCAAGAATGCACCTAGAGAGCTCCAGCAGTCGTCAGACTATACCTTCCAGTCCGATGCCGTGAACTGGTGTGAACTCTAAATTTTAATGGTCCGACGCCCGAAAAATTGCAGTCTGACGCCTTCAGGCACAGGGCCAGGGACCGTTGGACTGAGAAAATTGGTCCGACGCTGGAAAACCAGCGTCATACGCCTCGGTCCTACACCCTAAAACCCTGTTTTCTTCAAGTTTCTTCGCGCCAATTTCTCCCAACTAAGTTTCAACCCTAATAAGAGTCATAAACACCAGTTGGAACTAGTATGAGATGTCCTCTCTCAAACCCTCAATTTTTCACATAGTTTGCCTTAGGCATATGTAATTTTTATGAAAATAGGCAATAAGATCCAAGAACGAAACGAAAAATAAACAACCATGCAAATGCAATGCAAGTTCACGTGAACTAAACTAGTTGCTTGTCAAGTTTGTCCTCGGGTAAGCTTCTTCACATGCTTTGGGGCGGTTATCTTAACCGAATTAGACAAGCCCTATGTGCAATTCAAAGTTAGACATGTTTTATGTTACAATGCAATGCACATGACAACACAAGATCATCTTTTAGTGAAGTTGCTTAGATCAAGGCAATTGAGTTCATTCCTTAGAGTGCAAAAACCTTGTCTCATCCAATGGTTTAGTGAAGATATCCACCAAGTTATCATCCATTCTCACTCTCTCAAAGGATATGTCACCTTTAGCAACGTGATCTCTAAGGAAGTGATGGCGGATGTCAATGTGCTTAGTGTGGGAGTGTAGAACCGGGTTATTAGCAAGTTTTATCTCACTCTCGTTGTCACACAACAAAGGCACCCTTTTTAAGTTAATTCCATAATCAAGTAGGGTTTGTTTCATGTATAAGATTTGTGCACAACAAGCACCCGCGGCAATGTATTCCGCTTCAGTTGTTGACAAGGCAACGCTATTTTGTTTCTTGGAGGACCAAGAAACTAGGGATCTTCCAAGCAAATGGCACCCTCTAGATGTGCTTTTGCGGTCAATCTTGCAACCGGCATAATCCGAAATCGGAATAACCGACAAGAGTAAAGTCAGCTCCTTTGGGATACCAAAGGCCAATGCTTGGGGTGTGCTTTAGGTACCTAAGGATTCTTTTCACTACAACTGAGGTTCCTTAGGGTTAACTTGAAAGCGCGCACACATACACACACTAAACATGATGTCGGGCCTAGATGCGGTCAAGTATAACAAACTATCGATCATAGAATGATAGAGAGTTTGGTCAACTGGTTTACCTCCCTCGTCAAGGTCGAGATGTCCATTGGTGGGCATGGGGGTCTTGATGGGCTTGCATTCTTCCATCTTGAAGCACTTGAGGAGGTCCTTCGTGTACTTCTCCTGTGACACGAATGTCCCCTCCCTCAATTGCTTGACTTGAAAGCCGAGGAAGAATGTGAGCTCACCAATCATCGACATCTTGAACTCCTTGGACATCATATCACCAAATTCCTTGCAAAAATCTTTATTAGTCGAACCAAATATAATATCATCAACATAAACTTGACAAATGAAGATGTGCCCTTTATGTTTCTTGGTGAAGAGTGTGGTATCGACCAAGCCGATTTTGAAGCCCTTGTTGATGAGGAAGTCACGGAGGCGCTCATACCAAGCCCGTGGGGCTTGCTTCAATCCATATAGCACCTTGGACAACCTATAAACATAGTTTCGGTATCTAGGGTCTTTAAACCCTGGTGGTTGCGAAACATAGACAAGTTCATTTATGAAGCCATTTAAAAATACACTTTTCACATCCATTTGAATGAGTTTTAGGTTGTGATTAGATGCATATGCAAGTAGGATATGGATGGCTTCCAATCTTGCAACCAGGGCAAAAGTCTCCCCAAAATCCAAGCCTTCAACTTGGGAGAACCCTTTTGCCATGAGCCTTGCCTTGTTTCTCACAATGTTGCCATTGTCATCTTGCTGGTTGCGGAACACCCACTTGGTGCCTATGACTCTTACTCCTTTTGGCTTTTCTTCAAATGTCCAAACTTGATTGCGGGTGAAGTTGTTGAGTTCTTCATGCGTGGCATTCACCCAATCCGGATCTTGAAGAGCTTCTTCTATGCTAGTAGGCTCAATGCAAGAGACAAAAGAGTGATGTTCAATAAATTGAGCATGCCTTTGTGAGCGAGCCATTACCTCGCTTGAAGGACTCCCTATTATGAGATCCTTTGGATGAGCTTGTAGGAGTGGAGTAGTTCTTCTATCAACCACTTGAGGAGGAGGTTGTGGAGCATCAATATCTTGTGCTTGTGCCTCAACTTCTTCTTGTGCGATATGGGTGTCTTCATGTGGATCCACCCCATCTTTGTATTCATCATCTTGAGGCACATTTGATGAATATGGTTGATTGATCACTTGCACATCATCACCATCATCTTCATCATCTTTTGGCTTGATGTCTCTGGTTGGCATGTGTTGAAGGGAGTTATTGTATGATTTTACCCGTCAACCAATCATGAAAAAGGATCTAAATGAGAGCCAACACCTAGAATAGGGTTTAAACTGACAGAATTTCATGAGTTTTTGTGAATCAGTGTTTTTCAGGGACTATACAGGAAAAGAGCCAAAGAGGACTCACACCGCAGAGAAAAATATCGAATTACGCCGTGGCAGGAGATCAAGAATATTCTAGAGAACACCAGAGACACGCCCACCGAAGAGGGGCCCACTGACAAGGTCGACAGACCTGTCAGAGAGCCCTTTTCGCCTCTGCTTCGACGTGGACCCACATCCTGAAATTTCATGCAATCTACACCGTCCGTTGAAGTTGGTTTGATTCAAGGGCTTCGGTTCATCCCACCGGCATATATAAAGATCCTCAGACCCCCAGGGTTTCATAATATGATCTAGAGAGAAATCAATCCAGGGTTTCAGAATTCCACCGACATATCTATGATAGAGTAGAAACCCAAGATAGGATCTAGAGCCAGGCATCAAGTAGAAGATTAGCATTGTAGTCTCTCCAGATTAGGGCTATTCTTGTTCTAAAAGTGGTGTGGTAGTAGAGCTGGAGATAGTTGGGGGAGTTGCCGGCCTATCCGTGACTGCTCTACGACTTGTACCCGTGGATTCAAGACCTTCTTTGGGACTTGTTTCTGAAGATTTCTTCGGAGTTCAACTTCTAATCAAAGTGAGTAACATTGCTATTATTGTTCTTAAGGTTTACGATTCTTTTGAGTGCTTTAATCTTAGTAGCTCCTTGATTGAAGTAGTTATTTATAGTTTAAGCGTGGTTCTTAGATTATATTACTCGTAAATGCCCTATACTCTCCGGATCGGTGGTAGATCGTGAGGGTGACCTAGCCTTGTTGAGTATTGCAGAGTCCACCCCCCGTCAGTAGGACCGTAGGATTCCATTACTAAGGAATTTACTCTTTGTTGGTGTATTCCTATAGTAATTCCCCTTCAAGAACAATCATATCATATCTTGTGAGGATTAGAACTAGAAGCCTTAGCAATCTCCTATATCACTTATTTTCTCTATCCTTGATAGCAGCTCAGGGGTTAAGTCTAGATTCTAGTCATCCCGTTTTTCCTGCGGTAAAATATAAATAATGATACCTGGTATACTCCCGGCTGAAGTGTTACATCCGTATCTGTCCACTTGCAGATAATCCTAGTGTTTATTTGTTTGAGTTATCTTATACCAACAAGCATTTCTGGCGCCGTTGCTGGAAAAAACGGTTGAAACATCTAGAGTCTATCTTAACCTTGTATTCATACTTTTACCTTTATTATCTCCTTATTTTTGTTTTCATCCTTTTGGATGCCATTGGAACCACCCCCATCTATAAATATGTTGCATCCACGAGCACAAGACATAGGCTTAACCAATCCTCAAAGCCTATCCAAACCCCTACCTATGAGCTACGCCCGTATCTGATTGAGATGGTCCAAAGCCAATCCTTTTCAGGAGAGGGAGATAATAATCCTCATCTTTACCTACTAGAGTTCGATCAGACCTGTGACTGCCTCCATATAGAGGGCATGTCCAATGAGACCCTAAGGTGGAAGCTTTTTCCTTTCTCTTTGAGAGGTAGAGCTAAAACCTGGTATGATCGAACTATAGAGAAAGAAGGAGGAGATTGGGGAAAACTTCGTTCAGACTTTTGTCTAGAATTCTACCCCCTTTCCAAAATTGTCAACCTCAGAACCAAGATCCTATCTTTCAAACAGAAAGATAATGAATCTTTGGCCACATCCTGGGAACGTTTTAACAATCTCATAAAATCTGGACCAAACCTATCCATTTCAAACCTGATCCTCATTCAACACTTTTTTGTGGGTCTGAGAAGAAAATCCAAGAAGCATCTCAACTACTCTGCGGGAGGATCTTTTGCTCATGTTTCAGATTCTGAAGCACGCAAGATCCTAGACAATAACCTAGATAACCAACCTGAGGAGAAGTTAGAAGAAGAGCTTAGGGTAGCTGAACCTGAACCTTTACCATCAACATCCCAATCCTCAGCTATCCCGATTTCCAACCCAATGGAAAAGGAGGATACTCCGCTTTCGGACTTTATACTTGAAATAGAAGATGATGTTTTCTCCGATTTTAGAAACACCTCTCACTTCCATATGATTAAGAAGCCTCAGGAGTCCAAGAAACCATCTTTAGAACCTATAGAACCTCCTGAAATAGCCTTCTGTAGAAAGACTGTTCACGGTCGTTAAGTACCATTTTTATACCGTCAATGCCTAGGGAAGATCAATAATAGAAGCATAGGGGTTATTACTTACAAATTCCACGAGTTTTGGCGAATTGTGTATTTTCAAGGGATTATTCCAGAAAGGCTTAAAAGAAGGATTAAAGTGCTTAATCACCATGAAACTTAACAGCCAAGGAAACATCATCACGAGAACACTAGAAGCATCTGGAGCACACCCGAAGCACCGGGGCTCGAGACCCACCAGGGTGGGGCTGGCCGGCGCCATGGTGGGGCCGGCCGGCACCCCCCTCTAGGGTTTCGGCCCATCTTCTGGAGTCTTCTTCCACCGCCTCTCTGGAGTCATCTGGGCCCTTTGTTCAAGTCAGTTTGATCCCACGGCGCACGTTCATCCCACCGGGTTATAAATAGAGGGGCAGACCCCCCCTCCCAGAGCACCAATTCATTCCTCCTGCTTCATTCGTCAACAGTAGATAGAAGTTAGGGTTTCTAGAGATTAGAAATAGGGCTCTAGTTCTTCAAGTTCATAGTTTAGGCGTCTAGCAAGGTTCAAGTAGAGTTGGGCGCTACGCTCGGGATTCCAGATCCGTTCATCTGGAGATCGGTAATATTATCCTGTATCTCGTTATGATTTTGCTTTATTTTAATATATTGCTACTTATTTAGTTCTTAGTTTATTCTAGTTGCATATTCGATATGGTTGTGATTGGTGATAATTATTGTCGTATGATCGTAAAGCGCCTAATTCAGTACTCGAGTGTGTTAGGTGGTATGCATTATGTAGACGTGGTGTCTAGATATATTGTGTACCTACGGAGGCACCCTGACGTGCCGGGTCATGTGGTAGTCCGTCGGTGACAGCTGCGTTGGTTCCTCTGTAGTCCACCCCTTGTACGTAGGACGAGTAGAGCGCGGTCGCGAAGGAGGTGACCCTTGTGTCTTAATATCCTCATTAGATGACGCTCCTTATGATGTTTTCTGAGTTGATTATGCTATAGATGAAGATGTGTAATGTGGCGTAGGCTGTAGACTTTGTATTTAGTAATTACATAGGTTTCCTTTACTTTAGCCGAATCTCGAGATTGTCTTACTACATTAGTGAGTCTCTATATTCTGTCTCTAGAATACCATTTACCTCATTTACTCAGTTATCATTACCATTTATCATTGACTTATTTATCGCTAAAGCACTAGAGTTATGGGTTATCATAGGTCTGCACATTTATCTTTCCAATCATTATAGTAGATTATCCTAATGAGTAGAATGCCACCTTTATCCTTTTGGCATAAAACAAATCAACTATACTCGGAATACTTACCAGGTGAAGAGCAACAATAGGAGAATTATCTGTGCGCTTGCAGATATATTCTATAGTATTATTTTTAGGAGGCAAGTGAAGATTATTTTACCTTTGGTTTTTGGCATCATGTTAGGGATGACAACTTAACGTGAAGTGATGTTAAAAATACCAACAAGCATTTCTGGGGCCGTTGTCGGGGAAGTGCAATTGTATTCATTAGGATAATTTATTGAGTTCGTTGATTTTATTCACCAGGATATTTATTCCAGAATTTCATATAGGAGAGTTCTTCATAGATAATATTAATAGAAAAACAAAAAAATAATTATAGACATAAATACTTGGAGATAACCATAACCTTTTGCTTTAGCAGACTTACCCGTGTTTTGTATATATTTAAATATCTTATATAGGGTAAGTGCAGGACTAGTTGTGTACTTTAACTCTTATCAATCAGGAACAACCATAGGAAGAAGGGTCTTACATTATTTTGTGAAGCCATGGCTGAGAAGACTCTACGTGAATTCTCTGCCCCAAGCACTGAGAATATTCGCGTTGGGCCAACTTTCAACATTGAAGATCATGATTACGAGATCATGCCAAGCCTCATCAAAATGGTGCAAGCTATCACATTTAGTGGAAAGAAAGATGAAGATGCAAGTGTCCATCTACAGAATTTCCTGGAGATTGGCAACACCATCAACATCAAAGGCATTCGTCAAGACGTCGTGCTACTTCGTTTGTTTCCGTTCTCATTGGAGGAAGAGGCGAAGCAGTGGTTTTATCAGAATAAAGATCGAGTCAAGACATGGGTAAAATGTTCAAAAGCTTTCCTAGAAAAGTTTTTCCCAGTAGGCAAAACCAATGCTCTACGAGGAAAGATTTCAGAATTTTGTCAGCAGAAAGCTGAATCTATTTCAGAAGCCTGGGAACGTTTTCAAGATTACATATCAGATTGTCGCCATCATGGAATGGAAAAATGGTTGCTCATGCAAACATTTTATCATGGACTAACTCAAATGTCACATGTGCAGCTAGATACCACTGCTGAAGGATCATTTATGTCACTCACCCTAGAAGAGCTGAAGATATTATGGCAAAGATAGCAGAAAATCAGAATTGGACAAACAACACTTAGACATGCCATAAGAGTGAAGAAGTTCCAGCGGAAGTGTGTGCACTATCAACCAAGATGGATGTACTGTTGAACTGGTTAGAGCAAAGAGCCAATCATAAAAGAGATCGTCAAGCTATGCAAGATGCATTCAATTCCCAGAATCAATATGAAGGATCTTTAGAAATTGAGTTTGCAAATCCCCCAGAAGATATTAGTACAGTCATCAAGTCTACTTCTCAAAAGCAAGGATGGAATCAACCTCGGTCAACCAATCAAGGTAAGTACCAAGGCAATTCTAATTTTTTAAATCATAGACAACCACCCTTGAGGGAATTAATATTAGAACAAGCTAGAATTAATGAAAATATTTATATGAAGCTTGCTTTTAATGATAAAGTTTTAGAAGAAATTAATTCTAAGTTGATAATTTCTCTTCTACTGTTAAAGATCAAATATTATTTAATAAGAAGATAGAATTACAAAATTCACAATTATCTTCTACTTTGTTTTCCACTAACCATGAGCAAATAAAAGGAATATCTACTAGAGGAGGTAAGTCTACACGTGATCCACCTTACCCAAAAGGGGCACGTAGACCATCACATTTAGTGCAGATAGAAGAAGAAATTGAGAAGGACAACAGAGAAGAAGACGCTATACCACCTTCACCGCCAGTTGAACTACAAGATCAAGAATTAACTCAATATTTTCATGACACAACCCTCCTACCGTTTCCACGCAGAAGAAGAAGAGCTAAAACAGATGATCAATTTGGTAGGTTTGTAAAGGTAATTCAGAAGTTATATGTCAAAATCCCGTTGTTAGATGCCATGTAGGTACCTACATACGCGAAATATCTTCGAACCATCCTCAACAACAAAGGATCATTACCTTCTACTGAAGTTGTCAAGCTAACGGAGGAGTGTAGTGAGACAATTCTGAGTTCTTCTCCTACTAAGAAGAAGGATCCTAGAATGTCCCACTGTTGATTGTTCAATAGGAGACCAGATATTCGAGAATGCTTTATGTGGTCTTGGAGCAAGTGTCAGCGTCATGCCCAAAACCGTCTTCGATAAACTCAACTACTCTACGCTCACACCAACCACGATGTGTTTGCAATTAGCTGACCAATCGGTTCGCTATCCCGGCCCGCAGGAATCGGAGAAAACATTCTGGTAAAAATGCGTTACTTTTTCATTCATGTAGATTTTGTAGTACTTGACATGCAGGAAGAGAGGAAGATACCCCTCATCCTCGGGTGACCATTCCTAAACACTGCAAATGCAACCATCAACTTCGGAGCTGGAGAGATCACATTCACCATCAATGGGCAAGAAGAGCGATTCGCATTCAAGCCAAGACTAGAGCAATGCCAAACATTGAAGTGTCATGAAGAACAAGATGCAACAACATCTCCGACACCGGAGGTGAATCATGAAGAATAATTCAACTGTAGAAGTCCGGATCGGCAGACTCAAAAACCCCGAACCATCGCCGAGAGGTAACTCGGTAGTTATCGGTAATTTAATTCTTACATTAAAATTTGCATATTTACTTTCTCATAAATTGCATTATTAAAAAGAAATAAAAATAAGCATCGCATGATTAAAGCTTAAGCCCCATGTGATTATTACTAACGGAGTGTTAAACCCCCGTCAGTGAAATTTACTGTAGTGGCAGAAAATTATAAAAAGACCACCATTAGAATTCTAATTTTTCATAGATTCATAAAAGTAAATTAGTTTTTCATTCTTGTGCCATTATATGGTATAAATACGGGAAACATTTGGACTCACCATCATCACATCAAGTCACATCATGCATTATCATCAACCACCACCTTTCACTACCATCCAAACTTCATTATTCACACATGCACTACCCACCATCCATCCATTCAGCCATTTCACCAGAGAAACACATGCATTTGGAAGTAGATGAAGGTGGTGTCGGCACTAGCTAAAGTTGATAGTCAGGGCACACCAGGTGGGGCCGACCAGCCTCAAGGCCACGCTGACCGGCGCCCCTCCTCCACTTCTCTGCCTCTCCTCTCTCTCACTCATTCATTCATTCACACACACTCCAGAGAGCACGTAGCCAAGTTGCTTTGCAGCTCGTGACTTCAAACTCTCATTAAATCTTCATTTGATTCAAGTTTAAGCAAGGAAAAGGGTAGAGAATAGGATTAGCAAGAATACCTAGAAGAGAGATCACCACTTTGATTCCTTCTCTCCTCTTGTTCTTGCTTGTTCTTGTTTTGTTCTTGTGTTCTTGTTCGTTCTTGCCGTGTTCTTCGTGTTCTTCATTTTACAGGCAAGATGAGCAATAGAATGAAAGGTGCCATTCAATCCCTTGGAAGAGCCCTCTCACGCCGCACAACAAGAAGCCAATCGTCATCACAAGTTCCATCGTTCGTCGGCTCCGACATGAATATCGATCCTCCGTCACCCTTCACGTATGATAATCCGTCATCCTCTTCCCAACCGGAAGAGAGGTATGAACTCACAAGCATAACTCAAATTTCATTATCAACTAGACCCCAGAGAGAAATTTTAAATGTGGTTAAAAACAAGGAATTTACGCATACTCCAATTTTTTATGCCACTTTGCTCTATGAAACTGGAATGGATTCCGAGTTTAAGCTTATTTTTAGAAATGTTGGATGGAAAATGGCATAGCAAATTAATGAGCAGGGTAGCAAGTTACTCACTATAGAATTTATTAGCACCGTAGACTTTGATGATGATGAGGTTAATTTTAGAATGTTTAATAAACCTTTCACCCAGCATTGGGATTCAATAATCAGTGTGTAGTCAATATTTATGAAACTCTCCAAGACTTTGATAAAGATGATTTTTAGGAGAGTATCACTTGAAAGAAACCAGAGAGAAAACAGAAATATACTACTGAAGAAGTTCATCATCCCACACTGAGATTTATGCTTAAATGGCCAGCTTTTACATTCTTTCCTAAAAAGGAGTTAAATACTATTAAACAGGATGAGCGACATTTGTTATATATCATGATTAAAAAGAGGAAGGCATCACTTGTAAAAATGATGTTGAATTATTGGATAACTGTCCCTTCTTTAAGAAAATGCAGTATTTCTTTTACTTCTTGGATTACACGTTTAGTTGCAAGGATAGGTTTATTATCAAATGCTTCGCTTGTTTATATTTATGATGACCGCAGAATTATTGGTTATGATTTTTTCTTTCGTGCTCACATGCTCAAACGCTGAAATAATAAAATAGTTATGATTTATAAAAATTATGACAATGAGTACGAACTGCCAGACAGGGAGTTAGGAATTTATTCTGTGCAGAATTTTGTTTTTCCAGCTGTTAGAGCTAATATTAGCAGGTGTCCGTCCGCGTGCATCAGCAAGGCACCATTTGGGCCAGCTTATTCCCATTATATTAATTTTGGTGAACAGGTATCGACGCAGGAGCCACGCTAGCAATGGACTGCACATACAGTATGGGAGGAACAGCTCACATTTCAGCAAGGAGAATCTTCATCGGCGGCAGCAGCAGCGGGTTGGGGAGCAACTGATTTTCAGAGAGGACGAGCATCTTTCTCTACACGTGGGAACACGGATTTCCACGCTGGTGGACCGTATCCGTTTCAAGCACCACCAGAAGATGACTACTATCGTCCACCTGAGCAGCACTTTTCGGCTACCGCTAATGATTTCCCAACTTTATCTATGTATCTCACTAACATTGAACAGGGGCAGATGCAATAAGCGACACACTGCAATAGCACGAGCAGTGGCAACAGCAGGTCGACGACAGGTTCTACCAGCATGAACAATGGCAGCACAGCACGGACCGACTGGACTAGATATATCAGGGACAGCAGCAGAAGCAGAGCGGATTAGAATATTTGATACATCAGATGGGATACCCGTTGCCACCACCACCACATTACTGAGCAACATTAAGTTTGGGGGAGATCCCCGCTAGGTGAGTATCTCTCACCTTTATATATGCTTTTCATTTCAGTATTTAATTCAGTCTTTAATTCTGTCAATTTCAAATATTGCTAAAAACAACAAGAAAACCAAATAAAAATTTATTTACCGCTTTCTTTTATTATTGCATTAAAATTCTGCTTGCTTAAAAAAATGAAAATAAAAAAAATAATAGGTTGTATAAATAAGTTTGCTTTAAATTCTGCATTCAATTTGTCTTTAGAATAATTAGAACTTGAAGCTAGAGAAAAATAAAAAAGATATTTAAATTGTTTAAATATAATTTCCTGCAATTGCTTAGTATTTAAATTTAAATTCTCCTACGAATTGCATGAAGTTTATCTACCATAAAAATTTATTCTGAAACTTGATATCAGTGGGTAGCATAAGCTTTTCTAAGTAATTGACGGATATGATATAAGAAGGTTTGAGTTACTATTTATTTCATTCTGAGTGACACCTAAGCTCCAGGCATTTCAAAAATCAAAATCAAAACAAATATAATAATTTATTCTGCTAATATGGTTTAAGTAGACTATTCTGTTATGCATTCATGATTGAATTCACATGCACAAAAAGTTTTCACTCTATGCATAAGTCTCTCTCTTAGAAGTCTAACAGAGAGTATGGGTTATAAAATTAAAAGATGCCATACCAAGGAAGTATGATCCTGAAAGATGCCATATCAAAAGGGTATGTGCCAAAAAAAAGAAAGAGAGTAAAACAATGGGTGCAAAGACACCCGCCTGAGAGAAAAAAAATAGGTACAAAAAGTATCCGCTGGGGAGATAACCCACACTCTTCAGTAAGACAGAAAAGAGAGGATAATGCATAGGAGTTCAAAAATGAAATTTAATCACATTCAATCTTGATGTATAGCTTAGTAGTCCTCTGCAATCTTATTGGTAGGCTCTCATTATTTCCTAAATAAAAATTATGTACTTATTTAAAAAAAATCTGGAGCAATGGTTGAAACAAAGGATGAAAGACTTAGTGCTTGCTTGATTATTCTGTCTCTCAATTACCCAAGACTTGGTTTACAAGCCCCACGATTGAAAAGAATAAGAATAAGTTTAAAAGGTGGATTAATGAATTTCAATCAGGAGAAGAATTTCTGTTTAAGTATTTGTTGGGAGTTATACATTTTATGGAACCCTGAATAAATTATTTCAAGTCAACTTTGCTAAGGGACTAGCAAAGACTTAGCTTGGGGGTATTATTGACGGTCGTTAAGTACCAATTTTTTACCGTCAACTAATGCCTAGGGAAGATCAATAATAGAAGCATAGGGGTTATTACTGACAAATTCCACGAGTTTTGGTGAATTATGTATTTTTCAGGGATTATTCCAGAAAGGCTTAAAAGAAGGATTAAAGTGCTTAATCACCACGAAACTTAACCGCCAAGGAAACATCATCACGAGAACACTAGAAGCATCTGGAACACACCCGAAGCACCGGGGCCCCAGACCCACCAGGGTGGGGCCGGCCGGCGCCCCCTCTAGGGTTTTGGCCCATCTTCTGGAGTCTTCTTCCACCACCTCTCTGGAGTCATCTGGGCCCTTTGTTCAAGTCAGTTTGATCCCACGACGCACGTTCATCCCACCGGGCTATAAATAGAGGGGCAGACCCCCCTCCCAGAGCACCAATTCATTCCTCCTGCTTCATTCATCAAGAGTAGATAGAAGTTAGGGTTTCCAAAGATTAGAAATAGGGCTCTAGTTCTTCAAGTTCATAGTTTAGGCGTCTAGCAAGGTTCAAGTAGAGTTGGGCGCTACGCTCGGGATTCCAGATCCGTTCGTCTGGAGATCGGTAATTTATCCTGTATCTCATTATGACTTTGCTTTATTTTAATATCTTGCTACTTATTCAGTTCTTAGTTTATTCTAGTTGCATATTCGATATAGTTGTTATTGGTGATGATTATTGTCGTATGATCGTAAAGCGCCTAATTCAGTACTCGAGTGAGTTAGGTGGTTGTTGACTGGTGGATATACCATAAATTTCCACAATTAAACACCGTCAACAGGCCTCGGATTCAAGGGAGAATAAAGATATCATGAGCATATTTTATCAATAACGAGTTCCACTTGTACTCTTAGCTTGTGAATGCAGGGAAGATGAAAACAATATGAAAGTGAGCAGCTGAGGGCCATAATTGTGGTTCGGCCGAACCACTAAGTGGTGCCTTAAGCCACCATCTCTCAAGAAATGACACATGGGACCACCTAGAGGAGACCAGAGCCCAGTGTGGGCCCACCCATGGGTCGGCTGAACTGCCCATGGGGCCCACCTGGCTCTGGTGACATGGCATGATCCTCGTGACACTCCTGCCAAGCCATTCTGTCCTCTGGATCAGGGTGTGTTTCTGTGCAATGGTGGAGATCAAAGATACACGGATCATGGTGTGAAATGAAGCAAATCAAGACATGGCCTGTATATGGGGAGAGAGTATGACTGGTGGGGCCAACATCTGGCCAGGCCCCACCAATCATATGGGTCGGCCGAACCCACTTATGTGGGGGCAAGCTACCTACTCCTTCCCAGACAGGTGGGGCCACCTTCTAGAATGTCCTGCCTAGCCCCACCTGTAAGTGATGGGTCGACCGAACTAGGGGTAGTGATCCCCTGGCCACCGACCTTCTCCACCGACCTCCTGCATGCTGCCCATGTGCTCAAATTGCCTAAGCCGTCCATCTAATGGCGGTTACAAGGGCGGTTCATCCAAGGGTGGAGAGGCAAGGAGCACACAGATCGCTGACGTGGCATCCCTCCACTCTCGACTATAAATAGTGGCTACCTTCTTCACTTCTAGACAACACCATACACCATACAACTCAAGGAGCAAGCTAGAGTTACTCTTTAGTAGTAATATTAGTCTAGTGTGGGAGTTAGAGTCGAGTCGAGCTGCGCTCAGAGTCTCCGGAGTTGTCTGCTGGAGAGTCTGGTATAGCTCTTGTACCTTTCCTTCTGTAAGACTTTATCCTTATCAATATATATTATCTTTAGTTTACTTCACTAAGTTCTTACTTAGTCTTTACTATTCTTTATAGTATTGTTGTGTCTTGTCTTATTTCATAGTTGTCTTATACTTGATAGTGATCTTGTCCTAACTCAACGTGTGTTAGTTCATCGCCTATCATAGGGTGTTCTAGTTGGTTGGTATGCAGCTAGAATAGTGAGACTTAGTGTAAGCGTGGTGCTTAGACTAGATCTTGCCTTTGATTGCCGCTTGTCGCACGGATTGTTTGTGGGTGCTAGCAGGTGGTGACAGCTCTGTCTAGTCTTAGTATCCCTCCACGTGTTTTAGGCAAGTTCTTAAAAGGTAGGCAACCATAAGAGTGTAGGCGCTTCGGGTAGAGGTTTTGTCCTCTATTGCACCCAGCACACCGGTAGTAAGGTACTATCTTGGTATAAGTCATCTATTTGATAGGATAAGTCATAAGAGTAAAGTAAGTGTCATAGGAGTCTTATACTCACTCGTTGTCCTCCCACCTAGCTATACTCTACTAGTTATCTTTTAGTTATCTTAATACTTGTTGTGTGTTGGTGTCACTACCCTTTCCTCTACCTATCGAATTACCCCCCTATCACTAGTTGGTACTAAGTTGGTATAGACTTAAGGATCTCTCTCTTTTTATTAATTATTCCTAGCAACCGCTTTCCCTTGGGATAAAAATAAATAACGATACCTTGGAATACTCCCGGGTGAAATGCTACAGCGGTATATTCTGTGCGCTTGCGGAATTATCCAATAGACATAAGAAATACCCTCAGGGCACTTCTGGCGCCGTTATCAGGGACAGCTTAACAACCTGTCTCTGGTGGTTACGCTAAGAAGTGTCAACAAGCATTTCTGGCGCCGTTGCCGGGGAAAGCATCAGTCTAGGAATATTAATAAAAAAATTCAATCCGGAGTCTATTATCAATTTAGTTATCGATTAGTGTTAGGGGCTTACCCCTGTCTGTGTTTCTCGTTATCGTGAAGCTGGACAGTGCATGAATGGTTTCCAATTGCCGTCAAATTATATTGAAGATCCCGAGCAATTGTTGAGAAGAACTAGACGTCGTCAAGTTCCACCTCAAAGGTTCATCTCAAACCTGAATCCGTTCGAGGAAAGAGGCTCCGCATTATCAATTAAGGAAGCTATGGCCCAAAAGACCATCTCTGAGTTCTCTGCGCCGTCCGCTGACAACATTGCCACCGGACCGCAGCTCAACTTTGGAGATGCTACCTTTGAGCTCAAGCCTGCACTCATCAACATGGTGCAAGCTAATCCATTCTGTGGAAAGGCGCACAAAGACGTCAATGCTCATCTCCAGCACTTTCTGGAGGTGTATGGGACTTTCACCATCAAGAATGTCTCGGCTGACTGCCATCCATCTTCGCCTGTTCCCATTCTCACTGCTTGGGAAGGCAAAGCAATGGTTCTATGCCAACAAGAGTGAAGTCACCACCTGTGAGAAGTGTGCTAATGCTTTTCTCAAGAAGTTCTTCCCAGGTGGGCAAAACAAGCGCTCTCCGAGGCAAGATTTCAAGCTTCCAACAACAAGCGGACAAGACAATTCCCGAAGCATGGGAACGTCTCTAGGAGTACATTCGTGCCTGTCCTCATCATGGGATTGAAGAATGGCTCCTAATCCAAGGTTTCTACCATGGGCTGACCGGATTAGCCCGTAGTCACCTTGATGCTATAGCCAGAGGAGCATTCCTACAGCACAATGTCAAGGATGCTAAGGACCTCATTGAGAAAATGGTCATCAACCAAGGATGGAATGAGGAACGCCTCTAGCCCAAGAAAAGGGGTATGCACACCGTTCATGAGGTGGACATGCTCTCCGCAAAAATGGACCTCTTGATGAAAAAGATCGAGGAAAGTTCCAAGAAGGAACAAGAGGCCATTAAACCCACTGCCACCGCACGAGCAATCGAAGCTGATCCATGGTGTGAGGTATGTGGTGGAGAAGATCATTCGGGCAACAACTGTCCCGAAACAAAGGAGGAAGTGAGCTTCAACAACAACAGCAACAACAATGGGTATCGACCCCAGCAACAAGGAGGACGGAACTCGCGCCCCTTCTACCAAGGAAATCAAGGTAATGGTTACAGCAATAATTTTAATAATTCTTATGGTAATCAACCTTCTCTTAAAGATCTTGTCTTAGGTCAATCTAAAATTAATGATAGCATAAACAAGAAATTAATGGCCAATGATAAGATTCTTGAAAATCTTAGTGAGAAAATGGATAGCTTCAACACTACTATGAAAAATCAATTGAGCTTTAATAAAATGTTAGAAACACAATTAGCTCAAATAGCAGCAGCTGTCCCATCATTCGAACAAGGTAAGATCCTAGGGAAACCTGAGGAACCAATTGAAGGTGTTAAGTTAATTTCCACGAGGTTTGGTAAGCCTCCGGTTAGGCAAAACCCGGGTTGTCTTCTTGATCCGCCATTCATGGCCAAGAAGAGTGACCCTGGCCATCCTACCATCACCTGCGAGATCGGGCCACACATCTTCAACAACGCCTTCTGCGACCTTGGATCTGGCATCAACATCATGTCCAAGGTAATGTACGAGAACTTGCTAGGGGGACCCTTGTACCCCACTTTTGTCAAATTGCAGATGGCCGATCAATCAATCTGGTTCCCCGAGGGATTGGCAAGGGACATCCTTGTCAAAGTTCAAGACGAGTACATCCCCACCGACTTCATAATTCTTGACATGGGAGCCGATGACGAAGTCCCTGTCATCCTAGGAAGGCCGTTCCTCAACACCTTGAACGCCATCATCTACGTGGGATCCAGCCAAATCCACTTCCAACTCCCAGGTAAGCGAATTAAATGTTCCTTCAATGGTTATAAATTAATTCCACAGGCAAGAAGGAACCTATGGAAGAACAAGCCGCAATATGCGCCCCATCAAAAGAAGCAATCACTAATGGCCAAAAAGGCCGAAACGGTAAGTAAGGCGGAGGTGGTGAACAAGGCGGAATCTGCCGAGTCACAAGCACCAACCAAGAAGGAGTGGCGGAAGAAAGAGGTGCAATCATCACGGTCCCCATCTCCGGGACCGATCAAAGCACCCGAAGAATGAACCTCGAAAAAAGAGAGGTCCTGCTCTATGGACCAAAAACATGGAGCCCTTGCTGGTAAGGTAAATCAGTATTTATCCCATATTTAATTCTTGCATTTCAATTTTGAATTTTCTTCATTGCATTTCATGTTTAAAATTTTGCAACAATTTATTTCGACAAAATAAAATGGCTACATGAATAAAACTTGAAAAGGATTATTTTTGTCACACCCGAGGTAGTGGGACCACCTAGGTGGGGTCGGCCGACCCCACCATGGGGCCCATCCACCTCTGGTGAAGTGAACCTAATTTGTAGATACTTCTCCCAAAAATTTGAGCCCCATTTCAATTTGAATTTGGCCGGCCAACTTATGGTCATGCCAACCTTCACATGCCTCAAGGAGAATCAAACACCCACAACCATCCAAATTCTGAAAAGTGGACACTTTGACATGCATGAGTGCTCCCATGGTCCATGGGAATCACTTTAAACATGTCCCCACTTTTGTCATGAACCTTTCACTTTCACAAAACACTAGACATGGGAATCTCTAAAAATTTCAAAACTTTTGGTCCACCACTAGTCTCTGCTTTCCTGGACACAATGTTTAAAGCTCAAAGGTGGACCAAGGGCAGTTCGGCCGACCCATGACCAGAGCCCTATCTGCAGGATTATGTTTAAATTGAACTAGATTCTCTGCCCAAAGGAAAAAGCAAGTCTGGTCCTGCAAAACCTGGTTCGGCCGACCCATCAATAAAGCCCTGTCGGCAAATTTGAATTTGAAATCACCTAGATTCCATGTCCAAGGGAGAAAGCAACAAAAATCTGGTCCAGATGGGGTCGACCGAACCACACTTTGGCGCCCATCAGCAAATTCAAACTACTTTTCAAATAGATGCTCTGTTTCAAGCTGGACCAGCCCGAGACAACGCATAGGGGGGTTGGCCGAACTGGGCATAGTGGCCTGGCCACCAGCCCTTCTCCCCCTATATATACCCCTCCAATGTATGCTCAAATTCACACTCAAACCAGTTGATTTCTGCCGAGCACAAAATCTCCCTTCTCCTCTCCATTTGATCAAGATCTTTCTCAAGTTTAGTTTAAGTTTAGCCACTCAAACCAAAAACCCAAAAATATTGCAGTAGTAGAAGCTTGTCTCACTCTCATCTTTGCTCTCAAAATCTTGTTTGTGGAGGTAACCATACCCCACAAGGACTACTAACAGTGGAATAGCTAACGCTAATCCCTGTTGTCGTAGTGTGTTCTTGTGTGAGCTCATTGTTGCAGGATGAGGAAGTTCTCCTCCGCACTCAAGAAGGCCAAGAGTGTCGTAGGGAGTTCCTCCCGACGACCCCGCCATGATGAAGATGAAGGAAGAGAAGCACCACCAAGAAGAAGCTTCGGAGTGCCTTCCGAGAGGACGTTCAACCCTGAGAGCGGCCTCATGCTAAATCAAGAAGAGTACCGAAGGTACACCTCCATCCGACACCGAGGGTATGAACATACCGGCATCATCGACCCTGTCCTTTTGGACGCACAGGTATGACCGCAGAATTCAATACTATTTTCAATACCATCGGTTGGGGAAGTTTTTTGGAAGTGCAAGAACTTGGAATAGAAAAGCTCACCATTGAATTTCTATGCTCTTTACAAGCCACTGAAAATAATGTCTACTTTCGCATGTTTAATCAAGACTATAATTTAACATGAGGAGTTTTTAGCATGGCACTTGGTTTTGATAATGACTGTCATCTAGATCTTGACAATGCAACAAGAAGATCTGATAAAACTGAATTTTGGAAAGCTATAATAGGATCTAATGATTGCTCTAACCCTAAAACCGATGAAATTCATAATCCTACTTTGCGCTTGACCCGATATTGGATGGCTATAACTTTTCTTCCTGGCTCTAATGTGCAAGTTCTTTATAATGATGAATTAAGACTGCTCTATGCCATGACAAAGAAAATAAAAGTTTCACCTGCTAAAATGTTAGTCCATTTTTGGCTTGGTATTTTCCATAGAAGCGAGCCTATATTCTTCACTTCTTTTATCACTCGCATTGCGGAAACAATGGACTTGCTAAATGGGAAACATTACTTTGAATACATTGCCTCTCCTAGAGATGTTGTAATCGAAGATTTCTTCATAAGTACTCAAGTCTTAAAAAGAGATGAAAATGGTGATATAAAAATGATTTATCCCGGCTATACAGCCGAAATCTCTCTCTCTTGTGAGAGGCGTCGGTTGTATGCGCTGCGCACGCTAACCATAAACTGGGACCGAGAGGCAAGAAGCCAAAATGTTACAGGACCAAGAAGGGTGACAAGGAGCATGTCACAAGCCGCTCAATTTGAGCAAGGCGGCACATCTCAAGCTGCAGGGAGATATGAAGAAGAAGGCGATGAGGCAAGTTCTATGGACATTTCAAGGTCCACGGAACGGCCTCAACAGCACACTCCAAGAGTGCGCACCCCCCGTCCGTCCACATGGGCGAGGGGCCATCGAAGCCAAGGATCGGAAATGGATCAACTCATCAATGACATGGGCGCAATGCAAGTTGAGCAAGATGCAACTTTGAATATGGCACAACAAAATGCTGAACTTTTGCAAGCTATCCAAGACGAAGAAGCACAAAGATGGGAGGGATGGTTCCAATACTACCCGCCACCACAATGAGCAAAAGGACTAGCTTAGGGGAGATCCTCTCCCCCACCAAGGTAAGTACTCCATCCTAGCTATTTACATTATTTTAATTTATTGCATTTAAAAAAAATGCATAAGATAAAAATATAAAAAATATTTCCCTTATTCCCATATGTCTCATGAATATTTATCCTGCTCATGGAAATGATGAATAGTTGCTCTGTTAATGTTTCTTTAATGCCTACTTTACAACTTAGTATTTCTTTGAGTATGGATCACTTGGCTCATTTAAATCATCATGAACCTGAAAACTTTATGGATGCTAAGTGCTAGAACTAAGTCTAATGTTGTTGTGAGATATGATATAGTGAAACAAGAGCTACTATAATATTATTCTAAGCATGCATGATTACTGGAGATTTATTTCTTAAACAAACAAAACCTTATTGTTCCTCGATGGTGATAAATTCCTACCACAGCCATATATGTTACACATGTCTAAAACATTCCACTCAAGCTATTTGCTTTGTATTGAGTGTTGTCAAGTCTTATTGACCCTTATTGAGAGTCTTATCATGCTCCCAAGATCAAGATCACGTACACACCATATATACATGCTACTTCTACACTGGAAGTACGCAACCACATGCCTTTCATTTCCACTAAATAAATGCTCCATGTGTTAAAGACATAGAAAATCTCTCTTAGTCATTATGGTAGTAGAGACAAAAGGCTATGCAAAATGAAAATAAAAAGAAAGAAAGATGGACACAAGAAAGTCCATGAAAAAGAAAAGAAAAAGGTTTGAGCAAGTCTAGGCTCATGAATAAAAGAAAAATGATAGCCTTGTCTCTAAAATTTATTAGAGAGAGATACAATTCAAATAGAGGAGCATTATATTCCTTCATCACCCACACACTTGCACATCTTGATCTAAGGGCATGACACTTCTCTCTTTGGATCCAAGCTTTGACTCTACAACATATGCAAAGTGAGTATGCTATATTCTGTCATTCCTACCTTAAGCTCCACATAAGCCATTTTTAGAAGTAGGATGATAAAGAGAAGGCAACATTTACTTTATGCCTTGGTAAGGAATCATACACCATTTGAGCGACATGAGAGAACCATATGAGGAACATTAAGTTGTCTTTTACAAAACATTGCTAAAACCTCCAGTATGAAACTTGCAAAAGAATGAGAAAAGTAGTGCTCAAGTTAAACTGTTCTGTCTCTCAACCACCTAAGGCAAGAGGAAGGTCATTAGCTCCATAAAGGACTAAGGTAAAATGGGTGAATTTCTATAGCCAATTTTTCCATTCTAAAGAGAAGTATTTAGTTGTACACATGGTAGTTATTGAAATATGACATTGTAGCAACTCCTGATCCACCGAGGCTAAGTCTAATTATTTGCTCGGGACGAGCAAAGGTTAAGCTTGGGGGATCTTGTTGATGGTGGATATACCATAAATTTCCACAATTAAACACCGTCAACAGTCCTTGGATTCAAGGGAGAATAAAGATATCGTGAGCATATTTTATCAATAACGAGTTTCACTTGTACTCTTAGCTTGTGAATGCAGGGAAGATGAAAACAGTATGAAAGTGAGCAGCTGAGGGCCATAATTGTGGTTTGGCCGAACCACTAAGTGGTGCCTTAAGCCACCATCTCTCAAGACATGACACATGGGATCACCTGGAGGAGACCAGAGCCCAGGGTGGGCCCACCCATGGGTCGGCCGAACTGCCGATAGGGCCCACCTGGCTCTGGTGACATGGCATGATCCTCGTGACACTCCTGCCAAGCCATTCTGTCCTCTGGATGTGTTTTCGTGCAACGGTGGAGATCAAAGATACACGGATCAAGGTGTGAAATGAAGCAATCAAGACAAGGCCTGTATATGGGGAGGGAGTATGACTGGTGGGGCCAACATCTGGCCAGGCCCCACCACTCATATGGGTCGGCCGAACCCACTTATCTGGGGGCAAGCTACCTACTCCTTCCCAGACAGGTGGGGCCACCTTCTAGAATGTCCTGCCTGGCCCCACCTGTAAGTGATGGGTCGGCCGAACCAGGGGTAGTGACCCCTGGCCACCGACCTTCTCCACCGACCTCCTGCATGCTGCCCATGTGCTCAAATTGCTTAAGCCGTCCATCTAATGGTGGTTACAAGGGCAGTTCATCCAAGGGTGGAGAGGCAAGGAGCACACGGATCGCTGACGTGGCATCCCTCCACTCTCCACTATAAATAGTGGCTGCCCTCTTCACTTCAAGACAACACCATACACCATACAACTCAAGGAGCAAGCTAGAGTTACTCTTTAGTAGTAGTATTAGTCTAGGTGTGGGAGTTAGAGTTGAGTCGAGCTGCGCTCGGAGTCTTCGAAGTCGTCTGCTGGAGAGTCTGGTATAGCTCTTGTACCTTTCCTTCTGTAAGACTTTATCCTTATCAATATATATTATCTTTACTTTACTTCACTAAGTTCTTACTTAGTCTTTACTATTCTTTATAGTATTGTCGTGTCTTGTCTTATTTCATAGTTGTCTTATACTTGATAGTGATCTTGTCCCAACTCAACGTGTGTTAGTTCATCGCCTGTCATAGGGTGTTCTAGTTGTTGGTACGTAGCTAGAATAGTGAGACTTAGTGTAAGCGTGGTGCTTAGACTAGATCTTGCCTTTGATTGCCGCTTGTCGCACGGATTGTTTGTGGGTGCTAGCAGGTGGTGACAACCCTGTCTAGTCTTAGTATCCCTCCATGTGTTTTAGGCAAGTTCTTAAAAGGTAGGCTCCCATAAGAGTGTAGGCGCTTCGGATAGAGGTTTTGTCCTCTATTGTCTCGCACTACCCCCAGCACACCGGTAGTAAGGTACTATCTTGGTATAAGTCATCTATTTGATAGGATAAGTCATAAGAGTAAAGTAAGTGTCATAGGAGTCTTTACTCACTTGTTGTCCTCCCACCTAGCTATACTCTACTAGTTATCTTTTAGTTATCTTAATACTTGTTGTGTGTTGGTGTCATTATCCTTTCCTCTACCTATCGAATTACCCTCCTATCACTAGTTGGTACTAAGTTGGTATAGACTTAAGGATCTCTCTCTTTTTATTAATTATTCCTAGCAACCGCTTTCCCTTGGGATAAAAATAAATAAAAATACCTTGGAATACTCCCAGGTGAAATGCTACAGCGGTATTTTCTGTGCGCTTGCTGAATTATCCAATAGACATAAGAAATACCCTCAGGGCACTTCTGGCGCCGTTATCAGGGACAGCTTAACACCCTGTCTCTGGTGGTTGCGCTAAGAAGTGTCAACAGTGGTATGCATTATGTAGACATGGTGTCTAGATATATTGTGTACCTACGGAGGCACCCTGACGTGCCGGGTCGTGTGGTAGTCCGCGTAGGTGACAGCTGCATTGGTTCCTCTATAGTCCACCCCCGTACGTAGGATGAGCAGAGCGCGGTCACGAAGGAGGTGACCCTTGTGTCTTAATATCCTCATTACATGATGCTCCTTATGATGTTTTCTGAGTTGATTATGCTATAGATAAAGATGTGTAATGTGGCCTAGGCTGTAGACTTTGTATTTAGTAATTACATAGGTTTCCTTTACTTTAGCTGGATCTCGAGATTGTCTTACTACATTAGTGATTCTCTATATTCTATCTCTGGAATACCATTTAACTCATTTACTAAGTTATCATTTACTATTTATGATTGACTTATTTATCACTAAAGCACTAGAGTTATGGGTTATCATAGGTCTGCACATTTATCTTTCCAATTATTATAGTAGATTATACTAATGAGTAGAATGCCACCTTTATCCTTTTGGCATAAAACAAATCAACGATACTTGGAATACTTACCGGGTGAAGTGCTATAGTAGGAGAATTATCTCTGCGCTTGTGGATATATTCTATAGTATTATTTTTAGGAGGCAAGTGAAGATTATTTTACCTTTGATTTTTGGCATCATGTTAGGGATGACAACTTAACGTGAATTGATGTTTAAAATACCAACAAAGACCACAAGAGAGCTTATAGCCATAATCTGCAATGACTGGCTAGAAGAATCAGAGGTTTCCTCTAATGTGATCCGATTGGATTCACCTTCTGTCTTAATCAAATGCCAAATCCGTAAAGGCCCTTTTGAAGCTTTTTACAATCCAGTTGTGGGTGTTAATATCATGTCGGCATCATTTTTCCTAAGATTTATCAATAGACATGCCACTAACCCCAACAACAAAGCTCTTGAAAAGTTCTTCCGGGCACATTATTCCAAGTTCGGGCATTTTATAAGTGCTCCCTATCCGGGTTAACAACACCATGCTCCATCTAAGTTTTTTGTCATGGAGTTCAACCTGTTGATAGGCCAACCCATTGAAAGACTTATTCAAGAAGGACAAATTGGGACAATCAATGTTCAATTAGGACGAAACTTTAGATTCTCTTTGTCCATCACCCGTTCCTTAAATGCTAAGACTGAGCCTTGTCCTGAGCCTAATTCAATTAGTGAGATCACGGTGGCAGCCCTTGATTTTCTAAGACAATCCCATCTTGAGGAAGATGAGGAGTTCTTCATCGAGGAAGAAGCTGAAAATCCAGAACCTTTACGCCTTGATGAATTCTTAGTGCCATCGAAACCTCCTATTGAGCTCAAGCCATTACCAGCCGGTCTTAGATATGCTTTCCTAGATGGAGACATGCAATCTCCAGTGATCATAAGTGATAAACTCTCTCAGGTAGAGACCATTCGCTTGATCACTGTCTTGGAAAAGCAACGATTAGCTTTTGGCTATTCACTCCAATATCTGAAGGGAATCAGTCTTGTTCTTTGCACCCATCGCATTCCAACTGATCCTAATATCACACCATCTAGAGAGCCCCAGCGTAGGCTCAACAACGCGATGAGAGAGGTTGTAAAGAAAGAGGTCTTGAAGCTATTGCACTCCGGGATTATTTATCCTCTGCCGCATAGTGAGTGGGTAAGCCCTGTCCAAGTTGTGCCTAAAAAGAGAGGCATGATGGATGTCAAGAATGACAAAAATGAGTTAATCCCCCAGAGAACCGTCACTAGATGACGGATGTAGCATAGATTATAGAAAACTCAACAAGGCAACAAGGAAACACCACTTCCCTTTGCCCTTCATCGATGAGATGTTAGAGCGATTGGCAAACCACTCTTTCTTTTGCTTCCTTCATGGATATTCTGGATATCATCAAATTCCTACCCACTCTGATAATCAGAGCAAAACCACCTTTACCTGTCCTTATGGAACCTATGCCTACCATAGGATGTCCTTGGAATTGTGCAATGAACCAGCTTCTTTTCAAAGATGCATGGTGTCTATTTTTTCTGATATGATTGAAGAAATCATGGAAGTTTTCATGGATGACTTTTCTATTTATGGAAAAACTTTTGATGATTGTCTTGAAAATTTAGACAAGGTTTTGCAAAGATGTGAAGAAAAGCACTTAGTCCATAATTGGGAAAAATGTCATTTTATGGTTAGAGAAGAATAGTGCTAGGACACTTAGTGTCTGAAAGAGGGATAGAGGTAGACAGAGCTAAAATTGAAGTAATTGAACAACTACCTCCACCTATTAATGTTAAGAGATTAGAAGTTGTAACACTCCTGTGTTATGGAACATTTAAAATTGAGCATGTCATCATGAGCATTGTACAATATGTATGAATTTTTATTAAACTTGACCTGCATCAACAGAGAATGAGTTTACTTTTCTCTTATGGCTTGTGCTTAGGGCAATAGAGTGGCTTTTACTAGCAATTTAATTCTTAAGGCCCTAAATCGGACTAAAAATCTAGTTTCAAAACTAAGTAGAATTGGACATTGGTCCCTAAAAGCAAAGTTGTAGCTCTTTTTAAATAGAGCAACTTTGGTATTTAAAGTTTTTCAAGTTTCCATTGGGAAATTCAAATTAAACTCGAATTACTATATTCAAATTTGAATTCAAAACTTTAATTCAAAAATTATATGGAATATGAAGATGATCTTTAAACAAAAGTTGTAAAGCTCTCTGAGTTGAACAACTTTGATGTTCATAGATTTTGAACTTATTCAATAAAAATTTGAAATTTAAACTGAATTGAAAAAGGGCCATTTACCCCCTTTTCTATAATTTCAAAAATATTTGAAATCTGAAAATACTTAAAATACGAAAGTTGTTCAGAATTTAATTTCCCACATATCTTATTTTGGGATATTTTCGGATTGTTATATAAAAACGAAAGTAATTTAGGGAATAGTCTCGGGAGGGGGTAAAATGCAAAATGTGCATCAAGATTCGAACAAGGCTTTCGGCTCGCTGCCACGCAGCTGCTTGCCGACGAGCCGCCGCCGCCCTCGGCGAAGCAGCGCGCGTGGGCACGTCGCCCTGGGACGTGGCACGAGCGTGTGTCGTGGCAAACGTCCTGAGCATCCTTATCGTCCTTATAAGCCCGAAGCCGAGCTCGCCGTTTTCCTTTTCCCGTTCATGTTCGCCGCCGTCGAGCTCGGTCGCCGGCCGAATTCGCGGTCATCAATCCCTCTTCACCCTTTTCGTTTTGCCACCAGCTCCGTAGTGTTCTTGCGCACCGTTAGCACCCAACCTCGCTGCTTGCCATCTCGGGAGGTTCGCAAGTCCGGTCATCTTCCTCGGAGCCGGCAAAAACGCCGCCACAAGCTGTTCGTTGGAGCTAGACCGATTCGGTGAGCTAGCAGTCATTTCCTTGCACGTTCTTGTTTTCTCATTGATCGGTGAAGCTTATACGACGGTCGGTTTACTTTTTGGGAGTTCAAGAAGATCGGAACAAGCTCGTGGTCGTCGGAGCACGCCTCCGGAGTCACGGTCGTCGTCAAGCTCATCTTTTCGGACATCTATCCGTTCAACCAAGGCGACCAGCAAGGCTAGGTGAGCTTCTGGAAGCTGTTAGGGTAGTTGGTTTGGTCTGGGACGGTCCATCGTGGCCGGAACGCGAGAGTGCCGCCGGGTCACCTGCCGCCGGTCCGCCATAGCTGCTGGTGGCCGAGTTCTGATTGTCCGGTCGCGGAGCTAGGCTCTGGGGTGGGGAAAGGATGTTGCGCAGGTCGGTGGGAAGGTTGCTAGCGGCCTTATCCTCGCCGGCTTGGCTGCCGCCGGTAGGCCACCGTGGCCAGCGCCGCGCGCGCCCCTGCTCTGACTCTGCTCGAGTCGAGCAGAGGGAGGAAGAAGGGGAGAGGCCCCGGTTGGGCCTGGCCAGGCCATAGCAGGCCGGCCTGCTTCGGGGCTAGGCCAAGCTGGCCAGAAGCTGGGCCCAATCGGGCCGGCCCAGTACCCATGTAAATGGTCTTTTCAATTTTAAAAGGGAATGAATAGTTACCAATTTTGCTATTAATTTATAACTCCAAAAATTCTGAAAATAAATTGTGGAGCCTCTCTGAGATATGGAGAATTTATGAAAAATAGGAAACTTGTATTTTGAGCAATTTCTGTAGACTGTAAAAATGCATATTTTAATTAATAAATATCACTTCTATGATTTTTGTAGCTCAAAATATAAATCCAAAAATTATGAAATTCATTGGGTAGCTATTTTGACCAATGAGCTACCCCCACAAAAATCCTTGGCTCAGTTGAATAAATTTTTATTATTTATGATTTATTCTTAATCAATCAATTAAATTAAAATGATGATTAGTGTTAATCACTCTAGGGTTTTTGTGTTATTTTGGCATTGGGTGAAGACTTAGGATCAGAAATCCTAATTGATCCTAAGCACCTTTCTTAGTGTTGAAGGTCGTGTTAGTTGCGGCTTTCTATGACTGTTAAAAATAATTAATGAATTAATTATGCAACAATAACACTATAGGTGAGATTTTGATTACAACTTTACCGTGAAGGAAAGTTGTACTCAAGGTTATTAATTTAATGCTTGTTTATTGTTAATCATGATATTTGCACTATCATTAAGCATGCATCATTATCACGTATAGTGACCGAAGGCGAGGAAGTAAAAATCGAGCAAGTCGCCGCTGACGAACCTTCCGGAGTTATCGGTGGTTTTGACATTTGCGGTTCTGATCCTGACCCGTCCCTCGCCGAACAACAAGGCAAGCCCCGGTGCATTAACCCCTCCTTGTGTTTTACAAATCTTTATCACTTTGAGTTAAATTAGTGCATTAGGTTGATAGGAGTTGATTGTCACCTACTTGCTGCATTTACCTGCCTTGATATATTATCCGTGAAACCTGATTTAAAGGCAAATATTTATAAAATGCTTAGCCATGCTTAATAGTTAAGCTTTTTATAAAAAAAATATTTTGTATGCTTTGGGTATACTACTATGAACTATTATATTTGTTTGACAGGGCAGTAGACTTGCATTGAGAAAGGAGTCTCAATGTAGTGTCTCTGACTGTCTATTAAGAAAACGAAATGGAATCCATTAGGGACCATTCGTTGTCGGCCTAATGGATCGAGACTTTGCAACTACCCACATACTACGGAAAGCCTCTGACTCCGGTTGCTCCTTTACGTGAACCGACAACCACGCACTGGGAGTGGAGAGATGGCGAGAGTAGCGTGTACCCTCGTGGCCGGCGTGCCTGGAGAGGAGAGGAGTACTGTGCTCTCAGGTGGCGCAGGACCGGTTCAAGTTTTGGAAAAACCGTGGTAGGCGGGGTTGGCATATGCAAGCTTAAGTGCTACATATGCAGTGTGGATAGGGATCCCCAGCTGGGTATTTAATCGATTCGAATCGTCGTTGCTCCTCGGTCAATGGAGACTTGATCCACTGACTTACAGCGAAGAGTGGTTCAGAACTATGTAAATATGGGAAAGGGTATTGATGATAAGGTAACAGAATGAAACAATCTAGCTTGAGATTAAATGTTAAGCTGATTTAGAGAGCTTTTCTGCAAAACTCTTTGATTCTTGCTAAAGCCTCTCCTTGATTCCCCTTAGCCTGCATTCCTGAGTCTTCTTCCCAATTTTTAGTCGGGTAAGTCTTGCGGAGTACCCCTCGTACTCAGGGTTTGTTAACCCCATGTTGCAGGCAATCAGCGACCCAAGGTCTGTGTTGGACCTTGCTGTATGACAGTGTTCGAGGAAATGGTCCAAGAAGATAGTGATAGTGAGTAAGTATTTGATCCCTGGGCAGGGATGTTATGTAACATAAGTGTTGTATAAGCTACTTACCTACTGCCACTACTCATATTTTGGTTTGTAATAATCGCACTTAATGTATAATTAAGAACACGGGTTTGTAATCCTATGTAATATTTTAAGTCTTCCGCTCTTGTACTCCGAGTTGTAAAATTTATATGAAATGTTGTACTCTGCAATTTCTTCGCAATTAAGATCCTGTTCGGAGGAAACGGGTTTACTCGTAAACCCGGCAGACCCTTTTAGGTTATACGGGTCACCTGCACGGCTGTCGAAGGTCTTTGGGACGACGACAGGTGCATGTGGGCCATATAGCTTAGGAGGTTCTGTCACAGCTGGTACCGGAGCTTAATTTGCAAAGACTTGCAGGGTCTTTTTGCAAACTTTCAAAATGATTTGGATCCATTATTAATTTGTAATTTGGTCCAAATTGCTTATTATCTTGTCTTAATCATTTTAATAAAGGCAAAAGCTGATGAGTATTGGCATAGTAGGGAAATAGCATTTTTGATATACTAGCCCTATGTTAAAAAGTTTATTATCAAGTCAATTTAGTGTTTTATTTGTGATTGTTTCGTAAGTACGTGCATGCATCATAATTGTTAACTTGATAACATTTACCTTCCTTCTGAAAGGGGTATGGGATTAGTAGAAACCAAACCTATTCTTGCTGACCTGTAATTTTGTTAAACTAATCCTAACTCACCTTCTTCAGATGGCTCGTACCAAGCGTACCGCTCGTAAGATGGTTGGACCTCAAGGTGTGCCACATCATCAAATCGCACCAAGGGTCACTCCCAATAGCAGTCAATCCGAGCTGTGGTCGGAGATTGAGAGGCTGCATGAGCGTCTTGACAGAATGTTTGACAACCGCTGCAGGGGCCAAATCGAGGTGCGTCAACTGAAGACTCGTCTGCGGGAGGTGATGACTGAACGTGAACTTGCGGGACAGCAGGAGGACCGCGCTCTGACTCGAGTTCGCGAGTTAGAGGTTTATGCAAGAGACCTCGAGCACCAGATTGAGGAGGTGCGCGAGGAGATGTACCGCCTGTATCATCAGCTGCATCCTCGCGGCGCGTCTGATGAAGCGGACCAGGACGAACAGGGCGCGGAATCCAGCGAGGGCAGCAACATGCCAGCATCCTCCAGCACTACCTAGGATAGCTTAAACCTTAGGTTGGGTATGTAGAATAAGTATCCAAGTTAGACTAACCACTAAGCTGTGTCGTGCTAGGAGCGCGACAAATTTTGGTATTGTAATCCGTAAAAAGCTATGTACTGCTAAGGTTTGGAATAATCATGTGTGAATATGGCTTGCTTGTATATACAGATGCCGATGCGTACTCGCGCTTCTGATGAGGCTGGAACCTCTCATGGCGGTGATGAGCTTCCTAACCCACCGCCGATTCCACCAACGTTAGCGGATGCTATCGCCGCACTGGCAAATGCTACTACTCGTCTGGTACAAAATCAAAGTCAGAATAATCAGGGAAACCGTCGTGGGCGTAATAACCGGGATGAAACCACTTATGTGGATTTCACGGATACTCGTCCACCGGTTTTCACCAAAGCTGATGAGCCGTTGGAGGCAGATGATTGGCTCCGTACTATGGAGCAAAAGTTTAGTCTTATTCAGTGCACCGACTATCAGAAGCCTCTGTTCGCAGCACAACAGCTTCGGGGAGCTGCCAGCAGCTGGTGGGCGAACTTTGTTGCCGCCCAGCCAGAAGGTCACCGTGTGACATGGGCCGAGTTCCGTGAAGGTTTTCGTGCCCATTATATTCCAGCTGGAGTAATGAAGCTGAAGTTAGACGAGTTTCTAGCACTTCGCCAGAGGGAGGACACCGTGATGCAGTATGTGTCCAAATTCAACCACCTTTCTCAATATGCACCTGATCATGTGAGCACTGATCACAAAAAGAAAGACTGCTTTGAGAGGGGTTTGAACTCAAAAATTCAGAGAGCATTGACCTCCAACCTAGATGCTACTTATCATCAGGCGGTCAACATAGCAATAGCTTTTGAAGCTAAGAATTTTGCTCATCAGGCGGAGAAACGAAAGACGAAGATTGTGTCGACTGGACCTTCTGGTGGTAAGAAGCGCCAGAAGCTTGTGTTCCATCCTATTCAACACCAACGTACCCAGTATCCACAGCCGCAATATCCACCTCGGCAACAGTTTATATTCGCCCTGCTGCCACACCACAGAATATTAACAAGCCACATCCCACTCAGCCGAACGCCCCTGGTGTTCGTATCCAAGCTCCACCACCAAACTACAACGCTCCATGCTTTAATTGTGGAAAGCCTGGCATTACTCTCGTGATTGCCCGTTTCCAAGACAGTATAATCAGAATGTTTCGAGAGTTGTTGGTGGTCAACAGCAGCAACAAAATCAGAACCGTAACAACCAGCAGAACCAGAAGGGTAAGGCCGTGAAGAAAGTTGGACAAGTCCACTATACTCAGGTCAATGAGATTCCGGAAGGAGAACCCGTCATGCTTGGTAGGTTTCCTGTTGCAAATCATCCTGCTGTTATGCTTTTTGATTCTGGTGCATCTCATACTTTTATCAATCGTACCTTCGTCATTGAGCATGATATTCCAATTGGGGAAGCTAAGGAAAGTATTATAGTACAGTCGCCTGGGGGACGACTGAGTACCAAGGAAATGGTATATCAGGTACCTATAGACTTAGGTGGTCATCTTTTCCTCACATCCATGATAGTGATAAAGGATCAAGATATAGATGTGATCCTAGGTATGAATTGGATGTACCAGAGAGGAGCTATTATTGATACTTTGAATAGAACCATAAAGGTGAACTTACCTAATAGTACTTCTCAACTTCTTATCCAACTTCCAACACCTCAGAGGGCTGTTGAAAGAGTTAATGCCACTTCAGTGAAAGAAGTTCAGGACATTCCGGTAGTTTGCGAGTTTCCAGACGTGTTTCCTGAAGATCTGCCTGGATTACCTCCTGACCGGGATGTAGAATTTACCATCGAGTTGAAGCCGGGAACAGCTCCAATTTCCCGAAGATCTTATAGAATGCCTCCGAATGAGTTGGCAGAACTGAAGATTCAGTTGCAAGAATTGATTGATAAGGGATTTATCAGACCAAGCTCTTCTCCTTGGGGTTGTCCTGCTATTTTTGTAAAGAAGAAGGACAAAACTCTAAGGTTGTGTGTTGACTATAGACCGTTGAATGAAGTCACTATCAAGAACAAGTACCCTCTGCCCCGAATTGATCTTCTTTTTGATCAGCTTTCTGGAGCAAAAGTGTTTTCAAAGATTGACCTTCGCTCGGGTTATCATCAAATAAAGATTCGTCCCGAGGATGTCCCTAAGACAGCTTTCACTACTCGTTATGGGTTATACGAATATTTGGTCATGTCCTTTGGTCTGACCAATGCTCCTGCTCATTTCATGTATCTGATGAATTCTGTGTTCATGCCAGAGTTGGACAAGTTTGTAGTAGTGTTCATAGATGATATCTTGATATATTCAAGGAGCGAGAAGGAGCATGCGGAACATCTTCGCATTGTTCTAACTCGATTAAGAGAGCATAAGTTGTATGCCAAGTTCAGCAAGTGTGCATTTTGGTTGAAGGAAATCCAATTTCTGGGACACATTTTATCAGCTGAAGGCGTAGCTGTCGATCCTAGCAAGGTTGAGGAAGTCTTGAATTGGCAACCGCCGACCACTGTTCATCAAGTTAGAAGTTTTCTAGGAATGGCAGGATATTATCGCCGGTTCGTCCCTAACTTCTCTAGAATAGCTAAGCCAATCACTGAGTTGCTTAAGAATGATGTGAAGTTTATCAAGTCAGCTGAATGTGAGGAAGCTTTCCAAACTCTAAAGAAACTCTTGACCACTGCTCCTGTCTTAGCTCAGCCTGACATCGTAAAGCCGTTCGATGTGTATTGCGATGCCTCAGGTATTGGTATTGGTTGCGTGCTGATGCAAGAAGGCCGAGTCATTGCATATGCATCTCGTCAGCTGAAGCGACATGAAGAGCACTATCCCACTCATGATTTGGAATTAGCCGCTGTTGTTCATGCTCTAAAGATCTGGCGTCATTATTTGCTGGGCAACACTTGTCACATATACACAGATCACAAGAGTTTGAAGCATATTTTCACTCAATCTGAGT
Source organism: Eremochloa ophiuroides (assembly GCA_038502445.1). Classification (NCBI taxonomy): domain Eukaryota; kingdom Viridiplantae; phylum Streptophyta; class Magnoliopsida; order Poales; family Poaceae; genus Eremochloa; species Eremochloa ophiuroides. Next base: position 24,662,748 of record JAHLJS010000008.1, read on the forward strand.
TAAATATGCGGCAAAGAAGATGGCTTGAACTGATAAAGGATTATGATCTGGAAGTGCACTACCATCCTGGTAAGGCAAACGTGGTTGCCGATGCACTTAGTAGAAAGGCTCACTGCCATTGTCTGACAGTGAGGCCGTTGGACCTTTCTTTGTGTTTTGAGCTTGAAAAGTTAAACATTGAAATGGGTCGACGAGGTAATTTAACCAACCTTAGTATTGAGTCGACTATCCGAGAAGAGATTATTGCTGCCCAGAAAAAGAATAAAGGTATTAAACACATCAAGGAAAAAGTTTTAGCTAGAAAAGCCGACTGCTTCCGAATTGATGGTGATGGTGTCGTATGGTTCAAGAATCGCTTAGTTGTTCCAAAGGTTCCTGAGTTACGTCGAAAAATCCTTGATGAAGCGCACTTAACAAGGTTTTCTATTCATCCAGGAAGTAATAAGATGTATCAGGATCTGAAACAGAGATTCTGGTGGACCAAAATGAAGATCGAGATTGCCCAATATGTGGCTGAGTGTGACACCTGCCAGAGAGTAAAAGCGGTGCATATGAAATCAGCAGGTGAACTCAACCCACTGCCTATTCCTGGAGGCAAGTGGGAGGACATTAGTATGGACTTTATAGTGGGTTTGCCCAAGACATCCCGAGGGTTTGATTCCATTTGGGTTATTGTTGATCGCCTCACTAAACAAGCCCACTTCCTCCTGTTAAGCTCGCGTACCCCACGGCAAAGTATGCCAACTTATACATTAATCACATTATGAAACTTCACGGGGTGCCAAAGACTATTGTATCTGACAGAGGTACACAGTTTGTCTCTAATTTTTGGAAATCTTTCCATGAGTCCTTGGGTACTAAGCTTTTGCACAGTACTGCTTATCATCCTCAGACTGGGGGTCAAACGGAGAGAGTCAATCAGATTCTCGAGGATATGTTGAGGGCTTGTGTTCTCAATTATTCGACTAGTTGGGATGAATGTTTGCCTCTGATAGAATTTTCGTATAATAACAGCTATCAGGAAAGCATCAAGATGGCACCATTCGAAGCGGTATATGGTCGCAGATGTCGAACTCCGTTGAATTGGTCCGACCCTGGGGAACGATGGTTCTTTGGAGTCGACATGGTTAAAGAAGCCGAAGAGAAAGTTTCGAACTATTCGAGCTAATATGAAAGCGGCCCAATCTCGCCAAAAGAGTTATGCTGACAAAAGACGTCGACCTCTAGCATTCGAAGTAGGAGAATATGTATATCTGAAAGTCTCACCTATGAAGGGAGTCAGTCGTTTTGGAGTTAAGGGAAAGTTATCCCCGCGCTACATTGGCCCGTTCCAAATCTTACAGAGATGTGGACCGGTAGCGTATAAGCTGAAATTGCCTGAGCAATTGTCAGAAGTTCACAATGTGTTTCATGTGTCACAGTTGAAGAAATGCCTTCGAGTGCCTGATCGAATCATCGACCCGGAAGGGGTAGAACTTAAGTCAGACTTGACCTATCCAGAGTACCCGATCAGAGTCTTGGATCAAAGAGATCGAGTCACACGAAGGACGACCACGAAATGGTATAAAGTTCAGTGGAGTCAGCACTCTGAAGAAGAGGCTACTTGGGAATCCGAGGATTTTCTATCTGAAAATTTTCCTGAGTTCTATGCTTCCCTGTAGTCTAATCTATTTCTTCTGTTTTGTAAAATACAACTTCCCCACCTGTTCCATAGTATGAAAAGAAGTGTGTTTGTGTGAGACATTTTCTTTTCCATTACTTAACCCAGGGTTTTTAGCGCACTAAATCTCGGGACGAGATTTCTTTAAGGGGGAAGGGTTGTAACACTCCTGTGTTATGGAACATTTAAAATTGAGCATGTCATCATGAGCATTGTACAATATGTATGAATTTTTATTAAACTTGACCTGCATCAACAGAGAATGAGTTTACTTTTCTCTTATGGCTTGTGCTTAGGGCAATAGAGTGGCTTTTACTAGCAATTTAATTCTTAAAGCCCTAAATCGGACTAAAAATCTAGTTTCAAAACTAAGTAGAATTGGACATTGGTCCCAAAAGCAAAGTTGTAGTTCTTTTTAAATAGAGCAACTTTGGTATTTAAAGTTTTTCAAGTTTCCATTGGGAAATTCAAATTAAACTCGAATTACTATATTCAAATTTGAATTCAAAACTTTAATTCAAAAATTATATGGAATATGAAGATGATCTTTAAACAAAAGTTGTAAAGCTCTCTGAGTTGAACAACTTTGATGTTCATAGATTTTGAACTTATTCAATAAAAATTTGAAATTTAAACTGAATTGAGAAAGGGCCATTTACCCCCTTTTCTATAATTTCAAAAATATTTGAAATCTGAAAATACTTAAAATACGAAAGTTGTTCAGAATTTAATTTCCCACATATCTTATTTTGGGATATTTTCGGATTGTTATATAAAAACGAATGTAATTTAGGTAATAGTCTTGGGAGGGGGTAAAATGCAAAATGTGCATCAAGATTCGAACAGGGCTTTCGGCTCGCTGCCACGCAGCTGCTTGCCGACTGAGCCGCCGCCGCCCTCGGCGAAGCAGCGCGCGTGGGCACGTCGCCCTGGGACGTGGCACGAGCGTGTGTCGTGGCAAACGTCCTGAGCATCCTTATCGTCCTTATAAGCCCGAAGCCGAGCTCGCCGTTTTCCTTTTCCCGTTCGTGTTCGCCGCCGTCGAGCTCGGTCGCCGGCCGAATTCGCGGTCATCAATCCCTCTTCACCCTTTTCGTTTTGCCACCAGCTCCGTAGTGTTCTTGCGCACCGTTAGCACCCAACCTCGCTGCTTGCCATCTCGGGAGGTTCGCAAGTCCGGTCATCTTCCTCGGAGCCGGCAAAAACGCCGCCACAAGCTGTTCGTTGGAGCTAGACCGATTCGGTGAGCTAGCAGTCATTTCCTTGCACGTTCTTGTTTTCTCATTGATCGATGAAGCTTATACGACGGTCGGTTTACTTTTTGGGAGTTCAAGAAGATCAGAACAAGCTCGTGGTCGTCGGAGCACGCCTACGGAGTCACGGTCGTCGTCAAGCTCATCTTTTCGGACATCTATCCGTTCAACCAAGGCGACCAGCAAGGCTAGGTGAGCTTCTGGAAGCTGTTAGGGTAGTTGGTTTGGTCTGGGACGGTCCATCGTGGCCGGAACGCGAGAGTGCCGCCGGGTCACCGCCGCCGGTCCGCCATAGCTGCTGGTGGCCGAGTTCTGATTGTCCGGTCGCGGAGCTAGGCTCTGGGGTGGGGAAAGGATGTTGTGCAGGTCGGTGGGAAGGTTGCTAGCGGCCTTATCCTCGCCGGCTTGGCTGCCGCCGGTAGGCCACCGTGGCCAGCGCCGCGCGCGCCCCTGCTCTGACTCTGCTCGAGTCGAGCAGAGGGAGGAAGAAGGGGAGAGGCCCCGGTTGGGCCTGGCCAGGCCATAGCAGGCCGGCCTGCTTCGGGGCTGGGCCAAGCTAGCCAGAAGCTGGGCCCAATCGGGCCGGCCCAGTACCCCTGTAAATGGTCTTTTCAATTTTAAAAGGGAATGAATAGTTACCAATTTTGCTAATTTTAAAGGAATTAATTTATAACTCCAAAAATTCTGAAATAAATTGTGGAGCCTCTCTGAGATATGAAGAATTTATGAAAAATATGAAACTTGTATTTTGATCACTTTCTGTAGACTGTAAAAATGCATATTTTAATTAATAAATATCACTTCTATGATTTTTGTAGCTCAAAATATAAATCCAAAAATTATGAAATTCATTGGGTAGCTATTTTGACCAATGAGCTACCCCCACAAAAATCCTTGGCTCAGTTGGATAAAGTTTTATTATTTATGATTTATTCTTAATCAATCAATTAAATTAAAATGATGATTAGTGTTAATCACTCTAGGGTTTTTGTGTTATTTTGGCATTGGGTGAAGACTTAGGATCAGAAACCCTAATTGATCCTAAGCACCTTTCTTAATGTTGAAGGTCGTGTTAGTTGTGGCTTTCTATGACTGTTAAAAAATAATTAATGAATTAATTATGCAACAATAACACTATAGGTGAGATTTTGATTACAACTTTACCGTGAAGGAAAGTTGTACTCAAGGTTATTAATTTAATGCTTGTTTATTGTTAATAATGATATTTGCACTATCATTAAGCATGCATCATTATCACGTATAGTGACCGAAGGTGAGGAAGTAAAAAATCGAGCAAGTCGCCGCTGACGAACCTTCCGGAGTTATCGGTGGTTTTGACATTTGCGGTTCTGATCCTGACCCGTCCCTCGCCGAACAACAAGGCAAGCCCCGGTGCATTAACCCCTCCTTGTGTTTTACAAATCTTTATCACTTTGAGTTAAATTAGTGCATTAGGTTGATAGGAGTTGATTGTCACCTACTTGCTGCATTTACCTGCCTTGATATATTATCCGTGAAACCTGATTTAAAGGCAAATGTTTATAAAATGCTTAGCCATGCTTAATAGTTAAGCTTTTTATAAAAAAATATTTTGTATGCTTTGGGTATACTACTATGAACTATTATATTTGTTTGACAGGGCAGTAGACTTGCATTGAGAAAGGAGTCTCAATGTAGTGTCTCTAACTGTCTATTAAGAAAACGAAATGGAATCCATTAGGGACCATTCGTTGTCGGCCTGATGGATCGAGACTTTGCAACTACCCACATACTACGGAAAGCCTCTGACTCCGGTTGCTCCTTTACGTGAACCGACAACCACGCACTGGGAGTGGAGAGATGGCGAGAGTAGCGTGTACCCTCGTGGCCGGCGTGCCTGGAGAGGAGAGGAGTACTGTGCTCTCGGGTGGCGCAGGACCGGTTCAAGTTTTGAAAAAACCGTGGTAGGCGGGGTTGGCATATGCAAGCTTAAGTGCTACATATGCAGTGTGGATAGGGATCCCCAGCTGGGTATTTAATCGATTCGAATCGTCGTTGCTCCTCGGTCAATGGAGACTTGATCCACTGACTTACAGCGAAGAGTGGTTCAGAACTATGTAAATATGGGAAAGGGTATTGATGATGAGGTAACAGATGAAACAATCTAGCTTGAGATTAAATGTTAAGCTGATTTAGAGAGCTTTTCTGCAAAACTCTTTGATTCTTGCTAAAGCCTCTCCTTGATTCCCCTTAGCCTGCATTCCTGAGTCTTCTTCCCAATTTTTAGTTGGGTAAGTCTTGCGGAGTACCCCTCGTACTCAGGGTTTGTTAACCCCATGTTGCAGGCAATCAGCAACCCAAGGTCTGTGTTGGACCTTGCTGTATGACAGTGTTCGAGGAAATGGTCCAAGAAGATAGTGATAGTGAGTAAGTATTTGATCCCTGGGCAGGGATGTTATGTAATATAAGTGTTGTATAAGCTACTTACCTACTGCCACTACTCATATTTTGGTTTGTAATAATCGCACTTAATGTATAATTAAGAACACGGGTTTGTAATCCTATGTAATATTTTAAGTCTTCCGCTCTTGTACTCCGAGTTGTAAAATTTATATGAAATGTTGTACTCTGCAATTTCTTCGCAATTAAGATCCTGTTCGGAGGAAACGGGTTTACTCGTAAACCCGGCAGACCCTTTTAGGTTATACGGGTCACCTGCACGGCTGTCGGAGGTCTTTGGGACGACGACAGGTGCATGTGGGCCATATAGCTTAGGAGGTTCTGTCACAGAAGTTTCCTTGGTCATGCTGGCTTTTATAGACGCTTTATACAAAACTTTTCACATATTGCTAGACCTCTTAGAAACATGCTAGCCAAGGGTGCTCCCTTTGATTTTGATGATGCTTGTATGAAATCTTTTAACACCCTTAAGCAAGCACTCATCTGTGCACCAATCGTTCAACACCCTGATTGGTCTTTACCTTTTAAAATTATGTGTGATGCTAGTGATTATGCTGTGGGGGCAATTTTGGGACAAACTAAAGATAGAAAGCATGCCTATGCTAGTAAAACTCTGACAAGAGCACAACTTAATTATGCAACAAGTGAAAAGAACTCCTGGCTGTTGTTTTTGCTATTGATAAGTTTAGATCTTACTTAGTTGGAGCTAAAGTAATTGTTTATACTGATCTTGCTGCTTTGAAATACTTGCTCACTAAAAAGATGCTAAACCTAGATTGATAAGATGGATTTTGCAACTCCAAGAATTTGACTTAGAAATAAAAGATAAAAAGGGAGTAGAAAATTCAGTAGCAGTTCACTTGTCTAGAACGCATTTTGAGAATATGCAGAAAATGCCCATCAACGACTCAATGAGGGACGACATGCTCTATCAGATCACCCGATCCAACCCCTGGTACGCAAATATTGTGAATTTTATGGTTGCAAGATATGTACCACCAGGGGAGGACAAAAGAAAGCTCATCTACGAGAGTCAACAACACATGTGGGACCCACCATACCTCTTCAGGATATGTTCTGATGGACTACTCTGGAGATGTGTACCAGCAGAAGAGGGGATCAAGATCATTGAAAGATACCACTCATCACTAGGACATTATGGCACATTTCGCACACATGCAAAGACTTGGCAGAGTGGATTCTTTTGGCCTACCATGTATGATGACACGAAAATCTTCATCCGAAGATTCGGGGCATGCCAACAACATGGAAACATCAATTCAAGAGATGCCATGCCCCTCGTCAACAACCTCCAAGTAGAGCTCTTCGATGTCTGGGGAATCGAGTATATGGGACCATTTCGAAAGTCAAAGCAGTGTGAGTACATTTTGGTGGCAGTAGACTATGTCTCAAAATGGGTAGAAGCTATGCCATGCAAAGCTACAGATTTCAGAAGCTCAAAGAGGATGTTTGAAGAAATAATGTTTCCAAGATTCGGTACTCCAAGGATGGTAATTAGCGATGGAGGATCCCACTTCATCGACAGGAGATTCCAACTATATTTAGCAAAAAAGAGGGTCTGCCAGAACATTGCCACTCCACATCATCCTTAGACAAGTGGGCAAGCAGAGACATCAAACAAGCAGATCAAGAAAATTCTACAGATGACAGTCAATGAAATAGGAACAGCTTCGAAGGAAAGACTACCAGATGCACTGTGGGCTTACAGAACAGCCTACAAGACACCAATTGGAATGTCACCATACCAGCTTGTTTATGGAAAGACCTGTCACTTGCCAGTAGAACTTGAATTCAAGGCTCACTGGGCAATCAAGAGGTGGAATATGGATCTAGATGCTGCAGGAATAAAAACATGCAACTCTCTAAACTAGATGAATGGTGTGAAAAAGCATATCACAACTCTAAGATCTACAATGAGAGAACCAAGAGATGGCATGACAAAAGGCTGAAGAAGAAGGACTTCACACTCAGAGATCAGGTATTACTTTTTAATTCCAGGGTGAAGTTATTCAGTCAGGGCAAGCTACGAAGCAAATGGGAAGGACCATTCAAGGTGATCAACACTTTGTCCCATGGAGTGGTCACACTTCAAACCGACGAAGGTACGTTATTCAAGGTAAATGGTCACCGCCTCAAACTCTTTATAGAACCAATTAAAGGCCCAGAGGAAATAGATATTATTGAATTTATTAATTTACCAAGTATATTAGGGCCTAAGTCTTGTTTTTGCCTTCCCGCACGAGAAAGTCCAATTTTTGGAAACTAAATATCGTGAGAAAGGCACACGAAAAGACCGGAGCCAAATGGACACAGGGGCAGGTCGCCCGACCCCACCGTCAGGTCAGCCGACCCTCCTACGACTCCATTCTCCGCCGCCTTTTTGTGACGTGATCATTCGGGTCTCTTCTCGCATATTTTCCAACTTTCATTTTTGTTAGGCCATCCGCCGCCGCCATAAGCTCGTAGGGAAAATTTCGGAACCCTAGTGCCCACCGGACGACTATGTAACCAGCCCCTGCTAGCCTCCCATCTCATCTCATCCAACTCATCCTCTTCCTCGTGCCTACAAGCTCTCCTCCAAAAACTCCCATGGCCGAGTTCCCACCGACGATTCTCAAGCCATCATCCCAGCCAGGCCTCTCGCCATTACTCCGCCCAATCAGCCTCGCAAGCATGAGCAATCCTTTCATGCTTGTGCTAGATCAACCCTTCCATCACTGCTGGAGACCCTCTACCTGAAGGACGCGCCACGGAAGGAACCGATCGTCAAGCCACCGAAGGATGTCAAGCTCCTGCCACCGGAGCTGAACGAGACGTTGACGAAGGTGAAGCTCGACAAGGACGGCCATGTTTCATGTGCCAAGTAGACCACTCGCCCAACCTTCAACGGAGTCCATGCTGACCTGGCCAAAGTCAAGTTCGTGCCACCCAAGGAAGCACCACGTGGAGAGCAACCTCCACGGAAGCATTCCAAGGTCACCAACACAGAACTTCAGCATCAGATGGCCGAGATAGCACACGAGACAGAGTTCATGAAGAACCAGAATAGGCAGCTTGCTAGAACTATAGCTAATGCCAATCTTAGGATTGATCTGAAAGAAGGAAAGCATAGGGAGTTAGAGATCAAGTTTGAGCTTTTCTCTCAAAACAATCCTTTGAAGTATTAGAGTTATGTATCCAATAGGGCACCCATAGTTCGCTTAGTTCGTTTTAGCTCGATTAGCTCATTTTAGTTTGCTTAGTTCTTTTAGTTTGAAAGTTAGTTTGAGTTAATATTATCTTGCTGGGATATATTTGTGCTTGTCTCCACTTTGCTATGCATAAAGGAAAAATGGAAACAAGTGTGGGGGAGGAGCACGCGATAGAACGACGAACACCAAAGATGAAAGTACACCAAAACTGAAGCAACCGATGCACAGATCACACACGACGAGACGGGGCACGAATGGCCACTAGGAGAGGTCGGCCGACCCCTGTCCTAGGTCGCCCGACCTACCACAACGCCATCTCGCCGCGAGCTTCGTCCACGGTCAGGTACACACCCTGAACTTTCTATTTTCTCGTACGCCGCGCACTGTTTTGCATTGAATTGAAAATCTCATGATTAAGCAACTTTAAAACATTAAAGGATTAACCTGAGTAGCCTTGACTTAAGGATAGATACACATAACACTTTTTCTGGAAGTCTTGCTGCTGTTGGGAACTTAAATTAGGGACCCCATGTTGCTTAAGTTGTTGTGGAATACGAGGTAGTAAGAATAATGAAAGCTTGATTCTTGATATCTAGTTATTAGAGAATTTTATATGCAAAACTTAAAACCAATAGCTATGCTTCTCCTTTGTAGTAAAAGCATTGACCTACCAGAGCCAAAAATAGGATAGAATCAAGCTTCTACATTTATTACTTGCTATTGCTTTGAGTTTTGTCAAACCGAGTGACCCTTATTGAGAAATTTATCATGCTCCCAAGATCAAGATCACAAACACTACACATATATCTGCTATTCCTACACTGAGAATACGCAACAACATGCCTTTCCACCCAGAAATGTTTCACTCTGATATTGGCGGAAGCACAAAAAGAAGTTAGGAATAAATGCTCCAAAGTTCTTGTTATCATCTCTCAAAAGTATGCAGAGAAGAGGCATGTGGCTATGCAAAAGTGTGAGAAGAGAGAAAACAATGGGTACATTGATGCCCGCCTGAGAGGTAAAAAATGGACAAGTGTCTGGAATGCCAAAACAATGGGTACTCAGATGCCCACCAGAAAAAAAGACAGCAGAAAAAGAAAGAAAGATAGCCCATGTTGTCCTACGGAAGAAAAAGAGAGAGAAAATCATTAAAAGGAGCATGGTAGAATTAGGTTAGGCACCATTCCACACACATGCACATCTTGATCTAAGAGTATGACATCTTTCTCGTTGGATCCTTGTTTTGACTTTACAATATATGCAATGCAAGTATGTTTTCACTTTACCCCTACCTCAGCTGCACATAGGCTTTAGAAGTAGGTAACAGAGAAGGCAACATCATCTATGCCTTGGTAAGGATCAGCACCACCACATATGAGTGACATGAGCGTACTGCAAAGAAGGAGAAGGTAAGCTATGCTTTATTTTCAAAAATATTCAAAAACCTCCAACTGACTAGTGATTGATAAAAGGTGATCAGTTTCTGGCTGTTCTATTCTTCAACTGCTCAAAGTTCATGGTAGACACAATGAATCCCGTAGTGCAGATATGATTAGGAATGGTGAAATGTTAATGTCTAGTCCTAAGGTTAAGATTGCTTAATTCCATCCTTTACTCGGGACGAGCAAAGATCTAGTGTGGGAGCTTGTTGATGGTAGTTATTGTATGATTCTACCTGTCAACCAATCATGAAAAAGGATGTAAATAAGAGCCAACACCTAGAATAGAGTTTAAACTGAAAGAATTCCACGAGTTTTGGGTGAATCTGTGTTTTTCAGGTACTATACAGGAAAAGAGCCAAAGAGGACCCACACTGTAGAGGAAAATACCGAATTACGCCGCGGCAGGAGATCAAGAATATTCTAGAGAACATCAGAGACACGCCTGCCGAAGTGAGGCCCACAACTCAGAGAGAGTGGGTCGGCCGACCCACTGACCAGGTCGGCCAACCTGTCAGAGAGCCCTTTTCGCCTCCGCTTCGACGTGGACCTACATCCCAAAATTTCACTCAACCTACACCGTCCGTCAAAGTCGGTTTGATCCAAGGGCTATGGTTCATCCCACCAGCCTATATAGGGACCCGCAGACCCCCAAGGGTTTCATAATATGATCTAGAGAGAAATTAATCCAGGGTTTCAGAATTCCACCGACATATCTATGATAGAGTATAAACCCAAGATAGGATCTAGAGCCAAGCATCAAGTAGAAGATTAGCCTTGTAGTCTCTCCAAATTAGGGCTATTCTTGTTCTAGAAGTGGTGTGGTAGTAGAGCTGGAGATAGTTGGGGGAGTTGCCGGCCTGTTGGTGATTGCTCTACGACTTGTACCCGCGGATTCAAGACCTTTTTTGGGACTTGTTTCTGAAGATTTCTTCGGAGTTCAACTTCTAATCCAAGTGAGTAATGTTGCTATTATTGTTCTTAAGGTTTATGATTCTTTTGAGTGCTTTAGTCTTGGTGGCTCCTTGATTGAAGTAGTTATTTAGTTTAAGCATGGTGCTTAGAATATATTTACTCGTAAATGCCCTATACTGTCCGGATCGGTGGTAGATCGCGAGGGTGACTTAGCCTTGTTGAGTCTTACACAGTCCACCTCCCGTCAGTAGGACTGTAGGATTCCATTACTAAGGAATTTACCCTTTGTTGGTGTATTCCTGTAGTAATTCTCCTTCAAGAACAATCATATCATATCTTGTGAGGATTAGAACTAGAAGCCTTAGCAATCTCCTATATCACCTATTTTCTCCATCCTTGATAGCAGCTCAGGGCTTAAGTCTAGATTTTAGTCATCCTATTTTCCCTGTGGTAAAATATAAATAACGATACCTGGTATACTCCCGGGTGAAGTGCTACATCGGTATGTGTCCGCTTGCAGATAATCCTAGTATTTATTTGTTTGAGTTATCTTATACCAACGGCATGTTCTTCATAGCCTTCCTAAATGGTTCATCACCTACATCATCATGATTCTCCTGCTCTCCTTGAGAGCCATTAGATTCATCAAACTCAACATCATATGTTTCTTCAACAAGACCGGTGGCATTGTTGAATACTCTATATGCTTTGGACTTCAATGAGTAACCAACAAGAAAGTCAATATCACAACGTCTTTGGAACTTCCCTAGGTGTTGTCGCTTCTTGTAGATGTAGCATTTGCAACCAAACACCCGGAAGTAGGAGACATCCAGCTTCTTGCCAATGAGTAGCTCATAGGGGGTCTTCTTTAGAAACCGGTAAGGGAATAGGCAGTTGGATGCATAGCATGCGGTGTTGATTGCCTTCACCCAAAACCTCTCCAGTGTGTTGTACTCATCAAGCATAGTCCTTGCAAGGGTGATCAATGTCCAGTTCTTCTGTTCAACAACTCCATTTTGTTGAGGTGTATAGGTGGATGACACTTAATGCTTGATCCCAACTTCATCACAATATACTTCAATGTTTGTGTTGTCAAATTCTTTCCCATTGTCACTTCTAATCTTCTTGATCTTCACTTCAAATTCATTTTGAGCTCTCTTGGCAAACTTCTTGAAAGATGCGGCAACTTCCGCTACACCACAGCCCCAGAATAGAGTCGCACGGACGGTCTCATGCTCATAACATCTCAGAAGCGTCGGCAATCGTCCAAATACCACCGAGAGGTTTTTTTGTCCAGGGTGCTGCGCCACCTTAAGTTAGCCCAATGGGCTTGTATCTAAACACGGAACTCTATCCAACCAAAACTAACACTTGCTGAACTTATCATAGTGATGCTCCATTGGTCGGTATAGATCTATGCCGACACTTAATAGGAGTCGCTGAAACTGGGGTCGGCTATGCCGACCGACATAGACTATACCAACCGATCGTCTGACGAAATGTTGAAGATATACCGACCAATTATCTGATGACATATAGTAGTTTTCACGTCCAACAGTTTAATGCTAATAGGATTTATAACAACGAATCATCCAACGCATAGGTCACACTATCCAAAAATACAATTATTAGTCTTAGATTAACCAAATTGCACCATTGTTTTAGACATTAAACATACAATCTCACATTGAATATCAGACACAAATCAAGTCACGGTGACCTAGCATAGATTTGATTCATGCCAATTAATGGGTACATGTATAGTCTTGTTGGGTACAATGTATAGCCTATTTACCGGCACTTCATCTGCGGCTAGCTATACTGACCAATGTTTCAACGGTATAAGAACATCTATAACGACACACATGTGATGCTATATTAGTGTTGTGGTATAGTGTTCGGTCTTGTCATGAAGAAAGAACACCCAAGTGTATCTTGAAAAGTCATCAACAATCACTAAGCATTAGAGCTTGCCACCAATACTTGCATAAGTTGTTGGCCCAAATAAATCCATGTGAAGTAGCTCTAATGCCTTGGATGGATGCGTATTTGCCACTTGCTTGCTGGCTTCACAAGCACTACACAATTTGTCCTTCTCAAATACAACATCTTTGAATCCTCTCACCATCTCCTTCTTCAATAGCTTCTTGGGTGTGCTCATTCCAACATGTGCAAGCCTTCTATGCCAAAGCCACCCAAGAGATTGCTTGGTGAATAGACAAGTCTTCAATTTTGCATCTTTGGAGTTGAAGTCCACTAGATAGAGGTGATTGTACTGAAAGCCCTTGAATATAACTTCATTGTCATCTTTCTTGGAAACAACTACTTCTTCACTTGTGAATAGACATTGAAAGCCAAGATTACACAATTGCCCAATGGATAGCAAGTTGATGCTCAATGAAGCAACTAGAAGCACATTGGAAATAGAATGATCATTTGAGATAGCACTTTGCCAAGCCCTTGCACTTTGCTCTTTGAATTGTCACCAAATGTTTTCTTTCCTTGGTCTTCTACATTCTCCTCTAGTGAGGTGAACATATGAGCATCACCGGTCATATGTTGAGTGCATCCACTATCAATTACCCAATGAGAGCCACCGGTATTGTAGTTCACCTACACACAACAAAGAAAGCTTGATGTTTAGGAACCCATACTTGAGAAGGGCTCCTGACTTTCTCAACCAAAGCTTTTGCCACCTAAAATTGCCTAGTCCTATTCTTGTTAGGGGAACCTAGGAACATGACTTTCACTTTGCCCTTATGTCACACCCAATTTTAGGGATAAAATTGAATGCATAATCTTATGTGCACCTAACGATCAGTCACACACATAAGTCGACAAATAGAAGGTAATATCAAAAGACAATGCATAAATACATAACATAATAATAATTAGAATATAACCTTTAGTAACCAACAATGAAAATACACTCTGATCTTCAGGTGTAGACGCTGACTCCACAGGGACACAGCTGACTAGTTGATCACAAGCCTAACTGTTGTTGATATAGCAAGAGTGAGCACATATCGTACTCAGCAAATATAACATAGGGTTCTTGAGGCTCAAAAAGGATAGCCATAGTTTACAGCGGTTTGCTTTTAATAAGTCAAAGTTTTAGCAGTTATTAAACAGTAAGTTATGCTTAACCCAATAACCCACATGTTATCATTATTGCAGCTTCCTCATCATAGTCCATCATCTTAGTCCATATGTCTCATCTTCTCCACTATTTTATGAGTTTTTCGGGCCACTCGTGACTGTGAGCGCGGCTGATATACCAGTTTTACCCTCTGCAGAGGTTGTGCACGTTCACCATGAGTCGTGATTCCCATGTGTTGGGGTTTGCAAGGGCCCACACTACACTACCAAGGTGCATAACAGGGTCTCACTATGAAGTCTTTCAAAAGACTCCCCCTAACAAATTAGTAGCCACCAAGTGTAAGGAGCTAGGTGAATGGAGGCCCTCTAACAAAGTGGTATAGTACACGCAGCATGTACACACTTTGAGAGACAAGAGGCCATTCTGCAGCCGAGGCTTTCCTTGTGCACCTTTCGATAACCACTAACAAGCTACAAAATGTCCTCATACTTGACTAAAGCCAGAGCCATGTAGCTCTCATTGTTGCACTGTAAGTCCCAGCTTTTGCTGACAGATTAGCCCTTAGGGCGAGGAATCTAGAGCATCACAAAAACTATTCTCTAGCCCCTTAAGTCATGTTGCTAAAAAGCAAGTTTTATCCTTTATTGCATAAGTCCATTAGTCAACATTAAATTCATGATTCATTAATTCAAGCACTAGCAAGTACTACCCATATGCATAAAATCCCCATAGGTACAAGGTATAAGGTAAACAATTACTAGGGTGTCCTTATGGGTAACAAATTAGACACATGCAACATGAATTAATGTGATTAATAGTGAATAGGTAACAAGGAAGATCCCATGCTATACTTGCCTTAGTCTTAACATCCTTTTCTCTGATCCAAAACCTTGAATGAATTGCTTCTCGATCACCACGTAAATCTCACCGACTGGACACGATCATAATGCAGCACACAAGCATCCAATACATTCATGCATCGCATGTAAATAGGACTAAATTAGAACAGTACACCAATCAGCAAAAATATAAGTTGAAAAATATTATAAAACTATTCTACGCATCGCTACGAACACGCAGACGCGAAAATCACGCTAATCGGAATTACGGTTGAAAAGATACAACTATCGGAGGATTTGCTTTTATTTATAAAATAAGTGATTAATGGATTATTAAATTAATATTTAGTTTAGAAGCTCTAAACATGTTAAATAACCTCGTTAATGCGTAGGTTACGTGAATAGGAATCCAACGCAAGTTGAACGGACTAATTCGGAGTTAAAACGAACGAGTTATGAATTAAATAGGATTTTCCTTTATAGAAATAATAGATTAAATCTAATTACGAAATTAAAAAGTTGAAAACATAACTAACAGTGGTTTAAACATGTAGATTTTGAAATCACGAATCTAATGCAATTTGAATCGATCAAATCGGAGCAAAAATGGGAAAGTTATGTCCTAACTACGGGGAACGGCAAATCTGTAAATAGCTGAAAGCGCCTTTTCAATTAAAACCTAAGGGAATACGTTTTCTAAACTCGAAAGCGTAATTTTTTGAAACCGTAAAGTACTGCATGTTGCTACTTAAAAGATCTAGGGTTTTTAGCAAAACAGCCAGATGAAGAGGTATCTTCGTATCGTGGCCAACGGATGTCAAATGGATGATGCAGATTAAAACGGGGAATGGGTGGGCGGCGCGCTGTAACAGAACTGCCTAAATCACATGGCCCACAGGCACGTCATTGTCACTAATGACTTCTGACATCCGGACCCGTGTCCCAAATGATCTAGAAGGCCCTACCGGGCTACATTAGCAACCGTTTTCCTCCGACAGGATCCCATTGCGAAGCCATTACAGAATTACAACATTTCATAACAAAATACATCAGTGTAAAAGCGTGGAAAGATTATAGAGTACTTAGATTACAAACCATTCGTCCAGATAATATTAAGGTGCAATTATTACAGACCATAAGCAAAAGTAGGTTGCAGTGGAACGACAGTATAACATAATTAAACATTTAATAATAAGAACCCTGCCCATGGGTTCGATCTTACTCCTCTTCACTACCCTCCCGGACCACTGTCACACAGCAGGGGGCGAAACAGACCTCCGACTGCTGTATTCCTGCAACATGGGGTTAACAAACCCTGAGTACGGGGTACTCCGCAAGACATACCCGACTAAAGAAAAAGAGTGAGACCCAGGAATGCAGGCTGAGGGAAGTCGAGGTAAGGCTTGAGCAAGAGTCAAAGCATTTTTGCAGAAAAGCTTTATTACCCTATCTCCATATTTTATTTCAAATTTTATTTTCATCATAATACAATATTCCAAATTCATCATTATATTTCATCAAACTTTCCAATTCTTTACTCATTCTCAAAACACCTAGTTACGAACCACTTTTCAGTTGTAGGTCAAAGGATCAAGTCTCCATATCTGAGGAGCAACGACAATTCGAATCGATTAGTACCCAGCTGGGGATCCCTATCCACACGTGCATATGTAGCACTTAAGCTTGCATATACCAACCCCGGCTACCACGGCTTTTCTACCCCTGAATCGGTCCTGCGCCACCCGAGAACACAGTACTCCTCTCCTCTCCAGGCACGCCGGCCACGAGGGTACACGCTGCTCTCGCCATCTCTCCACTCCCAGTGCGTGGTTGTCGGTTCAAGTAGTAGAGCCACCGGAGTCAGAGCTTTCCGTAGTATGTGGCTAGTTGCAAAGTCTCGATCACAGCAGGCCTACAATGAACGGTCCCTAATTCTTTTTCCACCGGCGACATTGCATTGGGACTCTAACCCAAATACAAGTGTCCCAATGGTTTTCAAATCCCTTTCCCACCGATGGTCAAGCATTGGGACTCTAACCCAAATTCACAACCAACGAACGGAAAACCCTTTTCCGTCGGTAACGATGCATTGGGGCTGCTACCCAAGTACACAATTTCCGAACGGACTCATATCCCTTTTTCATTTCCCATGATTCAAAAATTTCACACTTCCATAGGTCGAAAATAGCCTTTTTATGCGAATCTAAATTGATTAAGCAGGGCTAAGCATTTTTGAACATTTTAAATGTTTAAACGGGTTTCAAAGGGATTATATATCAAGGCAGGTAATGCAACAATATAGGTGACAAACAACTCCTAACCACCTAATACAATAATAGACTCAAGTTATAAATATTTTATAAAACACAAGGCGGGGCTGAATGCACCGGGGCTTGCCTTGGATTGCGTACAACGTCGGGTCGGGCTCGGTTCCGCAGATGTCGAATCCCTGGATGACCTCCGGAGTGACCTCCTCAGCAGTGGCATCGGCTTTGACTTCCTCTGTGACGGGCACTACACGTATGCAATGATGCATGGTTAGCATGGTATGAAGATAATGGATGCAATGCTCAAAAGTAAACCATTTAATTGTCGCACCCAATTTTAAGGATAAAATTGAATGAACCAACTTATGTGCGCCCAAGGATCAATCACACACATAAGCGACAAATTACATAGTACCAGCACAAGGTTTAATACATAACGAATAATAACACAGAGTCTTTACATAAATATCAGCAAAATATATATAACTCTCTCGCGGAAACTCCAATCCACAGGGAATAGTTGACTGGTGAACACAATCCTAATAATCCTCAGAAGAATCCTCATAATCATCTGTTACACATCCGGGATTTTTATCCAAATATGAAAAATAAAGCAAGCGTAAGTACATGTCGTACTCAACAAGAATAGCACGGGTTTATGAGGCTCAAATAAGGCATAACAGTGGTTGACAGCGGTTGCTTTTAGTTGATCACATTTTAGCAATTGAGTAGGAGCAATAGAATATACCAAGGAACAAGATTTGCATGATCATATAAACATGATAATTAATAGGGAATAAACATCAATAGAAACTTTAAATAAATCAATATTCAATTAGTTAAATTCCTGTAAGACGTCCAAGGCCGCTCATGACCGTGAGCACGGCTGATATATCAGTTTTACACTCTGCAGAGGTTGCACACTTTCACCATGAGTCATGATTCCCATGTGTCGGGGTTTGCAAGGCCCACACTACACTGCCAAGGTGCATAACAGGGTCTCACTATGAAGTCTTTTAAAAGGCTCTCTAACAAGTTACTAATCAATCCGGGCGCAATGGCAAGGGGCGGTAGAGCCCTCCTTCCAAGTGGCACACACACGCAGCAGTACACACAAAGACAGGAGCCGCAAAACAACCAGCTCGGCAAGGAACCTTTCAAGATTAATAGCATGGTAGAAAGTAACTTCTTACTTGACTAAAGCCAGAGCCATATAGCCCCTATGGTTGCGCTGTAAGTCCCGGTGTCATACTTACAGATAAGTCTTTAGTCCATGTTGCTAGAAAGCATCTTTTAACTTTTATTCCATAATCAATTATTCAAGTTCATAAGATCATGGCCCATCAAAGCACTAGCATCACTACTCAAATGCAATCTCATAGGTAACAAGGATCAAGTGATCAAAACTAGGAATAAACACTATAGGGTTGCCAAGGTAGACACATGCATCATGAATTTAATGATTAAGGTGAATAGGCAACAAGGATGGTCCATACTATACTTGCCTTGATCAAAGTGCTCTGGAGAACTTGGATCCTCAACGTACTCTTGATCACCAACGTATTGCTCACCGTCTGAACTCGATCATAAAATCTCCACACAATCATCGAGGCAATCATACACGAAGCAAACAAGATTTAGATTAGAAACAGTACACCAACAGTAGAAAAACAGATTGAAAAGTTTATAAAACCAATCTACGCGTTGCTACGATTCCAACGATATAAAGATCACGAAAATCGGAGTTCAAACGGAGAAGTTATGAAATAAACAAGTTTTACTTTAATAAAATAATAGATTAAATCTAATCCCAAATTTTAAAAGTTCAAAACATGAATAACAGTAGTATCATTAGATAGATTACGGAATTACGAATCTAACGAGACTTGAACGGATCAAATCGGAGCTAAAACGAATAAAATATGGCCGAAATAAACTGAGTGGCAAATCTGTAAATAAACTGAGTGGCAAATCTGTAAATATTGAAAACGTATTTTTGAATCAATCCCGAGGAAAATACGTTTTCCAAAAACAAAAGCGTATTTGACCAAAGACGCCAAGGGACTGCGGGTTAGAACATTAAAAAGCTTAGGGGGTTTTCTGCAAAATTGCCGGCGAAGGGGTATCTCTCACTGTGAGCCGTTGGATCGGCCGTGGACGGCGTAGGTTAGCTTGGGGAAAAAGAGGGGCGGCCCTGGTCGCCGGAGTCGGGCGGCGCCTGGCTGATTCCTCGCCGGAAGATGGCCGGAGACGGCATTTTCGGGGCTTGGAAGCTCGGTACACCTCGGGATCTGGTCGGGGAGCAAGAGGAGCTCAAGCTAAACCTATCTATGGTTTCGGTTGCCACAGAGGTAGCTCGGAGAGGATGCGGTGAGCTAGGTGGTGGAACTATGGCGGTGGCGAAGCTCGGCATCATGGCTGCAGTGCACAAAACCGAGGGAGAAGGGGTCGGGAAGATCCCGGACCTCGCTGCGAAGCTTGGAGGGCAACCAATTCCGACGTAGAGACTTCTCGTTGGCGAAATCGACGGCGACGGCGGAGCTCGGGGCGGCGGCGGCTCTGTGGCTGCTGGCAAGGGCACGATTGGAGGGCGTGGCTTGCTCGGGAACTTGTGGGGAGGGACGGCAGGGCTCGGCCGACCTATATAGGGGCGCGAGGGAGCGTACTTGGGACGGACTTGGCCGAAAAATCCGGTGGTTGCCTTCTGTTGGAGGTGGCGCTCGTGCTCCGCTCGGACTCCGTCCTGAGGAGGGAGATGACGCTGAGCCGTGGGCCTGACGTGTCAGTGCCAGTAGGAGGGGGAAGAGGGTCGCGGCTTCCCATGCACGGGATGGACTCGGCCACGCCAAGAGAGGAGGCCGGGGTGGTTACGGCGCGGCCGTGTCCGCTTCGAACACGAGCGGGAGGAGGAGGAAGATGACTCGTGGGCCCCGCGTGTCGGTCACAGAAGGGGGAGGGAGCGGGGCTCCAACCGCTGGGCTCGGCCTGAAGTTGGGCCGCGCGGTGGGAATACGGAAGAGGGCAGCGAGCAGCTCTGGGAGAAAGAGAGCAGGCCAGGCAGTGGGCTTCAGCCAGGGAGGGGTGAAGGAAGAGTTTCTCTTTTTCCAAATTGCTTTGACAAATAGGTTTTCAAACTGGGTTTTAAACCCTTGCAAAATCCAATCAAATCTCAGGAAATAAATATGTGCAGCAGCATGTATGCAACATAACATGTTTCTATGCCCAAGGGTTTATTTTAATTCACAAAAAGATTTTATTCACTAGATTATATGCCACATAAACATAAATAGATTGGATTTAATCCTATTTAATAAATTGAAAATTTTTGGGTGTTACATTAATTCTTGAGTACAACTTTCCTTCACGGTAAAGTGGTAAACGTTTTACAGAAAACAAAACGGTGTTTTCATACTTTTGTTTTTTATTGACTATTTTAATAGTCATAGAAAGCCACTGCACAGCTTTACTACAACTAACAAGTGACTTCATTACTTTTGTCAAGGATCACTCTAGTGAAAAATCCACGAATACAATCAATCCAAAATCACACCAAACTACAAGGATTATTTGTTTAAATCAATTCTATTATCTAATTAACCCAATATTTAATTAATAAATGACCAAACAGTTTCCAATTGAGCCCAAACTTAACCAACACAAACAGTGCCACATAAATCTTCATGATTTTTGGATTAATCTGGAATTTATTAAAATTGCCCAAAGTTGCATTTATTAATTAATATGCTGATTTTTAGTCCCTACAGAAAGTGTCCAAATCTTATATTTAGTATTTTTATAAAATACTACACACTTCAAAGGGCATACACAATTATTTTCATGATTTTTAGCTCAACAGAAATATTCCTATGAAAATAACAAGTAACAGTACTATTCATCAAAAATTAAAATGGAAAAGCCCATTTAAATCCCCCGGGAAAATGGAAAAGGGATTTAACCCCGGGACGGCCCACGAGCGAAACAGGCCGGCCCACTCAGCCTGCCCGCGCGAGCAGGCGCTTTGCAGAAAAGCGCTCGGGTTAACAGGGAATCGACCCGCAGTCCGACGGCAACTATTCATATGAGTCATCCATTATGCAAATAACCCCTTGAACTTCGGATTCTTCTAACCCGAGGTCCCTCTCGCTCTCTCCCACGCGCTGACCCGCTGCCCATCGGCTTTGACCGGCGTTAGCTCGCCACCGGCGAGGTCTCTGACGAAACCAATCGGCCCAACACACTCCCAACACCCATGCGCATCCATCAAGGTAGGTTTTGAGGCCACTAGGGCCTAGGGTTCGACCCAGCCGCAAGCACGGCAGCTCGGCCGCGGCAGCACGCCGTACTCCGGCGAGGTCAAGGCAGTAGCATTCAAGGTTAGCGGCGTAATCGACTCAGGGGCTCACCGTGGGTTAGTTAGGCTTGGTGGTCAAGCTCGAGGCGGTGCCGAGGCACGAGCGTGACGACGACAGCGGCTGCAACGAAGTTCACCGGCGGCTCGCTTTCCGTTCCGACGACCCTGAGGGACCAAACGGAAAACCATCGCGGGCATAAGCATCACTATGAACTAGAGAGTTCAAAACGCTAGGTCAAGGAAGGAGAGGCTCACCACAGCAAGCTAGACGCGTGGGGGATGGCTGCGGCGGTGCTCTGCCGGGCCCGAGGACGACGACGCGCATTCCGGGACCCTCAAAGCACGAAAGCTGGACCAAGGTGACTCAAGCGGTGTTCAAGGATCTTGAGAAGGTAAAGACGAGAGGAATTTGGAGAAGGAGGTCTGAGGGTGGCCAATTCCGGCTCAGGGCCGACGCGGATGCGGCGTTGGTCGGAGGGAAGAACAACGGGGACTGGGCGACAGTCGCCTTTTAAGGAGCTAGAAGGGAGGGGACAAGTCGATCCGAGGCAGCGCGGGACCCTACATACTCAGTTAGGCGGGGAGGAGCACACTGGACGGCCAGCACGGGCGGCACCGCGCACGCGGCGCGGGCGGCTGCCGGCTCTGTTCGCGAACAGAGGAGAGGGTCAGGGCACTGTAGCCCATTTGAATGCCCTCCAATCGGTTTTTGACCACTTCCACAAGATTTTATGTATCAACTCGAGAAAATACAAATACCAAAGTTGTAGGATTTCAAATTCTGAACAACATTGGTTTTGGGACCAACTCCAAATTTTGAATAATTTTGAAATTATATAAAAGGGGGTAAATTCACTATTTGAAATCCATTTCTAATCCTATCAAATTCTCTGGATTTTTCACAATAACATTAAAATCTACAAAAATAAAAGTTGTCCTATCTGTGGAGCTTTACAACTTTTATTAAAGATGTTTAGTCAGATTCTCAACAGTTTTTAAATTAGCATTTCAAATTTGAATTTCAAAGTAGTAATTAGGGTTTAATTTGAATTTCCATAAAAGAACTTCGAAAGCACCCAAAATAAAAGTTGTTCCATATAAAAAGATCTACAACTTTTATTAAGACCTCAACAAAAGATTCTAAGTAGATTTTGATTTAGGGTTTCGGGGTCCGGTTAGGGCTTAATTCGGATTTTTGTTTTGATTTATTTTTAATTCTCAATTGGTGATTCAATTACCACATCCAAAACATTCATCAATACACCACTCTAAAGACCCTAAGCACAGTCATATGCAGATGCTTAATAATAAACATGATGACATGGCCTAATTAATTAGCCGTAATACCCAGGGTATTACAGCCCTTCCCCCTTAAAGAAATCTCGTCCCGAGATTTGACAGACGACAAAACCTTAGGGTTAAGTAATGGAAAAGAAAATGTCTCAAGTAAACTTACTCTAGTTTCCACCATAAAATAATTAGGGAAGTGTATACATGCTACAACCAGAAAGTTTACATTTACAATGTAGCAAAGAATTCGGGGAAGTTTTCGGCGAGATAGTCTTCAGATTCTCAGGTGGCTTCATCCTCTGAATGCTCGCTCCATTGAATCTTGTACCATCTTGTGGTGGTTCTTCGAGTGACGCTGATCCTTTCGATCTAGAACCTGGACGGGATGCTCAGAGTATGTTAGGTCAGGCTGGAGTTCTATTCCCTCAACATTAATGACTTGATCTGGCACTCGAAGACACTTTTTGAGTTGCGATACATGGAATACATTGTGTACGGCTGAAAGATGATCTGGCAGTCTTAATTTATAGGCTACTTTTCCATGGTGGGCTATGACCTGAAATGGTCCAATGTATCGAGGAGCTAACTTGCCTTTAACTCCAAATCGACTAATTCCCTTCATAGGTGAGACTTTGAGATAGACATAATCTCTTGTCTTGAACACCAAGGGACGGCGCCTTTGATCGGTGTAACTTTTCTGTCGCGACTGTGCAATCTTCAGATTATCTTGTATTTGCCGGACCTTCTCTTCAGTTTCCTCCACCAAGTCAACTCCAAAGAACCATCTTTCCCCAGGCTCAAACCAATTTAGGGGTGTCCGACACCTACGACCATACACCGCCTCGAATGGTGCCATTTTGATGCTTTCTTGATAACTGTTATTATACGAGAATTCTGCCAGTGCCAAACACTCATCCTATGAATCTGTGTAATTGAGTGCACATGCCCTCAACATATCCTCCAACACTTAGTTGACTCTCTCAGTCTGTCCATCGGTCTGAGGATGGTACACAGTACTATGCAGAAGTTTTGTTCCGAGGGATTTATGGAAAGCCTTCCAGAAATTGGAAATGAATTGAGAACCTCGATACTGAGACAATGGTCATAGGCACACCATGAAGCTTCATCAGATTTTGGATATACAGCTTCGCATAGTTCACTGCAGTGTAAATAGTCTTGACGGGGATGAAGCGAGCTTGCTTAGTTAGGCGATCAACAACAACCCAGATCGAGTCAAAGCCCCTGGATGTTTTTGGCAAACCCATGATGAAATCCATACTAATATCTTCCCATTTCCATGCGGGAACAGGCAATGGTTGCAGTTCTCCACCAGGCTTCATGTGTACAGCTTTTACTTTCTGACAGGTGTCACACCTTACTACATATCGAGCGATCTCTATTTTCATCTTGGTCCACCAGAACTTTTGCCTCAAATCTTGGTACATCTTATTGCTCCCAGGGTGAATAGAGAATCTGGTCAAATGTGCTTCATCCAGAATCTTTTGTCGCAACTTGGGTACCTTTAGAACTACTAACCAATTCTTGAACCATACGACACCTTCTTCGTCAATCCTGAAACAATCTGCAGTACCAGCTTGGACTTTCTCCTTGATATGCTTGATGCCTTTGCTTCCTTTCTGAGCTGCGATGATCTCATCATGGATGGTGGTCTCAATAGTAATGTGGTTCAAACTGCCCTGTTCAACTATTTCCACCCCTAACTTCTCTAGTTCATAGCATAACGAAAGGTCTCGGGGCTTCACTGTCAAACAATTGCAATGAACCTTCCGATTGAGTGCATCGGCAACCACATTTGCCTTTCCAGGGTGGTAATGCATTTCAATGTCATAATCCTTGATCAACTCGAGCCATCTTCGCTGTCTCATGTTCAACTCTTCTTGGGTGAATATATACTTTAGGCTCTTGTAATCGGTGTAAATCTTGCAAATACTGGCAAGCAGATAATGACGCTAAATCTTCAACGCATGGACAACGGCGGCCAATTCTAGATCGTGAGTAGGATAATTCTCTTCATGGCGCTTAAGATGTCGTGACGCATAAGCAATGACTCGGCCCTCTTGCATTAAGACACAACCCAGACCGGTTCCAGAAGTGTCACAGTACACGTCAAATGGCTTTTCAATGTTTGGCTGAGCTAAGACTGGCGTAGTGGTCAACAATTTCTTCAAGGTCTAAAACGCTTGCTCGCACTCAGGTGACCAGACGAACTTGACTTAATTCTTCAATAGGCTGGTAATGGGCTTGGATATTTTGGAGAAATCCGGAATAAAACGACGGTAATACCCCGCCATTCCCATAAAACTACGGACTTGATGCACTGTGGTCAGTGGTTTCCAATTCAAGATCTCTTCCAACTTGCTTGGGTCAACCGATACACCTTCAGCCGATAGGATATGTCTGAGAAACGGAACTCTGTCAAGCCAAAACTCACACTTGCTGAACTTGGCATACAGTTGATGTTCTCTCAGACGAGCTAGGACTACGCGAAGATGTTTAGCATGTTCTTCAGGGTTTTTGGAATAGACAAGGATGTCGTCGATGAACATGACCACAAATTTGTCGAGTTCGGGAATGAAGACGGAATTCATGAGACACATGAAGTAGGCAGGCGCATTGGTTAGGCCGAAAGACATAACCAGATATTCATATAGACCATATATGGTGGTGAAGGCTGTTTTGGGAATGTCCTCAGGACAAATCTTTATTTGATGGCATCCACATCTGAGGTCAATTTTGGAACATACCCTGGCTCCCGCAAGCTGGTCAAAGAGTAGGTCTATACGGGGCAAAGGGTACTTGTTTTTTATGGTAACCTCGTTGAGTGGACGGTAATCGACACAGTCTGAGGGAACTGTCCTTCTTTTTAACAAAAATAGCAGGATAACCCCAGGGGGATGAGCTAGGTCTGATGAAACCCTTATCCAACAGATCCTGCAACTGAACCTTCAACTCGGCCAATTCCTTGGGTGGCATCCTATAGGCTCTATGGGAAATAGGTGCCGTTCCTGGCTTTAGCTCAATGGCAAATTCTACATCACGGTAAGGAGGTAAACCGAGCAACTCTTCAGGGAATACGTCCGGGAATTTACAGACAACCGGAATGTTCTGCACCTCTTTAACTGTGGTTGCACATACCCTACCAACTGCTCTTTGAGGTATTGGGAGTTGGATAAGAAGTTGAATTTGACTATTAGGCAAGTTTACCCTGATGGTTCTATTCAGCACATCGATGAGAGCCTTGTGCTGATACATCCAATTCATGCATAATATCACATCTATATCCTGATCCTTCAGCACTATCATGGTGGTCGGGAATATATGCCCGCCAAGTTCTATGGGCACCCGATGTACTTTTCCACTGACTACCATATCTATAATTTAGATTAAGACAAGAGTAAGCAATTTGGACCCAAAATAGCAAATTAAAGTTTGTGATCCAAAATATTTTGAAGTTTTGCAAGGTAATACCGTAATGATTTAGCAATGGAACTCTCTGATACCAGCTGTAATAGAACTGCCTAAATCACATGGCCCACAGGCACCTATCATTGTCACTAATGACTTCTGACAGCCAGACCCGTGTCCCAAATGATCTAGAAGGCCCTGCCGGGCTACATTAGCACCCGTTTTCCTCCGACAGGATCCTATTGCGAAGCCATTACAGAATTATAACATTTCATAATAAAATACATTAGAGTAAAAGCGCGGAAAGATAATAGAGTACTTAGATTACAAACCATTCAGTCCAGATAATATTAAGGTGCAATTATTACAGACCATAAGTAAAAGTAGGTAGCAGTAGAACGACAGTATAACATAATTAAACATTTAATAATAAGAACCCTGCCCATAGGGTTCGATCTTACTCCTCTTCACTACCCTCCTGGACCACTGTTACACAGCAGGGGGCGAAACAGACCTACGACTGCTGTATCCCTGCAACATGGGGTTAACAAACCCTGAGTACGGGGTACTCCGCAAGACTTACCCGACTAAAGAAAAAGAGTGAGACCCAGGAATGCAGGCTGAGGGGAGTCAAGGTAAGGCTTGAGCAAGAGTCAAAGCATTTTTGCAGAAAAGCTTTATTACCCTATCTCCATATTTTATTTCAAATTTTATTTTCGTCATAATACAATATTCCAAATTCATCATTATATTTCATCATACTTTCCAATTCTTTACTCATTCTCAAAACACTTAGTTCCGAACCACTTTTCAGTTGTAGGTCAAAGGATCAAGTCTCCATATCCAAGGAGCAACGACGATTCGAATCGATTAGTACCTAGCTGGGGATCCCTATCCACACTGCATATGTAGCACTTAAGCTTGCATATACCAACCCCGGCTACCACGGCTTTTCTACCCCTGAACCGGTCCTGCGCCACCCGAGAACACTATACTCCTCTCCTCTCTAGGCACACCGGCCACGAGGGTACACGCTGCTCTCGCCATCTCTCCACTCCCAGTGTGTGGTTGTCCGGTTCAAGTAGTATAGCCACCGGAGTCAGAGCTTTCCGTAGTATGTGGCTAGTTGCAAAGTCTCGATCACAGCAGGCCTACAATGAATGGTCTCTAATTCTTTTTCCACCGGTGACATTGCATTGGGACTCTAACCCAAATACATGTGTCCCAATGGTTTTCAAGTCCCTTTCCCGCCGATGGTCAAGCATTGGGACTCTAACCCAAATTCATAACCAACGAACGGAAAATCCCTTTTCCTCGGTAATGATGCATTGGGGCTGCTACCCAAGTACACAATTCCCGAACGGACTCATATCCCTTTTTCATTTCCCATGATTCATAAATCTCACATTTCCATAGGTCCAAAATAGCCTTTTTATGCGAATCTAAATTGATTAAGCAGGGCTAAGTATTTTTGAACATTTTAAATTTTCAAACGGGTTTCAAAGGGATTATATATCAAGGCAGGTAATGCAACAATATAGGTGACAAACAACTCCTAACCACCTAATGCAATAATAGACTCAAGTTATAAATATTTTATAAAACACAAGGTGGGGCTGAATGCACCGGGGCTTGCCTTGGATTGCGTACAACGTCGGGTCGGGCTCGGTTCCGCAGATGTCGAATCCCTGGATGACCTCTAGAGTGACCTCCTCAGCAGTGGCCTCAGCTTTGACTTCCTCTATGATGGGCACTACACGTATGCAATGATGCATGCTTAGCATGGTATGAAGATAATGGATGCAATGCTCAAAAGTAAACCATTTAATCCTTGAGTATAACTTTCCTTCACGGTAAAGTGGTAAACGTTTTACAGAAAGCAAAACGGTGTTTTCATACTTTTGTTTTTTATTGACCATTTTAACAGTCATAGAAAGGCGCTGCACAGCTTTACTACAACTAACAAGTGACTTCATTACTTTTGTCAAGGATCACTCTGGTGAAAAATCCATGAATACAATCAATCCAAAATCGCACCAAACTACAGGGATTATTTGTTTAAATCACTTCTGTTATCTAATTAACCCAATATTTAATTAATAAATGGCCAAACAGTTTTCAATTGAGCCCAAACCTAATCAACACAGAGGTTCTACCCTAAAACAGTGCCACATAAATTTTCATGATTTTTGGATTAATCTGGAATTTATTAAAATTGCCCAAAGTTGCATTTATTAATTAATATGCTGATTTTTAGTCCCTACAGAAAGTGTCCATATCTTATATTTAGTATTTTTATTAAATACTACACCCATCAAAGATCATACACAATTATTTTCATGATTTTTAGCTCAAGAGAAATATTCCTATGAAAATAACAAGTAACAGTACTATTCATCAAAAATTATGTTGGCGTAAAAAGTGGTTCCCTAAGCCCAACACACCAGCGAAGTCGGAAACGACCCTTGAAGGGAGTAGAGCTCTCGCAGATCCAGCTAGCTTCGAACCCGGTCTGAGAGTGTCAGTAACACTCAAGCGTGCCAGTCAATTTGACCTGCAATTACCAAGGAAACAAATATAATCAGTAACCCAAGGCGGAACTAACTGGTGAGTCCAGATAGTTCCAAATGTACGTCTCAAAGAGCCAGTATAATCGGAGATCGACTAGAAAGCCGATTCCGTCATGTTATGAACCGATAGTATAATAATGAAGTAAAACGGCTATCAGGATACTCATATGAAGACAATAACGTGCTAGCCGATCTAATTCAATTAATGTGTACAAAAGGAAATAGATCATGTATACAGATCTGATCTGTACATCAAACAAGCAGAGATCGGCTAAAACTGGTCTAGAAGGCCGGCGGCTTTAGTAAATCCTCTTCGCTAAATTCACCAAGTTTGCATTCACCTGGTCTAACGGCCAGCGGGCTTCAACAAACCTAGCAAACAAAGCTAGATCGTTTGATATCCAAATAAGTCTATATACACGATCTATTTGTGAAAGCATAACTGAATCGGCTCTTTAGCCGATGCAGGGTCCATGAAGCACGAACGAATGCTAGCGTAGTCATAAACAGACTTCAAATTAAAGCAAGTCTAATCTAGTGAAAACTTGTTTAGGTTAAACCTGTTCCACCGGACGACGCTCAGATTAACTTAAACAAGGAGACAAAAATAAGACTTACGATAACCTCAGAACCACTTATGTCTCAACCAGAACCAAACGCACAATATGTAACGAACAAGATTGATAGGGAATTAGCCGATGTAAGCATGGAACCGATCATCATGGTAAAATAAGCATAAGAAAGCATAAACGATGATCAAATTCAAGTGAATCTAAGGCCAAACCTATCAATCTTGATCGGGCAGAGAGATGTTATATTGATAAATAAACAATAAACAACAAATAACATCTTGATAACTTAATGAATCTAACTAAATTGCCATGTTTAGCTAAAGCTGATAACTAATCCATGCGTGCAAACCATCTCAATCTATAGCCTGTCTACCGGATGACATTAACTAATAGATTAATCAAGCAAACAAACATGAATCGATAACTAATCCGCGCGTGAAAACCGTCGTAATCTGCATCTCGTCCACCGGATGACGGTTAACACAGATTGATCAGGTAAACCAGCGTGAATCATCCTTGACTCACTATGCTTCCCGCGTCCACCGGATGACGCCAAAGAAACAGAGCTTAGCAAGGACCCTGACGCTAAAAAGACATAGTTTAACAGGGGGTTGACGATACTTACAAGTAAGCCTGCGTCCACCGGATGACACCCAGCCTGGATGAAGTAACTTGCCGGACTCGACTGACTCTAGGGTTTGTTGGCCGGAGCCGAAAGTTATGTTGTATTGATGTTGTCGTGTCTTGTACAATGGCTGAGGGCTTATATTTATACCCTGAGCGTAGATAGAGTCCTAGTCGAATTATAACTCATCAATAGATAAGGAAAGTAACAAACTATCCTATATCTAAGGTAACTTGGAGTCCCACCTTCCCTTTCATAACGGACTCCGATCGTGATCGCATCTTGGCGGCGCGGACTCTGGATGACATCATCAATACCGACGCTGCACGCCTCCTGTCACCTTGACCCGATAACCGATTCACCGTGCAATCGGTTATTTCCCTTCCCTCCGCTGGACGGAATCTGCTTCTGAGATCGGCTATCTTCCACTGGTATCGGCTATCAGCTCCCAGCCCAAAATTTGGTGTCAACACATGCCCCCCAATTTTGGAATAAACTGGTTTATTCCGAAATTAGCACTTGAGCCTTCAAATAGCCAAACCGCAGCTTCCCTCTCGGTGCTTCAAACTTTCGCACCGAAACAAAACCTTAAACTGTCGCATCTTCCGCCACGGGCTTCAATCCGCCGCCGTCAGCTTCGATTCGCCGCCATCAGCTTCGATTCGCCGTCATCAAGTCATCCCCGAGCAAATGGCGACTCCTTCCGAGGTCCCTGAGGTATCAATTTCATCAATCCGCCCCCTGATTCGTGAATCCCTCTTCAACCTCATTGAGTACGAGTATCAAATCCAGGTGCTGAGGAATGCTATTCTGATTCCACTGAAGGACATCCCCGATACCTACTACCTGGGTCCGATGGGTGATCCGATCCCCAAAGATTTCATTGTTCAAGAAACCAACCAGTTCCCATTCTGAAGCTCCATGATGGGCGCCTCTTCTTGGGCCAAATCCTTCAGAAACTGGCCAAGCGTACCTGCTGGGTGGAGGAACTGGTTCCGTCGCGTCGCGGCAAAGAAACGCGGGGACTGGGAGATGCGCCATCTGAGCCAATGTCTTGACGTATCATTATCAGAGATGGCAAGGAATGAGCCGCTCTTGATAGCCGCCAGTCACTTTTGGTCCAACTCCCTGAATGCTTTTGTGTTCGGAGACAGTCCAAAAATCATTACCCTGGGCGATATCCATATGCTCACCGGGCTTCAGATTACTGGATCATATGACTTCTGGGATCTCTGCTCCAGTGGCAAGAAGGACCCGTACTTCCTGAAGCTAGACACATACAAAGGGTGGAGTGGTTATGTTCAACACCACCAGAAAAACTCCTCTTCCGTCAGCGAGAAAGAACATGTCACATTCTTGACCATGTGGCTTGAGAAATTCGTGTTCTGTGGCGCCACTGCCGGACCAGCATACCCTTATCAGGTCTTAGCAGAGAAATTGGCTCAAGGGCACTCCATCCCCCTGGGCAAACTCCTGTTGGGTGCAGCATACAGACTTATGAACCGGGTGTTCAGTTCCTTGATTATAGGTGAAGAAGTGCAATGCATAACAGGCCCTTGGTGGCTAGTACAGTTATGGCTCAACCTGTATCTGCATAAGCTGGTAAGAACACAACTCCAGGGCCTCAACTTTCCATCCACCGAGTACTCAGAGAAGGAGGACCCAAAAACCAGAGGCTGTCAAAGTTTTGGTGAAGTTGCCTCTGCCATAACCATCTCAACTTCAAAGGGCAACATGCTGGAAACATTATACAGGGGCTTGGGACCAAATGTTACTACCTGGTTCCCCTACGAGGATGAAGATGAATTTCCAGCGCCCTCCAGCTTCAAGTTCAACAACGGGTGCTCTGATGATGAGGCTATCAGCATCTTGAATGCAATCATAAAACCTTGTGTCTTGCCGGTAGACTTCAAGCACCTCCGGAGCGCGAGTGGCAAGCCAACTAGCTATCCTTCTTATGAATTTTATCACCCAAATATAGCAGCAAGACAGCTAGGTTTTGGCCAATTGCCCCCTCAGCTTCCTTTCTTGAATACCTTGAAACCCAGGGAAAACATCACAGAGCACCTTCAGACTGGCAGAATTTTTCAACTTGGAGCAAATCTGCCCACATTCTCGCCGAAGCCATGGAACCAAATCTGCATCACCCATCAGAGTTTTGATGACTGGTGGTAGCGATGGCATGCTCACTTGTTCTACCAAACTGTCCACGACAAATGCAGAGCCCTGGACTCAAACTTCCAATCTCCCCGAGCAGTAAGTGTTCTCAGCCGATTCCAGTAAAAACGGCTTTAGTCAAACATGTTACTTAACAGATATTTCTCGCAGGACCCATCATCTAATCCACCAGAGCGAGTGGAATATTATCCTCCTTGTCCGACAGCGAGGCTAGGCTCTCGAGCACCGACGCTGCGACAACTAATGTTAGGCCCTGCTGTACTGACGCCCCCTTCTACTTCAAAATGACCAGCTGCATCTCAGTTTCAAAAGCAAGCTCCCAAGAAACGCTGTTCGATAAGAAAAGTTCAGGTATCCAGAAGTAGCATCTTCCTTTACTGCAGTATGCTCCGACTCTTAAATCGGCTTTCTATCAGGTGAATCCCCAACCAACTCAAGATACCTTGGGAGAGAAACAGGCCGAAGAACAACCAGAATCCACCGGCCATGAGGAGTCAGCTGCTCAAGAAGAAGGGATCCAGGAAGAAGGAGCAAAAACTCAGGTACTACTCGTTGGACTTTTCTTTCCTCGACACAAATGTCCTGATTGACCAAATCTTCTTTTCAAAAATACAGCCGAACAGCCCTTCCGACGAAGTCTGGGCAAACCTTGAAGAAGAGGAGTTGCCCCCTGAGAGGAATCCAGGTAACTCCTATTCGGCTGTTAGCAATTATCCTTGCTTCCATACTGCTCTTACTTCTGGTTTGCAGAAACCCAACTGCCCGAGGCAATGACAGCCGAGGATCCGCATGCCGCAAGAGACACGACTGCCTTAGTCAAACAGGCAACATCGGCATCAACCCTACAACCCTCAGGCCTCATTCAGGTATCCTATCTCTGCCAGAAAACAATTAATCTATATTGTACCTTTTCTGATGAGAGAATGTATGTATTGTAGATACCGAAGCCTTCGTCTCCCGGCTATTCATTCGACATAGAAGAATTCTGTGATAGAGACGAATTGGCCTCCTCCTCCGAGAAACTTTCAGAGCCAGATTTCAACAATCGGCTGAGTGCACTTCTACCCCATCTAGAGGGTGATCTAGTTGCTCTGGCCTCGAATCCCGGACTGATTGGTCAAATAATTGAACTCGTCCAGCAGCAACCCAATGTGACAACCTTGAAATCCCTGCAGAGACTCGGTGATCTTAAAGTTACAGCATCAGGGATTATCACTGCTCATGGGAACCTGGCAGAGCTAGAACAGCTAAGGAGCAACAAATCGGTCAACAGACAAGAGGCCACCGGATTAGCCGATCGAGCCAGGCTGCTCAAATCTTCAATCAGCACAGCCGAGACAGAACTGGAGACATTGAAAACAAGACGAGACCAGCTGAGAAAAGAACTGGAAGCAGTTGAGTCGGCTATCAGTGAGCGCGAAATCACCATTTCCACCAGCACGATCGAGCTCTCCCAGAAAAAGAAGGAAATCAGCAGCTTGGTCGTTGCAGGCAGGAAGACATGCCAACGCCTAGACCTGTTGCAGTTCACTGAAAACCGAGACTAACAATTGCTGCAGGCTGGCCACGCACTCCGTGCTGAATTAGTAGAACTGATTCGATCTTTATTAATTTTGTAACACGATGGATGTACTGCTTGGCATGTTCTTTTCTATTTGCAACTCTGTCTTCATGCTATTTCACCCTGAATTTGACAATTTAGCCTGATCTGCCTTTAATTTCTTACCTTAATATTGGCTTTGCCCTGTTTTCGAATTGACTTTATTCAGCCCGATACGTTTCTGCATGCGAATCGGCTCTCAGGCTTGCATTGTACCTTAGAATCAATTACTCAGCCTGACCCGCTCTGCATACGAATCAGCTTTCGGGCGTGCCTCTTAGCATCGGCTTTGTTCTGCTTTCCCTTAGAATTAACCCCTCAGCTAGATTCACTACGAATCGGCTTGTGGGTACTCACAATAGGATCGGCTAAACAGCCTGACCCAAAAAAGCCGATTGGTGTGCGACCATTGATGGCAGCGTTTCGTCTCCCTGATTTGGCAACTGTTCCGGATTCAAGAAACGCGGATTAACCGCAACCTAAAATCCGCCGTGCCGTCTCACTTCCCAAAGAAACCGCCTCGGTGCCCGTGTTGTCTTATAAATAGTTGGCAGACTTGAGGCAATGTCACACGCCATCGTATCCGTCTCGCCGACCAACTCTTCCGGCCGCCTCCTTGTATCTACTTCGCTTCCGCTCTCTCAATCCTCATTCACGACCATGGCCGGCAATGGAGACCGTGGGAAGCGCCCGGCGTCTGAGCCCGCCGACGGCGATGAGATGGAACGGAGCATCCGCCGCATCTGGGCCTGCGTCGCCCGAATCGAGCAGACGTTAGGGTAAGTTCAACCGTCAGTCTGCCATCTCCTCGCTGTTTCTGTCTGATTTGATCCATTTCTGCAGTCACCGGCCATCTCTCGTCAGCGGCATTGCTGGCTCCTTAGCCGGCCTGAACACCCCTGCCCCCGGCGCTGATCTTCCTCGGGCAGTCCCGGTGGATGGTGACGCCGTTCCTGCAACTGGGGCGGCCGCCTCGGAAACCCCCGTCGCTGGTGATGCCGCCGGGCCCTCTGCTCCTGTAAGGGCTCCAATCAGGCGTATGATGCAAGTCAGCGGACGGGGAGTCCATAGCAGGTATCTTATTCGCCCTTTTTGCCAATCTTTAAATCTGGCTAAACCTGGATGTCTGATCTGATGATTCCATTCAGCCAACGTCCTCCGCTCCATCTGCCTTCCGGCGCACCGATCGGCGCCAGTTCCTCAATGCGTCGCACGGCGCCACAACTGAACCTCCCTCACGCTCCGGCTCGCAGCACCACCTCCGGAGCAGAATCGAACTCGGAATCATCTTCGAGTTCCCGCGACTCCTACACCGCCGCCGACGGCCGCCACTTCCATCATGAGATGGTGTGGTACCGCAATGTCTACTCCGAGGCTACCAAAGAAGCCAGTCGGCTGGATAAGGAGAATGAGGACCAGGCCATCACGCTCGTTGCCGCCAGCATCGATTTGGCGGAGGCGCGGGCCAACCTCGCGGAGTCGCAGGCCGCCATGGCAGGTAATTTCTCGCTTTGTCCAATGGCGTGCATAGCGCGTTTTCTAGCACTGACCTTCCTTGTTTATGTAGCTCTGACGGCGCAGCTGCATGAACTGCGCGTGGCTGCGACGAGTGTCACCGACGTCCTTCGCGCGCGGGGCCAAACGCAGGTGGAGCAGCTTGCGGACGTGCACCACCGCGTCCGCTAGGTGGCGATGAGCGGCGTCCGTCATGGTGCCGCGGGAGCTCTGGCCGCTGCCCAGATCAACTCCGGCATCGTGCTGGAGAACATCGAACCGGGGATCCGGGCAGGCCAAGACATGGAGGAGTTCGGCACGCTGATGGCCGCTTTCGTTCCTCATGCCGACGGTCTGTCCGTGTCCATCGATGCCGAGGACGTGATCCGGGATGGCGTCAATAATCCAAACTAGATTGTATTAGGCATGTAACACCCTAAAATTTGCTATTTTATAAATAGAAATAAAATGATTTAATTTGGTATTTTTGTAAACACGAAAATACAGTGAATTGATTTAATTGTGTAAATAGTTGGTTAATTCTTATTTGAAACATAATTTTTGTTCATAAAAATAAATTTAAACTTAGGTCAAACCATGATTGATTGCATTCATGCTGGAATAATTCTTCTTTGTAGAGTGCATTTGGTTTGATTCCCCCATTTTGAAAACCCTTTTTGAAATCCATTTGAAAATCTATTTGAAAAGTTAGAAAATAGAAAAGGAATTAGAAAAGGAGAAGAGAGTAGAGGCAGCAGCAGCCAGCCCAGCCCATCTCCTTTTCCCTTGGCCGCTTCCCCTCTCTTCTCCCCTTGGGCCCGAGGCCTTCTCACTCCCTCACTCGAGCCCAGCAAGGCGACGAGGCCCAGCCGGCCCAAGCCGCACCGAAGCGCAGGCGCGCTCTCTCTCTGCTCGCTGTCGATGGCGACCAGGGCCCGCGTGTCAGCCTCCCTCCTCCTTTCCTTTCTTCCTCCTCTGCTTCCCTTGGAAGGCGCTGACGATGACACCGCCGGCAAATCCGCCGCGGGATGTCCTCCCTTCCAAATTGGAGATGCCCGCGCCTTCTTAAGCCTGTGCCGACCCCTCTTCGCCCCTTTCCGAAACCCTATCAGCCGCCGCTCGCTACAAGCCGAGCTGCCGCCGCTGAGCTGCCATTGTCGCCGCGGCACCGAAGCTCCGCCGCGATCGATTCGCCGTCACCGAGGCGTCTCCGTGCGAATTGAAGGTACCCAGAGCTCCGCGAAAGCATCACCGGGCATCTACAACCCTCTCCGAGCCCTCTCGTTGCCCGCAGAGCACCAATTCGCCGGCACCGCCGCCATTACCACGCTTTGGGTCAAGATCTCGATCCCTCTACCCATGCCACCTCCGTGCCTCATTCTTCCCCTTATGCTTCGCAGGGACACCGCGACCTCTCCTCGCCGCTTCCCATCACCGATTGAAGGCCGGACTACCCGTCTCCCGGAGCTCCATCACCATCGCCCGCGCTGCTCCGCCGGCGGCCATCTCCAAGCCTCTCTCTTCCCGATTGGACCCCCTGGGTAAGTTCGCCATCTCTTCCTCTACCTCCCGGAGCCTTCCCGATGCAGGACCGTGCACGCTAGGCCGTTTTAGATGAACGCCGACGAACTTCCGGCGAGGAATCGGCCGGGCGCTGCCTAACTCCGGCGAGCAGGCCCTCCTCTCCCTCCTTGATCTGTTCTGGACCGCCCAAAGCCAGATCAACGGCTCCCATCTGCCGATACCCTTTCGCTGTCAGTTTTGCATAAGAGCCCTCCAAGTATTTAAGTCGCAACCCGCAGTCCTAGAAGCCCTATGCACTGAGTCTCTGGAATGTTGCCATCTAGCCCCTGCCATTTACAGTTTTTGAGCCCCAGTCCTTGATCCGGTTTAAAATCAGAATTTGATTTGTTTTAATTCGAAAATCATTTCAAATATTCACAGTTTTGCCACTGGATTTCAAATGCTTGTAAAATGCTCATTTTAACTCCAAATTGAGTGATTCAAATTGCATTAGATTCATATTTTTATCCTCTTTCCAGTGGTATAGCTTTTACTTATGTTAACTGTATTTTGATTTCAAGTATTATTTAAATTCCTTAAATGCATATAAATGTTTATAAAATTCATATATTTCGTGTTATAAACCCGTTTCTAGTGATCTTTATATCGATGCGATCGTTGGAACGAGTAGAACAGTTTCGTAAGATTTCCAAAACTGTTTGAAGAGTTTTAACTAAATGTTATTTTATAAACCTATAAAGCCAATGATTTTTGGTATATAAAAGGTCAATTCAACCCTACTCTTTTATTAATGACTACAAATGATATTTATTCTGTTTTGTTGAACTAATATGTGTTTTATATAAAATGATATTATCTGAAAACTTAATATAATATATTTATTTATATATTCTTTATTATTTCTTTTATAAATGAAAGTAAATCGCTCGGTAATCCTATCTTCCCAACCCTAGCTCCGATTAGCGTGATCTTCGCGTCTATGTGATCATAGCAATGCGTAGAATCGTTTTATAACCTTTTAACTTCTATTTCATTGATTGGTGTATTGTTCTAATAGAATATTATCTTTGCTATGCATGTATGTATTGAATGCTTGTGTGGTGCTTTATGATCGCGCTCAGCCGTTGAGAGTTACGTTGGTGATCAAGAAGAAGAAGAAGGTGATCCAGGAATTCTTTCAAGGATTACTGAGCAGCTGTGGGTGAAAAGCAAATAAAGGCAAGTATAGCTTTGGGTGTTTATTTCTGTAATCGTGATCATGTGAATTAACTAATGGGAAAGTAATGAACGTTAAAAGATGACTTTATTCCGTAAGTGAATACCCCGGGAAAACCGCGCAACTATGAGTGCTAATGGGCTCTGGTTTTAGTTAAGTATGAAGTTCTTTCTAGCATCGTTGGCGGTTACCCGTGTGGCGCAAATGGGGAAAAGCAGACTGTGGATCTCTGGACAGGTGGTATCACACAGACTGACTGATGAAACCAATAGCGGCCGCGACATGTTGGATAAGACTTTTGAAAGACTTCATAGTGGACCCTGCCGGCCTTCCTTGGTAGTGGGCCAAGAGGCTGATCACCTCGGGAAAAAGGGTAAACCACGGCTCGTAGTGAAAGTGTGCAACCTCTGCAGAGTGTAAAACTGGTATACTAGCCGCGCCCTCGGTCATGGGTGGCCTGGAATCCTCATGGAACAGAAAGTATTGTTATTGATTAATTGTTTACGCTTTACCTTTTTACTTTGCATTGATCATGAGTATATGAAATCAGTATCTTGTCGTTATATTTGCTGAGTTCGACATGAACTCATTCTTGCTATTCCCCCACACCTCAGGAGAAGTTAGACTTGTGGTCAACCAGTCAGTTTGTTCCTGCGGAGTGAAGTCTACACTCGGCGTGAAGTCGTTTTCCGCGTTGTACTCTGAGGTGATGTCTAATTGTTAATACGTTATTTAAGCATTTTGTCTCTTGATATTACCTTATTCTGTGACTATATGTGAGATTTGTCTTTTTATTTCACATATATTATATATCTGGTTTTGTCCTTAAAACCGGGTGTGACAGAAGTGGTATCAGAGCAATGCTGACTGTAGGATGCAAGCCTAGTTAGAACTGGTACGATTAGGATAGTGCTCAACCTTGTCTATCTCTTGCTTCTTCCTAGCCTTGTTAATTTCTAAAAGATTCTTCTCACTTTGGTCTCTCTTTTATTAGAAGATTTTGTTTCTATTCTAACTCTCCTCCATCCATCTGAATAGATGATTAGCAACAAGAAGATTGACCGTGTTGAATCTCAAGACCAAGCCATGTCGTCCTTTGTTCCACCCCGCATGATGAAGTTGTCTGGGATGCAAAGTCAAGATCATGAAGGAGTGATGCCTGGGAGTTCTCAATCAAGCTTATCACAGGATCAGAACCAGCAACCACTTTCGCAGTTGCAGAAGGTTGACAAGAAGCAAGTGCAAGGGTATAAGGTGAAGAAGAACTATATAAAGGGTTGGTTAAACCATCTAGACATGATTACAGCTCAGAAAGATGAGAAGGTTGTTCATGGTGTGATTACTATAAGCTTATCCTCTGCCATGGTTATGTTTGACCGTAGAGCTACACATTCAATCATCTCCAGAAAGTATGCGGAAGCTCATAATGTTAAGATGGTTCCGGTGCGAAGGCCTATAATGGTTAACACTCCAGGAGGTGAATTAAAGGCAGATTATGTATGTCCCAACGTCGATGTTGTCATAAATGGAGTGAACTTCAAGGCAAATCTTAATGTTTTGGAGTTAAAGGACTTTGATGTTATCCTTGGAAATGGATGGTTATCTTCGCATAAAGGAGTGATCAAGAATGGTCAGCGATCACTACTGCTGACGACGCCGTCTGGAGAAATAGTAGAGTATGAGGGTATCCAACCTCCGCCTGGCAAGAAGGAAGTCAACCATGTAGAAGATGCTAGCTGCAAGGTGTTCCAAATTCAAAATCAGTGTCCATGTTGTAAGCATTATAACCTTCCCTGTTTCCAAGGAAAATCAAGCGACAAGGAAGTTAATGTGAACCCAACTCATGAAGATAGTGCAGACAAGAAGAGGAAGTCAAACACACTAGAACCAGAGTTGGGACAGAGTCAACAACTGAGTCCTGTTGACCATAAGAAGATAGATGATTCTCAAGCTAATATTTACTCAGGTGAAGTATGTGTAGACAGGATGGACAATCACCTGTAAAGAGTTTCAGCCTCGAAGGATTAAGCAAGCTAAGAGAAAGTGGTAACATGGTTAACAAGAAGTGCCATCCCCCAAAGCTCATGTATCTTCATCGTGTTTAGGCAATAGAAGTTGTCCCCTTTATGTAATAAAAACGATAGTGGCGTTTGTTGAGTGCTTGCTTTATTGTATTGATGACTATGTTTGATTTGGATCTTTGTAATGAATGCAACGATCTTGTGGAGTTGTCCTACAATTTCATTTAGATCATAGAGTTGTTAATTAAATAGTTGGGGTTCTTCTTTCTCTCTCTCTTGCTCTCTTTGCTTCATCTATTCTGTTCTCTCTGAGCAACATGTCTTTGTCTTCTTGTACCTCTATCTTTGGAAGAACTGTGTGATGAATGGTGCTTGAATGGTTACAAGAGCTAGTCCCTAGCTGCCCCTAGTTTATTTTAAGGGGGGTAGTGCCTTGATGTCACAAGTTGAAGATGGTTTCCCCATCCATTACTCGTGTACTGATGATTGGTCACTTGATGACAGGAAGTGTAGTATCCCATGGATCCGAACATGTGGGAAGAGACTGATGCACCTGCTTTTGAAGGAGGTGGTGAGTACAATGAAGATGAGCACTATCAAGACAACAACGTAGAGGAGCAATTTGAGAGTGAACCAAGTCAGAATCCACAACGTCGGAAGCGAAAAAGGAAAGCACGTAAGAAGCCTACGCAAGAAAGAAAAGCACAGAGGAACTTCATCAATGGAAGACTGAACAATATGGATAGGCATAACATCCAAAGAGCTACCAAAGTGGTGCACGGTTATATTCAAGTAGGCGAAGTACTGGTTCTTGCTCTGTTTGACCCAGGTGCTTCGCATTCTTTCATTTCCGCTGAGTTGGTGGAGAACGACAAGATGATGAAATGTCCAACAAGGAGACCTTTGCTAGTTCAAACCCCAGTGGGAGAAATACTAGCAGATCAGATATGCCCAAATATCAGTCTGGTCATAAACCAAGAAAAGTTTACCGTAACCCCTATGGTGTTAGAGTCACTCAATATTCCCATTGTTCTTGGTAACGGATGGTTGTGTGCGCACAAGGGAGTGATTCATGGCACCAAAGGCACAATGCTCTTAACAGCACCGTCGGGGAAAAGAATTGAGTATCATGGTGGTCAACCTCTACCTGTGGAATACAAATGACATGTTCTATGAGTAAGCACAATAGGGAATACCACCATAATGATGAGGGGCAGATGTAGATCATGTTTCTATATCTCGTGAGCTGTAAATGAAAAAAAGATAGTAGTCAAGGAAGACTTTGATCAATTATGAATAATAACTATTCCGTGGAAGATTTGTATGCAAGTGTGACTATGAGACACCTGCATGAACTAAAAGATCTGGGATGTGTTTAAAGGAGTTAAATAAACATAGTTGAACACAAATGTTGCATTTAAATTACAAGGATTAGAAGAATGACATTTACGTGGTTCATGACATCTGAAAGGTATCTTTACTAAGTTGGAATTGAGCTAGTAGCATTAGCATTGGATTGGAGTAAAACAAGAAAAACGATGTGGAAATGTGCTATCACCTATAGAAGAAAGAGTCATTCCGAAGCATTTAACAACGCAGAGTTATGCTAACAAAACTTCGGATGACACCAAGGACTAAAGAAATGTGTTCTGAAATTTCTACTTAATCGGGTATCCACGCCAGCAAATGAATTTAGTGAAAACAGGGCCTACCCTGAAAAAGACAAGAGTTGGAGAAGTGTTATCACTTATAGAGCAATGAGTCATTTCGGATGCCTTTAGCAAAGCGAAGTGTATGCTAATAAAGTTTCGGATGACACCATGGCCTAAATAGTTGTGTATAACAAGTGTTACCCAACTGAGTATAGATACAGACATGAACACTTAAAGATGATTAACTATATTCTACCTTGAAAAAGGGAAGTAGCTTAGCTATTGGAATCACTAATGAGTTTGTTTGGAGTATCTATTGAAGTTTTGGAAGCTTAATAGGGTACTTAGATCAAGGATGTGGTGATGACAACCTACAAGATGCATTGGAAGAATTACAAAAAGGAGTTACTCATGAAATGGAAGATCCAAATGCAGAGTATTCTTACCTCTTTCCTTTACCCTCTTCTCGAATCTCGAGGACGAGATTCATTTTAAGGGGGGTAGAATTGTAACACCCTAAAATTTGCTATTTTATAAATAGAAATAAAATGATTTAATTTGGTATTTTTGTAAACACGAAAATACTAGGGAATTGATTTAATTGTGTAAATAGTTGGTTAATTCTTATTTGAAACATAATTTTTGTTCATAAAAATAAATTTAAACTTAGGTCAAACCATGATTGATTGCATTCATGCTGGAATAATTCTTCTTTGTAGAGTGCATTTGGTTTGAT
Source organism: Eremochloa ophiuroides (assembly GCA_038502445.1). Classification (NCBI taxonomy): domain Eukaryota; kingdom Viridiplantae; phylum Streptophyta; class Magnoliopsida; order Poales; family Poaceae; genus Eremochloa; species Eremochloa ophiuroides. Next base: position 24,705,127 of record JAHLJS010000008.1, read on the forward strand.
TCCCCCATTTTGAAAACCCTTTTTGAAATCCATTTGAAAATCTATTTGAAAAGTTAGAAAATAGAAAAGGAATTAGAAAAGGAGAAGAGAGTAGAGGCAGCAGCAGCCAGCCCAGCCCATCTCCTTTTCCCTTGGCCGCTTCCCCTCTCTTCTCCCCTTGGGCCTGAGGCCTTCTCACTCCCTCACTCGAGCCCAGCAAGGCGACGAGGCCCAGCCGGCCCAAGCCGCACCGAAGCGCAGGCGCGCTCTCTCTCTGCTCGCTGTCGATGGCGACCAGGGCCCGCGTGTCAGCCTCCCTCCTCCTTTCCTTTCTTCCTCCTCTGCTTCCCTTGGAAGGCGCTGACGATGACACCGCCGGCAAATCCGCCGCGGGATGTCCTCCCTTCCAAATTGGAGATGCCCGCGCCTTCTTAAGCCTGTGCCGACCCCTCTTCGCCCCTTTCCGAAACCCTATCAGCCGCCGCTCGCTACAAGCCGAGCTGCCGCCGCTGAGCTGCCATTGTCGCCGCGGCACCGAAGCTCCGCCGCGATCGATTCGCCGTCACCGAGGCGTCTCCGTGCGAATTGAAGGTACCCAGAGCTCCACGAAAGCATCACCGGGCATCTACAACCCTCTCCGAGCCCTCTCGTTGCCCGCAGAGCACCAATTCGCCGGCACCGCCGCCATTACCACGCTTTGGGTCAAGATCTCGATCCCTCTACCCATGCCACCTCCGTGCCTCATTCTTCCCCTTATGCTTCGCAGGGACACCGCGACCTCTCCTCGCCGCTTCCCATCACCGATTGAAGGCCGGACTACCCGTCTCCCGGAGCTCCATCACCATCGCCCGCGCTGCTCCGCCGGCGGCCATCTCCAAGCCTCTCTCTTCCCGATTGGACCCCCTGGGTAAGTTCGCCATCTCTTCCTCTACCTCCCGGAGCCTTCCCGATGCAGGACCGTGCACGCTAGGCCGTTTTAGATGAACGCCGACGAACTTCCGGCGAGGAATCGGCCGGGCGCTGCCTAACTCCGGCGAGCAGGCCCTCCTCTCCCTCCTTGATCTGTTCTGGACCGCCCAAAGCCAGATCAACGGCTCCCATCTGCCGATACCCTTTCGCTGTCAGTTTTGCATAAGAGCCCTCCAAGTATTTAAGTCGCAACCCGCAGTCCTAGAAGCCCTATGCACTGAGTCTCTGGAATGTTGCCATCTAGCCCCTGCCATTTACAGTTTTTGAGCCCCAGTCCTTGATCCGGTTTAAAATCAGAATTTGATTTGTTTTAATTCGAAAATCATTTCAAATATTCACAGTTTTGCCACTGGATTTCAAATGCTTGTAAAATGCTCATTTTAACTCCAAATTGAGTGATTCAAATTGCATTAGATTCATATTTTTATCCTCTTTCCAGTGGTATAGCTTTTACTTATGTTAACTGTATTTTGATTTCAAGTATTATTTAAATTCCTTAAAATGCATATAAATGTTTATAAAATTCATATATTTCGTGTTATAAACCCGTTTCTAGTGATCTTTATATCGATACGATCGTTGGGACGAGTAGAACAGTTTCGTAAGATTTCCAAAACTGTTTGAAGAGTTTTAACTAAATGTTATTTTATAAACCTATAAAGCCAATGATTTTTGGTATATAAAAGGTCGATTCAACCCTACTCTTTTATTAATGACTACAAATGATATTTATTCTGTTTTGTTGAACTAATATGTGTTTTATATAAAATGATATTATCTGAAAACTTAATATAATATATTTATTTATATATTCTTTATTATTTCTTTTATAAATGAAAGTAAATCGCTCGGTAATCCTATCTTCCCAACCCTAGCTCCGATTAGCGTGATCTTCACGTCTATGTGATCATAGCAATGCGTAGAATCGTTTTATAACCTTTTAACTTCTATTTCATTGATTGGTGTATTGTTCTAATAGAATATTATCTTTGCTATGCATGTATGTATTGAATGCTTGTGTGGTGCTTTATGATCGCGCTCAGCCGTTGAGAGTTACGTTGGTGATCAAGAAGAAGAAGAAGGTGATCCAGGAATTCTTTCAAGGATTACTGAGCAGCTGTGGGTGAAAAGCAAATAAAGGCAAGTATAGCTTTGGGTGTTTATTTCTGTAATCGTGATCATGTGAATTAACTAATGGGAAAGTAATGAACGTTAAAAGATGACTTTATTCCGTAAGTGAATACCCCGGGAAAACCGCGCAACTATGAGTGCTAATGGGCTCTGGTTTTAGTTAAGTATGAAGTTCTTTCTAGCATCGTTGGCGGTTACCCGTGTGGCGCAAATGGGGAAAAGCAGACTGTGGATCTCTGGACAGGTGGTATCACACAGACTGACTGATGAAACCAATAGCGGCCGCGACATGTTGGATAAGACTTTTGAAAGACTTCATAGTGGACCCTGCCGGCCTTCCTTGGTAGTGGGCCAAGAGGCTGATCACCTCGGGAAAAAGGGTAAACCACGGCTCGTAGTGAAAGTGTGCAACCTCTGCAGAGTGTAAAACTGGTATACTAGCCGCGCCCTCGGTCATGGGTGGCCTGGAATCCTCATGGAACAGAAAGTATTGTTATTGATTAATTGTTTACGCTTTACCTTTTACTTTGCATTGATCATGAGTATATGAAATCAGTATCTTGTCGTTATATTTGCTGAGTTCGACATGAACTCATTCTTGCTATTCCCCCACACCTCAGGAGAAGTTAGACTTGTGGTCAACCAGTCAGTTTGTTCCTGCGGAGTGAAGTCTACACCCGGCGTGAAGTCGTTTTCCGCGTTGTACTCTGAGGTGATGTCTAATTGTTAATACGTTATTTAAGCATTTTGTCTCTTGATATTACCTTATTCTGTGACTATATGTGAGATTTGTCTTTTTATTTCACATATATTATATATCTGGTTTTGTCCTTAAAACCGGGTGTGACAAGGCATTTGATGTATATGATACTTCTGAACTCGTTATGCCCGAAACAATCCAATCTGCAAGGCTGTATATTTTGTTTTTTTCTCGAAAGGCGATGCTTATCGCATCGGCTGTTACACCCCATCGAGGGTATTTCATTTTTTGTGCTAAGGGCGACTCGTTACTACGATGTCAGTCATTTTTGTCCTAAAGGCGACCCGCTTGCACGGCATCGGCTGTTAGAGTGAGATTCACATGAATCGGCTATCACCCCCAACTGGGATGCTAGGGTAGTATTTCTTCAGATGCTTCCCGTTGATGGCTTTGGCGAGTCTCTGTCCTTCTAAATCTTCAAGGATGTAAGCATTACTCGGGGCGCATTCAACCACACGATATGGACCTTCCCAGTTTGGCGACCACTTACCGAATCGGCTATCTTTTGTACCAATAGGCAGAATGACTTCCATACTAGCTCTGATTCGGTGAAGCTCTTGCTTCTTACCTTAGTGTTGTAATACCTGGCCACCCGTACCTTGTTCCTTTCAATGTATTCCAAAGCTCTAAGCCGATGACAGTGCAAATCTTCTAAGCTGTCCATCATAATGTCTTTGTATTCACCGGCTGTAAGCTTGTTTTGCAACGTGACGTGCCGTGTCTCAGACTGAATCTCCCATGGCAAGACAGCAGCGTGTCCATAGACTAGCTCATAAGGTGAAGCATTGATCGATCCATGCTGTGCCATGCGATATGCCCATAGCGCCTCGCTCAGATGCAAATACCATTTTCTGGGGTTCTGCTCAATCTTTTCTTGATGGCCTTGATCAAAATTTTATTGGAGGCTTCTGCTTGTCCGTTGGCTTGGGCATAATACGGCGATGAATTATAAATCTTGATGCCCATGTCGTCGGCAAAGGTCATAAACTCCTCTGAAGTGAACATTGTCCCCTGATCGGTTATGATCGTCTGAGGTATGCCAAACCTGTAAATAATGTGCTCCTTTACAAATTCGATCACGTCAGTTGAAGTGGCGTTCCTCAAAGAAATGGCTTGTACCCACTTGGTGAAGTAATCAGTCGCCACCAGGATCCATTTGTGACCCTTGCTCGATGGTGGGTAGATTTGGCCGATTAGATCGATACCCCATCCTCTAAACGGCCATGGCTTGATTATAGGATTCATAACAGAGGCTGGAGACTTTTGTATATTTCTGAACTTCTGGCATTCTTGACACCTTTTATAAAATTTGAAACAATCTTCCAGCATCGTAGGCCAATAGTAACCAGTCCTCCTGATGATCCACTTCATCTTGTGAGCTGACTGATGTGCACCACAGACTCCATCATGTACTTTGCTCATCAGCTTCACTGATTCCTCTGTCCCCAGGCATTTGAGCAGCACTCCTTCAACAGTCTTGTAATACAACTAACCATCCAGCAACACGTACTTGGTGGCTTTGTACCTTAGCTTTCTGTTGACCCATTGTGAAGGATTTGCCAGGTAACCTGCTATCTTGCCCCTCCAGTCATCAGCTGATTGCTCGCTGTTACAAATCTCCTGCATCGGCCGGTAACCCGACGCGTTCTGCGCCAGCCGATTAGCTTCCTGGTTCTGGGCCCTGGGGATGTGACAAAGAGATACCGTCATGAACTTCTTGATGAGAGCCTAGAACTGATCATAATAGCCTCTGAGTATCTCGTCTTTACACTCATACAGGCCGAGCAATTGGTTGATGACTAGTTGTGAATCGCCAAATACTTCAACTGCATCGGCTTTTGCTTCATGCAGAAGCTGAAAACCTTTCCACGTGGCTTCATATTCAACCTGATTGTTTGTGACAATCGGCCCGATCTGGAAAGCATACTCAAAGCGCACACCCCGCAGCGAGATGAGCACTACTCCGGCGCCACCACCTTGCTTGCACGAAGAGCCGTCAAAGAACATAGTCCATGGCGCTATATCCGCCACACTAGCTGATCCTCCGTGATGCTGTGTGATGAAATCAGCTATCGCCTGGCCTTTGACTGCCTTAGCCAAACTCTGAGAGCGCCAGGATCCACTTGCCGATCCGACCATTTAAAATTGGCATCGAAAGCATGTGCTTGTTGACATCCTCCTTGGACACCACCACACACTCCGACGCAAGCAGGTAGTGCCTCAACTTGGTGCATGAATCGAATAGGCATAAGCACAACTTCTCGGTCGGTGTATATCTTGTCTCTGGGTCAAGGAGCCGCCTCCTCAGGTAGAAAACTGTTCTCTCCTTCCCTTCAAACTCTTGAAAAAGGGCCGATCCAATAGCATGGCTTTCGGCCGTCACGTACAACTTAAAAGGCCTCCCTGTCCGTGGCGGTACTAAGACAGGTGGAGTTTTCATGTATTCTCTGATTTCGTCAAAAGCCTTCTGTTGCACGTCACCCCATTTGAATTCTTGATCGTTCTTGAGCTTCAACAATGGCAAGAACGACAGCACCTTCTCTGATAAGTTGGTGATGAACCTTCTGATAAAGTTAATCTTACCGAGCAAAGATTGCAATTCCTTCTTGCTGGTTGGAGGTATAAGCTCATCGATCGCCTTCTTGCTCTTGCTGCCGATCTCTATCCCTTTGTGGTGGACCATGATTCCCAGAAATTTGCCAGCCGCCACGCCGAACGCACACTTGTTAGGATTCATCTTCAAACCATGTCTCCTTGTGCACTCCAGAGTGGCCCTCAGATCGGCCAGGTGATCTTTATAGCTCTTGGATTTCACCACCACGTCATCTATATAGATTTCAACGATTTTGCCAATCAACTTGTGAAATATATAATTCAAAGCTCACTGATAGGTTGCACCGGCATTCTTCAAACCAAACATCATGACCACCCATTCAAACAAACCAAGTGCACTAGGGCACCTGAAGGCAGTCTTCGGGATGTCTTCATCAACCATAAAAATTTGATTATAACCAGCATTGCCATCCATGAAGCTAATAACCTGGTGCCCAGCAGCCGAGTCTACCAACATATCGGCTATTGGCATAGGGTAGCCATCCATCGGTGTAGCTCTATTTAAATCCCTGAAGTCAATACAGACTCGCAATTTACCATTTTCCTTGTACACGGGGACGATGTTCGATATCGACACGGCATATCGGCAAGCTCGAATGAACTTGGCTTCTAACAGCCTCGTGATTTCGGCCTTAATGTCGGGCAGAGCATCCTCTCTAAACCGACATGGAGGCTGCTTGTGTGGCTGAAACCCTGGCTTGATAGGCAGCCTATGCTCAACAATATATTTGTCCAATCCAGGCATCTCATAATATTCTCAGGCGAAGCAATCTTTGTACTCCTTCAGCAGTTGAATCAGCTCCTGCCTGAACTCCGGGTCTAAGTTGGCGGCAATAAACGTCGGCCTTGGCCTGTCGCCGGGTCCAACATCTACTTCTTCGAGCTTGTCGACCGACGTGAATCCTTGCCCCAACTTACCCTCTGTGCCATCGATCGGATTCTCCATTTAATAAAAAGACTCAGAGCCGATTGCCCGGATCGGCTGTTGACTCTCATCGCTGACCTTGATGGAGCCTCCTTCCCAAACCTTGCCAGAGAAACAATCATGATTCCCAGCTTCCCAGTATGTGGCATCCGCCGCCGCCACGCTGACCGAGTCGTCGGCCTGGACCACTTCGACCTCATCGCCATGCCACTGAATGAGGCACTGATGCATGGTGGATGGCACGCAGCAGTTGGCATGAATCCAGTCGCGTCTGAGCAGCAAGCTGTAGGCACCCTTATTGTAGATCACAAAAAAGATAGTAAGCATTGTCTTCTTCCCCACTGTCAGCTCGACGTTGATTGCCCCCCGAGTGTTGGAAGAATTGCCCCCGAAATCCTTGAGCATCAGATCGGTTTCTATTAGATCATCGGGACCCTTGCCTAGCTTGCGGAATGTAGTGTAGGGCATGAGATTGACAGTGGCGCCACCGTCCACCAGTATCTTCGTCATGGGCATGCCGTCGACATAACCTTTGAGATAGAGGGCCTTCAGATGTCGATTCTTGGCCGGCTTATCAAAAGTAGCTTGCTGTGCGAGCACTAACTTGGCCACTCCTTCTTCTGATCCCGAATCATCTGAGTCGGAATCGGTATCGTACTTCTTGGCTCTCAACTCTGCAGGTAGCACGAACACCATCTGTGCATCGGCTACAGCTTTTCCATTATTTTGTGAAGGCTTTTCGCGCCACACCTGTTTGGCGCGCCCCTCAGCCTGGAGCTCCCTGTTCCTGAGCTGCTGCACCCGGCGTCTTTGGCTTCTAGTTAGATCTCCCGGGCACCACTGGTTCTCCTGCCAAACCGGCTGTCGGCGTTCAACTACCGCCTCATCAAGCCGATCGCGCAGGTCCCTTTTTTCACGCCGATCCCGCGGGCTATGGGGGCTCCCTAGCATCTGGTGCACGGACCGGCGGTTGACCTAGGACTGCCTGTACTCTCGGTACTGATCGCTCCACTCTGGGCAGTTGCGCAGCGTTGGCAGTCTCAAGCCTTCGTTCCAGCAGTGTCGGAAGAACGGGCAATGCCAGTGATCCTCCTCACCTTCCCGGTGGCGAGTCATTTCTTCGTGATAGCGCGCCTCTTCTTCCTCGTGGAGCCACCTGTGGTACTCCTCTTCCTCGCGCTGCAGCTGCCTCTGATGGTCCTTCTCTTTCTGTCGCCGCCACTTATTCAGGAGATGCTGGTGCGTGGGCCTCCTGCTCTTGGTGCCGCTGGACTCTCCCTACTCCAGCTGCCTTTGGTTCTGCTCCCTCCTTCCTTTGATCAGCGCTAGCTCCTCAGCTGTGATTTGCGCATTGGTATCAATTGAGGAGTTCTTCTTGGCCCGTTCGGAGGTCAACACCTTTACTCTGGTCGGGTGGTTTGCGATCTGGACCATGTTCTGCCCCTTCGGGAATGGGAATTTGTCGATCTTCATCTTCCCCTTGGGAGGGGCCTCAAATTTCAACAGGCCACGTCTAATGGCATTATGGATTGCTGCTTTGAAGTTGCGGCAGTTGTTTGTGGAGTATGAGGTGAGGCCGTGGTACTAGCAAAACGGTTTCCCCTGTAAATCTTCAGGAGACGGCTTGATGTAATCGGCTGGGAAGGTGATGTGGCCCGCGCTGACTAACAGGTCGAAGAGCTTGTCCAGCTTGCCCTTGTCAAAGTCGTATTGATCTTCCGCGCTCCAACCTTTTGGTACGGCCATGGGCTTTGTACCCCATTTGAGCTCAACAGCAGCCACTTCTTTATTCTCACCATCCTCTGAGTCAGAATTACAGACGTAAGCCGACTGCCTGTATTTCGATTCCTTCTTGAAGCTCTGGGCCTGCTGCTCTAATGCGGCCACCCTCTGCATCATCTCGCTAATGCTGTTGAAGTTGGTGCCCACCAGCTTTTCTTGGACATGTGGGAGCAGCCCACTGACCACTATCTTGGCGAGCTGCTTGTCGTTCAGGTTCAAAGAGTAGCACATGTTCCTGGTCTCCCTGAATCGCTTGATGAAAGTTGATCCAAGTTCATTCGGCTTTTGGCGCATGTTGGTGAGATCTGTGATGTCTTTCTCCCCGGTGCCAGAGAAGAAGTAATTATGGAACTTGGTCTCCAGATCTTCCCAACCTTGAATCGAGCCGGGCTCCATGGATGCGAACCAGCTAAACGCTGGTCCTGTCAGTGATAGCGGAAAGAGCCGGACCCTGTGAGCTACCTCATATGAAGCTTCGCCGAGCTGGGTCAAGTAACGGCTGATGTGTTCCATGGTGGTGATGTCGTCCTGCCCACTGAACTTGGAGAAGTCGGGCAAGCGATACCTGGGCAGCAGCGTCATTCGGTCGTACCACTCGGGGTAGGGACGTCTGTACTTGATTCCAGTCCCGGTCTTCGGCTGCAAACCGAACGTATCATGGAGCATGGCACTCATCTGCTCCAGCAGCTGATTGTTGGGCGTCTGGGCGTACCCCAGATGCGGCGCTGCCTGAAGGTCTTGATATGTAATCCCCTCATGGTATCCAGGAGTTGGGTTGGCCGTGTCTGCCGCCGGCGTATTTCTAGCCGTCGGGTTCACCGCTGATGAGTTCATCGAGTTCACCGTCTGCCCAGTGGCCTGCATGAAAGCGGCGAGCTCCTCCGGAGTATGATCTTTGTATAATCTGGGAGAAGCTACAATTTTTTGAGCCGAATCGGCCGCAGTGGCACCCTGCACTGGTGTTTTCGGCTGGCTCAGCTGTTGCGGTGAGGAATTGCAGGTCCCTGCCGCTGCTTTTGGATCTGCATCTTCTGCGGGTATGTTGAAGTAAACTGGACCCAAAGACTCCCAATCCTGCCGCTTGAGAACGGTCTTCATGATGTTATAGAATGTCTGCAGGAAGGATTTGTGGTGGTGGCCGACTGCTGAATAGGCGGCCTCCCAGGTCGTTTCTTCCAGCATCTGTTTGAGGTTGGCCTTGCACTCCTCTTCAGATTTATCAGAATGGCCGTCCATGATCCACCTTGAGAATACATTCTTCTTTACTATGGAGCCATCACGCTGCTTGCTGAATGAAAGCAGGCAGGCATCAGCGAATTCTTCAACGATCTTGTTCAGCACTGCCGCGTCCTCCTCGTTGAGATCTTCGACCCTGACCCTGAGGACACCATCATCCCTGGAGGAGCTGTCTGCCGCAATCTTCCCTTTTGCCATGGTCTTCAATGAATGGTCCCACCGGGCGTGCCAAAAAGTGTGTTGGCGCAAAAAGTGGTTCCCTAAGCCCAACACACCAGCGAAGCCGGAAATGACCCTTGAAGGCAGTAGAGCTCTCGCAGATCCAGCTAGCTTCAAACCCGGTCTGAGAGTGTCAGTAACACCCAAGCGTGCCAGTCAATTTGACCTGCAATTGACAAGGAAACAAATATAATCAGTAACCCAAGGCGGAACTAACTAGTGAGTCGAGATAGTTCCAACTGTACGGCTCAAAGAGCCAGTATAATCGGAGATCGACTAGAAAGCCGATTCCGTCATGTTATGAACCGATAGTATAATAATGAAGTAAAACGGCTATCAGGATACTCATATGAAGACAATAACGTATTAGCCGATCTAATTCAATTAATGTGTACAAAAGGAAATAGATCATTTATATAGATCTGATCTGTACATCAAACAAGCAGAGATCGGCTAAAGCTGGTCTAGAAGGCCGGCGGCTTTAGTAAATCCTCTTCGCTAAATTCACCAAGTTTGCATTCACCTGGTCTAACGGCCAGCGGGCTTCAATAAACCCAGCAAACAAAGCTAGATCGTTTGATATCCAAATAAGTCTATATACACGATCTATTCGTGAAAGCATAACTGAATCGGCTCCTTAGCCGATGCAGGGTCCATGAAGCACGAACGAATGCTAGCGTAGTCATAAACAGACTTCAAATTAAAGCAAGTCTAATCTAGTGAAAACTTGTTTAGGTTAAACCTGTTCCACCGGATGACGCTCAGTTTAACTTAAACAAGGAGACAAAAATAAGACTTATGATAACCTCAGAACCACTTATGTCTCAACCAGAACCGAACGCACAATATGTAACGAACAAGATTGATAGGGAATTAGCCGATGTAAGCATGGAACCGATCATCATGGTAAAATAAGCATGAGAAAGCATAAACGACGATCAAATTCAAGTGAATCTAAGGCCAAACCTATCAATCTTGATCGGGTAGAGAGATGTTATATTGATAAATAAACAATAAACAACAAATAACATCTTGATAACTTAATAAATCTAACTAAATTGCCATGTTTAGCTAAAGCTGATAACTAATCCATGCGTGCAAACTATCTCAATCTATAGCCTGTCTACCGGATGACATTAACAAATAGATTAATCAAGAAAACAAACATGAATCGATAACTAATCCGCGCGTGAAAACCGTCCTAATCTGCATCTCGTCCACCGGATGACGGTTAACACAGATTGATCAGGTAAACCAGCGTGAATCATCCTTGACTCACTATGCTTCCCGCGTCCACCGGATGATGCCAAAGAAACAGAGCTTAGGAAGGACCCTGGTCCGCCATGCTTCCACGTCCACCGGATGACGCTAAAAAGACATATTTTAACAGGGGGTTGACGATACTTACAAGCAAGCCTGCGTCCACCGGATGACACCCAGCCTGGATGAAGTAACTCACCGGACTCGATTGACTCTAGGGTTTGTTGGCCGGAGCTGAACGTTGTGTTGTATTGATGTTGTCGCGTCTTTTACAATGGCTGAGGGCTTATATTTATACCCTAAGCGTAGATAGAGTCCTAGTCGAATTACAACTCATCAATAGATAAGGAAACTAACAAACTATCCTATATCTAAGGTAACTTGGAGTCCCACCTTCCCTTTCATAACGGACTCCGATCGTGATCGCATCTTGGCGGCGCGGACTCTGGATGACGTCATCAATACCGACGCTACACGCCTCCTGTCACCTTGACTCGATAACCGGTTCACCGTGCAATCGGCTATTTCCCTTCCTTCCGCTAGATGGAATCTGCTTCTGAGATCGGCTATCTTCCTCTGGTATCGGCTATCTTCCTCTGGTATCGGCTATCAGCTCCCAGCCCAAAATTTGGTGTCAACACATTAAAATGGAAAAGCCCTTTTAAATCCCCTGGGAAAATGGAAAAGGGATTTAACCCAGGGCGGCCCACGAGCGAAACAGGCCGGCCCACTCGGCCTGCCCGTGCGCGTGCGTAGGCGCTTTGCAGAAATGCCCTCGGGTTAACAGGGAATCGACCCGCAGTCCCGACGGCAACTATTCATATGAGTCATACATTATGCAAATAACCCCCTGAACTTCGGTTTCTTCTAACCCGAGGTCCCTCTCGCTCTCTCCCATGCGCTGACCCGCTGCCCGCCGGCTTTGACCGGCATTAGCTCGCCGCCGGCGAGGTCTCTGACGAAACCAATCGGCCCAACACACTCCCAAGACCCATGCGCATCCATCGAGGTAGGTTTTGAGGCCACTGGGGCCTAGGGTTCGACCCAGCCGCAAGCACGGCGGCTCGGCCGCGGCGGCACGCCGTACTCCGGCGAGGTCAAGGCAGTAGCGTTCAAGGTTAGGGGCATAATCGACTCAGGGGCTCACCGTGGGTTAGTTAGGCTAGGTGGTCGAAGCTCGAGGCGGTGCCGAGGCGCGAGCGTGACGACGACAGCGGCTACAACGAAGTTCACCGGTGGCTCGCTTTCCGTTCCGACGACCCTGAGGGACCAAACGGAAAACCGTCGCGGGCATAAGCATCACTATGAACTAGAGAGTTCAAAACGCTAGGCCGAGGAAGGAGAGGCTCACCGTAGCAAGCTAGACGCGTGGGGGATGGCTGCGGCGGTGCTCTGCCGGGCCCGAGGACGACGACGCGCGTTCCGGGACCCTGAAAGCTAGACCAAGGTGACTCAAGCGGTGTTCAGGGATCTTGAGAAGCTAAAGATGAGAGGAATTTGGAGAAGGAGGTCTGAGGGCGGCCAATTCCGGCTCAGGGCCGAGGCGGATGTGGCGGTGGTCGGAGGGAAGAACAACGGGGACCGCGCGACCGTCGCCTTTTAAGGAGCTAGAAGGGAGGGGACAAGTCGATCCGAGGCAGCGCGGAACCCTACACACTCAGTTACGGCACGGAGGGGCACACGGCCGGCCGGCACGGGCGGCGCTGCGCACACGGCGCTGGCGGCTGCTGGCTCTGTTCGCGAACAGAGGAGAGGGGCAGGGCACTGTAGCCCATTTGAATGCCCTCCAATCGGTTTTTGAGCACTTCCATGAGATTTTATGCATCAACTCGAAAAAATGCAAATACCAAAGTTGTAGGATTTCAAATTCTGAACAACATTGGTTTTGGGACCAACTCCAAATTTTCAATAATTTTGAAACTATTTAAAAGGGGGTAAATTCACTATTTGAAATCCATTTCTAATCTTGTCAAATTCTCTGGATTTTTCACAATAACATTAAAATATGCAAAAATAAAAGTTGTCCCATTTGTGGAGCTTTACAACTTTCATTAAAGAAGTTTAGTCAGATTCTCAATAGTTTTTAAATTAGCATTTTAAATTTGAATTTCAAAGTAGTAATTAGGGTTTAATTTGAATTTCCATAAAAGAATTTCAAAAGGACCCAAAATAAAAGTTGTTCCATATAAAAAGTTCTACAACTTTTATTAAGACTCCAACACTAGATTCCAAGTAGATTTTGATTTAGGGTTTCGGGGTCCGATTTGGGCTTAATTCAGATTTTTCTTTTGATTTTTTTTTAATTCTCAATTGGTGATTCAATTACCAGATCCAAAACATTCATCAATAAACCACTCTAAAGACCCTAAGCACTAGTCATATGCAGATGCTTAATAATAAACATGATGACATGGCCAAATTAATTAGCCGTAATACCCTGGGTATTACACGCTCCGGCCATGAACAGAGGCCGCGCGGCAGCGACTTTGCCGGAAGATCGTTGGAGAAGTGCGAATCGGCGCTACAGGGATCGGTTTGGTTCACGGAAAGTACCGGAAGAGAGTGGGTGAACTTGCGAGCTCACCTAGGTCGAAAACCAGGGCAGAAATCGGCTCAGGGCGTCTAGCGATGTGGTCCAGTGGACTGGGAGTTCCTGCAGCGGTGGTGAAAGTCCCTAGTTTGGTTTTGACAATTGATGAAACCTAGCTACTAACCTAAGTGCTAAGTGTATGTAGCCAAAGGAAAGGTTAGTGATGGGGAGGAAGTTGACGTGAGCTATGATGTGATGATCAAGTAGAGATCAAGTCAAGAATTGGTGAAAAAGCAAAGGATCAAAGAGCTAGAGGCAAAGGTAAGTATAGGGCTCTTTGGTTTGGTGATCAAGGCACTTAGTGAGTGCGATCACATTAAGGATAGTTGGCCGGACTATTAAGAGGAGAATTATTTCGTGAACCCGGTCGGCAAGTGCTCCTAGGTGCATATTAGTTGCATTCACTTGAAACTAACTTAGAGTGACAAACTCCGTCTTGCAAATGCGCTTCAATCTTGCTAACATATGTGCCTAAGAGTGTGAAACAGATGTTAGCCTATGAGAGCAAGGGCGGTGAGAAAGTCTTGTGAAAAGCACTCAGAGGTGCACCGGACGTTGAGCACGTCCAGGTAGGTGCGCACCTGACGCGTCCGGTGTGCATTTGACCTTTCTGGAACCTCTCTGAGTGATCATCGGACTGCTGGAACAGTTATTTCAGTGCGTCCAGTGATGTTTTTCGAGCGTCCGGTGTTAACTCTATGAACTTGACTCGGTGAAAGCACTAACGGCGGACGCGTCTGGTGCTCATTTCAGGTCTCTGGACGCTCTCTGAGTGGACACCGGACATCCACCATACACAGGTCTCAGAGCGTCCAGTGTGGCAGTTCCACGTCTGGTGCATTGGCGCGCAGTGTAGAAATTCAAACGGTTAGTTCACGTGTCAATGGGCGATACACCGGACAACCACCGGACACGTCCGGTGTGAACTCAAGGAGCGTCCGGTGTGCACGATTTTTTAGTAAAATGGCTAGATCTTTGAGCACGCTTATAAATAGGAGTGCGACTGGCTTGGGGCATCTCTCTTGCACTTTTTGATCTTCCTAAGCCTCTTGTGAGCCTAGCACACTCCCTCCAACTCTCTCCCTTTGATTCAACTCAAGTTTGTTGATCGAGAGAGTGAATCAAGTGTAGTGATCATCATCTTGCATCCTAGTGCACTTAGTGGCTTGGTGGCTGAGTAATTCTTGTTACTCTTAGTGATTATCGTCACCTAGCCGGTTTAGGAGGTGGAGAAGCTTGGTGATTGTGCTTGCTCACACCGGTGGATTGTGAGGGGTTCGTGCCTACCCCAAGCGGAGAGCTCAAAGGTAAATTAGTGGATTGCTCATGTCATTGAGTTACTTCCTCCGTGGTAGGTCCTTGTGGCGTCTTCTGTAGTCTCGGTGTGTGATACCGATTAGCCACTGGACCACCAGTTGAAGCCGACACAACGGGGAAGTAGCGTGCCGGCAAGCACGTGAACCCCAGGGATAAATCTTGGTGTTCATATTGATTTTCTCACCTTCGAGTGAGTGACTTATTGATTGTCTCGGTGATTGGCTTCATCTCAAGGCAATGGTATCATCTTCAAGCGCATCCCTTTACCATAGTGCAAAGTAGTTAGCTTCTTTGTTTGTTTGTCTTGTATAGTTGAGTAGTTGCCTTGCTCTAGCTAATTAGCTTGTGTGGCTTAGGGCTTTGTGAAAACTAGAATTGTGTAGGTGTCTTGCTTAGTCTAGTTGTTGCCTTAGCTTTGCAATTATAGCCATTTGTTGTACTAATCACTTGTTCTAGTAATTTGTAGAATTTTAATTTAGGCTACCCCCTCTAGCCAACTCGGACCTTTCAAGTGGTATCGGAGCCATGGTTACCGTTTAGTCAAGGCTTGACATCCTTTGGTGTATTGAAATGGCTCATATCCTGTTCAATCATGTTGGGGCAAACCACCTCACTTTGATGGCACATGCTCATTTGATTATTGGAAGAGGAAGATGAGGATGTGTCTTGGCTCAATTCATGAGAAGGTGTGGGAGGTCACCGAAAAGGAGTACATTGTGCTTGATCCTGCAAGCCCCGCACCTAGAGAGCAAGAGAACAACCAATGCAACACAATGGCTCTCAACACCATATACAATGGCATTGATTCAAAGGTGTTTGAGCAAATTAAGGATTTGGATAGAGCAAATGAAGTGTGGACAAGACTAGAGCAAACCTATGAGGGCACTTCAACGGTAAAGAGTGCCAAGTTGTACATGCTCAAGGACAAGCTTTCAAACTTCAAGATAGATGATGGAGAGAGCATTCCAGAGATGTTCTATAGGCTTCAAGTGATAATCAATGATCTCAAGGCCTTGGGTAAGAAAACAAGTGATGAGGACTTTTCTCACAAGTTTCTCATGTGCTTGCCCAAGAGGTTCAAGACTTTGAGGACTATCACCTTCCGGTGTGGCTTGAAGGGTGTCAGTCCAAATGAGGTTCTTGGTGATGTGATGACCGAGGATCAATATAATGAGAAAAGTGATAGTGAAGAAGTGAAGAAGGAGGATGACAAGAGCAAGAAGACGGTGGCATTCAAATCCACCACCTCTTCTTCCAAGTGCAAGGGCAAGGGCAAGAAAGTGCAATCTAGTGATGATGATGATGCATCTACCCTTGATAGTGATGATGAGGCTCTAGCTCTATTTGTGCGCAAATTTGGGAGATTCATGAAGAAGAAGGGCTATGGTGCTAGAAAGAGAAGAGACAACTTCAAGGGCAAAGATGTAGTGAGAAAGTGCTACAATTGTAAGAGCCCGGACCATCTTGTGGTGGATTGTCCTCATGCTAGTGATGATGAAGATGATCACAAGAAGAGAAGCAAGAAGGACAAGGTGGAAAAGAAGGACAAGAAGAAGTTCAACTTCTCCAAGAAGAAGGGTGGATCCTATGTGGTGACATGGGATAGTGATGCTTCCTCTGATGATGATGACTCCAGTAATGATGATGAGAGGAAGACATCCAAGAAGAAGGCTATGGCTTCCATTGCTATCAACAAGAGGCCTTCATCATTTGATTCATCATGCTTCATGGCTAAGTCTACCAAGGTAAAATACGATGACTCAAGTGATGATGATAAAGATGATAATGATAGTGATAGTGATGATGATGAGCCTAGTGTAGCACAACTCATGAACATGTTAGAGCAAGCCGAATACTTGATTAGCTCTAAGTCTAAGAAGTGCAAGGAATTGATCAAGAAGGTAAAAGATCTTGAGAAACCCCTTGATGAGCTAAATGCTTCTCACGAGTATCTAAAGGAAGATCATGAGGATCTCAAACTAGCTCACACCAAGCTTGAGGAAGCTCACTCCTCACCCGTAGAGCTAACCAAAGTAGAGGATGTTGCTATAACATGTGATGTGGGTGTAACTTGTGATCTAATGAATGAACCAACTAATGAACCAATTGTTGCAAGCACACCTAATAACACTAGCTCCTCATCATCATCCACCTCTACTTCTACCTTCACCACTAGTGTTGACCCAACACTAAAGGTTGAAAATGAAATTGAAGGAGGTGGACAAGCTAACCCACGCATGAGGCAAAGCCTATGGTGGGGATGCCCGCTTGCTACAATGCTTGGGTAGCCAAAGATATAGTAACTCTAAGAAGGGACTTGGCTATACTCCCAAGAAGGGTAAGGCGGCCTTTATAACTCCAAAGTCTATCTTTGTGAGGAGCAATGGTCGGTTTTGCTACAAATGCAAGCAAGTAGGGCATATTGAGGCTAATTGCATCACTAACAACAAGAACAAGCAAATAAAATTTGCAAGTGCTAAATCTATTAGACTTGATTCTTGTTACATGCTTACCAAGGATGAGAAAGATGTCAAAGTCAAATACATTGGTACACCTAAAGAGAGCCCAAGGTTGAAGGCTATTTGGGTACCAAAGGCTTTGGTTGCTAACCTCCAAGGACCCAAACAAGCATGGGTACCTAAAAGACATTGATTTGTCTTTTAGGTAAATTACAAAGCCAGAGGGAGACATTGGGTTCTTGATAGTGGGTGTTCTCAACACATGACCGGGGATGCAAGAATGTTCAACCAAATCAATTCTAGTGGCAATGAGTATGATAGTATCACATTTGGGGACAATAGAAAAGGCAAAGTCAAAGGGCTTGGTAGGATTGCAATATCCAATGACTTGAGCATTTCCAATGTGCTATTGGTAGAGAGCTTGAACTTCAATCTATTGTCGGTAGCTCAACTTTGTGATCTTGGTTTCAAGTGCAAATTTGGTGTTGATGATGTTGTTGACATCTACTAACGTCGCCAAATATAACTATATAACTTTTAATGCGAGAGGCGATATTAGAAGATGAATGGTAATTAATTAACTTGTCATTAGCAACTAGCCACTTTTCTATTACCAACAATCTTATGCAAGAACTAGGTTGTCATCCCTAATTAATAATGCTAAGAATAAATAAAGGTTTTATATGTTAATCTATGTGACTAGGCAGAAATGAATATAAATATAAAATAAGATCAGTTCTGCAAGCGGACAGATAATTATACCATTGTAGCATTTTACCTAGGGAGTTCTACCAGGTTGTCGATTTATATTTATACCACTGGGAAGGACTAGGTTAAACTTTAATCTATTATATTGGTAGTGATGGTATACAATGGATAAGTGACATTACCGATGTCATTTACTCTACTCATAACAGGTAGAGGTCACAAGATAAATAAAGATAAAGGTGGTAAGTATGATCAAGCATCATAAATAAAAGATAATCATCAGAGCACTCTCTAGTCATAGTAATAGCTAGCCAATGGATAAACTAAGGAATTAATGTCAAAGATAATTCTATAACTACATCAATGAACAACTCTAATTAGTGCAATTACATCTAGCAATCATTTTTTGGCTAATCCTATATCATAATCACATGTAAAGGGCATCATCTAGGAAGGATGTGAAATAGAGTCATCATCTAACTTCGCGACCGTGCCTGCTGGCCTACACACGGGGGGTGTACTACAGAGGACTCAACGCAGCTGTCACCTACGCGATCTACCACACGACCTGGTATATCAGGGTGCACTCGCAGATAAATAAAATACCTGGACACCACGTCTACATATTGTTATCATCTATCCTTCGTCCGCATGAATAAATGCTCTACGAGCAATTACACAAATTCAATAAGATCAAACTGACTATACTAGACATATAATCAAAGTAGACAAAGACTATTGTAATCAAGAACATATGAACTATTAAGAACAATGTATCCCAAATCATAATGAAAAATACAATAATAGAGAAAGAACTAGAATTATACCAAACTCCGCGCTCCAGACAAACGCCGGGGCTCCAGATCCGCTGAAGAACTAGAACTCCTCTACTTATAATCTAACTAGGCTAGAACTATGAACTAGGAGGCTTTTGATGAACTAGGAGGCTCTTGATGGTTTGAGGACTTGATGCCTTGAATGAATGATGGGTTGATGCCTCCAGGGGGTTCTGCCCCTCTATTTATAGCCGGGTGGGATGCACGTGAGCCGTAGGATCAAACCGACTTGAAACAAGGGCCCAGATGACTCCAAAAAGGCGGCAGAAGAAGACTCCAGAAGGCAGGCCAAAACCCTAAGGGGGGCACCGGCCGGCCCCACCCTGGTGCCGTCTGGCCCCACCTGGTGGGGTTTGGGCCCCGGTCACTTCGGGTGTGTTCTAGACTCTTCCAGGGTCTTCGTGATGATGTTTCCTTGGTGGTTAAGTTTCGTGGTAATTATGCTCTTTAACCCTTCTTTTATGCTTTTCTGGAATAGCCCCTGGAAAATACAGAACATGCAAAACTCATGGAAACTGTCAGTTACCCTAGACTAGTGTGTATTCTTGTATGCTTTGGTGTCTAAAGTTCTAATAAAAGTTGACGTTATCCACCTTCAACAACACCCCCTAGCTTACCTATTTGCCAGCCCCTTGGCAAACAAACTAAACCTAATTACTAATGTAATTGGATCAGGAGTTTCTACAATGCTTTCATACTTTCCAAGTACACATGCTTCAAACATAGATTCTCCTCCGGATTAGACAAAACTGCTCTAACTTTTAAACTTACCCATTTTACCTTTAACTATGGGGCTTTACAATTCTTGCCTTAGTCTTGAGTAATTGAAAGAAAGAACAATCAAGTCATGCACTATGTAGCAAATTCTTCACAGTACCAATATTCCGGAGTTTTGCAAGTTTTCAAAATAAAACTCAGAGCTTTAATTGTATGACACCCTCAATTCTCTCAGTATATATGGTATTTGTGGATCTCACTTAAGGCATTAATGTTATGCCTTCCTATAACTAAGGATTATAGTGAAGCTCATAGGAGTGGCAATAACAAGGTTTACGTATACTTGCAATTCATATGTTGTAAAGTCAAACAATGGATCCACAGAGAATCGAGGCATACAATCAAACCAAGATGTGCATGTGTATGGAATATGGTGGATAGGTGTATATGTGGTATTTAGTGGCTATTCTTAATTCTAGTTTTGCTCTTTGAAAATGATTCACTATCCTTTGTAACTTGGAGGAACACGTGGGCTATCTTTATTCTTTCTCTCTTTTCTTTTTTTTCTTTTTTTAATCAAACGGGAGGTGGGCATCTAGTACCCAATGTTTTAATTGCTGGGACACTTGTCCATCTTTTACTCCCTTTTCATATTTTTGCATAGCCACATGTATCTTTTGAATATAAATAACTCGAGAGATAATAATAAGAACTTAGAGCAATTATATCAAGGCTGTCCTATGGGGTATATATATATTTTTAGTGTTCACTCCTAGTGTAGGAGAAAATATTTCCATAATGAACATTAATGAAAGTGAAAATGGTTGCGATTACTCCCAGGGTAGGAATAATGCATATGTGCTGAAGTGTGTACGTGATCTTAGTTTTAAAAGCATGGCAAGACTCTCATATGGTATACAACAAAGGTTGACTAAACTCAATGCAAAGCAAGCAGCATCAATGTGCAAAAGTTTTCCTATCTAGATGTATCATATATGGCTTTGGTAGGAATTTATACTTTGTCATACAAGAGCTCGTCATGTAAATTTCAAATTTCCAAAATAAATCTCCAGAATTTAGTAATGCTAGAAATAAGATAAATAGCAGCTCAACTTTCATGAATCATATCAATCAATTACCTAGACTTAGCTCAAACATATGCGTCCACAAGTTTCAGGTTCAGAGTAAATTCTTAAGTTAAAACAGCAATATCTAAAATTCAGGAGAATTTAAGTTTGACAACTAGGCATTGAAAAGTATTGTGACAGAGCAACTATTCATCATCTCCAAGACAAAATTTTTAATGTTCATCATTTTTTATTAACTCTAGCCTAGACCGACTCTAAACATACTCTAATATATAGACAGATATTTATTTGGTTTTCAAATTTTATCTTACTAGCTAACTCACGCGAAAAAGCGATATAGTAATAATGATAATAAGATAGGAAACTTATACTTAGCTGGATTTTTAATTGGAGGGCGCCCTCCCCCAAACTTGACGTTTGGCAGGGTCTTTGATGTTGCAGATTGAGTGATCCTTTTGAGCAGTGTATCGGTAGTGTAAGAGCGTCGGGTTGACTAGCTCATTGATCTTGTATTTTCCTATGAAACTCAATTGCTAATAAAAATACCAAATCTTATGGAGAGGGGTTAAGTTTAGTACCACTCCATGGTAAGTGATTGATTTTATATTTTTAGCAGAAGCTTCCTAACTGAGTGGACCTTCATGTGCCCACATATTTTTGGGTTTTTTCTAAAAGGTGTGGACCTTCATGTGCCCACATATTTTTGGTATTTTTAGATTTTCTTATGATACTATGGTGAACCTTCATGTGTTCACATATTTTTGGCATTTTGTGCTTGTATAAAGTAGACTCAATAAGCGCATTGGTAAAATTACCTAATAACTAGGGGATGCTCCTCCCCCAAGTTTGATGTTTGCAATACTGGGTGCTTGAATGTTTCTGAAAGTGAGTTAGTAGTAGTCCTGGTGGGTGCCTCTCTCCTTAGTCATCCTGCATAGTTATACTCAGCAAGAAAACCAAAACTCGAGGCTCGAATTATCAAAGTGTTAGCGGTTAGCCAATGAGCACTTTGATTATTCTTTGAGTTGATTTTAATTAATAAATTTCAGCAGGATTCTAACAAGATTTTCTTTTTGGGGTTTTTCTAAGTTTCTTATGCAGCAATCAAAAAATGTATGCATGCTATAAACGTTTTTTATGCCACCACAGGGAATATTCATTCCCATGGGGCTTAGGATTTTCATAATGCAACAAAGTAAATATATATTGTTATTTTTATTTTTATTTTTATGCCACCACAGTAAATATGCCTACAGGGTTACCATAGGTTCATTCATATGGGGCTTTAATATTTATGATGCAGTAAATAAAGCAGTAGATATTTTTGTTGGTTTTATTTTTAATATGCAAAAAATAATTGTACTAATAAATATGCTAAGCAAAATTACTAATGAATGCTAAATTAATTAGATAACTACCATTCTAACCTTATGGCTAGGGTACGGAATTTAAAGTCTACCGACAGGACTTAGATAGAGGAGAGTACTTACTCAGTAGGTTCATCATTTGAGGTTACCTCAATCAATTCCCCATTTTGCGGTGGTGTAGCAGGTGCTTCTTCTTTCTCCTTCCATCTCTTTTCTGTCTCTTCTGCTTCTCTCTTTTCTAGCTCCAGCTCCTCCTTGTATGCTTCTCTTGATTCTTTATCTCTCTTCATCCATTCTTCTACTAGTGCCTGGATTTCTTCTTTCTCTGCCTTAGCAATCTGGTCCATGCTCTCAGCTTCCGCTTCCACTCACTCCAGTGTGGTGTTTGTACGGCTTCTTCTTGCTCCTTGTAGCAGTCTTCATACTTCACAATCTTACTAGGGAACTCCTCCCATCCACAGTGAGGCTGGGCAGCCTGACGGCGGGCTTGGCGTTTTCTCCTGTTGTGTTGCTTCCTGATCTGCTCATGGTTAAGATGTGTTCTAAATTGACAGCGTACCTTTCCAGTGGGTAGGTTGAAGTGGATCTGTCCAGACCCAATGTAGATGATAGCATTGGCGGTGTAGAGGAACGGTCTTCCCAAAAGAATAGGTGATTCATTGTCTTCCTGCATGTCAAGAACTAGAAAATCTGCGGATATATATTTGTCTTGAATTCTTACCATTACGTCCTTAACTACGCCTTCAGGGAATCTCAGTGATTGGTCTGCCATCTACAACTGAATATATGTTGGGTATAATGGTAAATCATCAAATAATTCATCATATACCTTCTTGGACATTACGTTGATGCCTGATCCAGTGTCGCAGACGGTGTCGGGAAAAGTGATGTCTCTGATTGTGCATTCAATGATTGGTACACCTGGGTCACCTTTCTTTGTTGAAAATGGTTTTGGGAGCATATGATCATTTTCTGTGTTGATAGCATTGATTAGTTGAGCGGTTTCTTCAGGTACATGCTGGGGCTTATTCTTCCTCCATCTTCTATTGTTCTTCTTCTTGGGTGTTGGTTGTTGTTGTTGTTGCTCTTGTTGTTGTTGGAATTGCTTTGGGACTGCAGGAGTCTTGAGGATGCGGTTCTTGAATGAAAATCTCTCCTTCTTGTCTTTGATGGAGATGACAATCTTGGCGTGTTCCGCATAGATGATGGCTTTGGTTGTGCACAAGAATGGTCAGTCCCAAGATAATGGGTGCCTTCTCATTTCCTCCGGTATCCATGATCACAATGTCAATTGGGACATATGATTGCCCCACTCTGATGATAGCTTCTTCTAGTACTCCCTCGGGGTAGCAAATGGACTGATTTGCAAGCTGCGAACACATATCTGTGTACAACAAATGATCACCTAAAATTCTCTCATAGATTACATTGGGCATTATGTTGACACTTGCGCCAAAATCACAGATAGCCTCTGGAAAGCTATGACATCCTATAGAGATAGGAATCACAGGTCTTCCAGGGTCTCCCATCTTCTCAGGTAGTGAGTGATCTATCCACTGTATATCTGCAGGCTCAATATGGTATTGTGTTGCATTGTGAATATCAACAAGGTTAGAAGTTTCTAAATCCTCCGGCTGCCCGGAATCTTACTGTTCTCAAACGGAGGGACAACAGCAGCTAGCTGTGCTAGTTGTGATTCTAACATTTTGTTAAAGCTGTGCTGATTCTTTATAGCAGAAGCAAAGGTATCCATTCTGGTATTTATGTTTTCTAAAACTTTATCATTTGAGGCTACCTTTCTAGACATTTGATATAACAGTTTAGATTGGCCAGCAACTAAATCTCTTAAAGGTGAAAGATTGTAATTATTGTAATTATTACGTTAGTTGTTACCTTGGTAATTACCTTGTCGAGGTTGCTGATTCCATCCTTGGTTTGGCTGGTTCCATCCTTGATTTTGCTGAGCACGGTAGTAGGTATTGTTGTTGATGAAGTTCACATCCTCTTGCAACGTAGGGCAGTTGACAGCTGAATGCCCGTAATCTCCACATTCTTCACAGGTCATGCGAGAATCATTGATATGCTTGACTTCCTTCTTCTCTATGTCGAGTTTCTTCATGATGAGGTCTAGCTTGGCAGTGACCATGTCGGTCTCCTTGAGATGATGGACGCCTCCTCCTCTCTTGCGAGGTTGAGTACGTTCTTCATTACAGCTCGGATTTGAGGCCATCTTCTCAACAAGTGCTTTAGCATCTGGAAGCTTAAGTGACAGGAAAGCTCCTCCAGCTGCAGCATCTATGGACTCATGGGTGCTTGAGTTAAGCCCGTGGTAGAAGGTCTACAATAGTAGCCAATCCTCTATCACATGATGAGGACAGTCTTCAATATAATCTTAGAATCTCTCCCATGCTTCAGTGAATGATTCGTCATGTTGCTGTTGAAAGCTTGAAATTTTCCCAGCAGAGCATTCTTCTTGCCTGTAGGAAAGAACTTTGCCAGGAAAGCAGTTGAGCATCGGTCCCATGTAGTGTTCTTGTCTTTGTTGGTGTAGAACCACTGCTTAGCTTTCCCCAAAAGTGAAAATAGGAAAAGACGGAGTAAAATAGCATCTCTTGGTACTCCTCTGATCGTGAAGGTGCTGCAGATCTCTAAAAAATGTTGTAAGTGTGCACTTGCATCTTCATGAGCTTTTCCACAAAATTGGCTGGCTTGAACCATGGTGATAAAAGCAGGCATGAGCTCAAATCCATTCTCCCCCGTGTTGACTGCTGGTCTAGTCCGGATATTTTCTATTGTTGGGGCAGAGAACTCGCGTAGTGTCTTCTCAGCCATGTCTTCAAACACAGAAGATAAATCTTCTCCTAAGTGTTCTTCTTCCAATGTTGGAGCTGGCTCCTTTGATGAACTAACTTGAGCAGCGACGGGTGTTCTTGATGGTAGCTTGAAATTGTCCCACGCCTCTACAAACTTCTTTCTTCTCAGGAGTTTCTCTGGATCATCAGTGAAATTATTTCGAAGAGAAAAACCATTCATTCATCACCCTGCATAAGATAAGTAAATGATAAAAAACAGGGGTGTGCCTGTTTGAGTTAGAGATCAATCGGTAATACAATCTTATCCATTATGTATACATATGTTATCAATATTTGATAAGTTTAATGTTCCTTCTTCGGCAACGGCGCCAAAAATGCTTGTTGGCATCTACTAACATCGCCAAATATAACTATATAACTTTTAATGCGAGAGACGAGATTAGAAGATGAATGGTAATTAATTAACTTGTCATTAGCAACTAGCCACTTTTCTATTACCAACATTCTTATGCAAGAACTAGGTTGTCATCCCTAATTAATAATGCTAAGAATAAATAAAGGTCTTATATATTAATCTATGTGACTAGGCAGAAATGAATATAAATATAAAATAAGATCAGTTCTGCAAGTGGACAGATAATTACACCATTATAGCATTTTACCTAGGGAGTTCTACCAGGTTGTCGATTTATATTTATACCACTGGGAAGCACTAGGTTAAACTTTAATCTATTATATTGATGGTATACAATGGATAAGTGACATTACCGATGTCATTTACTCTACTCATAACAGGTAGAGGTCACAAGATAAATAAAGATAAAGGTGAGAAGTATGATCAAGCATCATAAATAAGAGATAATCATCAGAGCACTCTCTAGTCATAGTAATAGCTAGCCAATGGATAAACTAATGAATTAATATCAAAGGTAATTCTATAACTACATCAATGAATAACTCTAATTAGTGCAATTACATCTAGCAATCATTGTTAGACTAATCCTATATCATAATCACATGGAAAGGGCATCATCTAGGAAGGATGTGAAACAGAGTCATCCAACTTTGCGACCATTCCTGCTGGCCCACATACGGGGGGTGGACTACAGAGGACTCAACGCAGCTGTCACCTACGCGATCTACCACACGACCCGGCATATCAGGGTGCACTCGCAAATAAATAAAATACCTGGACACCACGTCTACATATTGTTATCATCTATCCTTCGTCCGCAAGAATAAACGCTCTACGAGCAATTACACGAATTCAATAAGATCAAACCGACTATACTAGACATATAATCAAAGTAGACAAAGACTATTGTAATCAAGAACATATGAACTATTAAGAACAATGTTTCCCTAATCATAATGAAGAATACAATAATAGAGAAAGAACTAGAATTATACCGAACTCCGCTCTCCAGACAGACGCCGGGGCTCCAGATCCGCCGAAGAACTAGAACTCCTCTACTTCTAATCTAACTAGGCTTGAACTATGAACTAGGAGGCTCTTGATGAACTAGGAGGCTCTTGATGGCTTGAGGACTTGATGCCTTGAATGAATGATGGGTTGATGCCTCCAGGGAGTCTGCCCCTCGATTTATAGCCCGGTGGGATGCACGTGCGCCGTAGGATCAAAGCCGACTTGAAACATGGGCCCAGATGACTCCACAAAGACGGCGGAAGAAGACTCCAGAAGGCAGGCCAAAACCCTAAGGGGGGTGCCGGCCAGCCCGACCCTGGCGCCGGCCGACCCCACCTGGTGGGGTTCGGGCCCTCGTCACTTCGGGTGTGTTCTTGACTCTTCCAGGGTCTTCGTGATGATGTTTCCTTGGTGGTTAAGTTTCGTGGTAATTATGCTCTTTAACCCTTCTTTTATGCTTTTTTGGAATAGCCCCTGGAAAATACAGAGCATGCAAAACTCGTGGAAACTATCAATTAAAACCCTAGACTAGTGTGTATTCATGTATCCTTTGGTGTCCAAAGTTCTAATAAAAGTTGACGTTATCCACCGTCAACAGATGTGGAAATCATTAGTGTGGATGGATCTAGCTTGATATTCAAGGGGTTTGGATATGAGAATCTCTATCTAGTGGACTTTGGTGCTAGAGAGTCACAATTGTCAACATGCTTACTCTCTAAGTCAAGTATGGGTTGGTTATGGCATAGAAGGCTTGGTCATGTTGGAATGAAGCAATTGAACAAACTTGCGAAACATAACTTGGTTAGAGGCCTTAAAGATGTTTAGTTTGAGAAGGTCAAGTTATGTAGTGCATGTCAAGCCGGGAAACAAGTTGGCAACACTCATTCTAAGAAGAGCATGATGAGCACATGCAAACCATTTGAGTTATTGCACATGGATCTATTTGGACCAACCACCTATACAAGCATTGGAGGCAACAAATATGGTTTGGTGATTGTGGATGACTTCTCTAGATATACATGGGTTTTCTTTATGATTGACAAGAGTAATGTGCATGCTATCTTCAAAACATTTGTCAAGAGAAGTTGCAATGAGTTTGAAACAACCATCAATAGGGTGAGAAGTGACAATGGTAGTGAGTTCAAGAACACAAGAGTTGATGAGCTATGTGATGATTATGGAATCAAACATCAATTCTCGGCCAAGTACACACCTCAATCCAATGGCCTAGTTGAGAGGAAGAATAGAACTCTTATTGACATGGCAAGATCAATACTTAGTGAGTATAATGTGAGTCAATCTTTTTGGGCCGAAGTGATCAACACGGCATGCTACTACTCAAATAGACTATATTGCCATCCTATGTTGGAAAAGACCCCATATGAGATCTTAAATGGAAGAAAGCCAAATATTGAATACTTCTAGGTCTTTGGTTGCAAGTGCTATATATTGAAGAAGGGTGCTAGTTGAGCAAGTTTGAAAAGAAATGTAATGAGGGATTCTTGCTTGGATATTCCACCACTAGCAAAGCTTATAGAGCTTGGAATTTGGGAAGTGGTCAACTTGAGGAAGTTCATGATGTTGAATTTGATGAAACCAATGGGTCACAAGATCAAGATGAGAATCTAGATGATGTGAGTGGACCTCAATTGGCAAAGGATATGCAAGAGATGGACATTGGTGACATTAGGCCGACTCAAGTGTTTGACATAGAAGATGACAAAGATCAAGTGAAAGTTCCATCCAATGATCAAGCTAGTGGCTCTCAAATACAACATCAAGATCAAGCTAGTTTGTCTCAAGCAAATCAATCTAATCCTCAACCAAGCTCAAGCAATCAATCTCAAGTACTCCAACCCACAAACATTGCAAGAGATCATCCATTGGACCAAATTGTTGGTGATATTTAAAAGGGTGTGCAAACAAGATCAAGACTAGCCTCTTTTTGTGCTCACTATTCATTTGTATCATTTGAAGAGCCAGAAAATATTGAGCATTACAAGATAGTGATTGGGTGAATGCTATGCATTAAGAGCTCAACAATTTTCAAAGAGATGAAGTTTGGGAATTGGTAGGGAGACCAAAGAACTACAGTGTCATTGGAACCAAATGGGTATTTAGAAACAAGCAAGAATAAGATGGTGTTGTAGTAAGGAACAAAGCAAGATTAGTAGCACAAGGGTACACTCAAGTTGAAGGATTGGACTTTGGTGAGACTTATGCTCCGGTTGCAAGATTGGAGGCAATAAGAATTCTTTTAGCTTATGCTTGTGCACATAATATCAAGCTCTATAAATGGATGTCAAAAGTGCATTTCTCAATGGCTTCATCAATGAGCTAGTATATGTTGAACAATCACCCGGTTTTGAAGATGAGAAGAAACCCAACCATGTATACAAGCTAAGGAAGGCACTCTATGGATTGAAACAAGCACCAAGAGCATGGTATGAAAGGCTAAAGGATTTTCTCCTCTCTAAAGGGTTCAAGATGGGCAAGGTTGACACCACTCTATTCACCAAGATGGTTGATGGTGACTTGATGATCATGCAAATCTATGTGGATGACATTATCTTTAGATCAATAAGTCAAGTCTTGTGTGCGGAATTTGAGAAGATGATGGCTAAAGAATTTGAGATGTCTATGATGGGTGAACTCACATACTTCCTTGGACTTCAAATCAAGCAATTGAAGAATGGCACATCATTAGTCAAGGGAAGTACACAAGGGACATGTTCAAGAAGTTTGGAATGCAAGGTGCAAAATCAATTAGCACTCCTATGGGCACTAGTGGAAACTTGGATGAAGACAAGTGTGGCAATATGGTTGATCAAATGGCATATCGGTCTCTAATTGGAAGCTTACTCTATGTCACCGCATCAAGACCGGATGTCATGTTTAGTGTGTGGATGTGTGCTAGATATCAAGCATCTCCTAGAGAGAGCCATATGAAGGCCACAAAGAGGATATTGAGATATTTGAAGCACACTCATGATGTTGGATTGTAGTATCCCAAGGGTGTAAAGTTTGAGTTGATTGGATATGCCAATGCGGATTATGCCGGATGCAAGATCAATAGAAAGAGTACATCGGGCACATGTCAACTCTTGGGAAGATCTCTTGTCTCATGGTCATCAAAGAAGCAAAATAGCATAGCACTCTCCACCGCTGAGGCCGAATACATTAGTGCGGGGAGTTGTTGTGCTCAAATCTTATGGATGAAGGCAACTTTGAGGGATTATGGAATCAACTTCAAGAAAGTGCCATTGCTATCTGACAATGAAAGCACCATCAAACTAACCAACAATCCGGTTCAACATCAAAGAACCAAGCACATTGATGTGAGGCACCACTTCATTCGGGATCATCAACAAAAGGGTGACATTGACATTCAAAGCATTGGAACCGATGATCAATTGGCCAACATACTCACCAAGCCACTAGATGAGAAGAGGTTTTGCAAGTTGAGGAATGAATTGAATATTCTTGATTTCTCCAATATGAGTTGAGACCACCCCATATTTACATGACATGCCTCTACTCCGACAAAGCAAGGTAAAATTGTTTGGCATGACATTCATATTTGCTAGGATTTGCTTAGAGCATATAGACATACTCTCAACTTAGGATCATTCATTGAAAACAAACGTTTTTGATGTATATATGCTACCACTATTGCTTTTCTTGCTTGTATGAACTAGTGGTAACATATGACATGTATGTGTGCTTGATCCCCTAGTGTTCAATCTAGTTCATGAGCTCAAGGTGTATAACTTAACATGGGCAAGATAACCCCTAGTGGCGTGAAGAAGCTTGTCCTTGGATAAAACTTAGTTATATATCCTAGGCAAGTGCACTAGATTGAGCCAAAGTGATATTTGAACTCTCTTTCAAAATCAAATGAACTTAACTTACTCTCTCCACTAAAATTAACCTTTTTGTGAAATCGTTGACAAAGGGGGAGAGAAAGTTACAAAAGAAAGAGTTAGCGCGATGAACCATCATTAGGCCGATGATGGGAGAGCAATAGGCCAAAGGAGGAGGATAATAAAATTTTGAAGCACACAAGTTGGGGGAGCAATCACATATGCAAGTTGTTGCATTTGTTTGTGCATTAATCATATGATTACTCATTGCATTTGTATTTACTTTCATATACATGCTTGTGTGATGTATTGCTAGTAATAGGACATGAATGATGATTTGAACAAATAGCATGTGTAGGAGCTAACTAGTTGGTCTTGTTTCTTCAAGTAGTACTAGAGTCTTATTTATAAAGTGATCTCACGGTATGCTCTAGTGTTTGTGTTCATCTAGTTACTCAAGGTGCTAAGGATGGTGTACATGGCAACTCCGATGGTATCATGCTTCAAAGGTTCATTCTATACACCTTAGCACAATTTTGGTAGAATTACTCTTCATTCAAATGTATATGTGCTAGCTTTCAATCCAAACTCAATGCACATATGTAGGGGGAGCTAATGCTACCAAAATAGAACTTGTGATGG
The DNA here is from genome assembly GCA_038502445.1 of Eremochloa ophiuroides. Taxonomy (NCBI): domain Eukaryota; kingdom Viridiplantae; phylum Streptophyta; class Magnoliopsida; order Poales; family Poaceae; genus Eremochloa; species Eremochloa ophiuroides. The sequence goes on from JAHLJS010000008.1 coordinate 24,735,827, forward strand.
TTGTTCAAATCCTTTCATGATCTACTTATGGACAAGCATGATAAGTTCAAAATCTTAATGCATATTTCTATTGTAAAAGGTTGTCATCAATTACCAAAAAGGGGGAGATTGAAAGTCCCTAGTTTGGTTTTGGCAATTGATAAAACTAGCTACTAACCTAAGTGCTAAGTGTATGTAGCCAAAGGAAAGGTTAGTGATGAGGAGGAAGTTGATGTGAGCTAAGATGTGATGATCAAGTAGAGATCAAGTCAAGAATTGGTGAAAAAGCAAAGGATCAAAGAGCTAGAGGCAAAGGTATAAGTATAGGGCTCTTTGGTTTGGTGATCAAGGCACCTAGTGAGTGCAATCATATTTAGGATAGTTGTCTGGACTATTAAGAGGAGAATTATTTCGTGAACCCGGTCGGCAAGAGCTCTAGGTGCATATTAGTTGCATTCACATGAAACTAACCTAGAGTGACTAACTCCGTCTTGCAAATGTGCTTAAATCTTGCTAACATACGTGCCTAAGAGTGTGAAACACTTAGATGTTAGCCTATGAGAGCAAGGGCGGTGAGAAAGCCTTGTGAAAAGCACTCAGAGGTGCACTGGACGCTAAGCACGTCCGGTGTGCATTTGACCTTTCGGGAACCTCTCTGAGTGATAACCGGACGTTGAAACAGTAACTTCAACGCATCCGGTGATGTTTTTCGAGCATCCGGTGTTAACTCTGCGAACTTGACTCGGTGAAAGCACCGGACACTGGCAGTGTCCGGTGACCTAACGGCGAACGCATCTAGTGCTCATTTGAGCTCTCTGGATGCTCTCTGAGTGGTCACCGGACAACCACCGGACATAGGTGTCGGAGCGTCCGGTGTGGCGGCTCTGCGTCCTGTGCATTAGCACGCAGTATAGAAATTCAAATGGCTAGTACACGTGTCAATGGGTGATACACCTGACAACCACCAGACGCGCCCAGTGTGAACCCAGGAGCGTCCGGTGTGCACGATTTCAGAATAAAACGACTAGATCTTTGAGCACACTTATAAATAGGAGTGTGGCCTTTGCACTTTTTGATCTTGCTAAGCCTCTTGTGAGCCTAGCACACTCCCTCCAACTCTCTCCCTTTGATTTAAGTTTTTTGATTGAGAGAGTGAATCAAGTGTAGTGATCATCATCTTGCATCCTAGTGCACTTGGTGGCTTGGTGGCGGAGTAATTCTTCTTACTCTTGGTGATTATCGTCACCTAGCTGGTTTGGAGGTGGAGAAGCTTGGTGATTGTGCTTGCTCACACCGGTGGATTGTGAGGGGTTCGTGCCTACCCCGAGCGGAGAGCTCAAAGGTAAATTAGTGGATTGCTCATGTCATTGAGTTACTTCCTCCGTGGTAGGTCCTTGTGGCGTCTTCTGTAGTCTCGGTGTGTGATACCGATTAGCCACCGGACCACCAGTTGAAGCCGACACAACGGGGAAGTAGCGTGCTGGCAAGCACGTGAACCCCAGGGATAAATCTTGGTGTTCATATTGATTTCCTCACCTTCGAGTGAGTGACTTATTGATTGTCTCGGTGATTGGCTTCATCTCAAGGCAAAGGTATAATCTTCAAGCGCACCCTTTACCTTAGTGCAAAGTAGTTAGCTTCTTTGTTTGTTTGTCTTGTGTAGTTGAGTAGTTGCCTTGCTCTAGCTAGTTAGCTTGTGTGGCTTTGGGCTTAGTGAAAACTAGAATTGTGTAGGTGGCTTGCTTAGTCTAGTTGTTGCCTTAGCTTTGCAATTATAGCCATTTGTTGTACTAATCACTTGTTCTAATAATTTGTAGAATTTTAATTTAGGCTATTCACCCCCTCTAGCCAACTCGGACCTTTCAGGCGGTGCAGTGGTGTCAGTGCGCAAAACAAGAGAAAAATAGGCTCGGTGCCTTCGGGTGATCTCAACGAAGCTCCTGGAGGGCTTACTGCGGTGCAGAAATCGTCGTGCTCGACGAATCGAGCTCAATGGCGGACAGAGCTCCAGCGGCGGCGGCTCTGCGTGCTGCTGTAGGCGAGGAGAGGTGCTACGAGGGGTGGAATGAGGGTGATTGTTTGTTCATTGGCTTTTATAGCCCCGGGGCAGCTCCATAGAAGGAAGGAGTGGATTTGACGGGCAGATTCGCCGGCGGGAAGATAAGGAAGGCGGCGGCTTCTCGATTTTGGAAAGGGCCGGAGGTAGAAGATGGTAAGGGGACGGCAGTGACCGCCGAGCGGGTCTCGGCTGCCAGCGATGTCGCGGCATGAAGGAGGCCTCGCGTCCCAGTCTGTGGCGCGGCGATGCTCTGCTTCGGGGAAGAGCCGGAGGAAAAAGGAAAGGGGAAGGGCAGCCGCTGACGCATAGGGCCCACGGTGCAATGAGACAGGGACGCGAGGCCGCGGTGTCAGCTGCAGGGAGAGAGATGGGGAGCGCGCTCGCGGGCCTCGACCTCACTGGGCCGGCCTGCTTGGCTGGGTTGGCGGTGCGACTTGGGCCGAACAGGAAAGAGGGGAGGGGATCAGCGGGCCTCCGGTTTCGGCCGGCTCGGCCTGGGGGAGACTAGTGTCGACGGAATACCGGCGATAGTCTACCGGGGGCTTATACCCGCGGTAGTAGATGAGACGGTGAGGGTGCGCCTGAGACGAACGAGGGAGAACAATTCGTGCGAGACGGAGATTTAGACAGGTTCAGGCTGCCACGAGGCGTAATACCCTACGTCCTGTATGTTGCTGTGTTGTATTGCCAGTAGATTAGATGAATCGAGTAGACCCCCTGCCCGCCTTATATAGTCCGGGGGGCAGGGTTACAAGTTGATCTTGCCATACATAACAGAATATAATTCTAGCCGATCTGGGAAACTAATCGGCTAGATCCTAAGAAAGCTATTTTCTTGCCCGCCAAGGTCTCGGCGGATATACGCGATCTTCTAGAGATCGTATGGACGACGCGTCCTTGGTAGTTCGGGCCTGTTCGGTAGACTTGGCCCATGTATGACTATGCGGGTATACAGGCTTATACCCCCACAGCTAGTCCCCGAGCGCCTTGCATTCGTCGAGAAGTGCAGATCTTCAGCGTTGCTTGACCAGACGGATGTAAGGAGCTTAGAAAAAATTGAAAGAAGCTTCTTTTTAATGAAGTGTATCCACTTTTGGCATAGTAGAGCCAATACCTTCACCGGCAGGTGAAGTGTATCCACTTAGTCCCCAAGCCTGATAGCAGGTGACATAGTCACGTGGTGTCAGGGTCATAAATTTTGATGATATCGCTGATCATTTTTGATTGGATGACAAAGTCCCCGAGCACTTTGCTACTCGGAGACGCTTGATGAAGACGAAAGAGTCCCCGAACAGTGCTTACTGCTTGGAGACGCGTGACAAAGACGACGGAATCCCCGAGCAGTGCTTATTGCTCGGAGATGCTTGGTGAAGACGATGGAGTCCCCGAGCAATGTTGCTCGAAGTCGCTTGACGAAGATGACGGAGTCCCTGAGCGTTGCTGCTCGAAGACGCTTGAAGAAGACGACGGAGTCTCCGAGCAGTGCTTATTGCTCGGAGACGCTTGACGAAGGCGACGGAGTCCCCGAGCAGTGCTTATTGCTCAGGAGACGCTTGACGAAGGCGACGGAGTCCCCGAGCAGTGCTGCTCGAAGACGCTTGACGAAGACGACGGAGTCCCCAAGCAGTGCTTATTGCTCGGAATTGCTTGACGAAGACGACGGAGTCCCCGAGCAGTGCTTATTGCTCGGAGATGCTTGACGAAGACGACGGAGTCCCCGAGCAGAGCTTATTGCTCTGAGACGCTTGGTGAAGACGACGGAGTCCTCGAGCATTGCTGCTCGGATACGCTTGATGAAGACGACGGAGTCCCCGAGCGTTGCTTATCGCTCGGAGACGCTTGGCGAAGACGACGGAGTCCCCGAGCAGTGCTTATTGCTCGGAGACGCTTGACGAAGACGACGGAGTCCCCGAGCAGTGCTTATTGCTCGGAGACGCTTGACGAAGACGATGGAGTCCCCAAGCAGAGCTTATTGCTCGGAGACACTTGGTGAAGACGACGGAGTCCCCGAGTAGTGCTTATTGCTCGGAGACGCTTGACAAGACGACAGAGTCCCCGAGCAGAGCGAGGCGCATATCAAGACCCCTGATATGCCGCCCAAGATCAGCACCCTGATCCGAACAGCGTGGAGTGACTTGATAGCGCGGCAATGAGACCCCGGCGTGGTTGGTAGCGACGAGGAGCGACGGCGAGGAGCAGCGACGAGTCCCCAGCGTGGTCGGAGACGTTTTCCGACCAGCGCGAGGACAACAAGGAGCGGCGACGAGTCCCCAGTGTGGTTGGAGGCGGAGTCCAAACAGTGCGAGGATGTCGAGGAGCGGCGACGAGTCCCTTGATCGACGTCGGGCGATGTAGCCAGCAAGTTGCATGTTTCGTTTCCTTGTTATTGCCTTTCTTGCCATCTTGCCGATTGATGCAATGCTTCATACGACGGTTGCCACCAGGTGAGACAAAAAAACAGGATATAGCCTTCAAGCGTAGATGAATTAGTGCTTAGCTCTTGACGTTGGATTGTACGGAGGTAGCATATGACGACGCCGTGCGTGCAATGCTGTGCAGCCTAGACGACTTCCACCCATGTGACGCTGATTTGTTGCTGATCACTCAACTGGAGAACATGGTGGAGGCTGGTGTATCTTGGGGAGTGACGACAATTTGGAGATCTTCTAGAGGTCGGTGAGTCATGGAGAGCGGCGAGTCCCTTGTCTGGTCAGAGACGGTGTCCGAGCAGTGCGAGGACGGTGACGAAGAGCTGCGACGAATCATCAGCCTGGTCAGAAACGTTGTCCGAGCAGTGCAAGGACGGCGACGAAGAGCTGCGACGAGTCCCCAGTCTGGTCGGAAACGTTGTCCGAGCAGTGCAAGGACGACGACGAAGAGCTGCGACGAATCCTCAGCCTGGTTGGAAATGTTGTCCGAGCAGTGCGAGGACGGCGACGAAGAGCTACGACGAAGCCTTAGCCTGGTTGGAGGCATAGTCCGAGCAGAGTGAGGACGGTGACGTGGAGCGACGACGAAGTCCCCAGCATGGTCGGAAGCGTTGTCCGAGCAGTGCGAGGATGACAAGGAGTGGCGACGAGTTCTTAGCTTGATTGACGTCTGGCGGCGGAGTGGTCGGTGCGTCGCTAGCAGCTTGGAGGAGTTGTTCGACGGCTCGGACGATGATCTTGGGGAGCTTGCTTTAGCTCACTTGGCGTGGTTGGACTAGTTGAGATCCCTCCATGGCCGAGCTTTGATCATGACGACATATGACTAGGATCCCTATAGCGTGACGGCATGTGGTGCTGTAGATAATAATCGACACAAGGAGATATAATAGAATATGCTCTAACCAGAAAATAGAAGCACGACTTAGCTTGTTCAAGAAAAGGTCGGGTCGCCCTCGAGTTCGGTATTATTCATAGATGCAATCTGACTTGCATGCATGGTCGATCGACGTGATCGGCATAGTCCCGTGGATGCGCATGAATCTGCACGCCTTTCTCCTCCAGGTAGATTGATTCAATGATTTACTCCTTTGGACGACGAGTTTGATGGACCTGGTAGTTCGGTTCATGACGCCGCCGTAGAATGTTGATGCGGAACAGATTTATTTTGATCGAGGTAGCAATCATCAGATCATCCAGGCAGCCGAACGATTTGCACGTGTGTGCCGTTTGCATGCAAGTCTTTGAGCCTTCATGATCTTTTGTAATATTGAGCGATGTCGTGATGGTACGTGTTGATCATATGATCGATGAAGCGAATCACAGTGTGCAGGGGTCGCTGGTCACTGAACCGACAATGTGGACGACGAGGGCCGCTGCCCGATGGCAAGCTGACTTGCCGCAGTTAACTTGCTTGATGCATCGTCTTGCGTATCTTCATCCATGCCCAATTGTTTATTTATTCAGTATCAGTTCTCATGGCCTCATATGTTGACATGCTTGGTCTTGCATTGTGTAGATGTATGTAGTCGTTGTTTGCTAGTTAATCAACTTTCAAGTCAGCGTAGAGAGATAATTCACCCTCACGTGCCTCATCTGGCTCCTTGTCGGCGTTGGCTTGCACGTTTCTCCCAGCGCATTGATCAGCGTGGTCGGCAAGGCAAAGATGATGTCGTAGCCTCCGTGACAAGCGGCGATGAATTCTTGTGGAGAAAAATCTTCTGCCCGAGCGTTGTCAGGGCTTACGGAGAAGTCAGCGGCGAAGAACCATGGAGACAATTTCCGAAGATATATGAAGATCGAAGAATATGTAGAAAAATATTAAAAATATCACTTAGCTTATTTGACGCCCGGTAGTGTCATTAGCGTGTCTTTTGACAACGTGGCTGACGTGCTCCATCGTAGTTTCATAGCTAGCTTCTGCCTCGTACGTTAGAATCCACCTTGTACATGCTCGGGTGCTAAGCATCCGCTGCTTCTTAGCACGTATGCGTGCCATTTTTTTTAATTCCTTGTATGATCGTGATCTTCTGAGGTTGCTAAAATCAGATTGTATATCTGATACATGTTGATGCATCGAGTCCAGGTCTTTCCTTCTTGTTTGGTCGTCCGCAGTCCCCGCGATTTGTCGTTGGCGTCGGCGAGGATCCACGATAGACGAAGCCGATTTGTCGGGTTGCTGCGGTCATAATCGAATTTGGCGATGCTGGCTATTGGGACTTGATGGTGTGCCGATGTCATGATCTTGAATGAATGCGTGGAAGGCAGGACTCAGAGGCGAGGTCCTATCGGGGTATGGGCACGGAATCCAACCTATCGGTGCTTGTCCGCCATAATTGATCTCATCCACCAATGAAGTACGTGTGCCGCCGAAGTGTGTATTGGCCTTTGCATGGAGCTCAGTATTGTATTAAGCGATCAGCGCTGTGTTGACAGGGTGGTCAGCGCTGCGCCAATGGAGTGCTCGGCAATATGGGGATGAAGAGCTCGGTGTAGAGCTTGACTGGAGAATGCGATGGAGTCCAATGTCTCGACGAAGTCTCTGAGCGTAAAGCTCAACTAGAGAATATGGCGGCGCTGGCATGTCTTGGAGAGTGATGAGGTGCCCGAGCGAGGTCGAGGCTTATTGAGAGGTCGGCGAGGAGTCCTCCACGCCCTGCGTGGTGCCCGTGCTTTTGCCGGGGCTTTTGGAGATGTTGCTAACCTGCCCAAGCGTCCTCGGGGCTTACGTGTTAGCGAAGACTTAACGGCCCAGGCGTCCCCGGGGCTTACGTGGTGTCGAAGCTGCCCGCGCCAGGCTGGGGTTACGCTTATCGTGGGCGAAGGCTACCTGATATATCGGGGCAGTTGGTGAAGTGGCACAGTTGGGCGGCCTATCATGTGTAGGGCTTACGCGGCGTCGAGCCAGATGCTGCCCGACGGGTGCGGGGGTTACGCATTGGAGAAGTCGTGCTGCCCGAGTAGGTGCGGGGCTTAAGCATTGGCGAAGACATGCTGCCCGAGCAGGTGCGGGGCTTACGCATTGGCGAAGACGTGCTGCCCGAGCAGGTGCGGGGCTTACGCATTGGCGAAGACGAGCTGCCCGAGCAGGTGCGGGGCTTACGCATTAGCGAAGACGTGCTGCCCGAGCAGGTACGGGGCTTACGCATTGGCGAAGACGTGCTGCCCGAGCAGGTGCGGGGTTACGGATTGGCGAAGACGAGCTGCCCGAGCTGGTGCGGGGCTTATGCATTGACGAAGACGTGCTGCCCGAGCAGGTGCGGGGCTTACGCATTGGCAAAGACGTGCTGCCTGAGCAGTTGCGGGGCTTACGCATTGACGAAGAATCTTGATTTGTTTATCCGGACTGCATGGTCGCCATTGCTGGATTGGTACGGGAATAGGCTCGCTTGACGGCTCGACGTATGACTTGTAAGATGGCTCGCCGTGGCTTGCAAGCAGCTTGGATGGCTCTGGAGCTTGATGCTTGCATCAACTTGTAGATCGGATGAGCACGAGGTGTTGTGATTTTGCTGCATGGTGCTGTAGATTAGATCGTTGGCGTCTCCCTTGGTGGTTCGTTCGCTGGTCTTCATGCATGTTGACTGGTAACACAGCCACGACGCTTGAAGCAAATCTCACGCCGCCAATTGCCCAGGCTTGCTACGGTCTCTCTGCTGAGCTTCACGCGTCATGACGTTGGCTTCATCATTAAACGGGTCTGGTCGGGCCGGTCGTAAACGACGTGGATTCTTCTTGCTGAGCGCCGATGTGCATGGATGCCGCCGCGAGAAGAGTAGTCGGTGTGTTCAAGGGTTTCTTGATGGCTCGCGACGGTTCCAGGCTTGCTATTGCTGAACGACGACAAGGCCATTACAGAGAGTCGATCCGAAGACGAATAATGTATAATGAAATATCTTAATTAAGATAATAAACATGACTTAGCTTGGCTAATATGCATGTGAGAGTGCGTAGCGGCCACTCGCGTGTTGCACGACGCTGCCTTGTGATTGGACGTTTTTCTTCATATCTTGTAGATTGGATTCAAACACCTCTCCCTTGCTGGTTTGTGCTTGCACTTGCACGTATACATGCATATGCATCTGGTAGATGGCTCTGCTTCGAAGTTGGCCCCGTCGAGTTCCATTGCAGGTTGTCGAAGACGCCATGATGGTCAAGATGCCACAATACTGATTCGTCTCGTGACACTGAATGGCCGTTGTGACGTTGTTTCGGCGATCGGAGTAGATGATGTCGATGAAAATCTCCCATCTAATGCTGTTAGCTTCTCGTGCCGATCTAGTAGATCGAACTTGCCACTGCCGATATCGTAGTAGAAGAATGGAGTAGATCGGCTTATGGGGCTGGGCGGTGCCATGCAGCAATGCAATCCCTGTAGGCCGCCGTCGGTATGATGGCGAGCAGCGATGAGGGCCATGTACATGGATCTTGGACCTTTTGACGCGACGTTGGCTGGTAGGGCCCTGTAGATCGGATCTCACGCCCGTAGCTAGCTGTGTCATCTTGAATCGTTGGTGGTCTTCAGGCGAATTAAAGACAACGTGGATTCGGAAGCCTCCGAGAGAGACAGAATCGTGACGATGTTGCCGCTGATTATGTTCGCGATCCGCCGAATTGCCGTGAAGGATTTAGATCTGGTTCACCACGGTCGAATGTCGTTGTTGTGGTCGACGATGACGAAGAAAAAATATCCATCTTGTTCGCCATGGAATCAGGAAGCACACCCCCTACCTGGCGCGCCAACTGTCGACGAAATACCAGCGATAGTCTACCGAGGGGTATACCCGCGGTAGTAGATGAGACGGTGAGGGTGCGCCTGAGACGAACGAGGGAGCACAATTCGTGCGAGACGAAGATTTAGACAGGTTCAGGCCGCCACGAGGCGTAATACCCTACGTCCTGTATGTTGCTATGTTGTATTGCTAGTAGATTAGATGAATCGAGTTGACCCCCTGCCCGCCTTATATAGTCCGGGGGGCAGGGTTACAAGTTGATCTTGCCATACATAACAGATTATAATTCTAGCCGATCTGGGAAACTAATCGGTTAGATCCTAGGAAAGCTATTTCCTTGCCCGCCAAGGTCTAGGCGGATATACGCGATCTCCTGGAGATCGTATGGACGACGCGTCCTTGGTAGTTCGGGCCTGTTCGGTAGACTTGGCCCATGTATGACTATGCGGGTATACAGGCTTATACCCCCACAGCTTGGGGAGGGTGGCGTTGGGCTGGAAAGAGAGAGGGGCAGGGAGGGTTGCTCTCTTGTTTTTTCAAAACCAATTCTCAAATGATTTTCCAAATGGAACTTTGAACCCTTTTTTAAAATCTATTTCAGAAGCAAATTATTTTGAAGGTATTAAAACTTTAAGGTTTTAAATTAAATAACTTTTCAAACTGCTATTTAACTTACTATGGTTTTTATTTTCTTTCTATGTCAAAATTATTCAAAAACCATTTTCAAAAGTTTTTTGAATTTATTTTAGACTTTTCATACAAAACCATTCAATGCAATAAAAGAATGCAAGGGCATGAGTTCACAACCATGTTTCTGAACTTTAAGGTGAATTTTATTTAAATGGAAAATTATTTTCCACTATCTTTTCATGAACACCAAAATACAAAATTAAAGCATTTTATTTCTATTTCTAAAATAGCAAAATTTGGGATGTTACACCTTACAATCTTTTCTTGGCATGTAGTGAGCATCAAAGGCAAAGGGCTTAGCATGCTTGGGCAAAGGTTGTGGTGGTGGTGCTTGCACTCATGAGTAAAGTGTCCTTCTTGTCCACACTCAAAACATCTCTTTGGCTTGGGTATGGGCTTATTCTTTACTTTGTTGAGTCTATTTTGGGCTCTTATGTTTTGCACCTTCTCTCCCATATAGCCAATGCCTCTTCTATCAAATCTCATCACGGTGCACATGAGAATGTCACTTTGAAGATATTGTCCTCTTGAACTTTTGCAAACCATTGGTGAGATGACTCTTCTCTTGATTCAACTTCTTGTTCTCATCCAATAAGCTTGCAAGTTGGCATTTCTCACTCTTGAGGATCTTGTTTTCTTCTCTAAGCACCTCAATCTCATCATCTTCTTGCACCATTTCAATGAAAATGGTGTTGGTGGTTGATTGCTTCTCTAGTTCTTTCTTCAATTTGTCATTCTCAATCTTGAGCTTCAAATAATCATCATTGTTGACATCTACTAACATCGCCAAAAATAACTATATAACTTTTAAGACTAGAGACGAGATTAGAGACGTATGGTAATTAATTAACTGGTCATTAGCAACTAGTCACTTATCTATTACCACCATTCTTATGCATGAACTAGGTTGTCATCCCTAATTATAAATGCTAAGAATAAATAAAGGTTTTATATATTAATCTATGTGACTAGGCAGAAATGAATATAAATATAAAATAAGATCAGTTCTGCAAGCGGACAGATAATTATACCATTGTAGCATTTTACCTAGAGTTCTACCAGGTTGTCGATTTATATTTATACCACTGGGAAGGACTGGATAAACTTTAATCTATTATATTGATAGTAATTATATACAATGGATAAGCGGTGTTATCGATATCATTTACTCTACTCATAACAGGTAGAGGTCACAAGATAATAAAGATAAATAAAGACGATAAGTATGATCAAGCATCATAAATAAAGGATAAACATCAGAGCACTTTCTAGTCATAGTAATAGCTAGCCAATGGATAAACTAAGAAATTAATATCTAAGGTAATTCTATAACTACGCCAATGAATAACTCTAATTAGTGCAATTACATCTAGCAATCATTGTTAGATTAGTCATATATCATGATCACATGCAAATGGCATCATCTAGGAAGGATGTGAAACAGAGTCATCACCCAACTTCGCGACCGTGCATGCTTGCCTACATACGGGGGGTGGACTACAGAGGACTCAACGTAGCTGTCACCTACGTGATCTACCACACGACCCGGCACATCAGGGTGCACTCGCAGATAAACAGAATATCTAGACACCACGTCCACATATTGTTCATCATCTACCCAACGATCGTTTGGATAAACGCTATACAAGCAATTACATGAATTTAATAAGATCAAACCAACTATATTAGACATATAACCAAAGTAGACAATGACTATTTGAATGCCCATGTTTGGTTTTGGGTAATTGATGAAACCTAGTTTGCTAATGATTGCTCTAAGTGTTTCATGAGAATGATTAGCAAACAACAAGATGGAACAAAGGAACGGGTCGGTGGAGGCCACAAGTGAAGGGCAATGACGGCGTCCATGAAAATGGTGTAAGCCCATCAATAAAGGAGAAAGCCCTATTGACGACATCCATGCAAATGGTATAAGTCCATCATCAAAGGTATCCACAAGGTCAATCAAGAGATGAGAAGAAAGTTGATAAGAAACTGGGAGCTCAAGGCAAAGGTATATCCAATAGGAGCTCTTTTGCCTTTGGTGATCAAGACTCCATAGAGGGAGTGATCACATTTAGGATAGATAGCCGTACTATCAAGAGGGGCAAAATCGTTGATGAAATACGGTTATCAAGTGCCACTAGGTGTTCATATTCATTGCATTGCATATAGATGCTAGTGACACTAACAAACCCCATGGAAAACTCTTTTGAAAAGGCTAACACACGTGCACAAGGTGTAGAACTCTTGGTGTTAGCTCTTGGGATCAAAGGGTGAAAGGTTTGAGTGAAAATCCTGAGAAAACAGAGCGTCGGACCCTAACTTCGCCTGAGCGTCGGACCATTGACTTCAGTCCGACGGCTAACCCTTCAGAGGGCGTCGGACGCTCAGTTTGTGAGTGTCGGACCATTGCCCTCAGGGTCCGACGGTGCTGAACGAGCGAGAGCTGACACGTGGAGAACTCAGAGGGCGTCGAACCATTCTGTTTAGTCCGACGGTGTGCGTCGGACTATCGTCCGACGGATTTCAGCACTCGGGGAGCTCTCTGGAAGCGTCAGACTGCCGTGTTCGTTAGTCTGACGACCCTCTGCGGTTCAGTCCGACGGTGGATTCGTGTAGAGCGTCGGACCGGAGGTTTGGTCCGACGGCTTACCGTCCGACGGTCATTTTGGCGTGAGAAAATAGCCGTTGTGATCCAACGTTCGACTTCAAACAGCAGTGACACGTGGCAGCCATCCGAGGCATCGGACTGTGCAGTTTGGTCCGACGGTCTGGCCGTCGGACAGTCCGACGGTACGCAGTGAAGTCTAAACGGCTAGTTCTTTGTGTGTGGCTTATAAATAGTCACTTGGCTGGTTTGGGGAGGCCCTCTTGACACTCCTGAACATCATAACATACTTGTGAGCCCTCCCACTCCATTCTCACTCATCCTACTTGATTGTGATCATCATTTGGTGAGTTTGGAGAGAATCAAGTGCATTGCTTTGATAGAGATCATCTAGAGGCACTTGGTAGTTGTCTTTCGCAGCGGCTTCTCTTGTTACCCTTGGAGTTTGCCGACTCCTAGATGGCTTGGAGCTGCGAGGATCGTTGAGGGGAGTTGGTGATTGTCTCCGCCTCCGATCGGTGAAGTTGTGAGGGGTTCTTGAGCCTAACCCCGCGGGAGATCGCAAAAGGCTACTCTAGTGGATTGCTCGTAGCTTGTGGATCCCCATCTTGTGTTGGTTGTGCGGCACCCTTGAGAAGGGTTTGGCGTGTGATGCCAATTAGCGCGTGAACCTGCAAGTGGGTGTATCGCTACAACGAGGACGTAGCTTGCCGGCAAGCAAGTGAACCTCGGTAAAAATCATTGTGTCAATCTCTTGCCGAGGATTTCTTGATTATTGTGATTGTTCTTATTGGTATTCATCTCATCACTACACCGGCGGTATAAGATTCACTCTCTACTCTTTACATTCTTGCACTTATTCTTGTGAAGCTTGTTAGCTTAGTTGCTCACCTAGGAGTATAGTAGAAGTAGCAACTTAGCCTCTTGTGTGTGAAATAGAGACTATAGCTTAGAACGGTTAGGTGGCTTGCATCTTTTAGTAGGCTAGCGCAAGAATTTGCTTCGCCGCTTAATTATCTAACCACTTTGTCTTAAGTGTTATTTGTAGAATTTTATAGGCTATTCACCCCCCTCTAGCTATTTAGGACCTTTCAAGTGGTATCGGAGCCGAGGCACCGTTGATTTGAGGCTTAACAACCTACAGGTGTAAAAATGGCTCAACTCAACATTCACATCAACAACACCAAGAAGCCACCCCAATTTGATGGCACAAATTATGCATATTGGAAGAGCAAGATGACATCTCATATCAAGTCAATCAATAGAGAGGTATGGAAGATTGTGGAGACTAAGATTGAGATTGCCAATGCGGCCAACCCCACAACCGCCGAAGAGAAGCTTCTCCAACTCAATGACATTGCCGTGTGTGCTATACATGAGGCCGTTGATGAGAAGGTCTTTGAGCAAATCAAAAATATTGAGAGTGCTCATGAAGCTTGGAAGAAGCTTGAGGAATCATATGAGGCCACCAAGGGTGTGAAGACCGCAAGAGCATACACCCTCAAGGACAAGTTTGCTAGCTTCAAAATGAAGGAAGATGAAAGTGTGGCCGAAATGTTTCATAGATTGCAAGTGATAGTGAATGACCTCAAGGCGGTTGGTGGAGAAGTGAAGGATAGTGACTTCTCCATGAAGTTCTTGAAGAGCTTGCCCAAGAGGTTTGCCACATTGATCACGGTTTGGGTGAAGACCACCTTGAGTGAGTTGACACCAAACCAAGTGCTAGCGGAGGTGATGACCGATGATGCTTATAGAGATGATGATGACAAGGAAGAATTGATCAACAAGAGGAAGAAAGAAAAGGATGAAGATTCCAAGGATGAGAAGAAGAAGAAGACCATGGCTTTTAAAGCCACTTCATCATCAAAGGGCAAGGGCAAAGCTAAAGTTGAATCAAGTGAAGACCCTTCAAGCACAAGTGAAAGTGATGAGGAGATGGCCCTTCTAGTGAGAAGATTTGGCAAGTACATGAAGAAGAAGGGCTACCAGGCAAGAAGGAAGAAGAATGCAAGAAAGTTTGATGGGCCAAAAAGATGCTTCAATTGTGGAAGCAAAGATCACTTGGTGGCCGATTGCCCACACTCAAGTGATGATGAGCACAAAGGCAAAAAGAAGAACAAGCATGAGAAGAAAGAAAAGAAAGAATCATCTTACAAGAAGAAGAAGAACTACTCTCATGTGGTGACATGGGATAGTGATGCATCTTCAAGTGATGAAGATAGTGATGATGAAAAGAAGCGCAAGAAGAAGGCACATGCAAGCATTGCTATTCATGACAAGCCTTCCATCTTCGACACTCCTTCATGCTTCATGGCCAAGGGCTCTAAGGTATCATCCGATAGCGAATCTAGTGATGATGATAGTGATGATGACCTAACAAAAGAAGAGCAAATTGACGTGCTTGATGATGCTCGTATTCATTTTGATTCACTTAGAAAGGAATGCAAAGGCTTGCACAAGGATAAACAATCCCTTGAGCAAGAACTTGAGGAGCTTAGAGCATCTTATGAGAGTCTAAAGGAAGACCATAAGAAGCTTCAAAAGTCTCACACTAAGCTTGATGAAGCTCATTCCTCTCTAGTGGCTCAAAATGAGGACTTGCAAAGTCATGTACAAAAGAAGGAAATTAAAACTTGCAATATAGGTGTAACATGTGATATATCTTGTGAACCTATTATTGTTGCCACCACTAACCCTCCTTGTAGCATCCCCACTACTACTTCACCCACTAGTGACCCTTCACTAGTAATTGAGAACAAGAATCTAAAGGAGAAGGTTAAAAAGCTCAATCACTCCGTAGCTAAGGCTTATGGTGGTGAGGACCGCTTGCTTATGTGCTTGGCTAGCCAAAGGGCATCTCTCCACAAAGAGGGATTGGGCTATACCCCCAAGAAAGGCAAGACCGCCTTTGCTCCTCATAAGACTTGTTTTGTGAAGAGAAATGGCCGGTATTGCACAAAATGCAAGCAAGTTGGTCATTTAGAGCAAGATTGCAAAAGCAAGAAATCCAATGCATATGTATCCTCAATTAAGTTTGATTCTTGATACATTCTTACTTAGGGCTCAAATGGTGTGAAGGCTAAGTTTGTTGGTACATCCATGTTGGGTCCAAAGAAGAAGACCATTTGGGTACCAAAGAGCTTAGTCACTAACCTCCAAGGACCCAAGCAACATTGGGTACCTAAGAAGAATTGATCTCTTTTTGTAGGTCAATTACAAAGCCGGAGGAAGGCATAGGGTGCTTGATAGTGGATGCACACAACATATGACCGGTGATTCTAGTATGTTTGGCTCTCTCAACACAAGTGCAAATAGTGGCTATGATGCAATTACATTTGGTGATAACAAGAAAGGAAAAGTGAAAGGACTTGGTAAGATTGCAATATCCAATGACATGTCCATCTCCAATGTGTTGGCTAGTTGAAAGTTTAAACTTCAATTTGCTCTCGGTTGCACAACTTTGTGATCTCGATTTCAAGTGCATATTTGGGGTTGATGATGTGGAAATTATTAGTGTTGATGGCTCAAATTTGATATTCAAAGGCTTTAGATATGACAACCTATATCTTGTGGATTTCAATGCTAGTGAAACTCAATTGTCAACTTGTTTGATCACTAAGTCAAGTTTGGGTTGGTAATGGCATAGAAGGCCTGGTCATGTTGGAATGAAACAATTGAACAAAGTAGTGAAGCATGATCTAGTTAGAGGTTTGAAAGATGTCACTTTTGAGAAAGATAAGCTTTGTAGTTCATGTCAAGCCGGTAAACAAGTTGGAAATACACATCCTAAGAAGAGCATGATGAGTACTAGTAAAGCTTTTGAGCTCTTGCATATGGACTTGTTTGGACCAACCACATATACTAGCATTGGTGGGAACAAGTATGGATTTGTGATTGTGGATGATTACACTAGATACACATGGGTATTCTTTCTAGTTGACAAGAGTGAAGTGTATGATCTATTCAAGTCTTTTGTCAAGAGAAGCCAAAATGAGTTTGAAACAACCATCAAGAAAGTTAGAAGTGACAATGGTAGTGAATTCAAGAACACCAAGATTGATGAGTTGTGTGATGAGTATGGCATTGGACATCAATTCTCACCCAAGTATACACCACAATCTAATGGCATTGTTGAAAGAAACAATAGAACCTTGATTGATATGGCAAGATCAATGCTAAGTGAATACAATGTTGACGGTGGATATACCATAAATTTCCACAATTAAACACCGTCAACAGGCTTCGGATTCAAGGGAGAATAAACGTATCATGAGCATATTTTATCAATAACAAGTTCCACTTGTACTCTTAGCTTGTGAAATGCAGGGAAGATGAAAACAGTATGAAAGTGAGCAGCTGAGGGCCATAATTGTGGTTCGGCCGAACCACTAAGTGGTGCCTCAAGCCACCATCTCTCAACACATGACACATGGGACCACCTGTAGGAGACCAGAGCCCAGGGTGGGCCCACCCATGGGTCGGCCGAACTGCCCATGGGGCCCACCTAGCTCTGGTGACATGGCACGATCCTCGTGACACTCCTTCCATGCCATTCTGTCCTCTGGATCAGAGTGTGTTTCTATGCAACGGTGGAGATCAAAGATACATGGATCAAGGTGTAAAACGAAGCAATCAAGACAAGACCTGTACAAGGGGAGAGAGTATGACTGGTAGGGCCAACACCAGGCTTGGACCCACCCATCAAGTGGGTCGGCCGAACCCTACCCTATGGGGGCAAGCTGCCTACTCCTTCCCAGACAGGTGGGGCCACCTTCTAGAAGGTCCTGCCTGGCCCCACCTGTCATTGATGGGTCGGCCGAACCAGGGGTGGTGACCCCTGGCCACCGACCTTCTCCACCGACCTCCTGCATGATTCCCATGTGCTCAAATTGCCCAAACCGTCCATCCTATGGCGGTTACAAGGCAGGTGGATCCAAGGGTGGAGAGGCAAGGAGCACGCGGATCACTGATGTGGCACCCCCTTGCTCTCCCCTATAAATAGTGGCTGCCTCCTTCACTTCAAGAGAACACCATACACCATACAACTCAAGCAGCAAGTTAGAGTCTATTCTTTAGTAGTAGTATTAGTCTAGAGTGGGAGTTAGAGTCGAGTCGAGCTGTGCTCGGAGTCTCCGGAGTCGTCTACTGGAGAGTCTGGTATAGCTCTTATACCTTTCCTTCTGTAAGACTTTATCCTTATCAATATATATTTACTTTACTTCGCTAAATTCTTACTTAGTCTTTACTATTCTTTATAGTATTGTTGTGTCTTGTCTTATTCTATACTTGTCTTATACTTGATAGTGATCTTGTCCCAACTCAGCGTGTGTTAGTTCATCGCCTGTCATAGGGTGTTCTAGTTGTTGGTACGCAGCTAGAATACTGAGACTTAGTATAAGCGTGGTGCTTAGACTAGATCTTGCCTTTGATTGCCGCTTGTCGCACGGATTGTTTGTGGGTGCTAGCAGGTGGTGACAGCCCTGTCTAGTCATAGTATCCCTCCACGTGTTTTAGGCAAGTTCTTAAAAGGTAGGCTCCCATAAGAGTCTAAGAGTCTCTTCGGGTAGAGGTTTTGTCCTCTATTGTCTCGCACTACCCCCAGCACACCGGTAGTAAGGTGTTATCTTGGTTTAAGTCATCTATTTGATAGGATAAGTCATAAGAGTAAAGTAAGTAATCATAGGAGTCTTATACTCACTCGTTGTCCTCCCACCTAGCTATACTCTTCTAGTTATCTTTTAGTTATCTTAATACTTGTTGTGTGTTGGTGTCATTACCCTTTCCTCTACCTATCAATTTACCCCCTACCACTAGTTGATACTAAGTTGGAAAAGACTTAAGGATCTCTCTCTTTTTATTAATTATTCCTAGCAACCGCTTTCCCTTAGGATAAAAATAAATAACGATACCTTGGAATACTCCCGGGTGAAGTGCTTCAGCGGTATATTCTGTGCGCTTGCGGAATTATCCAATAGACAAAAGAAATACCCTCAGAACACTTCTAGCACCGTTATCAGAGATAGCCTAACACCCTGTCTCTGGATGGTTGCGCTAAGAAGTGTCAACATGGTGCCATGTTTTATCAAATGGATTAGCTTACACCCTGTCTCTGATGAAGATGAAGGAAGAGAAGCTCCACCAAGAAGAAGCTTCGGAGTGCCTTCTGAGAGGACGTTCAACCCCGAGAGCAGCCTCATGCTAAATCAAGAACAATATTGTAACACCCTAATTTTTGCACTTTTCAAAAATGGCTAATATTGAATTTTATATGCATTTTCACGAACTTGAAACATAGAAAAGTAAATAAATTTTATGAAAATATAAGAATCAATATGGGGAATATGCATGTATGTTGCACTCATGCTACTGCATTATAGTTTTTGTACTGCGTTGGCTCTTATTTGA
Organism: Eremochloa ophiuroides; assembly: GCA_038502445.1. Classification (NCBI taxonomy): domain Eukaryota; kingdom Viridiplantae; phylum Streptophyta; class Magnoliopsida; order Poales; family Poaceae; genus Eremochloa; species Eremochloa ophiuroides. The sequence continues at coordinate 24,754,730 of JAHLJS010000008.1, forward strand.
ATTGCAATGGATTTTTTTTAGAAAATCGTTTTGAATATGAAATAGACAGAGAACTGTGAAACATCCTTCTCTTGGCTGCAGGCCAGCAAGCCTGACGGCCTGCTTTGCCTTTTCTATTTCTCGCTCTGCTCTCAGCCAGTCTAGTGAGCAGCTCAAATCAACAGCCTAGCGTTTTCTCCTTTCTCTCGTTTATTTGCTCAGCCCAAGCAAGCAGTCGTAGCATCCAGCAGCTGCAGTCAGCGCCTCTCCTTCCCTTCTCTATGAGTCACTGATAGGCTTGGCCCCACCTGTCGGCGCCCTTCCCCAACCTTCCGTTCCTCCTCTGCACTTTGCGAGCAGAGTCGAGCACAACCGCCGCCCCGCTCCCACGTCCGATTTCTGCGCCACGATCCAGCCCCGCTCCCCACTTCCCTCGATTTCGCACGCGCGCTGTCAAGTAGAGCCTGCCCAGCTCCTCTTTTTCCTTCCCCACAGCCTTGCAGTTCCACGAACAGGGCGCACGCACAGCAGAATACTGAGCGGAGCGCCGCCGTCGACATCCTCCGTCGCTAGACCACCACAGCAAGCCTCCTGTCGAAATTGGTGTTGTGGTGAGCCTCGAAACGCATGCAGGAAACCGCTCCACACTTCCATTTTCCTTTTCTTGTGCTGATGTGCGCCAGTCAACGTCCGCAGGTTCGTCGCCGTCCGCTGTTCGTTGTCAATCGACCGCCTTCGACCTTCTGTACTCGAATTGAACCTGTGGTGAGAATCCCTGTGCCATCCAACATCTTACCATGCTGTTAATTTTGCGAATTGTGGTCCATAATGCCTTGGTCGCGAGCGCCGCCGTGTTCCAAGCCGCCGCCCAATGGTGGCTGGTGCCTCGGCCCCGTTCCTTGCCACTTATAGCCCATATATGACCTCGCGATCGCACGCCCTTTCTCCTAGAACAGACGGTTCGTCAAACGGTGGTCGGAAACGCGAGTTCCGCTTCCTCCGGCGAACTGGATCGCCGCCGGCCATGGCTTTGCCGTGCCAGCTTTGTTTCCTAGCTGGCCGATCCATCTCTCCCTCCCAACTTTCTAATCTAGGCCACTGATCTGATATCCAACGGATCAGATTCGCCCATACCCTTTCAATGGCACTTTTGTTAAAGAGCCCTCAGTGAATTTCATAATTGTGCCGCCATCCCTGCGTGTACAGTTAGAGTGCGTATAAACTGATTTTTAATTGATTTCGAAATAATTACAGGACTGCCATTATACTATATTGCTTATAAAATCACTATTTTAGCTCCGATTTGTTCCATTCAAATTGCATTAGGTTCGGAATTTGATAAGCTACGTATTAATGACTCTGTTACTAATCTTTGCAACATTTAAATTTCTGCCTAATAAATATTTATTAAAATGCTATAGGAAACACCGTTTAATTCATAACTTTCGGCGTATTAAATCCGATTTTCGTGATCTTCGCGTTGGTGTGATCGTAGCGAGACGTAGAACATTTTTACCAACTTTTTATATTAATTTCTCACTGCTGGTGTACTGTACTTAATTTATTCTTGTTTGCTTTGCATGAATGGCTTGGATGTGAATGTCTGTAATGTGTGAACGATCGGATAGACGGTGAGCAGCACGACGGTGAACCAGACCTCTACTTCGATCAGCAGGACCATCAGGATTTCGACGAGCAAGGCAATTATATCATGGGATCATCCTTGATGCCTATACACCGTAATTAATTATTCATGTCCATGTGTCTAACTTTGACAACCGTAGGAATTTCCTAGTTATTGTTAACCTGTTCTTGACTCCTATGGGATTACTTGCATATGGGTAGAAATGCTAGTGCTTATTATACTGATCCATGGATAATTGTGATGACTAATGACTATGGAGACAATGGTAAAACTTGTTCTTTAACAACTATCTGTCGGTAAAAGCTGGGAATAACCGTACAACCGTGAGGGCTATATGGCTCTGGCTTTAACTCAGTAGGGTGATCTTGTCTAGCTTGTTAGAGGTTACCTTTATGGCGCAAAAGGGGCTTGCCACTTTGGGTATAGGGCCGGCCCTATTCTTATGAGTATAGCTGTGAAGGTATTGTGCCATTTAGAAAGGGGGTTCCTACATCTGCCTGCCGAGGAATCCTAGCGGCCCTAACTTGTTAGACAGACTCTTGAAAGGTTTCATAGTGAACCCTGCCGATCTTCCTTGGAGAGGGTTAAGAGGTTGGCCGCCTCGGGCAAAGGGGTAAATCACGACTCGCGGTGAAAGTGTACAACCTCTGTAGAGTGTAAAACTATTATAACAGCCGTGCTCGCGGTCATGAGCAGCCCAGAAAACTGTACGGAACAAATGGATACTATAATGGTGGAATGATTATGGAGATAAAATGATGACTTGATGATGGAAAGGATCATATGGCATACTTGATTCTCATCTATGCTTTTGGGGAATTAATTGGGACTTTAGCACTAATTAATAATAATTAAATTTTAAATAGTCACCTGCTATAAAATGCTAATCGCAGTAAACCTGAGTTAGCCTTTTTGAGCTTCATAACCCTGTGGTATGCTTACTGCATACGTGGAGTACTTACGCTTGTTTTACTTTCATTTTTGGATAAAAATCCCGTATGGGTACAGATGATGAGCAATATGATGTTTTCCCTAGAGATGTCTAGGTTTGGGTCAACCAGTCGACCTTCCCTGTGATGGTGCCTGTTCGAGAGAGTACCTTTCTATTTCCGCTATGTTGTAAAGACTATGTTTTATTTGTGTTCGTTATGTATTAAACACTATAATGGTACCATTTCCTTTTATTTGTCAACTTATGTGTGTGATTGATCCCTGGGTGCACATAAGGTTTACTCATCCAATTTTATCCTTAAAATTGGGTGTGCCAATTGGTATCAGAGCCGTGTTGACTGTAGGACGCAAACCTAGGTAGAAATGGGCGACATAGGATCCTCTGACTTCACTAACTTCTTGCTTGCTGACTTGTTCTTATTATTTTAATAAAAATTCTATCATTATGCTCCAATTCTTTGTTCTATTGCATAAGATTTTGAAGTCTAATCTTATCTTATCTTAAAATCTATAGATAGCATGTGGTGGGAAGCCGTTCACTCGCAGCACGGCAGCGTACCGTGCCCAGTTCACTCCCCAGGCACCCCGTGTTGCGCAGGAGGACCACCAAGAGGAGACTGACTCTGTCTATGAGTCAGAGGAGCTAGCTACACCTACTCCTACACCCACACCTGCTACGCCGACCCCGGAGGCTGCACCACCTTCACCAGCTGTTGCTGCACCACCGCCTCCACCAGTTGTAGCTCTAGCTCCAGTCCCTGCACCGGAGGCCATGCCTGCGCCACCACCATCACCAGGACTGGTGCCATCATCTGCCACATCACCAGTTTTCGAGGAGCCTGATAGAATGGGATGGGTCACCTCGCACATTTTCAAGGATGCCCCAGACTCGGCGTATTACCACAAGCTCCTGACTGACATGCTGGTAGAATACTACACGGACAAGACCTTCTCTGTGAAGTACTACTGCTCGGAATACACCCACCCTCTGTAAGCAACATACTACAAGGCCAGCATTATTGTCACCATATGGGATGCTGCAAGCGAGGCCTATGTGGTGGAGACTAGCCACAAGACCAACGTCAAGTGGTCAAATGTGCTGGACGCCATGGAGGATGTGGCACAAGATGCCTATCACTTCTATCATGGGCGTCGGTATGTTGTGATGGCGGATGACCAATTCCGCTACCTGCCCAGGCACAATGAAGAGAGGGATTGGGAAATGCGCAACCCTGCTAGAGAGAACCCCACCATGGTGGCGACTGTCCATCATGTCTACACTCTCCAAAAGATGTATGACAAGCTCAGTGCGGAGATGTGTGCCGCACAGAAGAATGAGAAGCGCCTGAGAAAGGAGATTGATGACCTGCGTGCTCAACAAGACCTTCCCAAGATTTATCAGAAGAAGTCACGGGGAATCACTTGGGGCGATGATTTTCCCTAGATTCTTTGTGCCTTAATGAAGCTATTTCGTTAGTTCGAGTCGCGTCAAGTTATCTTGTGTCTTGTGAGAACTTGTTGCTAGTTGCTTGTGATGATGAACCTAGTTGATTTTCATCTTTGGTTGATTGTCGAGGGTGTGTGGGTCTGTCCACACCTCTCTTGGTGTTGGACTTAATCATCTAGTTGTGATATATTGCATTTAGTTCGTTCTGTTATTTCTGCACTGCTGTTTCTGGAGCAGTCTGTGTTCCTGAATTAATATCTCAAAATCTGTGCGTCCACAAATTCTGAAATTTTTGTGGGATCAAATAGACTTGTGTATGTTTGAAATGGATCTGGAATCACACTTTTATCTGCTCGGAGCAGTGAGATATAAATGTTGCAAAACCGAGTTCCTGCACAGCCTGGAACTCAGGACAGATTTTGTTTATCGCTGAATATGACTAAGATAACGTCAGTATATGAAAAAGTGTTCTTCATCAAAGTTGTAGCTGACTTCCTATGCTTTCCAATCATATAAGCTATGTCTCTGTTGAGTCTCGGAAACTCAAGTTATGGAAGATTTACTGATCTGCTGTAATTGAAAATCACGCAGAAAGTTTCAGTTTCGACTTTTATCTTCTATAAATGAATAATATCTGTGGGAAAGTCACTAAAACTTTGCATATTTGTTGGAAACAGATGGCAGCTAGAGGAGGAAGAGGCCGTGGTCGTGGTTGTGGCCGTGGTGCTCCCGTGGATCTCCCACCACCGCCGCCACCGCAAGTGACAATGGAGCAGCTCATGGGCATGCAAGCCCAACTTATGCAAACCATGATGCAGCACATTGGTAACCAGCCTGTTGGAGGATTGCCGCCAGTTCAAGTCAGGGACAAGCAGGGCGAGTTCATGAAGGGTCGCCCTCCTGTGTTCTCTCATGCCACTGATCCTATGGAAGCAGACGATTGGCTACGGGCAGTGGAGAAGCAGCTGAACATTGCGCAGTGCAACGATATGGAGAAGGTCCTGTATGCTTCTGGCCAGCTTCAGGGGCTAGCACAAGATTGGTGGGAGTCATACCAGTATGGACGTCCTGAAGGTGCACCTGAGATCACATGGAAGGAATTCAGTGATGAATTCCGTTCATACCACATTCCTGAGGGACTTGTAGATCTAAAGAAGGATGAGTTCAGGGCTCACAAGCAGAGGACCATGACAGTGGCGGAGTACCGTGACCAGTTTGCTCAACTGTCACGATACGCTCCTGAGGATGTGGCCAATGATGCTGACAAGCAGCGTCGCTTTCTGAAGGGAATGAATGATTCACTCCAGCTGCAGTTGATGACCAACACCTTCCCCAACTTCCAGGCTCTGGTGAATCGCGCTATTGTGGTTGACAATAAGCGCAGGGAGATGACTGCTGCAAGTAATAAGAGGAAGTTCAAAGGACAGCCATCTGGAAGCAACACCCGTCCCCGTTCCTACCCTCAGCTCGGTTTTCAGCAGAGGAACCAGGGGTCATCTAGTAAGTGGAATCGTGCACAGTACTAGCAGGGGAACTCGAATCAGCAGCAGCAGTTTGGAAATCAGGCATCACGCCAGGGAGCGCCTAACAATGCGCCGGTGAAGAGTGGCACGAACAACAACCCCAATGTGTGCTACAGCTGTGGTGAAGCTGGACACTATGCTTATAACTGTCCAAAGAAGCAGAACAGGCAGGCACCACAAAACCAGAATGCCAACCAGAGGCCCAATGCAAGACCACCCAATACTAGATGAGTGAACAACGTGTCGTCTGATTCCACACAGGAAGCACCGGAGGTTATGCTGGGTACGTTCAGTGTTAACTCACTCTGCTACCGTTCTTTTTGATTCTAGAGCATCACATTCCTTCATATCACAATGGTTTGTTAGAACACATAGTATATATTTATGTGCCATGAAAAACCCCATGATAGTAAATTCACCCGGAGGTAGTATGCCAGTTTCCTATTGCAGCCCCTCTACTAGAATTACTTTAAGGGGGGTAGACTTCAAAGTGAACCCTATAGTGCTAAGGACAGCTGGAATTGATCTGATTTTGGGTATGGATTGGATGAAGCAACATAAGGCAGTGATTCAGTGTCAAGAGAAAAGTTTTTTGGTGACCGCACCTAATGGGGATAGAATTGGAAAAAGGTTTCAAACGCCCCAGCTCATCACCCTGGGGGCACCTGTAATTTTTGTGGATAAGAAAGATGGGACCCAACGGATGTGTGTGGATTATAGGTCTCTAAATGAAGTCACAATAAAGAACAAATATCCTTTGCCAAGAATAGATGATCTATTTGACCAGCTAAGAGGTGCCTGTGTATTCTCTAAGATAGACCATCGCTCGGGTTATCATCAGTTGAAAATTCGGAACTCAGATATACCTAAAACTGCATTCACCACTAGATATGGCCTGTATGAGTATATAGTTATGTCCTTTGGATTGACCAATGCCCCTGCCTACTTCATGTATTCGATGAACAAAGTATTCATGGAATTTTTGGATAAATTTGTAGTAGTCTTCATTGATGATATATTAATATTCTCTAAAACCGAAGAAGAACATGCCGAACATTTAAGGCTGGTTTTGCAAAAGCTTAGACAACATAAGTTGTATGCCAAGAGAAGTAAGTGTGAGTTTTGGTTAAAAGAGGTCTCTTTTCTGGGTCATGTTGTCACAAATGGAGGAATAACAGTGGATCCAAGTAAGGTGCAAGATGTACTGAATTGGAAAGCCCCAACCACTGTGAGTGAGATTCGTAGCTTTTTGGGTTTAGCTGGGTATTATAGGAGGTTCATTGAAGGGTTTTCTAAACTTGCCAAGCCTATGACGGCCCTGCTAGAAAAAAATGCCAAGTTCATATGGTCTGATAAGTGTCAAGCTAGACTTGATGAATTAAAAAAGAGATTGACTACAGCTCCAGTATTGATTTTGCCTGATCTGAACAAGAAGTTTTCTATTTATTGTGATGCATCCCGTTTGGGACTTGGATGTGTTCTTATGCAAGAAGGGAGAGTAGTGGCCTATGCATCTAGGACAATTGAGGAAGCATGAATTAAATTATCCTACTCATGACTTGGAGTTAGCAGCTATGGAACATGCTCTAAAAATTTGGAGGCATTATTTAATTGGGCACAAGACTGATATCTACATGGATCACAAAAGTTTGAAGTATATATTCACCCAAGTAGATCTGAATTTGAGGCAACGTCGTTGGTTGGAGTTGATCAAGGATTATGAGTTGGAAGTGCATTATCATCCGAGAAAGGCAAATGTTATGGCGGATGCACTCAGCAGGAAGACTTATGCTAATGGGCTTCAAGTAGAATTAATGCCTGCTGAATTATGTGCTGAAATGGGGTGTCTCAACTTGGCCTTTCTCACTAATGCAATGGAGGTGGTGTTAGAGCCTACCCTAGAACAAGAAATCCGCAAGGGTCAACTAGAGGATGAGAAATTAAACGAGATAGCTGAGAATATAGTACTTGGAAAAGCACCCGGATTCAGAATGGATGAGAATGGTACACTATGGTTTGGGAAAAGATTATGTGTGCCGGAAGTGAAAACCATCCGTGACACCATTTTGCGAGAGGCACATGAATCAGCTTACTCGATACACCCTGGCAGCACTAAAATGTACATGGATTTGAAAGAAAAATATTGGTGGGTTGGTTTAAAAAGAGACGTAGCAGAATATGTGGCTTTGTGTGATACTTGTCAGAGAGTCAAGGCAGAGTACCAAAGACATGCAGGATTGCTACAGCCAATGAAACTTCCTAAGTGGAAATGGGAAGAAGTCGGAATGGATTTTATTGTTGGATTGCCTCACGCTCAGGGAGGATATGATTCGATTTGGGTAATAGTGGATCGACTCACTAAGGTCGCTCACTTTTTACCGGTCAAGACAACCTACACGGGTGCGAAGCTAGCGGAGTTATACATGGAAAGAATAGTGTGCCTACACGGTGTTCCGAAGAAAATTGTATCCGACAGAGGTACGCAATTTACATCACAGTTCTGGCAGAAAGTACATGGATCTCTAGGAATCAAATTAAATTTTAGTTGTGCCTATCATCCTCAAACTGATGGTCAGACTGAAAGAATTAATCAGATTCTGGAGGACATGTTGAGAGCTTGCGCTTTGCAATATGGTACAAGCTGGGACAAGAGTTTGCCATATGCTAAATTTTCTTATAACAATAGTCATCAAAAGAGTCTGAAAATGGCACCGTTTGAAGCGTTATATGGACGTAAGTGTAGAACACCTTTGTTTTGGAATCAGACAGGCGAAACCCAAGTATTTGGACCTAAAGTTTTGAGAGATGCCGAGGAACAAGTGAGAACAATCAGAAACAACTTGAGAGTGGTACAATCACGTAAGAAGAGCTATGCTGATACTCGGAGAAGAGACTTGGCTTTCAAAGTCGGAGATTATGTGTATCTGAAAGTATCGCCGATGAAAAGTGTGAAGAGATTTAATATGAAAGGAAAATTAGCACCAAGGTATGTCGGACCTTTCAGGATTCTTGAGCGACGGGGTGAAGTGGCATACCAACTTGAGCTACCTGAGAGTATGTCTGGTGTGCACAATGTTTTTCATGTATCCCAATTGAAGAAATGTTTGCGAGTGCCAGAAGAACAGATTCCGTTGGAAGAGCTTACCATAAAGGAAAATTTGACATATGAGGAGTACCCAATAAAGATCTTGGAAACTGCAGAAAGGGTTACAGAAGTCGAGTGATCAAAATGTGCAAAGTGCAATGGAATAGGTATTCCGAAGATGAGGCTACATGGGAAAGAGAAGAAGATCTGAGAAAGTCATACTTGCACCTATTTGAGTAAGCCAGCCTAATCTCGAGGACGAGATTCACTTTAAGGGGGATAGAATTGTAACACCCTAATTTTTGCACTTTTCAAAAATGGCTAATATTGATTTTATATGCATTTTCACGAACTTGAAACATAGAAAAGTAAATAAATTTTATGAAAATATAAGAATAAATATGGGGAATATGCATGTATGTTGCCCTCATGCTGCTGCATTATAGTTTTTGTACTGCTTTGTCTCTTATTTGAATTGCAATGGATTTTTCTAGAAAATCGTTTTGAATATGAAATAGACAGAGAACTGTGAAACATCCTTCTCTTGGCTCCAGGCCAGCAAGCCTGACGGCCTGCTTTGCCTTTTCTATTTCTCGCTCTGCTCTCAGCCAGTCAAGTGAGCAGCTCAAATCAACAGCCTAGCGTTTTCTCCTTTCTCTCGTTGATTTGCTCAGCCCAAGCAAGCAGTCGTAGCATCCAGCAGCTGCAGTCAGCGCCTCTCCTTCCCTTCTCTGTGAGTCACTGATGGCTTGGCCCCACCTGTCGGCGCCCTTCCCCAACCTTCGGTTCCTCCTCTGCACTCTGCGAGCAGAGTCGAGCGCAACCGCCGCCCCGCTCCCACGTCCGATTTCTGCGCCACGACCAGCCCTGCTCCCCACTTCCCTCGATTTCGCACACGCGCTGTCATGTAGAGCCTGCCCAGCTCCTCTTTTTCCTTCCCCACAGTCTTGCAGTTCCACGAACAGGGCGCACGCACTGCAGAATACTGAGCGGAGCGCCGCCGTCGATGTCCTCCGTCGCCAGACCACCACAGCAAGCCTCCGTCGAAACTGGTGTTGTGGTGAGCCTCGAAACGCCTGCAGGAAACCGCTCCACACTTCCATTTTCCTTTTCTTGTGCTGATGTGTGCCGTCGACGTCCGCAGGTTCGTCGCCGTCCGCTGTTCGTCGTCAATCGACCGCCTCTGACATTCTGTACTCGAATTGAACCTGTGGTGAGAATCCCCGTGCCATCCAACATCTTACCATGCCGTTAATTTTGCGAATTGTGGTCCATAATGCCTTGGTCACGAGCGCCGCCGTGTTCCAAGCCGCCGCCCATGGTGGCTGGTGCCTCTGCCCCGTTCCTTGCGACTTATAGCCCATATATGACCTCGTGATCGCACGCTCTTTCTCCCGGAACAGACGGTTCGTCAAACGGTGGTCGGAAACGCGAGTTCCGCTTCCTCCGGCGAACTGGATCGTCGCCGGCCATGGCTTGGCCGTGCCGGCTTTGTTTCCTAGCTGGTTGATCCATCTCTCCCTCCCCAATTTCTAATCTAGGCCACTGATCTGATATCCAACGGATCAGATTCGCCCATACCCTTTCAATGGCACTTTTGTTAAAGAGCCCTCGGTGAACTTCATAATTGTGCCGCCATCCCTACGTGTACAGTTAGAGTGCGTATAAACTGATTTTAATTGATTTCGAAATAATTACACGGACTGCCATTATACTATATTGCTTATAAAATCGCTACTTTAGCTCCGATTTGGTCCGTTCAAATTGCGTTAGGTTCAGAATTTGATAAGCTACGTATTAATGACTCTGTTAGTAATCTTTGCAACATTTAAATTTCTGCCCAATAAATATTTATTAAAATGCTATAGGAAACAACGTTTAATTCATAACTTTCGCGTATTAAATCTGATTTTCGTGATCTTCGCGTTGATGTGATCGTAGCGAGACGTAGAACATTTTTACCAACTTTTTATATTAATTTCTCACTGCTGGTGTACTGTTCTTAATTTATTCTTGTTTGCTTTGCATGAATGGCTTGGATGTGAATGTCTGTGATGTGTGAATGATCGGATAGACGGTGAGCAGTACGACAGTAGACCAGACCTCTACTTCGATCAGCAGGACCATCAGGATTTCGATGAGCAGGGCAAGTATATCATGGGATCATCCTTGATGCCTATACACCGTAATTAATTATTCATGTCCATGTGTCTAACTTTGACAACCGTAGGAATTTCCTACTTATTGTTAACCTGTTCTTGACTCCTATGGGATTACTTGCATATGGGTAGAAATGCTAGTGCTTATTATACTGATCCATGGATAATTGTGATGACTTATGACTATGGAGACAATGGTAAAACTTGTTCTTTAACAACTATTTGTCGGCAAAAGCTGGGAATAACCGTACAACCGTGAGGGCTATATGGCTCTGGATTTAACTCAGTAGGGTGATCTTGTCTAGCTTGTTAGAGGTTAGCTTTAAAAGGGGCTTGCCACTTTGGGTATAGGGCCGGCCCTGTTCTTATGAGTATAGCTGTGAAGGTATTGTGCCATTTAGAAAGGGGGGTTCCTACATCTACCTGCCGAGGAATCCTAGCGGCCCTAACTTGTTAGACGGACTCTTGAAAGGTTTCATAGTGAACCCTACCGATCTTCCTTGGAGAGGGTTAAGAGGTTGGCCGCCTCGGGCAAAGGGGTAAATCATGACTCGCGGTAAAAGTGTACGACCTCTGTAGAGTGTAAAAGTATTATAATAGCCGTGCTCGCGGTCATGAGCAGCCCGAAAAACTGTACGGAACAAATGGATACTTTAATGGTGGAATGATTATGGAGATAAAATGATGACTTGATGATGGAAAGGATTATATGGCATACTTGATTCTCATCTATGCTTTTAGGGGAATTAATTGGGACTTTAGCACTAATTAATAATAATTAAATTTTGAATAGTGACCTACTATAAAATGCTAATCGCAGTAAACCTGAGTCAGCCTTTTTGAGCTTCATAACCCTGTGGTATGCTTGCTGAGTACGTGGAGTACTTACACTTGTTTTACTTTCATTTTTGGATAAAAATTCCAGATGGGTACAGATGATGAGCAATATGATGTTTTCCCTGGAGATGTCTAGGTTTGGGTCAACCAGTCGACCTTCCCTGTGATGGAGCCTGTTCGAGAGAGTACCTTTCTATTTTCGCTATGTTGTAAAGACTATCTTTTATTTATGTTCGTTATGTATTAAACACTGTAATGGTACCCTTTCCTTTTATTTGTCAACTTATGTGTGTGATTGATCTCTGGGTGCACATAAGGTTTACTCATCCAATTTTATCCTTAAAATTGGGTGTGAAAAATATAAAAGGTACACCTCCATCCGACACCGAGGGTATGAACATACCGGCATCATCGACCCTGTCCTTTTGGACAGCACAGGTATGACCGCGGAATTCAATACTATTTTCAATACCATCGGTTGGAGAAATTTTTGGGAAGTGCAAGAACTTAGAATAGAAAAGCTCACCATTGAATTTCTATGCTCTTTACAAGCCACTGAAAATAATGTCTACTTCTGCATGTTTAATCAAGACTATAATTTAACATGGGGAGTTTTTAGCATGGCACTTGGTTTTGATAATGACTGTCATCTAGATCTTGTCAGTGCAACAAGAAGATTTGATAAAACTGAATTTTGGAAAGCTATAACAGGATCTAATGATTGCTCTGACCCTAAAACCGATGAAATTCATTATCCTACTTTGCGCTTGATCCGATATTGGATGGCTATAACTTTTCTTCCTGGCTCTATGTAACACCTGAAAAATTGCATTCTTTTAAATAGTAGGAATTTATTTAATTATGCAATTACTTGATCATTCCAATATAGGGAAATAATAATTTTTCTCAAATATAAAATCAAACCTAGGTCATACACATGTATGATGCATTCATGCTGGAGCATTTCTTCTTTGTACTGTTGTAGATTATTTGAATCTCTCAAATATTTTAAAACCCAATTTGAAAATCCTTTTTAAAAATGGAAAAAGAAATTAGAGCAGAGCCCTTCCCCTCTCCTTTCTGGCCCGAGCAGCAGCTTGGCCTGTTTTCCACTCCCTAGCCCCAGCAGATCCAGGTCGGATGGCCCGAGGACAGCTCGGCCGACCAGCTCCCTCCCTTCCCCTTACCCCATCTGATTGACGAGTGGGACCCACAGGTCAGCCCTTCCTTCTCCACCTCCCCCGCCGCGCGATCAGAGACGCCGCTGTCGTGTTCATCCACCGCGGCCGAACGCGCGCGAAGCGCCCCTCTGCCGTGACTGCCAGCCCGACCCCAGCGCTTGGTGCTACCAACCTGTGGACCCACAGAACAGCCCCTTCCCTGTTCCCTCTGCTGCTCGCCGAGAGTCCGATGCGGGCAAGAAAGAAACGGCCGAAGCCGAGTTCGTCGCCACGCCGAGAGTTCGTAGCAGAGAAGAAACGGCCGAAGCCGATTTCTCCGCTCGCCGAGTTTGTTTCAATCTCCGAGATTGTCGTCACACCTCGGGAGTATTTAAGCAGCGCCACACCCCCCCATAGCCGTCACCTAACCCTAGCCGACTCTTCTCGCCGCCATTGCCGAGCTCCCGCGAGAACCTAGCAGCCGCCGCCGCGAGCAATTAGCTCGATTCGCCACCAATTTCCTCTCGGTAAGCCTTTGAGGAGCTTCGCTGTGATCTTGTGAAGTTCCCGAGCACTTTCCCCCTTTGATTTGTGCACTGACACGCCTCCGCCGCCGTTGCAGAGATCCACCGTCCGCCGGATCACGCCGCGAGCTATCTCCGAGTCGATTTCCGACCTTCCCATCACCCTAGGTGAGCTTGCGATGCTCTTCCCGATCTATGGGTACCCTTCCCGACCTATTTCAAGCATCGGAAGCCGAGTTCACCTTCTCAGGCGGCCCTCCGGCCATGGCGCCGCCGTCGACCTCTGTTTTCCGGCCGAGAGCACCGCCACCCCTCCTCTCTGTTAATCTGATCCGCCGATTTTGAATCGGACGGCCGAAGAGCAGCCCATACCGATTCGGCCGGCGTTTTTACGAATAACCCCCTGCAGTTTTTAATGCTTAGCCCGTAGCCCTTAGCGTATTCAGTAGATTACATTTGAAGGCGTAATTATTTTCGGTATATATGAAAATGTGTTTTCAGATTTGAATTCAAAATTGTTTCATTTATAATTTCCACGTTTTAGATCCGATTTGAACGATTCAAATTGCGTGAGATTCGTAATTTCATAATCTATCTGATGGTACCACTGTTTAGTATATTTCAACTTTGAAAATTCGAGATTATATTTAATCTATTATTATTCTATTATAAATCTTGTAAAATTCATATCTTCCTCGTTTTAAATCCGATTTGCGCAAACTTGATATCAATGTGATCGTAGCAACGTGTAGATTTGTTTTATAACCTTTTCAATTTATTTTCTCTCTGTTGGTGTACTGTTCTAATGAAAACTCTTGTTTGTATGCATGATTGCCCCTGTATGCGTGTGTGTTGTTATGATGGATCGAGTATAGACGGTGAGCTTTACGTGGGTGATCAAGATCAGTACTACAACAACCCGGATCACCAGGAGTTTGCTGATCAAGGCAAGTATTAGCATGGATCATCCTTGTTGTCCTATTCACTAAATAACTAACTGCATTTGCATGTGTCTTCCTTGTTAACCATAGTTACTTCCTAGTTTTGTTATCCTCTTCCTTGCAACCTATGGGATTATGCATGTGGTAATTGATGCTAGTGCGTTATTGATATCATGATCACGTAAACTTGATTAATTGATTATGCAATATGATTAAAAGATGCCTTTTTAGCAACATGGAGCTAGAGGATTGGAGCATAGTTTTGTGATGCACCATATCCTTCCCCCTTGGTAATGATCTGTCAGCAAAAGCTGGGACTTACAGTGCAACTATGAGGGCTATATGGCTCTGGTTTTAGCTCAATATGAGGACCTTTTCTAGCTTGTTAGAGGTTACCGAAAGGCGCAAGAGGGGCTTGCCGACTCGGGTATAGTGCGGCCTCTGTCCATATGTGTATAACCTGCGTGACCTTGTGCCATATGGAAGGGGGGCTCTACATCTGCTTGCGGAGGAAACCTCGTGGCCCTAACATGTTAGACGAACCTTTGAAAGGCTTCATAGTGAAACCCTGCTCTCTCACCTTGGTAGTGTTATGGGAGTAATTAACCCGAGCAAATGGGAATCATGGCTCATAGTGAAAGTGCACAACCTCTGCAGAGTGTAAAACTGGTATACTAGCCGCGCTCACGGTCACGAGTGGCCCGGAAAAACTCACGGAGTAGTTATCTTTCAGGGTGATGTTTACTTGTTGCAAATCTATTTATTGCTACTCATTAATTGTGTTTACTGTGATCAAGAGAATGGGTATATTAACTTGTTGCTGTCCAACTGCAAAAAAGATGATTAATTAAAAGCAACCTGCTGTTAAACCGTGTCAACCTTTTGAGCCTCATGAACCCATGCTAGTCTTGTTGAGTACGACATGTACTTACGCTTGTTTATTTTTCGTTACTTGGTTAAAAATCCCGGATGGGTAACAGATGGTGATAGTGATGAGGACTACTAGACTTGTGCTTCACCAGTCGACGTCCCTGTGCTATGGAGCTACCGCGAGAGTTATCTTTATTTTCCGCTGTGTAATGACTTTGATATTATTCGCTATGTATTAAACATTGGTTATGATACAATTTATGCAATTTGTTGGCTTATGTGTGTGACTGATCTCTGGGCGCACATAAGGTTATGCATTCAATTTTATCCTTAAAATTGGGTGTGACAAATTGGTATCAGAGCCGTGTTGACTGTAGGACGCAAGCCTAGTTAGCACTGGATAGCCCTTAGCTTTATTATCTCTTTTTACTTGTTATATTAATTTGCTACAAGTTTTTGCTGATATCCTACCCTTGTCATTGCAAAATTTTGACCTAATCTTAATTCTTGTAGATGGCCAACCTTAAGCGCACTGCTCGCAAGCGTGTCATGCCACCTAAGAGGTACCTGTAGCGCTTCATCTCTGGCGGACGTGTACCCCGACCAGAGGTACCCGTGGAAGACATACCAGCAGAGGAGCCCAGTGAAGAGCCCTTGGAAGACAGCTCTGAAGATGTACCTATGGAGGACCCTCAGAAAGATGAACCCGAGAAGGTGGAGCCGCAGGGTGGCCAGGATTGTGCTGGCGACCCTGATGACAAAGATGATGGAGGCGACTCGGATGACTCCGACGACCCCGACGACGATGGCGATGATGATGGAGACCAAGGTGGAAAACCCTGGGTGGGAATGATTCACTATGATCATCATGGTGATGACTACTACCACCCGCTGCTTCTCGACTTGGTGCGCCGCTTCTACCCCAACGCCTCGGTGCTGTACAAGACGGAGTACTGGAAGCACCCTGACTACGCCGCCTACTATGAGACGAGGGTGTACATCAAGGAGGGAAGCCAGGTGAAGAACATCCACTATGCTGTCTCCATTCGACTCTCCAAAGCTGCCGCCATCAAGGATGCCGCACGACAAGCTCTTATGGTGCACCGCCATGAGAATTGGGACATCATCAAGTGGGAGATGCATCGCTACCTTCTCCGCCGTCAGAGTGGCCAAGCTAACTGCAGCATCGCCGGTCCACTTGGAGAAGTGAACGCCCGACTCCACGCTGCCTTGGAATGTTTGGCTCAGACCAACACTTTTCTGGACTAGACACTGGATGAGCTGAACACCAGGACTGAAGCTAACTACAAGCTCAGCCGGGCTGTGGATGAGTTGAACAGGCGACTCGGTGTTGGACCCCCTCCGCCATCACCAAGGTGCCCAGCTGAATCGCCGCCAAGGAACCGAGGAGACCATGGAGATGCTCACACCCGCACCGACATCGACCCCTAGAGGAGTTACCCCCAGTTAGAAGCAAAAGACGTTAGTAGCGCAAGTTGAGTCAAGTCGAGTCTAGATCGTGTCTTGTGAACTTTTGTGCTAGATTGCTTTTCCTTATGAACAATGCTTGATTTGGAGTTTGTAATGAGTGCTGAGATTGTGGGCATGTCCACAAATCTCTTTATATAGGTTTGAATTAATGCATAATAGTTTGGGTTGATTATCTCAGTTTCCAGCAGTGCTATTTTTTCGACCTCTCTGCCTTAGTTATTTTTCCTATTTAATTATATACGATCAAAAATCATGAGAAATTTTGTGAAAAACTAGACCTCTGTAGTTTTCTTTGGCTGCAAGAATCATCTCAATATCAGTTACGGTTTGGGAGAAACAAATGACACAAGTCAAAGTATCTGCGCTGTCTGTTACTCTGAAACAGTTTCGAATCAAATCTGTTCTTGATAAACTTAACGACAGAATCTGGAGAGATGGTCTGAATAAAAGTTGTAGAGTTTTTCTCATGCTTTCCAACCATGTATAGCATGTCTCTGTTTAACTTCGGGAACTCCAGATATGACTGTTTTTCTACTCTGCCATTGTTGGATCGCGCCCAGAATTTCCTGTTCTAGTCTTTTAAGTGTTATTTTAATGGAAAAGAATTCTAAACCTCACTTCAATGATTTGAACAGCAGATGGCCCACACCAGGAGGAACCCAAGGGGTGATGGTACCTCTGAAGAAAATGCTAATCCACCACCACCTCCGCCACAGCCTAACATGGAGCAGCTGATGATGATGCAAACACAGCTGATGCAGCAGATGGCCCAGAACATTCAACTGCTGCAGCGAAACAATGGCAATGGGAACCCACCTCCACCACCCCGTGACAAGGGAAGCGAATTCTTGAAGGGACGCCCGCCCACCTTCGATCATTCCAGTGATCCTCTCCAAGCTGATGATTGGCTGCGTGCAATAGAAAGGCAGCTGGAGATCGCCCAATGCAACGACGTCGAGAAGGTTCTCTATGCATCTGGGCAGTTGTAGGGAGCTGCTCTGGATTGGTGGGAGTCTTTCCGTTTTGGACATGCCGACCCCATCTCTTGGCAGCAATTCCGTGAGGGGTTCCGCAATCATCATGTGCCTGCAGGGTTGATGAAGCTGAAGAAGGAGTTTCTTTCTCTGAAGCAGGGAGGTATGCTAGTTGCCGAGTACCGTGACAAGTTCATCCAATTGTCGCGGTATGCTCCAAAAGAGGTTGAAGATGATGGCAAGAAACAAGAGATCTTCTTGGAAGGACTGAATGATCACCTCCAGTACCAGTTGCTCTCCCACACTTTCGCCAACTTCCAACAGTTGGTGGACAAAGCTTTGATCATCGAGAGCAAGCGCCGTGAGATAGATGAGAAGAAGAAGAAGAGGAAGTTTCAAGGGCAGTCGTCTGGAAGCAACAGCCGCTTCCGTAACAACCAACAGCAGCCTCAGTAGCAACAACGTTTCTAGGGACAGTCTGGATTCAAGAACAATTTCCAGAATCAACAACGTTCCCAGAACCAGCAACGTTCCCAGTACCAGCAACAAGGTGGCAATCAGGCACCACAACTGACTGCTCCCAACAACATCCCAGTGAAGAATGGTGCCCCCAACAAGTGTTTCCGCTGTGGCAAGGAAGGACACTTGTCCTACAATTGTCCTGAGAAGCAGAATCCCCAAGCCTCCCAGAAGCAGAACAACCAGCAGAGAGTGCCATCTCGCACCGGGAAGGTGAACCATGTGTCAGTTGATACGGCACAGGAGACCCCAGAGGTCATGGTGGGTACGTTCAATATCGACTCCATCCTCGCTACAGTTCTTTTTGACTCTGGTGCTTCGCATACTTTCATTTCGCACACATTTGTTAGAAAGCATGGTATTCCCCTTAGTGTCATGAAACATCCTATTATGGTTTCTTCTCCGGGTGGTGTTATGCAAGCTACTCTTCAGTGTCTCCCGATTACTGTCTCATTAAGGGAGGTAGAATTTGAGATAACCCCTACTGTTCTAAATACTGCCGGAATTGATCTTATCCTGGGTATGGATTGGATGATGAAGAATGACATCAATATAAAGTGCAAGGAGAAGATCGTGACTATCACTACCCAGAAGGGAGATGAGGTCAGAATTGAGGTTGTTTTGCAAGTTCAACAGAAAGCCACAGTACATCAGCTCAGAGAAGAAGTGCAGCCGGATAACTCAGTGGTGGATGAGTTTGAAGATGTGTTTCCAGATGAGTTACCAGGTATGCCGCCTGACCGTGACATTGAATTTATCATTGAGTTGTTACCTGGTACTGCACCTATAGCTAAACGTACATATAGAATGGGAGTTAAAGAATTAGAAGAACTTAAGAAACAAATCAAAGAACTATCAGAAAAAAGTTTCATTCGTCCTAGTTCTTCACCTTGGGGAGCCCCGGTTATTTTTGTTGATAAGAAAGATGGTAGTCAAAGGATGTGTGTTGACTATTGGTCACTGAATGAGGTCACCATTAAGAACAAGTATCCGTTGCCTAGAATTGATGACTTATTTGATCAGTTGAGAGGTGCTTGTGTGTTTTCCAAGATTGATCTCCGTTCAGGTTATCATCAGTTGAAGATTCGTGACTCTGACATACCTAAGACTGCATTCACTACTCGGTATGGACTGTATGAGTATACGGTAATGTCCTTTGGTTTGACTAATGCACTTGCCTACTTCATGTATCTGATGAACAAGGTATTCATGGAATTCTTGGATCAGTTTGTTGTGGTGTTCATTGATGATATCTTGATCTACTCCAAGAATGAAGAAGAGCATGCCGAACATCTGACATTGGTTTTGCAGAAGCTCAGAGAACATAAGCTGTATGCCAAACGAAGTAAGTGCGAGTTCTGGTTGAGAGAAGTTGCTTTTCTAGGACATATTGTGTCCAATGGTGGAATTTCTGTAGACCCAAGCAAGGTGGCAGACGTGTTGAATTGGAAGCTGCCAACTGATGTGACTGGCATTCGTAGTTTTCTTGGTTTAGCTGGTTACTACCGAAGGTTCATTGAAGGATTCTCCAAGCTTGCGAAACCAATGACTTCGTTGCTAGAGAAGAATGCCAAGTTTGTGTGGTCTGAGAAGTGTCAAGCTAGTTTTGAAGAATTGAAGAAGAGATTGACAACAGCGCCAGTGTTGCTTTTGCCGGACCTAAGTAAGAAGTTCTCTATCTATTGTGATGCTTCCCGCCTAGGTCTTGGTTGTGTTCTCATGCAAGAAGGAAGAGTCGTAGCATATGCATCGAGACAGCTGAGGAAGCATGAGTTGAATTACCCTACTCATGACTTGGAGCTAGCAGCTGTGGTTCACGCTTTGAAGATTTGGAGACATTATCTTATTGGTCATAAGTGTGACATCTATACAGATCATAAGAGCTTGAGGTATATCTTCACCCAGTCAGAGTTGAATTTGAGGCAACGTCGTTGGTTGGAATTGATAAAGGATTATGATTTGGAAGTGCACTATCATCCTGGCAAAGCAAATGTTGTAGCAGATGCACTTAGTAGAAAGAGTTATGCTAATGAGATTCGAGCAACCAACATACCCGCAGAGTTGTGTGCAGAGATGGAGGGTCTCAACTTGGGAATTGTGATCAATGCTGTTGAGATGGAGGTTGAACCCACACTAGAGCAAGAGATACGAAAGGCTCAGTTGGAAGATGAGAAGCTCAAAGAAATAGCAGAGAACATTGTGGTTGGAAAATCACCCGGATTCAGACTAGATGAGAATGGAACCTTATGGTTTGGGAAGAGACTCTGTGTACTTGAAGTGAAATTCATCCGAGACGCTATACTGCGTGAAGCTCATGAGTCAGCATATTCTATACACCCAGGAAGTACCAAGATGTATTTGGATCTAAAGGAAAAATATTGGTGGGTTGGACTGAAGCGTGATGTAGCAGAATATGTGGCTATATGTGATACCTGTCAGAGAGTTAAAGCTGAACACCAGAGACCTGCAGGATTACTACAACCACTAAAGATACCTGAGTGGAAGTGGGAAGAAGTCGGTATGGACTTCATAGTTGGATTGCCACGTACTCAGAGAGGTTATGATTCAATCTGGGTAATTGTGGATCGACTGACTAAAGTTGCTCATTTCCTCCCCGTCAAGACCACCTATACTGGAGCAAGACTTGCAGAGTTGTATATGGAAAGGATTGTGTGTCTACATGGAGTTCCAAAGAAGATAGTGTCTGATAGGGGTACGCAGTACACCTCACAGTTTTGGCAACAAGTGCATAGATCATGGGAACACGGTTGAATTTCAGTTCTGCATATCACCCTCAAACTGACGGTCAAACTGAACGGATTAATCAGATTTTGGAAGATATGTTGAGAGCTTGTGCTTTACAGTATGGGACAAGTTGGGATAAGAGTCTGCCGTATGTGGAGTTCTCTTATAATAATAGTTACCAGAAAAGTCTCAAGATGGCACCCTTCGAAGCATTGTATGGACGCAAGTGCAGGACACCCTTGTTTTGGAATCAAACTGGAGAAAGTCAAGTGTTTGGACCGGATGTGTTGAGAGACGCAGAGGAGCAAGTCCAGACAATAAGAGAGAACTTGAGAATAGCACAATCTAGACAGAAGAGCTATGCGGATACACGGAGAAGAGAACTAGCTTTTAATGTAGGAGACTATGTATACCTTAAAGTGTCCCCGATGAGAAGTGTGAAAAGGTTCAACAGCAAAGGAAAATTGGCACCAAGGTATATTGGTCCTTTCAAGATCCTGGAGAGACGTGGAGAAGTGGCATATCAGCTAGAACTTCCGGAAAGTTTGTCCGGTGTGCATGATGTGTTCCACATATCTCAGTTGAGAAAGTGTTTGAGAGTACCGGAAGAGCAGGTTCCTGTCGAGGAAATAGTTTTCAAGAAGGGTCTCACTTATGAGGAACATCCAGTGAAAATTTTGGAAACCGCAGAAAGAGTTACAAGAAGCCAGTGATAAAGATGTGCAAGGTGCAGTGGCATCGGTACTCTGAGGAAGAAGCTACTTGGGAAAGAGAGGAAGATCTCAGAGAAAAGTACCCGGAGTTGTTCGAGTAAGCACCAACTGAATCTCGAGGACGAGATTATTTTTAAGGGGGGTAGAATTGTAACACCCGAAAAATTGCATTCTTTTAAATAGTGGGAATTTATTTAATTATGCAATTAGTTGATCATTCCAATATAGGGAAATAATAATTTTTCTCAAATATAAAATCAAACCTAGGTCATACACATGTATGATGCATTCATGCTAGAGCATTTCTTCTTTGTACTGTTTTAGATTATTTGAATCTCTCAAATATTTCAAAACCCAATTTGAAAATCCTTTTTGAAAATGGAAAAAGAAATTAGAGCAGAGCCCTTCCCCTCTCCTTTCTGGCCCGAGCAGCAGCTTGGCCTGTTTTCCACTCCCTGGCCCCAGCAGATCCAGGTCGGATGGCCCGAGGACAGCTCGGCCGACCAGCTCCCTCCCTTCCCCTTACCCCATCTGACTGACGAGTGGGACCCACGGGTCAGCCCTTCCTTCTCCACCTCCCCCGCCGCGTGATCAGAGACGCCGCTGTCGTGTTCATCCACCGCGACCGAACGCGCGCGAAGCGCCCCTCTGCCGTGACTGCCAGCCCGACCCCAGCGCTCGGTGCTACCGACCTGTGGACCCACAGAACAGCCCCTCCCCTGTTCCCTCTGCTGCTCGCCGAGAGTCCGACGCGGGCAAGAAAGAAACGGCCGAAGCCGAGTTCGTCGCCGTGCCGAGAGTTCGTAGCAGAGAAGAAACGGCCGAAGCCGATTTCTCCGCTCGCCGAGTTTGTTTCAATCTCCGAGATTGTCGTCACAGGAGTATTTAAGCAGCGCCACACCCCCCCGTAGCCGTCACCTAGCCCTAGCTACCTCTTCTCGCCGCCATTGCCGAGCTCCCGCGAGAACCGAGCAGTCGCCGCCGCAAGCAATTAGCTCGATTCGCCACCAATTTCCTCTCGGTAAGCCTTTGAGGAGCTTCGCTGTGATCTTGTGAAGTTCCCGAGCACTTTTCCCCTTCGATTTGTGCACTGACACGCCTCCGCCGCCGTTGCAGAGATCCACCGTCCGCCGGATCACGTCCGCGAGCTATCTCCGAGTCGATTTCCGACCTTCCCATCACCCTAGGTGAGCTTGCGATGCTCTTCCCGATCTATGGGTACCCTTCCCGGCCTATTTCAAGCACCGAAAGCTGAGTTCACCTTCTCAGGCGGCCCTCCGGCCATGGCGCCGCCGTCGACCTCTGTTTTCCGGCCGAGAGCACCGCCACCCCTCCTCTCTGTTAATCTGATCCGCCGATTTTGAATCGGACGGCCGAAGAGCAGCCCATACCGATTCGGCCGACGTTTTTGCGAATAACCCCCTGTAGTTTTTAATGCTTAGCCCGCAGCCCTTATCGTATTGAGTAGATTACGTTTGAAGGCGTAATTATTTTCGGTATATATGAAAATGTGTTTTCAGATTTGAATTCAAAATTGTTTCATTTATAATTTCCACGTTTTAGATCCGATTTGAACGATTCAAATTGCGTGAGATTCATAATTTCATAATCTATCTGATGGTACCACTGTTTAGTATATTTCAACTTTGAAAATTCAAGATTATATTTAATCTATTATTATTCTATTATAAATCTTGTAAAATTCATATCTTCCTCGTTTTAAATCCGATTTGCGCAAACTTGATATCAATGTGATCGTAGCAACGTGTAGATTTGTTTTATAACCTTTTCAATTTATTTTCTCTCTGTTGGTGTACTGTTCTAATGAAAACTCTTGTTTGTATGCATGATTGCCCCTGTATGCGTGTGTGTTGTTATGATGGATCTAGTATAGACGGTGAGCTTTACGTGGGTGATCAAGATCAGTACTGCGACAACCCGGATCACCAGGAGTTTGCTGATCAAGGCAAGTATTAGCATGGATCATCCTTGTTGTCCTATTCACTAAATAACTAACTGCATTTGCATGTGTCTTCCTTGTTAACCATAGTTACTTCCTAGTTTTGTTATCCTGTTCCTTGCAACCTATGGGATTATGCATGTGGTAATTGATGCTAGTGCGTTATTGATATCATGATCACGTAAACTTGATTAATTGATTATGCAATATGATTAAAAGATGCCTTTTTAGCAACATGGAGCTAGAGGATTGGAGCATAGTTTTGTGATGCACCATATCCTTCCCCCTTGGTAATGATCTGTCAGCAAAAGCTGGGACTTACAGTGCAACTATGAGGGCTATATGGCTCTGGTTTTAGCTCAGTATGAGGACCTTTTCTAGCTTGTTAGAGGTTACCGAAAGGCGCAAGAGGGGCTTGCCGACTCGGGTATAGTGCGGCCTCTGTCCATATGTGTATAACCTGCGTGACCTTGTGCCATATGGAAGGGGGGCTCTACATCTGCTTGCCGAGGAAACCTCGTGGCCCTAACATGTTAGACGAACCTTTGGAAGGCTTCATAGTGAAACCCTGCTCTCTCACCTTGGTAGTGTTATGGGAGTAATTAACCCGAGCAAATGGGAATAACGGCTCATAGTGAAAGTGCACAACCTCTGCAGAGTGTAAAACTGGTATACTAGCCGCGCTCACGGTCACGAGTGGCCTGGAAAACTCACGGAGTAGTTATCTTTCAGGGTGATGTTTACTTGTTGCAAATCTATTTATTGCTACTCATTAATTGTGTTTACTGTGATCAAGAGAATGGGTATATTAACTTGTTGCTGTCCAACTGCATAAAATATGATTAATTAAAAGCAACCTGCTGTTAAACCGTGTCAACCTTTTGAGCCTCATGAACCCATGCTAGTCTTGTTGAGTACGACATGTACTTACGCTTGTTTATTTTTCGTTACTTGGTTAAAAATCCCGGATGGGTAACAGATGGTGATAGTGATGAGGACTACTAGACTTGTGCTTCACCAGTCGACGTCCCTGTGCTATGGAGCTACCGCGAGAGTTATCTTTATTTTTCACTGTGTAATGACTTTGATATTATTCGCTATGTATTAAACATTGGTTATGATACAATTTATGCAATTTGTTGGCTTATGTGTGTGACTGATCTCTGGGCGCACATAAGGTTATGCATTCAATTTTATCCTTAAAATTGGGTGTGACACTCTAATGTACAAGTTCTTTATAATGATGAATTAAGATTGCTCTATGCCATGACAAAGAAAATAAAAGTTTCACCTGCTAAAATGTTAGTGCACTTTTGGCTTGGTATTTTCCATAGAAGCGAGCCCATATTCTTCACTTCTTTTATCACTCGCATTGCAGAAACAATGGACTTGCTAAATGGGAAACATTACTTTGAATACATTGCCCCTCCTAGAGATGTTGTAATCGAAGATTTCTTTATAAGCACTCATGTCCTAAAAAGAGATGAAAATGGTGATATAAAAATGATTTATCCCGGCCATACAGCCGAAATCTCTCTCCCTTGTGAGAGGCGTCGGTTGTATGCGCTGCGCACGCTAACCATAAATTGGGACCAAGAGGCAAGGAGCCAAAATATTGCAGGACCAAGAAGGGTGACAAGGAGCATGTCACAAGCCACTCAATTTGAGCAAGGCGGTACATCACTGAGCTGCAGGGAGATATGAAGAAGAAGGTGATGAGGCATGTTCTATGGAAATTTCAAGGTCCACGGAACGGCCTCAATAGCACACTCCAAGAGTGCGCACTCCCCGTCCGTCCACACGGACGAGGGGCCGTCGAAGCCAAGGATCGGAAATGGATCAACTCATCAATGACATGGGCGCAATGCAAGTTGAGCAAGATGCAACTTTGAATATGGCACAACAAAATGCTCAACTATTACAAGCTATCCAAGACAAAGAACCACAACGATGGGCGGGATGGTTCCAATACTACCCGCCACCACAATGAGCAAAAGGATAGGCTTGGGGGAGATCCTCTCCCCCACCAAGGTAAGTATTTTATCCTAGCTATTTATATTATTTTAATTTATTGCATTTAAAAAAATAAAATAAAAATATGCATAAGATAAAAAATATCAAAAATATTTCCCTTATTCCCATATGTCTCATGAATATGTATTCTCCTCAAGGAAGTGATGAATAGTTGCTCTGTTAATGTTTCTTTAATGCCTACTTTACAACTTAGTATTTCTTTGAGTATGGATCACTTGGCTCATTTAAATCATCATGAACTTGAAAACTTTATGGATGTTAAGTGCTAGAACTAAGTCTAAGTTGTTGTGAGATATGATATAGTGAAACAAGAGCTACTATAATTTTGTTCTAAGCATGTCTGATTACTTGAGATTTATTTCTAAAACAAACAAAAACTTATTGTTCCTCAATGGTGATAAATTCCTACCACAGCCATATATGTTATACATGTCTAAAACCCTCCACTTAAGCTACTTATGTTGTATTGAGTGTTGTCAAGTCTTGTTGACCTTTATTGAGAGTCTTATCATGTTCCCAAGATCAAGATCATGTACAAACCATATATACATGCTGCTTCTACACCGGAAGTACGCAACCACATGCCTTTCATTTCCACTAAATAAATGCTCCATGTGTTAAAATCATAGAAAATCTCTCTTAGTCAATATGGTAGTAGAGACAAAAAGGCTATGCAAAATGAAAATAAAAAGAGAGAAAGATGGACACAAGAGAGTCCATAGAAAAGAAAAAGAAAAAGATTTGAGCAAGTCTAGGCTCATGAATAAAAGAAAAATGATAGCCATGTCTCTAAAATATATTAGAGAGAGATACAATTCAAATAGAGGAGCATTATATTCCATCATCATCCACACACTTGCACATCTTGATCTACGGGCATGACACTTCTCTCTTTGGATCCAAGCTTTGACTCTACAACATATGCAAAGTAAGTATGCTATATTCTGTCATTCCTACCTTAAGCTCCACATAAGCTATTTCTAAAAGTAGGATGATAAAGAGAAGACAACATTTACTTTATGCCTTGGTAAGGAATCATACACCATTTGAGCGACATGAGAGAACCATATGAGGAACATTAAGTTTTCTTTTGAAAAATATTGCTAAAACCTCCGGTATGAAACTTGCAAGGAATGAGAAAATTAGTGCTCAAGTCAAACTGTTCTATCTCTCAACCACCTAAGGCAAAGGGATGGTCATTAGCTCCATTAAAGGACTAAGGTAAAATGGGCGAATTTCTATAGCCAATTTTTCCATTCAAAAGAGAAGTATTTAGTTGTACACATGGTATTATTGAAACATGAACATTGTAGCAACTCCTGATCCACCGAGGCTATGTTTAATTATTTGCTCAGGACGAGCAAAGGTTAGGCTTGGGGATCATGTTGAAGGTGGATATACCATAAATTTCCACAATTAAACACCGTCAACAGGCTTCGGATTCAAGGGAGAATAAACGTATCATGACCATATTTTATCAATAACAAGTTCCACTTGTACTCTTAGCTTGTGAAATGCAGGAAGATGAAAACAGTATGAAAGTGAGCAGCTGAGGGCCATAATTGTGGTTCGGCCGAACCACTAAGTGGTGCCTCAAGCCACTATCTCTCAACACATGACACATGGGACCACCTGGAGGAGACCAGAGCCCAGGGTGGGCCCACCCATGGGTCGGCCGAACTGCCCATAGGGCCCACCTGGCTCTGGTGACATGGCACGATCCTCGTGACACTCCTTCCAAGCCATTCTGTCCTCTGGACCAGAGTGTGTTTCTGTGCAACGGTGGAGATCAAAGATACATGGATCCAGGTGTAAAACGAAGCAATCAAGACAAGACCTGTACAAGGGGAGAGAGTATGACTGGTGGGGCCAACACCAGGCCTGGACCCACCCATCAAGTGGGTCGGCCGAACCCTACCCTGTGGGGGCAAGCTGCCTACTCCTTCCCAGACAGGTAGGGCCACCTTCTAGAAGGTCCTGCCTGGCCCCACCGGTCATTGATGGGTCGGCCGAACCAGGGGTGGTGACCCCTGGCCACTGACCTTCTCCACCGACTTCCTACATGCTGCCCATGTGCTCAAATTGCGTAAGCCGTCCATCTAATGGCGGTTACAAGGGCGGTTCAATGAAACTAATGCAATTTGAATAAACTCAAACGGATTTACAACGATGAAAATATGATCAAATAGGATTCAGCTTAATTTCTGAAATTCAGAAAACGTACTTAAAACTGCTCTCTGGTTCTAGGCTTTGGACTGCGGGTTAAATTGAAGAAAGAACAGGGGCTCTTTATACAAATTTCCCATGAAGGGGTATCCTTCATTTTCAGCCATTGGATGACAGATTGATGGCTTTGAATGAAACGGTGCAGGCCAAGGAGCTCTGTTCGCCGGAGCAAATGAACCTGACGGCGACTCCATGGCCGGAAGATGGCCGGAAAATGTGAACTCGCGATGTGGTTCACCTTTTGGCGTGGGAATTGAACTGGGAGCAAGAGAACTCGGTGGGGATTCATTCTAGGGCATCAGTTGGGGCGGAGGACACGCGTACAGAGAGCAGCGCGGTTCACGGCGGCTTCGGGTCGCTGGTAACGTCACGGACAGAGAGGGAGGTCGAGAACGCGAAATTGGAGACTCTGGGGGTTTCATAACCTCGCTATGAAGCTTCGGAGAGGCTCAATTGAAGACGAAAAGGCTCTCGTGACCAAACTGGACGGCGACGGCGGACTGTGTGCTTCCTGTGAAACGGACATTGAACCTGAGCATCAAAGCGCAAGGAGAAAGTGGAATTGGAGGTCCAAGAGGATTCCTGCAGTTGCTACGGCTCTTACCGACGCCTCAATTTGATCAGAGGACGGGCTGAGAGGACCGACGACGTCGGCCGCGAAAACGAGCTCGGCGGCGACGAAACAGCAACTGCGGAGGCTTGGTAGGCGGCGTGCAGGGGAGGCGGGGCGTCTAGGGTTCGGAAAAGAGCCACAGCGGTGCTACATGGCTTAAGAAGGCTCAGGGCAGCTTCAAATCGGGAAGGAGGGGCGGAATCAACGGCGGCAACGATGGAAAGCAGCGTCGCGCTCTGTTATGGGGAAGGTGCCGGTGGGGAAGAAGGAAAGAGGGGAGAGGAGAGTGACGTGTGGGTCCCAGGAGTCAGTCACAGAGAGGGAAGAGAGGGGCGTGCCGGCTTTGGTCTGGCTGGGCCGCTAGCTGGGCTTCGGCCTACACGCGCAGAAAAGAAAGGGAAGAGGGAGGGGGCGCACTCGGGCTGAAAAACAGAGAGGGTGAGGTGAGCTCTATTTCTTTTCCTCTTCTATTTTCTAAAGCTTTTCAAATATGATTTTCAAATTCATTTTCAAAAGCCTTTTCCCATTATAGTTTTGAATGAGGTTTTGAATTCAGAAATAATGAGGTTCAAAGATAGAAATTTGAACCAAAAAGATTATTTCAAAACTTTCAAAATACAATTGGTTTACTTAATATTTATTTTAACTCAAAACCAATTCTCAAAACTATTTTCAAAGGGTATTTGAATACAAATAAAAATAAATTCCAACATAGGAGTTTAAACCAAAATAAAATATTTCATATCTTTGCAAATACATTTGATTTATTTAAATTTGTTGTTTTGTTGCACCTCAACAACATTTCCCAAAACTCTTTTTAAAGGTTGTTTGAATTCATTTTGGATTTTTATAGAATACACTCAACATAATAAAATCAAATGCAGGGGCATGAGTGCACATCCATGTTATTAAACCCTAATATTAGTTTTATTTAAGTGAAAAATTATTTACCTTATATTTTTATGAACCACAAAAATACAAAATTAAAGCATTTTATCTATATTTATAAAATAGAAAAATTTGGGGTGTTACAATCCAAGGGTGGAGAGGCAAGGAGCACATGGATCGCTGACGTGGCATCCCTCCACTCTCCACTATAAATAGTGGCTGCCCTCTTCACTACAAGACAACACCATACACCATACAACTCAAGAAGCAAGCTAGAGTTTACTCTTTAGTAGTAGTATTAGTCTAGTGTGGGAGTTAGAGTCGAGTCGAGCTGCGCTCGGAGTCTCCGGAGTCGTCTGCTGGAGAGTCTGGTATAGCTCTTGTTCCTTTCCTTCTGTAAGACTTTACCTTTATCAATATATATTATCTTTACTTTACTTCGCTAAGTTCTTACTTAGTCTTTACTATTCTTTATAGTATTGTTGTGTCTTGTCTTATTCTATACTTGTCTTATACTTGATAGTGATCTTGTCCCAACTCAACGTGTGTTAGTTCATCGCCTGTCATAGGGTGTTCTAGTTGTTGGTACGCAACTAGAATAGTGAGCCTTAGTGTAAGCGTGGTGCTTAGACTAGATCTTGCCTTTGATTGCCGCTTGTTGCACGGATTGATTGTGGGTGCTAGCAGTTGGTGACAGCCCTGTCTAGTCTTAGTATCCCTCCACGTGTTTTAGGCAAGTTCTTAAAAGGTAGGCTCCCATAAGAGTGTAGGCGCGTCGGGTAGAGGTTTTGTCCTCTATTGTCTCGCACTACCCCCAGCACACCTGGTAGTAAGGTACTATCTTGGTATAAGCCATTTATTTGATAGGATAAGTCACAAGAGTAAAGTATGTGTCATAGGAGTCTTATACTCACTCGTTGTCCTCCCACCTAGCTAAACTCTACTAGTTATCTTTTAGTTATCTTAATACTTGTTGTGTGTTGGTGTCATTACCCTTTCCTCTATTTATCGATTACCCCCTACCATTAGTTGGTACTAAGTTGGTATAGACTTAAGGATCTCTCTCTTTTTATTAATTATTCCAAGCAACCGCTTGCCCTTGGGATAAAAATAAATAACGATACCTTGGAATACTCCCGGGTGAAGTGCTACAGCGGTATATTCTGTGCGCTTGCGGAATTATCCAATAGACATAAGAAATACCCTTAGGGCACTTCTGGTGCCGTTATCAGAGATAGCCTAACACCCTGTCTCTGGTGGTTGCGCTAAGAAGTGTCAACAAAGTCTTGTTGACGGTATTTATACCATGTTTTCTACCAACATAACCGTCAACAAAACACTCTTTTTGGGAAGAAACAAGCAAACACAGAGTGACATAGCTACAAATAACTTAGTTCCACATGTACATGTTAGTATTTGCTTGCAGGTGCTCAAAACAGGTGATTTCAGAGTTTAGAAGCCCAAGATGAAGATATAATGCAAATCCAATTATGATGAAATGGCAAGACAATGTCACAATCTTCAAGGACTTCACTTCAGGATCGAGTGGGCACTGGATGGACACAATTCATGGTTCGGCCGAACCATGAATAGTGTCCCCGACACTCCAACTTCAAGGAATCAAGTAATGAAGTAAAATGCAAGGGATCAGAGGCCACGTGGCCCCAACCTATGGTTCAGCCGAACCAGGTAGGGAGCCCCCGTGGCCGTGCTGACATGGTACGATCCGTGGCACACCCCCTAGAGTCCATCCCCACCTTTAGATCACAAGTATATCGTCAATCAAAGGCTAGAAAGCAAAGCACACGGATTAAGGTGCGAAACGACAAGATCTATACAAAAGAAGTACATAGCCGTGTTCTATGACAAGTGGGGACCACAACCATGGGCCCAGCTCACCAGAGCTGGGTCGGCCGAACTGCATGGAGAGGAACCGAGCCACCAGCACACTCCCAGACACGTGGGGCCACCTTCTAGAGGCTCCTGGCTAGTGGATCTAGGCCATCGCCTTGCTCCACCGCCTCCCTAGATGATGCCCACGTCATGGTTTGGACACTACCGTCCATCTTGAGGTGGTTCCAAGGACGGTTTGATCCAACGGCGCAGGACGGAGGTCACGCGGATCGCTGATGTGGCAATGGAGTAGCCCCTACTCCATCTTCCCCTATAAATACCCCCCTAGTCCTTCATTTAGAGTGAATCAGGGATCAAGTATCAAGTGTACAATATAGATTAGTGTTAGTGTAAAGAGGGAAGAGAGTGACGGAAGTCTCTGGAGAAAGCCTCGGGTCTGTCGGGAGTCTTCTTCAAGGTGTACCTCAGCGGATTCAAGCTTCTAGTAAGTTTTCCATCCGAGTTCTTCCAGCATTTAATATTCTGGTTCTGGTGCTTTAATTATATACTGTCTTCACCTGCACATTGCTTTACTTGTGAAGTGCTCTAGTCTCTAGCTAAGAATAGAGTAGTAAGTATAGTGTAGACGTGGTGTCTCGGCTATATCTTATCAGTGTGGGTCGCTTGTCGCACGGATTGTTTGTGGTAGCCAGCAAGTGGTGACTGCCTTGTCTGGTCCTCGTAGTCCACCATGTGTGTAAGACAAGTTATTAAAACGGCAAGGCATAAAGACAATTGTACAGCCGCCTCGGGTAGGAGTTTTGTCTCCTACTGTTTCGCCTGTCGCCTCTTGTGAAGGGAGGAGCTGACTAAGCTCTTTATACTTAGAAAGCCGAGACCAGATATCTTTTGCTGCATAGGAGCCTCTCTATACCTACAAGCTTTATCCTTGATCACCAACCCCTTTGATTCCTATTGACAGCCTTGAGTCTAGTTAGTACACTTCACGTTCCCCGTGGAAAATACGATACCTGGAATACTCCCGGTGAAAGCTACATTGACTACCGTACGCTTGTGGTATATCCGTTTGCCACCTTTGGTGTCAACAAGCTTTCTGGCGCCGTTGCCAGGGATAGCCTAACACCCTGTCTCTGGTGGTTGCGTTAAGAAGTGTCAACAAGCATTTCTGGCGCCATTGCCGGGGAATGGTTGCTGTCTTAACTAGAGTCGAGTCGTCTTAGTTATCCTTGTTTGATCAAAACTATCTTTTTCACACACACATGGATCAAACACCTATCTTCGAGTATGGTGCTCCATCGGGCGCTAGTATGGAGCCGCCTAGTTCATCACAAGCCATTTTGGCCGTTCATTATGAGCTACGCCCGAGTCTCATAGCGATGGTTCAGGAGAAACCTTTTTCTTGGGATGAAGATGAGAACCCCTATACACACCTACGAGATTTCGAACAATTATGCTCTTGCATACATATCCACGGGATGAAACGAGATACCCTTAAGTGGAAGCTATTTTCGTTCTCTTTGACGGGAATAGCCAAACGATGGTATACTCGTCACGTAGGTAGTGTAAATGGAGAATGGGAGAAGTTGCAATCAAAGTTCTGTATCACCTTCTTCTCCATTCCCCGAGTTGCTCATCTTCGTATAGAGATCCTAACCTTTAGACAAAAGGATAAGGAGCCTCTAGGTGCGGCATGGACCCGTTTCACAGACTTAGCATCTGCCGGCCCTGATTTAGCTATAACCGAGCCAGCCCTCTTGCAACATTTCTACCTCGGTTTTAGCCATAATTCCGCACAATTTCTTGATTTAGCCTCCAAGTGAGCATTCTTGCATCTCCCTATTAGTGAAGGTAAGGAAGTTTTTGCGAAAATTCTTGAGAACACCCCCTACACTAATATCTATGATGAAGCCCCCGAGGAAGATCAAGCCCCGAAGGACGAACCTACGATAGCCGGAACCTCACCACTTACATCACAAGCTGTCGAACCTGAACCAAAACCACCAATTCCTCCAGAGGATGTTAAACCTCTGGAATTTTCTCTTGATATCGAGGCTGATCTCTTCTCCGATTTTGGAAATGCCTCGAATCATCCTGTGCAAAAGAAGTCTACAACCCGTAGAGCTCCAAATGATCACATACCACATCGCCTTGAGACCCGCTATCTTAAGGAGACTGCTCAAGAGCTCGCGTCCATTATGAGTGACGAATGGCTGAAGGAGGCCGAAGCCTCGCCTGAGGTTGTTAGGACCCTATCTTGCTTCACAACCATTCCGTGCATCATAAATAGGACTACCAGACTCTTTTTATGACCCCGCCGTAGGAGTTAGCATTATGTCTAAGTCATTAGCAAATGCACTCCTAGGAGAGGAACCTCTAGCCCCAACCAATAAATTTCTTAAATTACCCTCTGGAAAATTGGTCGAGAGCTGCGGGATTGCACAGACCATTCCTGTCACAATTAACAAGGTCCATATCCTCTTACACTTCTTCATATTTGACATAGAGGAATTTGACTTGTTAATTGGACACCCGCTCATGAGATTCCTTAACAGGATTTCATGGAGGGAACCTTGAAGGTCATCTTGGGAAGAACCTTTGTGTTTCAATTTCATTAGCAAATTCTACCAACTCTAAAGTAGAATTGCACTCCGAGACTGACCCGATAGAGGAAGCGATGGCGGCATTTCTTCTAGAACCCTCTCATCCTGATCTGGAAGAGGACGCAAAGGATTTCGTCCCAGAAGAAGCCGAATTAGAAGAACCTTTAGACTTGGATAAATCTGAACCCCCATCTAAACCCTCTATAGAATTTAAGCCCCTACCTTCTAGACTTAAGTATGCCTTCCTTAATGGTGATAGGGAGACTCCTGTAATTATTAGTGACCAACTTTCTGAGGATGAAACCTCCAAACTCATCACCATTCTAGAAAAACACTGCTATGTCTTAGGATACTCTCTTCAAGATCTTAAGGGAATTAGTCCCACTCTCTGCACCCATCGCATCCCAATTGAGCAAGATGCTGCACCTTCTAGGGAGCCGCAGCGAAGGCTAAATAATGAGATGAGAGAAGTAGTAAAGAAAGAGGTCTTGAAACTCTTGCACGCAGGCATAATCTACCCTGTTCCTAACAGCGAGTGGGTCAGCCCCGTCCAAGTAGTGCCTAAGAAAGGAGGGATGACGGTCGTGAAAAATGAGAAAAATGAACTAATCCCTCAACGAACCGTCACGGGCTGGAGAATGTGCATAGACTACCGAAAGCTTAACAAGGCCACCAAGAAAGATCACTTCCCGTTACCATTCATCGATGAGATGTTGGAACGGCTTGCAAAGCATTCTTTCTTTTGTTTCCTTGATGGGTATTCGGGTTATCATCAAATCCCAATCCATCCCGATGATCAAAGTAAGACAACTTTCACATGCCCCTATGGAACATATGCATATAGGCGCATGTCTTTTGGCCTATGCAATGCTCCTGCTTCTTTTCAAAGGTGCATGATGTCCATCTTCTCCGATATGATTGAAGAAATCATGGAGGTGTTCATGGACAACTTCTCAGTCTATGGCAAAA
Organism: Eremochloa ophiuroides; assembly: GCA_038502445.1. Classification (NCBI taxonomy): domain Eukaryota; kingdom Viridiplantae; phylum Streptophyta; class Magnoliopsida; order Poales; family Poaceae; genus Eremochloa; species Eremochloa ophiuroides. The sequence goes on from JAHLJS010000008.1 coordinate 24,789,437, forward strand.
CTTTCGATCACTGCTTAGAGAATTTGGACCGTGTCTTACAAAGATGTGAGGAAAAGCACTTAGTCTTGAACTGGGAGAAATGCCACTTCATGGTTCGAGAAGGAATAGTGCTAGGACATAGAGTGTCCGAGCGTGGGATAGAGGTGGATATAGCTAAGATAGAGGTTATCGAGCAACTTCCACCGCCCACGAATGTTAAGGGTGTCCGTAGCTTTCTTGGTCATGCAGGTTTTTATAGAAGGTTTATAAAAGATTTTTCTCAAATTGCTGGACCTTTAACAAACTTGCTTGCTAAAGATGCACCCTTTAACTTTGATGATGAGTGCTTAGACTCCTTTTATTATCTTAAAAAAGCACTTGTCTCTATGCCAATCATACAACCCCCTGATTGGACGCTTCCCTTTTGAGATAATGTGTGATGCTAGTGATTATGTTGTTGGTGCTGTCTTAGGACAAACCAAAGATAAGAAACATCATTCAATCTCATATGCTAGCAAAACCTTAACTAGGCCACAATTGAATTATGCAACAACTAAAAAAGAATTGTTGGCCGTGGTTTTTGCTATAGACAAATTTAGATCTTACTTAGTTGGAGCCAAGTCATCATTTACACTGATCATGCTGCTCTAAAATACTTGCTCACTAAGAAAGATGCTAAACCAAGATTAATAAGATGGATCTTGCTGCTCCAAGAATTTGATCTTGAAATTAAAGATAAAAAGGGAGTAGAAAACTCTGTAGCCGATCATTTGTCTAGAATGCAATTCAAAGACAAACAGGATCTGCCTATCGACGACTTCCTACGAGATGACACATTCCTCAAGGTCTCGGACCACCACCCCTGGTACGCGAATATTGTCAACTTTATGGTCACAGGATACGTGCCACCGGGGGCAGACAAAAAGAAACTCATCCAAGAAAGAAAGGTACACCTATGGGATGAGCCATACCTTTACAGAGTCTGCAATGATGGAATGTTGAGGAGGTGCGTGCCAATGAATGAAGCAATCAAGATCATTGAGAAATGCCATGGAGCAGAATATGGAGGCCATTATGGGGTATTCAGAACCCACGCAAAAATATGGCAAAGTGGATTCTTTTGGCCTACCATGTACAAAGATGCACAAGACTATGTGAAGAGGTGTGCAAGATGCCAGAAACATGGAAATATCAACACCCGAGATGCAATGCCGCTTACAAACAACCTTCAAGTGGAGCTATTTGATGCATGGGGAATAGACTACATGGGTCCGTTCCCCAAATCACAAGGTTGTGAGTACATCTTGGTGGCAGTGGACTATGTGTCCAAGTGGGTGGAAGCTATGCCATGCGCAATCGCAGATGCCTTACATTCAAAGAAGATGTTCAGGGAAATTATATTCCCAACATTTGGCACACCAAGACTAGTCATAAGTGATGGAGGATCACACTTCATAGACAAAGGCTTCCGGTGCTTCTTGGTAGATATGGGGATAAAGCATAATGTTGTAACTCCATACCATCCCCAAACAAGTGGCCAAGCGGAGACCTCCAATAAGCAAATCAAGAACATCCTGCAAAAGACTGTTAATGAAATGGGAATAGCTTGGAAGAGCAAACTACCAGATGCACTTTGGGCATACAGGACCGCATACAAGACCCCAATTGGTATGTCACCATACCAACTTGTATAGGGAAGACATGCCATCTACCGGTGGAACTAGAGCATCGAGCACATTGGGCAAACAAACAATGGAATATGGATTTGCCCTCTGCTGGGAGAAATAGAAAGATGCAGATCTCAGGAGCTTGAAGAATGGAGAGAGAAAGCCTATCACAATGCTAGAATCTATAAAGAAAGAACCAAAAGATGGCATAACAAGAGGATCAAGCCCAAGGAATTTCACCCTGGAGACAAGGTCCTCATGTTCAACTCGAGGGCCAAGCTATTTGGGCATGGAAAGCTAAAGAGCAAATGGGAAGGACCGTACCTAGGTAATCGATGCAGCAATGCATGGAGCCGTTATGCCTCAAGATGACGACAGCAACATCTTTAAGGTAAATGGTCATCGTCTCAAAGTTTTTCATGAACATGCACCAACTGAAGAAGAAATTGACATGACAGAATTTATTCCTGATAATGAACTAACATGACTAAAATCTACATGTCTTTCTTCTCTTGTTTGTATATAGCTTGATCACTAGATAGGTTCCAAATAAATCCTCCTTTTTAACCATGGATCCCCAAAAACCCCAAGTAGAAGTGGATAACCAATTCTTGGTGACCACTTGGGACCAAAATCAACCAAAGTAAATAAAAATTTCAAAATCTACTTTGAATTTCGCTGGGCAATGCAAACCCAGTTTGGGTGACCCACATTAGGCAAGATTTTGAAAAAAGTGAGTAGTGGGCATTGATCAGGAGACCCTGTGGGGAACGTGACAGAAGCCAGGGGTAAACCACTGGTTCGGCCGAACCACTTGGGGCCACCCCTTGGGTCCGTCACGTCTCCAGGGCACTCAGGAAGCAATATATGAGACGTGGCAGGAAAACGGGGCAATTACCCGGTTCGGCCGAACCACTTGGTGCCCCCTTTCAAGCCCGACACGTCTTGGGGAGTAAGCACAGTAGTAGGGAGAAACATTGCCACGGCCGAGGGTCCAAACCCTGGTTCGGCCGAACCAACCAAAACCTCCCTGCGCCACTCATTCATTTCTGAACATTGTGCCAACGTCCCCCCGTCGTTCTCTCGCTGATTCGAAAAGAAGAACGTTGGCACTCGCCTTCTTAACCTCTCCTCTTCTTCTTCCTCCTCCCACTTGCCTTCTTCCTCCTTCCTGCATCCTTCTCGGCCCTAAGACATCAGAGAACAAACCCATGGCGCCCACCAACAAAAATGCCATCGTCCCCATGGGAGAGGGCACTTCCAAGCCGCAAGGATCACTGACCGCAGGCCTAGAGAGAGCATTCGCCGTCGAGGTGCTGGATGTGCAGCCCCTGAGTTCACTGCCGCCGACCGGAGCATCACCGAGGGCAAGGTCCGGTTCGGTCGACCCTGGGGGGGTTCGGCCGACCACCCCCCGGCCGTCTCCCCGGTCCGCAGCATTGCCACAGTCCCTCTCTCCACGTCGCGACCTCCGGAAACCCCCTGTTCGTTCATCCACTGCCGATCCGGCCCACCACGGGCCAATTGGCATTGAAGGGGAAGGCTCCGGAGATGTTGGAAAAGCATCCCAACTCCTTCATCTCGAATTCATCCAAGAGCATCAGCTCCTACACCCCATCCACGCCCACCATGTTCAAAGGTCGCAAGATGGTTGGTGGTGGGCTGGGTGTAGGGAAGGTGTTCAGTTCCCCCTCTCAATTCAGATGAATAGAAGCAATTGAGGGAATCACTAGACTCCAACTCCAACTTGCCTTCTGGCATCCGGAGAAGGATGGATCCACCACCGATCAATGGTCCACCAGCCCAATTTGAGGATGATCGAAAGGAGAAAAGTGATATGGAGAAGATGCTGAAAATTGTAACCACTCTTAGGAAGAGGAACACCGAGTTAGAGGAGACGGTGTCGGAACTTAGAATGGCAAACCTAGATATGGAGGACATGTTCCGTGCACTCTGCATTAGCAATAATGCGAAGCTCAAGCGCATTGCCAAAGCCATTGGGCAAGAGGACATCCTAAACCCACCTTCTCCTTCGATTAGCACTCCTTTAGAATAAAGTAGGCATTAGCTAGATTTTCCTTTTCCAATTTTTGATCTTTACAATTGTAATCATGCCTACATTCATTTTTAGAGTTTGAATAAAATTGTTTGCTCGAATAAAATGGATTCGCGTTCTGCTGGTGTGTTGATGTAACACCTCGGCTCAGGGCTTAATAGGATTGATAGGATACTCATACCAACAAGTTGCAACTTCTTTTCCGGAAGCCCATCTGCAAAAGAACTATGTGGTTAAGCGAGCTTGGCCCTGGAGCGATGGGTGACCGACCGGGAAGTCCTTCCCGAGTGCGCATGAGTGAGAACAAAGTGCGCAGAAAAGACTGGTGTTGGTCTGTGAGGATAGTCTATATCCTAGTCAAGCTACCAGATGTAAGCGGGCCTGGCCTGGGAGAGGTGGGACGTTACATGCCACCAGTAGAACACCGGCACTTGATATTGCTCTCTGTTTGTGTCACCAGACAAAAAGAAACAAGTGTGGGGGGTTCGGACGAACCCCTCAACAGCTTTGCTGCCAATTCCAAACATGTCACGGTGCACAGCATGCCTGCTTGACTACACAGGACCCGAAACCTCACAAAAAGTGGTTCGGGCGAACCACAAAATGAAGTCCGGTGGAAAAGCAATTGTGCAAGAACGATGTTGGAGATGAGGGGATTCAAACGGTGGAACAACAGCACATTTGGTGGTTCGGCCGAACCACCCTATGTGGCCCGGTTCCACCAGCCAGGTTCCCTACAGCGAAGGAATGCTCCCCGACTGGTTTGCACCCTTCTACCCTCTCAATTTTTGCATTTACTCAATTTCTTTCTTGGTTTTTAAATAAAAAAATGAAATTAAAACTTGAAGTCTTTGATCCCAAAATAAAATGAGCAAAATCAATGACATTTGAAGAGTAGAGGTGACACAAAGTTCAAAATTTATACATATGCCTATGCTGGTGGGTAAATTTCTTGATAGGAACTCATATTGACTAAGATGTTGATAAAGGTGATATAGCTCTTGGCTCATGATTCACACTTTTGCCATTCAAAGTACTTAGATTTTTAATTTTGAAAACATCATAAAACCATAGTGTCACTTACTCCTCAATAGTGAAAATTCATACCAAAGCCATAAATGATCATCATGTTTGAAAAACCTTCTAATCATGCTACTTGCAATTGCTTTAGGTTTGATCAAATCTTGTTGACCCTTGTTGAGAAGTATGTCATAGTCCAAAGATCAAGATCACGTACACACCACACATACAAGCTGCTTCTACACTGGAAAATGGCTATGCAAAATGAAAAAAAAAGAAAGAAAAGATGGACAAGTGAAAGTCCAAGAAAAAGAAATTATATATATTTGAGCAAGTCCAGGCTCATGAATAAAAAGAAAAGAAAAATAATAGCCATGTTCCAAAAATAAAGTAGAGAGAGATCATATCAAGGAGTGTTATAGTTTACCATTTTCCACACACTTGCACATCTTGATCTAGGTCTATGATAGTTTTCTCCTAGGATCCTTGTTTTGATTTTACAATATATGCACTGCAAGTATGCCTGCCATGTTTAGCCCTTCCTGAACTACACATAAGCCTGATAGATGTATGGAAAACAAAGAAGGCATCCTTAAGATATGCCTTGGTAAGGAATCAAACACAATTGAGAGACTAGAGAGTACTATTTGAGGAGTAAGAATGAACTATGGGCTTCTTTTTTGAAACCAATATAAAAAATTCTAAGTACCAAGAAGGTGAAAAGTAAGATGACTTTGCTTTAAGAGTTATTCCATTTTCTCAACATCCTAAGGATATATGCTAGCCAATGCCACATAACCCACTGGTATAAGCTATGTGTGAAATAAAAACTTTGCTCACCACTATCTTGGATATGTCATAACAATCTCTCTTTCTAACCTTTACTCAAGGACGAGCAAAGACTAAGTGTGGGGGGTCTTGTTTTCGGTATTTATACCATGTTTTCTACCATCATAACCGTCAACAAAACACTCTTTTTGGGAAGAAACAAGCAAACACATAGTGACATAGGTACAAATAACTTGGTTCCACATGTACATGTTAGTATTTGCTTGCAGGTGCTCAAAACAGGTGATTTTAGAGTTTAGAAGCCCAAGATGAAGATATAATGCATATCCAATTATAACGAAATGGCAAGACAATGTCACAATCTTCAAGGACTTCACTTCAGGATCGAGTGGGCACTAGATGGACACAATTCATGTTTCGGCCGAACCATGAATAGTGGCCCCGGCACTCCAACTTCAAGGAATCAAGTAATAAAGTAAAATGCAAGGGATCAGAGGCCACGTGGCCCCAACCTATGGTTCGGCCGAACCAGGTAGGGAGCCCCCGTGGCCGTGCTGACATGGTACGATCCGTGGCACACCCCCTGGAGTCCATCCCCACCTTTGGATCACAAGTATATCGTCAATCAAAGGCTAGAAAGCAAAGTACACGGATTAAGGTGCGAAACGACAAGATCTGCACAAAAGAAGTACATAGCCGTGGTCTATGACAAGTGGGGACCACAACGATGGGCCCAGCTCACCAGAGCTGGGTCGGTCGAACTGCATGGAGAGGAACCGAGCCACCAGCACACTCCCTAGACACGTGAGGCGACCTTCTAGAGGCTCCTGGCTGGCCCTACCTGCCATAGGGGGTTCGGCCGAACTGGGTGTAGTGGATCCAGGCCATCGCCTTGCTCCACTGCCTCCCTACATGACGCCCACGTGATGGTTTGGACACTACCGTCCATCTTGAGGCGGTTCCAAGGACGGTTTGATCCAACGGCGTAGGACGGAGGTCACGAGGATCGCTGATGTGGAAATGGAGTAGCCCCTACTCCATCTCCCCCTATAAATACCCCCCTAGTCCTTCATTTAGAGTGAATCAAGGATCAAGTATCAAGTGTACAATATAGATTAGTGTTAGTGTAAAGAGGAAAGAGAGTGAGGGAAGTCTCTGGAGAAAGCCCCGGGTCTGTCGGGAGTCTTCTTCAAGGTGTACGTCAGCGGATTCAAGCTTCTAGTAAGTTTTCCATCTGAGTTCTTCTAGCATTTAATATTTTGGTTCTGGTGCCATAAGTATATACTGTCTTCACCTGCACATTGCTTTACTTGTGAAGTGCTCTAGTCTCAAGCTAAGATTAGAGTAGTAAGTATACTGTAGACGTGGTGTCTAGGCTATATCTTATCAGTGTGGGCCGCTTGTCGCACGGATTGTTTGTGGTAGCCAGCAAGTGGTGACAGCCTTGTCTGGTCCTCGTAGTCCACCACGTGTGTAAGATAAGTTATTAAAATGGTAAGGCATCAAGACAATTGTACAGCCGCCTCGGGTAGGAGTTTTGTCTCCTACTGTTTCGCCTATCGCCTCTTGTGAAGGGAGGAGCTGACTAAGCTCTTTATACTTAGAAAGCCGAGACCAGATATCTTTTGCTGCATAGGAGCCTCTCTATACCTACAAGCTTTATCCTTGATCACCAACCCCTTTGATTCCTATTGATAGCCTTGAGTCTAGTTAGTACACTTCACAGTTCCCCGTGGAAAATACGATACCTGGAATACTCCCGGTGAAAGCTACATTGACTACCGTACGCTTGCGGTATATCTGTTTGCCACCTTTAGTGTCAACAAGCTTTCTGGTTAGCTTAGGGGGGTCGGCCGAACAGGCTCCTGCCTCCCACATGAAGTTTCAAATTTGAATTCAAATAGACGCTCCTCTGCAAGCTGGACCAGACCCAGGACCAACCATGGGGGGGTCGGCCGAACCAGCCCTAGTGGCTTGGCCACCAGCTCTTCTTCCCCTACAAATACCTCCCCATTGTGTGGTCAATTCCACACCCAAATCAGTTGTTTCAGCTCAAGCACAATCTTTCTTCTCCTCTCTATGTTGAGCATGTTCTCTCTCAAGTTTAGTTTGCTAGCCACTCATAATTAAAAACCCAAAAATATAGTAGTAGTAGAAGCTTGTCTCACTCTCATCTTTTCTCTCAAAACCTTGTTTGTGGAGGTAACCATACCCCACAAGGACTACTAACAGTGGAATAGCTAACGCTAACGCTAACACTAATCCCTGTTGTCGTAGTGTGTTCTTGTGTGAGCTCATTGTTGCAGGATGAAGAAGTTCTCCTCCACACTCAAGAAGGCTAAGAGTGCCGTAGGGAGTTCCTCCCAACGACCCCGCCATGATGAAGATGAAGGAAGAGAAGCTCCACCAAGAAGAAGCTTCAGAGTGCCTTCTGAGAGGATGTTTAACCCCGAGAGCGGCCTCATGCTAAATCAAGAAGAATATCAAAGGTACACCTCCATCCGACACCGAGGGTATGAACATACCGGCATCATCGACCCTGTCCTTTTGGACAGCACAGGTATGACTGCGGAATTCAATACTATTTTCAATACCATCGGTTGGAGAAATTTTTGGGAAGTGCAAGAACTTGGAATAGAAAAGCTCACCATTGAATTTCTATGCTCTTTACAAGCCACTGAAAATAATGTGTACTTCCGCATGTTTAATCAAGACTATAATTTAACATGGGTAGTTTTTAGCATGGCACTTGGTTTTGATAATGACTGTCATCTAGATCTTGTCAATGCAACAAGAAGATTTGATAAAACTGAATTTTGGAAAGCTATAACAGGATCTAATGATTGCTCTGACCCTAAAACCGATGAAATTCATAATCCTACTTTGCGTTTGATCCGATATTGGATGGCTATAATTTTTCTTGCCTGGCTCTAATGTGCAAGTTATTTATAACGGATGAATTAAGATTGCTCTACGCCATGACAAAGAAAATAAAAGTTTCACCTACTAAAATGTTAGTGCATTTTTGGCTTGGTATTTTCCATAGAAGTGAGCCCATATTCTTCACTTCTTTTATCACTCGCATTGCGGAAACAATGGACTTGCTAAATGGGAAACATTACTTTGAATACATTGCCTCTCCTAGAGATGTTGTAATCGAAGATTTCTTTATAAGCACTCATGTCCTAAAAAGAGATGAAAATGGTGATATAAAAATGATTTATCCCGGCCATACAGCCGAAATCTCTCTCCCTTGTGAGAGGCGTCGGTTGTATGCGCTGCGCACGCTAACCATAAATTGGGACCGAGAGGCAAGAAGCCAAAATATTGCAGGACCAAGAAGGGTGACAAGGAGCATGTCACAAGCCGCTCAATTTGAGCAAGGCGGCACATCACGAGCTGCAGGGAGATATGAAGAAGAAGGCGATGAGGCAAGTTCCATGGACATTTCAAGGTCCACGGAATGGCCTCAACAGCACACTCCAAGAGTGCGCACTCCCCGTCCTTCCACACGGGCGAGGGGCCGTCGAAGCCAAGGATCAGAAATAGATCAACGCATCAATGACATGGGCGCAATGCAAGTTGAGTAAGATGCAACTTTGAATATGGCACCACAAAATGCTCAACTATTACAAGCTATCCAAGACGAAGAAGCACAACGATGGGCGGGATGGTTCCAACATTACCCGCCACCACAATGAGCAAAAGGACAAGCTTGGGGGAGATCCTCTCCCCCACCAAGGTAAGTATTTTATCCTAATTATTTATATTATTTTAATTTATTGCATTTAAAAAAAAATAAAAAGAAAAAATGCATAAGATAAAAAATATCAAAAATATTTCCCTTATTCCCATAGGTCTCATGAATATTTATCCTCCTCATGGAAATGATGAATAGTTGCTCTGTTAATGTTTCTTTAATGCCTACTTTACAACTTAGTATTTCTTTGAGTATGGATCACTTGGCTCATTAAATCATCATGAACCTGAAAACTTTATGGGTGCTAAGTGCTAGAACTAAGTCTAAGTTGTTGTCAGACATGATATAGTGAAACAAGAGCTACTATAATATTGTTCTAAGCATGCATGATTACTAGAGATTTATTTCTAAAACAAACAAAACTTTATTGTTCCTCAATGGTGATAAATTCCTACCACAGCTATATATGTTATACATGTCTAAAAACCCTCCACTTAAGCTACTTACGTTGTATTGAGTGTTGTCAAGTCTTGTTGACCCTTATTGAGTGTCTTAACCATGTTCCCAAGATCAAGATCACGTACACACCATATATACATGCTGCTTCTACACTAGAAGTACGCAACCACATGCCTTTCATTTCCACTAAATAAATGCTCCACATGTTAAAATCATAGAAAATCTCTCTTAGTCAATATGGTAGTAGAGACAAAAAGGCTATGCAAAATGAAAATAAAAAGAAAGAAAGATGGACACAAGAGAGTCCATAGAAAAAGAAAAGAAAAAGATTTGAGCAAGTCTAGGCTCATGAATAAAAGAAAAATGATAGCCATGTCTCTAAAATATATTAGAGAGAGATACAATTCAAATAGAGGAGCATTATATTCCATCATCATCCACACACTTGCACATCTTGATCTAAGGGCATGACACTTCTCTCTTTGGATCCAAGTTTTGACTCTACAACATATGCAAAGTAAGTATGCTATATTCTGTCATTCCTACCTTAAGCTCCACATAAGCCATTTCTAAAAGTAGGATGACAAAGAGAAAGAAACATTTACTTTATAGCCTTGGTAAGGAATCATACACCATTTGAGCGACATGAGAGAACCATATGAGGGACATTAAGTTTTCTTTTGAAAAATATTGCTAAAACCTCCAGTATGAAACTTGCAAAGAATAGGAAAATTAGTGCTCAAGTCAAACTGTTCTATCTCTCAACCACCTAAGGCAAAGGGAAGGTCGTTAGCTCCATTAAAGGACTAGGGCAAAATGGGTGAATTTCTATAGCCAATTTTTTCATTCAAAAGAGAAGTATTTAGTTGTACACATGGTATTATTGAAACATGAACATTGTAGCAACTCCTGATCCACCGAGGCTAAGTCTAATTATTTGCTCGGGACGAGCAAAGGTTAAGCTTGGGGGATGTTGTTGACGGTGGATATACCATAAATTTCCACAATTAAACACCGTCAATAGGCTTCGGATTCAAGGGAGAATAAACGTATCATGAGCATATTTTATCAATAACAAGTTCCACTTGTACTCTTAGCTTGTGAAATGCAGGGAAGATGAAAATAGTATGAAAGTGAGCAGCTGAGGGCCATAATTGTGGTTCATCTACTGGAGAGTCTGGTATATGTAACACCCGAAAAATTGCATTCTTTTAAATAGTGGAAATTTATTTAATTATGCAATTAGTTGATCATTCCAATATAGGGAAATTAATATTTATTGAGATATAAAATTAATGTTAGGCCATATACATGTTTGTTGCATTCATGCTGGAGCATGTATTTTTGTATTGTTTGGTTTATGATTGAGTTCAAATATTCAAAACCCAATTTGAAAATCCTTTTGGAAAATGAAATTAGAAAATAGAAAACGAAAATAGGAAAACCCTTCCCTCTCTGATTTTGGCGCGAGGGCCCAGTCCTCCTCTTCCTTTCGGCCTGCCCCCTTCCTTGCTAACTTGGGCCGAGGCCCAACTAACTAGCCAGCCAGCCGGCGCAGCAAGCTGAGCGCCCCCTCTTCCCATCTTTGGATGACAGGCAGGCCCCACAGGGCAGTCCCTCTTCTCCTCCTTCCTTTCTTCTCCCCGGGGCGCCCAAAGCAGAGAGCCACGCCGCGACCGAGCACGCGCGCGCGGAGCATCCCTCTGTCGTGACTGCCAGCCGACCCTAGCGCTCGGTGCTACCGACCTGTGGGACCCATAGGACAGCCCCTCCCCTGTTTCCCTCTGCTGCTCGCCGAGAGTCCGACGCGAGAACGAACAGAGCGAGTTCGTCGCTCGCCGCCCTCGATTCGATCTCCTATATCCGAGGCAAACTCAACTCCCCTATCCCCGTCGCCTCGGGACTATATAAGTCCAGGCAGGGCCCCTATTTGCCGCCATCCAGCCCTAGCGGCATTGCCTCTTCCTGCCCTCGCGCGAACAGAGCCGCCGCTGCTCGAAGCTTTCCGCCGCCGGGATCCTCGGACGAGTCCGGATCTCCTACGCCTCCCTCGCGCCCCTATATAGGTCGGCCGAGCTCTGCCGTCCCTCCCCACAAGTTCTCGAGCAAGCCACGCCCTCCAATCTTGCCCTAGCCGCCTCTTCATCGCCGCCACTGCCGAGCTCCCGCGAGAATCGAGCAGCCGCCGCCGCGAGCAATTAGCTCGATTCGCCACCAATTCTCTCTCGGTAAGCCTCTGAGGAGCTTCGCTCTGATCTTGTGAAGCTCCCGAGCACTTTCCCCCTTCGATTTGTGCACTGACACGCCTCCGCCGCCATTGCAGAGATCCACTGTCCGCCGGATCAAGTCGCGAGCTATCTCCGAGTCGATTTCCGACCTTCCCATCACCCTAGGTGAGCTTGCGATGCTCTTCCCGATCTATGGGTACCCTTCCCGACCAATTTCATGCACCGAAGGCCGAGTTCGCCTTCTCCGGCGGCCCTCCGGCCATGGCGCCGCCGTCGACCTCTGTTTTCCGGCCGAGAGCACCGCCACCCCTCCTCTCTTTTAATCTGATCCGCCGATTTTGAATCGGACGGCCGAGAGCAGCCCATACCGATTCGGCCGGCGTTTTTGCGAATAACCCCCCGCAGTTTTTAATGCTTAACCCGCAGCCCTTAGCGTATTCAGTAGATTACGTTTTCTGTATTTGAAGGCGTATTTATTTTCGGTATATATGAAAATGTGTTTTCAGATTTGAAATCAAAACTATTTTGTTCGTAGTTTCTCCGTTTTAATTCCGATTTGAACGATTCAAATTGCGTTAGATTCATAATTTGATGATCTACCAGTTAGTACCACTGTTTAAGATGTTATTAACTTTTAAAATTCAAGATTATATTTAATATATTATTATTCTATTATAAATCTTGTAAAATTCATATCTTCCTCGTTTTAAATCCGATTTGCACAAACTTTATATCGTTGGAATCGTAGCGACGCGTAGATTATTTTTATAAACTTTTCAATCTGTTTTTCCACTGTTGGTGTACTGTTTCTAATATAGATCTTGTTTGCTTCGTGTATGATTGCCTCGATGATTGTGTGGTGATTTTATGATCGAGTTCAGACGGTGAGCAATACGTTGGTGATCAAGAGTACGTTGAGGATCCAAGTTCTCCAGAGTACTTTGATGAAGGCAAGTATAGCATGGGATCTTCCTTGTTATCCTATTCACCGTAATAATTACATTCATGTGCATGTGTCTACCTTGATAACCATAAGTGCTACCTAGAATTGTTATCTTCTACCTTGTCACCTATGGGTTTATGCATTGGGTAGTCGATGCTAGCGCGCTACTGGAATCATGATCATGTAAACTGATTAATTGAATATGCAATAAAGATTAAAAGATGCCTTTTAGCAACATGGAACTAGGGGATTCGAGCATAGTTTTGTGATGCTCAAAATCCTTCACCTTTGATAATGATCTGTAAGTATGACACCGGGATTGACAGTGCAACTATGAGGGCTACATGGCTCTGGTTTTAGCTCAGTATGAGGACCTTTTCTAGCTTGTTAGAGGTTAACGAAAGGCGCAAGAGGGGCTTTGACGACTCGGGTATAGTGTGGCCTCTGTCCATATGTGTATAACCTGCGTGACCTTGTGCCATATGGAAGGGGGGCTCTACATCTGCTTGCCGAGGAAACCTCACGGCCCTAACATGTTAGACGAACCTTTGAAAGGCTTCATAGTGAAACCTTGCTCGCTCACCTTGGTAGTGTTATGGGGTTAGCTACCCCGAGCAAATGGGAATCACGGCTCATAGTGAAAGTGCACAACCTCTGCAGAGTGTAAAACTGGTATACTAGCCGAGCTCACGGTCACGAGCGGCCTTGGACGTCTTATGGAATAGTTATCTTTGGGGTGATGTTGACTTGTTGCTAATATAGTGTTGCTATTCATTAATTGTGTTTACTATTGATCATGAATTATGGGCTATCCAACTTGTTGCTATCCAATTGCATAAAAGATGCTTAATTAAAAGCAAACCGCTGTAAACCCGTGTCTATCCTTTTTGAGCCTCATAAACCCCATGTTATATTTGCTGAGTTTGACATGGACTCACTCTTGCTATTCCCCCCACACCTCAGGAGAAGTTTAGGTTTGTGGTCAACCAGTCAGTTGTGTCCCTGTGGAGTTGGCGTCTACACGCGAAGATCGGAGTGTCTTTCCGCTGTTTGCTTCTTAAAGGTTATATTCTAATTATTACTACGTTATGTATTTGATCATTGTCTTTTGATATTACCATGTATTTGTCAGCTTATGTGTGTGACTGATCCTGGGGCGCATATAAGTTTATGCATTCAATTTTATCCTTAAAATTGGGTGTGACAAAGTGGTATCGGAGCAATGCTGACTGTAGGATGCAAGCCTAGTAAGAATTAGACCATCTTAAGTTTTATAACTTCCTATGGAGTCCTTGTTCCATAACCCTTGATAATTTCTGCTTTGCTATACCCCTTACCTTGATATTCATCTCCTCCTTATTGCTATAAATCTTTTATCCGCCCCTTGGCTTGAAATTCTTCTAGAACTATCTCTTACTTCATTCTTTCATAACATGAAGTTGAAGCCTTAGAGTTGAACCCTTGATAGAGATAGAACGATAGTGTCGCAAAGTATTAGCGATTGTTGTGCCTTATTGAATTGTTATTATGACATTGCCTGATTTGGATCTTTGTACTGATTGTAATGATCTTATGGAGTTGTCCATAATTTCATTTAGTTTATATGACTAAGGTATGAGGATTAATGGAATACATAGTTGGGTTTTCTTTCTCTCTTGTTTCCTTTATTCTGTCTTCTCAGAGCAATCTGTCTTCATCAGCTTATACCTCCGTTTTTGGAAAAGCAAAAATCATGGAATTTTTTTTTGATATAAGTAGACTTCAAGATCGTTCTGTGGGCACAAGAATCACCCTGATAGCTATTATGGTTTGGGAGTTATGAAAATCACAAGACGATGCAACTCTGCTGTCTGGAATCTGAAAATGTTTTGGTTGTGCCCTGTTTTCGACCATTATAGCTACAGAATCTGGAAAAGTGTTCTACATCAAAGTTGTAGGAAATTTCAGCAGCTTTCCAATGGTATGTGCTGCGACTTATTTGGAAAAATAGATCTGGAGTTATAACTGATTTACCGTGCTGTTGTTTTTCTGCTCGCGAATAACTTCAGATTACCTAACCTTACCTATGCTCATGGGTATTGTTGGGATGTTAGAAGTACATGATGGTAGTTAATCAACCCACTCAAAAGAGGATGCGAGCTATCCTTGGTACCCCAAGTTAATTTCTTTTAAGGGGGGGTAGCCAAGGTAAAGAGTAACAAGACGAAGATTTCTGAGCTTCGGTGATTTTACTTGGAATAATCAGATACCTCCGCGTTTGGAGAGGACACTATCAAGCACAAGATTCAGAAATATCAATTCATGTATGAAGTTGAGGAATATTGCCTGATCGGACACAAGTGTAGTGATGGAATATCAGAGTAGCGCAGCGGAAGCGTGATGGACCCATAAACATTAGAATCACTTGAGATATTATGTGGAACATTAGATGTGTATCACATATGCGATTGGATGAGTTATTACTGACAAAGGATCTTACCACACTAGGTACCCATCAAGGTTATGGAAACATTACAAAATGCGCATCAGAATTATTATCACGAAAGAGGAGGTACCCGAGAAAACAAAGAAGATTCAAGGGTAGAGTATTTGAATCTCCTCAATCATCTAAACTTTATTTTTTTGATCTTGCTCTCTCGAATCTCGGGACGAGATTCCTTTTAAGGGGGGTAGAATTGTAACACCCGAAAAATTGCATTCTTTTAAATAGTGGGAATTTATTTAATTATGCAATTAGTTGATCATTCCAATATAGGGAAATTAATATTTATTGAGATATAAAATTAATGTTAGGCCATATACATGTTTGTTGCATTCATGCTGGAGCATGTATTTTTGTATTGTTTGGTTTATGATTGAGTTCAAATATTCAAAACCCAATTTGAAAATCCTTTTGGAAAATGAAATTAGAAAATAGAAAACGGAAATAGGAAAACCCTTCCCTCTCTGATTTTGGCCCGAGGGCCCAGTCCTCCTCTTCCTTTCGGCCTGCCCCCTCCCTTGCTAACTTGGGCCGAGGCCCAGCTAACTAGCCAGCCAGCCGGCGCAGCAAGTTGAGCGCCCCCTCTTCCCATCTTTGGATGACAGGCGGGCCCCACAGGGCAGTCCCTCTTCTCCTCCTTCCTTTCTTCTCCCCGGGGCGCCCAAAGCAGAGAGCCACGCCGCGACCGAGCACGCGCGCGCGGAGCATCCCTCTGTCGTGACTGCCAGCCGACCCCAGCGCTCGGTGCTACCGACCTGTGGGACCCACAGGACAGCCCCTCCCCTGTTTCCCTCTGCTGCTCGCCGAGAGTCCGACGCGAGAACGAACAGAGCGAGTTCGTCGCTCGCCGCCCTCGATTCGATCTCCTATATCCGAGGCAAACTCAACTCCCCTATCCCCGTCGCCTCGGGACTATATAAGTCCAGGCGGGCCCCTATTTGCCGCCATCCAGCCCTAGCGGCATTGCCTCTTCCTGCCCTCGCGCGAACAGAGCCGCCGCTGCTCGAAGCTTTCCGCCGCCGGGATCCTCAGAGGAGTCCGGATCTCCTACGCCTCCCTCGCGCCCCTATATAGGTCGGCCGAGCTCTGCCGTCCCTCCCCACAAGTTCCCGAGCAAGCCACACCCTCCAATCTTGCCCTAGCCGCCTCTTCTCGCCGCCACTGCCGAGCTCCCGCGAGAACCGAGCAGCCGCCGCCGCGAGCAATTAGCTCGATTCGCCACCAATTCCCTATCGGTAAGCCTCTGAGGAGCTTCGCTGTGATCTTGTGAAGCTCCCGAGCACTTCCCCCTTCGATTTGTGCACTGACACGCCTCCGCCGCCGTTGCAGAGATCCACTGTCCGCCGGATCACGTCGCGAGCTATCTCCGAGTCGATTTCCGACCTTCCCATCACCCTAGGTGAGCTTGCGATGCTCTTCCCGATCTATGGGTACCCTTCCCGACCTATATCATGCACCGAAGGCCGAGTTTGCCTTCTCCAGCGGCCCTCCGGCCATGGCGCCGCCGTCGACCTCTGTTTTCCGGCCGAGAGCACCGCCACCCCTCGTCTCTTCTAATCTGATCCGCCGATTTTGAATCGGACGGCCAAGAGCAGCCCATAGCGATTCGGCCGGCGTTTTTGCGAATAACCCCCTGCAGTTTTTAATGCTTAACCCGCAGTCCTTAGCATATTCAGTAGATTACATTTTCTGTATTTGAAGGCGTATTTATTTTCGGTATATATGAAAATGTGTTTTCAGATTTGAAATCAAAACTATTTTGTTCGTAGTTTCTCCGTTTTAATTCCGATTTGAATGATTCAAATTGCGTTAGATTCATAATTTGATGATCTACCAGTTAGTACCACTGTTTCATATGTTATTAACTTTTAAAATTCGAGATTATATTTAATCTATTATTATTCTATTATAAATCTTGTAAAATTCATATCTTCCTCGTTTTAAATCCGATTTGCGCAAACTTTATATCGTTGGAATCGTAGCAACGCGTAGATTATTTTTATAAACTTTTCAATCTATTTTTCCACTGTTGGTGTACTGTTTCTAATATAGATCTTGTTTGCTTCGTGTATGATTGCCTCGATGATTGTGTGGTGATTTTATGATCGAGTTCAGACGGTGAGCAATACGTTGGTGATCAAGAGTACGTTGAGGATCCAAGTTCTCCAGAGTACTTTGATGAAGGCAAGTATAGCATGGGATCTTCCTTGTTATCCTATTCACCGTAATAATTACATTCATGTGCATGTGTCTACCTTGATAACCATAAGTGCTACCTAGAATTGTTATCTTCTACCTTGTCACCTATGGGTTTATGCATTGGGTAGTCGATGCTAGCGCGCTACTGGAATCATGATCATGTAAACTGATTAATTGAATATGCAATAAAGATTAAAAGATGCCTTTTAGCAACATGGAATTAGGGGATTCGAGCATAGTTTTGTGATGCTCAAAATCCTTCACCTTTGATAATGATCTGTAAGTATGACACCGGGATTGACAGTGCAACTATGAGGGCTACATGGCTCTGGTTTTAGCTCAGTATGAGGACCTTTTCTAGCTTGTTAGAGGTTACCGAAAGGCGCAAGAGGGGCTTTGACGACTCGGGTATAGTGCGGCCTCTGTCCATATGTGTATAACCTGCGTGACCTTGTGCCATATGGAAGGGGGGCTCTACATCTGCTTGCCGAGGAAACCTCGCGGCCCTAACATGTTAGACGAACCTTTGAAAGGCTTCATAGTGAAACCTTGCTCGCTCACCTTGGTAGTGTTATGGGGTTAGCTACCCCGAGCAAATGGGAATCACGGCTCATAGTGAAAGTGCACAACCTCTGCAGAGTGTAAAACTGGTATACTAGCCGAGCTCACGGTCACGAGCGGCCTTGGACGTCTTATGGAATAGTTATCTTTGGGGTGATGTTGACTTGTTGCTAATATAGTGTTGCTATTCATTAATTGTGTTTACTATTAATCATGAATTATGGGCTATCCAACTTGTTGCTATCCAATTGCATAAAAGATGCTTAATTAAAAGAAAACCGCTGTAAACCCGTGTCTATCCTTTTTGAGCCTCATAAACCCCATGTTATATTTGCTGAGTTCGACATGGACTCACTCTTGCTATTCCCCCCACACCTCAGGAGAAGTTTAGGTTTGTGGTCAACCAGTCAGTTGTGTCCCTGTGGAGTTGGCGTCTACACGCGAAGATTGGAGTGTCTTTCCGCTGTTTGCTTCTTAAAGGTTATATTCTAATTATTACTACGTTATGTATTTGATCATTGTCTTTTGATATTACCTTGTATTTGTCAGCTTATGTGTGTGACTGATCCTGGGGCGCACATAAGCTTATGCATTCAATTTTATCCTTAAAATTGGGTGTGACAGTATGGCTCTTGTACCTTTCCTTCTGTAAAACTGTATCCTTATCAATATATATTTACTTTACTTCACTAAGTTCTTACTTAGTCTTTACTATTCTTTATAGTATTGTTGTGTCTTGTCTTATTCTATACTTGTCTTATACTTGATAGTGATCTTGTCCCAACTCAACGTGTGTTAGTTCATCGCCTGTCGTACGGTGTTCTAGTTGTTGGTACGCAGCTAGAATAGTGAGACTTGGTGTAAGCGTGGTGCTTAGACTAGATCTTGCCTTTGATTGCCGCTTGTCGCACGGATTGTTTGTGGGTGCTAGCAGGTGGTGACAGTCCTGTCTAGTCTTAGTATCCCTCCTCGTGTTTTAGGCAAGTTCTTAAAAGGTAGGCTCCCATAAGAGAGTAGGCGCTTCAGGGTAGAGGTTTTGTCCTCTATTGTCTCGCACTACCCCCAGCACACCGGTAATAAGGTGCTATCTTGGTATAAGTCATCTATTTGATAGGATAAGTCATAAGAGCAAAGTAAGTGTCATAGGAGTCTTATACTCACTCGTTGTCCTCCCACCTAGCTATACTCTACTAGTTATCTTTTAGTTATCTTAATACTTGTTGTGTGTTGGTGTCATTACCCTTTCCTCTATTTATCGATTACCGCCCCACTACTAGTTGGCACTAAGCTGGTATAGACTTGAGGATCTCTCTCTTTTTATTAATTATTCCTAGCAACCACTTTCCCTTGGGATAAAAATAAATAACGATACGTTGGAATACTCCCGGGTGAAGTGCTACAGCGGTATATTCTGTGCGCTTGCGGAATTATCCAATAGACATAAGAAATACCCTCAGGGCACTTCTGGCGCCGTTATCAGAGATAGCCTGACACCCTGTCTCTGGTGGTTGCGCTAAGAAGTGTCAACAAGCATTTCTGGCGCCGTTGCCGGGGAATATAATGCTTTGACTCTACAATATATGCAAATGGATATACCTCAAGATAGCACCTTACTCAATGGCGCCAGAAATGCTTGTTGACACTTCTTAGCGCAACCACCAGAGACAGGGTGTCAGGCTATCTCTGATAACGGTGCCAGAAGTGCCCTGAGGGTATTTCTTATGTCTATTGGATAATTCCGCAAGCGCACAGAATATACCGCTATAGCACTTCACCCGGGAGTATTCCAAGGTATCGTTATTTATTTTTATCCCAAGGGAAAGCGGTTGCTAGGAATAATTAATAAAAAGAGAGAGATCCTTAAGTCTTTTCCAACTTAGTACCAACTAGTGGTAGGGGGTAAATCGATAGGTAGAGGAAAGGGAAATGACACCAACACACAACAAGTATTAAGATAACTAAAAGATAACTAGTAGAGTATAGCTAGATGGGAGGACAACGAGTGAGTATAAGACTATTATGACACTTACTTTACTCTTATGACTTATCCTATCAAATAGATGACTTATACCAAGATAGCACCTTACTACTGGTGTGCTAGGGGTAGTGCGAGACAATAGAGGACAAAACCTCTACCCGAAGTGCCTACACTCTTATGGGAGCCTACCTTTTAAGAACTTGCCTAAAACACGTGGAGGGATACTAAGACTAGACACGGCTGTCACCTCCTGCTAGCACCCACAAACAATCCGTGCGACAAGCGGCAATCAAAGGCAAGATCTAGTCTAAGCACCACGCTTACACTAAGTCTCACTATTCTAGCTGCGTACCAACAACTAGAACACCGTATGACAGGCGATGAACTAACACACGTTGAGTTGGGACAAGATCACTATCAAGTATAAGACAAGTATAGAATAAGACAAGACACAACAATACTATAAAGAATAGTAAAGACTAAGTAAGAACTTAGCGAAGTAAAGTAAATATATATTGATAAGGATAAAGTCTTACAGAAGGAAAGGTACAAAAGCTATACCAGACTCTCCAGCAGACGACTCCGGAGACTCCGAGCGCAGCTCGACTCGACTCTAACTCCCACACTAGACTAATACTACTACTAAAGAATAGACTCTAGCTTGCTTCTTGAGTTGTATGGTGTATGGTGTTGTTTTGAAGTGAAGAGGGCAGCCACTATTTATAGTGGAGAGTGGAGGGATGCCACGTCAGCGATCCGTGTGCTCCTTGCCTCTCCACCGTTGGATGAACCGCCCTTGTAACCGCCATTAGATGGACGGCTTAGGCAATTTGAGCACATGGGCAGCATGCAGGAGGTCGGTGGAGAAGGTCGGTGGCCAGGGGTCACCACCCCTGGTTCGGCCGACCCATCAATGGCAGGTAGGGGCTAGGCAGGACCTTCTAGATGGTGGCCCCACCTGTCTGGGAAGGAGTAGGCAGCTTGCCCCCACAGGGTAGGGTTTGGCCGACCCACTTGATGGGTGGGTCCAGGCCTGGTGTTGGCCCCACCAGTCATACTCTCTCCCCTTGTACAGGTCTTGTCTTGATTGCTTCGTTTTACACCTTGATCCATGTATCTTTGATCTCCACCGTTGCACAGAAACACACTCTGATCCAGAGGACAGAATGGCTTGGAAGGAGTGTCACGAGGATCGTGCCATGTCACCAGAGCCAGGTGGGCCCCATGGGCAGTTCGGGCGACCCAAGGGTGGGCCCACCCTGGGCTCTGGTCTCCTCCAGGTGGTCCCATGTGTCATGTGTTGAGAGATGGTGGCTTGAGGCACCACTTAGTGGTTCGGCCGAACCACAATTATGGCCCTCAGCTGCTCACTTTCATACTGTTTTCATCTTCCCTGCATTTCACAAGCTAAGAGTACAAGTGGAACTTGTTATTGATAAAATATGCTCATGATACGTTTATTGTCCACTTTGTTATTGATAAAATATGCTCATGATACGTTTATTCTCCCTTGAATCCGAAGCCTGTTGACTGGTGTTTAATTGTGGAAATTTATGGTGTATCCACCGTCAACAAGATCCCCCAAGCTTAACCTTTGCTCATCCCGAGCAAATAATTAAACCTAGCCTCGGTGGATCAGGAGTTGCTACAATGTTCATGTTTCAATAATACCATGTGTACAACTAAATATTTCTCTTTTGAATGGAAAAATTGGCTATAGAAATTCACCCATTTTACCTTAGTCCTTTAATGGAGCTAATGACCTTCCCTTTGCCTTAGGTGGTTGAGAGATAGAACAGTTTGACTTGAGGACTAATTTTCTCATTCTTTGCAAGTTTCATACTGGAGGTTTTAGCAATATTTTTCAAAAGAAAACTTAATGTTCCTCATATGGTTCTCTCATGTCGCTCAAATGGTGTATGATTCCTTACCAAGGCACAAAGTAAATGTTGCCTTCTCTTTATCATCCTACTTTTAGAAATGGCTTATGTGGAGGTTAAGGTAGGAATGACAGAATATAGCATACTTACTTTGCATATGTTATAGAGTCAAAGCTTGGATCCAAAGATAGAAGTGTCATGCCCTTAGATCAAGATGTGCTAAGTGTGTGGGTGATGATGGAATATAATGCTCCTCTATTTGAATTGCATCTCTCTCTAATAAATTTTAGAGACATGGCTCATGTTTCTTTTATTCATGAGCCTAGACTTGCTCAAATCTTTTTCTTTTCTTTTTCTATGGACTCTCTTGTGTCCATCTTTCTTTCTTTTTATTTTCATTTTGCATAGCCTTTTTGTCTCTACTACCATAATGACTGAGAGAGATTTTCTATGATTTTAACACGTGGAGCATTTATTTAGTGGAAATGAAAGGCATGTGGTTGCGTACTTCCAGTGTAGAAGCAGCATGTATATTTGGTGTGTACGTGATCTTGATCTTGGGAACATGATAAGACTCTCAATAAGGGTCAACAAGACTTGACAACACTCAATACAACGTAAGTAGCTTAAGTGGAGGGTTTTTAGACATGTATAACATATATGGCTGTGGTAGGAATTTATCACCATTGAGGAACAATAAGGTTTTGTTTGTTTTAGAAATAAATCTCCAGTAATCATACATGCTTAGAACAATA
Source organism: Eremochloa ophiuroides (assembly GCA_038502445.1). Classification (NCBI taxonomy): domain Eukaryota; kingdom Viridiplantae; phylum Streptophyta; class Magnoliopsida; order Poales; family Poaceae; genus Eremochloa; species Eremochloa ophiuroides. Next base: position 24,812,133 of record JAHLJS010000008.1, read on the forward strand.
TTATAGTAGCTCATGTTTCACTATATCATATCTCACAACAACTTAGACTTAGTTCTAGCACTTAGCATCCATAAAGTTTTTAGGTTCATGATGATTTAAATGAGCCAAGTGATCCATACTCAAAGAAATACTAAGTTGTAAAGTAGGCATTAAAGAAACATTAACAGAGCAACTATTCATCATTTCCATGAGGAGGATAAATATTCATGAGACATATGGGAATAAGGGAAATATTTTTGATATTTTTATCTTATGCATTTTTTTAAATGTAATAAATTAAAATAATGTAAATGGCTAGGATGGAGTACTTACCTTGGTGGGGGAGAGGATCTCCCCCAAGCTTGTCCTTTTTGCTCATTGTGGTGGCGGGTAGTATTGGAACCAATCCCGCCCATCTTTGTGCTTCTTCGTCTTGGATAGATTGCAATAGTTGAGCATTTTCTTGTGCCATATTCAAAGTTGCATCTTGCTCAACTTGCATTGCGCCCATGTCATTGATGAGTTGATCCATTTCCGATCCTTGGCTTCGACGGCCCCTCGCCCATGTGGACCGACGGGGAGTGTGCACTCTTGGAGTGTGCTGTTGAGGCCGTTCTGTGGACCTTGAAATGTCCATGGAACTTGCCTCATCGCCTTCTTCTTCATATCTCCCTTCAGCTCGTGATGTGCCACCTTGCTCAAATTGAGCGGCTTGTGACAGGCTCCTTGTCACCCTTCTTGGTCCTGCAATATTTTGGCTTCTTGCCTCTCGGTCCCAATTTATGGTTAGCATGCGCAGCGCATACAACCGACGCCTCTCACAAGGGAAAGAGATTTCGGCTGTATGGCCGGGATAAATAATTTTTATATCACCATTTTCATCTCTTTTTAGGACATGAGTGCTTATAAAGAAATCTTCGGTTACAATCTCTAGGAGAGGCAATGTATTCAAAGTAATGTTTCCCATTTAGCAAGTCCATTGTTTCCGCAATGCGAGTGATAAAAGAAGTGAAGAATATGGGACTCGCTTCTATGGAAAATACCAAGCCAAAAGTGCACTAACATTTTAGCAGGTGAAACTTTTATTTTCTTTATCATGGCATAGAGCAATCTTAATTCATCATTATAAAGAACTTGCACATTAGAGCCAGGAATAAAAGTTATAGCCATCCAATTTCGGATCAAGCGCAAAGTAGGATTATGAATTTCATCGGTTTTAGGGTCAGAGCAATCATTAGATCCTGTTATAGCTTTCCAAAATTCAGTTTTATCAAATCTTCTTGTTGCATTGACAAGATCTAGATGATAGTCACTATCAAAACCAAGTGCCATGCTAAAAACTCCCCATGTTAAATTATAGTCTTGATTAAATATGCGAAAGTAGACATTATTTTCAGTGGCTTGTAAAGAGCATAGAAATTCAATGGTGAGCTTTTCTATTCCAAGTTCTTGCACGTCCCAAAAATTTCTCCAACCGATGGTATTGAAAATAGTATTGAATTCCGCGGTCATACCTGTGCTGTCCAAAAGGACACGGTCGATGATGCCGGTATATTCATACCCTCGGTGTTGGATGGAGGTGTACCTTTGATATGCTTCTTGATGTCGCATGAGGCCGCTCTCGGGATTGAACGTCCTCTCGGAAGGCACTCCGAAGCTTCTTCTTGGTGGAGCTTCTCTTCCTTCATCTTCATCATGGCGGGGTCGTCGGGAGGAACTCCCTACGACATTCTTGGCATTCTTGAGTGCGGAGGAGAACTTCTTCATCCTGCAACAATGAGCTCACACAAGAACACACTACGATAACAGGGATTAGCGTTAGCGTTAGCTAGCGTTAGCGTTAGCGTTAGCGTTAGCTATTCCACTGTTAGTAGTCCTTGTGGGATATGATTACCTCCACAAACAAGAGTTTGAGAGCAAAGATGAGAGTGAGAAAAGCTTCTACTACTACTATATTTTTGGGTATTTAATTATGAGTGGCTAGCTGACTAAACTTGAGAGAGAACATGCTCAACATAGAGAGAAGAAAGATTGTGCTTGAGCTGAAACAACTGATTTGGGTGTGGAATTGAGCACACAATGGGGAGGTATTTATAGGGGAAGAAGAGCTAGTGGCCAGGCCACTGAGGCTGGTTCGGCCGACCCCCCCATGGGTGGTCCTTGTGTCTGGTCTAGCTTGCAGAGGAGCGTCTGTTTGAATTCAAATTTGAAACTTCTTGTGGGAGCCAAGAGCCTATTCGGCCAACCCCCTATGGACCAGGTTTTTGTTGTTTTTCAGCTTTATGCAGGGAATCTATTTGAACTTCATCATCACTTTCTTGGTTGGCACCCATGTAGGGTTCGGCCGACCCCTCCAACACACGGATTTTGCTGTTTCCAGCTTTGGACAGGGAATCTAATTGATTTCAAGCTTTGCTTTATTGGTTGGAGACAAAGCATGGTTCGGCCGAACCATGCTTGGTCCCCTTTTATGCTTTAAACAGTGTGCAATGCTTGGTCCAGCAAAGTCCACACTAGTGGTGGACCAAAAGTTTGAAATTTCAGAGATTCCCTTGTCTTGTGCTTTGGGGAAGAGAATAGTGAATGACAAAAGTGGGGACATGTTTAAAGTGATTCGCATGGACCATGGGAGCACTCTTGCATGCCAAAGTGTCCACTTTTCAAAATTTGAATGGATATGGATATTTGATTCTCCTTGGAGCATGTGGAAGTTGGCATGACCAAAAGTTGACCGGCCAAAATGAATTTGTGCTCAAAATTTTGGGGGAAACATAAACACACCAGGCTTTCTTCACCAGAGGTGGATGGGCCCCATGGTAGGGTCGGCTGACCCCACCTAGGTGGTCCCACCACCTCAGGTGCGAGCAGAATTATTCTCTCTTTCAAATTTTATTCAACCAGCCATTTTATTTTGTCGAAATAAATTATTGCAAAATTTAAACATGAAATGCAACGATGGGAATTCAAAAACTGAAATGCATGAAATAAATATGAGATAAATACTGATTTACCTTACCAGCAAGGGCTCCATGTTTTCGGTCCATAGAGCAGGACCTCTGCGTTTCGGGTTCATTCTTCGGGTGCTTCGATCGGTCCTGAAGATGGAGACCATGATGATCGCACCTCTTTCTTCCGCCACTCATTCTTTGTTGATGCTTGTGACTCAGCGGATTCCGCCTTGTTCACCACCTCCGCCTTACTTACCGTTTCGGCCTTTTTGGCCTTTAGTACTTGCATCTTTTGGCGGGGCGCATATTGCGGCTTGTTCTTCCATAGGTTCCTTCTTGCCTGTCGCATTAATTTATAACCATTGAAGGAACATTTAATTCGCTTACCTGGGAGCTAGAAGTGGATTTGGCCTGGATCCTACGTAGATGATGGCGTTCACGGTGTTGAGGAACAGCCTTCCTAGGATGACGGGGACTTCATCATCGGCTCTCATGTCAAGAATGATGAAGTCGGCGAAGATGTACTCGTCTTGAACTTTGACAAGGATATCCCTTGCCAATCCCTCGGGGAACCGGATTGATTGATCGGCCATCTGCAATTTGACAAAAGTGGGGTACAAGGGTTCCCGTAGCAAGTTCTCATACATTACCTTAGTCATGAGGTTGACGCTGGATCCAAGGTCGCAGAAGGCATTGTTGAAGGTGTGTGGCCCGATCTCGCAGGTGATGGTAGGATGACCAGGGTCACTCTTCTTGGCCATGAATGGCGGATCAAGAAGACAACCCGGGTTTTGCCTAACCGGAGGCTTACCAAACCTCGTGAAAATTAACTTAACACCCTCAATTGGTTCCTCAGGTTTCCCTGGGATCTTACCTTATTCGAATGATGGGACAGCTGCTGCTATTTGAGCTAATTGGGTTTCTAACATTTTATTAAAGCTCAATTGATTTTTCATAGCAGTGTTAAAGCTATCCATTTTCTCACTAAGATTTTCAAGAATCTTATCATTGGCCATTATTTTCTTGTTTATGCTATCATTAATTTTAGATTGACCTAAGACAAGATCTTTAAGAGAAGGTTGATTACCATAAAAATTATTAAAATTATTGCTGTAACCATTACCTTGATTTCATTGGTTGAAGGGGCGCGAGTTCCATCCTCCTTGTTGCTGGGGTTGATACCCATTGTTGTTGCTGTTGTTGATGAAGCTCACTTCCTCCTTCGTCTCGGGACAGTTGTTGCCCGAATGATCTTCTCCACCACATACCTCGCACCATGGATTAGCTTCGATTGCTCGTGCAGTGGCAGTAGGTCTAATGGCCTCTTGTTCCTTCTTGGAACTTTCCTCGATCATTTTCATCAAGAGGTCCATTTTTGCGGAGAGCATGTCCACCTCATGAACGGTGTGCATACCCCTTATCTTGGGTTGGAGGCGTTCCTCATTCCATCCTTAGTTGATGACCATTTTCTCAATGAGGTCCTTAGCGTCCTTGAGATTGTGTTGTAGGAATGCTCCTCCGGCTGCAGCATCTAGGTGACTATGGGCTAATCCTGTCAGCCCATGGTAGAAACCTTGGATTAGGAGCCATTCTTCAACCCCATGATGAGGACAGGCACGAATGTACTCCTGAAGACGTTCCCATGCTTCGGGAATCGTCTCGTCCGCTTGTTGTTGGAAGCTTGAAATTTTGCCACGTAGAGCGCTTGTTTTGCCCATTGTGAAGAACTTCTTAAGAAAAGCGTTGGCACACTTCTCCCAGGTGGTGACTTCACTCTTGTTGGCATAGAACCATTGCTTTGCCTTCCCAAGCAGTGAGAATGGGAACAGGCGAAGACGGATGGCGTCAGCCGAGACATTCTTGATGGTGAAAGTCCCACATACCTCTAGAAAGTGCTGGAGATGGGCATTGGCGTCTTCGTGTGGCTTTCCACAGAATGGATTAGCTTGCACCATGTTGATGAGTGCAGGCTTGAGTTCAAAGGTAGCATCTCCAAAGTTGAGCTGCGGTCCGGTGGCAATGTTGTCAGCGGACGGCGCAGAGAACTCAGAGATGGTCTTTTGGGACCATAGCCTCCTTGATTGATAATGTGGAGCCTCTTTCCTCGAACGGATTCAGGTTTGAGATGAACCTTTGGGGTGGAACTTGACGACGTCTAGTTCTTCTCAACAATTGCTCGGGATCTTCAATATAATTTGACGGCAATTGGAAACCGTTCATGCACTGTCTAGCTTCACGATAACGAGAAACACAGACAGGGGTAAGCCCCTAACACTAATCGATAACTAAATTGATAATAGACTCCGGATTCAATTTTTTTATTAATATTCCTAGACTGATGCTTTCCCTGACAACGGCGCCAGAAATGCTTGTTGACACTTCTTAGCGCAACCACTAGAGATAGGGTGTTAGGCTATCTCTGATAACGGCGCCAGAAGTGCCCTGAGGGTATTTCTTATGTCTATTGGATAATTCCGCAAGCGCACAGAATATACCGCTGTAGCACTTCACCCGGGAGTATTCCAAGGTATCATTATTTATTTTTATCCCAAGGGAAAGCGGTTGCTAGGAATAATTAATAAAAAGAGAGAGATCCTTAAGTCTTTTCCAACTTAGTACCAACTAGTGGTAGGGGGGTAAATCGATAGGTAGAGGAAAGGGTAATGACACCAACACACAACAAGTATTAAGATAACTAAAAGATAACTAGTAGAGTATAGCTAGATGGGAGGACAACGAGTGAGTATAAGACTCCTATGACACTTACTTTACTCTTATGACTTATCCTATCAAATAGATGACTTATACCAAGATAGCACCTTACTACCTGTGTGCTGGGGGTAGTGCGAGACAATAGAGGACAAAACCTCTACCCGAAGCGCCTACACTCTTATGGGAGCCTACCTTTTAAGAACTTGCCTAAAACACGTGGAGGGATACTAAGACTAGACAGGGCTGTCACCACCTGCTAGCACCCACAAACAATCAGTTTGACAAGCGGCAATCAAAGGCAAGATCTAGTCTAAGCACCACGCTTACACTAAGTCTCACTATTCTAGCTGCGTACCAACAACTAGAACACCCTATGACAGGCGATGAAGTAACACACGTTGAGTTGGAACAAGATCACTATCAAGTATAAGACAAGTATTGAATAAGACAAGACACAACAATACTATAAAGAATAGTAAAGACTAAGTAAGAACTTAGCGAAGTAAAGTAAATATATATTGATAAGGATAAAGTCTTATAGAAGGAAAGGTACAAGAGCTATACCAGACTCTCCAGCAGACGACTCCAGAGACTCCGAGCACAGCTCGACTCGACTCTAACTCCCACCCTAGACTAATACTACTACTAAAGAATAGACTCTAGCTTGCTTCTTGAGTTGTATGGTGTATGGTGTTGTCTTGAAGTGAAGAGGGCAGCCACTATTTATAGTGGAGAGTGGAGGGATGCCACGTCAGCGATCCGTGTGCTCCTTGCCTCTCCACCCTTGGATGAACCGCCCTTGTAACCGTCATTAGATGGACGGCTTAGGCAATTTGAGCACATGGGCAGCATGCAGGAGGTCGGTGGAGAATGGTCGGTGGCCAGGGGTCACCACCCCTGGTTTGGCCGACCCATCAATGACAGGTGGGGCTAGGCAGGACCTTCTAGAAGGTGGCCCCACCTGTCTGGGAAGGAGTAGGGAGCTTGCCCCCACAGGGTAGGGTTCGGCGACCCACTTGATGGGTGGGTCCAGGCCTGGTGTTGGCCCCACCAGTCATACTCTCTCCCCTTGTATAGGTCTTGTCTTGATTGCTTCGTTTTACACCTTTATCCATGTATCTTTGATCTCCACCGTTGCACAGAAACACACTCTGATCCAGAGGACATAATGGCTTGGAAGGAGTGTCATGAGGATCGTGCCATGTCACCAGAGCCAGGTGGGCCCCATGGGCAGTTCGGCCGACCCATGGGTGGGCCCACCTTGGGCTCTGGTCTCCTCCAGGTGGTCCCATGTGTCATGTGTTGAGAGATGGTGGCTTGAGGCACCACTTAGTGGTTCGGCCGAACCACAATTATGGCCCTCAGCTGCTCACTTTCATACTGTTTTCATCTTCCCTGCATTTCACAAGCTAAGAGTATAAGTGGAACTTGTTATTGATAAAATATGCTCATGATACGTTTATTCTCCCTTGAATCCGAAGCCTGTTGATGGTGTTTAATTGTGGAAATTTATGGTATATCCACCGTCAACACCAGGAAGCTTGTTGGCAAATCCTATGCCTAACAGATATAATCTGCAAGCACACGGATGCTGATGTAGCTTTCACCAGGGAGTATTCCAAGGTATCGTATTTATCCACAGGGAACGTGAAGTGTTCTAATCTAAAGCCAGGTAGTCCAAGATTGGTGATGAAAAGGGGTGAGAGGTTCTTGTATAATTGAGCTAAGGTTCTCTAAATAGTTGAGCAAAGAGTGATCACTAAAGTTTCTACTTCGGGCGCCTGGGACCAACCAACTCAGAAGAGCAGGCGAGTCCAGCCCCTAAGTCCTACAGAGCAGAACTAACGTGGTGGAATACATAGGCCGGACAGGGCTGTCACCACCTGCCGGCTACCACTGCGATCCGTTGAACTGAATGCAATCTAGGGTTATTAATAGCCTAGACACCACGTCTACACTATTGATCACTACTCTAACCCCGTGCACAAGGCAGAGCACTCACACTAGTATATACTACGCAGTATATAAATACTGAATAATAAATACTAAGTAGTGAGCAAGAAACCAGTAAAGACTTTAATAATATAACTTAATGCTCAAATAAATATTCAAACCTGAGCCGAACTTACGAGACCTGGAGAGGAAGAAGGCAGGAGAGACTCCGACACGCCCGGATCTTCTCCCGCACTAGCCTCTCTACAACTGGAGGAGAGAACCCACCAGAGGGACACTACTCTACTAAATAATAAGAGTGGAAGATTTGTAGGTGTAGGTGTGTGTTACAAATGAGGCCTAGGGGGTCTATTTATAGGTGAGAGGTGGAGTAGGGGCTACTCCAATGCCACCTCAGCAATCCGCGTGATGCGCGTAGCCTCCGTTGGATCATAACCGCCTTAGGAGCAAGGGCTAGGATGCCCCACGTGGTCCCAACCGACCTCTATAGGTCGGTGGTGAAGTCCGCCACATGATGGAATCAAAAACCGGGCGAAAACCGGATCCTAAGGCCTCGAACCGGACCCGAACCGGAGCACTAGTCGTTGTTCTGCGTTACTGGGCAGAAAATCCGGCGCCTGGCCTGGCTGAACCGGCCGGTCTGGGCGGTCCAACTGCCCCCAGACCGCTTGGACCGCAGCACTGCCAGCCCGCACGGAACCAGCTGGCGCCACCTGTCCCTTCCGACCCGGCCGAGCGGCGCGCCCGCCCAGTGCTCCCGCGCCCGAACGCGCCTGTGCGCGCGCATGGGGGGCACCGCGTGCCACGCGTCGCCTACCGGTTGGGGCGCCTAGCCGCCCGCTCCCCGTGGGGAGACAGCCGCTACTGCGTCAGCCGGCAGCTGGGGCCCGCCTGGCCCGGCTGTCAGGTGCTGTCCGCTGACGGGGGTGCTGACGTCAGCGATGACGTCAGCACTCTTTTTAATTTGAATATTTTATAACTTTTTATCCCGGACTCCAAACGTAGCAAATAATATATCCATTTCGATCATCTCGACGAGCCCGTCACAATGGTGTACTCCATTTCCTCATTTGAGATACTTTTATATGATGATATTTTAAAATCCCTGCAACACATGTGATGACAACAAAACTCGTGGAACTTGTTAGTTTCAAACCCTATATCTATCATGTGTGATCCATATCATATTATTTCATGCAAGAGTTGAATGTTATAAATGGGGTTTAACAACCATCAACAAGCTCCCCCACACTGAACCTTTGCTCGTCCCGAGCAAAGCTCAGATTAATCAAGAAGCATATATAACTTCTCTAAGTATGATGCTAGCATAAAAATTATTCCAAGTCATTTGCATGTAGTAGTGGGTTTGTGGAATTGTCTAACATGTCGCCTTAGGCAGTTGAAAAAATGGAATGATGCAGACATGAAGATTATCACAAACTTCTATAACTAGCAACTTGGAGACTTTTCTTTTAAGCATAAATTTAAGGCAACATGGCTTTGGTAAACTCCCCAAGTGGTACTCTCAAATCACTCAAAAGGTGTATGATTCCTTACCAAGGTATTGAAAGTTGTCCTTTCATGACCTATCCTAAGGCTTTTCAGTGGTGTTTTGGGTAGGTATGAAAGTGGGCATACCTGCCTCTCATATGTTGGTAAGTCAAAGACCGAACCAAGTCAAGATCAAAGTCATATGTTAGATTGAGATGTGCGAGTGTGTGCAATATATCCTATCTTCTAAACTATACTCCTTTTTGAGATTTGATCTTTCTCTTTTGGAAACTTAATTCTAGAGACATGGCTACCGCAAACTCTCCTTTTTTTTGACAAGAAGCTTTGGGACTTCTGATGTGTCCCTTATTTTACTATCTCTCTCTTTTTTTTTTTTTTTTAACCATGTCCCTCTAGAGATAATGATAAGAGAAAGATCATAGAATAATACTTGGAGTATTTTTCTAACCAAAGTTTCTTTTTGCTTACTCCTAGTGTAGGAGTATAGCATTTTTTTGTGGATGGATGGGTGCATGTTGTGCGCAACTCTTAGTGTAAGAGTTGGCTTTATTCGGTGGGTGCTAGTGAGTCTCAATCTTATGCATATGACCCCAATCTAAGTTAGGTTCAACAATTTGACAAACCTCAATGATAAAAAAGCAGCTATGGCAGAAGGTATATATATATAGAGCATGTCCTATGGCCTTGGTAGGAATTTCTCACCATTGAGGAGTTAATAAGCCATGAGGTTTTCAAAGTTTTATACAAATAAAATTTTTCCAAGTTCAAGTATAGAAAGGATGCAATACTTCTATCTTTACCATATCACATTTCACAACCACTTAGTTGACATGTGGTCCTATAAAGTTATTTCCCACTAGCATCATGTTTATGATCATGGAACAAAGTTTACACTGGCCAACTTTGAGAAGATCACACATCAAGGTTAATCTTAACTTTCTCAAAAGCAGACTTTAAGTTCAGTTTTTGTGATCACGAATTAACTCAAACTTCAAAAGGAGAAAGGCAAGGTTTCAAGTTTGATTTAAACATTCAGCATTTTTGGCATATCAAACTTAAGATGAAACAAGAGTGGATAAAGGAAGTGCAAACCAGCGTGCCAAAATGGCGAAGGCCGAAAAGATGGTATATAAGAATCGTGCGGCCTTCCCCCACACTAGGACTTTTATGTCAATCGACATGAAAAGCCTAGTGTAAATGTTGGACTCCTCTCAAAATGTACTCCAATGTTGAATGATGGCTTGCTCATGTTGTCTCTACCTTGTTTTTTTTTATCTTTTCCCACACTTGGGTTTTTGCATCTCTTGGTCTTTTCCTGTACTCATGTTCATTCTTGCAATTCTTGTTAATTGAGCATGCTCTGACTGGCTCAAAGCTCCAGTCAGAGTAATTTATTCAAAGCAAACTAACAACAATTTATTTAAGGTGAACTTAGATTATTGAAAGCAATTTTTTTTATATATTAATCAAAGCATAGTGAGGATGAAACAAAAATTAACGAAGCATGGTACACACAAGATCAAAGCATGAAAAAGGGGGACGACTAAGTTACTTCTATGAGTTCAAGGACATCTAATTCCTCAAGTTTAGGCATCTCAGGCTCAAGAAAGATTTTCAAACGTTGCCCATTAGCCTTAAATACATTACCTCCCTTATCTTGAAGGGTGACGGCACCACGAGAGGATGAGGCAAGAACGCTATATGGCCCGTCCCACTTACTCCTAAGCTTACCTCTACCAAAAAGCTTAATGCGAGAGTTAAAGAGAAGTACCTTGTCCCCTGGATTGAATTCTTTGATTTTGATTCGCTTGTCATGCCACCGCTTGGTTCGTCCTTGTAGAGCTTGGAGTTGTGATAAGCATTTTCTCTCCATTCATCTAGCTCAGCAAGTTGCATCTGTCTTTTGATTCCGGCAGCTGGAAGGTCCATGTTCTATTTCTTAATTGTCCAATAGGCCTTGAATTCCAACTCCACAGGCAAATGACACGTCTTTCCATAGACCAGTTGATATGGTGTCATTCCTATTGGGGTCTTGTACGCTGTTCGGTATGCCCATAGTGCATCAGGTAGTTTGTCCTTCCACCCATTTCCCATTTCATTGACCGTCTTTTGAAGAATATTCTTGATTTGCTTGTTTGAAGTTTTTGCCTGTCCACTCAGTTTGTGGATGACAAGGAGTGGCAACTCTATGGTCTATCCCTTGATCAGAGAGATACTTCCAGGAAGGTATGGTCAATGAAATGAGTTCCTCCGTCACTAATCACTATTCTTGGAGTGCCAAAGCGAGGGAAGATAACTTCATGAAACAGTCGCTTGGCATTCTTCGAATTGGCTGCTCGACAAGGCATGGCTTCTACCCACTTAGAGACATAATCCACCGCCACTAGTATATACTCATAATCTCCTGACTTAGGGAACGGACCCATATAGTATATTCCCCAAACGTCAAAGAGTTCAACCTGAAGATTATAGTGGAGGGGCATGGCATCTCTTGAGTTGACGTTCCCATGCTTTTGACATCTTGGACATCTTCGGACAAATTCCATGGCATCCTTATACATGGTGGGCCAAAAGAATCCGCATTGCCATATTTTAGCATGAGTCCGAAATGCACCATAGTGTCCACCATATGGTGATGCATGACATCTCTCAAGAATCTTAGTGGCTTCACTCATGGGCACACAACGCCTTACTAACCCATCGGCAAAAACTCGGTATAGGTACGGGTTATCCCACATGTGAAACCGACTTTCCTGTACGAGTTTCTTCATGTCTACTCCAAGTGGGACATACCCAGAAACCATGAAGTTGACTGATATTGGCGTACCAAGGTTCTAATGTTGTGACCTTGAGGAGAGTATCATCCCGCAGATAATCATTGATGGGAAGAGAGGAATCTGCTTGCGGTTGCAGTCGTGACAAGTGATCGGCCACTGAATTTTCTACTCCTTTCTTATCTCGAATTTCTATGTCAAACTCTTGGAGTATAAGAATCCACCGAATAAGTCTTGGCTTTGCATCCTTCTTGGTGAGGAGGTACTTGAGAGCGGCATGGTCTGTGTAGACAATCACCTTTGCCCCCACCAAATAGGATCGGAATTTGTCAATGGCAAAAACCACTGCCAAAAGTTCCTTCTCGGTGGTTGCGTAGTTTAGCTAAGGGCCAGTTAGAGTTTTGCTTGCGTAGGCTATAGCATGATGCCTACGATCCTTAGATTGGCCCAAAACAGCTCCTACGGCAAAGTCGCTCGCATCACACATGATCTCAAAAGGGAGACCCCAATCTGGTGGTTGTATGATGGGCGCAGAAATGAGTGCTTGCTTGAGGTTATAGAAGGCTGCATAGCACTCTTCATAAAAAACGAAGGGGGTTTCCTTGGCAAGAATGCTAGTGAGAGGCCGGGCTATCTGAGAAAAGTTTTTGATAAAGCGCCGATAGAACCCGGCGTGGCCTAGGAAACTCCGAATCCCCTTGACATTTGTGGGAGGTGGAAGTTGTTCGATCACTTCGATTTTTGCTCTATCCACCTCTATCCCACGCTCGGATATTCTATGCCCTAGAACTATCCCTTCTCTCACCATGAAGTGGCACTTTTCCCAATTCAGGACTAGATGCTTCTCCTCGCACCTTTGCAAAACCTTGTCCAAATTCCTTAGGCACTCAGCAAAGGTTTTTCCATAAACGGAGAAGTCATCCAAGAACACTTCCATGATGTTTTCTATCATGTCCGTAAATATGGACATCATGCAACGTTGGAAGGACGCGGGGGCATTGCATAACCCAAAAGACATTCGCCGATAAGCGTACGTCCCATAGGGGCATGTAAAAGTAGTCTTACTCTGGTCATCTGGATGGATTGGAATTTGGTGGTAACCAGAGTAACCATCGAGGAAGCAGAAGAAAGAGTGTTTTGCTAGCCGCTCAAGCATCTCATCAATGAAAGGAAGAGGGAAGTGGTCCTTTTTGGTGGCTTTGTCGAGTCTACGATAGTCAATGCACATACGCCACCTAGTGACTGGTACGCTGAGGGATGAGTTCATTCCTCTCGTTACTGAACTACTGTCATTCCTCCTTTCTTTGGAACAACGTGAACTGGACTAACCCAATCACTATGTGGTACTGGGTAGATGATCCCAGCGTGAAGCAGCTTAAGAACTTCCTTCTTCACTACCTCTCTCATGGCATTGTTTAACCGTCTTTGTGGTTCTCTTGACGGTGTGGATTCAGGATCGATCGGGATTCGATCGGTGCAGAGTGTAGGGCTAATCCCTCTTAAATCTTGGAGCGAATACCCCAAGACCGATCGATGTGACTCTAGGACAGTGAGAAGTTGTTGGGTTTCTACATCAGAAAGCTTGTCACTGATGATAACTGGAGTCTCCTGATTACCATGTAGAAAGGCATACTTGAGACCAGGAGGAAGTGGCTTAAGCTTGACAGGAGATGGTTTAGGAACTTCAGAGGTGTCGAGCTTAATGGAAGGCTGAAAGCTTTCTTCCTCACTAAAGTGCTTAGATTCCTCCTCTAAGTTTGGTTGAGCCATGTCCATTGGAGTGGCTGCCATAACCTCCTCTATTGGATCCGTTACAGGCTCAGGTTCTACACACGTGTTGATTGATCGTGAAAAATACACGGGTAGATACTCCTTGCCAACCTTAAGCTTCAAAACCTCCTTTCCTGGCACTGTCTCTAGGATTTTCATAACTGGTCTTCCGATGATGACAGGATGGGAAGAATCTGCTGGAAGGTCAAAAACATGAAAGTCTAGGAGGATATTGGGGTCGTCTATCCTAATCGGTACAGAGTGGAGAACTCCTATGCAGTCAAGGATTTGGCCAGATGAGAGTTTGAGACGTTTTTCTGATCTGGATAGGCTAGGCTTTGGGCAAAGGCTTTGGACAAGGAGATGAGAGATGATATTGATCCCAAGGCTAGGATCATAACCAATTTCGTCAGTTATGCCCATAATTTGACAAAATATCCTTCTTACTTGAATGGGTAGTTTGACGACTTCTCTTAAGGCTTCGGCCTCATCCAACCATTCCCGACTCATGACAGCTGATAGATTCTCAAGATATAGCTTCTGCTGCTGTCGTTCTTCTTGATCAGGTTTATAGACCTCTTCGCACCCATGAAGTTTGTGTTTCTCCTCCAATGAGTGTGTTGACACATTTCCAAAATCTTCAAATAACTCATCGTAACACTCATAGGGAACAACACTTGGGCTATCATCAAGGTCTAGGTTGGGTTGAAGAATAGGTTTGGGTAATGTTTCGAAGGTGGCCTCAGAAGGAGGGTCAATGGATTTGGCCTCTAAAGGTTGTGGCTCTTCCTTTGTTGGCTCTTTGGGTACTTCTTCATCGGGATACTCATCATGAATCCCGGTGTAAGGGGTGTTCTCGAGGATCTTATCAAGCATGGTTCGTGCTTCACCCTCAGACATATGTAGGAAAGAACCTATAGAGGATGTGTCAAGGAATTGGGCAGAATCGTTGCTAAGACCCATGTAAAAATGTTGTAAATGGATTGGATCTGGGATAGCAAGGTTAGGGCCAGAAGCAACGAGGTCGATAAATTGGGCCCAAGCTGCACCTAAAGACTCCTTCTCCTTCTGCTTAAAGTTTAGGACCTCCAATCGAAGATGGACTACTCGAGAAGTGGGAAAGAATTTTTGGAAAAATTTGGTTTGAAGGGCTTCCCACGCTCCGTGTACGCTCCCTACATGACGAGCATACCAATGTTTAGCTGCTCCCGTCAAAGAGAACGGGAATAGCTTCCATTTTAAAGTATCTCTTATCATGCCTTGAATATGAAGGCACGAGCACAAATGCTCAAACTCACGCAAATGAGTATATGGACTCTCATCTTCGCTCCTAGAAAAGGGGTTTGCCTGAACCATCGCTATGAATTCTAGGCGAAGCTCATTGCGAATAGCCAAAATGGCTTTGGATGATTTAGGTGGCTCCAAACCATCGCCCTTTGGAGCACCGTATTGGAAAAGGGGTTTTTGGTCCATGGTGAACGATGAATGACTAGATTGATAGACCACTGGACCACTGGGATCTAAATCCAGAACAGCTACCGTTCCCCGGCAACGGAGCCAGAAAGCTTGTTGGCAAATCCTATGCCTAACAGATATAATCCGCAAGCGCACGGATGCTGATGTAGCTTTCACCCGGGAGTATTCCAAGGTATCGTATTTATCCACAGGGAACGCGAAGTGTTCTAATCTAAAGCCAGGTAGTCCAAGATTGGTGATGAAAAGGGGTGAGAGGTTCTTGTATAATTGAGCTAAGGTTCTCTAAATAGTTGAGCAAAGAGTGATCACTAAAGTTTCTACTTCGGGCGCCTGGGACCAACCAACTCAGAAGAGCAGGCGAGTCCACCCCTAAGTCCTACAGAGCAGAACTAACATGGTGGAATACGTAGGCCGGACAAGGCTGTCACCACCTGCCGGCTACCACTGCGATCCGTTGAACTGAATGCAATCCGGGGTAATTAATAGCCTAAACACCACGTCTACGCTATTGATCACTACTCTACCCCGTGCACAAGGCAGAGCACTCACACTAGTATATACTACGTAGTATATAAATACTGAATAATAAATACTAAGTAGTGAGCAAGAAACCAGTAAAGACTTTAATAATATAACTTAATGCTCAAATAAATATTCGAACCTGAGCCGAACTTACAAGACCTGGAGAGGAAGAAGGCAAGAGAGACTCCGACACGCCGGATCTTCTCCCGCACTAGCCTCTCTACAACAGGAGGAGAGAACCCGCCAGAGGGACACTACTCTACTAAATAATAAGAGTGGAAGCTTTGTAGGTGTAGGTGTGTGTTAAAAATGAGGCCTAGGGGGTCTATTTATAGGTGAGAGGTGGAGTAGGGGCTACTCCAATGCCACCTCAGCAATCCGCGTGATGCGCATAGCCTCCGTTGGATCATAACCGCCTTAGGAGCAAGGGCTAGGATGCCCCACGTGGTCCCAACCGACCTCTGTAGGTCGGTGGTGAAGTCCACCACGTGATGGAATCAAAAACTGGGTGAAAACCGGATCCTAAGGCCTCGAACCGGACCCGAACTGGAGCACTGGTCGCTGTTCTGCGTTACTCGGCGGAAAATCCGGCGCCTGGCCGGCTGAACCGCCCAGACCGCCTGGACCGCAGCACCGCCAGCCCGCACGAACCAGCTGGCGCCACCTGTCCCTTCCGACCCGGCCGAGCGGCGCGCCCGCCCAGCGCTCCTGCGCGCGCGCGTCTGGGGCACCGCGTGCCACGCGTCGCCTGCCGGTTGGGGCGCCTGTGTAACACCCTAAAAATTACCCTTTGCAAATAGGAATTTAATTTGGCTTTATTTAATTTTCTTTGCTTTAAACATAGACCAAATAACAAATTTTTGAACAAATAAAAATAAAATATAGGGTTTAGAAACGTGTTTGTTGCATTCATGCTGGATCATATTATTTTTGGTTGAGTGTTAGTCAAGTTGAGTGAAGTGGTTTCAAAATCTATTTTGAGTTTGACTTGGTTTGTCAGCTACGGAAAAATAAAAGCTTTTGTTTTTCTCTCCCACTCTCTTCTCTCTATTTAGCCCAACCCTGAAACCAGCCCAAGCCAGCCGAGCCGGCCCTTTTCCCATTTTCCTTTCACTTGGAGAGCGCACGGGCCAGCCAGCTGTGCCGCAGGCCGGCAAACTCAAGTGGGCAAGCCCAACTTGCCCACACATGCTCACTCTCTCCCACTCTCACTGCGCCACTGTCCCCACACATCAGTGGCATAGCACCTTCTCCTTCCTCAAGCCAGAAAACGAGCAGGGCATTCATCGCTGCTTCTTCACTCCGCGATTGATGACCGTGCATGAAAGCTCTTCAAAGCCGGCCATCAAAGCCCGTATTCAAGCACTGCAGTGAAGCCGAGCATAACCTCCATGCTCTAACCGCCCCTGTCCATCTATAAAACCCACAGCCGAGCTCCCACTCTCTTCCTTTCGCCCCCTCAGTCGCACACACGCACTGCCACCTCCAATTCCTGGGTCTGGAGCCTAAATCGTTGACGATTTCGTGCTACGGTGTTTCGCTAGTAAGTGAAGCGTCCGTAGGTATCTTTCCCCTTCCAAATTGATTATGAATCACTGGAAATCGAACTCACCGGCGGTGTCTTTCTCTCTGATCCGCAGCCTCACGTCGCCGGAGCTCTCGGAGCACCCTCGGACGCCGTGAACCGTCTCGTTGGAATTGCGGTATATCTCTAGTCTTTCCAGTGCCCTCAGTTTTCCTTTTCCCGCACTGAATCATCACGTCTGCGGGAGCTCAGTCCCGCTGTCCATGGCGCACCGCCATGAGGACCGCCCTCTCGGCGTGATTTTCGTACTCGCAGTTAGCCCCATCGGGTTAGTGATGTCTTTCTCATTATTTAAGTGCATCCCGTGATGCGATTCGGGTCCCGGAGCGCCGGATTGCGCGTCTCCGGCGAGCTCGAGTTGCCGCCGGCAATGGCGCCGCCGCCATGCAGCGTGCTGCTCCGGTGTGATCTCCGACCCTTCAATCCCATCCTCAAGTTCGCCGTGCTATGCTCGTCTCTTTGGTGTAGTTTGCGTCGCGTTTAGCCGTCAGGTTT
This sequence comes from Eremochloa ophiuroides, assembly GCA_038502445.1. Lineage (NCBI taxonomy): Eukaryota > Viridiplantae > Streptophyta > Magnoliopsida > Poales > Poaceae > Eremochloa > Eremochloa ophiuroides. The sequence continues at coordinate 24,829,859 of JAHLJS010000008.1, forward strand.
GCCAAATCGGCGTTTGCCGTGAGCTCGGACCGTCGCCGGCCATGGCATCGGCCATGGGAACACCCAGTTCCGTGCGATGCTGTACCGCGACCCATTCAATGCCAAGCACAGCTAGCCGAACAGAGGAGCCACGCCTGCGCTTCTCCTATCGGCCATCGCACATGCTCTGCACAGCGCCATGACCGACGATTGCAAGCTGCCAGAAGTCGTCCGTGCCCTGGTTTTCATTGTTAATAACTAGCTTGCTGATGTCAGTATGCTGTCACACCAACATTATTCATTTTTGTGGCCATTTTTCTTTAGGAAAACAAATCCAGAAATACACTCTAAATACATCTTTAGCATGGACATGGATCATGGTGGACCGCTCTCACAAACCCTTCCTGGTCCATGGACCATGGACACATTCCACTGTACAGACTCACTCATTTTTGCACTGACCCTTGATGTTTTCTTGACTGAACCTACTGTTTCACGAGTCGTGTGCATCTCATGATCTGCACCTTATAATCTATGCCTAATTGTCCAAATTCTCAGTTGAGTTTTCATTCATAAATTTAATTTATTTTCATTTGTCGATGCTATAGTCTTTGGTTATTATATCATAAATTTGATTTTTGTGTACTAAAATAATTCTAGAAAAATAGAAATTTACAAAAAGAGTAGTCTGTAGACATTTTGGTAACCATATTTTTATCCAAATAATGTATATTTAAAACAAAACAATGTATCTAAAATTTTAAAAGCTCATAACTTTTTAACCGTAGATCCGTTTTAGTTGCTTTTTGCGCTCACGTGTTCGTAGCGGTGCGTAGAATAGATTTATAAATATTTTATTTTCTATTTATATTGTTGGTGTATTGTTCTAATAGAAACTTATTTGTATGCATGTATGGCTTGGTTTGGATGCTTGAATGGTGATTTTTATCTCAATTAGAAAGTGATCAGTCCGAGTTTGTTGAAGAGCAGTTTGCTGACCAGTAGTACCAGGAACAAAACTTTGAGGAAGGCAAGTGTCTAAATTGAAGTACCTTTAGAGTTTGTCCCTATTATGATTTGATCCATATATCCTTGTTACCTTTTGGGATGGGTTTATGCATGTTGGATAGATGCTGCCACGTACAACCAAGATAAAATAATAATTTGACTGATGATATATGGAACGATAATTAAAATGTGGCTTTTAGCAACAAGGTATTAGGGCTTAATCCTGAAGCGGCCACCCAGGAGGTTTCGTACAACCCCGAGGACTAAATGGCTCTGGTCTTAACCATATAACTAGTACGTCTCTAGCTTGTTAGTGGTTACCGGAAGGCGCAAGAGGGGGTGCCTCGTGGGGTCACGGATGTTCCCGCCTTGTGTATAGTGCTGCGACCACTTACACTTGTTTTGGAAATTTTGGAGGGGGATACGTCTGTGCACACTTGCCATTGAAACCTCGCGGCCACTAACTTGTTAGGGTGTCTAGTGAAAGGTTTCGTAGTGAAACCCTGCTATTCTTCCATAGAGGAGGTCTAGTGGGGCTCATGACCCCCCGGCAACTGGGAATCACAACTCGGCAGGTACAGTTGTACAAATTTTGTAGATATCAGCCGAGCTCACGGACATGAGCGGCCTGGATCCTTCTTGATTATGTTCTGGTTTACCTTATTCACTGGATTATGATAAGATGTTGACGTAATTACAATAATACTAATGGGATGGGATTTACTCACTAAAAAGTAGAGGTAAGTTTTAAAATTTGATCAACTTAAAATTGCGAACTGCTGTTAAACCGAGTCAGCCCTTTTGAGCCTCATGAACCCTTTGTAATACTTCCTAAGCATGGTGCGCTTACACTTGTCGTAATTTCAATGAAAATCCCGGATGGGTAACAGATGGTGGATTTGAGGAGAATCCTGAAGACACCCAGGACTTCTAGTTATTTTTCCCTAGTCAGTGGTCCCTGTGGCAACTTGGGTCATGTTTTCCGCTTACGTAATAATGTTGCCTTTGAGCAAGACTTATGAATAATGTAATGAATATTCGATGTAATAAAGTACTTTACTTTGATATTATGCAATTTGTATTATATGTGTGCGTTCAGAATTCCTGTGCACGTATATATGTGTACTTGGTTTTGTTATGCAAAACTGGGTACGACAGCCTGGCCGCCCGCTCCGCGTGGGGAGACAGCCGCTGCTGCGTCAACCGGCAGCTGGCGCCCGCCTGGCCCGGCTGTCAGGTGCTGTCCGCTGACGTCAGGGGTGCTGACATCAGCGATGACGTCAGCACTCTTTTTAATTTGAATATTTTATAACTTTTTATCCCGGACTCCAAACGTAGCAAATAATTTATCCATTTCGATCGTCTCGACGAGCCCATCGCAATGGTGTACTCCATTTCCTCATTTGAGATACTTTTATATGATGATATTTTAAAATCCCTGCAACACATGTGATGACAACAAAACTCGTGGAACTTGTTAGTTTCAAACCCTATATCTATCATGTGTGATCCATATCATATTATTTCATGCAAGAGTTGAATGTTACAAAGGGGGTTTAATGACCATCAACAAATGGTTCTTGTTGACGGTGGATATACCATAAATTGCCACAATTAAATACCGTCAACAGGCTTCGGATTCAAGGGAGAATAAACATATCATGAGCATATTTTATCAATAACAAGTTTCACTTGTAGTCTTAGCTTGTGAAATGCAGGGAAGATGAAAACAGTATGAAAGTGAGTAGCTGAGGGCCATAATTGTGGTTCGGCCGAACCCCTAAGTGGTGCCTCAAGCCACCATCTCTCAACACATGACACATGGGACCACCTGGAGGAGACCAGAGCCCAGGGTGGGCCCACCCTTGGGTCGCACGAACTGCCCATGGGGCCCACCTGGCTTTGGTGACTTGGCACGATCCTCGTGACACTCTTTCCAAGCCATTCTATCCTCTGGATCAGAGTGTGTTTCTGTGCAACGGTGGAGATTAAAGATACATGGATTAAGGCATGAAACGAAGTAATCAAGACAAGACCTGTACAAGGGGAGAGAGTATGACTGGTGGAGCCAACACCTGGCCTGTCCCCACCAATCTTATGGGTCGGCCGAACCCTACCCTATGGGGGCAAGCTGACTACTCCTTCCCAGACATGTGGGGCCACCTTCTAGAAGGTCCTGCCTGGCACCACCTGTCATTGATGGGTCAGCCGAACCAGGGGTGGTGACCCCTGGCCACGGACCTTCTCCACCGACCTCCTGCATGATTCCCATGTGCTCGAATTGCCCAAACCGTCCATCCTATGGCGGTTACAAGGCGGTGGATCCAAGGGTGGAGAGGTAAGGAGTACGCGTTGAATAAAATTTGAAAGAGAGAATAATTCTGCTCGCACCTAAGGTGGTGGGACCACCTAGGTGGGGTCGGCCGACCCTACCACGGGGCCCATCCACCTCTGGTGAAGAAAGCCTGGTGTGTTTATGCTTCTCCCAATTCATTTTGGCCGGCCAACTTTTGGTCATGCCAACTTACACGTGCTCCAAGGAGAATCAAACATCCATATCCATTCAAATTTTGAAAAGTGGATACTTTGGCATGCAAGAGTGCTCCCATGGTCCATGGGAATCACTTTAAACATGTCCCCACTTTTGTCATTCACTTTTCTCTTCCACAAAGCACAAGACAAGGGAATCTCTGAAATTTCAAACTTTTGGTCCACCACCAGTGTGGACTTTATATGACCAAGCATGGCACAATGTTTAAAGCTGAAAAGGGGACCAAGCATGGTTCGGCCGAACCATGCTTTGGCTCCAACCAAGAAAGCAAAGCTTGAAATCAATTAGGTTCCCTGTCCAAAGCGGGAAACAACAAAATCCGTGTGTTGTAGGGGTCGGCCGAACCCTACATGGGTGCCACCCAAGAAAGTGATGATGGAGTTCAAATAGATTCCCTGCATAAAGCTGAAAACAACAAAAACCTGGTCCAAAGGGGGTCGGCCGAACAGGCTCTTGGCTCCCACATGAAGTTTCAAATTTGAATTCAAACAGACGCTCCTCTGCAAGCTGGACCAGACACAGGACCACCCATGGGGGGTCGGCCGAACCAGCCTCAGTGGCTTGGCCACTAGCTCTTCTTTCCCTATAAATACCTCCCCATTGTGTGCTCAATTCCACACACAAATCAATTGTTTCAGCTCAAGCACATTCTTTCTTCTCCTCTCTATGTTGAGCATGTTCTCTCTCAAGTTTAGTTAGCTAGCCACTCATAATTAAAACCCAAAAATATAGTAGTAGTAGAAGCTTGTTTCACTCTTATCTTTGCTCTCAAACTCTTGTTTGTGGAGGTAACCATATCCCACAAGGACTACTAATAGTGGAATAGCTAACGCTAACACTAACGCTAATCCCTGTTGTCGTAGTGTGTTCTTGTGTGAGCTCATTGTTGCAGGATGAAGAAGTTCTCCTCCGCACTCAAGAAGGCCAAGAATGTCGTAGGGAGTTCCTCCTGACGACCCCGCCATGATGAAGATGAAGGAAGAGAAGCTCCACCAAGAAGAAGCTTCGGAGTGCCTTCCGAGAGGACGTTCAACCCCGAGAGCGGCCTCATGCTAAATCAAGAAGAATATCAAAGGTACACCTCCATCCGATACCGAGGGTATGAACATACCGGCATCATCGACCCTGTCCTTTTGGACAGCACAGGTATGACCGCGGAATTCAATACTATTTTCACTACCATCGGTTGGAGAAATTTTTGGGAAGTGCAAGAACTTGGAATAGAAAAGCTCACCATTGAATTTCTATGCTCTTTACAAGCCACTGAAAATAATGTCTACTTCTGCATGTTTAATCAAGACTATAATTTAACATGGGGAGATTTTAGCATGGCACTTGGTTTTGATAATGACTGTCATCTAGATCTTGTCAATGCAATAAGAAGATTTGATAAAACTGAATTTTGGAAAGCTATAACAGGATCTAATGATTGCTCTGACCCTAAAACCGATGAAATTCATAATCCTACTTTGCGCTTGATCCGATATTGGATGGCTATAACTTTTCTTCCTGGCTCTAATTTGCAAGTTCTTTATAATGATGAATTAAGATTGCTCTATGCCATGACAAAGAAAATAAAAGTTTCACCTGCTAAAATGTTAGTGCACTTTTGGCTTGGTATTTTCCATAGAAGCGAGCCCATATTCTTCACTTCTTTTATCACTCGTATTGCGGAAACAATGGACATGCTAAATGGGAAACATTACTTTGAATACATTGCCTCTCCTAGAGATGTTGTAACCGAAGATTTCTTTATAAGCACTCATGTCCTAAAAAGAGATGAAAATGGTGATATAAAAATGATTTATCCCGGCCATACAGCCGAAATCTCTCCCTTGTGAGAGGCATCGGTTGTATACGCTGCGCACGCTAACCATAAATTGGGACCGAGAGGCAAGAAGCCAAAATATTGTAGGACCAAGAAGGGTGACAAGGAGCATGTCACAAGCCGTTCAATTTGAGCAAGGTGGCACATCACGAGCTGCAGGGAGATATGAAGAAGAAGGCGATGAGGCAAGTTCCATGGACATTTGAAGGTCCACGGAACGGCCTCAACAGCACACTCCAAGAGTGCGCACTCCCCGTCCGTCCACACGGGCGAGGGGCCGTCGAAGCCAAGGATCGGAAATGGATCAACTCATCAATGACATGGACGCAATGCAAGTTGAGCAAGATGCAACTTTGAATATGGCACAACAAAATGCTCAACTATTGCAAGCTATCCAAGACGAAGAAGCACAAAGATGGGCGGGATGGTTCCAATACTACCCGTCACCACAATGAGCAAAAAGGACAAGCTTGGGGGAGATCCTCTCTCCCCACCAAGGTAAGTACTCCATCCTAGCCATTTACATTATTTTAATTTATTGCATTTAAAAAAAAGCATAAGATAAAAATATCAAAAATATTTCCCATATGTCTCATGAATATTTATCTTCCTCATGGAAATGATGAATAGTTGCTCTGTTAATGTTTCTTTAATGCCTACATTACAACTTAGTATTTCTTTGAGTATGGATCACTTGGCTCATTTAAATCATCATGAACCTCAAAACTTTATGGATGCTAAGTGCTAGAACTAAGTCTAAGTTGTTGTGAGATATGATATAGTGAAACAAGAGCTAATATAATATTGTTCTAAGCATGCATGATTACTGGAGATTTATTTCTAAAACAAACAAAACTTTATTGTTCCTCAATGGTGATAAATTCCTACCACAGCCATATATGTTATACATGTCTAAAAACCCTCCACTTAAGCTACTTACGTTGTATTGAGTGTTGTCAAGTCTTGTTGACCCTTATTGAGAGTCTTATCATGTTCCCAAGATCAAGATCACGTACACACCATATATACATGCTGCTTCTACACTGGAAGTACGCAACCACATGCCTTTCATTTCCACTAAATAAATGCTCCATATGTTAAAATCATAGAAAATCTCTCTTAGTCAATATGGTAGTAGAGACAAAAAGGCTATGCAAAATGAAAATAAAAAGAAATAAAGATGGACAAAAGAGAGTCCATAGAAAAAGAAATGAAAAAGATTTGAGCAAGTCTAGGCTCATGAATAAAAGAAAAATGATAGCCATGTCTCTAAAATATATTAGAGAGATACAATTCAAATAGAGGAGCATTATATTCCATCATCATCCACACACTTGCACATCTTGATCTAAGGGCATGACACTTCTCTCTTTGGATCCAAGCTTTGACTCTACAACATATGCAAAGTAAGTATGCTATATTCTGTCATTCCTACCTTAAGCTCCACATAAGCCATTTCTAAAAGTATGCTAAGTTTAATTATTTTCTCGGGACGAGCAAAGGTTAAGATTGGGGGATCTTGTTGACGGTGGATATACCATAAATTTCCACAATTAAACACCGTCAATAGGCTTCGGATTCAAGGCAGAATAAACGTATCATGAGCATATTTTATCAATAACAAGTTCCACTTGTACTCTTAGCTTGTGAAATGCAGGGAAGATGAAAACAGTATGAAAGTGAGCAGCTGAGGGCCATAATTGTGGTTCGGCCGAACCACTAAGTGGTGCCTCAAGCCACCATCTCTCAACACATGACACATGGGACCACCTGGAGGAGACCAGAGCCCAGGGTGGGCCCACCCATGGGTCGACCGAACTGCCCATGGGGCCCACCTGGCTCTGGTGGCATGGCACGATCCTTGTGACACTCCTTCCAAGGCATTCTGTCCTCTGGATCAGAGTGTGTTTTTGTGCAACAGTGGAGATTAAAGATACATGGATTAAGGCGTGAAACAAAGTAATCAAGACAAGACTTGTACAAGGGGAGAGAGTATGACTGGTGGGGCCAACACCTGGCCTGGCCCCACCAATCTTATGGGTCGGCCGAACCCTACCCTGTGGGGGCAAGCTGCCTACTCCTTCCCAGACAGGTGGGGCCACCTTCTAGAAGGTCCTGCCTGGCCCCACCTGTCATTGATGGGTCGGCCGAACCAGGGTTGGTGACCCCTGGCCACCGACCTTCTCCACCGACCTCCTGCATGATTCCCATGTGCTCAAATTGCCCAGACCGTCCATCCTATGGCGGTTACAAGGCGGTGGATCCAAGGGTGGAGAGGCAAGGAGCATGCAGATCGCTGATGTGGCACCCCCTTGCTCTCCCCTATAAATAGTGGCTGCCTCCTTCTTTTCAAGAAAAGACCATGCACCATACAACTCAAGAAGCAAGCTAGAGTTTACTCTTTAGTAGTAGTATTAGTCTAGTGTGGGAGTTAGAGTCGAGTCGAGCTGCACACGGAGTCTCCGGAGTCGTCTGCTGGAGAGTCTGGTATAGCTCTTGTACCTTTCCTTCTATAAGATTTTGCCCTTATCAATATATATTATCTTTACTTTACTTCGCTAAGTTCTTACTTAGTCTTTACTATTCTTTATAGTATTGTTGTGTCTTGTCTTATTCTATACTTGTCTTATACTTGATAGTGATCTTGTCCCAACTCAATCTGTGTTAGTTCATCACCTGTCATAGGGTGTTCTAGCTGTTGGTACGTAGCTAGAATAGTGACTTAGTGTAAGCGTGGTGCTTAGACTAGATCTTGCCTTTGATTTCCGCTTGTCACACGGATTGTTTGTGGGTGCTAGCAGGTGGTGACAGCTCTGTCTAGTCTTAGTATCCCTCCACGTGTTTTAGGCAAGTTCTTAAAAGGTAGGCTCCCATAAGAGTGTAGGCGCTTCGGGTAGAGGTTTTGTCCTCTATTGTCTCGCACTACCCCCAGCACACCGGTAGTAAGGTACTATCTTGGTATAAACCATTTATTTGATAGGATAAGTCACAAGAGTAAAGTAAGTGTCATAGGAGTCTTATACTCACTCGTTGTCCTCCCACCTAGCTATACTCTACTAGTTATCTTAATACTTGTTGTGTGTTGGTGTCATTACCCATTCCTCTATTTATCGATTACCCCCCTACCATTAGTTGGTACTAAGTTGGTATAGACTTAAGGATCTCTCTCTTTTTATTAATTATTCCTAGCAACCGCTTTCCCTTGGGATAAAAATAAATAACGACACCTTGGAATACTCCCGGGTGAAGTGCTACACCGTTATATTCTGTGCGCTTGCGGAATTATCCAATAGACATAAGAAATACCCTCAGGGCACTTCTGGCACCGTTATCAGAGATAGCCTAACACCCTGTCTCTGGTGGTTGCGCTAAGAAGTGTCAACAAGCATTTCTGGCGCCGTTGCCGGGGAAAGCATCAGTCTAGGAATATTAATAAAAAATTGAATCCGGAGTCTATTATCAGTTTAGTTATCGATTAGTGTTAGGGGCTTACCCATGTCTGTGTTTCTCGTTATCGTGAACCTAGAGAGTGCATGAACGGTTTCCAATTGCCATCAAATTATATTGAAGATCCCGAGCAATTGTTGAGAAGAACTAGACGTCGTCAAGTTTCACCTCAAAGGTTCATCTCAAACCTGAATCCGCTCGAGGAAAGAGGCTCCGCATTATCAGTCAAGGAAGCTATGGCCCCATAGACCATCTCTGAGTTCTCTGCGCCGTCCGCTGACAACATTGCCACCGGACCGCAGCTCAACTTTGGAGATACTACCTTTGAGCTCAAGCCTGCACTCATCAACATGGTGCAAGCTAATCCATTCTGTGGAAAGCCACACGAAGACGCCAATGCCCATCTCCAGCACTTTCTGGAGGTGTGTGGGACTTTCACCATCAAGAACGTCTCGGTTGACGCCATCCGTCTTCGCTTGTTCCCATTCTCACTGCTTGGGAAGGCAAAGCAATGGTACTATGCCAACAAGAGTGAAGTCTCCACCTGGGAGAAGTGTGCCAACGCTTTTCTCAAGAAGTTCTTCCCAATGGGCAAAACAAGCGCTCTCCGTGGCAAAATTTCAAGCTTCCAACAACAAGCGAACGAGATGATTCCCGAAGCATGGGAACGTCTTTAGGAGTACATTCGTGCCTGTCCTCATCATGGGATTGAAGAATGGCTCCTAATCCAAGGTTTCTACCATGGGCTGACCGGATTAGCCCGTAGTCACCTGGATGCTGCAGCCGGAGGAGCATTCCTACAACACAATGTCAAGGACGCTAAGGACCTCATTGAGAAAATGGTCATCAACCAAGGATGGAATGAGGAACGCCTCCAGCCCAAGAAAAGGGGTATGCACACCGTTCATGAGGTGGACATGCTCTCCGCAAAAATGGACCTCTTGATGAAAAAGATCGAGGAAAGTTCCAAGAAGGAACAAGAGGCCATTAGACCCACTGCCACTGCACGAGCAATCGAAGCTGATCCATGGTGCGAGGTATGTGGTGGAGAAGATCATTCGGGCAACAACTGTCCCGAGACGAAGGAGGAAGTGAGCTTCATCAACAACAGCAACAACAATGGGTATCGACCCTAGCAACAAGGAGGATGGAACTCGCGCCCCTTCCACCAAGGAAATCAAGGTAATGGTTACAGCAATAATTTTAATAATTCTTATAGTAATCAACCTTCTCTTAAAGATCTTGTCTTAGGTCAATCTAAAATTAATGATAGCATAAACAAGAAAATAATGGCCAATGATAAGATTCTTGAAAATCTTAGTGAGAAAATGGATAGCTTCAACATTGCTATGAAAAATCAATTGAGCTTTAATAAAATGTTAGAAACACAATTAGCTCAAATAGCAGCAGCTGTCCCATCATTTGAACAAGGTAAGATCCCAGGGAAACCTGAGGAACCAATTGAGGGTGTTAAGTTAATTTCCACGAGGTTTGGTAAGCCTCCGGTTAGGCAAAACCCGGGTTGTCTTCTTGATCCGCCATTCATGGCCAAGAAGAGTGACCCTGGTCATCCTACCATCACCTGCGAGATCGGGCCACACACCTTCGACAACGCCTTCTGCGACCTTGGATCCAGCGTCAACATCATGTCTAAGGTAATGTACGAGAACTTGCTAGGGGGACCCTTGTACCCCACTTTTGTCAAATTGCAGATGGCCGATCAATCAATCTGGTTCCCCAAGGGATTGCCAAGGGATATCCTTGTCAAAGTTCAAGACGAGTACATCCCCGCCGACTTCATCATTCTTGACATGGGAGCCGATGACGAAGTCCCCGTCATCCTAGGAAGGCCGTTCCTCAACACCGTGAACGCCATCATCTACGTAGGATCCGGCCAAATCCACTTCCAGCTCCTCGGTAAGTGAATTAAATGTTCCTTCAATGGTTATAAATTAATGCGACGGGCAAGAAGGAACCTACGGAAGAACAAGCCGCAATATGCACCCCACCAAAAGAAGCAAGCATTAAAGGCCAAAAAGGCCGAAACGGTAAGTAAGGTGGAGGTGGTGAACAAGGCGGAATCTGCCGAGTCACAAGCATCAACCAAAAAGGAATGGCGAAAGAAAGAGGTGCGATCATCACGGTCTCCATCTCCAGGACCGATCGAAGCACCCGAAGAATGAACCCGAAACGGAGAGGTCCTCCTCTACGGACCGAAAACATGGAGCCCGTGCTGGTAAGGTAAATCAGTATTTATCTCATATTTATTTCATGCATTTCAGTTTTTGAATTCCCATCATTGCATTTCATGTTTAAATTTTGCAATAATTTATTTCGATAAAATAAAATGGCTAGTTGAATAAAATTTGAAAGAGAGAATAATTCTGCTCGCACCTGAGGTGGTGGGACCACCTAGGTGGGGTCTGCCGACCCTACCATGGGGGCCATCCACCTCTGGTGAAGAAAGCCTGGTGTGTTTATGCTTCTCCCAAAATTTTGAGCACAAATTCATTTTGGCCGGCCAACTTTTGGTCATGCCAACTTCCACATGCTCCAAGGAGAATCAAACATCCATATCCATTCAAATTTTGAAAAGTGGACACTTTGGCATGCAAGAGTGCTCCATGGTCCATGGGAATCACTTTAAACATGTCCCCACTTTTGTCATTCACTTTTCTCTTCCCCAAAGCACAAGACAAGGGAATCTCTGAAATTTCAAACTTTTGGTCCACCACTAGTGTGGACTTTGCTGGACCAAGCATGGCACACTGTTTAAAGTTGAAAAGGGGACCAAGCATGGTTCGGCCGAACCATGCTTTGGCTCCAACCAAGAAAGCAAAGCTTGAAATCAATTAGATTCCCTGTCCAAAGCTGGAAACAGCAAAATCCATGTGTTGGAGGGGTCGGCCGAACCCTACATGGGTGCCAACCAAGAAAGTGATGATGGAGTTCAAATAGATTACCTGCGTAAAGCTGAAAACAACAAAAACCTTGTCCATAGGGGGTCGGCCGAACGTGCTCCTTCCTCCCACATGAAGTTTCAAATTTGAATTCAAATAGACGCTCCTCTGCAAGCTGGACCAGACCCAGGACCACCCATGGGGGGTCGGCCGAACCAGCCCTAGTGGCTTGGCCACCAGCTCTTCTTCCCCTATAAATACCTTCCCATTGTGTGCTCAATTCCACACCCAAATCAGTTGTTTCAGCTCAAGCACAATCTTTCTTCTCGTCTCTATGTTGAGCATGTTCTCTCTCAAGTTTAGTTAGCTAGCCACTCATAATTAAAAACCCAAAAATATAGTAGTAGTAGAAGCTTGTCTCACTCTCATCTTTTCTCTCAAAATCTTGTTTGTGGAGGTAACCATATCCCACAAGGACTACTAACAGTGGAATAGATAACGCTAACGCTAACGCTAATCCCTGTTGTCATAGTGTGTTCTTGTGTGAGCTCATTGTTGCAGGATGAAGAAGTTCTCCTCCGCACTCAAGAACGCCAAGAATGTCGTAGGGAGTTCCTCCCGATGACCCCGCCATGATGAAGATGAAGGAAGGGAAGCTCCACCAAGAAGAAGCTTCGGAGTGCCTTCCGAGAGGACGTTCAACCCCGAGAGCGGCCTCATGCTAGATCAAGAAGAATATCAAAGGTACACCTCCATCCGACACCGAGGGTATGAACATACCGGCATCATCGACCATGTCCTTTTGGACAGTACAGGTATGACCGCGGAATTCAATACTATTTTCAATACCATCGGTTGGAGAAATTTTAGGGAAGTGCAAGAACTTGGAATAGAAAAGCTCACCATTAAATTTCTATGCTCTTTACAGGCCACTAAAAATAATGTCTACTTCCGCATGTTTAATCAAGACTATAATTTAACATGGGGAGTTTTTAGCATGGCACTTGGTTTTGATAATGACTGTCATCTAGATCTTGTCAATGCAACAAGAAGATTTGATAAAACTAAATTTTAGAAAGCTATAACAGGATCTAATGATTGCTCTGACCCTAAAACCGATGAAATTCATAATCCTACTTTGCGTTTGATCCGATATTGGATGGCTATAACTTTTCTTCCTGGCTCTAATATGCAAGTTCTTTATAATGATGAGTTAAGATTGCTCTATGCCATGACAAAGAAAATAAAAGTTTCACCTGCTAAAATGTTCGTGCATTTTTGGCTTGGTATTTTCCATAGAAGCGAGCCCATATTCTTCACTTCTTTTATCACTCGCATTGCGGAAACAATGGACTTGCTAAATGGGAAACATTACTTTGAATACATTGCCTCTCCTAGAGATGTTGTAACCGAAGATTTCTTTATAAGCACTCATGTCCTAAAAAGAGATGAAAATGGTGATATAAAAATGATTTATCCCGGCCATACAGCCGAAATCTCTCTCCCTTGTGAGAGGCGTCGGTTGTTTGCGCTGCGTACGCTAACCATAAATTGGGACCAAGAGGCAAGAAGCCAAAATATTGCAGGACCAAGAAGGGTGACAAGGAGCATGTCACGAGCCGCTCAATTTGACAAGGCGGCACATCATGAGCTGCAGGGAGATATGAAGAATAAGGTGATGAGGAAAGTTCCATGGACATTTCAAGGTCCACGGAACGGCCTCAACAGCGCACTCCAAGAGTGCGCACTCCCCTTCTGTCCACACGGGCGAGGGGCCGTCGAAGCTAAGCATCGGAAATGGATCAACTCATCAATGAATAAAGTAAGTGTCATAGGAGTCTTATACTCACTCGTTGTCCTTCCACCTAGCTATACTCTACTAGTTATCTTTTAGTTATCTTAATACTTGTTGTGTGTTGGTGTCATTACCGTTTGCTCTATTTATCGATTACCCCCTACCATTAGTTGGTACTAAGTTGGTATAGACTTAAGGATCTCTCTCTTTTTATTAATTATTCCTAGCAACCGCTTTTCCTTGGGATAAAAATAAATAACGATACCTTGGAATACTCCCGGGTGAAGTACTACAGCGGTATATTCTGTGCGCTTGCGGAATTATCCAATAGACATAAGAAATACCCTCAGGGCACTTCTGGCGCCGTTATCAGAGATAGCCTAACACCCTGTCTCTGGTGGTTGTGCTAAGAAGTGTCAACAAGCATTTCTAAAAAGCTTGTTGACACCAGAAGTGGCAAACGGATATACCGCAAGCGTACGGTAGTCAATGTAGCCTTCACCGGGAGTATTCCAGGTATCGTATTTTCCACAGGGAACGTGAAGTGTTCTAACTAGGTTCAAGACCGTCCAGTGATGAGACAAAGGATCTATGATAGCTAGGTAGAGAGGTTCTTATGTAGCAAAGGATATTTGGTTTTGGTGTTCTAAGTATAAAGTGCTTAGTCAGCTCCTCCCTTCACAAGAGGCGATAGGCGAAACAGTAGGAGACAAAACCCCTACCCGAGGCAGCTGTACTATTGTCTTGATGCCTTGTCGTTTTAATAACTTGTCTTACACACGTGGTGGAATACGAAGACCAGACAAGGCTGTCACCACTTGCTGGCTACCACAAACAATCCGTGCGACAAGCGGCCTACACTGGCAAGATATAGTCTAGACACCGCGTCTACACTACACTTACTACTTTAACCTTCGCGAAAGACTAGAGCACTTCACTAAGTAAAGCAATGTACGGGTGAAGACAGTATATACTTAAAATACCAAAACCAGAATATCAAATACTTAGAAGGACTCGGATGTAAGACTTACATGAAGATTCGCATCCGCTGAGGTACACCTTGGAGAAGATTCCCAACAGGCCCGGGGCTTTCTCTTGAAGACTTCCCTCACTCTCTCCCAACTAGCACAGCACTATAGCAGAGCTAAGCTACTACATAGTGTTTTCTTCTTTGAATCATGCTCTAAAGTGAAGGCCCATGGGGGTATTTATAGGGGGAAGTGGAGTAGGGGCTACTCCATCACCACGTCAGCAATCCGTGTGACCTCCAGCATGCACCGTTGGATCAACCGCTATAACCGCCTTAGGATCAAGGGTGGAGGATTTCCAGCACATGTTCAACATGAGGAAGGTGGTGGAGTGCCAACCGACCTGGCTAGGCCCAAGGAGTGGTTCGGCCGACCCCCCTATGGCAGGTGGGCCCAGCCAGGGCCTTCTAGAAGGTGTCCCCACCTTGCTGGCGTGCTACTGAGCTTCGGGGCCCACCAATAGTGGTTCGACCAAACCATCAAATGACGGGTGGGACCAGCCCAGGTCTTCTGGAGGGATGCTGAAGTTGGTGGGATGAAGTGGCAGATTGGGTCCCACAATGTGTGGTTCGGCCGACCCACCTTTGGTGAGGTGGGCCTACCACTGTGGTCCCCACTTATCATAGAGTCCATTCCAGGTGTTGGTTACTTTGGGGCCCACCAAGTGTGGTTCGGCCGAACCACCTTTGGTGGAATCGAAGGCCCATCTTTTGCAGGTGTCTTCTCCATGTAATTCTAAACACAATGGTGGTGCTAACTTGTCTTTGGGTGGTTCGGCCGAACCACTCATTGTGCCCATCTTTTGCACATCGTCTCCAGAAGCTATGATATTGTTGAATGTGAAGTTGGTTTGTCATTTGGCCATACTTAGTAGGTTGCCCAACCTTCATATAGAGCTTTTGGACATTGAAAAGTACCTGTTCAGAGTGCCTACAATCAAATAATGACAAGTACATGTGGAATCAAGTTATTTGTACCTAAGTTACTATGTGTTTGGTGGTTTCCTTCTAGAAAGAATGTCTTGTTGACGGTTTTGATGGAGTAAAAACATGGTATAACTACTGTCAACAAGACCCCCCACACTTAAGTCTTTACTCATCCTCGAGCAAAGGTTTAGAGAGAGAATGATAAAATATGATTATGACATTTTTAAGGTATTAGATAACACAAAGCTTTACTCAAGACATATCTCATACAATTGGGTTATGTGGTCCTGTCTAGCATATATCCTTCAGATATTGAAAAATGGAATAGTTCTCAAAGCAAAGCCATCCTCTCATTGCTATATCCTTAGCACTTAGAGTTTTTGATAATGGTTTTAGAAGAAAGCACATAGTTCATTCTTACTCCTCAAATAGTACACTCAAGTCACTCAGTAGGTATATGATTCCTCACCAAGGCATGGCATCAGCTTGCCTTCTTTTGTTTCATCCTACATCTATCAGGCTTATGTGGGGCTCAGGTATGGATAAACAAGATAGCATACTTGCATTGCATTTATTGTAAAGTCAAAACAAGGATCTAAAGAGAAGAATGTCATAATCCTAGATCAAGATGTGCAAGTGTGTGAAAGATGATGCAATCTAGTGCTCCTTTATTTGATAAGATCTCTCTACTTTATTTTATTTGAGACATGGCTAGCATTTTTTTCTCCCTTTTTTTCTTTCCAAAATAATGGACCTTCATGTGTCCACTCTCTCCTTTTTTTTGAATAGCCTTTGTGTCTCATCTACTAAGTCATACTAAGAGAGATATTCTAAACTTTAAAGCATGGAGCATATTTATGATGGAGATGGATGGCATGTTTTTGCGTACTTCCAGTGTAGAAGCAGCATGTGTATATGTGGCGTGTGTGTGATCTTGATCTTGGGACTATGACATAATTTTCAGCTAGGGTCAACATGGTTTGACCAAACTCAAAGCAATTGCAAATAGCATGATTAGAAGGGGTCTTGAACATGGTATGATCATATATGGTTTTGGTAGGAATTTCCTTACTATTGAGGAGTAAATGACACTATGGTTTTATGACATTTTCAAAAAAATAAATCTCTAAGCACTTTGAATAGAAAAGGTATGAATCATGAGCTAAGAACTATATCACAATAGTCAACAACTTAGTCAATATGATATTCCTATCAAGATATGTGACCCACAAGCATAAGCATGTGCAGGAATTAAACTTTGTGACACTTTTACCCTTTAAATGTCATGAATCATGTCATTTTTATTTTCAGATGCGAATCTTCTTATTTATTTATTTTATTTTTTTTATTTTTATTTTATTTTATCTAAGGAAAGCAAATAAACGTAAAAAGGAAAGAATAGAGGGGAGTAGGAGTGGCAAACCAGTCGGGAAGCAAGTAGACGCTGGGTGGATGCTGACTGGTGGGTCCAGAGGTCCTAGGTGGGGTCCGCCGACCCCACCATGGAGCTTCTGGCCACTCCGGTGATCGCCATTCGAATCCTCACCTTTGAAGGTGCTCCTGCACTTGCGTTTTTGTGTTTTGTGCTCGTCGCCCGACCTGCATTTGAAGGCTTCTTGGGACAGGTTTTGTCGAGTAGACGTGTCTCGTGTTCCTGAGTGTGTTGGGTGTCACAGAACCGACCAATTTATACGAGCACAAGTACAACGATCGCATTTTCGCCGCAATCCAGTCGCACTTGAGCCAATATAAACCCGGTAGTCCGGAAATCTCGAAGGATTTCAAACATTTCATACCCCAAGGATCATTCATTCAGCAATACCCGATCACATGACACATAAGTTCGCAACCGAATTTAAACATCAGAGTACAACATAGTCTTTTACACAAATAGGGTAGTAGCGGAAGTCAATATAGTTTTACACCACAGAGTTCGAATACGAGTACCATCACATGACCCCGTCACAGCATTCTTACAACAACTAAAGATAGATAATGACCCCGCCCTCGGGTCTAGTCTTCTTCGCCCGCAGGGGTGAAGCAGTTCCTGCAATACGCGTAGAAAACTACACCATCTGCAACAATGGGAATAAAACCCTGAGTACTCAATTGTACTCAGCTAGACTTACCCGACAGGGAGTAAATAAAAAGACTCTCAAGGATATGCAAGGCTTATTTGGTGGAGCTCAGAGGGTAGCATCATTTTTGCATCAAAGCATTACTACAGTAGAACCTCAACTCATTCGTTTTAATTGTGATAAGCTTCGATTTCAGTTAAACTATTTACTAGGATTAGCCACTATACTAAGCATTCACTGAATATTGTAGCAATCAATAAAACCATATGATTTCCGATATCCACAGATATCAACCTCATCTCACCATAATCATTATGTTCAAGTTATTAGCCTCTACCTCACCAGAAGATCAGTTCAGTTTCTCACTAACCAGGAGAGATGGCGATTCGAATCGATTGTACCAGCTGGCAAATATGCCAATCACAAACCCTGTCAGCCGAGCCACTGGCTTCTTGGGCCACCGTTAAATCTTTCTGAGTCACAATATGTCGCGGGCTTGGCGGGGACCATATTCTCAGAGACCAACCCACTTCCAGGATGCATCAGGTCCCTGACCTGCCCTTGGTAAGATGGTGTCTCCGCACATACTTCCTACCTCCAGAATATGTCTGCCTAGTCGCACCAATTCCCGGCTCAGAAAGAAATACTCGGCTTCGCGGTCAGAACGACTTATCTGGCCAGCTATGTGACGACGTCCTTCAATCTCAACTGATGTCTGGTGGCCTCAGTCCTAGTCGGCCGCAAGCAGCACCGAAGACGGCATGACCTCAACCATGTCATGCGGCTCCCCGCTACCTAGCCTTGATTCTCTCATTAGACACTGTGGCATGGTGGCACATATAGTCCATCATGTGGAATCCAACCCCATCATCATTAGTAACCACCTATGCTCGCGAAGGACAGGAAATCCCTCGACTTCTACCGGTCTAAGCATGGCTAAGCATAGGATCGAACCCATCCCCTTGTCTAGTAATAACTTCAGGATCAAGTATAAGTGGACAAGGAATAAATGCAGCAACGGTATCATATCAACTCCTATACTTAAGTGCACAATCATACGATTTAATAAAGACCAGTGTATTTGTAAAAAGAGTAGGTGGAGACTTAGGAATGCTCCGGGGCTTGCCTTTCACAAAGTTAGCGGGTTGGTGATCCGGGCACTCCGGAAGTTCAACCTCTTCTTCTTGTCCTTCGGAAACCTCGGGCACTTCAATCTCCGGCGGAACTCCCTCCTCCGGTGGATCGAATTGCAGCAGTGTCACTCCTCCCGGCGATCCTGTATGCATGATATGCATATATGAGAACTGAGAATGCACATGAAATGCAAGATAGAGATGCACGAATTAACCCATGATATGCAATCAGTTTAACAATCCACACTCATTTATTTCTTTCCTAGACAACCAACTCATACTCACCCTTCTTAAGCAAAGCATAGAACAATTTCTCGTCCCGGGTGAGAGGTCTACAACCTGCACTTAATAATTAACATGCATCAACTAACCTACCACAACCAAAAGATATTTGCTTAGAAACAATTAAATAAACCCTAGCCTATAACTGGACCTACTGCTTACTGTGACCAGAAAAATCCATAGAAATTACAGTAGCTATTACACATCCAGATTAGCCTACTGACAAAATTTCAAGTCATTTGGACAAGTATAACAGTCTACACAAAAATAACAAGCAACCAGCCTTTTAAGCAATGGAAAATGCTTAACACAGTGAAAAGTATCAAACAACAGATTTCCTAATTTTCTTAGCTTCTTTCCAACATAACATAGCCCAGGAAAAATATTCATGTCCATAACCTTAACACATTAAGCAAGGTGATTTTTGCAAGATTAAAGCATAAAAGGCACATTATACTAGACATCACATAAATAACAGTGAAACACCAGCAAACATATTTTTCATAGATTCTACTTCCCTCAAAAAGATGAATGCAAGTGGAATCACATTTTTAGCACATTCCTGCAATTACTTATGCATTTATCAAGTTTACAAGCATTTAACAATTTAATTATAACTGCACACAAAAAGTATTCAAAAAGTGCATTTTATAATTTTCCTTGATAGAGCTCAGAAATACAAACACAACAAAATTTGGTTCACCCCCATTGGACATTCCTAGCTCCAGATATGAATTTTGGAAGGTTTTACACATTTTCTGGAAATTCCTTTTTATAAAATCAAAAACCTAAACCCTATAGAACTGCTACGTGCACCCGGCTCAGCGAACCAGAGGCGCACCTGAACGGCTGACTCGCGGGCCTCGGGGTCGACCCGACCCCACGCGTCAGAGAGAGGAAACAGAGCCGCCGGCGCTGACCGGCGAGAGCTCGCCGACGGCGAGGTCTCCGGCGACGCCGAGGCTACCTACCGACTCGCGGCAACGAGACGAACCCGATGGACCAACTGCCGAGGGTCGTACTCCACCGGAGCGAGCTCGACGGCGGCAATGGCGGACGGCGGTGGTCCGGCGAACTTGCGCCGGCCGATTCCGGCCGTTGCTCGCGCGGCTCGGCCTCGTTCCGTGTTCCTGCAACCCTAGCGGACCTGTGCGCGCGACTAATCGAACTATTGCGCACGGAAACTCACTGACCGCGCTCGCATGGCGGCACGGTGGCGAGCGGTTTCACGGCGAACTCGGGTTCCGGCGAAACCACGGCGAGGTAGATCTAACCGACGGTGTGGAAAGGATCTACGGTTAACGGAGACTCTTAGACGAGCAAAAGAGAGGGAAGCCGACCCCGGCATCGCCCTCGTCACGGCGACCCGAGAGCTCGGCGGCGCTCCGGCATTGGCGGACGGCGAGAAGCTCGCTGGAGCTGTACCTTAGGTCGGCTGAGGTCGGCAACGGGTCGGAAACGAAGAGCAGAGCAAGCCGCAGCTGCGCCGAGGGTGGCGCGGTCGGAGACGGCTCGGTGGCGGCGGATTTCACCGCGGCGGTCGCGGCGGAAATGGCGACGGCGGAAATGGCGACGGCGAAGGGGACAGAGGAGAGCAGCGAGCGAACAGAGGGCGAGAGAGCAGGGAGAGTGAGGGCGAGCGTGCGGGAGACAGCGTTGCGTGTTCCCCTTTGTAAGCCGACCGCGCGGCAGCAACGACGGCGTACGGCGCCATCTGGCGGCCGAGGCCTGACGCGGTCGCGCGACTCGCTCGCGATTCGCCCGAGGGTCGAACTGAATCGGCTCCGATTCAGTTTCCGCGGACCCGACTGAAACTCGATTTTTATCGATCTATAACTCGCGATCCAGAGCGTTTCAGCGAAAACTTCACTAATATGAGTTGAAGAGCTATATGAGTAGATCATTTCATATTAAGACACTTTACTCTAGTTCGGTCTGGATTGAGAGATACAAGTCAATGAACAGGGGTACACCGAAACTGAAAACCGGTTTAGACTTAGGAAAATTTGAAAACTTCCAAAACAGCTCCAAATCTGCACTAATTCAACTTTTTGACCTTCTTCCACTCATTTTCATGAGTTGACCCAAAAATAAAGTTTGTTCCTTATAAAATTCTACACAACTTTGATTAAGGGTGCACTGACATGCAGAATCCCTAAAATGCCCTTCTTGTTTGGTCAAACAGAATAGCTTTTAAAGGGCTCTCTAGTCAACTATGAGCTAGAGGGGTATTTTGGGGATTTCACCAACATGAACATTGTTCCAAATGTTATCCTAAACATGTATAAAGCATTTAGAACCGTACACAAACATCACATTTGCATGTCAACACATTTTGCATAATATGGACATATAAACAAACATATAGTGATAAAAGGGAATCCAATCAAATGCAATGATAATAATGCATGAAATGACATGATCTATGCTTGATGACATGCAATTGCAAGTGTGAAAATAGTAACTAACACTAGGGTGTTACAGCCCTCCCCCCTTAAAAGAATCTCGTCCCCGAGATTAGAGTTAATTACCATTGTTTAAAGAAAGACGGATAGACTTCCTTGAGGTAATCTTCTCGCTCCCAAGTCGCATCCCAACAACTTTGGTTGTTCCACACCACCTTGTAGAACTTGATCACTCGGCTACGGGTGATTCTTTCTTTGTAATCTATTACTTCAATAGGCTTTTCTTCATAGGTCAAATCTGATTTCAACTTGATATCACCAAAATCTACTTGCTCTTCCGGTACTCGTAAACATTTCTTGAGTTGAGATACATGAAACACATTGAAGATAGTGGACATGTGTGGTGGCAACCGTAACTTGTATGCTACCTTCCCACTTCTTTCCAGAATTTGAAAAGGACCTACAAACCTTGGAGCTAACTTTCGTTTCACTCCGAAGCGTTGCACGCCTTTCATAGGTGACACTTTCAAGTATACATAGTCACCCACTTCAAATTCCAATGGCCTTCTTCGCTTGTCCGCATAGCTCTTTTGATGAGTCTGAGCGGCTTTGAGATGTGTTTGAATGGTATGCACTCTCTCTTCGGCTTCTTTCACAAAGTCAATCCCGTAATATCTCCTTTCGCCTGATTCAACCCAATTGAGAGGAGTTCTACATTTGCGCCCATACAAAGCTTCAAAAGGAGCCATTTGAATACTCTCTTGATAGCTATTGTTGTATGAGAACTCGGCCAAAGGCAACCATTCTTCCCACGAACCTTTAGACGATAGAACACAAGCTCTCAACATATCTTCAAGAATTTGATTTACCCTTTCAGTCTGACCAGAAGTTTGAGGATGATAAGCTGAGCTGCGAACCAAATTGGTTCCCAAACACTTGTGTAGATGCTCCCAGAAGCGTGCAATAAATTGCGGACCTCTGTCGGAAACTATCGTCCTCGGCACACCATGTAACCGAAGTATCTGAGCAAAGTAGAGCTGTGCCAACTGATGAGGACGATCTGTAGTTCGAACTGGTAAGAAATGTGCAATCTTAGTCAATCGATCTACGATCACCCAAATAGAATCGTGGCCTTTTTGCGTTAGAGGTAACCCAGATATGAAATCCATGGTTATCTCATCCCATTTCCAACCTGGAACTGGTAAGGGTTGCAATAGGCCTGCTGGCTTAAGATGAATAGCCTTCACGCGACAACAGGTATCACACCTGGCCACATAGGCTGCAACTTCCTTCTTCATTTTGGTCCACCAGAACCTAGGTTTCAAGTCTTGATATATCTTACTACTACCAGGATGGATAGACAACTTGGACAAATGAGCCTCATCCATAATCTGATTCCTCAACTCACGGTCTTTCGGTACTACCAATCGATCCTTGAACCACAATATACCTTTTTCATCTACTCGGAAATGAAGCATTTCTTGTTCTTTCATCTTCCTCTTGATATGATATATGCCGGGATCTGTTTTCTGACCTTCAATAATCTTGCTTTCCAAAGTACAACTGAGAGTAATATTATTCAACACCACTGGATGCACAAGATTGAACCCATCTGCTAGCAAAGGCTGCAATACATTGCAATGAGACTTTCGGCTCAAGGCATCGGCTACGACATTGGCCTTGCCCGGATGATAGTGTACTTCTAGATCATAGTCTTTGATCAACTCCAACCACCTTCTTTGCCTCATGTTCAACTCAGGCTGAGTGAAAATGTACTTGAGACTCTTGTGATCGGAATAGATATGACATTTGTGACCCATCAAATAGTGGCGCCAAATCTTCAATGCATGAACTACAGCGGCAAGTTCCAAATCATGAGTAGGATAGTTTTGCTCATGTTTTCTCAGTTGACGCGAGGCATAAGCAATGACTCGGCCTTCTTGCATGAGAACACATCCTAACCCAGTGCCACAAGCATCGCAGTACACATCAAAAGGCCTTTCAATATCAGGTTGTGCAAGAACTGGAGCAGTGGTCAACAACGTTTGCAAGGTGCGAAAAGCTGTTTCACACTCCCCACTCCACACAAACTTGGTATCTTTGTGCAATAGCTTGGTCATAGGTTTAGCTATTTTAGAGAAGTCCTGAATAAAGCGGCGATAATACCCAGCTAATCCCAGAAAGCTACGAACCTCAGACACATTTGTTGGTGACTGCCAATCCAACACCTGCTGAACTTTTGACGGATCTACAGAAATACCTTCAGCAGATAAGATATGGCCCAGAAAAGGTACCTTAGTCAACCAAAACTCACACTTGCTGAACTTAGCATACAGCTTATGCTCCCTGGGTCTAGTCAAGACTATCCTCAAGTGTTCAGCATGATCCTCCATGCTCTCAGAGTACACCAGAATATCGTCAATAAAGACTACCACGAACTTATCCAACTCAGGCATGAATACCGAATTCATTAGATACATGAAATGGGCAGGAGCATTGGTTAATCCAAAAGACATAACCAAATACTCATACAAGCCATACCGGGTGGAGAAAGCCGTCTTGGGAATATCTTGTGGTCTGATCTTAATTTGGTGATACCCAGATCTCAGATCAATTTTGGAGAAAACCTTGGCCTTGGACAATTGATCAAACAAGATATCAATACGAGGTAGAGGATACTTGTTCTTAATTGTCACAGCATTTAGTGGCCTATAGTCCACACACATACGTAAAGTTTCATCCTTCTTCTTAACAAAGATTGCAGGACAGCCCCACGGAGAAGAACTAGGGCGAATGAACCCTTTGTCCAATAACTCCTGGAGTTGTTTCTTGAGTTCAGCTAATTCATGAGGAGGCATTCTATATGGCCTTCGAGAAATAGGGGCCGTACCGGGAATAAGTTCTATTGCAAACTCCACATCTCGATCAGGAGGAAGTCCAGGTAGATCATCAGGAAAGACATCAGGAAACTCACACACTACAGGGATGCTCTGAAGTGTCACGGCCTCAACTGAGAAAGAGAGACTAAAAAGATCTCCCCTACGGGGCAGATGAACCTGAAAAGTGCCTTCACCTTGGGGTTCCCTCAGTGTTAACATCCGGTTAGGGACGTCCAACACCGCACCCCGCTTGTCCATCCAACTAACTCCCAAAATAACATCCAGACTCAACCCTGGTAGCACAATAAGACTACTGATGAAAACCCGATTACCAATCTCGATGGTCACATCCCCGACACCATGACGCGTACAAATTTCAGCCCCAGCTGAAGTTATCCGGAAACTATGGCTCAACTCAACAATTGGTAATGCATGCTTTTGTGCAAATGCTTGACTCACGAAAGAATGCGACGATCCAGAGTCAAACAAAACAATAGCAGGATGCTGATTCACAGAAAACATACCCGTGGTGACTGGTTCACCTTCCGGAAGTTCCTCCGCAGTAGTGTGATGGACACGCCCCTGCCTGGGATGAGGACAATAACGAGCAAGATGTCCCTGTTGGCCACAGTTAAAGCATGGCCCCAGACCTTGGTTGGTCCTCACTGGAGCGACGTTGCTTGGAGGAGCATTGTTCTTGTTCAAAGGCACTGTGAAACCTTTCTTGTAGCGCTGAGGCGCTGGCTGCTTCTTTGGAGGGGGTCTGAATTTTGCTCCAGGAACAGCCGGACGGTAAGCAGGACGATTTGCCACTGCACGACTAGCTGCTGGAGTCCTTGACTGAGAAGAGCTTCCTTCAAATGGCCTCTTGCCTCCCTTGGAAGCAGTGTGCAAGTTGTTCTGTTTCTCTTGGATATAAGCTTCACTGATGAACTCGTTAAAAGTTGTACGAGCGTTGTTCGCCAGAGTCTTCATAAGCTTGGTACTAAGACCTCTCTTGAAGGTTTCAATCTTCTTTTCATCTGTATCTACCATCCACGGGGCATACCTCGACAGATTGTTAAAGGCATGATGATACTGAGTGAGGGTCTTGGTACCCTGAGTAAGCTGCATGAATTCATTGACCTTCATCTTGATCAAGCCTGCTGGAATGAAATGCCCCCTGAAATCCCTGGTGAACTGCTCCCAGGTGATATCAGCGACCACGGGGTAGGCGGTCTTACGATTGGCCCACCATATTCCATCTTGGCCTTGCAGTAACATAGCAGCAAAGCTAGCCTTCATGGTTTCAGTCAATCGCAGCACAGAGAATGACTGTTCAATAGTGTTTAACCACTCATCAGCTTCCAGCGGCTCTACGGCCTGCTTGAATACCGGAGGCTTAGTGTCCATGAAGTCCTTGTAGTTACTGTATTGGTCCTCATCGTTTCCGCGGCGTCCACCTCGATCGCGATTGTGGTTGTTACTAGCAACCATCTGCTGCAAAATCGCTTGCTGGGTGTCCAAGAACTGAGCAAACATTTGTTCCTGGGTACGTGGTGGAGGAGGCGGCAACTCCTCATCTTCATGTTCGTTCCCACCACCACTGGTTGACCCATGACGACGGGTATGAGGTGCCATCTGTAGCAACACGCAACAACCATTGTTAAGTGTCAGTTATGTCAAAGATAACCGAAAGATTATGCCCAAAAGATATCAATGATCATTTTTGATAACCAACAAACGGCACAATAATTCAATAATCATCACACAACCGCACAATAACAAGGCGCAACCAAAAAGGGTTTTCAAGCTGCATAAGTTACCATTACTTAATTAAAAGTTTGATGGTTCCAGCCCTGAACACACAGGGTTCTCTCATTACAATTCAGGTTCTACCCATTACATGACATTAAAGGTTTTCCCAATACAAAAGGGTGCCGATCATGGCAAGATCACTAGAAAAAGCCTAGTCATCGTGGTCACTGTCCACGCCGGACACGTTCCCACCATGGTCATCACTCTCGTCAATAGGCACGATCTCCTCGGGGTCTTCTTCTTCTTCCTCACTTGCTTCACCATCATCAGCTGCAATGAAGATCTCAGGAGCAAACTCCGCTGCACCCGGAGGATGAAACGGATCAGCACGGTTGTTCAGACGATGAACATCCTGCTGCAACTCCCAAACCTGCTGCTGACTAGCACGCAACTCTTGCAGAAACTCAGTGCGCTGACGTGTCAAACTCATATTGCGATTGTCAAGCTGGCGGCGAAGATCTGCATTCTCCCTCTCAAGCACCTCGACACGGCGATCAGCTGCCAACAAGGCGCCAGTGCATCGTAACAACTCATTGCGACAGGCAGTGAGAGCTACCACCAAGTCATCTGAGCTACGACGAGCCATACGTGCCCACTCTTCAGCTTCTAACTTCTTCTCCACAGCATCATGCAGGGCTTCAATGCACTTCATCCAACCATCCCTAGTGGAATAATGCATCCTCAGGACAGCAAACATAGCACTCATAGAAGCACCCGTGCTATGAGCACGCTCGTCCCTGCCTCGCTCTAAAGAAGCTTGGCTAGACTGAGCCCACTCACCCTGAGAAGCATCCACCCTGGGAAAAACATTTGCTGGCCCCAAATCAGCTCTCTTGTTGAACCGGCTGCAAATATCCGTCAACACCTCAAAAGCTGCAAGCTGCGCACCATCCCATGGCGTCCTCATGTCAACTTCCACCTTTATTCCTGGAAACGGCCAACCCCTTTCAAGCACAGGGATAGTCACCCAAACATCAAACCAAGGCTGCACCATGGTTTGCGCTGGCTTCCAGAAATACAGTGGTGGCTCTGCATATCCCACCGACTGCAACAACCTCCATAGCACTGTGGGTGTGCCAAACTGCTCCAGAAACTGACCACTCTGCGGCTCACCTTCAGCTGCCATCTGGTACATTACAACATCTTTCAGCATTTAGAATAAGATAGGACAGCACAAATTTTACCATAGGGAAGGAAATAGTACAGATAGCTTAAATTAATTTCATGATCATGATGCATGCACGTGCCAACGACCTCACACATAATATATTTTAACTAACGTTATAGTCGGTGGCATACCACGTGCTCTCATATACGTAACTAACCGTGCTATACGTTTTGCGTGGTTAGTGTACCTGCAGAAGATTCATTTCAGCCCAATCCCAATGTATGCAGGGCAACAAGAAGCACTTTTTGCCGGAAATGTTCCCATGAACATTTGCGACCCCAAAAATTAATTACTCCACCTTACTTCCATAAGTACACATATGGATAACATGTACTCACTTCAGTAATCATACACTCACCATCGATCGATGGTTGTTCGATCTTACACTCACATCTCACCTTACCTTAGGCGACGTGGTACATTGACCCATAAGAAGCAATAAGAAACCGACAGTTCATGATTATCCGCACGATAAAACCAAATGAACCACAAATAGAAATATGATGCAATTTCCCCCAAGTCAGTACTTACATAAGCCACCTAATTACCACATATACATAGGGCTATAGGACTTGGTCATTGGTACTCATAAGTTTTGCAAACACTTGGTTTAAATCACCTATACACACTATCAGTTGGCAATTAGTTTGTAAAACTCAAAACTCTTTTAGTTTTTAAATAGTCAAGTGACGGTATATGCTGAATTATGCTCTGGTACCAGCTGTCACAGAACCGACCAATTTATACGAGCACAAGTACAACGATCGCATTTTCGCCGCAATCCAGTCGCACTTGAGCCAATATAAACCCGGTAGTCCGGAAATCTCGAAGGATTTCAAACATTTCATACCCCAAGGATCATTCATTCAGCAATACCCGATCACATGACACATAAGTTCGCAACCGAATTTAAACATCAGAGTACAACATAGTCTTTTACACAAATAGGGTAGTAGCGGAAGTCAATATAGTTTTACACCACAGAGTTCGAATACGAGTACCATCACATGACCCCGTCACAGCATTCTTACAACAACTAAAGATAGATAATGACCCCGCCCTCGGGTCTAGTCTTCTTCGCCCGCAGGGGTGAAGCAGTTCCTGCAATACGCGTAGAAAACTACACCATCTGCAACAATGGGAATAAAACCCTGAGTACTCAATTGTACTCAGCTAGACTTACCCGACAGGGAGTAAATAAAAAGACTCTCAAGGATATGCAAGGCTTATTTGGTGGAGCTCAGAGGGTAGCATCATTTTTGCATCAAAGCATTACTACAGTAGAACCTCAACTCATTCGTTTTAATTGTGATAAGCTTCGATTTCAGTTAAACTATTTACTAGGATTAGCCACTATACTAAGCATTCACTGAATATTGTAGCAATCAATAAAACCATATGATTTCCGATATCCACAGATATCAACCTCATCTCACCATAATCATTATGTTCAAGTTATTAGCCTCTACCTCACCAGAAGATCAGTTCAGTTTCTCACTAACCAGGAGAGATGGCGATTCGAATCGATTGTACCAGCTGGCAAATATGCCAATCACAAACCCTGTCAGCCGAGCCACTGGCTTCTTGGGCCACCGTTAAATCTTTCTGAGTCACAATATGTCGCGGGCTTGGCGGGGACCATATTCTCAGAGACCAACCCACTTCCAGGATGCATCAGGTCCCTGACCTGCCCTTGGTAAGATGGTGTCTCCGCACATACTTCCTACCTCCAGAATATGTCTGCCTAGTCGCACCAATTCCCGGCTCAGAAAGAAATACTCGGCTTCGCGGTCAGAACGACTTATCTGGCCAGCTATGTGACGACGTCCTTCAATCTCAACTGATGTCTGGTGGCCTCAGTCCTAGTCGGCCGCAAGCAGCACCGAAGACGGCATGACCTCAACCATGTCATGCGGCTCCCCGCTACCTAGCCTTGATTCTCTCATTAGACACTGTGGCATGGTGGCACATATAGTCCATCATGTGGAATCCAACCCCATCATCATTAGTAACCACCTATGCTCGCGAAGGACAGGAAATCCCTCGACTTCTACCGGTCTAAGCATGGCTAAGCATAGGATCGAACCCATCCCCTTGTCTAGTAATAACTTCAGGATCAAGTATAAGTGGACAAGGAATAAATGCAGCAACGGTATCATATCAACTCCTATACTTAAGTGCACAATCATACGATTTAATAAAGACCAGTGTATTTGTAAAAAGAGTAGGTGGAGACTTAGGAATGCTCCGGGGCTTGCCTTTCACAAAGTTAGCGGGTTGGTGATCCGGGCACTCCGGAAGTTCAACCTCTTCTTCTTGTCCTTCGGAAACCTCGGGCACTTCAATCTCCGGCGGAACTCCCTCCTCCGGTGGATCGAATTGCAGCAGTGTCACTCCTCCCGGCGATCCTGTATGCATGATATGCATATATGAGAACTGAGAATGCACATGAAATGCAAGATAGAGATGCACGAATTAACCCATGATATGCAATCAGTTTAACAATCCACACTCATTTATTTCTTTCCTAGACAACCAACTCATACTCACCCTTCTTAAGCAAAGCATAGAACAATTTCTCGTCCCGGGTGAGAGGTCTACAACCTGCACTTAATAATTAACATGCATCAACTAACCTACCACAACCAAAAGATATTTGCTTAGAAACAATTAAATAAACCCTAGCCTATAACTGGACCTACTGCTTACTGTGACCAGAAAAATCCATAGAAATTACAGTAGCTATTACACATCCAGATTAGCTTACTGACAAAATTTCAAGTCATTTGGACAAGTATAACAGTCTACACAAAAATAACAAGCAACCAGCCTTTTAAGCAATGGAAAATGCTTAACACAGTGAAAAGTATCAAACAACAGATTTCCTAATTTTCTTAGCTTCTTTCCAACATAACATAGCCCAGGAAAAATATTCATGTCCATAACCTTAACACATTAAGCAAGGTGATTTTTGCAAGATTAAAGCATAAAAGGCACATTATACTAGACATCACATAAATAACAGTGAAACACCAGCAAACATATTTTTCATAGATTCTACTTCCCTCAAAAAGATGAATGCAAGTGGAATCACATTTTTAGCACATTCCTGCAATTACTTATGCATTTATCAAGTTTACAAGCATTTAACAATTTAATTATAACTGCACACAAAAAGTATTCAAAAAGTGCATTTTATATTTTTCCTTGATAGAGCTCAGAAATACAAACACAACAAAATTTGGTTCACCCCCATTGGACATTCCTAGCTCCAGATATGAATTTTGGAAGGTTTTACACATTTTCTGGAAATTCCTTTTTATAAAATCAAAAACCTAAACCCTATAGAACTGCTACGTGCACCCGGCTCAGCGAACCAGAGGCGCACCTGAACGGCTGACTCGCGGGCCTCGGGGTCGACCCGACCCCACGCGTCAGAGAGAGGAAACAGAGCCGCCGGCGCTGACCGGCGAGAGCTCGCCGACGGCGAGGTCTCCGGCGACGCCGAGGCTACCTACCGACTCGCGGCAACGAGACGAACCCGATGGACCAACTGCCGAGGGTCGTACTCCACCGGAGCGAGCTCGACGGCGGCAATGGCGGACGGCGGTGGTCCGGCGAACTTGCGCCGGCCGATTCCGGCCGTTGCTCGCGCGGCTCGGCCTCGTTCCGTGTTCCTGCAACCCTAGCGGACCTGTGCGCGCGACTAATCGAACTATTGCGCACGGAAACTCACTGACCGCGCTCGCATGGCGGCACGGTGGCGAGCGGTTTCACGGCGAACTCGGGTTCCGGTGAAACCACGGCGAGGTAGATCTAACCGACGGTGTGGAAAGGATCTACGGTAACGGAGACTCTTAGACGAGCAAAAGAGAGGGAAGCCGACCCCGGCATCGCCCTCGTCACGGCGACCCGAGAGCTCGGCGGCGCTCCGGCAATGGCGGACGGCGAGAAGCTCGCTGGAGCTGTACCTTAGGTCGGCTGAGGTCGGCAACGGGTCGGAAACGAAGAGCAGAGCAAGCCGCAGCTGCGCCGAGGGTGGCGCGGTCGGAGACGGCTCGGTGGCGGCGGATTTCACCGCGGCGGTCGCGGCGGAAATGGCGACGGCGGAAATGGCGACGGCGAAGGGGACAGAGGAGAGCAGCGAGCGAACAGAGGGCGAGAGAGCAGGGAGAGTGAGGGCGAGCGTGCGGGAGACAGCGTTGCGTGTTCCCCTTTGTAAGCCGACCGCGCGGCAGCAACGACGGCGTACGGCGCCATCTGGCGGCCGAGGCCTGACGCGGTCGCGCGACTCGCTCGCGATTCGCCCGAGGGTCGAACTGAATCGGCTCCGATTCAGTTTCCGCGGACCCGACTGAAACTCGATTTTTATCGATCTATAACTCGCGATCCAGAGCGTTTCAGCGAAAACTTCACTAATATGAGTTGAAGAGCTATATGAGTAGATCATTTCATATTAAGACACTTTACTCTAGTTCGGTCTGGATTGAGAGATACAAGTCAATGAACAGGGGTACACCGAAACTGAAAACCGGTTTAGACTTAGGAAAATTTGAAAACTTCCAAAACAGCTCCAAATCTGCACTAATTCAACTTTTTGACCTTCTTCCACTCATTTTCATGAGTTGACCCAAAAATAAAGTTTGTTCCTTATAAAATTCTACACAACTTTGATTAAGGGTGCACTGACATGCAGAATCCCTAAAATGCCCTTCTTGTTTGGTCAAACAGAATAGCTTTTAAAGGGCTCTCTAGTCAACTATGAGCTAGAGGGGTATTTTGGGGATTTCACCAACATGAACATTGTTCCAAATGTTATCCTAAACATGTATAAAGCATTTAGAACCGTACACAAACATCACATTTGCATGTCAACACATTTTGCATAATATGGACATATAAACAAACATATAGTGATAAAAGGGAATCCAATCAAATGCAATGATAATAATGCATGAAATGACATGATCTATGCTTGATGACATGCAATTGCAAGTGTGAAAATAGTAACTAACACTAGGGTGTTACATTGGGGAGGTCACCAACCACCCCCCACACTTGGCTTGCTGCATACTGGGTTAGAGAGACAAAGGAAATGCCAAGTGCAGGGGCCCTGCTGGTGGAAACACACCAGCAGAACCAAAATTTTTATTAAACTTAGGCACAACTTACTAGGATAAAGATTAAATGAACTTAGCTATGTGCCTAGCATATTTGTGAAGAGGTTTGAGATATCTAGGGAAAGAGGTCAAAGGAGAATGTCCACATACCCCATTTTGTTTTTGTTTCTAAGTGCAAACCATACTAAGGTCCTTCTTCAAGAATTTCTTCACAAACAGTCATCCTCGAAGAGCCTTGATGGCTTCTTTGACATGGAGGATTATCCTTTCACCTCATGAAGTTCAGCTCCTCCCACAACTACTTCTTCTCCTCTGAGGTTGAACAGGGGAACAAAGTAACTTCCCTTGTTCAGCCCATCGCCAATGCCCTTGTGGTTCTTCATGAAAGATGGGCGTCGAAGGCGTGTAGGAGCTGGTATACTCCGTAGGGCACAACCTCAAGCATCTTGACCTCCATGGCAGCCTTTAGGGTCTTGAAAAATGATCTCTTGGACTGAAGGGACCCTTACCCAAGGGACAATGGAATTTTTACTAGTGGGGGCCATGGTGGAGTTTCTCTTAAGGATCAAGGTCGAAGGAAGGTGCTGGAATGGTGAAGGATGGAAGTGGAAGGAAGAAGAAGGAGAGGAAGGGGTTGAGAAGACGAGTGCCAACATTCTCCTTTTCGATATCACGAGAAAACGTTGGGGGAATGTTGGCACAACATTCTGGAGTTGATGGGTGGCACTAGGTTGCCAAAGGTGGTTCGGCTGACCCCAATAATGGATCATATGGTCGTGGCCACTTCCTCACTCGTTTGCCAAATGCTTCCCTAAACGTGACAAGTTTGGGGGATGAAAAGTATGGGTCGGCCGACCCATCTATTTGC
Source organism: Eremochloa ophiuroides (assembly GCA_038502445.1). Lineage (NCBI taxonomy): Eukaryota > Viridiplantae > Streptophyta > Magnoliopsida > Poales > Poaceae > Eremochloa > Eremochloa ophiuroides. The sequence continues at coordinate 24,863,051 of JAHLJS010000008.1, forward strand.
CCCAAACTTTTGTCACATGGCCTACAAGAGCTCCTGAACATTGTCCCATTTTCCAAAATTTCAAATTGTGCCAAGTGCGGGTCGTCCAACCTGGGTTTCAATGGCCCAGTGCGACCAGATTATGCATTTCTAAAAATTATATTGCTTGGCTTAATTTTGGTTCCAAGTGGTCACCGAATTTCGTCTGTCCACCTCTAATTGGGATTTTTGGGGATCCAAGGTGAAGAAAGGATTTGCAGTTAACTGAGAATATGTCTAATGATCAAGCTATACAAACAATTGAAAAAGAAAGTAAGACATGTAGATTTTAATTATGTCAATTCATTATCAGGGATGAATTCTAGCATGTCAACTTCTTCTTCAAAGGTTCATGTGAATAGGAAACTCTAAGGAGGTGGCCACTTACATTAAAGATGATGAGTTGTAGCAGTGGTCCTTCTCAGTTGCATTGAAGTTCTCCTTGCCCAAACAACTTGACTTTTTACCATGAGGATCTCAATCTATCTCCTTGAATGATCTTATGACTTACCCATAGAGATGTTGGGGTTCTTGCTACAGGGGTTAGTCCAAAGTGCAACCAAGTTCCATGCAAGTATGTTTTGATTCAATAATCAAACTTAACACCATGTCATGTTTGATTAAGGTAGTCTCTTTTAACCTAAGCACCATGCTTAATTTAAAAAGACTATGGAGGTATGATCGTTCGAACGAGATTAGTACATCCAAACCAAGGCATGTTAACATAGAAAAAGGAGGCATGATAGGATAAATAAGATTCATTCTACTAGAGACTATAGAGTGAATGGTGAAGACAAGAAGCATTTTTTTATTATTATTTTTATTGTAGAGGATTGAAGACAAACATAAGAGGAATGCACTAAACAAGAGAAAGAGAAAGTGACAAACCAGTCAAGAAGTATGGCTCAACGTAGTGGAGGTTGACTGGTGGGCTGGGGTGTCCATGGTGGGGTCGGCCGACCCCACCTTGGGGGTTACAGCCACTTTGGTTCTTTCCTTGTGCATTCTTACCTCTAATGATGTGTTCATGCACTGATGCTTTTTTTGCTCGGGATGTCCATCAACGCCCAAATGTGTTTGAGGGGGTCAAATGACCCCCCACACTTGGTGTAAGGTGTGTCCTGAGTCATGGAAAATAGAGAAAACATCAAGTGCAGGGCAACACACCAACAGAACCAAAAGTCTTACTACCCTAATCAAGTTAGGCACACAAGTTCAGTGATGTTAATTTGAAGCCAACCTGTGGGCCCTAACTGCAAGAATTCATACCACTACAAGATTTGGAGAACTTATGATAAACAAAAGCATCTACAACCTCTATTGCAAAAGTTTTGGACACAAGAAGAGTGAAGGGGTTGTAGATCTCTTGTGTAGTGGTAGAAAGAAAGATTGAGTCAGGAGATTTCTCAAATGAGCAAGGACTTGATGAGAGGATCGATAGATAACTTCCATGCCCTTTGATGAAATTCTCCGTCTCAAGGAGTGGGCAAGCGATTTTCTTCTTATGACATTCCAAATCCTCCTCAAGACTTGGATATGTCATGGTTGTTTGTGAAATCATCTTAACTCACCCCTTGGGTCATGAATAGGATTGGATTCTACCCTTGTGCTAAGAGATTGGGAAGACCAAATAGGTAGATATTCCTTGCCTATTCTATGACCAAGCTTCTCATTTCCAATGTCCTCCGAGATTCGCATGATTGGCCTTCCAATGAATGTGAGATGAAAGGAAAGTCCAGGAAGGTCAAAGATGTGAAAATCTAGGGAGATCTTTAGATCATCAATCACTACAGGTATGCCTTGAAGGACTCCTAAACAATCAAGGATTTGACCATTTGGGAGCCTAAGGTGTTTTTGAGATTGTAGCAGGTGATTCTTTGATGAACCTTGAACATGGAAGTGAGGAATGATGTTAATCCCAAGGCTAGGATCATAGCAAATTTCACTATAGATGCCCATGACTTGACAAGCTATTCTCCTTACATGAGTGAGCATCTTAGTGATTTCACTAGAATCTTTGGTCCCCTCTAACCATTCTTGACTTACAACAGTGGGTGGATCCTCCAACTGTTGTTGTTTCTCTTCTTGGTTAGATTTATGGGCCTGATGACTCTCATGCCTTGGGTGTCTTAATGAATCTCCAGAGTCAATGACTGGATTATCATAAGACTTTAAAGGAAGGACACAATTGGATGTATCAGGATCAAGGATAAGTTTAGAGATGGATTCAAAGGACATGACAGATGTGGGCATAGAAGGGGAGAGTATAGATTTTGCTTCTAAGCATTTTAGTTCTCCTTCTATGGGCATAGTCATCATTCCTTTTGGAGATTCATCCAAGATCCTAGATGTTTTTCTATGTGCCACATGGGAATTCGAGGCGTAAGATGATGCTAATTTGAGAGATTTTTGAAGAGATCCTTTCTTGAGAGGTTTTGAATGATGTTTCTTAGAAGGTCTCTTTTGAATAGGATAATTGTAGGCATTCCCAAAACTAGCAAGGTCAGATAAGAGATTAGCCTCGAAATCGAAGGAGCAATTTATAGGACAATTTTCTTTCTCCTCCGATGTTTGTGGTATTTGTGGTTCAGGATCGATGGCGGAATCTTTGGATGGGACTGATTTTGATTCGCTATCGGAATTTATTTTTGCTCGGGGATTAATTCATTTTCTTTCTTAGGAGGTTCATTATACCCTTGGGTATGGGGAGTGTTTTCAAGGATTTTAGCAAGAAGTGTCTTCCCTTCACCAACGGTACAACGAAGGAATGCTCCTCCAGAAGATTTGTCAAGGAATTGTGCGGAGTTTTGGCTAAGACCGAGGTAGAAATGTTGCAAGAGTACCGGCTCAGTTATAGCTAAATCAGGGCCAGAAGATGTTAAGTCTGTGAAACGGGCCCATGCCGCACTAGAGTCTCCTTCTCCTTTTGTTTGAAGGTTACGATCTCTCTTCGAAGATGAACAACACGAGAGATAGGAAAGAAAGCTAAGCAGAATTTAGATTGAAGACTTTCCCACTCTCCATGTGCACTCTCTATGTGTCGAGCATACCAATGTTTAGCTGCTCCCGTCAAAGAGAACGGGAATAGCTTCCATTTCAAGGTATCTCGTGTCATGCCTTCAATTTCAAGACATGAACACAATTGCTCAAGATCACGTAAGTGAGTGTAGGGGTTTTCATCTTCTTCCCCTAGCAAATGATTGTTCCTGAACCTTAGCTATGAAACTAGGGCAAAGCGCATAGCTAGGCGAAAGAATAGGATGGGATGATGGTGGTGGCTCCAAACTAGCGCCCTTTGGAGCGGCAAGATGAGAGATGGGTGTTTGGTTCTTGTTGTGGAAAGGATAAAAATAAAAGAAAGAGAAAAGAAGGATAACTCGGACGACTCAATTCTAGTAAAGACAGCTACCGTCCCTGGCAACGGCGCCAGAAAGCTTGTTGACACCAGAAGTGGCAAACGGATATACCGCAAGTGTATGGTAGTCAATGTAGCCTTCACCGGGAGTATTCCAGGTATTGTATTTTCCACAGGTAATGTGAAGTGTTCTAACTAGGTTCAAGACCAGTCCAGTGATGAGACAAAGGATCTATGATAGCTAGATAGAGAGGTTCTTATGTAGCAAAAGATATTTGGTTTTGGTGTTCTAAGTATAAAGAGCTTAGTCAGCTCCTCCCTTCACAAGAGGCGACAGGCGAAACAGTAGGAGACAAAACCCCTACCAGAGGCGGCTGTACTATTGTCTTGATGCCTTGCTGTTTTAATAACTTGTCTTACACACGTGGTGGTTAGGCTATCTCCGATAACGGCGCCAGAAGTGCCCTGAGGGTATTTCTTATGTTTATTGGATAATTCCGCAAGCGCACAGAATATACCGCTGTAGCACTTCACCTCGGGAGTATTCCAAGGTATCGTTATTTATTTTTATCCCAAGGGAAAGCGGTTGCTAGGAATAATTAATAAAAAGAGAGAGATCCTAAAGTCTATACCAACTTAGTACCAACTAATGGTAGGGGGGTAATCGATAAATAGAGGAAAGGGTAATGACACCAACACACAACAAGTATTAAGATAACTAAAAGATAACTAGTAGAGTATAGCTAGGTGAGAGGACAACGAGTGAGTATAAGACTCCTATGACACTTACTTTACTCTTCTGACTTATCCTATCAAATAAATGGCTTATACCAAGATAGTACCTTACTACCGGTGTGCTGGGGGTAGTGTGAGACAATAGAGGCCAAAACCTCTACCTGAAGCACCTACACTCTTATGGGAGCCTACCTTTTAAGAACTTGCCTAAAACACGTGGAGGGATACTAAGATTAGACAGGGCTGTCACCACCTGCTAGCACCCACAAACAATCCATGCGACAAGCGGCAATCAAAGGCAAGATCTAGTCTAAGCACCACGCTTACACTAAGTCTCACTATTCTAGCTGCGTACCAACAACTAGAACACCCTATGACAGGCAATGAACTAACACACGTTGAGTTGGGACAAGATCACTATCAAGTATAAGACAAGTATAGAATAAGACAAGACATAATAATACTATAAAGAATAGTAAAGACTAAGTAAGAACTTAGCGAAGTAAAGTAAAGATAATATATATTGATAAGGGTAAAGTCTTACAGAAGGAAAGGTACAAGAGCTATACCAGACTCTCCAGCAGACGACTCCGGAGACTCTGAGCGCAGCTCGACTCGACTCTAACTCCCACACTAGACTAATAGTACTACTAAAGAGTAAACTCTAGATTGCTTCTTGAGTTGTATGGTGTATGGTGTTCTCTTGAAGTGAAGGAGGCAGCCACTATTTATAGGGGAGAGCAAGGGGGTGCCACGTCAGTGATCTGTGTGCTCCTTGCCTCTCCACCCTTGGATCCACCGCCTTGTAACTGCCATAGGATGGACGGTTTGGGCAATTTGAGCACATGGGAATCATGCAGGAGGTCGGTGGAGAAGTTCGGTGGCCAGGGGTCACCACCCCTAGGTTCGGCCGACCCATCAATGACAGGTGGGGCCAGGCAGGACCTTCTAGAAGGTGGCCCCACCTGTCTGGGAAGGAGTAGGTAGCTTGCCCCCACAGGGTAGGGTTCGGCCGACCCACTTGATGGGTGGGTGCAGGCCTGGTGTTGGCCCCACCAGTCATACTCTCTCCCCTTGTACAGGTCTTGTCTTGATTGCTTCAGTTTTACACCTTGATCCATGTATCTTTGATCTCCACCGTTGCACAGAAACACACTCTGATCCAGAGGACAGAATGGCTTGGAAGGGGTGTCATGAGGATCGTGCCATGTCACCAGAGCCAAGTGGGCCCCATGGGCAGTTCGGCCGACCCATGGGTGGGCCCACCCGAGGCTCTGGTCTCCTCCAGGTGGTCCCATGTGTCATGTGTTGAGAGATGGTGGCTTGAGGCACCACTTAGTGGTTCGGCCGAACCACAATTATGGCCCTCAGCTGCTCACTTTCATACTGTTTTCATCTTCCCTGCATTTCACAAGCTAAGAGTACAAGTGGAACTTGTTATTGATAAAATATGCTCATGATACGTTTATTCTCCCTTGAATCCGAAGTCTGTTGACGGTGTTTAATTGTGGAAATTTATGGTATATCCACCGTCAACAAGATCCCCCAAGCTTAATCTTTCCTCGTCCCGAGAAAATAATTAAACTTAGCCTCGGTGGATCAGGAGTTGCTACAATATTCATGTTTCAATAATACCATGTGTACAACTAAATACTTCTCTTTTGAATGGAAAAATTGGCTATAGAAATCACCCATTTTACCTTAGTCCTTTAATGGAGCTAATGACCTTCCCTTTGCCTTAGGTGGTTGAGAGATAGAACAGTTTGACTTGAGCACTAATTTTCTCATTCTTTGCAAGTTTCATACTGGAGGTTTTAGCAATATTTTTCAAAAGAAAACTTAATGTTCCTCATATGGTTCTCTCATGTCTCTCAAATGGTGTATGATTCCTTACCAAGGCATAAAGTAAATGTTGCCTTCTCTTTATCATCCTACTTTTAGAAATGGCTTATGTGGAGCTTAAGGTAGGAATGACAGAATATAGCATACTTACTTTGCATATGTTGTAGAGTCAAAACTTGGATCCAAAGAGAGAAGTGTCATGCCCTTAGATCAAGATGTACAAGTGTGTGGGTGATGATGGAATATAATGCTCTTCTATTTGAATTGTATCTCTCTCTAATAAATTTTAGAGACATGGCTCATTTTTCTTTTATTCATGAGCCTAGACTTGCTCAAATCTTTTTCTTTTTCATGGACTTTCTTGTGTCCATCTTTCTTTCTTTCTATTTTCATTTTGCATAGCCTTTTTGTCTCTACTACCATAATGACTAAGAGAGATTTTCTATGATTTAACACATGGAGCATTTATTTAGTGGAAATGAAAGGCATGTGGTTGCGTACTTCTAGTGTAGAAGCAGCATGTATATATGGTGTGCACGTGATCTTGATCTTGGAAACATGATAAGACTCTCAATAAGGGTCAACAAGACTTGACAACACTCAATACAATGTAAGTAGCTTAATTGGAGGGTTTTTAGACATGTATAACATATATGGCTGTGGTAGGAATTTATCACCATTGACGAACAATAAGGTTTTGTTTGTTTTAGAAATAAATCTCCAGTAATCATATATGCTTAGAACAATATTATAGTAGCTCTTGTTTCACTATATCATATCTCACAACAACTTAGACTACTTCTAGCACTTAGCATCCATAAAGTTTTCAGGTTAATGATGATTTAAATGAGCCAAGTGATCCATACTCAAAGAAATACTAAGTTGTAAAGTAGGCATTAAAGAAACATTAACAGAGCAACTATTCATCACTTCCATGAGGAGAATACATATTCATGAGACATATGGGAATAAGGGAAATATTTTTGATATTTTTTATCTTATGCATTTTTTTATTTTATTTTATTTTTTAAATGCAATAAATTAAAATAATGTAAATGGCTAGGATGGAGTACTTACCTTGGTGGGGGGAGAGGATCTCCCCCAAGCTTGTCCTTTTTGCTCATTGTGGTGGAACCATCCCGCCCATCTTTGTGCTCCTTCGTTTTGGATAGCTTGCAATAGTTGAGCATTTTGTTGTGCCATATTCAATGTTGCATCTTGCTCAACTTGCATTATGCCAATGTCATTGATGAGTTGATCCATTTCCGATCCTTGGCTTCGACGGCCCCTCGCCCGTGTGGACGGACGGGGGGTGCGCACACTTGGAGTGTGCTGTTGAGGCCGTTCCGTGGACCTTGAAATGTCCATGGAACTTGCTTCATCGCCTTCTCCTTCATATCTCCCTGCAGCTCGTGATGTGCCGCCTTGCTCAAATTGAGCGGCTTGTAACATGCTCCTTGTCACCCTTCTTGGTCCTGCAATATTTTGGCTTCTTGCCTCTCGGTCCCAATTTATGGTTAGCGTGCGCAGCGCACACAACCGACGCCTCTCACAAGGGAGAGAGATTTCGGCTGTATGGCTGGGATAAATCATTTTTATATCACCATTTTCATCTCTTTTTAGGACATGAGTGCTTATAAAGAAATATTCGGTTACAACATCTCTAGGAGAGGCAATGTATTCAAAGTAATGTTTCCCATTTAGCAAGTCCATTGTTTCCGCAATGCGAGTGATAAAGAAGTGAAGAATATGGGCTCGCTTCTTTGGAAAATACCAAGCCAAAAATGCAATAACATTTTAGCAGGTGAAACTTTTATTTTCTTTGTCATGGAATAGAGCAATCTTAATTCATCATTATAAAGAACTTGTACATTAGAGCCAGGAAGAAAAGTTATAGCCATCCAATATCGGATCAAGCGCAAAGTAGGATTATGAATTTCATCGGTTTTAGGGTCAGAGCAATCATTAGATCCTGTTATACCTTTCTAAAATTCAGTTTTATCAAATCTTCTTGTTGCATTGACAAGATCTAGATGACAGTCATTATAAAAACCAAGTGCCATGCTAAAAACTCCCCATGTTAAATTATAGTCTTGATTAAACATGCGGAAGTAGACATTATTTTCAGTGGCTTGTAAAGAGCATAGAAATTCATTGGTGAGCTTTTCTATTCCAAGTTCTTGCACTTCCCAAAAATTTCTCCAACCGATGGTATTGAAAATAGTATTGAATTCCGCGGTCATACCTATGCTGTCCAAAAGGACAGGGTCGATGATGCCGGTATGTTCATACCCTCGGTGTCGGATGGAGGTGTACCTTTGATATTCTTCTTGATTTAGCATGAGGCCGCTCTCGGGGTTGAACGTCCTCTCGGAAGGCTCTCCGAAGCTTCTTCTTGGTGGAGCTTCGCTTCCTTCATCTTCATCATGGCGGGGTCATCGGGAGGAACTCCCTACGACATTCTTGGCATTCTTGAGTGCGGAGGAGAACTTCTTCATCCTGCAACAATGAGCTCACACAAGAACACTCTTACCAGCAAGGGCTCCATGTTTTCGGTCCGTAGAGCAGGACCTCTCCATTTCGGATTCATTCTTCGGGTGCTTCGGTCGGTCCCAGAGACGGGGACCGTGATGATTGCACCTCTTTCTTTCGCCATTCCTTCTTGGTTGATGCTTGTGACTCGGCGGATTCCGCCTTGTTCACCACCTCCGCCTTACTTACCGTTTCGGCCCTTTTAGCCTTTAGTGCTTGCTTCTTTTGGCGGGGCGCATATTGCGGCTTGTTCTTCCATAGGTTCCTTCTTGCCTGTCGCATTAATTTATAACCATTGAAGGAACATTTAATTCGCTTACCTGGGAGCTAGAAGTGGATTTGGCCAGATCCTACGTAGATGATGGCGTTCACGGTGTTGAGGAACGGCCTTCCTAGGATGACGGGGACTTCGTCATCGGCTCCCATGTCAAGAATGATGAAGTCGGCGGGGATGTACTCGTCTTGAACTTTGACAAGGATATCCCTTGCCAATCCCTCGGGGAACCGGATTGATTGATCGGCCATCTGCAATTTGACAAAAGTAGGGAACAAAGGTCCCCCTAGCAAGTTCTCGTACATTACCTTGGACATGATGTTGATGCTGGATCCAAGGTCGCAGAAGGCGTTGTTGAAGGTGCGTGGCCCGATCTCGCAGGTGATGGTAGGATGACCAGGGTCACTCTTCTTGGCCATGAATGGCGGATCAAGAAGACAACCTGGGTTTTGCCTAACCAGAGGCTTACCAAACCTCATGGAAATTAACTTAACACCCTCAATTGGTTCCTCAGGTTTCTCTGGGATCTTACCTTGTTCGAATGATGGGACAGCTGCTGCTATTTGAGATAATTGGGTTTCTAACATTTTATTAAAGCTCAATTGATTTTTCATAGCAGTGTTAAAGCTATCCATTTTCTCACTAAAATTTTCAAGAATCTTATCATTGGCCATTATTTTCTTGTTTATGCTATCATTAATTTTAGATTGACCTAAGACAAGATCTTTAAGAGAAGGTTGATTACTATAAGAATTATTAACATTATTGCTGTAACAATTACCTTGATTTTCTTGGTAGAAGGGGCGCGAGTTCCATCCTCCTTGTTGCTGGGGTGGATACCCATTGTTGTTGTTGTTGTTGTTGATGAAGCTCACTTCCTCCTTCGTCTCGGGACAGTTGTTGCCCGAATGATCTTCTCCACACATACCTCGCACCATGGATCAGCTTCGATTGCTCGGCGGTGGCAGTGGGTCCAATGGCCTCTTGTTCCTTCTTGGAACTTTCCTAGATCTTTTTCATCAAGAGGTCGATTTTTGCGGAGAGCATGTCCACCTCATGAACGGTGTGCATACCTCTTTTCTTGGGCTGGAGGCGTTCCTCATTCCATCCTTGGTTGATGACCATTTTCTCAATGAGGTCCTTAGCATCCTTGACATTGTGTTGCAGGAATGCTCCTCCGGCTGCAGCATCAAGGTGACTACGGGCTAATCCGGTCAGCCCATGGTAGAAACCTTGGATTAGGAGCCATTCTTCAATCCCATGATGAGGACAGGCACGAATGTACTCAAGAAGACGTTCCCATGCTTCGGGAATCGTCTCGTCCGCTTGTTGTTGGAAGCTTGAAATTTTGCCACGGAGAGCGCTAGTTTTGCCCATTGGGAAGAACTTCTTGAGAAAAACGTTAGCACACTTCTCCCATGTGGTGACTTCACTCTTGTTGGCATAGAACCATTGCTTTGCCTTCCCAAGCAGTGAGAATGGGAACAGGCGAAGACGGATGGCGTCAGCCGAGACATTCTTGATGGTGAAAGTCCCACATACCTCTAGAAAGTGCTGGAGATGGGCATTGGCGTCTTCGTGTGGCTTTCCACAGAATGGATTAGCTTGCACCATGTTGATGAGTGCAGGCTTGAGCTCAAAGGTAGCATCTCCAAAGTTGAGCTGCGGTCCGGTGGCAATGTTGTCAGTGGACGGCGCAGAGAACTCAGAGATAGTCTTTTGGGCCATAGCTTCCTCGGTTGATAACGCGGAGCCTCTTTCCTCGAACGGATTCAGGTTTGAGATGAACCTTTGAGGTGGAACTTGACGATGTCTAGTTCTTCTCAACAATTGCTCGGGATCTTCAATATAATTTGACGGCAATTGGAAACCGTTCATGCACTGTCTAGCTTCACGTTAGTGAGAAACACAGACAGGGGTAAGCCCCTAACACTAATCGATAACTAAATTTATAATAGACTCCGGATTCAATTTTTTTATTAATATTCCTAGACTGATGCTTTCCCCAGCAACAGCGCCAGAAATGCTTGTTGACACTTCTTAGCGCAACCACCAGAGACAGGGTGTTAGGCTATCTCTGATAACGGCGCCAGAAGTGCCCTGAGGGTATTTCTTATGTCTATTGGATAATTCCGCAAGCGCACAGAATATACCGCTGTAGCACTTCACTCAGGAGTATTCCAAGGTATCATTATTTATTTTTATCCCAAGGGAAAGCGGTTGCGAGGAATAATTAATAAAAAGAGAGAGATCCTTAAATCTATACCAACTTAATACCAACTAGTGGTAGGGGGGTAATCGATAAATAGAGGAAAGGGTAGTGACACCAACACACAACAAGTATTAAGATAACTAAAAGATAACTAGTAGAGTATAGGTAGGTGGGAGGACAACGAGTGAGTATAAGACTCCTATGACACTTACTTTACTCTTATGACTTATCCTATCAAATGATGACTTGTAGTACCTTACTACCGGTGTGTTGGGGGTAGTGCGAGACAATAGAGGATAAAACCTCTACCCGAAGCGCCTACACTCTTATGGGAGCCTACCTTTTAAGAACTTGCCTAAAACACGTGGAGGGATACTAAGACTAGACAGGGCTGTCACCACCTGCTAGCACCCACAAACAATCCGTGCAACAAGCGGCAATCAAAGGCAAGATCTAGTCTAAGCACCACGCTTACACTAAGTCTCACTATTCTAGCTGCGTACCAACAACTAGAACACCCTATGACAGGCAATGAACTAACACACGTTGAGTTGGGACAAGATCACTATCAAGTATAAGACAAGTATAGAATAAGACAAGACACAACAATACTATAAAGAATAGTAAAGACTAAGTAAGAACTTAGCGAAGTAAAGTAAAGATAATATATATTGATAAGGGTAAAGTCTTATAGAAGGAAAGGTACAAGAGCTATACCAGACTCTCCAGTAGACGACTCCGGAGACTCCGAGCGCAGCTCGACTCGACTCTAACTCCCACACTAGACTAATACTACTACTAAAGAGTAAACTCTAGCTTGGTTCTTGAGTTGTATGGTGTATGGTCTTCTCTTGAAGTGAAGGAGGCAGCCACTATTTATAGGGGAGAGCAAGGGGGTGCCACGTCAGTGATCCGCGTGCTCCTTGCCTCTCCACCCTTGGATCCACTGCCTTGTAACCACCGTAGGATGGATGGTTTGGCAAATTTGAGCACATGGGAATCATGCAGGAGGTCGGTGGAGAAGGTCGGTGGCCAGGGGTCACCACCACTGGTTCGGCCGACCCATCAATGACAGGTGGGGCTAGGCAGGACCTTCTAGAAGGTGGCCCCACCTGTCAGGGAAGGAGTAGGCAGCTTGCCCCCACAGGGTAGGGTTCGGCCGACCAATTTGATGGGTGGGTCCAGGACTGGTGTTGGCCCCACCAGTCATACTCTCTCCCCTTGTACAGGTCTTGTCTTGATTGCTTCGTTTTACACCTTGATCCATGTATCTTTGATCTCCACCGTTGCACAGAAACACACTCTGATCCAGAGGACAGAATGGCTTGGAAGGAGTGTCACAAGGATCGTGCCATGTCACCAGAGCCAGGTGGGCCCCATGGGCAGTTCGGCCGACCCATGGGTGGGCCCACCCAGGGCTCTGGTCTCCTCCAGGTGGTCCCATGTGTCATGTGTTGACAGATGGTGGCTTGAGGCACCACTTAGTGGTTCGGCCGAACCACAATTATGGCCCTCAGCTGCTCACTTTCATACTGTTTTCATCTTCCCTACATTTCACAAGCTAAGAGTACAAGTGGAACTTGTTATTGATAAAATATGCTCATGATAGTTTATTCTCCCTTGAATTCGAAGCCTATTGACGGTGTTTAATTGTGGAAATTTATGGTATATCCACCATCAACAAACACTAGAGTGTCAATGCTTGTTGACACTTCTTAGCGCAACCACTTCTAGCATTTCACCCTATCTCTGGTAGTGCCAGAAATTTCTGGTGTATCATGAGCATTTCACCCTATCTCTGGTGGTTGACGGTTGATTTACCTCAAATTTCTACATCCAAACACCGTCAACAGGCCTCGGATTCAAAGGAAGAACAAACATATCATGAGCATATTTTATCAATAACGAGTTTCACTTGTACTCTTAGTTTGTGAATGCAGGAAAGATCAAAACAGGACAAAATGCAGCAGCTGGGGCTCACACATGTGGTTCGGCCAAACCATATGTGAAGACCCCAGACCACCACACTCCTACATATGACAGATGGGACCAAATGGAAGAAAGAAGAGCCAAAGATGGGCCCATGGTGGGATCGGCCGAACCCCCCATGGGACCCACCTAACTCTAGTGACGTGGCAGGATCCACGTGATCCTCCACCCAGCTCATCTCAGCCCTCAGAAGAATTTGTGTTTCCTCTCAACGGTGGAGAAGCAAGGCACACGGATTGAGGCGTGAAACGAAGCAATCAAGACATAACAAGTACTTGGGGAGACTCTATGACAGGTGGGGACCATGATGGTGGGCCCAACCCACTAGGGGTAGGTCGGCCGAACCATGAAGTGTGGGGCCAGGCCACCTACACACTCCCTGACTGGTGGGGACTCCATCTAGAAGCCCCTGGCTGGGCCCATATGCCATGGGGGGTTCGGCCAAACCACTCCCGGTGCCCAGCTAGGACGGTTATCTCCCACCGCCTTCCTGCATGATGTCCACGTGAGGAAATCACCAACACCGTTGATCTGAGGCGGTTTCAAGGTCGGTTCATCCAAGGGCTAAGTTGGAAAGGCACATCGATCGCTGACGTGGCAACCCCTTGCTCTCCCCTATAAATAGAGGCTACCTCCACCCTCTCAAGACATGATTCATTCAAGATACAAGTGAAGAAGTAGTGTAGTTCCACCTTTAGTAGTAGTTGTAGTCTAGTGTGGGAGTTAGAGTTGAGTTGAGCTGCGCTCGGGGTCTCCGGAGTCGTCTGCTAGAGAGTCTGGTATAGCTCTTGTATCTTTCTCTTTATTTTAGACTTATCTACTTTAATATATCATTCCTACTTTACTTTACTGAGTCTTTACTTAGTGCATTACTTTAATAATATTGATTGTGAGTTATCATATAACTTGGTAGGTTTGCATTAGTTTGTGATCCTGTTCTAACTCAACGTGTGTTAGTTCATCGCCTGTCATAGGGTGCTCTAGTTGCATTGATCACAGCTGTAGTAGTGAGACTTAGCGTAAGCGTGGTGCTTAGGTTAACTCTTGCCTTTGATTGCCGCTTGTCGCACGGATTGTTTGTGTGTGCTAGCAGGTGGTGACAGCCCTGTCTAGTCTTAGTATCCCTCCACGTGTTGTAGGCAAGTTCTTAAAAGGTTGGCTCCCATAAGAGTGTAGGCGCTTCGGGTAGAGGTTTTGTCCTCTGTTGTCTCGCACTACCCCCTGCACACCGGTAGTAAGGTAGCAATCTTAGTGTAACTTGACCATTTGATAGGATAGATCACAGGAGTAAAGTTGGAATCACAGGAATCTTTCTCACTCGTTGTCCCCCCACCTAGCTGCACTACACTAGTTATCTTTTAGTATTTCATTTGTTATCTTTGAATCATCACCTTCCTATCCTACCACGATTACCCCCTCTGCACTAGTTGTGCTAAGTTGAGATAGATTCTAGGATCTCCTTCTATTAATATTTCTAGCCATCGCTTTCCCTTGGGATAAAATAAATAATGATACCTTGGAATACTCCCAGGGTGAAGTGCTACAGCGGTATATTCTGTGCGCTTGCGGAATTATCCAATAGACATAAGAAATACCCCCAGCATTTCTGTCGCCGTTATCAGAGATAGTTTAACACCCTATCTCTGGTGGTTGCGCTAAGAAGTGTCAACAAGCATTTCTGGCGTCGTTGCCGGGGAAAGCATAGCCTAGAAATTTTAATAAGATCGAATCCGGAACCTATCATCAAATTAGTATCAATTAGTTGTAGTTAGGCTTACCCTTGCCTCTGCTTCTCTTTATCGTGAAGCAAGGCATACATGAGTGGATTTCAGTTTCAAGCCACAACAATAGAAAATCCAGGGACATCCATCAGGAGTTCTTGACACCGTTCAGTCTCCGATCGGAGGTCCGATTTGGTATTGGAACCACTCAGGGAAGGAGGCTCAGCACTGTCACCTAAGGAAGCTATGGCCCAAAGGACCATTCTCGAGCATTCTGCACCATCGGCCGACAATGTTGCCACTGGTCCGCAGCTCAGCTTGGGGGATGTTACTTTTGAGCTTAAGCCATCTCTTATCAATATGGTGCAAGCCAACCCATTTAGCGGAAAGCCCCATGCGGATGCAAATACGCATCTCCAGAGTTTTCTGGAGTTGTGTGGCACAATCTATATAAGAGGAGTCAAAGCAGACGCCATCTGTCTTCGCCTTTTTCCGTTCTCCTTGATCGGAAAGGCAAAACAATGGTTCTATGCTTGCCCTGGAGATATGGATGATTGGACGAGCTGTGCTAATGCATTCCTCAAGAAGTTCTTCCCGATGGGCAAAACAACCGCTCTTCGAGGAAAGATCTCAGGCTTTACACAGCAAGTGGACGAGACGATTCCCAAAGCATGGGAACGCCTCCAGGAATACATTCGGGAATGTCCTCATCATGGAATCCAAGAATGGCTCCTGATTCAAGGTTTTTACCATGGGCTAACTCTAACAGCCCGTAGCCACCTTGATGCCGCTGCTAGAGGAGCATTCACTTCACTCAATGTCACCCAAGCCAAGAATCTGATAGAAAAGATGGTGACAAATCAAGGGTGGATTGAAGATCGACTCCAATCCAAGAAGAAGAACACACATACCATCCATGAAGTAGATGCAATATCTGAGAAGATGGATCTCCTCTTGAGAAGGTTGGAAGAACGTGCTAATTTCAATAAAGACCAAGAGGCCATTCAACATTATGCTTCCAAGCATCAATGGGATCAGGTATGTAGTGTATCTTATTCCAAATTAAATCCTGAGAAGATAGACGCCATCAACAACAATTCAAAATATCCTCAACAAGAAAGATGGGCGTCGAACTCCAAGTTTCAAGGTAATGCAAATTTTGGTAATCAATTATTATTAAAAGATCTTGTTATGAATCAAGCTAAAATAAATGAAAGCATGAATAAAAAGTTGATAGAAAATGACAAGACCCTTGAAACATTAAATTGTAAGATGGATGCTATCGCTTCTTCTGTTAAAGAACAAATGAGTTTTAATAAAATGTTGGAATCTCAATTAGCTCATTTTGTTGCTTCTACCTCATCTCCTAAAAATACTGGCAATACTTCAAATATCAATGCGGTAATCACGAGGGGAGGTAAGTCCACTTGCTATCCACCAAATCCTAACATGACAGAGAAGGCTGCAAGAAAAGACAAGGAGGATGAAGAAGAAGAAGAAGAAGAAGAAGTGCCAGCACCTGATGACAACACCAAGTTCCAAGGAAAGATAGCTCCACACGAATATTATGACACCAATGTGCTGCTACCTAATTTTAGTACAAGTGGTTAGCTAGAGTTTTGTGAGCAAATGTTTCAGTAGAATAAATGAAAAATCAAGGTAAACTGATTATCCAAAACTGTGTCCTCAGTCCTTGGTAATCCTTTCCTTGGTAACTTTTTTAGAACTGCTAGTTTGGTTGTAATTGATGTTGGCAGAGAAAACTAGAATTTACATGAAAGCTTACCTGTCAGGTTGTGTGACTCGGTTCACCAGAACAAGGAAGCAAACCACCGACAAACAATTTGGGAAATTCGTCGAGGTAATTCATCATATTTATGTGAATATCCCATTACTTGACGCAATGCAGGTACCAACCTACGCCAAGTACCTAAGAGACATCCTCAACAATAAGCGCTCGCTGCCCACAATGGAGATTGTCAAATTGACGGAGGAATGCAGCGCGGCCATATTGAACCAACTGCCAACCAAAAAGAAAGACCCTGGGTGCCCCACCATTGACTGCTCCATTGGGACACAACACTTTGAGCATGCACTATGCGACTCGGGAGCAAGCGTCAGCGTCATGCCAAAGGTAGTGTTCGACAAACTCAATCATACTACCTTGTCCCCTACATCAATACGTTTGCAGCTGGCGGATCAATCAGTCCGTTACCCGGCGGGGATAGTGGAAAACATCCCCGTCAAGATACGTGGATTCTTTGTCCCCGTAGACTTCATGGTCTTGGACATGGAAGTAGATGAGAAGACTCCACTCATCTTGGGGAGACCGTTCCTTAGCACCGCCAATGCAAATATTGATGTTGGAGCTGGAGAAATTCAATTCACAATCAATGGGACCCTAGAAACATTCAAATTCCGACCAAAGGTTGAGCAGTGCTCATTGATCATGCTAAGGGAGATACATGCCTTTGCTATTGTGAAAGACTTGAAGAAGCCCAAATCACAACCACGAGCAAAGAGTAAGCGAGTATGGAAGAAAAAGGTAATACAGCCGGCGACACCTCCAAAGAAAAATTCAACGCCAGCTCAAGAGAATGGTCCTATCCCAAGGACCTAAAGAATCAGCTCTTCCATTAAGGTAAGTATACTAACATTTAAATTCATGGTACTTCCCTTACTTGTTTAATTTATCTTAGCATGTTAATCCCAAACCTTTTTCTGTCGATCAATAATTTTAGCATGATAATCATCATTAAACTAATCTTCAGAATAAAATCAACACCAAGTGGGGCTCATGATGGGGTCGGCCAAACCCCATCATGCTGCCCCCACCTGCCAACTTTTGTCCAATTCAATCCATGCCTTATCCCATGCACGAGAACATCTTAAATAATTTGCATGATGATTTTAAACACCAGCATGGTAACCTTGGATCTCTCTATGCACCCTCATGTTCATTGCTAATCGGTTTAATCCAAGTATCATGTGAGCTCCCCCATAGAGTGCTTCAAGACATTTGACTGTCCACTTGCACTGCCAATAAAAATGTCATAGCAAAGCATGAGTAATTTAAAGAGAGAAATCATGTCATGACATACCCATTTCTTCTCTCCTTAATTCTACTCATGAGACTCATAATCAAATCACTCTTGCTAATCAAAAGAAACCAAACTTGGCAATCACTTGAATCCTCCCGTGAAGAATCTCATGAGGCAAATAACCTATAGTCATGGTCATGTCTTGCTCCCTCCTTTTCTCTTTATTCCTTTCACCATGAGTAAGCATCCAAGGAGGGAAAGTTCAGCATTTTACTAGGCAAGAGATGACTAGCATAGTCACCTTGTTTGGCACATAGCAAGTGGAGGGAGACCAGGGTTCGGCCGACCCATAAAGTGCTCTCAAATCACTCTATCCTTCTCTCCATCCTATTCATGATAGATTAAAACAATTATTGTTGCAAGTGGAGGTGAGGATGAGTTCGGCCGACCCTCTCATTGAGCTGCATCACCTCAGCTTTTGATCCATTCAGTCCACCTGAGCCTCCACTAATTCGTGCCACAAAGCAGAGGCAGCTAGTGGTTCGGCCGAACCAGGCCAAGTGCCCTGCACCTTCTGTTTTCCTTCTCCATTTAATCCCCATGCTCGTGAGCTCAGTCTTCAAACCAAACCACCAGCCGAGCACTTCTACATTCTAAAATTCTCCCTCTCCTAACAAAGTTCATAAAAAAAAATAAAAAACATTCTTCTCTCATCTTTGTTCTTCAAGTGTTCGTCACCCGAGAAAATCAACGAAGGTAATCATCCGGTAAGAAGGTTCAATTAAGCTAACCCCCATCATCCAAAGTTTGGTTCGTGTCTTTGTTTTGTGCAAATATGAAGAATCCATTTAAGGCCGCCGCAAAGAAAATGCGCTCAGCATTGAGCGGGAGTTCATCACAACGATCATCCTCCTATGACACTGAGATACAACTCTCAGGGGTCACAGGACGAATATTTGTCTGAAGCAACTGAGCCAAGCAACAACACGGGAAATGTAGAACAACCTTCTCATGATCATGAAGAATCCGAAGAAGAGCAAGAACCTATTAGAACACAAGACCAAGAAACAGGCATTTGGGTCACTCCACAAGAACTTCTCTTCCTCAACTCCATCTGCGACCGCAACTTTGAACACACCAAGATAATTGATTTAGGACTCCTCCAACGCACAGGTATGTATGAGGAGTTCTTTGATGTTTTTGGTGCAATAGGATGGGGTGAATTCTGGGATTTTTCTGGATACCAAGGTAGCAAGAGTCTCACTTTAGAATTTATGTGCACAGTAAAAGCAACTAGAGACAACATCTATTTTCGCCTGTTTAATCAAGCCTATGATCTTACATGGGACCAGTTTAGTGCTTGCCTGGGCTTCATGAACTGTACCTCAAATTTAGAATCTGCTACTAGGAGGTTTAATAAACTTGAATTTTGGCATGACATTACTGGAGAAAATAGAATGGGGAAACCACGTACTAGTCACATTTGCAACCCCACACTACGCTTTTTGCATAGATGGTTAGGAATTACTTTGTTTCCTCGAGATGATGTGAGACCTATTAGAGAGATTGATTTAAGAATAATGTATGCCATGGTATATAAAATCCGAGTATCACCTGTAAAAGCCATGATAGAACATTGGATTTCTGCACCATCAAGATATGGATCGTTTGATTTCACATCCATCATCACAAAAATGTGTAGCTACCTTGAACTGCTAAACGGATTTAATGATTACATTCCTACACATAGAACCATTCTGGGTGAGGAATATTTCATAAAGACTCATATCATTGCCGATGGTCCCCATGGAACAATAGAATTTAAATTCCATAACAATGATGCAAGACTCACGTTGCCATGCCCTAGAATTAAAATTATATGGGGGCCACCCATTAGTACCTAACATCGCAGGAGTAGGCGGTCGATGGAGTTTTTCAGGTCCTGCTACCCGTGCAAGAACGCGTGCTGCACAGCGTAATGAATCATCCGAAGAAGACGACAGCACCTATGCAGGCAGCTCAAATGCCATGCAGGCCTCTAGCTCTGGAGGAGGGTGCCGATCAGGGGAGCAAAGTGCCAGATTTTCTTACTCATCTATGCAGGATGCAGGGACGAGAAGGCATTGACATGATATGGAGTTGCTAACACATCAGTATGGTGTGCTGCGGGCTGGCCATGAGGCCATTCACAACATCACTGCACAAACCCAGCAGCAGCTCCAAAATTTTCTGGAGCAAAGTGGCAGACGGTGGGCAGCCCTCTATGCACATCATAACATACCTCCACCTCCATATATCCCACAGAACCCACAGCAGTTCCAGCGACTATATCCACCGCAATATCCTCCTCACTATCCACCACGTCCACCTCAGTGAGACAACTGCAAAAGTGCAAGCTTGGGGAGATTCTCTCCCCCACCAAGGTAAGTATTCGATTCTAGTATTTTATTTTGTCTTGTTTTTAATTTGATGCATCTAAATAAAATAAAAACACCAAAAATATTTTCTGTTCATGCATGTTAATCTTTCTCATTGGAAATGATGAATAGTTGCTCTGTCAATATTTCTTTAATGCCTAGTTTACAACTTAATATTTCTTTGAGCATGGATCACTTGGCTCATTTAAATCATCATGAACCTGAAAACTTTATGGATGCTAAGTGCTAGAACTAAGTCTAAGTTGTTGTGAGATATGATATGGTGAAACAAGAGCCACTACAATATTGTTCTAAGCATGCATGATTACTGGAGATTTATTTTAAACAAACAAAACTTTATTGTTCCTCAATGGTGATAATTTCCTATCACAGCCATATATGTTACACATGTCTAAACCTTCCACTTAAGCTACTTGCTTTGTATTGAGTGTTGTCAAGACTTGTTGACCCTTATTGAGAGTCTTATCATGCTCCCAAGATCAAGATCACGTACACACCATATATACATGCTGCTTCTACACTGGAAGTACGCAACCACATGTCTTTCATTTCCACTAAATAAATGCTCCATGTGTTAAAGACATAGAAAATCTCTCTTAGTCATTATGGTAGTAGAGACAAAAGGCTATGCGAAATGAAAATAAAAAGAAAGAAAGATGGACACAAGAAAGTCCATGGAAAAGAAAAAGAAAAATATTTGAGCAAGTCTAGGCTCATGAATAAAAGAAAAAAATGAGCCATGTCTCTAAAATTTATTAGAGAGAGATACAATTCAAATAGAGGAGCATTATATTCCATCATCATCCACACACTTGCACATCTTGATCTAAGGGCATGACACTTCTCTCTTTGGATCCAAGCTTTGACTCTACAACATATACAAAGTAAGTATGCTATATTCTGTCATTCCTACCTTAAGCTCTACATAAGCCATTTTTAGAAGTAGGATGATAAAGAGAAGGCAACATTTAATTTATGCCTTGGTAAGGAATCATACACCATTTGAGCGACATGAGAGAACCATATGAGGAACATTAAGTTTTCTTTTGCAAAACATTGCTAAAACCCTCCATTATGAAACTTGCAAAGAAAGTGAAAAGTAGTGCTCAAGTTAAACTATTCTGTCTCTCAACCACCTAAGGCAAAGGGAAGGTCATTAGCCCCACAAAGGACTAAGGTAAAATGAGTGAATTTTTATAGCTAATTTCTCCATTCAAAAGAGAAGTATTCTGTTGTGTACTTGGTATTATAGAAATATGACATTGTAGCAACTCCTGATCCACCGAGGCTAAGTTTAATTATTTGCTCGGGACGAGCAAAGGTTAAGCTTGGGGGATCTTGTTGACGGTGGATTTACCACAAATTTCTACATCCAAACACCGTCAACTGGCCTCGGATTCAAAGGAAGAACAAACATATCATGAGCATATTTTATCAATAACGAGTTCCACTTGTACTCTTAGTTTGTGAATGCAGGGAAGATCAAAACAGGACAAAATGCAGCAGCTGGGGCTCACACATGTGGTTCGGCCGAACCATATGTGAAGACCCCAGACCACCACACTCCTACATATGACAGATAGGACCAAATGGAAGAAAGAAGAGACAGAGATGGGCCCATGGTGGGATCGGCCGAACCCCCCATGGGACCCACCTGACTCTAGTGATGTGGCAGGATCCATGTGATCCTCCACCTAGCTCATCTCAGCCCTCAGAACAATTTGTGTTTCCTCTCAATGGTGGAGAAGCAAGGCACACGGATTGAGGCGTGAAACGAAGCAATCAATACATAACAAGTACTTGGGGAGACTCTATGACAGGTAGGGACCATGATGGTGGGCCCAACCCACCAGGGGTAGGTCGGCCAAACCATGAAGTGTGGGGCCAGGCCACCTACACACTCCCTGACTGGTGGGGACTCCTTCTAGAAGCCCCTAGCTGGGCCCACATGCCATGGGGGGTTCAGCCGAACCACCCCCGGTGCCCAGCCAGGACGGTTATCTCCCACCGCCTTCCTGCATGATGTCCACGTGAGGAAATCACCAACACCGTTGATCTGAGGCGGTTTCAAGGTCGGTTCATCCAAGGGCTAAGGTGGAAAGGCACATGGATCGCTGACGTGGTAACCCCTTGCTCTCCCCTATAAATAGAGGCTGCCTCCACCCTCTCAAGACATGATTCATTCAAGATACAAGTGAAGAAGTAGTGTAGTTCCACCTTTAGTAGTAGTTGTCGTCTAGTGTGGGAGTTAGAGTTGAGTCGAGCTACGCTCGGGGTCTCCGGAGTTGTCTGCTGGAGAGTCTGGTATAGCTCTTGTATCTTTCTCTTTATTCCAGACTTATCTACTTTAATATATCATTCCTGCTTTACATTACTGAGTCTTTACTTAGTGCATTACTTTAATAGTATTGATTGTGAGTTATCATATTACTTGGTCGGTTTGCATTAGTTTGTGATCCTGTTCCAACTCAACGTGTGTTAGTTCATCGCCTGTCATAGGGTGCTCTAGTTGCATTGATCACAGCTGGAGTAGTGAGACTTAGCGTAAGCGTGGTGCTTAGGTTAACTCTTGCCTTTGATTGCCGCTTGTTGCACGGATTGTTTGTGTGTGCTAGCAGGTGGTGACAGCGCTGTCTAGTCTTAGTATCCCTCCACGTGTTGTAGGCAAGTTCTTAAAAGGTTGGCTCCCATAAGAGTGTAGGCGCTTCGGGTAGAGGTTTTGTCCTCTGTTGTCTCGCACTACCCCCTGCACACCGGTAGTAAGGTAGCAATCTTAGTGTAACTTGACCATTTGATAGGATAGATCATAGGAGTAAAGTTGGAATCACAGGAACCTTTCTCACTCGTTGTCCTCCCACCTAGCTGCACTACACTAGTTATCTTTTAGTATTTCATTTGTTATCTTTGAATCATCACCTTCCTATCCTACCACGATTACCCCCTCTGCACTAGTTGTGCTAAGTTGAGATAGATTCCAGGATCTCCTTCTATTAATATTTCTAGCCATCGCTTTCCCTTGGGATAAAATAAATAACGATACCTTGGAATACTCCCGGGTGAAGTGCTACAGCGGTATATTCTGTGCGCTTATAGAATTATCCAATAGACATAAGAAATACCCCTAGCATTTCTGGCGCCGTTATCATAGATAGTTTAACACCCTATCTCCAGTGGTTGCGCTAAAAAGTATCAACAACCATGAAAAGAAGAAATGCTTGGTGACACTTCTTAGTGCAACCACCAGAGACAGAGTGTTAAGCTGTCCCTGATAACGGCGCCAGAAATGCCCTCAGGGTGTTTCTTATGTCTATTGGATAATTCCGCAAGCACACAGAATATACCGCTGTAGCACTTCTCCCGGGAGTATTCCAAGGTATCGTTATTTATTTTTATCCCAAGGGAAAGCCGTTGCTAGGAATAATTAATAAAAAGAGAGAGATCCTCAAGTCTATACCAACTTAGTACCAACTAGTGGTACGGGGTTAATCGATAAATAGAGGAAAGGGCAATGACACCAACACACAACAAGTATTAAGATAACTAAAAGATAACTAGTAGAGTATAGCTAGGTGGGAGGACAACGAGTGAGTATAAGACTCCTATGACACTTACTTTACTCTTATGACTTATCCTACCAAATAGATGACTTATACCAAGATAGCACCTTACTACCGGTGTGCTGGGGGTAGTGCGAGACAATAGAGGACAAAACCTCTATCCGAAGCGCCTACACTCTTATGGGAGCCTACCTTTTAAGAACTTGCATAAAACACGTGGACGGATACTAAGACTAGACAGGGCTGTTACCAGCCTGGTAGCACCCACAAACAATCCGTGCGACAAGCGGCAATCAAAGCCAAGATCTAGTCTAAGCACCACGCTTACACTAAGTCTCACTATTCTAGCTGCGTACCAACAACTAGAACACCCTATGACAGGCGATGAACTAACACACGTTGAGTTGGGACAAGATCACTTTCAAGTATAAGACAAGTATAGAATAAGACAAGACACAACAATACTATAAAGAATAGTAAAGACTAAGTAAGAACTTAGCGAAGTAAAGTAAAGATAATATATATTGGTAAGGGTAAAGTCTTCTAGAAGGAAAGGTACAAGAGCTATACCAGACTCTCCAGCAGATGACTCCGGAGACTCCGAGCGC
Source organism: Eremochloa ophiuroides (assembly GCA_038502445.1). Taxonomy (NCBI): domain Eukaryota; kingdom Viridiplantae; phylum Streptophyta; class Magnoliopsida; order Poales; family Poaceae; genus Eremochloa; species Eremochloa ophiuroides. The sequence goes on from JAHLJS010000008.1 coordinate 24,887,373, forward strand.
AGCTCGACTCGACTCTAACTCCCACACTAGACTAATACTACTACTAAAGAGTAAACTCTAGCTTGCTTCTTGAGTTGTATGGTGTATGGTCTTCTCTTGAATTGAAGGAGGCAGCCACTATTTATAGGGGAGAGCAACGGGGTGCCACGTTAGTGATCCGCGTGCTCCTTGCCTCCCCACCCTTGGATCCACCGCCTTGTAACCGCCATAGGATGGACGGTTTGGGCAATTTGAGCACATGGGAATCATGCAGGAGGTCGGTGGAGAAGGTCGGTGGCCAGGGGTCACCACCACTGGTTCGGCCGACCCATCAATGACAGGTAGGGCTAGGCAGGACCTTCTAGAAGGTGGCTCCACCTGTCAGGGAAGGAGTAGGCAGCTTGCCCCCACAGGGTAGGGTTTGGCCGACCCACTTGATGGGTAGGTCCAGGCCTGGTGTTGGCCCCACGAGTCATACTCTCTCCCCTTGTACAGGTCTTGTCTTGATTGCTTCGTTTTACACCTTGATCCATGTATCTTTGATCTCCACCGTTGCACAGAAACACACTCTGATCCAGAGGATAGAATGGCTTGGAAGGAGTGTCACGAGGATCGTGCCATGTCACCAGAGCCAGGTGGGCCCCATGGGCAGTTCGGCCGACCCATGGGTGGGCCCACCCTGGGCTCTGGTCTCCTCCAGGTGGTCCCATGTGTCATGTGTTGAGAGATGGTGGCTTGAGGCACCACTTAGTGGATCGGCCGAACCACAATTATGGCCCTCAGCTGCTCACTTTCATACTGTTTTCATCTTCCCTGCATTTCACAAGCTAAGAGTACAAGTGGAACTTGTTATTGATAAAATATGCTAATGATACGTTTATTCTCCCTTGAATCCGAAGCCTGTTGACGGTGTTTAATTGTGGAAATTTATGGTATATCCACCGTCAACAGTTAGTCATTCCTTTTGGGCCGAAGCAATCAATACCGCTTGCTACTACATCAACCGCTTATATTGCCATGGTATGCTTGCCAAGACTCCATATGAGCTATTGAATGGTAGAAAGCCCAACATTGCATATTTTCGGGTTTTCGATTGCAAATGCTATATTCTCAAGAAAGGCACAAGATTAAGCAAGTTTGAAAAGAAATGTGATGAAGGTTTCTTGCTTGGCTATTCAACCACAAGCAAGGCATATAGAGTTTGGAATTTGGCTAGTGGTACTCTTGAGGAGGTACATGATGTTGAATTTGATGAAACCCAAGGCTCTCAAGATGAAGTTGAAAATCTTAGTGATGTGAGAGGCAATGACTTGGCAAATGCAATGAAAGATATGGATATTGGTGACATTAAGTCGAGGCAAGTCAATGATGATGAAGATGATGGTGCTATTCATACAAGTGTGCAAGTTAATGATGAAACATGTGCAAGTGACTCACAAGATCAAACTCAAGTGCAAGATCAACAAGCTAGTTCATCTCAATACAATGATCAAGTTCCTATTCTCCAACCGGTTTCTATCGCAAGGGATCGTCCTTTGGAACAAATCATTTGTGGTATTCAAAGTGGAGTTCAAACTAGAGCAAGACTAGCTCAAATTTGTGAGCATTTCTCATTTGTGTCATCTATTGAGCCAACCAAGATTGAGGAAGCATTGAAAGATGTTGATTGGGTCAATGCTATGCATGAAGAACTCAACAATTTCACAAGAAATCAAGTTTGGGAGCTAGTGGAAAGACCTAAGAAACACAATGTGATTGGAACCAAATGGGTCTTTAGAAACAAGCAAGATCAAGATGGCATAGTAATAAGAAACAAGGCTAGATAGGTTGCACAAGGTTATACTCAAGTAGAAGGTCTTGATTTTGGAGAAACCTATGCACCGGTTGCTAGATTGGAAGCAATTAGAATCTTGTTAGCCTATGCTTGCACCCACAATATCAAGTTATATCAAATGGATGTCAAGAGTGCATTTCTCAATGGGTACATCAATGAGTTGGTATATGTAGAACAACCTCCCGGATTTGAAGATGTGAAGAAACCCAACCATGTGTACAAGCTAAGAAAGGCATTGTATGGTTTGAAGCATGCACCTAGAGCATGGTATGAGAGATTGAGAGATTTCTTGCTCTCTAAAGGGTTTAAAATGGGAAAGGTTGATACAACTCTCTTCACTAAGAAGCTTGGTAATGATTTGTTTGTGTTACAAATATATGTGGATGATATCATCTTTGGATCAACAAATCAAGATTTTTGTGAAGAATTTGAAAATATGATGGCAAGTGAGTTTGAAATGTCCATGATTGGTGAGCTTAGCTACTTCCTTGGTCTTCAAGTCAAGCAAATGAAGAATGGTACATTTGTAAGTCAAGGCAAGTACATAAGGGACATGGTGAATAAATTTGGATTGGAACATGCAAAGGCCATGAATACTCCTATGGCAACAAATGGGCATTTGGACTTGGATGATAGTGGCAAAATGGTAGATCAAAAGCTATATAAATCAATGGTTGGAAGTCTCCTTTATGTGACCGCATCTCGACCGGATGTCATGTTTAGTGTATGCATGTGTGCAAGATTTCAAGCCTCACCAAGAGAAAGTCATTTGAAAGCCGCAAAGAGAATATTGAGGTATTTGAAGGGTACACAAGATGTTGTGTTGTGGTATCCTAAGGGGTCTAACTTTGAGCTTATTGGATATTCGGACTCCGACTATGCCGGTTGTAAGGTGGATAGAAAAGCACTAGTGGAACTTGTCAATTGCTTGGAAGGTCACTTGTATCATGGTCATCAAAGAAGCAAAATAGTGTTGCTCTCTCAACGGCCGAAGCGGAGTACATTAGTGCCGGAAGTTGTTGTGCACAATTGCTTTGGATGAAGGCAACTTTGAATGATTTTGGATTAAAATACAAGAAAGTGCCTTTGTTATGTGACAATGAGAGTGCTATCAAGCTAACCAACAACCCCGTGCAACATTCAAGAACAAAGCACATTGACATAAGGCATCACTTCATTAGAGATCACCAAATCAAAGGGAACATTGCAATTGAAAGTGTTGGTACCGAAGATCAATTAGCGGATATCTTTACCAAGCCACTTGATGAGTCAAGATTTTGCAAGTCGAGAAATGAGCTAAACATACTAGACTACTCCAACATGAAGTAAAAAGCATCCTACATTATATGACATGCCTCTCCTTCGACTAAAGCAAGGTAAAATTAGTTGACATGGCATTCATACTTTGATAAGGATTTGTCTAGTTCATATAAACATGAAATGCATCTTATAAGCTCATTCATGAAAAATCAAATGCTTTCATGTATATATGGTACCACTTTTGTATTTTATGCTTGTATGCTCAAGTGGTAGCATATGACATATTGATGGGGTTGCAAACCTAGTGTTGAATCTAGAACATGAGCTCATGATGTGTAACTTAACATGGTCAAGATAACCCTACTAGTGAGGTGTGAAGAAGCTTGTCCTTGGATCAAACTTAGTTACATATTCTAGGCAAATAATCCAGATTGAACCAATGTGAAAATGAACTAAACCCCATTTATTGACTTGATACTCCCATAATTTGCACCATTTTTGGTGATTGTTGACAAAGGGGGAGAAGAAAGTCACAAAGATAAGAAAGGAAAGGGGTCAATAAAAATTTGAAAGCACACAAGTAGGGGGAGCAAGCTCATGAATAAGTTGTTGCATTTGTGTGTGCATTAACATATGAATTGTTGCATTGTCAAAACTTCAATTCCTATACTTGCTTGATTGGTGAAATGCTTAGAAATAGGATTTGAATGGTGATTTGACAAACTAGCATGCATAGGACTTACTTTTCTTACAAAGTACCTCTCTTGCTTAAAAGTTGATCTCACGAGGTATTTTGAGTTTGTGATGCATGACTAGTAAACAATGGTGCTAAGGATGGTATATTTCCGCAACTCCGATGGTATCATGCTTCAAAGGTCCATTCTATATACCTTAGCATCATTTGATAGTGGTAGCTCACCCAAACTTTCAAATTCATGCATATGTGAAAAATTGAACCAAACACAAGGAATCACATATGTACGGGGGAGCTAATACTACCAAAGTGCAAACTTGGTTTTCATTTCATATCTTTGTGAAGGTTGTCATCAATTACCAAAAAGGTGGAGATTGAAAGCCCATGTTTGGTTTTGGGTAATTGATGAAACCTAGTTTGCTAACGATTGCTCTAAGTGTTTCATGAGAATGATTAGCAAACAACAAGATGGAGCAAAGGAATGGGTCGGTGGAGGCCACAAGTGAAGGGCAATGATGGTGTCCATGAAAATGGTGTAAGCCCATCAATAAAGGAGAAAGCCCTATTGATGGCATCCATGCAAATGGTATAAGTCCATCATCAAAGGTATCCACAAGGTCAATCAAGAGATGAGAAGAAAGTTGATAAGAAACCGGGAGCTCAAGGCAAAGGTATATCCAATAGGAGCTCTTTTGCCTTTGGTGATCAAGACTCCATAGAGGGAGTGATCACATTTAGGATAGATAGCCGTACTATCAAGAGGGGCGAAATCGTTGATGAAATATGGTTATCAAGTGCCACTAGGTGTTCATATTCATTGCATTGCATATAGATGCTAGTGACACTAACAAACCCCTTGGAAAACTCTTTTGAAAAGGCTAACACATGTGCACAAGGTCTAGAACTCTTGGTGTTAGCTCTTGGGATCAAAGGGTGAAAGGTTTGAGTGAAAATCCTGAGAAAACAGAGCGTCGGACCCAAACTTCGCCTGAGCATCGGACCATTGACTTCGGTGCGATGGCTAACCCTTCAGAGGGCGTCGGACGCTCAGTTTGTGAGCGTCGGACCATTACCCTCAGTGTCCGACGGTGCTGAACGAGCGAGAGCTGACACGTGGAGAACTCAGAGGGCGTCGGACCGTTCTGTTCAGTCCAACGGTGTGCGTCGGACTATCGTCCGACGGATTTCAGCGCTCGGGGAGCTCTCTGGAAGCGTCGGACTGCCGTGTTCGTTAGTCCGACGGCCCTCTGCGGTTCAGTCCGATGGTGGATTCGTGTAGAGCGTCGGACCGGAGGTTTGGTCCGATGGCTTACCGTCTGACGGTCGTTTTGGCGCGAGAAAATAGCCGTTGTGATCCAACGTTCGACTTCAAACAGCAATGACACGTGGCAGCCATCCGAGGCGTCGGACTGTGCAGTTTGGTCCGACGGTCTGGCCGTCGGACAGTCCGACGGTACGTAGTGAAGTCTAAACGGCTAGTTCTTTGTGTGTGGCTTATAAATAGTCACTTGACTGGTTTGGGGAGGCCCTCTTGACACTCCTGAACATCATAACATACTTGTGAGCCCTCCCACTCCATTATCACTCATCCTACTTGATTGTGATCATCATTTGGTGAGTTTGGAGAGAATCAGGTGCATTGCTTTGATAGAGATCATCTAGAGGCATTTGGTAGTTGTCTTTCGCAGTGGTTTCTCTTGTTACTCTTGGAGTTTGCTGACTCCTAGACGGCTTGGAGCTGCGAGGATCGTTGAGGAGAGTTGGTGATTGTCTCCGCCTCCGATCGGTGAAGTTGTGAGGGGTTCTTGAGCCTATCCCCGCGGGAGATCGCAAAAGGCTACTCTAGTGGATTGCTCGTAGCTTGTGGATCCCCATCTTGTGTTGGTTGTGCGGCACCCTTGAGAAGGGTTTGGCATGTGATGCCAATTAGCGCGTGAACCTCCAAGTGGGTGTATCGCTACAACGAGGACGTAGCTTGCCGGCAAGCAAGTGAACCTCGGTAAAAATCATTGTGTTAATCTCTTGCCGAGGATTTCTTGATTATTGTGATTGTTCTTATTGGTATTCATCTCATCACTACACCGGCGGTATAATATTCACTCTCTACTGTTTACATTCTTGCACTTATTCTTGTGTAGCTTGTTAGCTTAGTGGCTCACCTAGGAGTAGAGTAGAAGTAGCAACTTAGCCTCTTGTGTGTGAAATAGAGACTATAGCTTAGAACGGTTAGGTGGCTTGCATCTTTTAGTAGGCTAGCACAAGAATTCGCTTCGCCGCTTAATTGTCTAACCACTTTGTCTTAAGTGTTGTTTGTAGAATTTTATAGGCTATTCACCCCCCTCTAGCCATTTAGGACCTTTCACTATTGTAATCAAGAACATATGAACTATTAAGAACAATATTTCCCTAATCATAATAAAAATACAATAATAGAGAGAGAACTAGAACTATACCGAACTCCGCACTCCAGACAGACGCCGGGGCTCCAGATCCCGCTGAAGAACTAGAACTCCTCTACTTCTAATCTAACTAGGCTAGAACTATGAACTAGAAGGCTCTTGATGAACTAGGAGGCTCTTGATGGCTTGACCGGAGACTTGATGCCTTGGATGAATGATTGGATGCTTCCAGGGGGTTTGCCCTTTTATTTATAGCCCGGTGGGATGCATATGCGCTGTAGGATCAAACCGACTTAACCAAGGGCCGAGATGCATCGTAGGAGGCGACGGAGGAAGACTTCAGAAGGCGGAAGGCTTCGGGTGTCTTCTAGATGTTTTCCACGTCCTGATAAGATCGTTTCCTTCACGGATAAGTTTCGTGATGTTTATGCACTTTAATCCTCCTTTTATGCTTTTCTGGAATAATCCCTAGAAAATATAGAGTATGCAAAACTCGTGGAAATTATCAGTTAAAACCCTAGATTAGTGTGTCTTCATGTATCCTTTTGTGTCTAATGTTCTAATAAAAGTTGACGTTATCCACCGTCAACAACTCCCCCAAGCTTACCTTTTGCTAGTCCCTTGGCAAACGACTAAGCCTAATTACTAATGTAATTGGATCAGGAGTTGCTACAATGCTTTCATACTTTCCAAGTACACATGCTTTCAAACAGAGATTCTCCTTCGGATTAGACAATAACTGTTCTAACCTTCAGACTTACCCATTTTACCTTTAACTATGGAGCTTTAGTTCTCGCATAAGTCTTGAGCAATTGAAAGATAGAACAATCAAGTCAAGCACTATGTCTTAAATTCTTCACAGTACTAATATTCCGGAGTTTTTATAAGTTTTGAAATAGTACTCAGAACTTAATTGTATGACACAAGTCCCTCAATATATGTGGTATTTATGGATCTCACTTAAGACATTAATGTTGTTATGCCTTCCTATAACTAAGGATTATAGTGGAGCTTATAGGAGTGGCAATAACAAGGATAAGCATACTTGCAATTCATATGTTATAAAGTCAAACAATGGATCCACAGAGAATCAAGGCATACAATCAAACCAAGATGTGCATGTGTATGGAATATGGTGGATAGGTATATATGTGGTATTTAGTGGCTAATTCTAATTCTATTTATGCTCTTTTGAAAATAAATATCACTTTAAGACTTGCAGGAAAACATGGGCTATCTTTATTCTTTCTTCTCTTTCTCTCTTCTTTTGTCTTCTTCTTTTTTCATTAGGAAGGCGGGCATCTAGTACCCATTGTTTTATTTGCTGGGACACTTGTTCATCTTTTACTCCTTTTTTTCATACTTTTGCATAGCCACATGTATCCAATAAATGATTTGGAGAGAAAATAATGGTAAAAGCTTAGAGCATCTATAACAGGGCTGTCCTATGGGGTATATTTTTGGTGTTTTACTCCTAGTGTAGGAGAAAACATTTTCATGATGAACATAGATGAAAGTGGAAATGGTTGCGATTACTCCCAGGATAGGAATAATGCATATGTGGCTGGAGTGTGTAAGTGATCTTGGTTTTAAAAGCTTGACAAGACTCTCATGAGGTATACAACAAAGGTTGATTGAATTCAATGCAAAGCAAGCAGCATAAATGTGCAAAGGTTTTCTATCTAAATGTATCATATATGGCTTTGGTAGGAATTCATACTTTGTCATACAAGAGCTCGTCATGTAGATTTTAAGTTTTCAATATAAATCTCTAGAACTTAGTAACGCTAGGAATAAGATAAATAGCAGCTCAACCTTCATGAATCATATCAATCAATCACCTAGACTTACCTCGAGCATATGCCTCCACAGGTTTCAGTTTTACAGTAAATCCTCAAATTTAAATAGCAATATCCAAAACTCAGGAGAATTTAAGTTTGACAACTAGGTACTTGAAAGGAATAACAACAGAGCAACTATTCATCATCTCCAAGATAAAACTTTAGTGTTCATCAATTTTAATTAATTCTAGCCTAGATTGACTCCGAACATATTCTAATATATAGCTAAGTGTTTATTTGGTTTTAATGATTATACTTCTTTCTAGTTATTTTTGATTGAACTCAAAAAGACTCTATGATTTGTGGACCTTCATGTGCCCAACTATTTTTGGTATTTTTAGATTTTCCTATGATACTATGGTGAACCTTCATGTGCCCATATATTTTTTATATTTTTATGACTATATAAAATAGACTCAATAATTACTTAATTATAATTACCTGATAACCAGGGGATGCTCCTTCCCCAAGCTAGATATTTGCAATACTTGGTGTTGAATGATCTTCAGAGTGAGCTAGCCAGCTATCGGGTACCCAACTATGGGGTACCTAACTTTAACGCAAAAACACACTTCCCAAATAAAGCTCGGCCCAAGAAGGCGCCAACCGAGGCCCATGCGGGAATGGCCCACGCGGCCTAAGATAGAGCCGCGCGGAAGCACATCGCCTCCCCTAGGCGCGCGGACCCCTCGGGAGAAATCCTCCAATTCGTCCGAGCCTCATCGACAGGGCTCGGGAAAGCAAGACCCTCGGGCAAATCCAGCCTGCCACCAAAAGCTGCGGGCTCGGGCAACAGGCTTCCGATTCGTCCGAGCCCCCGCTACATGCAAACTACCTCGGGCGCACCCCTCGGGTTCGCCCAAGCCCGGCTGATGTTAGCAGAGCAAACTTGGCGGCCAAGGGACCTCCCTGACCACTTTACAAGCATGGTCTAATCGAGTGGGCCTCTCGACGCGACTGCGCCCCGAACGCACACGTCCGCCGTACCAACTGCCACATCTCCTCTGGCAAACGGTCAGATGGCCCCACTTCTCCTACGCCACTGCAAGGACGGTCAATTGTACGACCCCCTGGGCTGATGAGGAGATTCTCTAACTACGACAGCGACTGCCGATACCCCAGCAGCATGTGTGGCACCAGTCAAGGGGGAACGACAACCACCCGGCCAACCCGGGAGAATGGGCAAGGCTTACGACCAGGCTCGCCAACCCCCTGGAAAGTACTGTGTCACAGAACCGACCAATTTATACGAGCACAAGTACAACGATCGCATTTTCGCCGCAATCTAGTCGCACTTGAGCCAATATAAACCCGGTAGTCCGGAAATCTCGAAGGATTTCAAACATTTCATACCCCAAGGATCATTCATTCAGCAATACCCGATCACATGACACATAAGTTCGCAACCGAATTTAAACATCAGAGTACAACATAGTCTTTTACACAAATAGGGTAGTAGCGGAAGTCAACATAGTTTTACACCACAGAGTTCAAATACGAGTACCATCACATGACCCCGTCACAGCATTCTTACAACAACTAAAGATAGATAATGACCCTGCCCTCGGGTCTAGTCTTCTTCGCCCGCAGGGGTGAAGCAATTCCTGCAATACGCGTAGAAGACTACACTATCTGCAACAATGGGAATAAAACCCTGAGTACTCAATTGTACTCAGCTAGACTTACCCGACAGGGAGTAAATAAAAAGACTCTCAAGGATATGCAAGGCTTATTTGGTGGAGCTCAGAGGGTAGCATCATTTTTGCATCAAAAGCATTACTACAGTAGAACCTCAACTTATTCATTTTAATTGTGATAAGCTTCGATTTCAGTTAAACTATTTACTAGGATTAGCCACTATACTAAGCATTCACTGAATATTGTAGCAATCAATAAAACCATATGATTTTCGATATCCATAGATATCAACCTCATCTCACCATAATCATTATGTTCAAGTTATTAGCCTCTACCTCACCAGAAGATCAGTTCAGTTTCTCACTAACCAGGAGAGATGGCGATTCGAATCGATTGTACCAGCTGGCAAATATGCCAATCACAAACCCTGTCAGCCGAGCCACTGGCTTCTTGGGCCACCGTTAAATCTTTCTGAGACATAATATGTATCGCGGGCTTGGAGGGGTCCATATTCTCAGAGACAAACCCACTTCCAGGATGCATCAGGTCCCTGACCTGCCCTTGGTAAGATGGTGTCTCCGCACATCCTTCCTACCTCCAGAATATGTCTGCCTTATCACGCCCAATTCCCGGCTCAGAAAGAAATACTCGGCTTCACGGTCAGAACGACTTATCTGGCCAGCTATGTGACGACGTCTTTCAATCTCAACTGATGTCTGGTGGCCTCAGTCCTAGTCGGCCGCAAGCAGCACCGAAGACGGCATGACCTCAACCATGTCATGCGGCTCCCCGCTACCTAGCCTTGATTCTCTCATTAGACACTGTGGCATGGTGGCACATATAGTCCATCATGTGGAATCCAACCCCATCATCATTAGTAACCACCTATGCTCGCGAAGGACAGGAAATCCCTCGACTTCTACTGGTCTAAGCATGGCTAAGCATAAGATCGAACCCATCCCCTTGTCTAGAAATAACTTCAGGATCAAGTATAAGTGGACAAGGAATAAATGCAGCAACGGTATCATATCAACTCCTATACTTAAGTGCACAATCATACGATTTAATAAAGACCAGTGTATTTGTAAAAAGAGTAGGTGGAGACTTAGGAATGCTCCGGGGCTTGCCTTTCACAAAGTTAGCGGGTTGGTGATCCGGGCACTCCGGAAGTTCAGCCTCTTCTTCTTGTCCTTCGGAAACCTCGGGCACTTCAATCTCCGGTGGAACTCCCTCCTCCGGTGGATCGAATTGCAACAGTGTCACGCCTCCCGGCAATCCTGTATGCATGATATGCATATATGAGAACTGAGAATGCACATGAAATGCAAGATAGAGTTGCACGAATTAACCCATGATATGCAATCAGTTTAACAATCCACACTCATTTATTTCTTTCCTAGACAACCAACTCATACTCACCCTTCTTAAGCAAAGCATAGAACAATTTCTCGTCCCGGGTGAGAGGTCTACAACCTGCACTTAACAATTAACATGCATCAACTAACCTACCACAACCAAAAGATATTTGCTTAGAAACAATTAAATAAACCCTAGCCTATAACTGGACCTACTGTTTACTATGACCAGAAAAAACCATAGAAATTACAGTAGCTATTACACATCCAGATTAGCCTACTGACAAAATTTCAAGTCATTTCGACAAGTATAACAGTCTACACAAAAATAACAAGCAACCAGCCTTTTAAGCAATGGAAAATACTTAACACAGTGAAAAGTATCAAACAACAGATTTCCTAATTTTCTTAGCTTCTTTCCAGCATAACATAGCCCAGGAAAAATATTCATGTCCATAACCTTAACACATTAAGCATGGTGATTTTTGCAAGATTAAAACATAAAAGGCACATTATACTAGACATCATATAAATAACAGTGAAACACCAGCAAACATATGTTTCATAGATTCTACTTCCCTAAACAAGATGAATGCAAGTGGAATCACATTTTTAGCACATTCCTGCAATTACTTATCCATTTATCAAGTTTACAAGCAATTAACAATTTAATTATAACTGCACACAAAAAGTATTCAAAAAGTACATTTTATATTTTTCCTTGATAGAGCTCAGAAATACAAACACAACAAAATTTGGTTCACCCCCATTGGACATTCCTAGCTCCAGATATGAATTTTGGAAGGTTTTACACATTTTCTGGAAATTCATTTTATAAATCAAAAACCTAAACTCGATAGAACTGCTACGTGCACCCGGCTCAGTGAACCAGAGGCGCACCCGAACGGCTGACTCGCGGGCCCCGGGGTCGACCCGACCCCACGCGTCAGAGAGAGGAAACAGAGCCGCCGGCGCTGACCGGCGAGAGCTCGCCGACGGCGAGGTCTCCGGCGACGCCGAGGCTACCTACCGACTCGCGGCAACGAGACGAACCCGATGGACCAACTGCCGAGGGTCGTACTCCACCGGAGCAAGCTCGACGGCGGCAATGGCGGACGGCGGTGGTCCGGCGAACTTGCGCCGGCCGATTCCGGCCGTTGCTCGCGCGGCTCGGCCTCGTTCCGTGTTCCTGCAACCCTAGCGGACCTGTGCGCGCAACTAATCGAACTATTGCGCACAGAAACTCACTGACCGCGCTCGCATGGCGGCACGGTGGCGAGCGGTTTCACGGCGAACTCGGGTTCCGGCGAAACCACGGCGAGATAGACCTAACCGACGGTGTGGAAAGGATCTACGGCTAACGGAGACTCTTAGACGAGCAAAAGAGAGGGAAACCGACCCCGGCATCGCCCTCGTCGCGGCGACCCAAGAGCTCGGCGGTGCTCCGGCAATGGCGGACGGCGGGAAGCTTGCTGGAGCTGTACCTTAGGTCGGCTGAGGTCGGCAACGGGTCGGAAACGAAGAGCAGAGCAAGCCGCAGCTGCGCCGAGGGTGGCGCGGTCGGAGACGGCTCGGTGGCGGCGGATTTCACCGCGGCGGTCGCGGCGGAAATGGCGACGGCGGAAATGGCGACGGCGGAGGGGAAAGAGGAGAGCAGCGAGCGAACAGAGAGCGAGAGAGCGGGGAGAGTGAGGCCGAGCGTGCGGGAGACAGCATTGCGTGTTCCCCTTTGTAAGCCGACCGCGCGGCAGCAACGACGGCGTACGGCGCCATCTGGCGGCCGAGGCCTGACGCGGTCGCGCGATTCACCCGCGATTCGCCCGAGGGTCGAACTGAATCGGCTCCGATTCAGTTTCCGCGGACCCGACTGAAACTCGATTTTTATCGATCTATAACTCGCGATCCAGGGGATTTCAGCGAAAACTTCACTAATATGGATTGAAGAGCTATACGAGTAGATCATTTCATATTAAGGAACTTTACTCTAGTTCGGCCTGGATTGAGAGATACAAGTCGATGAACAGGGGTACACCGAAACTGAAAACCGGTTTAGACTTAGGAAAATTTGAAAACTTCCAAAACAGCTCCAAATCTGCACTAATTCAACTTTTTGACCTTCTTCCACTCATTTTCATGAGTTGACCCAAAAATAAAGTTTGTTGCTTATAAAATTCTACACAACTTTGATTAAGGGTGCACTGACATGCAGAATATCTAAAATGCCCTTCTTGTTTGGTCAAACAGAATAGCTTTTAAAGGGCTCTCTAGTCAACTATGAGCTAGAGGGGTATTTTGGGGATTTCACCAACATGAACATTGTTCCAAATGTTATCCTAAACATGTATAAAGCATTTAGAACCGTAAACAAGCATCACATTTGCATGACAACACATTTTGCATAATATGGACATATAAACAAACATATAGCAATAAAAGGGAATCAAATAAAATGCAATGATAATAATGCATGAAATGACATGATCTATGCTTGATGACATGCAAATGCAAGTGTGAAAATAGTAACTAACACTAGGGTGTTACAGCCCTCCCCCCTTAAAAGAATCTCGTCCCCGAGATTAGAGTTAATTACCATTGTTTAAAGAAAGACGGATAGACTTCCTTGAGGTAATCTTCTCGCTCCCAAGTCGCATCCCAATAACTTTGGTTGTTCCACACCACCTTATAGAACTTGATCACTCGGCTACGGGTGATTCTTTCTTTGTAATCTATTACTTCAATAGGCTTTTCTTCATAGGTCAAATCTGATTTCAACTTGATATCACCAAAATCCACTTGCTCTTCCGGTACTCGTAAACATTTCTTGAGTTGAGATACATGAAACACATTGAAGATAGTGGACATGTGTGGTGGCAACCAGTAACTTGTATGCTACCTTCCCACTTCTTTCCAGAATTTGAAAAGGACCTACAAACCTTGGAGCTAACTTTCGTTTCACTCCGAAGCGTTGCACGCCTTTCATGGGTGACACTTTCAAGTATACATAGTCGCCCACTTCAAACTCCAATGGCCTTCTTCGCTTGTCCGCATAGCTCTTTTGACGAGTCTGAGCGGCTTTGAGATGTGTTTGAATGGTATGCACTCTCTCTTCGGCCTCTTTCACAAAGTCAATCCCGTAATATCTCCTTTCGCCTGATTCAACCCAATTGAGAGGAGTTCTACATTTGCGCCCATACAAAGCTTCAAAAGGAGCCATTTGAATACTCTCTTGATAGCTATTGTTGTATGAGAACTCGGCCAAAGGCAACCATTCTTCCCACGAACCTTTAGACAATAGAACACAAGCTCTCAACATATCTTCAAGAATTTGATTTACCCTTTCAGTTTGACCAGAAGTTTGAGGATGATAAGCTGAGCTGCGAACCAAATTGGTTCCCAAACACTTGTGTAGATGCTCCCAGAAGCGTGCAATAAATTGCGGGCCTCTGTCGGAAACTATCGTCCTCGGCACACCATGTAACCGAAGTATCTGAGCAAAGTAGAGCTGTGCCAACTGATGAGGACGATCTGTAGTTCGAACTAGTAAGAAATGTGCAATCTTAGTCAATCGATCTACGATCACCCAAATAGAATCGTGGCCTTTTTGCGTTAGAGGTAACCCAGATATGAAATCCATGGTTATCTCATCCCATTTCCAACCTGGAACTGGTAAGGGTTGCAATAGGCCTGCTGGCTTAAGATGAATAGCCTTCACGCGACAACAGGTATCACACCTGGCCACATAGGCTGCAATTTCTTTCTTCATTTTGGTCCACCAGAACCTAGGTTTCAAGTCTTGATACATCTTACTACTACCAGGATGGATAGACAACTTGGACAAATGAGCCTCATCCATAATCTGATTCCTCAACTCACGGTCTTTCGGTACTACCAATCGATCCTTGAACCACAATATACCTTTTTCATCTACTCGGAAATGAAGCATTTCTTGTTCTTTCATCTTCCTCTTGATATGATATATGCCGGGATCTATTTTCTGACCTTCAATAATCTTGCTTTCCAAAGTACAACTGAGAGTAATATTATTCAACACCACTGGATGCACAAGATTGAACCCGTCTGCTAGCAAAGGCTGCAATACATTGCAATGAGACTTTCGGCTCAAGGCATCGGCTACGACATTGGCCTTGCCCGGATGATAGTGTACTTCTAGATCATAGTCTTTGATCAACTCCAACCACCTTCTTTGCCTCATGTTCAACTCAGGCTGAGTGAAAATGTACTTGAGACTCTTGTGATCGGAATAGATATGACATTTGTGACCCATCAAATAGTGGCGCCAAATCTTCAATGCATGAACTACAGCGGCAAGTTCCAAATCATGAGTAGGATAGTTTTGCTCATGTTTTCTCAGTTGACGCGAGGCATAAGCAATGACTCGGCCTTCTTGCATGAGAACACATCCTAACCCAGTGCCACAAGCATCGCAGTACACATCAAAAGGCCTTTCAATATCAGGTTGTGCAAGAACTGGAGCAGTGGTCAACAACGTTTGCAAGGTGCGAAAAGCTGTTTCACACTCCTCACTCCACACAAACTTGGTATCTTTGTGCAATAGCTTGGTCATAGGTTTAGCTATTTTAGAGAAATCCTGAATAAAGCGGCGATAATACCCAGCTAATCCCAGAAAGCTACGAACCTCAGACACATTTGTTGGTGACTGCCAATCCAATACCTGCTGAACTTTTGACGGATCTACAGAAATACCTTCAGCAGATAAGATATGGCCCAGAAAAGGTACCTTAGTCAACCAAAATTCACACTTGCTGAACTTAGCATACAGCTTATGCTCCCTGAGTCTAGTCAAGACTATCCTCAAGTGTTTCAGGCATGATCCTCCATGCTCTCAGAGTACACCAGAATATCGTCAATAAAGACTACCACGAACTTATCCAACTCAGGCATGAATACCGAATTCATTAGATACATGAAATGTGCAGGAGCATTGGTTAATCCAAAAGACATAACCAAATACTCATACAAGCCATACCGAGTGGAGAAAGCCGTCTTGGGAATATCTTGTGGTCTGATCTTAATTTGGTGATACCCAGATCTCAGATCAATTTTGGAGAAAACCTTGGCCTTGGACAATTGATCAAACAAGATATCAATACGAGGTAGAGGATACTTGTTCTTAATTGTCACAGCATTTAGTGGCCTATAGTCCACACACATACGTAAAGTTTCATCCTTCTTCTTAACAAAGATTGCAGGACAGCCCCACGGAGAAGAACTAGGGCGAATGAACCCTTTGTCCAATAACTCCTGGAGTTGTTTCTTGAGTTCAGCTAATTCATGAGGAGGCATTCTATATGGCCTTCGAGAAATAGGCGCCGTACCGGGAATAAGTTCTATTGCAAACTCCACATCTCGATCAGGAGGAAGTCCAGGTAGATCATCAGGAAAGACATCAGGAAACTCACACACTACCGGAATACCTTGGACGGTCTTGCCCTCAACTGCGAAAGAGAGATTAAAAAGATCCCCTCTTCGAGGTAAGGAAACTTGAAAGGTACCCCCACCCAGGGGCGCCTTCAACGTCAAAGTTCGGTTAGCAACGTCCAATACCGCACCCCATTTGTTCATCCAGCTAACCCCTAGAATTACATCCAGACCTAGCCCAGGCAACACAATGAGATGACTGATAAAACTCCTATCATTAATCTCAATACTCGCCTGCTTGATACCCTCACGTGTGCATATTTCAGCCCCAGCTGAGGTTATCCGGAAGTTACAGCCCAAATCAACGATCTGAAAGGCATGCCTTTGTGCAAATGCTTGACTTATGAAAGAATGCGATGATCCAGAGTCGAACAAAACAATAGCAGGATGCTGATTCACAGAAAACATACCCGCAGTGACTGGTTCAGCCTTCTGGAATTTCTTCAATAGTGGTGTGATGCACTCGAGCCTGCTTTGGATGAGGGCAATAGCGAGCAAGGTGCCCCTGTTGACCGCAGTTAAAGCATGGCCCCAGACCTTGGTTGGTCCTCACTGGAACGGCGTTGCTTGGAGGAGCGTTGTTCTTGTTCAAAGGCACTGTGAAACCTTTCTTGTAGCGCTGAGGCGCTGGCTGCTTCTTTGGAGGGGGTCTGAATTTTGCTCCAGGAACAGCCGGACGGTAAGCAGGGCGATTTGCCACCGCACGACTAGCTGCTGGAGTCCTTGACTGAGAAGAGCTTCCTTCAAATGGCCTCTTGCCTCCCTTGGAAGCAGTGTGCAAGTTGTTCTGTTTCTCTTGGATATAAGCTTCACTGATGAACTCGTTAAAAGTTGTACGAGCGTTGTTCGCCAGAGTCTTCATAAGCTTGGTACTAAGACCTCTCTTGAAGGTTTCAATCTTCTTTTCATCTGTATCTACCATCCACGGGGCATACCTCGACAGATTGTTAAAGGCATGATGATACTGAGTGAGGGTCTTGGTACCCTGAGTAAGCTGCATGAATTCATTGACCTTCATCTTGATCAAGCCTGCTGGAATGAAATGCCCCCTGAAATCCCTGGTGAACTGCTCCCAGGTGATATCAGCGACCACAGGGTAGGCGGTCTTACGATTGGCCCACCATATTCCAGCTTGGCCTTGCAGTAACATAGCAGCAAAGCTAGCCTTCATGGTTTCAGTCAATCGCAGCACAGAGAATGACTGTTCAATAGTATTTAACCACTCATCAGCTTCCAGTGGCTCTACTGGCCTGCTTGAATACCGGAGGCTTAGTGTCCATGAAGTCCTTATAGTTACTGTATTGGTCCTCATCGTTTCCGCGGCGTCCACCTCGATCGCGATTGTGGTTGTTACTAGCAACCATCTGCTGCAAAATCGCTTGCTGGGTGTCCAAGAACTGAGCAAACATTTGTTCCTGGGTACGTGGTGGAGGAGGCGGCAACTCCTCATCTTCATGTTCGTTCCCACCACCACTGGTTGACCCATGACGACGGGTATGAGGTGCCATCTGTAGCAACACGCAACAACCATTGTTAAGTGTCAGTTATGTCAAAGATAACCGAAAGATTATGCCCAAAAGATATCAATGATCATTTTTGATAACCAACAAACGGCACAATAATTCAATAATCATCACACAACCGCACAATAACAAGGCGCAACCAAAAAGGGTTTCCAAGCTGCATAAGTTACCATTACTTAATTAAAAGTTTGATGGTTCCAGCCCTGAACACACAGGGTTCTCTCATTACAATTCAGGTTCTACCCATTACATGACATTAAAGGTTTTCCCAATACAAAAGGGTGCCAATCATGGCAAGATCACTAGAAAAAAGCCTAGTCATCGTGGTCACTGTCAACGCCGGACACGTTCCCACCATGGTCATCACTCTCGTCAATAGGCACGATCTCCTCGGGGTCTTCTTCCTCTTCTTCCTCACTTGCTTCACCATCATCAGCTGCAATGAAGATCTCAGGAGCAAACTCCGCTGCACTTGGAGGATGAAACGGATCAGCACGGTTGTTCAGACGATGAACATCCTGCTGCAACTCCCAAACCTGCTGCTGACTAGCACGCAACTCCTGCAGAAACTCAGTGCGCTGACGTGTCAAACTCATATTGCGATTGTCAAGCTGGCGGCGAAGATCTGCATTCTCCCTCTCAAGCACCTCGACACGGCGATCAGCTGCCAACAAGGCGCCAGTGCATCGTAACAACTCATTGCGACAGGCAGTGAGAGCTACCACCAAGTCATCTGAGCTACGACGAGCCATACGTGCCCACTCTTCAGCTTCTAACTTCTTCTCCACAGCATCATGCAGGGCTTCAACGCACTTCATCCAACCATCCCTAGTGGAATAGTGCATCCTCAGGACAGCAAACATAGCACTCATAGAAGCACCCGTGCTATGAGCACGCTCGTCCCTGCCTCGCTCCAAAGAAGCTTGGCTAGACTGAGCCCACTCACCCTGAGAAGCATCCACCCTGGGAAAAACATTTGCTAGCCCCAAATCAGCTCTCTTGTTGAACCGGCTGCAAATATCCGTCAACACCTCGAAAGCTGCAAGCTGCGCACCATCCCATGGCGTCCTCATGTCAACTTCCACCTTTATTCCTGGAAACGACCAACCCCTTTCAAACACAGGGATAGTCACCCAAACATCAAACCAAGGCTGCACCATGGTTTGCACTGGCTTCCAGAAATACAGTGGTGGCTCTGCATATCCCACCGACTGCAACAACCTCCATAGCACAGTGGGTGTGCCAAACTGCTCCAGAAACTGACCACTCTGCGGCTCACCTTCAGCTGCCATCTGGTACATTACAACATCTTTCAGCATTTAGAATAAGATAGGACAGCACAAATTTTTACCATAGGGAAGGAAATAGTACAGATAGCTTAAATTAATTTCATGATCATGATGCATGCACGTGCCAACGACCTCACACATAATATTTTTTTAACTAACGCTATAGTCGGTGGCATACCACGTGCTCTCATATACGTAACTAACCGTGCTATATGTTTTGCGTGGTTAGTGTACCTGCAGAAGATTCATTTCAGCCCAATCCCAATGTATGCAGGGCAACAAGAAGCACTTTTTGCCGGAAATGTTCCCATGAACATTTGCGACCCCAAAAATTAATTACTCCACCTTACTTCCATAAGTACACATATGGATAACATGTACTCACTTCAGTAACATACTCTCACCATCGATCGATGGTTGTTCGATCTTACACTCACATCTCACCTTACCTTAGGCGACGTGGTACATTAACCCATAAGAAGCAATAAGAAACCGACAGTTCATGATTATCCGCACGATAAAACCAAATGAACCACAAATAGAAATATGATGCAAGTTCCCCCAAGTCAGTACTTACATAAGCCACCTAATTACCACATATACATAGGGCTATAGGACTTGGTCATTGGTACTCATAAGTTTTGCAAACACTTGGTTTAAATCACCTATACACACTATCAGTTGGCAATTAGTTTGTAAAACTCAAAACTCTTTTAGTTTTTAAATAGTCAAGTGACGGTATATGCTGAATTATGCTCTGATACCAGCTGTCACAGAACCGACCAATTTATACGAGCACAAGTACAACGATCGCATTTTCGCCGCAATCCAGTCGCACTTGAGCCAATATAAACCCGGTAGTCCGGAAATCTCGAAGGATTTCAAACATTTCATACCCCAAGGATCATTCATTCAGCAATACCCGATCACATGACACATAAGTTCGCAACCGAATTTAAACATCAGAGTACAACATAGTCTTTTACACAAATAGGGTAGTAGCGGAAGTCAACATAGTTTTACACCACAGAGTTCAAATACGAGTACCATCACATGACCCCGTCACAGCATTCTTACAACAACTAAAGATAGATAATGACCCTGCCCTCGGGTCTAGTCTTCTTCGCCCGCAGGGGTGAAGCAATTCCTGCAATATGCGTAGAAGACTACACCATCTGCAACAATGGGAATAAAACCCTGAGTACTCAATTGTACTCAGCTAGACTTACCCGACAGGGAGTAAATAAAAAGACTCTCAAGGATATGCAAGGCTTATTTGGTGGAGCTCAGAGGGTAGCATCATTTTTGCATCAAAAGCATTACTACAGTAGAACCTCAACTTATTCATTTTAATTGTGATAAGCTTCGATTTCAGTTAAACTATTTACTAGGATTAGCCACTATACTAAGCATTCACTGAATATTGTAGCAATCAATAAAACCATATGATTTCGATATCCATAGATATCAACCTCATCTCACCATAATCATTATGTTCAAGTTATTAGCCTCTACCTCACCAGAAGATCAGTTCAGTTTCTCACTAACCAGGAGAGATGGCGATTCGAATCGATTGTACCAGCTGGCAAATATGCCAATCACAAACCCTGTCAGCCGAGCCACTGGCTTCTTGGGCCACCGTTAAATCTTTCTGAGACATAATATGTATCGCGGGCTTGGAGGGGTCCATATTCTCAGAGACAAACCCACTTCCAGGATGCATCAGGTCCCTGACCTGCCCTTGGTAAGATGGTGTCTCCGCACATCCTTCCTACCTCCAGAATATGTCTGCCTTATCACGCCCAATTCCCGGCTCAGAAAGAAATACTCGGCTTCACGGTCAGAACGACTTATCTGGCCAGCTATGTGACGACGTCTTTCAATCTCAACTGATGTCTGGTGGCCTCAGTCCTAGTCGGCCGCAAGCAGCACCGAAGACGGCATGACCTCAACCATGTCATGCGGCTCCCCGCTACCTAGCCTTGATTCTCTCATTAGACACTGTGGCATGGTGGCACATATAGTCCATCATGTGGAATCCAACCCCATCATCATTAGTAACCACCTATGCTCGCGAAGGACAGGAAATCCCTCGACTTCTACCGGTCTAAGCATGGCTAAGCATAAGATCGAACCCATCCCCTTGTCTAGTAATAACTTCAGGATCAAGTATAAGTGGACAAGGAATAAATGCAGCAACGGTATCATATCAACTCCTATACTTAAGTGCACAATCATACGATTTAATAAAGACCAGTGTATTTGTAAAAAGAGTAGGTGGAGACTTAGGAATGCTCCGGGGCTTGCCTTTCACAAAGTTAGCGGGTTGGTGATCCGGGCACTCCGGAAGTTCAGCCTCTTCTTCTTGTCCTTTGGAAACCTCGGGCACTTCAATCTCCGGTGGAACTCCCTCCTCCGGTGGATCGAATTGCAACAGTGTCACGCCTCCCGGCGATCCTGTATGCATGATATGCATATATGAGAACTGAGAATGCACATGAAATGTAAGATAGAGTTGCACGAATTAACCCATGATATGCAATCAGTTTAATAATCCACACTCATTTATTTCTTTCCTAGACAACCAACTCATACTCACCCTTCTTAAGCAAAGCATAGAACAATTTCTCGTCCCGGGTGAGAGGTCTACAACCTGCACTTAACAATTAACATGCATCAACTAACCTACCACAACCAAAAGATATTTGCTTAGAAACAATTAAATAAACCCTAGCCTATAACTGGACCTACTGTTTACTGTGACCAGAAAAACCCATAGAAATTACAGTAGCTATTACACATCCAGATTAGCCTACTGACAAAATTTGAAGTCATTTCGACAAGTATAACAGTCTACACAAAAATAACAAGCAACCAGCCTTTTAAGCAATGGAAAATACTTAACACAGTGAAAAGTATCAAAAAACAGATTTCCTAATTTTCTTAGCTTCTTTCCAACATAACATAGCCCAGGAAAAATATTCATGTCCATAACCTTAACACATTAAGCATGGTGATTTTTGCAAGATTAAAACATAAAAGGCACATTATACTAGACATCATATAAATAATAGTGAAACACCAGCAAACATATTTTTCATAGATTCTACTTCCCTAAACAAGATGAATGCAAGTGGAATCACATTTTTAGCACATTCCTGCAATTACTTATGCATTTATCAAGTTTACAAGCAATTAACAATTTAATTATAACTGCACACAAAAAGTATTCAAAAAGTACATTTTATATTTTTCCTTGATAGAGCTCAGAAATACAAACACAACAAAATTTGGTTCACCCCCATTGGACATTCCTAGCTCCAGATATGAATTTTGGAATGTTTTACACATTTTCTGGAAATTCATTTTATATATCAAAAACCTAAACTCGATAGAACTGCTACGTGCACCCGGCTCAGTGAACCAGAGGCGCACCCGAATGGCTGACTCGCGGGCCCCGGGGTCGACCCGACCCCACGCGTCAGAGAGAGGAAACAGAGCCGCCGGCGCTGACCGGCGAGAGCTCGCCGACGGCGAGGTCTCCGGCGACGCCGAGGCTACCTACCGACTCGCGGCAACGAGACGAACCCGATGGACCAACTGCCGAGGGTCGTACTCCACCGGAGCGAGCTCGACGGCGGCAATGGCGGACGGCGGTGGTCCGGCGAACTTGCGCCGGCCGATTCCGGCCGTTGCTCGCGCGGCTCGGCCTCGTTCCGTGTTCCTGCAACCCTAGCGGACCTGTGCGCGCAACTAATCGAACTATTGCGCACGGAAACTCACTGACCGCGCTCGCATGGTGGCACGGTGGCGAGCGGTTTCACGGCGAACTCGGGTTCCGGCGAAACCACGGCGAGATAGAGCTAACCGACGGTGTGGAAAGGATCTACGGCTAACGGAGACTCTTAGACGAGCAAAAGAGAGGGAAGCCGACCCCGGCATCGCCCTCGTCGCGGCGACCCGAGAGCTCGGCGGCGCTCCGGCAATGGCTGACGGCGGGAAGCTTGCTGGAGCTGTACCTTAGGTCGGCTGAGGTCGGCAACGGGTCGGAAACGAAGAGCAGAGCAAGCCGCAGCTGCGCCGAGGGTGGCGCGGTCGGAGACGGCTCGGTGGCGGCGGATTTCACCGCGGCGGTCGCGGCGGAAATGGCGACGGCGGAAATGGCGACGGCGGAGGGGAAAGAGGAGAGCAGCGAGCGAACAGAGGGCGAGAGAGCGGGGAGAGTGAGGGCGAGCGTGCGGGAGACAGCATTGCGTGTTCCCCTTTGTAAGCCCACCGCGCGGCAGCAACGACGGCGTACGGCGCCATCTGGCGGCCGAGGCCTGACGCGGTCGCGCGATTCGCCCGCGATTCGCCCGAGGTCGAACTGAATCGGCTCCGATTCAGTTTCCGCGGACCCGACTGAAACTCGATTTTTATCGATCTATAACTCGCGATCCAGGGTGTTTCAGCGAAAACTTCACTAATATGGATTGAAGAGCTATACGAGTAGATCATTTCATATTAAGGAACTTTACTCTAGTTCGGCCTGGATTGAGAGATACAAGTCGATGAACAGGGGTACACCGAAACTAAAAACCGGTTTAGACTTAGGAAAATTTGAAAACTTCCAAAACAGCTCCAAATCTGCACTAATTCAACTTTTTGACCTTCTTCCACTCATTTTCATGAGTTGACCCAAAAATAAAGTTTGTTGCTTATAAAATTCTACACAACTTTGATTAAGGGTGCACTGACATGCAGAATATCTAAAATGCCCTTCTTGTTTGGTCAAACAGAATAGCTTTTAAAGGGCTCTCTAGTCAACTATGAGCTAGAGGGGTATTTTGGGGATTTCACCAACATGAACATTGTTCCAAATGTTATCCTAAACATGTATAAAGCATTTAGAACCATAAACAAGCATCACATTTGCATGACAACACATTTTGCATAATATGGACATATAAACAAACATATAGCAATAAAAGGGAATCAAATAAAATGCAATGATAATAATGCATGAAATGACATGATCTATGCTTGATGACATGCAAATGCAAGTGTGAAAATAGTAACTAACACTAGGGTGTTACATACTGCACGTGGGAAGGGACACGCCCAAGGGAGGACACGCCCACCGCTCCGTCCCGTCATGACAGCATCAAGGGCTCCTGAGCCTCGGGAGCTCATACTCAAAGGTCAACGCATATTCTCGTTACACTGTGCAGGGTCGGATGCGACGGCATGACGTAGCGCCACACAGCAAGCCATGCCCCGCATTGTGGGTCGTCTTGGGACTCACCAATCGAACAGTGGAGGATCAGCCGAATGACTAAGGCCATACCTTCGAGGCACCAAGACGTGGGCGTGGCTGACGATAGCCACCGGTCACCACTGTCTCCACCATGCCAAGCACTGTGACCACAACAAATCACATGTAACTCTAACCTCTCCCTTGTAACTATAAAAGGGAGGGCAGAGGTCGATCTCAGGAAAGAGGACCTCGCGTCGCTCACAACACCCTACAATCCTAAGAACACACATATACACATATTCACATGAGACTTGGAAGCTCTTCCCTCTCTCGCCTAGGCTTGTAACCCCTACAACAAGCACCCTGGTGCAAGGCAACACGACTCGACCCGTACTGGACGTAGGGCATTCTTAGCCCGAACCAGTATAATTCCTATGTTCCCCTTGTACACCATCCGTGATCTCAACCGCAAAGCACAAGTTTACTAGCTAGTGTTAGCGTCCGCTAATTCTAGCACCGACAGTTGGCGCGCTAGGGCGGGGCCTTTTGCGTGTTGATCCAGGTCACAAATGGCAGCTAGCATCCCTGCGCTTCCCGCTGGTGCGATACTCCGGTTCGGGAGCCTCGAGTTCATGGCCACTGGCCGCGGTCTCGAGATGAACCTCCGCACGACTGAGCCCCGGGCCATCGTCGTCCTGACCCCGGCCCAGCAGGTGGCTAGGGAAAGGACTCTGGCGACACCTCCACCCGTTTCGGGGGACGGAGGGAAAGCCATGCGCCGCTCCCGCCGAGCTAGGCGGGGGAGGCGTGTTGACACAAGAAGTGGCAAACGGATATACTGCAAGCGTACGGTAGTCAATGTAGCCTTCACTGGGAGTATTTTAGGTATCGTATTTTCCACAAGGAACGTGAAGTGAACTAACTAGGCTCACGGTCGTCCTATGTTAAGAACAGCTACCGTTCTCCGGCAATGGCGCCAGAGCGCTTGTTGACACCAGAAGTGGCAAACGGATATACCGCAAGCGTACGGTAGTCAATGTAGCCTTCACCGGGAGTATTCCAGGTATCGTATTTTCCACAGGGAATGTGAAGTGAACTAATTAGGATCAAGATCGTCCTATGACACAAGGGTATATGGAGGGTAGAGAGGTTTTCTATGGTTATGAAACTAGTCAGTTAAGGCAGATACAAAGGTTGTTCACTTTGGGTCACTAAGCCGTTCAACAACAGAAAGGGATGAGAAGGGTGTTAAACCGCCTAGCACAAGAAGACATACATTTTAATAACTTGCCCAAATGTGGTGGATTCAAAGCCTAGATAGGGCTGTCACCACCTACTAGGTACCATAATAAACCGTTGAACAAGTCGCAATCACAGGTAAGCGATAGCCTAGACACCACGTCTACACTATATCTTACTACTCTAATCCGGATCCCAATAAAATTGATTAGTGAACCAATGAACAACGTAAGTAAATACTTTACTTGAACTAAGAATCAAATACCATAAAAGAAACTTAGATGCTTACTTACTAAGAAAGTCGCATCCGTCGAGGTACAGCTTGGAGGAGACTCCCGATAGCTCCAGGGCTTCCTCCAGACTCTCCTCACTCTCTCCCTATGATGGATACTACAACTACTAAAGGGAAAGTGGAATGAATAGCTTTGGTAGCTCCCTTGGTGTCTTGAGAGTGAGGGGGTACCCCACTATTTATAGTGGAGGTCGAGTAGGGGCTACTCCAACGCCACGTCAGCAATCCAGGTGCCTCTCCATCTTAGCCATTGATTGGAACCGACCTTGAACCGACTTTAATCAAGGGTGTGGATCGAGGGTCATGCATGCCTCCATGCGTAGAGTCGGTGGGCGAAATCTGAGCCTGATTGGCCACCATATGGTGGTCGGCCGACCCCTCTTTGATAGATGGGACCAGCCCCTTGAGTGTAGGACCTGTCTAGTGTCGGTTTGTGAAAACAGGATGGCTGGATGGCTCCATAAGGGGGTCGGGCGACCCCCCTACGGTAAGTGGGGCCA
This sequence comes from Eremochloa ophiuroides, assembly GCA_038502445.1. NCBI lineage: Eukaryota > Viridiplantae > Streptophyta > Magnoliopsida > Poales > Poaceae > Eremochloa > Eremochloa ophiuroides. The sequence continues at coordinate 24,913,912 of JAHLJS010000008.1, forward strand.
TCCTCCTTCCTTGTGGGCCCTCTCCACCTCCTTTAGAGTGGGTACGAAGTGGTGGGACCCCTTGATCACTTTGGATGATGGAGATGTAGGTTCATTGTTCCATGGGACTTCATTTGTCACCGTTGGCCAGAAAGCTTGTTGACACCAGAAGTGGCAAACGGATATACCGCAAGCGTACGATAGTCGATGTAGCCTTCACCGGGAGTATTCCAGGTATCGTATTTTCCATAGAGAACGTGAAGTGAACTAACTAGGCTCACGGTCGTCCTATGTTAAGAACAGCTACCATTCCCCGGCAACGGCGCCAGAAAGCTTGTTGACACCAGAAGTGGCAAACGAATATATCGCAAGCGTACGGTAGTCAAAGTAGCCTTCACCGGGAGTATTCCAGGTATCGTATTTTCCACAGGGAACGTGAAGTGAACTAACTAGGATCAAGATCATCCTATGACACAAGGGTATATGATTGAGGGTAGAGAGGTTTCCTATGGTTATGAAACTAGTCAGGTAAGGCAGATACAAAGGTTGTTCACTTTGGGTCACTAAGCCATTCAACAATAGAAAAGGATGAGAAGGGTGTTAAACCGCCTAGCACAAGAAGACTGACGTTTTAATAACTTGCCCAAACGTGGTGGATTCAAAGCCTAGATAGGGCTATCGCCACCTACTAGGTACCACAACAAACCGTTGAACAAGCCGCAATCACAGGTAAGCGATATCCTAGACACCACGTCTACACTATATCTTACTACTGTAATCTGGATCCCAATGAAATTGATTAGAGTACCGGGTTAAGGGCGGTGAACCAATGAACAACGTAAGTAAATACTTTACTTGAACTAAGAATCAAATACCATAAAAGAAACTTAGATGCTTACTTACTAAGAAAGTCGCATCCGTCGAGGTACAGCTTGGAGGAGACTCCCAAGTGCTCCGGGGCTTCCTCCAGACTCTCCTCACTCTCTCCCTATGATGGATACTACAACTACTAAACGGAAAGTGGAATGAATAGCTTTGGTAGCTCCCTTGGTGTCTTGAGAGTGAGGGGGTACCCCTCTATTTATAGTGGAGGTGCAGTAGGGGCTACTCCAACGCCACGTCAGCGATCCAGGTGCCTCTCCATCTTAGCCCTTGATTGGAACCAACCTTGAACCAACTTTAATCAAGGGTGTGGGTCGACGGTCATGCATGCCTCCATGCTGTAACACCTGAAAAATTGCATCAATTTAAAATAGGGGAAATCAATTTAATTATGCTATTGCTTGATCATTTAATTTAGGGAAATAATAATTTTTCACATATATAAAACCAACCTAGGGTTTACACACATATACGATGCATTCATGCTGGAGCATTCTTTTGTATTGCTTAATTTGTTTTCAATTATTGGTTTCCCTTTGAAAAGCACATTTGAAAATCTATTTTGAAAATAGAAAGGAAATAGGAAAAGATTAGAAACCTCTTCCCCTCCCTTTCTGTTGGGCCCGAGGCCACTCCCTCTGTCCCAGCCGGCCCAGCTAACTAGCAAGCTTGCCCAGACAGCGCAGGGGCGCCTCCTTTTCCCTCTCTGCGACTGACAGGGTGACCCACGTGTCAGCCCCTGTCTTCCCTTCCTTCTTCCTCTAGTATCCAGAAGCAGAGCACCGGAGGCAGCTCGCGCGCGCCCCCTTCTTCCTGCTGCGGCTGCCAGCCCGACCCCACACCCTGTGCCACTGACTCATGGGCCCCGCACTTAAGCGCCTCCCCTCCAGTTCTGTTGCTGCCTTCAGAGCCCGACGCAGAAACGAACAGAGCCGAGATCGCCGCCCGTCGTCTCCGATTCAATCTTCTATTTTCTCACTGAATCCAACCTCCCTCGCCACGTTCTCAGGAGTATATAAGCTTGGGCAAACCCGCTGCAGCCGCCACGCAACCCTAGTAGCAGCACTCGCCCTCGCCACGCGTGAACAGAGCCGCCGCTGGAATTCCAATCCGGCACCAAACGCAATTCGGCGAGCTCGTCGTTCTTCTCTCCACCGTAAGCTCCTAACTAGCTTCGTAAAGGCCTTGTGAATCCACCGAGCCATTGAATTGATCTTTGATGCCCTACCTGTGCTGATGCAGGGAACGCTGCCGGACCCGAAGCTGCCGCCGCCGTCGAGTTTCTGCCTCCGAAGGTTTCCCGTCGAAATTAACTATCCACAGAGCTTCATCTCGATGTAAGGAAACCTCCCGCACTCTCCGTGACACGTTTTTCCCCCTCCTGTATCAACCGCAAGCTCGCTGGAGCGGCATAGCCGCCGAGCTCCACACTGCTTCTTTTCCAAGCCGTACCGAGCCTATAAGAGGCCACCATCGAGTTCGCAGGCAAGATCCCTTGCCCCTAGGACCAATCCCGAAGCCAGCCGTGCCCCTAGCCCTAGTTTGCTAGTCTCCGGCGATCGCCGGCAATGGCGCCACCGCGCCCCGCCTCTGTTCCGACCGGAGCGCCACCCTTCCTCTCTTTCTTCTAATCTCGGCCGTCCGTGTTGAATCCAACGGATCAGAAAGGCCCGTACCCCTTCGGCCGTCTCTTTTGCAAAAGCGCCCCTGCTAGTTTTAATGTATAAACCCGCGGTCCTTTGCGCATTTGGTAGTTTACGCTTTCTATTTGGGAAAGCGTATTTTCTTCTGTTATTTCTAAAAAGTGTTTTTACTAATTTCAGAATTTCAATTAAAATTGTTTTGATCATATCTTGCGCATTTTATATCCGATATGAGTGATTCAAATTGCGTTAGATTTGTAATTTAAAGATCTATCTGAAGGTACCACTGTTTAATATATTTTCAACTTTTAAAATTCGAGATTATATTTAATGTATTATTTATCTATTATAAATCTTCGGAAAATCGTATCTCTCACGTTTTAAATCCGTTTTCAGTGATCTTTATATCGATATGATCGTTGGAACGAGTAGAATAGTTTTATATCATTTTCAAACTGTTTTCATTCTGTTGGTGTACTATTCTAATTATTTTCCTTTGTTTGCTTCGTGTATGATTGCCAATGTTTGTGTGGTGATTGGATGATCGAGTATAGACGGTGAGCCTTACGTGGGTGATCAAGATTAGTACTTCGACGACCCCGATCACTAGGAGTTTGCTGATCAAGGCAAGTATTAGTATGGATCATCCTTGTTGTCCCATTCATCAGATAATTAATTACATTTGCATGTGTCTTCCTTGTTAACCATAGTTACTTCCTAGTTTTGTTACCCTGTTCCTTGCAACCTATGGGATTATGCATATGGTAATTGATGCTAGTGCGTTATTGATATCATGATCATGTAAACTTGATTAATTGAATATGCAATAAAGATTAAAAGATGCTTTTTAGCAACATGGAATTAGGGGATTGGAGCATAGTTTTTGTGATGCTCTAAATCCTTCACCCTGGGTAATGATCTGTCAGCAAAAGCTGGGACTTATAGTGCAACTATGAGGACTACATGGCTCTGGTTTTAGTCAAGTATATGCATTTCTTCTAGCTTGTTAGCGGTTAACGAAAGGCGTAACAGGGCCTGACGACTCGGGTGTGGTGCGTCTTCTGTCCGAGTGTGTATAATCTGTGTGACCTTGTGCCACGATGAAGGAGGGCCCTACATTTTCTTGCCGGGTCCCTAGCAACCCTAACTTGTTAGACGAAGTACTTTGAAAGACTTTGTTGGCGCTTCTTAGCGTCAGCAGAAAAGTCCGCAAGCGCATGGAAGTACCGTTGTAGCCTTCACCCGGAAGTATTCAGGGTATCATAATTTCCTAGAGGAATGGTCTTTGAGACTATCTTACTCTCTTAAACTAGTGTACTCAGAAGAGACGGAAGAGATAGCTTGGGTAGAGAGGTTCTTCTAAGGTCAAACGCATATAAGCGATTGTAACTTTCCCACTACTTGCTTGCTTCAGGCCCACTGACGCACCTGGTCTGCCAAGCGATACCAGTATCAGCGCTATTCCGCAGCCGAACCTGGGGATGCTGGTACGAGTGGACAAGGCTGTCACCACCTGCCACCTACCCCTCTGCCAGTGGGCGCGCACAACATATGAAGGTAGACGCCGACCTAGACACCACGTCTACGAAGGAGACTACTACTCTAGCGACGTACAGGAACATCCATCTCTATCAGGAGTCCTCTTACTAGAGCATCCGTCCAAAGGATGAACGACGATCCCACAAACAAGTAGCTTTATGAAAGTAACATGCTTAATGAATCAAACCAAAGTTGAACACGAACTTCTTACTTCAAGTAGCAAGACGATCGTAGAGGTACAAGTTGGATCGAGAGCCGACAAGCCCGGCACTTCGTCCACCCGGAGGCAGAACTGCTTCGACTCCGCTCTTTCTCCAGCTCTTGTCCCTCTCTCACTCCCCGTACTAAATTAGCTAGAAGCTAATGGAATAGAGCTTGCTCTTCCTCTCTACATTGTGACCTCTTGTGTTGGTGAATCAATTGATGAATAGGTGTAGAGAGGAGGCCTCCTTTTATAGCTTGAGAGGAGGGGGTTCTATGCAAAAGGATCATCCCCACATGGAAGGACCCAAACCAACCTCCAAAGGGTGGTTTCCACTTTCCATCTGTGTTGATCGTAGGTGGGACCATCCTTGGGGAACCGCCCTACAACCGCCAGAAGAAAACTAGGCCCGAGAGGCCCCACCAGGGGGCGGCCGCCCCTGGGACCGGTCGGTCTCCTGGTGGGCCCGTTTGGCCACCGCCTTCGCGTGGTTGGTTCTCCTCTGGGCCTAGACCTCTCCTATGGTTACGAATGGGCCCAGATTTGTAATAAAGGTGGGCTTCTTTGTTATTCTTGGTTGCGCATTCTCTGAATTCACATTTCTCCTTTACGCTTTCCAATTGGTGTTGTGCACTTCCACTTGTTTCACCATAAATCCTGCAAAAACATAAACACTAGGCGTACAAGTGGAACTCTGTTAATAGCATATGTCTATGTGTTAAAGTATGATAGTTTCTCTCCCTTTAGGCATAAGTTGGCGGTTGAAAATGATCTATAGGGACCGCCAACAAGACCCCCAAGCTTAACCTTTGCTCATCCCGAGCAAATAGGTAAGTATGGTTGTTGATCAGGAGTTGCTACAATGTCGATCATATTTCAAATGTACCAAGTTTATAACAAAGTTTTCCACCGTAGTTTGAATAAATCAGCATGCTATCCACCCTGCTATTATCTTGAAACAAATGGGGCCTTTTAGCCATCTCAAGTCTTGGGTGATTGCAAGAGCGAACAGATTCATAGACATTGCTTATCATTCATCCAAGATGAACCATCTTTCGGAGGTTTTAAAAATTTTTGCAAAGAAATGTAAGTTCCTCAAATGATTCTCTCAATCGCTCAAAGTGTATGAATACCTCACCAAAGGCATTGTAATGTTGCCTTTCATATCCTACCACTAAGGCTTATGAGTGGAGTTTTGGGCAGGTATAAAGGTGGGCATACTTGCATCACATATATTGCTAAGTCAAAAACCGAACCACAAGGAGATACAAGTCATAAACTTTGATTGAGATGTGCCAGTGTGTGGAGCATGAAGATGGTGGAATCCTAATTTCTAAGTATTTTGGCACTCCATGCATCATGAATTTCTCCTATATTGGATGGAATGAAACTTTTTTGAGGGATATGGGCTATAAGATCATATATCCATACTATTATTTTTTCTTCTTTTTTTTGAACGGGTACTTGAAACTTTTTTTTCGTTTGTTTATTGCATGCCTCTTGGCATGGTTTTTATTTTTTATTTTAAGCATAACCCATATCTCTTGTTAGTATTTGAAGAACTTTGGCTGGAGAGATGTCACGATGGAATGCGAGGAGTAATTATATGGTGAAAAATGAATGCGCGGCTTCTTAGGGTAAGAGTCGGTATTTTTATTTGGTGGATAAGAAATGCATGGCTCTCAAGGTAAGAGTCGACATTTTTATTTGGTGGATAACAAATGCACGGCTCTCAAGGTAAAAGTCGGCATTTTTATTTGGCTGAAGAGTGCGCAACTCTCAGGGTAAGAGTTGGCATATTTTTGGTGGATGGATGGGTGCATGTTGTGCGCAACTCTCGGGGTGAGAGTTGGCTTTATCTGGTGGGTGCATGTGAATCTCAATCATGGGTGCATGACCATAATCTCACTTAGGTCACAACAATTTGACCTAACTCAATGTTCCACAAGCAGCATATGACTAAAGGGTTTGCATAATTGAAACATGTCATATAGCCTTGGTAGGTATTTCATAATCATTGAGGAACTTTTGTTTTTTGAAAATTTTCGAAAATAAAACTTCAGATGTCAAGTTTCGCTTAGAACAAAGTCATAGCACAGCCCATATCACCATATCATATCAGGCAATAACTTAGACAAGATTAAACATGTGCAACCCATTAGTCTAAGTTTTTAGGATGAGACATTTTTAGCTGATAAACCCAAACCTTAGAGAAAGCTTGATTATAAAATGGGTACAGGTGAAACATAAGACAAAGCAACTGTTCATCATTTCAACAAGGGTAGAAACTAACACATCTTAACACATATGAGAGAGGAGAACATATCTCACCTTTTTTAAGTTGGAGAATTCTAAAAAGAAATGTGAGATACAAGTTACCTTTGTGGGAGCCCTCCCCCAAGCTTGCTTTTGACTTACCAATGTGTTTCATCTGGGGGTGCCACTAATTGGTGGTGCCTCAGCTTGATGTGCAGTTCGTGGCCTCCCTTGAGCATGCTAGAAAGCTCCCCCCAAGCTTGTTTTTATGGTGGTATTGAGATAACAAGACAACAAAACTTGGGGTTGGAAGATAAATTACTCTTTTTCTTCAAGATTTTATTTATCATTATATTTTTATTTTTTTCTTTTCAAGGTTCACCTAAGAAATACTTGTCTCTACTATCATCTAAAGACTTACCCTCATGGAGTTGATAAATTTTTGCAAGGGGTTAGTTCATAAGATTAACCAAAATCTATACTAGCAGCTTTGGTTCCAAGATCAAACTAGACACCACGTCTAATTTGTCAAGGTAGGCTTAAGAATCTAAGCACCATGCTTACATTAAAAATCCTATAGAGGCATGATCTCACATCCCACCTTCAAACTAAACACCGTGCTTAGTTGGAAAGACTGTAAGACCAACACTTCCAAACCGAAACTTACTAGCATAGAAAAAGGAAATATGATAGGATAACCAAGAGTCATTCAACGGAGACAGATTTTTGAACAAAGGAACCTAGTCAGAAGTTTGTTCAGCCAATCTATTCAAACTCAAACAAGGCTAGGATAAGAGAGCAAAGAAAGGCATGCCTTGCTTCATCTCCAACATGAATTTCTTCCATTATTCATGATAACAACTCAAAATTCATTAATCAAAATGCAACATCATGTCACAATTTTGATTAAAGAAGGCTAGTTTAACCTAAGCACCATGCTTAAATTAAAAAGCCTATGGATGTACGACAAGTGTACTCATGTGAATACACCCAAACTCAGAGCATATGGCATGAACAGAGGAAGAGCATGATATTATATTTTCATGGAGACAAATATGAGTGAATGAGATGGTCAACATTACCTTGACATACCTGAATGTGTGTACCAATAGCATGTATGGATGAAGCATCAGAGTTATCGCTGTGGTGGCTCGGTTTCCATCTCAGGTGACTACCAAGGCATGGGTTGGAGTCCATCACTTTTAGTAGCATGTCGTCGTGTAGCAAGTCCGTTTATTGGTAACTCCTGCATATTAGTGACTCGCATACACGACAAATGTAGGAGGAACAACTCATGCAAGCTTCTAACTAAAAGGAATATTGCGACCATGACTCCCCTTTGTTGTGTTTTTTTTAAAATCTTTAAACGAAGTGTGATCCAAGATATGCATGGAGTCATGGTTGGTCAAAGGAGTGAGAGAGGTGTTGTACAAACCACCGTTGAAGATGAAGGAGGTTTATGGAAGTCATGTGTCCTGTCCTGGTTGCGTGATGAGTCACTCGGTGTTGTGCAACGTGCAGGGGAGATCTTGAAGGTGTGTTAGGTATGCTCGAGAGATCTCCCCACACTTATTCTTGTACCTGCTTTATTTTGGTAAAAAGAAAACAAAACAAGAGCAACAACAACAAGCAAGGACCCTATTGGCTATAAGACCAGAGAGCAAGAAAGATTTTATTATTATTTCTTTATTAGTTTTATTGAAAACTTGTTCACTCAACTTTTTATAAACAAGTCCAAGATAAAGATACAGAGAAAGATATGCCTTGGTTTGTCTCCATATCAAATTACTTTCATTGATTATGTCAACAACTCAAAGTTCATTGATCAAATGAAGACAGTTATAAGAAGTTGGTGAACATTTATTTACCTTCGCATACCTGAGTATATGTACCGGTAACATATATGTATGAGGCGTTGAAGTTGTTGTTGCGGCTAGCATGATGGTTCTGCTCAGGTGATCTCCGAAGCCAGGCCACACACACATCAATGCTCATGGGCCATGGGCCTTGCTGATACTAGCAAAGGTTCAGAAGAGGAAGACTCCCAATCTTTTTTTTCTTTTTTTCGTAGTTTTCTTTCTTCTTCTTTTTTAGTCTCCCACATCTCTCTTCTTTTTTCTTTCATTCATTTTTTCTTCTCTATTTTTTTTTAAAGGCGAGGCTGACATCTTCATCATCATTTTTTTTAATGACCCTTTGGTGTGCATGGAACTTGGGTTTCTCGCCGTCCTCCCTCACACTTGGACTTTTGCATAAAAGTCAAGTGCAGAGTTTGGGCCTTCTTACAAGTGTGTTCCATTACCTAGGAGTGCATCAAGCTTTTGTAGTTGATGTCGTTCCATGTCGTCAAGCATCATATGACCCAGTGTTCTTCTTAATTTTTCCTAGAAATGGTTAGCGACATACCCGAAGGTGCATACTTACTTGACAACATGCCCTCACCATTTAAAGAAGATATATATATTTTGAAAATAAAAATAGTAATAATAATAAAAAAATATTTTTTTAAGGATAATCCGTGGTATCTCCTGACAGTGCTCAAGTTATGGTCTTAAGCTTGACCGTGGGAACTTCTTCTTGTAGCAATCAATGGTGGTGTAGTTCCTAGCTTTACCACCAATCATAGGCATTAAAATTCAAGCTGCAAGGTACGCACCATCGTACTAATACGGGATTTGCAATGTTCATGACAAACATAAGCATTCACAACCATCCTCTCAAAAAGTTGAACAACTAGAATCAAGAGATGGTTGCGAGATCCTCGTAGAAGCAGGTGGTCCGAAGTGAAACAAACTCTGGAGACCTTGAGCATAAATATGATGGACCACAAAACCATGTTTGTTAGCAGGGCCCCTTCTTGGCTCTAAAGTTGTTGCTTCGAGCATGTCCGTGGCACGGAAGTTTTCATTCTCAAAAGATATATCATGGAGGATGATCACTTAACCTTGACCATTATCGAGAACAATGTTATTGATGGCCAGAGGGACATGCATCTTATTCGAGCAAGGGTGTAGGAGAAGGATTCGCATGCTTGAACAAGTAGCTTTGCTTCGCCTTTAGGTTTTCGAGCAAGTGCTAGAAGCAAAACTTTCAAACTTCTCATCGGGGCTCCCTTCTTCTTTTTTTTCATATATATAAATGAGATTTTCAAGAGGGTGCCCTATGAGAAGATCAAAATCGAGGATGGCATAGATGAGGAAGTATAAGAAACTTTGATTTCGTTAATTTCCAATGGCACAACCCTAACAATCCCACAAAACTCAAAAATGAGTCCGGATAGACTTCTGAAAAGTTTGTCGGTCGGGACTAGCGGCATATCGCCCTAAAAGGGTTTCTGCTTGAATGAAAGTAGTCCCAACTGTGAGGTTGTGTAAGGCTTTCACGGACCCCTTAATGAGCAAGACATGGTTGTGGGAAGTGAAAGAATCTGAATTTCTTCAGAAGAACGTTTCACTTCCAACAAAGCAACAACCGTACTTTCGATGACTCCGCATTAGGGGAGACTTCCTAAGAAATGTCAGAATTTTATGCTAAGAAATGTTTCAAAGTTCTGCCATAATCCTCGAATTTTGATAGCGAACTCCGAAGGATAAAACATTCCTTCCTTCGATGTTGGTGGTTCGGGCGAGGGCTCAATAGACGAATCGAAGGGTGGCAAGGGAAAAGATTCGACTGCTGAGGGCTCTTCAGAACTTGACATGCCCTTGTATGGAGGGGTTTGGGTACGATGACGGGAGAAGCGTGCTTCTCTAGGATGTAAACAAGTATTTTCCTCTATTCCATCATGGTTTTTATGAAAACGGCCCTCCAACGGTTATGTCAAAGCATAGGGCAGCATCTATGTCCAGATCCGAACAAAGGATATGCAAAAGCACATTATCGGATAAAGGCAAATCTCAGTCAGCATGTATAAACATTGTAAACCTGGCCTAGACTGTACCTATGGACTCCTTCTCATTTTGCTCAAAGTCGAGGTTTGCCCTCGGTAGAGCGGCGATACGAGACATGGGTAAGAATGCAAGATAAACCTTGATCTTAAGTTCATCCCATTCTCTATTTGCACTTTCTACGGCATCAGTGTACTATTGTTTTGCCTCCCCTTGAGGGAGAACAGAAACAACTTCCACTTAAGAATTTCTTGTGTCATGCCAGGAATGCTTAGGCATGAACACAATTCCTCGTATTTTTGTAAGTGGTCAAAAGAGTTTTCATTGTCGTGACCAAATAAGGGTTTTGTCCGAATCATAGCTTTGAATCTTGGATGGAGTTCATGACTGGATGAAAATTTTGGTTTTGAAAAAGAATATGGTTCAAAGAACTCTCCCTTTGAAGCAAAAGGATTTTGAATTTGGAGCTGGCTTCATAGTGAAAGGATCGGATAAAAAGGAATATTTTGTTTTTATAAAAAGAAAAGATAAAAATTTTTTTTCATAAAACACAAGGATTCACGGGTGAACTAGGTTTGGAGATAAATACGACAACCGTTCCTCGGCAACGGCGCCAGAAAGCTTGTTGGCGCTTCTTAGCGTCAGCAGAAAAGTCCGCAAGCGCACAGAAGTACCGTTGTAGCCTTCACCCGGAAGTATTCAGGGTATCGTAATTTCCTAGAGGAACGGTCTTTGTACTTAGTCTCTTAAATTAGTTTACTCAGAAGAGACGGAAGGGATAGCTTGGGTAGAGAGGTTCTTCTAAGGTCAAACGCATATAAGCGATGGTAAACTTTCCCACTACTTGCTTGCTTTAGGCCCACTGACGCACCTGGTCTGCTAAGCGATACCAGTATCAGTGCTATTCCACGGCCGAACGTGGGGGGATGCTGGTACGAGTGGACAGGGCTGTCACCACCTGCCACCTACCCCTCTGCCCATGGGCGCGCGCAACATACGAAGGTAGACTCCGACCTAGACACCACGTCCATGAAGGTGACTACTACTCTAGCGACGTACAGGAACATCCGTCTCTATCAGGAGTCCTCTTACTAGAGCATCCGTCCAAAGGACGAACGATAATCCCACAAACAAGTAGCTTTATGAAAGTAACATGCTTAATGAATCAAACCAAATTTGAACACAAACTTCTTACTTCAAGTAGCAAGACGATCGTAGATGTACAAGTTGGATCGAGAGCCGACAAGCCTGGCACTTCGTCTACCCGGAGGCAGAACTGCTTTGACTCCGCTCTTTCTCCTAGCTCTTGTCCCTCTCTCACTCCCTATACTAAATTAGCTAGAAGCTAATGGAATGGAGCTTGCTTTTCCTCTCTACATTGTGACCTCTTGTGTTGGTGAATAGATGTAGAGAGGAGGCCTCCTTTTATAGCTTGAGAGGAGGGGGTTCTATGCAAAAGGATCATCCCCACATGGAAGGACCCAAACCGACCTCCAAAGGGCGGTTTCCACTTTCCATCTGTGTTAATCGTAGGTGGGACAATCCTTGGGGAACCGCCCTACAACCGCCAAAAGAAAGGTGGGCCCGAGAGGCCCCACCAGGGGGCGGCCGCCCCCGGGACCGGTCGGTCCCCTGGAGGGCCCGTTTGGCCACCGCCTTCGCGTGGTTGGTTCTCATCTGGGCCTAGACCTCCCCTATGGTTACGAATGGGCCCAGATTTGTAATAAAGGTGGGCTTCTTTGTTATTTTTGGTTGCGCATTCTCTGAATTCACATTTCTCCTTTACGCTTTCCAATTGGTGTTGTGCACTTCCACTTGTTTCACCATAAATCCTGCAAAAACATAAACACTAGTGGTACAAGTGGAACTCTGTTAATAGCATATGTCTATGTGTTAAAGTATGATAGTTTCTCTCCCTTTAGGCATAAGTTTGCGGTTAAAAATGATCTATAAGGACCGCCAACAGACTTCATAGTGAAACCCTGCTCATTCACCTTGGTAGTGTTATGGGAGTAATTAACCCGAGAAAATGGGAATCACGGCTCATAGTGAAAGTGCGCAACCTCTGCAAAGTGTAAAACTGGTATACTAGCCGCACTCACGGTCACGAGTGGCCCGGAAAACTCACAGAATAGTTATCTATTGGGGTGATGTTTACTTGTTGCTAATCTATTTATTGCTACTCATTAATTATGTTTACTATGATCATGAGAATGGGCTTAGTCACTTGTTGCTATCCAACTGCATAAAAGGTGATTAATTAAAAGCAACCTGCTGTTAAACCCGTGTCAACCTTTTGAGCCTCATGAACCCATGCTAGTCTTATTGAGTACGACATGTACTTACGCTTGTTTATTTTTCATTACTTGGTTAAAAATCCCGGATGGGTAACAGATGGTGATAATGATGAGGACTACCCAGAGGACTACTAGACTTGTGCTTTCACCGGTCGACGTCCCTGTGCTATCGGAGCTACCTGCAAGAGTTATCTTTATTTTCCGCTGTGTAATGACTTTGATATTGTTCGCTATGTATTAAACATTGGTTATGATACATTTATTGCAATTTGTTGGCTTATGTGTGTGACTGATCTCTGGGCACACATAAGTTTATGCATCCCATTTTATCCTTAAAATCGGGTGTGACAAATTGGTATCGGAGCCGTGTTGACTGTAGAACACAAGCCTAGTTAGCACTGGATAGACCTTAGCTTTGTTTATCTCTTTTACTGTTGTTTTAATTTGCTACAAAGTTATGCTTATATCCTACCCATGTCTATTGCAAAATTTTGATCTAATCTTAGCTCAAATCTTGTAGATGGCCAACCTCAAGCGCACTGCCTGCAAGCGTGTCATGCCAGCTAGGAGGTACCTGCAGCACTTCAACTTCTGGCAGGCGTGTTCCCCAGCACCTGGTGGAGATGCTAAGGAACCAGCAGGAGGAGCCCTAGGAAGCCAGTGCCCGTGGAGGAGCCCTAGGAAGCTGTGCCTATGGAGGAGCCCAGTTGAGGAGCCTCTGGAGGACGACCTCGACAACGTACTCTTGGAGGATCCCCTGGGAAACGACCAAGAAGACAAACCTGAAGAAGCAGAGCAGCCGGGTGGCCAGGATGGTGCTTGGCGACCCTGATGGTGGAGATGACCCCGACGATGACGACGACGACTTCGACGATCTCGACGACGATGGTGGTCAAGGTGGAGACAACTGGGTGGGAGAGATCCACTACAATCCTCATGGTGATGACTACTACCACACATTGCTCCTCGACTTGGTGCGCCGCTTCTACCCCAGCGCTTCGGTGCTGTACAAGACGGAGCACTGGACGCACCCTGAGTACTCCGACTACTACGAGACAAAGGTGTACATCAAGGAGGGGACCTGAGTGAAGAACATCCACCATGCTATCTCCGTTCGACTCTCCCGCGCCACTGACATCAAAGATGTAGCACGACAGGCTCTCATGGTGCACCGCCACGAGAATTGGGACTTCATCAAGTGGGAGGCACACCGCTATCTTCCACGTCATCAGAGTGGCCAGGCCAATTGCAACATCGCCGGACTGCTTGGTGAGGTGAACTCCAAACTCCGGGCTGCCTTGGAGTGTTTGGCCCAGACCAACACTTTTCTAGACCAGACAGTGGATGAGCTGAACACTAGGACGGAAGCTAACTACAGGCTCAGCCGGGCGGTTGACGAGTTGCGTAGACAACTCGGAGTTGGACCTCCCCCACCATCACCAAGGTGCCCAGCTGAGTCACCAATAGGGAACCGAGGTGACCATGGAGATGCTCACACCCGCACCAACTTCGACCCTTAGATGAGTTACCCAATTGTAATAAAAGACACTAGTAGCGCAGGTCGAGTCAGGTTGAGTCAAGTTCGTGTCTTGTGAAATTTTGTGCTTAGTAGCTTTTGATTATGAACAATGGTTGATTTGGAGTTTGTAGTGAGTGCTGAGATTGTGGGCATGTCCGCAAATCTCTTTTTTATAGGTTTGAATTAATGCATAATAGTTTGGGTTGGTTATCTCAGTTTCTAGCAGTGCTATTTTTCAGACCTTTCTATATTAGTTATTTTGCCTATTTAATTTTATATGACCAAAAATCGTGAAATTTTTTTGTGAAAATCTAGACTTCTGTAGTTTTATTTTGCCACAAGAATCATCTCAATATCAGCTACGGTTTGGGAGAAACAATTGTCACAAATCGAAGTTTCTGCGCTGTCTGTTACTCTAGAACAGTTTTGAATCAAATCTATTTTTGACAAACTTAACCACAGAATCTGGAAATATGGTCTGAATAAAAGTTGTTGAGTTTTTCTCATGCTTTCCATCCATATATAGCACGCCTCTGTTTGAATTAGAGAACTTCAGATATGACTTTTTTCTGCTCTGCTATTGTTGGATCACTCCCAGAATTTCCTGTTCTATTCTTTTAAGTGATATAGTAATTGGAAAGAAATTCTAAATCTCACTCAAATGATTTGAACAGCAGATGGACAACAACAGGAGGAAGCGCGAGGACTGGTGGTGCACCAGAAGACAACATTGACCCACCACCACCTCCGCCACAGCCTTCCATGGAGCAGCTGATGATGATGCAAACACAGCTGATGCAGCAGATGGCCCAGAACATTCAACTGTTGCAACAGAACAATGGCAATGGGAACCGACCTCCTCCAGCCCAGTGACAAGAGAAGTGAATTCTTGAAGGAATGCTTGCCTACCTTCGACCACTCCAGTGATCCTCTCCAAGCTGATGATTGGCTGCGTGCAATAGAAAGGCAGCTGGAGATCGCCCAATGCAACGACATCGAGAAGGTTCTTTGGGCAGTTGCAGGGAGCTGCTCTGGATTGGTGGGAGTCCTTCCGCTTTGGACGTGCCGACCCCATCTCTTGGCAGTAGTTCCGTGATGGTTTCCACAATCATTATGTGCCAGCGGGTCTAATGAAGCTAAAGAAGGAGTTTCTTTCTCTCAACCAAGGAGACATGCTAGTTGCTGAGTACCGTGACAAGTTCATCCAATTGTCACGGTACGCACCAAAGGAGGTTGAAGATGATGCCAAGAAGCAAGAGCTCTTCTTGGAGGGACTAAATGATCACCTCCAATACCAGTTGCTCTCTCACACCTTCGCCAACTTCCAACAGTTGGTGGACAAAGCCCTGATCTTCGAGAGCAAGCGTCGTGAGATGGATGAGAAGAAGAAGAAGAGGAAGTTTCAAGGGCAGTCGTCTGGAAGCAACAGCCGATTCCGCAACAACCAGCAGCAGCCTCAGCAGCAACAACGCTTCTAGGGACAATCTGGGTTCAAGAACAATTTCCAGAACCAGCAGCGTCCCCAGAACCAGCAGCGTTCCCAGTACCAGCAACAAGGTGGCAACCAGGCATCAGGCCTGACTGCTCCCAACAACATCCCCGTGAAGGCTGGTGCCGCCAACATTCCCAACAAATGCTATGTCTGTGGTGATACGAGGCATCTCTCTTATAACTGCCCCAAGAGAAAGAACCCCCAAGTCTCCCAGAAGCAGAACTAGCAGAGAGTCCCACCTCACACCGGGAGAGTGAATCATGTGTCAGCTGATATGGCACAAGAAGCGCCAGAGGTCATGATGGGTACGTTCAATATTGACTCCATCCCCGTTACAGTTCTTTTTTATTCCAGTGCTTCGCATACTTTCATTTCGCACACATTTGTTAGAAAGCATGGTATTCCCCTTAGTGTCATGAAACATCCTATTATGGTTTCTTCTTCAGGTGGGGTTATGCAAGCTATTCTTCAGTGTCTCCCGATTACTGTCTCATTAAGGGGGTAGGATTCGAGATAACCCCTACTGTGCTGAGCACTGCCGGAATTGATCTTATCCTGGGTATGGATTGGATGATGAAGAACGACATCAATATAAAGTGCAAGGAGAAGGTCGTGACTATCACTACACCAAAGGGAGATGAGGTCAGAGTTGAGGTTGCTCTGCAAGTGCAACAACAAGCCATAGTACATCAGCTCAGAGAAGAAGTGCAGCCAGATAACTCAGTGGTGGATGAGTTTGAAGATGTGTTTCCAGATGAGTTGCCAGGTATGCCACCCAATCGTGACATAGAATTTATTATTGAGTTATTACCTGGTACTGCACCTATAGCTAAACGTCCATATAGAATGGGAGTTAAAGAATTAGAAGAACTTAAGAAACAAATGAAAGAGTTGTTAGAAAAAGGTTTCATTCATCCTAGTTCTTCACCATGGGGAGCTCCAGTTATTTTTGTTGATAAGAAGGATGGTAGTCAAAGGATGTGTGTGGATTATCGATCACTTAATGAGGTCACCATTAAGAATAAGTATCCGTTGCCTAGAACTGATGACTTGTTTGATCAGTTGAGAGGTGCTTGTGTGTTTTCCAAGATAGATCTTCATTCAGGCTACCATCAGTTGAAGATTCGTGCCTCTGACATACCTAAGACCGCGTTCACCACTAGGTATGGATCGTATGAGTATACAGTGATGTCTTTTGGTTTGACCAATGCACCTGCCTACTTCATGTACTTGATGAACAAGGTGTTCATGGAATACCTAGACAAGTTTGTTGTGGTGTTCATCGACGATATTCTGCTCTACTCCAAGAATGAAGAAGAGCATGCTGAGCATCTAAGGTTGGTTTTGCAGAAGCTCAGAGAACACAAGTTGTATGCCAAGCGAAGCAAGTGTGAGTTCTGGTTGAGAGAAGTTGCCTTTTTGGGACATATTGTATCCAATGGTGGAATTTCTATAGATCCAAGCAAGGTGACAGATGTATTGAATTGGAAGCCACCAACTGATGTGACTGGGATTCGTAGCTTTTGTAATACCCTGGGTATTACGGCTAATTAATTTTGCCATGTCATCATATTTATTTTTGAGCATCTACATATGAGTGTGATTAGGGTCTTTAGAGTGGCTTATTCATTAATGTCATGGATATTACAGATAAATCCTAGATTTGGTAATTAAAAACAATCAAAAGAAAGATTTGAATTTAAGCCCTAATCGGACCCTGAAACCCTAAACCAAAATCAACTTGGAATTTGGTGATGGTCCCTTAATAGAAGTTGTAGATCTTTTTATATAGAACAACTTTTATTTTGGGTGTTTTTGAAGTTCTTTAATAGAAATTCAAATTAAACCCTAATTACCACTTTGAAATTCAAATTTGAAATGCCAATTTAAAAACTATTGAGAATCTGACCAAACTCATTTAATGAAAGTTGTAAAGCTCCTCAATTAGGACAACTTCTATTTTGACAATTTTTCAAGTTCGTAAATAAATTTAAAAGTAATTTTAAAATTTCAGTTTGAAATTCAAAACCCTCTTTTACCCCCTTTTGAATAGTTTCTAAATTATTCAAAATTTGGAGTTGATCCCTTAATCAAAGTTGTTCAGAATTTGGAACTCTACAACTTTGGTGTTTACACCTTTTCATGTTGTTATACAAAATCAGGCGGTATTGGTCAAAAACCGTGTGGGAGAATTGAAATGCTACAGTGATTTGCCCCTCCCCTCTCTGTTCGCGCACAGTAGCGACCGCCGCCGTGTCGGGCGCGCGCGCCGCCGTCCGTGCCGGCCGGGATCATGTCCCCGATGCCGTTTCCCGTGCTGGAGATCGCGCGCCGCCCTATGCCGCTTCTGTCCCTCCCTCTGGTCGGCTTAAAGGGCGACGACATTCCCCCCCTCGTGCCCTCATCCTTTCCCGACCACCGCCGCACCCGCCTCGGCTTCGAGCCAAAAATCGGCCGCACTCCGGCCTCCTCACCCAAATTCCACTCGTCTCTAGCCTCACTGGATTCGTGAACGCAGCTTGTGCCTCAGTGGTGCAGCTTCCGTGCGTCGAGGGCCCCGGAACGCACGCCGTCGTCTTCGGGCCCGACAGAGCACCGCCGCAGCCACCTCTCTCGTGTCGAGCTCACTGTGGTGAGCCTTTCTACCATAGACCTTCCGTTTGCGACTCTCTGAGTCATACCTTAGCTCATGCTCGCAGCGGCGTTTCATTTTGTCCCCTAGAATCACCGGAACGCGACTTCGCCGTGGGGGCCAAGCCGTTGCACGCCGCCGCCGTCGTCTTGCTCGCTGCTCCGCTCCATCTCAACCTCGGCCAGCCGTCGGAATAGAGCCGTGGTGAGCTCCTGATCTTCCCCTGGCCTTTTTAGTCACTTCTACCGCGTTCTCGCGGCCGGAGCAGGGTGGCCATGTCGCCGCGACTGCCATGGGCGAGTCTGCACTCGTCGGAGGTGCCGGTGTTTGGGCTTAGGGTACTAGGTAGTCCGCGTGGTGCTGGGGAGTGGTCGGGCATGGTTGGGTTCGCCGTTAGGGTCGCCGGCGGCGAGGCCCGCGGTCGCTCGTCGCGTGCGCGCGCGTGTCGGGTCGCGGCGGGAGGTAGAGGGAGGAACTGACAGGCGGGGGCCGCCTGTCAGTGCCTCGCCATGGCGCCTGGGGCGCGGGCTGGTGCGGGAGTGGCCGAGTGGGCCGGCCTGTCTGACTTGGGCCGTCCCGGGCCAAAAGGAGTTTTCCACTTTTCCCGTGGAATTTCAATTGGATTTCTATTTTAAATTACTATGAATAGTTCCTGTGTTTGTTATGTTTGTAATATTATTTATGTTGATCTAATAATCATGAAAATAATTGTGGGTACTCTCTGGAGCATGTAGTATTTTATAAAAATATTAGATATAGGGTTTGGACATTGTCTGTGGGAACTAAAAATCAGCATATTAATTAGTAAATGTAACTTTGAGCAATTTTAATAAATTCCAGAATTATCCAAAAATCATGAAAATTTATGTGGTACTATTTTAGGGTAAGATCTAGCTATTGGCTAAGTTCGAGCTCATTTGGAAACTGTTAGGACACTTGTTTAATAGTTGTGGGGTATTTGATTAGTAGAATTAATCTAAGCGAATAATCCCTGTTGTTTGGCGTGATTTTGGATTCATTGGTTTCAAGGGTCTTTCACCATAGTGATCCTTGACAGAAGTATTAGGGTCGCTTGTTAGTTGTAGTACAGCTGTGTAGCGGCTTTCTGTGACCGTTAAAATGGTCAATAAAACAAAAGTAGGAAACATTGTTTTTACCTTCCGTAAATTGTTTACAACTTTACCATGAAGGAAAGTTGTACTCAAGGTATTAATGGTTTACTTTCAAGCATTTCATTTGTTGCCCTTATGCCATGCTAAGCATACATCATTGCATACGTGTAGTGCCCGTTCCCGAGGAGGTCCAGGTCGAGACTACTACTGAGGAGGCCACTCCAGAAGTCATCCAAGGATTCGACATCTGCGGGACTGATCCCGACCCGACGCTGTACACGATTCAAGGCAAGCCCCGGTGCATTCAGCCCCACCTTGTGTTTTATAAAATTATTTATCACTTGAGTCTATTATTGCATTAGGTTGATAGGAGTTGTTTGTCTCCTATATTGATGCATGACCTGCCTTGATACATAATATCCCGGAAACCTGTTTAAAAATAAAAATGTTCGAAAATGCTTAGTCCTGCTTAATCAATTTAGATTTTGCATGAAAAGGCTATTTTAATGTGACAATTATGAATCTTGAGAAAAGGAAAAAGGGGCATGAGTCCGTTCGGAAATTGTGTACTTGGGTAGCAGCCCCGATGCACCGTATCCGTCGGAAAGGGGGTTTTCCGTTTGTTGGTTGTGAACTTGGGTTAGAGTCCCAATGCTTGACCACCGGCGGAAAAGGGATTTGAAAACCGTTGGGACACTTGTACTTGGGATGGAGTCCCAATGCACTGTCGCCGGCGGAAAAAGAATTAGGGACCGTTCGTTGTAGGCCTGCTGTGATCGAGACTTTGCAACTAGCCACATACTACGGAAAGCTCTGACTCCGGTGGCTCTACTACTTGAACCGACAACCACGCACTGGGAGTGGAGAGATGGCGAGAGCAGCGTGTACCCTCGTGGCCGGCGTGCCTGGAGAGGAGAGGAGTACTGTGTTCTCGGGTGGCGCAGGACCGGTTCAGGGGTAGAAAAATCGTGGTAGCCGGAGTTGGTATATGCAAGCTTAAGTGCTACATATGCAGTGTGGATAGGGATCCCCAGCTGGGTACTAATCGATTCGAATCGTCGTTGCTCCTCGGATATGGAGACTTGATCCTTTGACCTCCAATTGAAAAGTGGTTCGAAACTAGGTGTTTTTGAGAATGAGTAAGAATTTTGAAGGTATAATGATATATGAAAAGGAATTTGGAATTATGGATATGATTAAAATAAGACTGAGTTAAAATATTGAAATAAGATAGTAATGCTTTTCTGCAAAACTCTTGACTCTTGCTCCAGCCTTACCTTGACTCCCTACAGCCTGCATTCCTGAGTCTCAATCCTTTTTCTCAGTCGGGTAAGTCTTGCGGAGTACCCCAGTACTCAGGGTTTGTTAACCCCATGTTGCAGGGACGTAGCAGCCGGAGGTTTGTTTCGCCCCTTGCTGTGTGACCGTGGTACAAGAGGGATGTGAGGAGGAGTAATGTCGAACCCGTGGGCAGGGTTATTATCGTTAAATACTTAATAATGTTGTATCATCATTCTACTGCTACTTATTGTATTTATGGTCTGTAATATTCGCACTTCAATCGTATTTGGACAAACGGTTTGTAATCTAAGTACCTTATAATCTTTCCGCATTTTCACTCTGATGTAATTTATTATGAAATGTTGTAATTCTGTAATGACTTCGCAATGGGATCCTGTTGGAGAAAATCGGGCGCTAATGTAGCCCGGCAGAACCTTCTAGATCATTTGGGACGCGGACCCGCTGTCAGAGGTCATGAGTGACAATGACAGATGTCTGTGGGCCATGTGATTTAGGCGGTTCTGTCACAGCTGGTATCAGAGCGTTTCCATTGCTAAATCATTACTGTATTACTTTGCAAAACTTCAAAACATTTTGGATCATAAATTTAAAATTGCTATTTTGGTCCAGATTGCTCATTCTTGTCTAAATCTGTATTATAGTTAGGGTAGCCAGTGGAATAGCACTATTATTAGCCCTATGTTAAAAATTATTTATGCATGTGTTATGCTTGTATTGGTTTTAAATTCGTAAGTACGGTTCATGCATCATGATTAATTCACTTTATAAATAACTTCCTCCTTAAAATGGGTTATGGGTTAGGATTTATCAAGCCTATTCTTGCTAGCCTGTATTATATCCTCACTAATCCCAACTTATCTTCTCCAGCATGGCACGCTGCAAGCAGACTGCGCGTAAGATGACGGGGCCTAGGGGTGTACCGCGCCACCAGCTGGCGCCACGCGACGGGGAGGCCTCTAGCAGTCGTCGTCCCCGCCGCAGCCGCGCTGAGCTACAGGAGGAGATAGAGAGGATGAGGGAGGAGATGAGGAGGATGGTGGAGGACTTTGCCACCGCTCGTCGGGAGCACTACCAGGACGTAGCGACGATCGACCGACTGCGGACTTCTGTGGCTCGTCTGATCGAGCAGAGGGATGCCACCTGGGCGCGTGAGGACGCGACCAGGGCGAGGCTGCACGAGCTAGAGATCTACGTAGAGCAGATCGAGGACTACAACGACACATTGCACGAGGAGGTGCATAGGCTCAACAATGAGCTTAACCCGATCCTGCAGCCACGTGTTGAGGACCCCGAGGATGGGGTGGTCGTTGGTCCTGAGGATCAGGACATGGAGGACGTGGACGAGGAGATTGAGCCACTCCAGGTGATCGTCGAGGAGGACGCCGACGAGGACGTCGAGGAGGGCGTCGAGGAGCACGTGGTGGAGGTTGACGAGGACGGTGTCGTCTCTGACGGGATCGTGGGAGACGACGTCTAGATTAGCCTTAAGACTAGCGATATCAGTATTTGCACTCTTAAGGGTATTGTAGTGTCAGTGTTGCCATGAAAACCTTAGTATGGTTTGAGAACTGTATCGAGTGTTGGTTATGTACTCTGCCTATCGTATTGTATGGTGTGTATTGTATTAAGATCTGATTAAGTAGTCTGAGACTCAGTTTGGTTTAATTATGCACAGATGCCTGTTAACACCCGCTCAACTAGGTGCTGGTACTTCCGAGGACGGGTCCATTCCTCAAGCACCGCCAATTCCACCTACCTTGGCTGATGCCATTGCTGCCCTAGCTAATGCTACGGCATTGCTTGCGCAAAATCGGGATGACCGTGTTGGGCGTCGTGGCCGCCCCCATGATGAGGAAACAACTTATGTGGTACTTCACAGACACCCGTCCACCGGTGTTTACCAAAGCGGATGAGCCGCTGGAAGCAGACGACTGGCTCCGTATCATGGAGCAGAAATTTGGATTGATTCGCTGCACGGAAACCCAGAAGCCGTTGTTTGCAGCACAGCAACTCCGAGGTCCCGCAAGCGCTTGGTTCGCAAACCTCCAGTCAGCACAGCCAGTAGGGCATCAACTTACTTGGGCGGAGTTCCGTGAGGCATTTCGTGCACATTACATCCCTGCGGGGGTGATGAAGATGAAATTGGATCAATTCTTGGCACTGCAACAAAAGGAGTCTACAGTCATGCAGTATGTCAGTCAGTTCAATCACCTGTCGCAGTATGCCCCTGAGCATACTAACACCGATCAGAAGAAGAAGGACTGTTTTGTCAGGGGTTTGAACCTTCAAGATTCAGCGAAGCCTATCTAACCATCTCAACTGCACTTATCATGAGGCTATCAACAGTGCCATAGCTTTTGAAGAAAGTGATCGCAAGCACCAAGAAGAGAAGAAAAAAGAAGAAATCTGGGTCAGCTGGACCTTCTGGCCATCAAAAGCGCCAGAAAATCATATACCATCCCACTCATCACACACGTCCCCAATATCCTCATCAGCAGGTCATAGTTCGAACTGCTGCTACTTCTCACACTTCTAATCAACAAAGCACCACTCAGCCGAATGCCCCAGGCGTTCGCGTAACCACTCCTCAAGCAACTTACAACCAGCCTTGCTACAATTGTGGCAAGATGGGACATTGGTCCCGCAACTGCCCGTTTCCCAAACAATACAATCAGAATGCACAGAAGGCTCCTGGTGGACAACAGCAGCAGACACAGCACCGTGGCCACCAACAGCAGGCCCAGAAGGGAAAGGTTGTGAGAAAAGCAGGACAGGTCTACTACACGCAAGTTGGAGACATTCCTGAAGGTGAACCCGTCATGCTGGGTAGGTTCCCTGTCGCAAGTCATCCTGCTATCATGCTTTTCGATTCCGGTGCATCGCATTCATTCATCAATCGTACATTTGTTGTCAAGCATGAAATTCCGATTGGGCAGATAGAGGAAAGTTTCCTTATACAATCGCCCGGAGGGCGCATTAGTACTAAAGAGATGGTACATCGGGTGCCCATAGAACTTGGCGGGCATATATTCCCGACCTCGATGATAGTGCTGAAGGATTAGGATATAGATGTGATATTAGGCATGAATTGGATGTATCAGCACAGAGCTCTCATAGACGTGCTGAATAGAACCATCAGAGTAAACTTGCCTAATAGCCAAACTCAACTTCTCATTCCAACTTCCCATACCTCAAAGAGCAGTTGGTAGGGTATGTGCAACCACAGTTAAAGAGGTGCGGAACATTCCGGTAGTCTGTGAATTTCCGGATGTATTCCCTGACGAGTTGCCTGGCTTACCCCCTGACCGGGATGTAGAATTTGCCAATTGAGCTGAGACCTGGAACAGCACCTATTTCCCGTAGAGCATATAGAATGCCGCCGAAGGAGTTGGCGGAGTTGAAAGTTCAGTTGCAGGATCTGTTGGATAAGGGTTTCATCAGGCCTAGTTCATCCCCTTGGGGTTGTCCTGCTATTTTTATTAAAAAGAAGGACAGCTCCCTCAGACTCTGTGTCGATTACCGTCCCCTCAATGAGGTCACTATCAAAAATAAGTACCCGTTGCCTCGCATAGATCTACTTTTTGACCAGCTTGCGGGGGCCTAGGGTATTCTCGAAAATTGACCTCAGATCGGGATACCACCAAATAAAAATCCATCCAGAAGAAGTTCCCAAAACAGCCTTCACTACCAGATATGGTCTTTACGAGTATCTGGTTATGTCTTTCGGCCTAACCAATGCCCCTGCCTATTTCATGTATCTTATGAATTCAGTCTTCATGCCCGAACTCGACAAGTTTGTAGTCGTGTTCATCGATGACATACTGGTCTACTCCAAAAGCCCGAAAGAGCATGCCAAACACCTTCGTGTAGTCCTAACTCGGTTGCGAGAACATCAACTGTATGCCAAGTTCAGCAAGTGCGAGTTTTGGTTGGACAGAGTTCCGTTTCTCGGGCATATTCTGACGGCCGAAGGTGTATCGGTTGACCCAAGCAAGGTGGAAGAGGTCTTGAATTGGAAACCACCAACCACAGTACATCAAGTCCGTAGTTTTATGGGAATGGCGGGATATTACCGCCGTTTTATTCCGGATTTTTCCAAAATATCTAAGCCTATTACCAACTTATTGAAGAACGAGGTCAAGTTTGCCTGGTCACCTGAGTGTGAGCAAGCATTTCAGACTTTGAAGAAGTTATTAACCACTGCCCCAGTCCTAGCTCAACCGGACATTGAAAAGCCATTCGACGTGTACTGCGACGCTTCGGGAACCGGCCTGGGTTGTGTCTTGATGCAAGAAGGCCGAGTCATTGCTTATGCGTCCCGACAGCTTAAGCGTCATGAAGAAAATTATCCCACTCATGATCTTGAATTGGCAGCGGTGGTCCATGCACTGAAAATTTGGCAGTCATTATTTGCTAGGGCAGTACTTGCAAGATCTACACCGATCACAAGAGCCTAAAATATATATTTACCCAAGAAGAGTTGAACATGAGACAACGAAGATGGCTCGAGCTGATCAAGGATTATGACATTGAAGTACATTATCACCCTGGCAAAGCAAATGTGGTTGCCGATGCGCTCAGTCGCAAAATTCATTGCAGTTGTCTGGCAGTGAAGCCCCGAGACTTTTCCTTATGCTATGAACTAGAGAAGTTGGGGGTAGAAATAGTTGAACAGGGCAGTTTGAATCATGTTAGTATTGAGACCACCATCCGTGCTGAGATAATCGCCGCTCAGAAAGGAAGCAAAGGCATCCAGCATATTAAGGAGAAAGTCCAAGCTGGTACTGTGGATTGTTTCAAGATTGACAAAGAAGGGGTCGTATGGTTAAAAGAGCGGCTAGTAGTTCCAAAGGTACCCGAGTTACGACAAAAGATTTTGGACGAAGCACATTTGACCAGATTCTCCATCCACCCTGGGAGCAATAAAATGTACCAGGATTTGAGGCAAAGGTTTTGGTGGACCAAAATGAAAATAGAGATCGCTCGATATGTAGCGAAGGGTGACACTTGTCAGAAGGTGAAAGCTGTACACATGAAGCCCGGTGGAGAACTGCAACCACTGCCTATTCCTGCATGGAAATGGGAGGACATTAGTATGGATTTTATCGTAGGTCTGCCAAAGACACCCAGAGGTTTTGACTCAGTCTGGGTTGTGGTTGATCGCCTCACTAAGCAAGCCCACTTCATCCCCGTCAAGACTATTTACACTGCAGTGAACTATGCAAAGCTGTACATCCAAAATTTGATGAAACTTCATGGTGTGCCCAAGACCATTGTCTCTGATCGAGGTTCTCAATTCATTTCCAACTTTTGGAGGGCCTTCCACAAGTCACTTGGAACAAAGCTTCTACATAGCACAGCATACCATCCGCAGACTGACGGGCAGACTGAGAGAGTCAACCAGGTGTTGGAGGACATGTTGAGAGCATGTGCACTCAATTACACCGAATCTTGGGATGAGTGTCTGGCACTGGCAGAATTTTCGTACAATAACAGCTACCAAGAAAGCATCAAAATGGCTCCGTTTGAGGCGGTATATGGTCGTAGGTGTCGAACACCCCTGAATTGGTCTGAGCCTGGGGAGAGATGGTACTTCGGCGTTGACTTGGTGGAAGAGACTGAAGCAAAGGTGAGGCAAATACGAGATAACCTGAAGGTTGCACAGTCGCGACAGAAGAGTTACGCCGATCAAAGGCGTCGTCCTTTGGTGTTTAAGACAGGAGATTATGTCTATCTCAAAGTCTCACCCATGAAGGGAATTAGTCGGTTTGGAGTTAAAGGCAAATTAGCTCCTCGATACATTGGACCATTTCAGATCATGGCTCGTCATGGGAAAGTAGCTTATAAGTTGAGGTTGCCAGATCATCTCTCAGCTGTACACAATGTCTTTCATGTATCACAACTCAAAAAGTGTCTTCGGGTGCCAGATCAAGTCGTGGATATTGAGGGAATAGAACTCCAACCCGACCTAACATACTCTGAGTATCCTATCCAAGTCTTGGATCAGAAGGATCGCGTCACTCGGTGAACCACTACAAGATGGTACAAGATTCAATGGAGCGAACATTCCGAGGACGAAGCCACCTGGGAGTCTGAAGACTATCTCGCCGAAAACTTCCCCGAGTTCTTTGCTACATTGTGAATGTAAAGTTTCTGGTTATAGTCGGTATGAACTTCCCTTATTATCTTATGGTGGAAACTAGAGTAGCTTTACTTGAGACATTTTCTTTTCCATTACTTAACCCTAAGGTTTATCGTCTATCAAATCTCGGGACGAGATTTATTTAAGGGGAAAGGGCTGTAATACCCCGGGTATTACGGCTAATTAATTTTGCCATGTCATCATATTTATTTTTGAGCATCTGCATATGAGTGTGATTAGGGTCTTTAGAGTGGCTTATTCATTAATGTTATGGATATTACAGATAAATCCTTGATTTGGTAATTAAAAACAATCAAAAGAAAGATTTGAATTTAAGCCCTAATCGGACCCTGAAACCCTAAACTAAAATCAACTTGGAATTTGGTGATGGTCCCTTAATAGAAGTTGTAGATCTTTTTATATAGAACAACTTTTATTTTGGGTGTTTTTGAAGTTCTTTAATAGAAATTCAAATTAAACCCTAATTACCACTTTGAAATTCAAATTTGAAATGCCAATTTAAAAACTATTGAGAATCTGACCAAACTCATTTAATGAAAGTTGTAAAGCTCCTCAGGTAGGACAACTTCTATTTTGACAATTTTTCAAGTTGTTAAATAAATTTAAAAGTAATTTTAAAATTTCAGTTTGAAATTCAAAACCCTCTTTTACCCCCTTTTGAATAGTTTCTAAATTATTCAAAATTTGGAGTTGATCCCTTAATCAAAGTTGTTCAGAATTTGGAACTCTACAAATTTGGTGTTTACACCTTTTCATGTTGTTATACAAAATCAGGTGGTATTGGTCAAAAACCATGTGGGAGAATTGAAATGCTACAGTGATTTGCCCCTCCCCTCTCTGTTCGCGCACAGTCGCGACCGCCGCTGTGTCGGGCGCGTGCGCCGCCGTCCGTGCCGGCCGGGATCGTGTCCCCGGTGCCGTTTCCCGTGCTGGAGATCGCGCGCCGCCCTATGCCGCTTCTGTCCCTCCCTCTGGTCGGCTTAAAGGGCGACGACATTCCCCCCCTCGTGCCCTCATCCTTTCCCGACCACCGCCGCACCCGCCTCGGCTTCGAGCCAAAAATCGGCCGCACTCCGACCTCCTCACCCAAATTCCACTCGTCTCTAGCCTCACTGGATTCGTGAACGCAGCTTGTGCCTCAGTGGTGCAGCTTCCGTGCGTCGAGGGCCCCGGAACGCACGCCGTCGTCTTCGGGCCCGACAGAGCACCGCCGCAGCCACCTCTCTCGCGTCGAGCTCGCTGTGGTGAGCCTTTCTACCTTAGACCTTCCGTTTGCGACTCTCTGAGTCATACCTTAGCTCATGCTCGCAGCGGCGTTTCATTTTGTCCCCTAGAATCACCGGAACGCGACTTCGCCTTGGGGGCCGAGCCGTTGCACGCCGCCGCCGTCGTCTTGCTCGCTGCTCCGCTCCATCTCAGCCTCGGCCAGCCGTCGGAATAGAGCCGTGGTGAGCTCCTGATCTTCGCCTGGCCTTTTTAGTCACTTCTACCGCGTTCTCGCGGCCGGAGCAGGGTGGCCATGTCGCCGCGACCGCCATGGGCGAGTCTGCACTCGTCGGAGGTGCCGGTGTTTGGGCTTAGGGTACTAGGTAGTCCGCGTGGTGCTGGGGAGTGGTCGGGCATGGTTGGGTTCGCCGTTAGGGTCGCCGGCGGCGAGGCCCGCGGTCGCTCGTCGCGTGCGCGCGCGTGTCGGGTCGCGGCGGGAGGTAGGGGGAGGAACTGACAGGCGGGGGCCGCCTGTCAGTGCCTCACCATGGCGCCTGGGGCGCGGGCCGGTGCGGGAGCGGCCGAGTGGGCCGGCCTGTCTGACTTGGGCCGTCCCGGGCCAAAAGGAGTTTTCCACTTTTCCCGTGGAATTTCAATTGGATTTCTATTTTAAATTACTATGAATAGTTCCTGTATTTGTTATTTTTGTAATATTATTTATGTTGATCTAATAATCATGAAAATAATTGTGGGTACTCTCTGGAGCATGTAGTATTTTATAAAAATATAGATATAGGGTTTGGACATTGTCTGTGGGAACTAAAAATCAGCATATTAATTAGTAAATGTAACTTGAGCAATTTTAATAAATTCCAGAATTATCCAAAAATCATGAAAATTTATGTGATACTATTTTAGGGTAAGATCTAGCTGTTGGCTAAGTTTGAGCTCATGTGGAAACTGTTAGGACACTTGTTTAATAGTTGTGGGGTATTTGATTAGTAGAATTAATCTAAGCGAATAATCCCTGTTGTTTGGTGTGATTTTGGATTGATTGGTTTCAAGGGTCTTTCACCATAGTGATCCTTGACAGAAGTATTAGGGTCGCTTGTTAGTTGTAGTACAGCTGTGTAGCGGCTTTCTGTGACCGTTAAAATGGTCAATAAAACAAAAGTAGGAAACATTGTTTTTACCTTCCGTAAATTGTTTACAACTTTACCATGAAGGAAAGTTGTACTCAAGGTATTAATGGTTTACTTTCAAGCATTTCATTTGTTTCCCTCATGCCATGCTAAGCATACATCATTGCATACGTGTAGTGCCCGTTCCCGAGGAGGTCCAGGTCGAGACTACTACTGAGGAGGCCACTCCAGAAGTCATCCAAGGATTCGACATCTGCGGGCCTGATCCCGACCCGACGCTGTACACGATTCAAGGCAAGCCCCGGTGCATTCAGCCCCACCTTGTGTTTTATAAAATTATTTATCACTTGAGTCTATTATTGCATTAGGTTGATAGGAGTTGTTTGTCTCCTATATTGATGCATGACCTGCCTTGATACATAATATCCCGGAAACCTGTTTAAAAATAAAAATGTTCGAAAATGCTTAGTCCTGCTTAATCAATTTAGATTTTGCGTGAAAAGGCTATTTTAATGTGACAATTATGAATCTTGAGAAAAGGAAAAAGGGGCATGTGTCCGTTCGGAAATTGTGTACTTGGGTAGCAGCCCCGATGCACCGTATCCGTCGGAAAGGGGGTTTTCCGTTTGTTGGTTGTGAACTTGGGTTAGAGTCCCAATGCTTGACCACCGGCGGAAAAGGGATTTGAAAACCGTTGGGACACTTGTACTTGGGATGGAGTCCCAATGCACTGTCGCCGGCGGAAAAAGAATTAGGGACCATTCGTTGTAGGCCTGCTGTGATCGAGACTTTGCAACTAGCCACATACTACGGAAAGCTCTGACTCCGGTGGCTCTACTACTTGAACCGACAACCACGCACTGGGAGTGGAGAGATGGCGAGAGCAGCGTGTACCCTCGTGGCCGGCGTGCCTGGAGAGGAGAGGAGTACTGTGTTCTCGGGTGGCGCAGGACCGGTTCAGGGGTAGAAAAATCATGGTAGCCGGAGTTGGTATATGCAAGCTTAACTGCTACATATGCAGTGTGGATAGGGATCCCCAGCTGGGTACTAATCAATTCGAATCGTCGTTGCTCCTCGGATATGGAGACTTGATCCTTTGACCTCCAATTGAAAAGTGGTTCAAAACTAGGTGTTTTTGAGAATGAGTAAGAATTTTGAAGGTATAATGATATATGAAAAGGAATTTGGAATTATGGATATGATTAAAATAAGACTGAGTTAAAATATTGAAATAAGATAGTAATGCTTTTTTGCAAAACTCTTGACTCTTGCTCCAGCCTTACCTTGACTCCCTACAGCCTGCATTCCTGAGTCTCAATCCTTTTTCTCAGTCGGGTAAGTCTTGCGGAGTACCCCAGTACTCAGGGTTTGTTAACCCCATGTTGCAGGGACGCAGCAGCCGAAGGTTTGTTTCGCCCCTTGCTGTGTGACCGTGGTACAAGAGGGATGTGAGGAGGAGTAATGTCGAACCCGTGGGCAGGGTTCTTATCATTAAATACTTAATAATGTTGTATCGTCATTCTACTGCTACTTATTGTATTTATGGTCTGTAATATTCGCACTTCAATCGTATTTGGACAAACGGTTTGTAATCTAAGTACCTTATAATCTTTCCGCATTTTCACTCTGATGTAATTTATTATGAAATGTTGCAATTCTGTAATGACTTCGCAATGGGATCCTGTTAGAGAAAATCGGGTGCTAATGTAGCCCGGCAGAACCTTCTAGATCATTTGGGACGCGGACCCGCTGTCAGAGGTCATGAGTGACAATGACAGGTGTCTGTGAGCCATGTGATTTAGGCGGTTCTGTCACAGCTTTCTTGGTTTAGCTTGTTACTACCGAAGGTTCATTGAAGGATTCTCCAAGCTTGCGAAGCCGATGAATGCCTTGCTAGAGAAGAATGCCAAGTTTGTGTGGTCTGAGAAGTGCCAAGCTAGTTTTGAAGAATTGAAGAAGAGATTGACAATAGCCCCAGTGTTGGTTTTGCCGGACCTGAGTAAGAAGTTCTCTATCTATTGTGATGCTTCCCGCCTAGGTCTTGGTTGTGTTCTCATGCAAGAAGGAAGAGTTGTAGCATATGCATCGAGACAGTTGAGGAAGCATGAGTTGAATTATCCTACTCATGCCTTGGAGCTAGCAGCTATGGTGCACACTCTGAAGATTTGGAGACATTACCTTATTGGTCATAAGTGTGACATCTATACAGATCACAAGAGCTTGAAGTACATCTTCACCCAGTCAGAGTTGAATTTGAGGCAACGTCGTTGGTTGGAATTGATAAAGGACTATGACTTGGAGGTGCACTATCATCCTGGCAAAGCTAATGTTGTCGCCGATGCCCTTAGTAGGAAAAGTTATGCCAACGAGATTCGGACAGCATCCATGCCAGCTAAGTTGTTTGCAGAGATGGAACGTCTTAACTTGGGAATTGTGATCAATGCTGTTGAGATGGAGGTTGAACCCACGTTGGAGCAAGAGATACGTAAGGCTCAGTTGGAAGATGAGAAGCTCAAGGAGATAGCAGAGAACATTGTGGTTGGAAAAATCGCCCGGATTCAGGCTAGATGAGAATGGAACCTTATGGTTTGGAAAGAGACTCTGTGTACCTGAAGTGAAGTCTATCCGTGATGCTATACTGCGTGAAGTTCATGAGTGAGCATAATCTATACACCCAGGAAGTACCAAGATGTATTTGGACCTGAAGGAAAAATATTGGTGGGTTGGACTAAAGCGTGATGTAGCAGAATATGTGGCTATCTGTGATACTTGCCAGAGAGTTAAAGCTGAACACCAGAGACCTGCAGGATTGCTACAACCACTGAAGATACCTGAGTGGAAGTGGGAAGAAGTTGGTATGGACTTCATAGTTGGGTTGCCACGTACTCAGAGAGGTTATGACTCGATCTCGGTAATCATAGATCGATTGACCAAGGTTGCTCATTTCCTTCCAGTGAAGACCACCTATACCGGAGCAAGACTTGCAGAGTTGTATATGGAAAGGATTGTGTGTCTACATGGAGTTCCAAAGAAGATAGTGTCCGATAGGGGTACGCAGTACACCTCATAGTTCTGGCAACAAGTGCATAGATCATTGGGAACAAGGTTGAATTTCAGCTTTGCATATCACCCTTAGACTGACGACCAAACTGAGCGGATCAACCAAATTTTGGAAGACATGTTGAGAGCTTGTGCTTTGCAGTATGGAACGTGTTGGGACAAGAGTCTGTCGTATGCGGAGTTCTCTTATAACAACAGTCACTAGAAGAGTCTCAAGATGGCACCTTTCGAGGCTTTGTATGGACGTAAGTGCAGGACACCCTTGTTTCGGAATCAGACAGGAGAAAGTCAAAGTTTTCGGACCTGATGTGCTATGAAAGGCAGAAGAACAAGTTCAGACGATAAGGGAGAACTTGAGGATAGCACAATCTAGACAGAAAAGCTATGCTGACACACGGAGACAAGAACTAGCCTTTGAAGTGCAGAAGAAGAAGCTACCTGGGAAAGAGAGGAGGATCTTAGAGAAAAGTACCCAGAGTTGTTTGAGTAAGCATCAACCGAATCTCGAGGACGAGATTATTCTTAAGGGGGTAGAATTGTAACACCTGAAAAATTGCATCAATTTAAAATAGGGGAAATCAATTTAATTATGCTATTGCTTGATCATTTAATTCAGGGAAATAATAATTTTTCACAAATATAAAACCAGCCTAGGGTTTACACACATATATGATGCATTCATGCTAGAGCATTCTTTTGTATTGCTTAATTTGTTTTCAAGTTCAAGTATTGGTTTCCCTTTGAAAAGCACATTTGAAAATCTATTTTGAAAATAGAAAGGAAATAGGAAAAGATTAGAAACCTCTCCCCCTCCCTTTCTGTTGGGCCCGAGGCCACTCCCTCTGTCCCAGCCGGCCCAGCTAACCAGCAAGCTAGCGAAGCCAGCACAGGGGCGCCTCCTTTTCCCTCTCTGCGACTGACAGGGTGACCCCACGTGTCAGCCCCTGTCTTCCCTTCCTTCTTCCTCTACTATCCAGAAGCAGAGCACTGGAGGCAGCTCATGCGCGCCCCCTTCTTCCTGCTGCGGCTGCCGGCCCGACCCCACACCCTGTGCCACCGACTCGTGGGTCCCGCACGTAAGCGCCTCCCCTCCAGTTCTATTGCCGCCTTCAGAGCCCGACGCAGAAACGGACAGAGCCGAGATTGCCTGCCCATCGTCTCCAATTCAATCTTCTATTTTCTCGCTGAATCCAACCTCCCTCGCCACGTTCTCGGGAGTATATAGGCTCGGGTGAACCCGCTACAGCCGCCACGCAACCCTAGTAGCAGCACCCGCCCTCGCCACGCGTGAACAGAGCCGCCGCCGGAGTTCCAATCCGCCGCCGAACGCAATTCGGCGAGCTCGTCGTTCTTCTCTCTGCCGTAAGCTCCTAACTAGCTTCTTATACGCCTTGTGAATCCACCGAGCCATTGAATTGATCTTTGATGCCCTCCCTGTGCCGATCTAGAGAACCCTGCCGGACCCGAAGCTGCCGCCGCCGTCGAGTTTCCGCCTCCGAAGGTTTCCCATCGAAATTAACTGTCAAAAGAGCTTCATCTCGATGTAAGGAAACCTCCCGCACTCTCGGCGACCCGTTTTTCCCCCTCCTGTATCAACTGCAAGTTCGCCGGAGCGGCATAGCCGCCGATCTCCACGCTGCTTCTTTTCCAAGTCGTACCGAGCCTATCAGAGGCCACCATCGAGTTCGTGGGCAAGATCCCTTGCCCCTAGGACCAATCCCGAAGCCAACCGTGCCCCCTAGCCCTAGTTCGCCGGTCTCCGGCGATCGCCGGCAATGGCGCCACCGCGCCCCGCCTCTGTTCCGGCCGGAGCGCCACCCTCCCTCTCTCTCTTCTAATCTTGGCCTTCCGTGTTGAATCCAATGGATCCGAAAGGCCCGTACCCCTTCGGCCGTCTCTTTTGCAAAAGAGCCCCTGCTAGTTTTAATGTATAAACCTGCAGTCCTTTGCGCATTTGGTAGTTTACACTTTCTGTTTGGGAAAGCGTATTTTCTTCTGTTATTTCTAAAAAGTGTTTTTACTAATTTCAGAATTTCAATTAAAATTGTTTTGATCATATCTTGCGCGTTTTAGATCCGATGTGAGTGATTTAAATTGCGTTAGATTCATAATTTAAAGATCTATCTGATGGTACCACTGTTTAATATATTTTCAACTTTTAAAATTCGAGATTATATTTAATGTATTATTTATCTATTATAAATCTTCAGAAAATCGTATCTCTCACGTTTTAAATCCGTTTCCAGTGATCTTTATATCGATGTGATCGTTGGAATGAGTAGAATAGTTTTATATCATTTTCAAACTATTTCCATTCGATTGGTGTACTGTTGACGGTATTAATATCATGTTTTCTACCATCATAACCGTCAACAAAACACTCTCTTTGGGGAAGAAACAAGCAAACACATAGTGACATAGGTATAAATAACTTGGTTCCACATGTACATGTTAGTATTTGTTTGCAGGTACCAAAACAGGTAATTTCAGAGTTCAGAAGCCCAAGATGAAGAGATAATGCAAATCCAATTATGACAAAATGGCAAGGTGATGTCACAATCATCAAAGTCTTCACTCTAGGATCAAGTGGACACTTGGTGGACACTATTCATGGTTCGGCCGAACCATGAATAGTGGCCCTAGTACTCCACCTTCAAGAATCAAGCAATGGAGTGATGTAAGGGAGAGCTGAGGCCACGTGACTCCATCCCATGGTTCGGTCGAACTAGACATGGAGCCCAGTTGGCTCTGCTGACGTGGCACAATCCGTGGCACACCTCCTGAAGTCCATTCCCACCCTTGGATCACAAGTGTGCGTTCAATCAATGGTTAAAGATCAAAGCACATGGATCCAGCCATGAATCGACAAGAACAAGGCAAAACAAGTACATAGCCACGCTCTATGACAAATGGGGATGACTAGTGGTGGGCCCACCTTGCTTTAGGTGGGTCAGCCGAACCAGCTATGGTGGACCCAGGCCAGCTTCACACTCCAGGACTGGTGGGGACA
Organism: Eremochloa ophiuroides; assembly: GCA_038502445.1. Lineage (NCBI taxonomy): Eukaryota > Viridiplantae > Streptophyta > Magnoliopsida > Poales > Poaceae > Eremochloa > Eremochloa ophiuroides. The sequence continues at coordinate 24,949,235 of JAHLJS010000008.1, forward strand.
TCTATTAGAAGACCCTGGCCGGGCCCACCTGCCATAGGGGCGTCGGCCGAACCCCCCTGGTGCCCAGCCAGGTCGGTTACCTTCCCACCGACTTGAGCACACTTCCCACGTGCTGGTTTGGTGATCACCATTCATCTGAGGTGGTTTCAAGGGCGGTTTATCCAAGGGCTAAGGTTGAAAGGCACATGGATTGATGACATGGCACTCCTCTCATTCTCCCTATAAATACCCCCTAGTCCTTCACTTTAGAGGCATCAAGGAGTAAATATCAAGTGTATCATGGAGAGAAAGACTACTTAGTAGTTTTAGTGTTAGAGTAAGAGGGAAGAGAGTATGGGAAGTCTTCAGGAGAAAGCCCAGGGCCTGTCGGGAGTCTTCTCCAAGGTGTACCTCAGCGGATGCAAGCTTCTAGTAAGTTTTGCATCTGTGTCCTTCTAGCATTTAATATTCTAGTTCTGATACTTTAAGTATATACTTGCTTTACCTGCACATTGCTTTACTTTGTGAAGTGCTATAGTCTCTAGCTAAGATTAGAGTAGTAAGTATAGTGTAGAAGTGGTGTCTAGGCTATATCTTATCAGTGTGGGCCGCTTGTCGCACGGATTGTTTGTGGTAGCCAGCAAGTGGTGACAGCCTTGTCTGGTCTTCGTTCCACCACGTGTGTAAGACAAGTTATTAAAATGGCAAGGCATCAAGACAATAGTATAGCCGCCTCGGTTTCGCCTATCGCCTTGTCTAGTCTTCGTTCCTCTGTTTCGCCTATCGCCTCTTGTAAAGGAAGGAGGTGGTAAACCTCTTTATACTTAGAAAACCAAGATCAGATACCTTTTGCTACATAGAACCTCTCTATACCTATATTCTAAACCTCTTTGATCACCAACATCCTTGATCAGTATCTGTTGGTCTTGAACCTAGTTAGTTCACTTCACGTTCCCGTGAAAAATACGATACCTGGAATACTCCCTGGTGAAAGCTACATTGACTACCGTACGCTTGCGGTATATCCGTTTGCCACCTTTGGTGTCAACAAGCTTTCTGGCGCCGTTGCCAGGGAACGGTAGCTGTCTTAACTAGAGTCGAGTCGTCTTAGTTATCCTTGTTTGATCAAAACTATCTCTTTCACACACACATAGATCGGACACCTATCTTCGAGTATGCTGCTCCATCAGGCTGCTAGTATGGAGCCGCCTAGTTCATCACAGGCCATTTTGGCCGTTGGTTATGAGCTACGCCCGAGTCTCATAGCGATGGTTCAGGAGAAACCTTTTTCTGGGGATAAAGATGAGAACCCCTACACACACCTATGGGATTTTGAACAATTATGCTCTTGCATACATATCCACGGGATGAAACAAGATACCCTTAAGTGGAAGCTATTTCCGTTCTCTTTGACAGGAATAGCCAAACGATGGTATACTCGTCATGTAGGTAGTGTAAATGGAGAATGAGAGAGGCTACAATCGAAGTTTTGTATCACCTTCTTCTCCATTCCCCGAGTTGCTCGTCTTCGTAAAGAGATCCTAAACTTTGTACAAAAGGAAAAGGAGCCTCTAGGTGTAGCATGGGCCTATTTCACAGACTTAGTATCTTCAAGCCTTGATTTAGCTATAACCGAGCCAGCACTCTTGCAACATTTCTACCTCGGTCTTAGCCAAAATTCCACAAAATTTCTTGATTTAGCCTCTAAGGGAGCGTTCTTGCATCTCTCTATTAGTGAAGGTAAGGATGTTCTTGCGAAAATTCTCGAGAACACCCCCTACACTAATATCTATGATGAAGCCCCCGAGGAAGATCAAGCCCCGAAGGACGAACCTACGATAGCCGGAACCTCACCACTTACATCACAAGCTATTGAACCTAAACCAAAACCACCAAATTCTCCAGAGGAAGTTAAACCTCTAGGAATTTCCTCTTGATATCGAGGCCGATCTCTTCTCCGATTTTGGAAATGCCTCGAATCAACCTGTGCAAAAGAAGTCTACAACTCGTAGAGCTCCAAATGATCACATCCCACATCGCCTTGAGACCCGCTATCTCAAGGAGACTGTTCAAGAGCTCGCGTCCATTATGAGTGACGAATGGCTGAAGGAAGCCGAAGCCTCACCTGAGGTTATTAGGACCCTATCTTGCTTCACAACCATTCCTTGCGTCATAAATAGGACTACCATAGACTCTCTTTATTACCCCGCCGTAGGAGTGAGCATTATGTCTAAGTCATTAGCAAATGCACTCCTAGGAGAGGAACCTCTAGCCCCGACCAATAAATTTCTTAAATTACCCTCTGGGAAATTGGTCAAGAGCTGTGGGATTGCACAGACCATTCCTATCATAATTAACAAGGTCCATGTCCTCTTACATTTCTTTATTTTCGATATAGAGGAGTTTGACTTGTTGATTGGACACCCGCTCATGAGATTCCTTGATGGATTCCATGAAGGGAAACTTGAAGGTCAACTCGGGAAGAACCTTTGTCTTTCAATTCCACTAGCATATTCTGCCAATTCTAAAGCAGAATTGCAACCCGAGTCTGACCTGATAGAGGAAGTAATGGTTGCTTCTCTTCTAGAACCTTCTCATCCTGATCTGGAAGAGGAAGCTAAAGATTTCATCCAAGAAGAGGCCGAATTAGAAGAACCTTTAGATTTGGATAAATCTGAACCCTCATCTAAGCCCTCTATAGAACTTAAGCCCCTTCCTTCTGGACTTAAATATGCCTTCCTTAATGGTGATAGGGAGACCCCCGTAATCATTAATGACCAACTTTCTGAGGAGGAAACCTCCAAACTCATCACCATTCTAGAGAAACACCGCTCTGTCTTAGGATACTCTCTTCAAGATCTTAAGGGAATTAGTCCCACTCTCTGCACCCATCACATCCCAATTGAGCAAGATGCTGCACCTTCTAGGGAGCCGCAGTGGAGGCTAAATAAAGCGATGACAGAAGTAGTGAAGAAAGAGGTCTTGAAACTCTTGCACGCAGGCATAATCTACCCTGTTCCTAACAGCGAGTGGGTCAGCCCCATCCAAGTAGTACCTAGGAAAGGAGGGATGACGGTCGTTAAAAATGAGAAAAATGAATTAATACCTCAACGAACCTTCATGGGTTGGAGAATGTGTATAGATTACCGAAAACGTAACAAGGCCACAAAGAAAGATCACTTTCCGTTGTCATTCATCGATGAGATGTTGGAACGGCTTGCAAAACATTCTTTCTTCTGTTTCCTTGATGGGTATTCGGGTTATCACCAAATCCCAATCCATCCCGACGACCAAAGTAAGACAACCTTCACATGCCCGTATGGAACATATGCATACAGGCGCATGTCTTTTGGCCTATGCAAAGCCCCTGCCTCTTTCTAGAGGTGCATGATGTCCATCTTCTCCGATATGATCGAAGAAATCATGGAGGTGTTCATGGACGACTTCTTAGTCTATGGCAAAACCTTCGATCACTACCTAGAGAATTTGGACCGTGTCTTACAAAGATGTGAGGAAAAACACTTAGTCTTGAACTGGGAGAAATGTCATTTCATGGTTCGAGAAGGAATAGTGCTAGGACATAGAGTGTCCAAGCATGGGATAGAGGTGGATAGAGCTAAAATAGAGGTTATCGAGCAACTTCCACCGCCCACGAATGTTAAGGGTGTCCGTAGCTTCCTTGGTAACGCAGGATTTTATAGAAGGTTTATAAAAGATTTTTCTCAAATTGTTAGACCTTTAACAAACCTGCTTGCTAAAGATGCACCCTTTAACTTTGATGATGAGTGCTTAGACTCTTTTTACTATCTTAAGAAAGCACTTGTCTCTGCGCCAATCATACAACCCCCTGATTGGACGCTTCCTTTTGAGATAATGTGTGATGCTAGTGATTATGCTCTACGTGCTGTCTTAGGACAAACCAAGGATAAGAAACATCATGCAATCTCATATGCTAGCAAAACCTTAACTGGGCCACAATTGAATTATGCAACAACTGAAAAAGAACTGCTGGCCGTGGTTTTTGCTATAGACAAATTTAGATCTTGCTTAGTTGGAGCTAAAGTAATCATTTACACTGACCATGCTGCATTAAAGTACTTGCTCACTAAGAAAGATACTAAACCAAGACTAATAAGATGGATATTGTTGCACCAAGAATTTGATCTTGAAATTAAAGATAAAAAGGGAGTAGAAAACTCTGTAGCCGATTATTTGTCTAGAATGCAATTCAAAGACAAACAGGATCTGCCCATCGACGACTTCCTGCGAGATGACACGCTCCTCAAGGTCCACTGGTATGCAAACATTGTCAATTTCATGGTCACAGGATATGCGCCACCAGGAGCAGACAAGAAGAAACTCATCCAAGAGAGTAAGGTGCACCTCTAGGGATGAGCCATATCTGTACAGAGTCTACAATAATGGAATGTTGAGGAGGTGTGTGCCAATGAATGAAGCAATCAAGATCATTGAGAAATGCCATAGAGCAGAGTATGGAGGCCATTATGGGGTATTCAGAACCCACGCAAAGATATGGCAAAGTGGATTCTTTTGGCCTACCATGTACAAAGATGCACAAGACTATGTGAAGAGATGTGCAAGATGTCAAAAACATGGGAATATCAACACCCGAGATGCAATGCCACTTACAAACAACCTTCAAGTGGAATTATTTGATGCATGGGGAATTGACTACTTGGGTCCATTCCCCAAGTCTCAAGGTTGTGAGTACATCCTGGTGGCAGTGGATTATGTGTCCAAATGGGTAGAAGCTATGCCTTGCACAACCGCAGATGCTTCACACTCAAAAAGGATGTTTAAAGAAGTCATATTCCCAAGATTTGGCACCCCAAGACTAGTCATAAGCGATAGAGGATCGCACTTCATAGGTAGAGGCTTCTGACGTTTCCTGGCCGACATGGGGATAAAGCATAATGTGGCAACTCCATACCATCCCCAAACAAGTGGCCAAGCGGAGACGTCCAATAAGCAAATCAAGAAGATCCTACAAAAGACAGTCAATAAAATGGGAACAGCTTGGAAGAGCAAACTACCGGATGCACTTTGGGCATACAGGACCGCATACAAGACCCCAATTGGTATGTCACCATACCAACTTCTATACAGGAAGACGTGCCATCTGCTGGTAGAGCTAGAGCATAAGGCACATTGGGCAATTAAACAATGGAATATGGATCTGCCCTCTGCTGGAAGGAATAGAAAGATGCAGATCTCAGAGCTTGAGGAATGGAGGGAGAAAGCCTATCACAATGCTAGAGTCTATAAAGAAAGAACCAAAAGATGGCATGACAAGAGGATCAAGCCCAAGGAATTCCACCCTGGAGACAAGGTCCTCTTGTTCAACTCAAGGGTCAAGCTATTTGGCCATGGAAAACTAAGGAGCAAATGGGAAGGACCGTACCTGGTAATCAATGGAGCAATGCATGGAGCCGTCACACTTCAAGACAATGACGGCAACATCTTTAAGGTAAATGGTCATCGTCTCAAAGTTTTTCATGAACATGCACCAATAGAAGAAGAAGTTGACATGATAGAATTCATCCCTGATAATGAATTAACATAACTAAAATCTACATGTCATACTTTCTTTTACGACTGTTTGTATAGCTTGATCACTAGATAGGTTTCAAATAATTTATTGGGTTCCCAAAACACCTATTTAGAAGTGGCCAACCGAAACTTGGTGACCACTTGGAACCAAAACTAATCCAAGCGATAAAATTTTCATAATGTGCAATATGGTCGCACTGGGCACTCCAAACCCAGGTTGGGCGACCCACACTTGGCAAGATTTGAAAATTTGGACTTAGGGGCAGTGTTTAGAAGCCCCTGTAGATGACGTGACAGAAATTTTGGGCAACTTTATGGTTCGGCTGAACCATATTTGGCCACCCCTCAACTTGTCACATCTCAGGAAGCAATTGGGGAGCGTATGGAGAAATTTCCATGGCCAGGTGACCCATATTTGGTTCGGCCGAACCACCCCACGTGACCTGTTGCGACCCACCAGGTCCAGAGCGTTGTGCCAACGTTCCCCCGACATTCTCACATGTTTTTGAGACAGAACCACCCGAATTACCATGGCCCACGTGCACCTGCCGTAGTCCAACGACCTTTGACTGTTATGCACGGGAGTCTGATAACTCCGGAAGCTCTATCGGGTGCTCTCGCAAACACCGCAATGTCCCACCGAGGATCATTTCACGGGACGGAAACCAACCATCTTATTATATTCATTCATAGAGTTCAAAGTACATCAGTGTAAAAAAAGCGGAAGAGTACAATTATAGTTTACAATTTCCAGTGATAGTCTTTACAAAACCTCTTGTCGATAGAGATAAGATAAGGTAGCTCTTACACTTATAAGTAATATAGATGACATCTTGCCCAAGGAAGTGCTGATAAGCACATGTCATCCACTGCATAGGGCAGCTCTTCGAGTGCCACCAGCTTGGCGATAGCCATACCTGTACAGCTCCTGACTTTAACCTGCAACAGGGGGTTAACAAACCCAGAGTACGTGGGGTACTCCGCAAGACTTACCCAACTAAAAATTGGGGAGAAGACTCAGGAATGCAGGTTGAGGGGAATCAAGGAGAGGCTTTAGCAAGAATCAAAGAGTTTTGCAGAAAAGCTCTCTAAATCAGCTTAACATTTAATCTCAAAGCTAGATTGTTTCATTCAGTTATCTCATCATCAATTCCCTTTCCCACATTTACCTAGTTCCGAACCACTCTTCGCTGTAAGTCGAAGGATCAAGTCTCCATTGACCGAGGAGCAACGACGATTCGAATCGATAAAGTACCCAGCTAGGGATCCCTATCCACACTGCATATGTAGCACTTAAGCTTGCATATGCCAACCCCGCCTACCACGGCTTTTCCAAAACCTGAACCGGTCCTGCGCCACCCGAGAGCACAGTACTCCTCTCGTCTCCAAGCACGATGGCCACGAGGGTACACGCTACTCTCGCCATCTTTCCACTCCCAGTGCGTGGTTGTCGGTTCACGTAAAGGAGCGACCAGAGTCAGAGGCTTTCCGTAGTATGTGGCTAGTTGCAAAGTCTTGATCCAGCAGGCCGACAACGAATGGTCCCTAACGGATTCCATTTTGTTTTCTTAATAGACAGTCAGGGACACTACATTGAGACTCCTTTCTCAATGCAAGTCTACTGCCCTGTCAAACAATTATAATAGTTCATAGTAGTATATCCCAAGCATACAAAATATCTTTTTCATAAAAGCTTAACTATTAAACATGGCTAAGCATTTTATAAACATTTGCCTTTAAATCAGGTTTCAAGGATAATATATCAAGGCAGGTAAATGCAGCAAGTAGGTGACAATCAACTCCTATCAACCTAATGCGGCAATCTAACTCAAGGTGATAAAGATTTATAAAACACAAGAAGGGGCTAATGCACCGGGGCTTGCCTGTTGCTTGAAGCAGATACAACCCTGAAGTCTGTCACCGAGGAAACTCCATGTCCAGAGAGTGAAGACCAACTCGGGATTTGCTTCAGATACGAATATCCCGCGTTCACTACACGAAATATTAATGCATGATGAAATGCATGGCATGATGCATAATGGAAACATACAAATACATTGTTGTCCAACAACTTGGGTTAGCGGTCTACGGGTACCTATAAGGAATTCTATGCACGACTTAGGATACAGAAAGGTTCCGAAAGAAGTTGTTATTTTTGGATGTTTTTACCCATGAAGTTGCATCTTAAAGAAACAACCTCATGACACTACAGGTCAGGATAACTTGTAATTAAGGGTTACTTTGTTTTGGCAAACCCCAAGGTAATTACCAACTAGTAATAAGGGTCATTAAGTTCTTATTAAGATTCTATTATCATGGTGGTTATTATCTCACCTAATCATTTTATTAACTATTATTAACCACCACATAACAATAACAAATTATTCAACTAAATAAGTTGCCAAGGATTATTTAAAGTGTTAACAATCCCTGGTCTTCACTCAATCCAAAAACCACAAGGCACAATACATTTCATATATTAAGAAAGAAAATAAATAAATTTATTTAACTACTCAGCCTCTACTGTTGGACCAGCCCGAACAACCAACACGGTCCAGATTGGCTCCCTTAGCACTCCCAATACAAATGGCCCGGTCCAACCCGGCTCCAGCCCGCTTTGGCCAAGCTAGAGGGGTGAAGCCATGGCCACCGGCCGGCCAGGCAAAGCTCGGCCAGGGCCACAAGCGGCCGGAGGTGGCCGAGAGGGCAACAACGGGTCGCAAAGCTCACAGACCCACGACTCAGCTCGTGGTAATCTCAGTTCCTGATTCGAAGATCCGGAATAAACCCTAAACTATTAACACTTAATATTGTTTTTCTACTATTTAATTAATTAAGGATAAATTACAAATCAATTAAACTTTATCCAAATGAGCTACAGATTTTTGTGGAGGTAGCTCACAGCTCAATACAGTGACACAATAAATTTCACAATTTTTGGGTAATTACTGTAGGCTATAAAAATCATGGAAAAGCCCTTTGTTAATTAAAATGTCCATTTTTATCACATGCTGGAATTACTCAAACTGTAAGTTTCATATTTTTCATAAATATAAAATGACACAGAGAAGCTCTAGATTTTATTTCTTGATTTTAGGAACTCTAGAAATATTCGTATGAAAATAACAAAATTCATTACTGTTCATCTACTCAACAAAATGGAAAATGAACAAGAAATACATCAACCGGACTGCTGGGCCTGCTTCCCTCTGGCTCGGCCCAGCAAGGTTGCGGCCGGCCCAGCCTGGCCCTGTCGGGCCTTCTCCTTCCTTTGCCCTCTCTCAGACAGGGCAGAGAGGGCACGCACGCGCGCGCTTCGCCGACCGCGGTGGCCCGGCCGCGGCGACCAGAGGCGGAGGCCACACCAGCGCGGACCAGCTCACCCGCACGTTCAGAGACGCCTCCCGCACCGATTCCCATGGTTTACTCTACTAGCTAGGGTTCCTAACGAGCTTGAGCTCAACCATGGCGGCCACGGTGGTTCGACCACGGCGACACCGGCGTTCCGGCGGACACAACCCATCCCGACCCAAACCGAGACTTCCAACGTGCTCGAGATGCTCACCGCGACTTGATGCTCTCACTAGTTGGACAGGAAGATGACCAGCGCGGCGAGCTCGACGACGACCGTGATCACTGGCAGCTGCTCCGGCAATGAATAGCACGTTCCGACGAGCTGTGTAGGCCAAACAACAGACCGTCTTGTGCATGAGCTTCGCAGTCACTACCAGAGCCAAGAACGTACCCAAGGACGGGAAGAAACTCACCCACGTGACCTTGCCACGAAGGACAGACCACGGCGGCGCCTCGAACCGGCTCTGGAGAAGACAACGACGCGGGGGCTCTCCGGTTAGGGAAAAATGGCTCGGTTGGGCGCTAAGGTTGCGCAGGAGGCTTCCAATGCTAGCTGCAAACTCAATTCGATATGAAGGCGAGCAGAGACGGGGAATTTTCGGGAACGAGCAGTGAGCTCGTCGGCAACGACGAGGGCGAAAGGAAGAACAGAACTCGAGCTCACGCTATATATAGGCAGTAGAGAAGAAGCTAGAGGTCGCCACGTCGAAGTCGATGTCGCCACTGACCCCCGCCTACGTGCCCCTGCGTGCAGGAACGGCGAGGGCAGCGGCCAGAGGCGATGCATCGGCTGGCGACACGCAGGCAGCACCCTGCCGTATTCCTATTGGTTAGCTACTGTAGCTGTTCTTATCCCTGATTTTTGTTTTTCTCAAATTACTCCCAATTTCTAGTAGTAACTCAGAAAATAGTCAAAATACGAAATGTGGAAAATTTGAAACTAAACAACTTTCATATTCCAAGTATATTCAAATTTTGAATACTTTTGAATTTATGGAAAAGGGGGTAAATAGCCCTTTTAAATTCAAACCAAATCTCAAATATTTATTCAAGAAGTTCAAAATCTGTAAATATGAAAGTTGCTTAGTTTAGTGAGATTTACAACTTTTATTTAAGGCTCAACTTTAGATTCCAAGTAATTTTTGAATTAAGGTTTTAAATTCAAATTTGAGGATAGAAATTCAAATTTAATTTAAATTTCCAAATAGTAACTTGAAACACTTTGTATACCAAAGTTGCTCTATTCAATAAGAGCTACAACTTTGCCTTTGAGACCAAGGCCCAATTCAACATAGTTTTGAAACTAGGGTTTTAGCCCAATTTAGGGTTTAAAATTAATTCTAAGCTTTAGTTTAAAAAAGGTTATTAATTAATAAACCCAATAACAAGCCACTAGTAATTAATTTAAATCACACTAAAGCACTTAAGCACAATCAACTTATAAAATTAAATTTGTTTTAAGTTGATGCATAATAAATTGAACCTAATTATGAATGCAGTGCAGTGCATATGATGACATGTCCGATTTTTACTTTAGTAACACCAGAGGTGTTACAGTTTTCGAAAAGGAGAACATTGGCACTCGTCTTCTTAACCCCTTCCTTTCCTTCTTCTTCCTTCCACCTCCACTCCTTCACCATTGCTGCATCCTTCTTCAACCCTAAGACACCAGAGAGACCCACCATGGCTCCCACTAGCAAAAATGCCATAATCCCTATGGGAGAGGGCACTTCCAAGCCCCAAAGGTCCCTAACCGAGAGCCTAGATAGAGCAATGGCCGTCGACGTGCTAGAAGTTGTCGACGGAATACCGGCGATAGTCTACCGAGGGGTATGCCCAAGGTAGTAGATGAGACGGTGAGGGTGCGCCTGAGACGAACAAGCGTTGCGCAGTAAGCGCGAGACACGAGATTTATACAGGTTCAGGCCTGTCACGAGGCGTAATACCCTACGTCCTGTGTGTTGCTGTCTTGTATTATTATGAATTGAGTTGAGGAGATCTATCCCTGCCCCTCCTTATATAGTCTGAAGGGACAAGGTTACAAGTAAACTATCCAAGTTGGTACAATAACCGTGCGGTGCAGTCTTGCGCCGCACGTCTTTATCTTCTGGGTCAGGCCAGCTTTGATGGTGCGGCCCATGTCTTGTCTTGTGGTACCGGGGGTCTATATCCCCACAGCTAGTCCCCGAGCGCCTTGCATTCATCGGGAGATGCAGATCTTCAGAGTTGCTTGACCAGACGGATGTAAGGAGCTCAGACAAAATTTGAAAAGAGCTTCTCTTTGGTGAAGTGTATCCACTTTTGATTCGCCAGAATCAATACCTTCACCGTTAGGTGAAGTGTATCCACTTAGTCCCCGAGCCTCATAGTAGGTGACGTAGTCACGTGGTGTCAGGGGCAAAATCTTTATTCTTCTGATCATGTGAAGTGTCGACGAAGTCCCCGAACAGGTTTGGTGCTCGAAAATACTTGATGAAGATGACGAAGTCTCGGAGCAACTTTGCTGCTCGGAAACGCTTGACGAGGCGGCGAAATCCCCGAGCAGCTTTGCTGCTCGAAAATACTTGACGAAGACGACGAAATCCCCGAGCAGCTTTGCTGCTCGGAAACACTTGACGAGGCGACGAAGTCCCCGAGCAATTTTGCTGCTCGGAAACACTTGACGAAGACGACGAAGTCCCCAAGCAGCTTTGCTGCTCGGAAACACTTGACGAAGGCGACGAAGTCCCCGAGCAGCTTTGCTGCTCGGAAACACTTGACGAAAGTGACGAAGTCCCCGAGCAGCTTTTGCTGATCAGAAACACTTGACGAACATGACGAAGTCCCCGAACAGCTTTTGCTAATCGGAAATGCTTGACGTAGGCGAAGTCCCCGAGCATAGCAAGTGATCGTGAAAAAATCTTCCGAGCAGGCGATCGAGGACGAAGTCCCCGAGCATGGCGAGGCGCATATCAAGACCCCTGATATGTTGCCCAAGATCAGCACCCTGATCCGAACAGCGTGGAGTGACTTGATAGCGCGGCGACGAGACCCCGGCGTGGTCGGTAGCGACGAGAAGCGATGGCAAGGAGCGGTGACGAGTCCTCAGCGTGGTCGGAGACGTTTTCCGACCAGCGCGAGGATGGCGAGGAGTTCGGCGACGAGTCCCCAACGTGGTTGGAGATGGCGTCCGAGCAGCACGAGGATGGCGAGGAGCGACGGCGAGTCCCCAGTGTGGTCGGAGGCGGATTCCGAGTAGCACGAGGACAACGCAGGAGCGGCGACGAGTCCCCAGCGTGGTTGGAGGCGGAGTCCGAACAGCGCGAGGATGTCGAGGAGCTGGCGACGAGTCCCTTGATGTAGCCTGCAAGTTGCCTTGGAGATCAGTTGCTTCAACGACTTGCCGAGCAGATCGAACGTCTTGTCAGACATGCGTGTTTTGCTTCCTTGTTATTGCCTTTCTTGCCATCTTGCCGATTGATGCAATGCTTCATACGACGGTTGCCACCAGGTGACACGAAAAAAAACAGGGGTCATCGCGTTATGAAGGAAAGTTAGATTGTTGACACGTGAAATGTTTCGAGTGTGGAAATAAATCTGAAAATATATGTAAATATATTCCATAGAGAATATTTAATTGGAAGTGCTGTATGACTTAGCTTTTTTGGGCACGCGTGGATATAGCCTTCAAGCGTAGATGAATTAGTGCTTAGCTCTTGACGTTGGATTGTACGGAGGTAGCATATGACGGCGCCGTGCGTGCAATGCTGTGCAGCCCAGACGACTTCCCCCCATGTGACGCCGATTTGTTGCTGATCACTCAACTGGAGAACATGGTGGAGGCTGGCGTATCTTGGGGAGTGACGACAATTTGGAGATCTTCTGGAGGTCGGTGAGTCATGGAGAGCGGCGAGTCCCTTGTCTGGTCGGCGACGGTGTCCGAACAGCGCGAGGATAGCGAGGAGCGGCGACGAGTCCCTAGCCTGGCCGGAGGCGGTGTCCGAGCAGTGCGAGGATGGTGACGTGGAGCGACGACGAAGTCCCCAGCATGGTCGGAAGCGTTGTCCGAGCAGCGCGAGGATGACAAGGAGTGGCGATGAGTTCTTACTTGATTGACGTCTGGCGGCGGAGTGGCCGGTGCGTCGCTAGCAGCTTGGAGGAGTTGTTCGACGGCTCGGACGATGATCTTGGAGAGCTTGCTTTAGCTCGCTTGGCATGGTTGGACCAGTTGAGATCCCTCCGTGGCCGAGCTTTGATCATGACGACATATGACTAGGATCCCTATAGCGTGACGGCATGTGGTGCTGTAGATAATAATCGACACAAGGAGATATAATACAATATGCTCTGACCAGAAAATAGAAGCATGACTTAGCTTGTTCAAGAAAAGGTCGTGTCGCCCTCGAGTTCGGTATTATTCGTAGATGCAATCTGACTTGCATGCATGGTCGATCGACGTGACCCGTATAGTCCCGTGGATGCGCGTGAATCTGCACGCCTTTCTCCTCCAGGTAGATTGATTCAATGATTTACTCCTTTGGACGACGAGTTTGACGGATCTGGCAGTTCGGTTCATGACGCCGCCGTAGAATGTTGATGCAGAACAGATTTATTTTGATCGAGGTAGCAATCATCAGATCATCCAGGCAGCCGAACGATTTGCACGTGTGTGCCGTATGCATGCAAGTCTTTGCACCTTCATGATCTTTTGTAATCTTGAGCGATGTCGTGATGGTACGCGTTGATCATATGATCGATGAAGCGAATCACGGTGTGCAGGGGTCGCTGGTCACTGAACCGACAATGTGGACGACGAGGGCCGCTGCCCGATGGCAAGCTGACTTGCCGCAGTTAACTTGCTTGATGCATCGTCTTGCGTATCTTCATCCATGCCCCAATTGTTTATTTATTCAGTATCAGTTCTCATGGCCTCGTATGTTGACATGCTTGGTCTTGCATTGTGTAGATGTATGTAGTCGTTGTTTGCTAGTAATCATCTTTCAAGTCGGCGTAGATTGATAATGAGAGATAATTCACCCTCACGTGCCTCATCTGGCTCCTTGTCGGCGTTGGCTTGCACGTTTCTCCCAGCGCATTGATCAGCGTGGTCGGCGAGGCGAAGATGATGTCGTAGCCTCCGTGACGAGCGGCGACGAATTCTTGCGGAGAAAAATCTTCTGCCCGAGCGTTGTCAGGGCTTACGAAAAAGTCAGCGGCGAAGAACCATGGAGACAATTTCCGAAGATATATGGAGATCGAAGAATATGTAGAAAAATATTAAAAATATCACTTAGCTTATTTGACGTCCAGTAGTGTCGTTAACGTGTCTCTTAACAGCATGGCTGACGTGTTCCATCGTAGTTTCACAACTTGCTTCTGCCTCGTACGTTAGAATCCACCTTGTACATGCACGGGTGCTAAGCATCCGCTGCTTCTTATCACGTATGCGTGCCGTTTTTTTTAATTCCTTGTATGATCGTGATCTTCCGAGGTTGCTAAAATCAGATTGTATATCTGATACATGTTGATGCATCGAGTCCAAGTCTTTCCTTCTTGTTTGGTTGTTCCGCAGTCCCCGCGATTTGTCGTTGGCATCGGTGAGGATCCACGATAGACGAAGCCGATTTGTCAGGTTGCTGCGGTCATAATCGAATTTGGCGATGCTGGCTATTGGGACTTGATGACGTGCCGACGTCATGATCTTGAATGAATGCGTGGAATGCAGGACTCAGAGGCGAGGTCCTATCGGGGTATGGGTGCGGAATCCAACCTATCGGTGCTTGTCCGCCATAATTGATCTCATCCACCAAGGAAGTACGCGTGCCGCCGAAGTGTGTATTGGCCTTTGCATGGAGCTCAGTATTGTATTAAGTGATTAGCGCTATGTTGACGGGGTGGTCGGCACTGCGCCAATGGAGTGCTCGACAATATGAGGATGAAGAGCTCGGTGTAGTGCTTGACTGGGGAACGCTATGGAGTCCGATGTCTCGATGATGTCTCTGAGCGTAAAGCTCAACTGGAGAATATGGCGGCGCTGGCATGTCTTGGAGAGTGATGAGGTGCCCGAGCGAGGTCGGGGCGTATTGAGAGGTCGGCGAGGAGTCCTCCACGCCCTACGTGGTGCCCGTGCTTTTGCCGGCGCTTTTGGAGACGCTGCTAACCTGTCCAAGCGTTCTCGGGGCTTACGTGTTAGCGAAGACTTAACGGCCCAGGCGTCCCCGGGGCTTACGTGGTGGCGAAGCTGCCCGCGCCAGGCGGGGGTTACGCTTATCGTGGGGGAAGGCTACCCGATATATCAGGGCAGTTGGTGAAGTGGCGTAGTTAGGCGGCCTATCATGTGTAGGGCTTACGCGGCGTCGAGCCAAATGCTGCCCGGCGGGTGTGGGGGTTACGCATTGGCGAAGTCGTGCTGCCCGAGTAGGTGCGGGGCTTACGCATTGGCGAATATGTGCTGCCCGAGCAGGTGCGGGGCTTACGCATTGGCGAAGACGAGCTGCCCGAGCAAGTGCGGGGCTTACGCATTGGCGAAGACGTGCTGCCCGAGCAGTTGCGGGGCTTACACATTGGCGAAGTTGTGCTGCCCGAGTAAATGCGGGGCTTACGCGTCGGTGACGAATAATCTTGGAGATAATCTTGGCGATGATATCCGAAGTAGGTGCCCGAGTCAGGTCGGGACTTATGTCGGCGGCGGAGAATCTTAGAGATAATCTTAGCGATGATATGTCAACCGGAGTCGGCGTTGTTCGTGGCTCAGACGACTTGCTTGACGGCTTGTTCGGCTCGACGTGACTTGCATGATGTGTCGACTCGTGGGTTGCCGATGGTCTGCAGACGCCTTCATCTGGTAGGACAAGTTTAATCTTGTCGTGGAGACGTGGAGTAGCGAGGAATCTGCGTGGTTGGGCGCTGTGTAGTCGTGATCTTGAGATCATGCATGGAGGTGTATTTGCGGTGCTTGCATATTGAAATACGTATACAATACATGCAAGAGACCAAGGTTTGTTTTGGTTGCGTGTCATATATCCCCATCCTCGTCCAAGCTTCTGGTCTTGGTCAGCTACTCTGTATGCGTGGGAGCTCAAGGCGCCATCGCCAGACCTCCGTGCAGGGCCGTGCTTGTTCAAGTCTGCTTCAGGCATCAAGTTCGATGCTTACCAAGGTGAAATGACAAAAAGCCATGATGGGCACGGTTGGATTCCCGGCAAAAATAATTATGTGCCACATGTAGATATTTGCATGTCTTGTAGATAAGTTTGCCCGTAGTTGTAGTTCTTCAACCTGGTTGAAACGCGTGTTTGTCTCTGGCCGATAGAATTCTATCGCGAAGGATACCAGGTGCCATGATACTTCTGGTGATCTGGTCTCTGTATGGATGTGGTGTCGTGGTAGTTGTCTGATGCTCCCGACTCGTCGAAGAAGATTCTCGTGTAGGTGCCGTCGGGTACTCTGTGCTCGGTTCTGATTTATTGGTTGCTCATCTACTCGGATGGCACAGGAAGTTCGGTGAGTCCCCGTTATCGTCGTGCTGTTGTTGAAGGATGCTGCCGTAAAATGTTGACGACGAAAAACACAACTGATTTGCTGCTAGCAAATATATGTAGATTTGTGGAGAAATCCGAAGACGATATAAAATATCTTAATTAAGATAAAAAAGAAATATTGACTTAGCTTTTGATTGGAGTTGATATGAAATCCTGATCGGATAAAAAGTAGCAAAAATATCTCCAATATTGTAGTCTACTTCAGGGATAGTAAATTCGTCCGTGCTAGTCCTGGGTCGCTTGTACATGGATTTGCCGATCGAGTGTGGCGATGCATATGCATATATTGCACGGCTGGTGACTGGGTATGGTGCCCCACGTGGTCAATCGTGTGGGCTTGCTATAGGCCCCGGATCTGTCTGCCGTTGTCGCAGCAATTTGTTGAAGATCGTCGTCGTCGTGAGGAGCGAAGCCCTGATCAGATGGTGCTGCCGCCGTAGATCGTGATGCCTACGGTGCTGACGAAGAAAATTCCATATGCCGATAAGCGTGTTGACGGCGAGAAGCGTGATGAAGTTGCTGTCAAACAAATATTATGTAGACTCGTGAAATAAAATATCCTAATTAGGACAAAAAATTGCGACATAGCTTTTTAGCACGATGTTCGTCGGATCTGGACTGTGCGGCAGTAGCAGAAAAAATATCATGAATGTTGTATTCAGCTTGCCGATCTGTTTGCCATATTCTTCTTTGTGCGTGGCTTTGGAGATCAGATCAGGGGCATGCATGGCTGATGTGGGCGCCGATTTTGTAAACTCTTTCCCATGTGAATTTCGCTGGAAGATGACGCCTCTGAGTCGACTTGCGACACTTCTTTGTAGATCAGACATGCGACACTTCTCTGGACGGCTCGATGGTCTTCGAGATACCGCTCGGATGGCCCGCACGTCTTGCATGTAGCGGTAGATTAGATCTTCATTGCTTGCTAATTGAGGATTCGGACGTGGCCTTGAACTTGAAGTCCGACTGGAGTGCCGCCATACAGAGCATGGGAGGAATTCATCTAATCTCCAGGATTGCAGGCTTTCACCACAGCTTTGGTCTTCACAATCACATACGCGGGCGCGCCGCCATCTGATGAGTGTTGATGTGTGCAGATGCCGCCACGAGAAGTAGGATCGCGACGTGGTTGTTGTGAATTATGTTGATCAAGAAAATTTTCATCCGGTTCGTCGCCATCGGATGCCGTTGTTGTGGTCGGTGACGACAAAATTCGGATCTGATACGCCGCCGCCAAATGCCCTTGCCGACAGCGACAAAAGAAATTTCAATTTTGTTCGCCATGGATCAGGTGGCACACCCCCTACCTGGCGCGCCAACTGTCGATGGAATACCGACGATATTCTACCGAGGGGTATGCCCAAGGTAGTAGATGAGACGGTGAGGGTGCGCCTGAAACGAACAAGCGTTGCGCAGTAAGCACGAGACACGAGATTTATACAGGTTCAGGCCGCCACGAGACATAATACCCTACGTCCTGTGTGTTGCTGTCTTGTATTATTATGAGTTGAGTTGAGGAAATCTATCCCTGCCCCTCCTTATATAGTCTGAAAGGACAAGCTTACAAGTAAACTATCCAAGTTGGTATAATAACCGTGCGGTGCAGTCCTTGCGCCGCATGTCTTTATCTTCTGGGTCGGGCCAGTTTTGATGGTGCGGCCCATGTCTTGTCTTGTGGTACCGGGGGTTTATATCCCCACAGAAGTAGAGCCACTGAATTCGCTGCCGTCGACCGGAGTGTCACCGGGGGCCAGGCCTTGTTCGGCTGACCCTAGGGGGGTTCGGCCGACCACCTCCCGGCCATCCCCTCGGTCCACTTCGTCGTCAAGGTCTCTGTCTCCGCGTCGGGATCTCCGGAAGCCCCCTGTTCGTTCCACCACGCCGATTAGGCCTACCACAGGCCAATTGGCATTGAAGGGGAAGACTCTAGAGGTGCCGGAACAGCGCCCTAGCTCTCTCTACTCGGATTCATCAAAGAGCATCAGCTCCTACACCCCTTCTACGCCCACCATATTCAAAGGCCGCAAGATCGTTGGTGGTGGGCTAGGTGTAGGGAAGGTGTTTGTCCCTCCTCTCAATTCGGATGAAAAGAAGTAGTTGAGGGAATCCCTTGATTCCAACTCTAACTCTCCTTCAACCATTCGGAGGAGGATGGATCCACCACCTGATCAATGGCCCGCTAGGCCAATTTGAAGACGATCGGAAGGATAAAAGCGACATGGAGAAGATGCTCAAGATTGTAACCACCCTTAGGAAGAGAAATAATGAATTAGAGGAGATGGTGTCAGAATTAAGGATGGCAAACTTAGATATGGAAGATAAGTTTTGCGTGCTCCGCATTAGCACTAATGCGAAGCTCAAGCGCGTGGCTAAAGCCATTTGTCAAGAAGACATCCTAAATCCACCCTCTCCCTAGATTAGAATTTATTTAGAATAAAGTAGGCATTAGCTAGATTTCCCTTTTAAAGTTTTGATTTTTACAATTGTAATCATGCCTACATCAATTTTAAGAAATTGAAAAAGGCATTGCGTTCTGCTGGTGTGTTGCCACCAGCAGAACACCTGCACTTTATGTTGTTCGCTGTTTGTGTCACTAGATGAAAAGAAACAAGTGTGGGGGGTTCGGACGATCCCCTCAACAGCTCGATTGGTGAATTCAAACATGCCACGATGCACAGCACGTCTGCTGGATCAAACAAGACCTGAAATCTCACAAAAATTGGGTTGAACGACCCACTAAATTGAAGTCCATTGGGAAAACAACTTTGCAGGAATGCATTTTGAGACGAGGAGATTCAAATGATGGGACAAAGGCCATTTTGGTGGTTCGGCCGAACCACCTAATGAGTCCTGGTCCCACCAGCCAGACTCCCTGCGCCGAAGATATTCTCTCTGACTGGTTTGCACCCTTCTGGCCTCTCGAATTGTGCATTTATTCAATTCATTTTTTTGTTCTTAAATAAAAATGAAAATAAAAACTTGAAATCCTGCATCCCAAAATAAAATGAATAAGATCTATGACATTTGAAGAGTAGAGGTGACATAAAGTTCAAATTTATGCATATATCTATGCTTGTGGGTAAATATCTTGATAGGAAATCATATTGACTAAGATGTTGATAAATGTGAGATAACTCTTGGCTCATGATTCACCCTCTTTCCATTCAAAGTACTTAGAAGTTTATTTTTGAAAATGTCATAAAACCATAGTGTCACTTACTCCTCAATAGTAAGAGAATTCCTACCAAAGCCATATATGATCATCATTTTTGGAAACCCCTTCTAATCATGTTACTTGCAATTGCTTTGAGTTTGATCAAACCTTGTTGACCCTTGTTGAGAAGTATGTCATAGTCCTAAGATCAAGATCACGTACACACCACATATATATTTGCTGCTTCTACACTGGAAGTACACAGCAACATGCCATTCATTTCGATTGAATAATTGCTTCATGTTTTAAAGGTTAAAGAATATCTCTCTTAGTTGATATAGAAAAGGGACAATGGCTATGCAAAATGAAAAAGAAAGAAAAGATGGACAAGTGAATGTCCAAGAAAAAGGATATATATATATGAGCAAATCTAGGCTCATGAATAAAAAAAGAAAAATAATAGCCATCTCCCAAAACAAAGTAGAGAGAGATCATATCAAGGAGCATTATAGTTTACCATTTTACACACACTTGCACATCTTGATCTAGATCTATGACATTTTTATCCTTGGATCCGTGTTTTGATTTTACAATATATGCAATGCAAGTATGCCTGCCATGTTTATCCCTACCTAAACTACACATAAGCCTGATAGATGTAGGATAAAACAAAGGAGGCGTCTTTAAGATATGCCTTGGTAAGGAATCAAACACAACTGAGTGACTTAAGAGTAATATTTGAGGAGTAAGAATGAACTATGTGCTTTCTTTTTGAAACCAATATAAAAAATTCTAAGTACTGAGAAGGTAAAAAGTAAGATGATTTTGCCTTGAGAGTTATTCCATTTTTCAACATCTCAAGGATATATGCTAGACAATGCCACATAACCCACTAGTATAAGCTATGTGCTAAATGAAAACTTTGATCACCACTATCTTAGATATGTCTTTTCAACCTCTCTTTCTAACCTTTACTCGAGGACGAGCAAAGCCTTAAGTGTGGGGGGTCTGGTTGATGGTATTTATACTATATTTTCTACCATCATAACCGTCAACAAAACACTCTCTTTGGGGAAGAAACAAGCAAACACATAGTGAAATAGGTACAAATAACTTGGTTCCACATGTACATGTTAGTATTTGTTTGCAGGTACCCAAAATAGGTAATTTCAGAGTTCAGAAGCCCAAGATGAAGAGATAATGCAAATCCAATTATAACAAAATGGCAAGGTGATGTCACAATCATCAAAGTCTTCACTCCAGGATCAAGTGGACACTTGGTGGACACTATTTATGGTTCGGCCGAACCATGAACAGTGGCCCTAGCACTCCAACTTCAAGAATCAAGCAATGGAGTGACATAGGAGAGAGCTGAGGCCACGTGACTCCATCCCATGGTTTGGCCGAACCAGACATGGAGCCCAGCTGGCTCTGCTGATGTGGCACAATCCGTGGCACACCTCCTGAAGTCCATTCCCACCCTTTGATCACAAGTGTGTGTTCAATCAACGGTTAAAGATCAAAGTACATGGATCCAGCCGTGAATCGACAAGAACAAGGCAAAACAAGTACATAGCCACGCTCTATGACAAGTGGGGACCATAGTGGTGGGCCCACCTTGCTTTAGGTAGGTCGACCGAACCAGCTATGGTGGACCCAGGCCAGTTTCACACTCCAGGACAGGTGGGGACATCTTCTAGAAGACCCTGGCTGGGCCCACCTACCATAGGGGGGTCGGCCAAACCCCATGGTGCCCAGCTAGTTCGGTTACCTTCCCACCGACTTGAGCACACTTCCCACGTGCTAGTTTGGTGATCACCGTTCATCTGAGGCGGTTTCAAGGCGGTTTATCAAAGGGCTAAGGTTGAAAGGCACATGGATTGACGACATGGCACTCCTCTCATTCTCCCTATAAATACCCCCTAGTCCTTCACTTTAGAGGCATCAAGGAGTAAATATCAAGTGTATCATAGAGAGAAAGACTACTTAGTAGTTTTAGTGTTAGAATAAGAGGGAAGAGAGTGAGGAGAAGTCTTCAGGAGAAAGCCCCGGGCCTGTCGGGAGTCTTCTCCAAGGTGTATCTCAGCGGATGCAACCTTCTAATAAGTTTTCCATCTGAGTCCTTCTAGTATTTAATATTCTGGTTCTGGTACTTTAAGTATATACTTGCTTTACCTGCACATTGCTTTACTTTGTGAAGTGCTCTAGTCTCTAGCTAAGATTAGAGTAGAAAGTATAGTGTAGACGTGGTGTCTAGGCTATATCTTATCAGTGTGGGCTGCTTATCGCATGGATTGTTTGTGGTAGCCAACAAGTGGTGACAGCCTTGTCTGGTCTTCGTATTCCACCACGTGTGTAAGACAAGTTATTAAAATGGCAGGGCATCAAGACAATAGTATAGCCGCCTCGGGAGGAGTTATATCTCCTCCTGTTTCGCCTATCGCCTCTTGTAAAGGGAGGAGGTGGTAAACCCCTTTATACTTAGAAAACCAAGATCAAATATCTTTTGCTACATAGAACCTCTCTATACCTATATTCTAAACCTCTTTGATCACCAAGATCCTTGATCACTATCTGACGGTCTTGAACCTAGTTAGTTCACTTCAGTGGAAAATACGATACCTGGAATACTCCCGGTGAAAGCTACATTGACTATCGTACGCTTGCGGTATATCCGTTTTCCACCTTTGGTGTCAACATGTATTGTTCTAATTATTTTTCCTTTGTTTGCTTCGTGTATGATTGCCGATGTTTGTGTGGTGATTGGATGATCGATATAGACGGTGAGCCTTACGTGGGTGATCAAGATCAGTACTTCGACGACCCGGATCACGAGGAGTTTGCTGATCAAGGCAAGTATTAGTATGGATCATCCTTGTCGTCCCATTCATCAGATTATTAATTACGTTTGCATGTGTCTTCCTTGTTAACCATAGTTACTTTCTAGTTTTGTTACCCTGTTCCTTGCAACCTATGGGATTATGCTTATGGTAATTGATGCTAGTGCGTTATTGATATCATGATCATGTAAACTTGATTAATTAAATATGCAATAAAGATTAGAAGATGCCTTTTTAGCATCATGGAAATAGGGGATTGGAGCATAGTTTTTGTGATCCTCTAAATCCTTCACCCTGGGTAATGATCTGTCAGCAAAAGCTGGGACTTACAGTGCAACTATGAGGACTACATGGCTCTGGTTTTAGTCAAGTATAGGCATTTCTTCTAGCTTGATAGCGGTTACCTGAAAGGCGTGACGGGGCCTGACGACTCGGGTGTGGTGCGGCTTCTGTCCGAGTGTGTATAATCTGCGTGACCTTGTGTCACGACGAAGGACGGGCCCTACATTTGCTTGCCGGGTCCCTAGCGGCCCTAACTTGTTAGACAAAGTACTTTGAAAGACTTCATAGTGAAACCCTGTTCATTCACCTTGGTAGTGTTATGGGAGTAATTAACCCGAGCTAATGGGAATCACGGCTCATAGTGAAAGTGCACAACCTCTGCAGAGTGTAACACTGGTATACTAGCCGCGCTCACGGTCACGAGTGGCCTAGAAAACTCATGGAATAGTTATCTATTGGGGTGATGTTTACTTGTTGCTAATCTATTTATTGCTACTCATTAATTATGTTTACTATGATCATGAGAATGGGCTTAGTCACTTGTTGCTATCCAACTACATAAAGGTGATTAATTAAAAGCATCTTGCTGTTAAACCCATGTCAACCTTTTGAGCCTCATGAACTGTAACACCCCTGGTGTTACTAAATTAAAATCGGACATGTCATCATGAAGCATTGCATGTCAATCTATGATTGCTATTAATTTTGTCCTGCATCAACTGTGAATAAGTTTAAATCCCATTGATGGCTTGTGCTTAAGACAATAGAGTGATTTTTACCTGTTAATTAATTTTAAAACCTTAAATTGGGCTAAAACCCTAGTTTCAAAACTATGAAGAATTGGGCCTTGGTCACAAAGACAAAGTTGTAGCTCTTATTAAATAGAGCAACCTTGGTATACAAAGTTTCTCAGGTTACTGTTCAGAAATTTGAATTAAACTTGAATTTCTGTTCTCAAATTTAAATTTAAAACTCCAATTTAAATTTTTTTTGGAATCTGAGGTTGTTCATTAAATGAAAGTTGTAAATCTCACTAAAT
This sequence comes from Eremochloa ophiuroides, assembly GCA_038502445.1. Classification (NCBI taxonomy): domain Eukaryota; kingdom Viridiplantae; phylum Streptophyta; class Magnoliopsida; order Poales; family Poaceae; genus Eremochloa; species Eremochloa ophiuroides. The sequence continues at coordinate 24,972,974 of JAHLJS010000008.1, forward strand.
TGAGCAACTTTGATGTTTACAGATTTTGAACTTATTCAACAAATTTATGAGATTTAATTCGAATTGGAAAAGAGCTATTTATCGCTTTCTAAATAATTTCTAAAATACTCGAAATTTGAATATGCTTTGAATACCAAAGTCGTGTAGCACAAAATTATGCACATTTCATATATTGGAAATTTTTCCACTTTATACATAAAAATCCAAAGTAATTTTGAAAATTCGGATTGATCTCCTGCACTGCTACAGTACCCGAGGGGAGGGCAGCAGGACACGTTCCTGTCCTCGTCACCCTGCACCGCCCGCCGCTGTTTTCTCTTCGCCTTCGTGTGAGGGCACGCGGCCTGGAGACGTGGCGAGCTCGGCGTCGACGTGTCGAAGCTCTGAAGTCGTTCCTCCATCTATTTAAGCGCACCAGTAAACTTGCCATCGTCCTTTTTCCCCGTTCGCTCCACTACCGACGAGTTCGGTTGCTGGCGAAATTTGTCGTTGTCGTGCTACCACCCTCCAATTCCCTCTCCCTGTAGCTTCACCATCTCCTTGCAGACCCGTAGAGCCCACCCATGCGTCCTATCGTCGTCTGAACCGCCCGGCACGACGCGTTCTTCTCCGCGGCCGACAGAATCGCCGCCGACCTCAGTTCGTCGCGGCTGGAGTTCTTCAGTGGGCTTTTCTCCCTCTAGTCTCGTGTTTTAACTTCTTCGTAGTCTTGTGAAGCTGATGCTTCTTTTGGTTTCGGTTTTGGAGTTCCAGAGTAGCTGGAACGCCATTGAAGCCACCGGAGTTCCCCGTCGTGGTCGCTGCTCTCGTCGACGAGGCATCTCCGTTCGTCTTCTGCCCCAACCGGTTAGCGCATAAGGTCATGGTGAGCTCCCTGAACCTTCCCAATGCCTCAGTCCAAGCCCTATCACACTTATGCCGCTGGAACGCGCGGCACCGTCGCGTGCTCTCCTGCAGTGCCGCCAAGGCCGCGGCTGCAGTTGCTCAAGGCTTGGTTTTGCCTAACCGAGACCACCATCGGGTGCGCAAGAGTCCCCTTGTTCGTTTCCCCCACTTTCCCCATCGGCGGCGAGCATCTTCTCCTTCAGAACCGCCGTTCCCGTGTGCTACTCTGTTTCCAATCGCGACTAGGGACCCCAGTTGAGAAGACAACTTTGTCCAGGGGGTTTTCTGCACAAGTCATGACTCATGTGAATAGTGCACATAAGGACCTGTTTGCAGAAATTTGATTGGAACTTTGAAAATGCATATAAAATCATAGAAAAATCATAAAATAACAAATGAAGACTTTTTGGAATCCCTGTGAAATTATTCTTTTCAGTGGATCTATAATATGACATGCTTTAGTTTAAATTATTTGCTGTAAAAATGGATCATGCAGACTAGGTTTTTAATTACCAGTTGTATTTGTCATTTTCATAACTGTAGTTGTAGTGCTCAAATAAATGTCAAATTTTTATGGCATTACACTTTGGTGATGATTAGTTCCTGGAAAAAATTTCATGATTTTAGGGTGAATAGTTTTAGAGTTATAAAAATAAAAATATTCCTTATGATGGTTTGCTCCTATTCTGCATAGACCTGTAAATTGTCCTGTTAGGCCTAATTATAGTTTGAATCATGACTCGATGACAACAGAAAAGTTGTAGTTAACCTCATGATATAGCTTTTGTTAAAGTTTCATGATTTTAGGACTGGTAGTTTAGGAGTTTTAGAATTTATAATCTTGTTGTCAGCTTTTTCTTGTGTGCTGGACAGATCTGAAGAGTTGATCTGTTTGGCTCACTTAAATGTGGAATCATGTTTAGGTGATAACAGAAAAATTATAATACTTTTCATAGACTTTCCAATGTGACTTGGATCACTATTTTTGGTGACCTATAACTCTAGTTATAGTTGTTTTCATCTTAATATCTGATTCTGTCCAACTTTGGACAGAATTGTTTGTTTAGGCTAATTGACTTTATTAAGTACTAAACCAGCTGTTGAAGTCAATAGCAAAGTTGTAGAAGATTTCATTATATTTCCTGAGAGTCTAAAATCACTCTTTTTGGATAAATATATCTCCTGTTATGGGTGAATCAACTGATTGCTGTCTTGCTATCCTAATCGTGTGTAAACGTTAAGAATGTGTCTGCTCTCTTGAACCTGTTAGGGTAAGTATTCCCTTTATGCTTTGCCCTAATGTTAGCCCATGAAACCCTTTCAACCTTAGTGTTTCATTGTAATATAATTATTATTTTGGTTTAAATTAAGAATCAACTTTAGGTCACTAAAATCCGAACAAATGAAAACCTGTGGGTTCATATAGATAGAGCCTGGGTTCTCGTTAGATGCAACTTCATGAATAAAAACATCCAAGTAGAACGACTTCTCTTTTGGACCTTTCCGTACCCTAAGTTGTGTATAGAATTCCTTATAGGTACCCGTAAACCGCTAACCTAAGTTGTTGGACAACAAGCTAGTCTTGTTGGCTTGCAACTTTTCATAAAGGAAAGTAGTATTCAACTTTCTTTATTTAATGTAAGGTATTTGTATGTTTCCATTATGCATCATGCCATGCATTTCATCATACATTAATATTTCGTGTAGTGAACGCGGGAAATTCTTATCTGAAGCAAGTCCCGAGTTGGTCTTCACTCTCTGGACGTGGAGTTTCCTCGATGATAGACTTCAGGGTTATACCTGCTCCAAGCAACAGGCAAGCCCCGGTGCATTAGCCCCTCCTTGTGTTTTATAAATCTTTATCACCTTGAGTTAAATTGCTGCATTAGGTTGATAGAAGTTGATTGTCACCTACTTGCTGCATTTACCTGCCTTGATATATTATCCTTGAAACCTGATTTAAAGGAAAATGTTTATAAAATGCTTAGCCTTGCTTAATAGTTAAGATTTTATGAAAAAGATACTTTGTATGCTTTGGGTATACTACTATATACTATGAACTATTATAGTTGTTTGACAGGGCAGCAGACTTGCATTGAGAAAGGACTCTCAATGTAGTGTCTCTGACTGTCTATTAAGAAAACGAAATGGAATCCATTAGGGACCATTCGTTGTCGGTCTGATGGATCGAGACTTTGCAACTAGCCACATACTACGGAAAGCCTCTGACTCCGGTCGCTCCTCTACTTGAACCGACAACCACGCACTGGGAGTGGAGAGATGGCGAGAGTAGCGTGTACCCTCGTGGCCGGCGTGCCTGGAGAGGAGAGGAGTACTGTGCTCTCGGGTGGCGCAGGACCGGTTCAAGTTTTGGAAAAACCGTGGTAGGCGGGGTTGGCATATGCAAGCTTAAGTGCCACATATGCAGTGTGGATAGGGATCCCCAGCTGGGTACTTAATCGATTCGAATCATCGTTGCTCCTCGGATAATGGAGACTTGCTCCACTGACTTACAGCGAAGAGTGGTTCGGAACTAGGTGAAAGATGTGGGAAATGGGTGAATATTGAGATTATCTTAATGAATCAATCTAGATTCAAGATTGAGTTTTAAGCTGACTTAGAGTGCTTTTCTGCAAAACTCTTTGATTCTTGCTAAAGCCTTATCTTGATTCCCCTTAGCCTGCATTCCTGAGTCTCCTCCCCAATTTTTGGTCGGGCAAGTCTTGCGGAGTACCCCATGTACTCAAGGTTTGTTAACCCCCTGTTGCAGGTTAAAGATAGGAGCTGTACAGGTTTGACTATCGCCAAGCTAGTGGCGCCTGAAGAGATGCGATATGCAGTAGATGACATGTGCTTATCAGCACTTCCTTGGGCAAGATGTCATCTATATTATTTATAAGTGTAAGAGCTACCTTATCTTGTCTCTATCGACAAGAGTTTCTGTAAAGAACTATCACTGGAATTTGTAAACTATAATTATTCTCTTCCGCTTTTTACTTTGATGTATTTTGAACTCTATGAATGAATGTAATAAGATGGTTGGTTTCCGTTCCGTGAAATGATCCTCGGTGGGACATTACGGTGTCCGCAAGAGCACCCGACAGGGCTTCCGGAGTTATCAGGCTCCCGTGCATAGCAGTCAGAGGTCGTTGGACTACGGCAGGTGCACGTGGGCCATGGTAATTCGGGAGGTTCTGTCACATGAACCCATGCTAGTCTTGTTGAGTACGACACGTACTTACACTTGTTTATTTATCATTACTTGGTTAAAAATCCTGGATGGGTAACAGATGGTGATAATGATGAGGACTACCCAGAGGACTACTAGACTTGTGCTTCACCAGTCGACGTCCCTGTGCTATGGAGCTACCGCGAGAGTTATCTTTATTTTCCGCTGTGTAATGACTTCGATATTGTTCGCTATGTATTAAACATTGGTAATGATACATTTATTGCAATTTGTTGGCTTATGTGTGTGACTGATCTCTGGGCACACATAAGTTTATGCATCCCATTTTATCCTTAAAATCGGGTGTGACCATGCGTAGAGTCGGTGGGTGAAATCTGAGCTTGATTGGCCACCATATGGGGGTCGGCCGACCCCTCTTTGATAGGTGGGACCAGCCCCTTCAGTGTGGGACCTGTCTAGTGTCGGTTTGTGAAAACAGGATGGCTGGATGGCTCCATAAGGGGGTCGGGCGACCCCTCTATGATAAGTGGGGCCATCCTCCTTCCTTGTGGGCCCTCTCCACCTCCTTTAGAGTGGGTATGAAGTGGTGGGACCCCTTGATCACTTCGGATGACGGAGATGTAGGTTCATTGATCCATGGGCTTCATTTGTCACCATTGAGAGGAAATACACTTGTGATCCAAGGGTGGAAATGGACTCTTGGGAGTGTGTCATGGATCATGGTCTAGCAGCAAGGCCCTGGTATGCTCAAGTAGGGGTCGGCCGAAGCCTACATTGTGGCCATCCTTTGCACATTGTCTCCAGAAGATATGATATTGATGATTGTGAAGTGAGTTTGTCATTTGGCTATACTTGGTTGGTTGCCCAACCTACATATGGAGCTTTCAGACATTGAAAAGTACCTGTTCCGAGTGCCCACAACCAAATAATGACAAGTACATGTGGAACCAAGTTATTTGTACCTAAGCCACTATGTGTTTGGTAGTTTCCTTCCAGAAAGAATGTCTTGTTGACGGTTTTGACGGGGTAAAAGCATGGTACAACTACCGTCAACAAGATTCCCCACACTTAAGTCTTTGCTCATCCTCGAGCACAGGTTAGAGAGAATGATAAAATATGATTATGACATTTTCAAGGTATTAGCAAAAACAAAGTTTCATTCATGACACATCTCATACTGGTGGGCTATGTAGTACTGTCTAGCATATATCCTTCAGATGTTGAAAAATGGAACAATTCTCACAGCAAAGTCATCTTCCCATTTTCATATCCTTGTGCCTACAGTTTTTGACAGTGGTTTTAAAAGAGAGCACATATTTCATTCTTACTCCTCATATAGTACTCTCAAGTCACTCAGTAAGTATGCTTATGTGGGGCTCAGGTAGGGATAAACAAGATAGCATACTTGCATTGCATATATTGTGAAGTCAAAACAAGGATCCAAGGAGAAGACTGTCATGATCCTAGATCAAGATGAGCAAGTGTGTGAAAAATGATGGAATGTAGTGCTCCTTTATTTGATAAGATCTCTCTCTACTTTATTTTATTTGAGACATGGCTATCATTTTTTCTCTCTATTTTTTCTTTTTTTCAAAGTGATGGACCTTCATGTGTCCACTTTTTTTTTGAATAGCCTTTGTGTCTCATCTACTAAGTCATACTTAGAGGGATATTCTAAACTTTAAAGCATGGAGCATATTTATGATGGAGATGGATGGCATGTTTTTGCGTACTTCCAGTGTAGAAGCAGCATGTGTATATGTGACGTTTTTGTGATCTTGATCTTGGGACTATGACATAATTCTCAACTAGGGTCAACAAGGTTTGACCAAACTCAACACAAGTACAAGTAGCGTATATAGAAGGGGTTTCAAACATGGTATGAACATATATGGCTTTGGTAGGAATTTTCTTACTATTGAGGAGTAAGAGACACTATGGTTTTATGACATTTTCAAAAATAAATCTCTAAGCACTTTCAATGGAAAAGGTATGAATCATGAGCCAAAAACTATATCACATTTGTCAACAACTTAGTCAGTATGATATTCCTATCAAGATATGTGACCCACAAGTATAAGCATATGCAAGAATTAGACTTTGTGATGCTTTTACCCTTTAAATGTCATAAATCATGTCACTTTTTATTTTAGTCCAAGTGTGATGTTGGTTCATTTTATTTGTACATATTACCAAGATTCAAAGCATTTCAACTCATTTCACTTGTAGCAAAAAGAGAGGAAGGAGAGATTCAAACCGATGTTTTTTTAGTAGAGGAGAGTTGAGCGCCCAGGTCACAAATGGGTAGTTTTGGGTCGCAAGTCCCCCCACACTTTGTTGATGCTGTACCTGGCTTTTTATTCATAGAAAACAAAGGTGAAAACACAAAGGACTCTTCTGGCGTAAGGCACCAGAGGGTCCAAATTTATTTAAATGAAACAAGGCATAGATCAATTTTGGAAGGGAAAACAACAAGCTAAGGAGGAAGGTTGGACATTTGATCATGAATTAGATCTGTTGATTTTATTTTAAGTTGAATCATCGAAAGGTTTGAATTCAATCATGTCTATTTTTTCATCTAGTTTATCAGGTTCAAGGAAAACTTTTAAACGTTGGCCATTTACCTTAAAGATCTTACCTTCATCATCTTGAAGTGTGATTGCTCCATGAGGTGAGGTATCGATGACTTGAAATGGCCCTTCCTATTTGCTTCTAAGCTTTCCATGTCCAAACAGCTTTACTCTTGAGTTGAACATGAGCACCTTGTCTCCTGGCTTAAACTCCTTTTTCTTTATCCTCTTGTCATGCCATCTCTTTGTTCTCTCCTTGTAGATCTTGGCATTATGGTATGCTTTCTTCATCCATTCTTCTAACTCTGAGATTTGCATCTTTCTACGCCTTCCTGCAGCTTGTAGGTCCATATTCCATTTCTTTATGGCCCAATGTGCTCTAAATTCTAACTCGACTGGGAGGTGACAAGTCTTTCCATGTACGAGTTGGTATAGTGACATGCCAATGGGTGTCTTGAATGCTTTCCTGTATGCCCATAGTGCATCAGGTAGCTTGTCCCTCCATCCTTTTCCCATCTCATTAACCGTCTTTTGTAGAATGTTCTTGATTTGTTTGTTGGATGTTTCTGCTTGGCCACTTGTTTGGGGATGGTATGGAGTTGCAACATTGTGTCGGATGCCTTGCTCTTCTAGGAAGCCCGAAAGCCCCCCTCAATGAAGTGAGATCCCCCATCACTTATCACCAACCTTGGGGTTCCGAACCTTGGAAGGATGGTCTCTCCAAACATCCTTCTTGAGCTCTTAGCATCTGCAGCCTTGCAGGGCATTGCTTCTACCCATTTGGACACATAGTCCATAGCCACCAGGATGTACTCACAGCCACGGGATTTGGGAAAGGTCCCATGTAGTCAATGCCCCATACATCAAAGAGTTCCACTTGAAGGTTATTTGTCAGTGGCATTGCATTTCGGGCATTGATGTTCCTATGCTTTTGGCACCTCACACATCTCTTGATGAAGTTCTTTGTATCTTCATACATGGTTGGCCAAAAGAAGCCACTTTGCCAAATCTTTGCATGGGTTCTGAATGTGCCATAGTGTCCTCCATATGGTGTGGCATGACACCTTTCTATGATCATAATGGATTCCGCTTCAGGGACACATTTCCTCAATAAACCATCATTGCAAACTCTGTAGAGGTACGGTTCATCCCACAGGTGTACTCAACTTTCTTGGATGAGCTTTTTCTTGTTTTCTCCTAGTGGAACATGTCCTGCAATAATAAAATTTGTAATATTCACGTATCAGGGGCTAGAGTCCATGATCTTGAGGAGTGTGTCGTCCCTGAGATAGTCATTGATCGGTAGGTCTTGTGCATCTTGGAATTGCATTCTAGACAAGTGATCGGCTATAGGATTTTCTACTCCTTTTCTATCTTTTATTTCCAAATCAAATTCTTGGAGTAGCAAGATCCATCTTATTAGGCGTGGTTTAGCATCTTTCTTAGTGAGCAAGTATTTCAAAGCAGCATGATCAGTATAGATAATTACTTTTGCTCCAACTAAATAAGATCTAAACTTGTCAATAGCAAAAACAACAGCTAGTAGCTCTTTTTCAGTTGTTGCATAATTAAGTTGAGGTCCTGCTAAAGTTTTGCTAGCATACGAAATTGCATGATGCTTTTTATTATTTATTTGGCCAAGAACGGCACCAACAGCATAATCACTTGCATCACACATTATTTCAAAGGGAAGCGTCCAATCAGGGGGTTGGATGATTGGGGCAGAGACAAGTGCTTTCCTGAGAAAATAAAAAGCATTTAAGCACTTATCATTGAAATCAAAGGGTGCGTCTTTAACAAGCAGGTTTGTTAAAGGGCGAGCAATTTGAGAGAAGTCTTTTATGAAGCGCCTATAAAAACCAGCATGCCCAAGAAAACCTCTAACACCCTTGACATTCGTGGGAGCTGGAAGTTGCTCTATGACTTCTATCTTAACTCTATCCACCTCAATCCCACGTTCGGACACACTATGTCCTAGCACTATGCCTTCTTGAACCATGAAATGACATTTTTCCCAGTTCAAGACTAAGTGCTTTTCCTTGCATCTTTGTAAGACCTTGTCTAGATTTTGAAGGCAATCATCGAAGGATTTTCCATAGACCGAGAAATCGTCCATGAATACTTCCATGATTTCTTCGATCATATCAGAGAAGATGGACATCATGCACCTTTGAAAAGAGGCAAGAGCATTGTATAGGCCAAAAGACATGTGCCTGTATGCATATGTTCCACAGGGGCATGTGAAGGTGGTCTTACTTTGGTCATCGGGATGGATGGGGATTTGATGATAACCCGAATAGCCATCAAGGAAACAAAAGAAAGAGTGCTTTGCAACTGTTCCAACATTTCATCAATGAAGGGTAGCGGGAAATGGTCTTTCTTCAGTAGCCTTGTTGAGTTTTCGGTAATCTATGCACATCCTCCATCCTGTGACAGTTCGTTGAGGGATCAACTCATTTTTCTCATTCTTCACAACCGTCATGCCTCCCTTCTTAGGCACAACTTGCACGAGGCTAACCCACTCACTATTAGGAACAGGGTAGATTATGTCTGCGTGCAAGAGTTTCAAGACCTCTTTCTTGACTACCTCTCTCATCGTATTATTTAGCCTCCGTTGAGGCTCCCTAGAAGGTGTAACATCTTGCTCAATAGGGATGTGATGGGTGCAAAGAGTGGGACTAATTCCCTTAAGATCTTGAAGAGAGTAGCCTAAGACAGATCGGTGTTTTTCTAAAATGGTGATGAGTTTGGAGGCTTCCTCCTCAGAAAGTTGGTCACTAATGATTACTGGAGTCTCTCTATCACCATTAAGGAAGGCATTCTTAAGTCTAGAAGGAAGGGGCTTAAGTTCTATAGTGGGCTTAGATGGGGGTTCATATTTATCCAAGTCTAGGGGTTCTTCTAATTTGGCCTTGTGGGGGTATAGACCCGTATACCCGCATGGCAGAACATGGGCCAAGTCATCCGATCAGGCCTGGACTACCAAGGACGCGTCGTCTACATGATCTCCTGAAGATCACGTATATCCGCCGAAGACTTGGCGGACAAGGAAATAGCTTTCCTAGTATCTAGCCGATTAGTTTCCTTAACCGGTTAGAATTGTAATCTATTATGTATGGCAAAACTGACTTGTAACCCTACCTCCCAAACTATATAAGGCAGGCAGGGGATCCCTTCAACTCATCTCATCTCATAGCAATACAATACAGCAACACAGAGGACGTAGGGTATTACGCCTAATGGCGGCCTGAACCTGTATAAATCTCGTGTCTCACGCTTCCAGCGTCGCTCTTGCTCGTCTCAGGCGCACCATCACCGATCAATCTACTACCTTGGGCATACCCCTCGGTAGACTATCGCCGGTATTCCGTCGACAGTTGGCGCGCCAGGTAGGGGGTGTGCTTCCTGATCCATGGCGAACAAGGTGATTTTTTCAAGCTCCATCGAGCTCCCGACGCCGGGCCAGATCTTTACGGTGGGATTCATCACCTGGATCATCCGTCCCGATGGTGACGGAAAGATCCTGGATGCGGCCCAGATCGCATCTACTCTAACTCCTCCAGCAAACTTCGCCCCGGCAAGAAAGTTGCCACGCTACACCCAGAAGGCCATCGACAACGACGACCTGATCAGATCCATAGATCGGATCTCCCAAGGCCTGTCCGAGAGTCTCCAGATCTTGGAGTCGAATGCAGACCACTTTCAGCGCCCATCGATGACACAACAACCTTCTCCACTTGGCCAGGACATGACTCTGGCCATCACCATCACTCCTCGGGGGCGCGTCGTCGAGCTACGGCCCCAAGCTGTCACGCTTTCGAGGGCCTCCGATCACGACCTTCCGAGTGGCTATATGCCATTCGGTCTTCGGAACGCGGCCTCCTAGTTTGCGCATCTACTACACTCCTCCGACCACGCCTCCCTCGAGCACGTCGCCACCAGCTCTAGCTTCATCATCGCCGACAACGACTGCTCCAACCTCGACGACATGGAAGGCGGCGATCTCACTGATCTGCCACCTCCCACTGGACGATTCTTCGGCGGACCCGTCCTCACCATCAGCAACGACAGTGCTCCTCTTCCGAATGAAACAGAAGAGGCCCGAGCAGCCCACAAGGGGAGAAACGCCCACCGAAGATGGCGTCGTGAATTGCAAGCCGAGGCAAGGAAGTCCACCGTGGTCTAGTCAGCAAACACCAGGTCTACAATACTCCAAGTGTAAACGTCGCCGTTGCGATAGAAGAGGCCAAAAGAGTGGGTTCGACACCTGAAGTGGAGCGCCTTACGGCTTACCTACAGGCAGCCCAGGTCCAGATCAACGAAGAACGCCAGTTTCCACCTCCATCACTTTCCACTGCGTCGGCCACCGAGATCATTCACAACGATGGTGGTCACTCCCACGGCGGCCGGAGACGTCGTCGCCAAGATGGAGACCTAGAGGTCAACCAGTCCGACCTCCGTGAAAAGCCGAAGACAAGAGATCTCTGGGGGCGTATCGAGAATCAGAGGGAAGCTAGGCACTCAGCAGAGATTGAGCGCCGCAAGGAATATGACGAGGCGCACGGCCCCCCGGTCAACGACAAGAACGCTCCCGGACTCCCCTCCACGGCAAAACTCCAGGAGGTACGCTAGCCGCCAAACTTCAAGGTCATTGGCGTCGAGACCTACGACGGCACCGCTGACCCCACCAAGTGGCTTACCGTTTATGAGATCGCGATCAAAGCCGCTGGGGGAACTCCGATGTCATGGCAAACTACTTGCTTGTTATGCTCAACACATCCGCCAATAATTGGCTACTGAGCCTAAAGCCGAACTCCATCGATACTTGGGACCAGCTCCAAGAACAATTCATCAACAACTACAGTGCCACCTGCAAGCAGCCTGGCACAAAATTTGATCTGGAGAAGCTTCAGCAAGCGTCACGAGAATCATTGCGGGATTATATTCGGCACTTCTCAGAAACCAGAAATAACATTCTAGGCGTCACGGATGCCGAGGCTATCTCCACTTTCATACGTGGTCTCCGGCCTGATGAGGAGCTCCAGAGGAAGTTGTACCGTAGCAGACCTAGACTCCATCGCCGAGATGCTACGCATCGCCAACAAGTACGATGAGGGAAGCGAGGCGGCCCGCCACTCCGTTCATAGCCGCCTCCACTTCCCCGACCGACCACGCCGCGAGGACGCTGACCACCGATCTGATCGGCGCCATGATGAACGAGGAGCTCGGCGAGACCATCACCGTGGCGAGCGTGATCGCCGCGACGAACATCGCTCCGGTCGACATCACCACGAAGAACCAGAAAGCTCCAGAGCTGGAGAAAGACGTCGCCACTACCAAATCTACAACACCTGACCAGCTCCGAAGCGTAATTATGAAGAGGCTTATGACAAGCTCCTCGACAGTCAATGCCCGATCCATAAGTTCCACAAGCATACCATGAGAGAATGCTATGGCTTCTCCCGGGCGTTCCAAGAAGAAGACAAGAAGAGGGCTCGCATTGAGTCCGAGAGAGACAAGCGCGATGACAACAACGACCAGCCTCCAGGCTTCACTGAAGCTCACCGAACGGTCTCCATGATCATTGGTGGCCGCATAGCCATGGAGTCGAAGAGAGAGCAGAAGCTCATCACTAGACGCGTCAACTCCGTTGCCAACCATGACGCTCCCATCACCGACCCGAGATTCCCCCTTGGTCTCACAAGGCCATCACCTTCAGCAGGGAAGACCAGTGGACGGAGATCCCATACTTAGGGCGCTTCCCACTGATCCTTGACCCGGTGATACGCAAGACACGCTTCCGCAAGGTGCTGATCGACGGCGGCTGTGGCCTCAACATCCTGTTCTCAGGAGCCGCCAAAGAGCTCGGACACCGAGCAGAAGATCTGGAGCCGACCACGGCTCCGTTTTGGGGAATTGTCCCAGGGCAGCCCTCCTATCCCCTAGGACAGATCAATCTGCCTGTCCACTTTGGGACACCACAGTGCTACCGCATCGAGCACATCAACTTCCTGGTGGCCGACTTCGACGCCGCGTATCACGCCATACTCGGTCATCCAGCTTTGTCTAAGTTTGGGGCCATCCCCAACTATACCTACCTCGTCGTGAAGATGCCAATGGAAACCGGCATCCATATGGTCCGCTCCAACCTGCAAGTCGCATACGACTACGAAAAGGAGGCCATCGCCATGGCAGAAGCCACCGACGTCTCCATCCTGATGAATACGTGCGTGGTGGACGCACAGAAGTTGGCGCCCGAAGAACAGATCATCCCAGGGAAGACCCCGCCCAGAGCTGCTACCAAGAGCAAGGAGACAAAGGACATCGTCCTCGTTCCTGGTGACCCGAGTAAAACTACTCGCATCGGGGCAGACCTCGATCCCAAATAGGAAGACGTGCTCGTCAGCTTCCTCAGAAAGCACGTCACCATTTTCGCGTGGAGAACCGCAGACATGCCTGGCGTACCGAGGGAGCTGATCGAGCACTCCTTGAATGTCTCGAAGACTACCAAACCCATCAAGCAGAAGCTCCGTGTTTCTCTCCAGACAAGAAGGAAGCTATTAGGGTAGAAATAGCTCAGCTCCTAGCTGCCGACTTTATAGAAGAGGTGTATCATCCCGATTGGTTAGCCAATCCGGTCCTTGTAAGAAAAAAGAATAATGAAAGGAGAATGTGTGTTGATTACACCGATCTCAACAAACACTGCCCTAAAGACCGATTCGGTCTCCCCTGTATCGATGAAGTCGTCGACTCGACAGCCGGTTGCGAGCTACTCAGCTTCCTCGACTGCTACTCCGGTTACCACCAAATCGCCTTGAAGGAAGAAGACCAGGAGAATACCTCCTTCTTTACTCCCTTTGGGGACTACTGCTACAAGACCATGTCCTTTGGCCTGAAGAACGCTGGCGCGACATACCAGCGGGCCATACAGGCATGCCTCAAGGATCTCATTCCCGACATCGCCGCAGCTCATGTCGACGACGTCGTTATAAAAACCCGGAAGGCGAAAGACCTCGTCTCCAATCTCGAAGCAGTCTTCAAGAAGTTGGATGAATTCCAATGAAAAATGAACCCCTCCAAGTGCATCTTTGGCGTACCGTCGGGCAACCTGCTCGGCAACATCGTCAACAAACGAGGCATCCTCCCCAACCCAGAAAAGATCGAGGCTGTCATGAGAATGAAACCCCCCACCAACGTCAAAGATGTTTAGAAGCTCACCGGGTGCATGGCGGCCCTAAGTCGATTCATCTCCAGGTTAGGCGAAAAAGGCCTCCCCTTCTTCAAGCTCCTCAAGGCAGGCGAAAAATTTGTCTGGTCGGAAGAAGCCGACCAGGCCTTCAAGGAACTGAAGGAATTCCTGGTACATCCCCCGCTCCTTACAGCTCCCAAGAAGGATGAAACTCTGCTCCTCTATATCGCCGCAACGAGCAATGTTGTCAGCACGGCGATAGTCGTTAAACGGGAGGAAGACGGTCATGCATATCCGGTTCAGCGACCAGTTTATTTCATCAGTGAAGTTCTAAATGAGTCCAAAGCTCGCTACCCGATGGTCCAAAAGGTGATCTACGCTATCGTCGTCACATCACGCAAGCTCCGCCATTATTTTGAGGCTCATCAAATCATAGTGGTCACCCAACATCCTCTCGGCAACATCCTACGCAACAAAGACACCAACGGCAGGATCATGAAATGGGCTGTGGAACTGGGGACTTATTCTCTGGAGTTCCACAGCCGAACGATGATCAAGTCTCAGGTGTTGGCTGACTTCATCGCCGAATGGACGGAAGTGCAGGAGCAAGTACCAACCAAGCATGAGGAACACTGGATGACGTATTTCGACGGGTCCCTCAGCATTGGTGGCATAGGTGCCAGCGTACTCCGCACATCACCGACTGGTGAACACCTCCGCTACGTACCAGGAGAATAAAGATTGGGACTGTAACAGCGAGAAGATGGACGCCTACGTCGCCGTAATCAGAAAACTTGAAGGAAAATTCTTGGGCATTGAGTTTCACCATGTCGTCCGAGCAGAAAATCAAGCAGCCGATGAGCTATCTAAGCTTGGTTCGTCGCGAGTCGATATTCCTTCTGGCGTCTTCGTCCAAGACTTGGTCCATGCCTCCATCCCTGAAGAAGAAGAGGTCGAAGCGCATTCATTCGGTCGGATAACAGCCTGCATCTCGGATCCTACAGATGATTGGAGGGCACCCTTCATTACCTATCTTCTCGAAGCCAAAATCCCCGAAGACAAAATAGAAGCAGAACGTCTTGTGAGACGGTCCAAGAACTACGTCCTCGTCGACAACAGACTCATGCGTAAAAACGCTAAGAGCCAAGTATTCCAGAAGTGCGTCACGCGTGAAGAGGGCACTAAGATACTCCAAGAAGTACATAGAGGCATGTGCGGCAACCACACAGCTTCACGCACCCTGCCAGCAAAGCTTTCCGAGTAGGATTTTACTGGCCTACTGCCATCCAAGATGCCGAAAAGTTGTACGTCACTGTGAGGTGTGCCAGTTTTTTCGCAAAGTAGATACATGTCCCAGCGCAGGAGCTACAAACCATACCTGCATCCTAGCCATTCGCTACTTGGGGACTCGACATGGTAGGTCCTTTCTGAAAGGTCCTAGTTTGGCTAGAGGGGGTGAATAGCCTAAATAAAAATTTTACAAACCACTAAACAAGTGATTAGAACCACAAGAGGCTATAAATGCAATGCTAAGGCAACCACTAACCTAGGCAAGCCACCTACACAATTCTAGTTAATACTTAGTTCTAATCCACACAAGTAAGCTAGCAAAAGCTAAACGACTACACAACTACTCAAGAAAAGAGAACAAGCTACTTTGTACAAGGACAAGAATGGAATGATCGTCGATTATACCTTTGCCTTGTGAGGAAGCCAATCACCGGGACAATCAATAAGTCACTCACTCGAAGGTGAGGAAATCAATAGAGACACCAAGATTTATCCCCGAGGTTCACGTGCTTGCCAGGCACGCTACGTCCTCGTTGTGTCGACTTCAACCGGTGGTTCGGTGGCTAATCGGTGTCACACACCGAGCCTACACTAGGCGCCACAAGAACCTACCACGGAGGAAGTAACTCAAGGACACGAGCAATTCACTAGAGTTACCTTTGAGCACTCCGCTCGGGGAAGGCACAAGAACCCCTCACAATTTCCGGGTGTGAGCAAGCACAATCACCAATCTCCTTCACACCTTCTTCTCCTCCAAGCCGTCTAGGGACACGGCAATGTCCCAAGAGAATAAGAACTGAACCAAGGCTTGCTCTCAAGTGCTCTAGAATGCAAATCACAAGCAATGATGCACTTGATGGTTCACTCAATCTCACAAGAATGATCAAGATGATGAATTAGTGAGAGAGTGGGAGGCTAGAATGCACCAAAGTGTATGACAATGATCCAAGTGTGCAAGAGAGTCACCAAGTGACCAGGGAGGGAGTATAAATACCCCCAAGCCAACTCCTAGCCGTTACACCCACTGAAACAGCCATTAAACACGATTTTATGTCGTCGGACCGACCATCGAACCGATAGCGTCGGACTAAACGCTAGCGTCCGACGCTCGGATGTGCGCCACGTGTCATCAGGTTTGAACGCCGTTCGTCCGATCCCAACAGTCAACTGATTTCGCACGTTTGACTACCGTCGGACACTCAGGCACCGGACTAATCTCCAGAGTCCGATGCCACCACAGTTAGTTTCTCAGCACCGTCGGACGCTACGCGGAGAAGGCGTCGGACTAAAAATTTCAGCCGTCTGACGCTTCCAGAGAGGTTCCAGAGCACTAAAAGTGCGTCGGACTCCATCCGATGCTTGCCATCGGACTAACCTCTGTTGTCCGACGCTCTCATAACTTGCCACCTGTCAACACTCGCAACGCTGAACCATCGGACTGAAAACCACAATGGTCCAACGCTCGGTAGACGAGTGTCCGACGCTCACTAACCGCACAGGCGTCGGACCGAACCAATGGTCCGACGCAGCGTCCACAACTAGTCCGACGCTCTAGAAACAGCCCTTTTCAAGTCTATTTCTCACCCCTTGCTTCTATGTGCTAACACTCAAGGTCTCCAACGCTTGTGCACAGTGTGTTAGCATTTTGCAAACATTTTTCAAGGGTTTTCAAAGAGGTTCTCTAAGTTGGTTAAATCAATGCACATGAGATGCAACCTAGAGCACTTGAAAGTAATCCAATAGCTCAGTTCTCCCCTTTCTAGTCGGCTATCTATCCTAAATGTGATCACTCCCACTTGGAGTCTTGATCACTAAAAGAAAAATCCTATTTGAATATACCTTAGCCTCTAGCTTTCCTTCTTTAAGTCCTTTTCTTTCTCCTTGATCATTTCATCTTGATCTTCACTTGTGCTCATGTCATCTTCCTCCTTATTACTAATCTTCTATTTGCTACACATACTTAGCACTTAGATTAGTAACTAGGTTTCATCAATTACCAAAACCAAACTAGGGTCTTTCAATCTCCCCCTTTTTGGTAATTGATGACAACCCTTTTTACAAAAGAAATATGCATTAAGATTTTGAACTTATCATGCTTGTCCATAAGTAGATCATGAAAGGATTTGGACAACCATCATAAGTTCTATTTTGGTAGTATTGGCTCCCCCTACATATGTGCATCGAGTTTGGATTGAAGGTTAGCACATATGTATTGAATAGAGAGTAATTCTACCAAAATGATGCTGGTGTATCGAATGGACCTTTGAAGCGTGATACCATTGGAGTTGCCACGTACACCATCCTTAGCACCTTAGTAACTAGAAGATCACAAGTACTAGAGTATACTATGAGATCACATTATAAGCAAGCTCTAGTTACCATTTGAAGAAATACGACCAACTAGTTTCCCTACACATGCTAGTTGTTCAAGTCATCATTCAAATCCTACTACTAGCAATACACCACACAAGCATGTATAAGTAAGTAAATACAAATGCAATGAGCAATCATATGATTAATGCACATCCAAATACAATAACTTGCATATGTGATTGCTCCCCCTACTTGTGTGCTTCAAAATTTTAATTACCCCTTTCCTTTGGCCTATTGCTCTCCCATCATCGACCTAATGATGGTTCATCGTGCATTTTCTTTCTTTTGTAACTTTCTCTCCCTCTTTGTCAACAATTGCACAAAAAGGTTCATTTTAGTGAAGAGAAATTAGTCAAGTTCATTTGATTTGGAAAGAGAGATTATTGTTCACTTTGGCTCAATCTAGTGCACTCGTCTAAGATATATAACTAAGTTTGATCCAAGGACAAGCTTCTTCACGCCACTAGGGGTTATCTTGCCCATGTTAAGTTATACACTTTTGGCTCATGAAATAGATTGAACACTAGAGGATCAAGCACATACGCATGTCATATGTTAGCACTAGACCATGTAAGCAAGTAAAGCAATAGTGGTAGCATATATACATCAAAACATTTGTTTTTATGAATGTTCCTACATGTGTATGCCTATATGCTATAGACAAGTCCTAGCAAGTATGAATGTTATGCCAAACAATTTTACCTTACTTTGTCGAAGTAGAGGCATGTCACATATGTGGGGTGAGCTCAACTCATATTTGAGGAATCAAGAATATTCAATTCATTCCTCAGCTTGCAAAACCTCTTCTCATCTAGTGGCTTGGGGATTATGTCGGCCAATTGATCATCGGTTCCAATGCTTTGAATGTCAATGTTACCCTTTTGTTGATGATCCCGGATAAAATGGTGCCTTACATCAATATGCTTGGTTCTTTGATGTTGAACCGGATTTTGAGTTAACTTGATAGCGCTCTCATTGTCACAAAACAATGGCACTTTCTTGAAGTTGATTCCATAATCCCTCAAAGTTGCCGTCATCCATAGGATTTGAGCACAACAACTCCCCGCACTAATATATTCGGCTTTGGCGGTGGAGAGAGATATGCTATTTTGCTTCTTTGATGACCATGAGACAAGAGATCTTCCCAAGAGTTGACATGTGCCCGATGTACTCTTTCTATTGATCTTGCAACCGGCATAATCCGCATCGGCATATCCAATCAACTAAAATTTTGCACCCTTGGGATACCATAATCCAATATCTTGAGTGTGCTTCAAATATCTCAATATCCTCTTTGCGGCCGTCATATGACTCTCTCTAGGAGATGCTTGATATCTAGCACACATACACACACTAAACATAACATCCGGTCTTGATGCTGTGACATAGAGCAAACTTCCAATTAGAGACCGATATGCCTTCTGATCAACCATATTGCCACTTTTATCTTCATCCAAGCATCCACTAGTCCCCATGGGAGTGCTAATTGATTTTGCATCTTGCATTCCAAACTTCTTGATCATGTCTCTTGTGTACTTGCCTTGACTTATGAATGTGCCATTCTTCATTTGCTTAATTTGAAGTCCAAGGAAGTATGTGAGTTCACCCATCATAGACATCTCAAATTCTTTAGCCATAATCATTTCAAACTCCGCACACAAGGCTTGACTAGTTGATCCAAAGATAATGTCATCAACATAGATTTGCATGATCATCAAGTCACCATCAACTTTCTTGGTGAATAGAGTGGTGTCAACCTTGCCCATCTTGAAACCTTTACAGAGGAGAAAATCCCTTAGCCTCTTATACCATGCCCTTGGTGCTTGTTTCAAACCATAGAGTGCTTTCCTTAACTTGTACACATGATTTGGTTTCTTCTCATCTTCAAAACCGGGTGGTTGTTCAACATATACTAACTCATTGATGAATCTATTGAGAAATGCACTCTTGACATCCATTTGGTAGAGCTTGATGTTGTGAGCACAAGCATATGCTAGAAGAATTCTTATTGCTTCCAATCTTGCAACCGGAATATAGGTTTCACCAAAGTCCAATCCTTCTACTTGAGTGTACCCTTGCGCCACAAATCTTGCTTTGTTCCTTATTACAACACCATCTTGATCTTGCTTGTTTCTAAATACCCATTTGGTGCCAATAACATTGTAGTTCTTTGGTCTGTCTACCAATTCCCAAACTTCATTTCTTTCAAAATTGTTGAGCTCTTCATGCATAGCATTTACCCAATCACTATCTTTTAATGCCTTCTCAATGTTCTCCGGCTCTTCAAATGACACAAATGAATAGTAAGCACAAAATGATGCTAGTCTTGATCTTGTTTGCACACCCTTTTGAATATCACCAACAATTTGGTCCAAAGGATGATCTCTTGCAATGTTTGTAGGTTGAAGCACTTGAGGTTGATTGCTTGAGCTTGATTGTGCATTTGACTGATTTGTTTGAGAGGAACTAGCTTGATCTTGATGTTGCACTTGAGAGTTACTAGCTTGATCATTTGAAGGAACATGCACTTGATCTTTGTCATCTTCTATGTCAACCACTTGAGTCGGCCTTATGTCACCAATGTCCATTTCTTGCATAACCTTTGCCAATTGAGGTCCACTCACATCATCTAGATTCTCATTTTGATCTTGAGACCCATTGGTTTTATCAAATTCAACATCATGAACTTCCTCAAGTTGACTACTTCCCAAGTTCTATACTCTATAAGCTTTACTAGTGGTGGAGTAGCCAAGCAAGAATCCCTCATCACATTTCTTTTCAAATTTGCTCAATCTAGCTCCTTTCTTCAATATATAGCACTTACAACCAAACACCTGAAAATATGCAATATTTGGCTTTCTTCCATTCAAGATCTCATATGGAGTGTTCTCCAACATAGGATGGCAATAGAGTCTATTGGAGTAGTAACATGCCGTGTTGATTGCTTCGGCCCAAAAAGATTGACTCACATTATACTCACTAATATTCTTTCTTTCAACTAGGCCATTTGATTGAGGTGTGTACTTAGCCGAGAATTGATGTTTAATTCCTAAGTCATCACAAACCTCATCAACTCTTGTGTTCTTGAACTCACTACCATTATCACTTCTCACCCTCTTGATGGTTGTTTCAAATTCATTGCAACTTCTCTTGACAAAAAGTTTTGAAGATACCATAAACATCACTTTTATCATTTATAAAGAAAACCCATGTGTATCCTGAGAAGTCATCCACTATCACCAAACCATACTTGTTGCCACCAATGCTGGTATATGTAGTTGGTCCAAACAAGTCCATGTGCAATAACTCAAATGGTTTGCATGTGTTCATCATGCTCTTCTTAGGATGAGTGTTGCCTACTTGTTTTCTGGCTTGACATGCACTACATAAGTCCTTTTCAAACTCAACATCTTTAAGGCCTCTAACCAAGTCATGCTTTACAAGTTTGTTCAATTGCTTCATTCGAACATGACCAAGCCTTTGTCACACCCATATTTTAAGAATAAAATAGGATGCATAAATGACTCATATGTGCCCCAGGAATAGTCACACATATAAGCTGACAAATTACAAATGTATCATCACAGTGTTAAATACATAACAAATAAATAATTATTACATAGTCTTACACAAATATAGGTAATAACTATGATGTCACACTCGTAGAAGCTCCATCACAGGGACACGGTCGACTGGGAGACATCAAGCCTAATACTCATTACGATAGTCTTCACTACAATCTTCATCTGTGGTGGTGAATTGCAAGGGTGAGCACATTTCGTACTCGGCAAGTACAACACGGGTTCATGAGGCACAAAAGGATAGACACTGTTTGACTGCATTTAGCTTTTAATATACATGTTCATTTTAGCAATTGAGTAGCATCAAGATCCCAAACCCATAATTAATGCAATGATCAATTGTAATAAGGTTAATAAACAGCAAAGATATTAACAGCAATAATCAACATAACATATTTCACAGTAATCATCTAGCAGAACGTGTGACCAAGGCCGCTCGTGACCGTGAGCACGGCTATCATGATAGATTATTAAACTCTGCGCAGAGGTGTACAATTTACCTGTGAGTCATGATTTTCTAATGCATGGGTTGATCGGACGCAAACACTAGCTAACCATATAAAGCCACTTAAAAGTTCGTCTAACAAGTTAGGGCCGCAAGGGTGAGTGGCAGCGAGATGTAGAAACCCCCCTTTCTTAAATGGCACAATCCTTCACGGCTATACTCATAAGACTAGAAGCCATACTACACCCAAGGTGGCAAACCCCCAACTGCGCCCTTTCAGGTAACCTCTAACAAGCTAGAAAAGATCTTTTAAATGACTAAAGCCAGAGCCATATAGCCCTCACAGCTGTACGAAAAATCCTGGTTCATCAGATTCAGCAATCCTATGGAGAGAAACTAGAGCCAAACCATCCAACCCAAGGCTCTAGCCCCCTTTTGAGCAATAATAAAATCATATTAACCAGATTAAATGTTCATTGCACAATCCATTAATCATATCACAAGATCATTGGCATTAATAAAGCACTAGCAAAAGCTACCCAATGCACATCCCAATAGGTAAACAAGGAATCAAGATAGCAAATCTAGATTATGATCTCTAAGGTTGTTAAGGTGGACACATGTATATGTAGTATGAATTTATCGTGAATAGGACACAAGGATGGTCCATGTTATACTTGCCTTGATCAAAGTACCCCTGTTGGTCCTGCTCGTAGAGGTACTCTTGATCTTCCACGAACTGCTCACCGTCTACTCACACAATCATCACATTGCCACACATTCAATCGGGCAAACATACACGAAGCAAACAAGGGAATTAATTGGAACAGTACACCAACAGAATGAAAACAGTTTGAAAATCAAATAAGAATATTCTACTTGTTCCAACGATCGCATCGATATAAAGATCACTAAAAACGGATTTAAAACACAGAAGTTACAAATTTCCAAAGATTTGCTATAGGAAAATGATAAATATCTATTAACTCGAATTTTCAAAAGTGTCAAACTCACTGTACAGTGGCATAAAAACGTAGAGTTCAAAAATATGAAACTAACGAAATTTGAATCATCTCAAACGGATTTAAAATGAAGAAATTATGGTCTAATAAAAACTGGTGGCAAATCTGTAATAAACCGAAACCATTTTGAATAAAGATTAAATCGAATTTCTAAATACCAGCTGGGCAAGGGATTGCGGCCTGATTTGGCAAAACCCGAAGGCTTCCTAACGAAGTTTCCGCTCTCACAATAAACAGGGTTGGGTGGATGGCGGGTTTATTCCTAGAAACTAGAGGGTCTCTTTAGCAAAACAACCCGCGAAGGGGTATGGAGCAATCTCAACCGTCGGATTTCCACTGAACGCTCCAGATTAAAAGGGGTGAAGTCATGGGGGGCTTCCTGCTCGGGACAGGGAGCTGCCACGGCGGCACCATGGCCGGTGATGAGCCGAGCTCGCCGGAGAAAACTGAAACCTGCCCTGGGATGCACGGATTTGCATGGGATAAGGACCAAACGAAAGAGGAGATGCAGGGAACCTCACCTAGGGCCACAGGAAGGTCGAGAACGACTCGGTGGCGGCCCTCAGCTGCAGATGACGGACGTCAACCCCCTGCATGCGTCGACGGCAGTTAGCAGCGGAGGAGTTTAGAAATTGAAGGGTGGTACGGCTTCCTGCAGACGCAACGACGCTTACCGAAACCTCAATTCGGTTTGAGAACAAGCAAGGAAGGCTGGCGACGGCGGCGGCTTAGGATGAGGGTGGCGACTGCGGCGGCTCGCAACTATGGACGAGGTAGCGCAGGTCGAGTAGATGGGAAAAAGATTAGGGCATGCGGACTCTATGGCTTATATAGGTCAAGGCTGGAACGTAGGATATCAACTCCCATCCAATCGCATGGTTTGCTGCCTTCCGACTCGAACACCAACGAGATGGAGATTAACTCTGGGCTGGGGCTGTTGCAGCAGAGAGAGAGAGCGCCCTCGCTGGTTGGCTTACAGGCCGGCAGGGTGGCCATCGGCCCAGCAGTAAGAAGAGAGGAGCTAGCAGGCTTGGATGTGATAGGAGAGCACCGATCTGGCCACTCGGCCTGAAAACAGAGAGGAGGAGAAACAGCAAGGAACCAAGAGCTCTCGGCCAGCACATGAGCAAAAGGAGATTTTCCTTATAAAAAAATATTCCATAAGCTATCAAATTTTCCAAATCGAGTTTCTCAAAAAAAAAAATAGTTTGGAAAAAAATAGCAAAACAGAATAAAAACTCAGCATTCAAAATAATGTGCAGCGGCATGTATGCAATAGTACATGATCCTAACTTTTCATTGATTAATTCATTTCATAAATTATTATTTTTCCAACAAAACAATTAGCAAGAAAAAAATTTAAATTTTCATTTTTAAATAGATTCAAAATTAGGGTGTTACAAATTCTACCCCCCTTAAGATGAATCTCGTCCCGAGATTCGGAAGAAGAGGATGGAAGAGATTGAATGGTTTGATCTTGGATCTTCTTCACTTCCTCAATTAGCTCCTTTTATATTTCTTCTAATTCACCTTACATGCTGCCATTGCCACATCCTTGCTCTATATACCCAATTAAGCTTCCAAGACTTTGATAGATACTCCAAACAACCCTTAGGTAATCCAATTAGCTAGGCTAATTATTTTCCAAAAGGGCCTTCAGAAACTGTGCATTCCAAGATGGTTATACTTAACTATTTTCAAATGCGGGAGATTATGTTCAGTTAGGTAGCAACTGCTAAAAACAACTATTTGGTCCTTGGTGTCATCCGAAACTTTTGTTAGCATAACTTTGCTTTGCTAAAGGCATCGAAATAACTTACTTCTACAGGTGATAACACTTCTTCCAAGTCATTGTTTCTATCTTGCTCCAATATACTAATGTTCTAATCTTAGCATCCATAGAATCTCTAAGTTACTCTGTTTCTACACTATATTTACTATCTTGACTTCTCCAATACTCCACCATTAGCAGATACTTTACCGATAAAGGTCTTCCTTCATCCAAAGTCCACTTATCAAGCTAACTAACATTGATGCTTCTACTTCCCCATGGAGACAAATATAGTTATCTAATACCTCTTTCTTGTCTCACGAATACCTTCATACACAGAGTATGTTGAAGATTGAACTCCCAACAGGTGATATATCAACTCAAAGACCAGCCTTGATGAAAACATGACCTCCTCATGAATGATCCAACAAGTTAACGAACTTGAGCAAAAACACCTGCTCTTGATAGTGATTTTTTAACCATAGGGACAATTGATACTTCTGAGTAATACACTAGAACTAAGGAACTTCATCATGTCACTTCATCTTGTCTCTTCTCCACCTTGGCTACCCCCCTTAAGAAAAGATTGACCAGGGACACCAAGGGTAGCATAAATCTCTTCTCCTGGGTGGTTTAACTACCATTACATACTCTGGCATCCCAACAAGACTCATGGGCATAGGTAAGAATAGGTAATCCAAATTTCTTCGCGAGTAGAAAAAACGGCAGCACTATAAATCAGTTGTAACTCTGGCTCCATTAATCCAAATAAGTTGCAGCATATACCATTGGAAAGCTGCTGAAATTTTCTACAACTCTCTTATAGAACACTCTTCCAGATTATATAGTTAAGGAGGTAGAAAACAGTAAACAACAGAAACTACTCTAGATTCCAGACAGCGCAGTTGCATCGTCTTGTGATTTTTATATCTCCCAAACGAAAATAGATATCAAGGTGATTCTTGTGCTCACATAAAGATCGTCTTGTTGCTCGACGCCCTCAAGAAGCGCTTACATGAAGTCATCGAAAGAAGCCCAGGAAACTGGATCAATGAATTGCCAGCAGTCGTCTGGGGTTTGAGGACACAGCCTAGTCGCAGTACTGGTGTATCTCCATACTTTATGGTCTACGGATCAGAAGCAGTGCTACCAGCCGACGTCGCTTTCCGAGCTCCTAGAATTGAGAACTACAACGAAGAAAGGTCCGATGGTGCACGAGCACAGGACATCGACAGACTCGAAGACGAGCATCTGGCCTCTTGCGTACGCACGGCCAAATACCTGGAGGGGATGCGGCGATATTATAACCGGAATGTCAACGGCAGATTCTTCATGGTCGGTGACCTCGTCCTTCGGCGCAAGCAGAGCAAGGAGGGCATGCACAAACTTTCTTCTCCATGGGAGGGACCATACATGGTCAGAGCAGTAACTCGGCCAGGCTCGTACAGGCTGTGCGACCTTGACGGCGTCGACATCCCCAACTCATGGAACATCGAGCATCTCCGTCGCTTCTATCCTTGACAGCGTGTCAAGGCAGATATGTGTATTTTTGTTTCATTACTTGAATAGAAGTCATGTTGCCTCGATACACATGTATGTCTACAATTGCAGATCAGTAAGTTTGCTGTCAATGCGTAAGCCCCGCACCTGCTCGGGCAGCACAATTACGGCTACGTGTAAGCCCCGCACCCGTTCGGGATCCTAGCCGCGTCGACGCGTAAGCCCTGCGTTCGACAGGCCGCCCAACTTTGCCACTTCATCGACTACCCCGATAAATTCAGGAAGCCTTTGTAACACCCTAGTGTTAGTTACTATTTTCACACTTGCATTTGCATGTCATCAAGCACCTATCATGTCATTTCATGCATCATCACTATTCAAGTCAAATTGCATTTCTTATATACTATATGTTTCCTTTATGCTTATCTGTGGTAGATATGTTAGCATGCAAATGTGATACTTGTTTACTGTTCTAGATGCTTTAGACATGTTTGGGATAACATTTGGAACAATGTTCATGTTGGTGAAATCCCCAAATTACCCCTCTAGCTGATAGTTGACTAGAGAGCCCTCTAAAAGCTATTCTGTTTGACCAAACAAGAAGGGCATTTTAGAGATTTTGCATGTCAGTGCACCCTTAATCAAAGTTGTGTAGAATTTTATAAGCAACAAACTTTATTTTTGGGTCAACTCATGAAAATGGGTGGAAGGTGGTCAAAAAGTTGAATTAGTGCAGATTTGGAGTTGTTTTGAAGTTTTAAAAATTTGCTAAGTCAAAAGGCTGATTTCAGTTTCGGTGTACCCATGTTCATGGATCTGTATCTCTCAATCCAGGCCGAACTAGAGTAAAGTGTCTTAATACCAAATGATCTACCATGTAGCTCTTTGATCTATATTAGTGAAGTTTTCTCTGAAACGGTTTGGATCTCGAGCTAGAGATCAAGCAAAAACCGGGTTTCAGTCGGTTTCGGCCAGACTGAATCGAGCCGATTTAGTCGCCGCCGACATGGCCGCCGTCAGGCATCGGCCGCCAGGTGGCGCCGTACACCGCCGTTGGCCGCCGCGCCGGTCGGCTTTACAAAAGCGACACTCCACTCTGTTCCCCCGCACGCTCCTCTCACTCTCCCTCGCTCGCTCTCGCCTCTCTGTTCACCGCTTTCCCCTCCGCCGTCGCCATTTCCGCCGCGCCGTCGCCGTGGTGAAATCCGCCGTCACCGCGCCGTCTCCGACCGCTCCATCTCCGCCATAGCTTCGCCTTCCTCTGCTCTATCTCCTCGACCCGTTGCCAGCCTCAGCCGACCTAAGGTATAGCTCCAGCGAGCTTCTCGCCGCCGCGACCTCGTTGGAGCGCCGCCGAGCTCTCTGCTCGCCGCGTCGAGCGCACTGCCGGGGTCGGCTTCTCTCTCCATTGCTCGTCTAGGAGTCTCCATTAGCTGTAGATCTAGCCTAGGTCGTTGGTTGGGTTGGTTTCGCCGTAGGTTCGCCGGAACCCGAGCTCTCCGTGAACCCGCTCGCCGCCGTGCCGCCATACGTGTGCGGTCAGTGAGTTCCCGTGCACAATAGTTCGATTCGTCGCGCGTATAGGTGCGCTAGGGTTCCAGGGTCTCGGAACGAAGCTTAGCCGCGCGAGTAACAGCCGGAATCGGCCGGCGCAAGTTCGCCGGACCGCCGCCGTCCGCCATTGCCGCCGTTGAGCTTGCTCCGGTGGGGGACAAACCTCGGCAGTTGGTCCATTGAGTTCGCCTCGTTGCCACGAGTCGGTAGGTAGCCTCGGCGTCGGCGAGCTCTCACCGGTCAGCGCCGGCGGCTCTGCCCCTCTCTCTGACGCATGGGGTCGGGTAGACCCCGGGGCCCGTTGGTCAGCCGCTCTGGTGCGCCTCTGGTTCACTAAGCCGGGTGCACGTTGCAGTTTCAGTCGGGTTTGGGTTTTATGATTTATAAAATGAATTTCCAAAAAAATGTGTAAAATCTTCCAAGTTTCATATCTAGAGGTAGGAGTGTCCAATTGGGGTGAACCAAATTTTGTTGTGTTTGTATTTCTGAGCTCTATCAAGGAGAAATATAAAATGTACTTTTGGAATACTTTTCTGTGCAGTTATATTTAAATTGTTAATTGCTTGCAAACTTGATAAATGCATAAGTAATTGTAGGAATGTGCTAAAAATATGATTCCACTTGCATTAATCTTGTTTAGGGAAGTAGAATCTGGGAAAAGTATGCTTGTTGATGCTACACTGTTATTTATATGATGTCTTGTATAATGTGCCTTTTATGCTCTAATCTGCAAAAATCATCATGCTTAATGTGTTAAGGATATGGTCATGAATACTTTTCTTGGACCATGTTATGTTGTGAAGAAGCTAAGAAAAATGGGAAACCTGTTGTTTGATACTTTTCACTGTGTTAAGTATTTTCCATTGCTTAAAAGGCTGGTTGTTTGTTATTTTTGTGTAGACTGTTATACTTGTCCAAATGACTTGATATTTTGCCAGTAGGCTAATATGGATGTGTAATAGCTACTGTAATTTTTATGGATTTTTCTGGGAACAGAAAACAGTAGGTCTAGTTACAAGCTAGGGTTGGTTTAATTGTTTTTAAGCAAGTATCTTTTGGTTGGCAAGTGTTTTCATGCATTTCTGTGATGTTCCAGCATTGTCACATGTTAAAACAGTGGACCTGATCCTAATTTAAGCTTAAGGCAGCAATGTTAATGTTTTGTTTATATGATGTTGCTCATGCTTGTTAGTATAAGCTGATTGTGGTAGGTTAGTTGATGCATGTTAATTATTAAGTGCAGGTTGTAGACCTCTCACTCGGGACGAGAAATTGTTCTATGCTTTGCTTAAGAAGGGTGAGTATGAGTTGGTTGCCTAGAGGAGAAATATGCACGTACTCAGTAAATGAGTGTGGAGTGTTAAACTGATTGCATATCATGGGTTAATTTGTCCATCTCTGTCTTGCATTTCATGTGCATTCTCAGTTCTGATATATGCATATCATGCATACAGGATCGCCAGGAGGAGTGAAGCTGTTGCAGTTCGATCCACCGGAGGAGGGAGTTCCGTCGGAGATTGAAGTGCCAGAGGTTCCCGAAGGCCAGGAAGAAGAGACTGAACTTCCAGAGTGCCCTGATCACCAACCTACTAACTTTGTGAATGGCAAGCCCCGGAGCATCCCTAAGTCTCCACCTACTCTTTTTACAAATGCACTGGTCTTCATTAAATCGTATGATTGTGCACTTAAGTATAGGAGTTGATATGATACCGTTGCTGTATTTATACCTTGCCCACTTATACTTGATCCTGAAGTTATTACTAGACAAGGGATGGGTTCGATCTTATGCTTAGCCATGTTTAGACCGGTAGAAGTCGAGGGATTTCCTGTCCCTCGCGAGCATAGGTGGTTACTAATGATGGTTGGGATGGATTCCACATGATGGACTATATGTGCCACCATGCCACAGTGTCTAATGAGAGAATCAAGGCTAGGTAGCGGGGAGCCGTATGACATGGTTGAGGTCATGCCGTCTTCGGTGCTGCTTGCGGCCGACTAGGACTGAGGCCACCAGACATCAGTTGAGATTGAAAGACGTCATCACATAGCTGGCCAGATAAGTCGTTCTGACCGCGAAGCCGAGTATTTCTTTCTGAGCCGGGAATTGGGCGTGATAAGGCAGACATATTCTGGAGGTAGGAAGGATGTGCAGAGACACCATCTTACCAAGGGCAGGTCTGGGACCTGATGCATCCTGGAAGTGGGTTTGTCTCTGAGAATATGGACCCCTCCAAGCCCGCGATACATATTATGTCTCAAAAAGATTTAACGGTGGCCCAAGAAGCCAGTGGCTCGGCTGACAGGGTTTGTGATTGGCATATTTGCCAGCTGATACAATCGATTCGAATCGCCATCTCTCCTGGTTAGTGAGAAACTGAACTGATCTTCTGGTGAGGTAGAGGCTAATAACTTGAACATAATGATTATGGTGAGATGAGGTTGATATCTGTGGATATCAGAAATCATATGGTTTTATTGATTGCTATAATATTCAGTGAATGCTTAGTATAGTGGCTAATCTTAGTAAATAGCTTAACTGAAATCGAAGCTTATCACAATTAAAATGAATAAGTTGAGGATCTACTGTAGTAATGCTTTTGATGCAAAAATGATGCTACCCTCTGAGCTCCACCAAATAAGCCTTGCATATCCTTAAGAGTCTTTTTATTTACTCCCTGTCGGGTAAGTCTAACTGAGTACAATTGAGTACTCAGGGTTTTATTCCCATTGTTGCAGATGGTGTAGTCTACTACGCGTATTGCAGGAATTGCTTCACCCCTGCGGGCGAAGAAGACTAGACCTGAGGGCAGGGTCATTATCTATCCTTAGTTGTTGTATGAATGCTGTGACCTGGTCATTTGATGGTACTCGTATTTGAACTCTGTGGTGTAAAACTATGTTGACTTCCGCTACTACTTATTTCGTGTAAAAGACTATGTTGTACTCTGATGTTTAAATTCTGTCGCGAACTGATGTGTCATGTGATCGGGTATTGCTGAATTAATGATCCTTGGGGTATGAAATGTTTGAAATCCTTCGAGATTTCCAGGACTACCGGGTTTATATTGGCTCAAGTGCGACTGGATTGCGATTAAAAATGCGATCGTTGTACTTGTGCTTGCATAAATTGGTCGGTTCTCTGACAGCTGGTACCAGAGCATAATTCAGCATATACCGTCACTTGACTATTTAAAAATTAAAAGAGTTTTGTGTTTTACAAACTAATTGCCAACTGGTAGTGTGTATAGGTGATTTAAACCAAGTGTTTGCAAAACTTATGAGTACCAGTGACCAAGTCCTATAGCCCTATATATATGTGGTAATTAGGTGGCTTATGTAAGTACTGACTTGGGGGAAATTGCATCTTGTTTCTATTTGTGGTTCATTTGGTTTTATAGTGCGGATAATTATGAACTGTCGGTTTCTTATTGCTTCTTATGGGTCAATGTGCCACATCGCCTAAGGTAAGGTGAGATGTGAGTGTAAGATCGAACAACCGTCGATCGATGGTGAGTGTTATGGTTACTGAAGTGAGTACATGTGATCCATGTGTGTACTTATGGAACTAAGGTGGAGTAATTACTTTTGGGGTCGCAAATGTTCATGGGAACATTTCTGGCGAAAAGTGCTTCTTGTTGCCTGCATACATTGGGATTTGGGCTGAAATGAATCTTCTGCAGGTACACTAACCACGCAAAACGTATAGCATGGTTAGTTACGTATATGAGAGCACGTGGTATGCCACCGACTATAACGTTAGTTAATATATACTATGTGTGAGGTCGTTGGCACGTGCATGCATCATGATCATGAAATTAACTCAAGCTATTTGTACTATTTTCCTTCCCTATGATAAAATTTGTGCTGCCCTATTCTAAATGCTGAAAGATGTTGTAATGTACCAGATGGCAGCTGAAGGTGAGCCGCAGAGTGGTCAGTTTCTGGAGCAGTTTGGCACCCCCACTGTGCTGTGGAGGTTGTTGAAGTCTGTGGGGTATGCAGAGCCACCACTGTATTTCTGGAAGCCAGCGGAAACCATGGTGCAGCCTTGGTTTGATGTTTGGATGACTATCCCTGTGCTTGAAAGGGGCTGGTCGTTTCCAGGAATAAAGGTGGAAGTTGACATGAGGACGCCATAGGATGGTGCGCAGCTTGCAGCTTTCGAGGTGTTGACGGATATTTGCAGCCGGTTCAACAAGAGAGCTGATTTGGGGCCAGCAAATGTTTTTCCCAGAGTGGATGCTTCTCAGGGTGAGTGGGCTCAGTCTAGCCAAGCTTCCTTGGAGCGAGGCAGAGATGAGCGTGCTCATAGCACGTGTGCTTCTATGAGTGCTATGTTTGCTGTCCTGAGGATGCATTATTCCACTAGGGATGGTTGGATGAACTGCGTTGAAGCCCTACATGATGCTGTGGAGAAGAAGTTAGAAGCTGAAGAGTGGGCACGTATGGCTTGTCGTAGCTCAGATGACTTGGTGGTAGCTCTCACCGCCTGTCGCAATGAGTTGTTACGATGCACTGGCGCTTTGTTGGCAGCTGATCGCCGTGTTGAGGTGCTTGAGAGGGAGAATGCAGATCTTCGCCGCCAGCTTAACAATCGCAATATGAGCTTGACACGTCAGCGCGATGAGTTTCTGCAGGAGTTGCGTGCTAGTCGGCAGCAGGTTTGGGAGTTGCAGCAGGATGTTCATCGTCTGAACAACCGTGTTGATCCGTTTCATCCTCCGGGTGCAGCGGAGTTTGCTCCTGAGATCTTCGTTGCAGCTGATGATGGTGAAGCAAGTGAGGAAGAAGAGGAAGAAGACCCCGAGGAGATCGTGCCTATTGACGAGAGTGATGACCATGGTGGGAACGTGTCCGGCATGGACAGTGACCACGATGACTAGGCTCTTTCTAGTGATCTTGCCATGATCGGCACCCTTTTGTATTGGAAAAACCTTTAATGTCATGTAATGGGTAGAACCTGAATTGTAATGTGTGAACCCTGTGTGTTCAGTGCTGGAACCATCAAAATTTTAATTAAGTAATGGTAACTTATGCAGTTTGGAAACCCTTTTTGGTTGCGCCTTGTTATTGTGCGGTTGTGTGATGATTATTGAATTATTGTGCCATTTGTTGGTTATCAAAAATGATCATTGATATCTTCTGGGCATAATCTTTCGGTTTTCTTTGGCATAACTGACACTTAACAATGGTTGTTGTGTGATGCTACAGATGGCACCTCATACCCGTCGTCATGGGTCAACCAGTGGTGGTGGGAATGAGCATGAGGATGAGGAGTTACCGCCTCCTCCACCGCGTACCCAGGAGCAGATGTTTGCTCAGTTCTTGGGCACTCAGCAAGCGATTCTGCAGCAGATGGTTGCTAGTAACAACCACAATCGCAATCGAGATGGACGCCGCAGAAATGATGAGGACCAGTACAGTAACTATAAGGACTTCATGGACACTAAGCCTCCGGTATTCAAGCAGGCTGTTGAACCACTGGAAGCGGATGAGTGGTTGAACACTATTGAGCAGTCATTCTCTGTGCTGCGATTGACTGAAACCATGAAGGCTAGCTTTGCTGCTATGTTGCTGCAAGGCCAAGCTGGAATATGGTGGGCCAATCGCAAGACCGCCTACCCTGTGGTCGCTGATATCACTGGGAGCAGTTCACCAGGGATTTCAGGGGACATTTCATTCTAGCAAGCTTGATCAAGATGAAGGTCAATGAGTTCATGCAGCTTACTCAGGGTACCAAGACCCTCACTCAGTATCATTATACCTTTAACAATCTGTCAAGGTATGCTCCGTGGATGGTAGATACTGATGAAAAGAAGATTGAAGCTTTCAAGAGAGGCCTTAGTACCAAGCTTATGAAGACTCTGGCGAACAACGCTCGTACAACTTTCAACGAGTTTATCAGTGAAGCTTATATCCAAGAGAAACAGAACAACTTGCACACTGCTTCCAAGGGAGGCAAGAGGCCTTTTGATGGAAGCTCTTCTCAACCAAGGACTCCAGCAGCTAGTCGTGCGGTGGCAAATCGCCCTGCTTACCGTCCGGCTGTTCCTGGAGCAAAATTCAGACCTCCTCCCAAGAAGCAGCAGCCAGCACCACAACGCTACAAGAAAGGCTTCACAGTGCCTTTGAACAAGAACAATGCTCCTCCAGGCAATGTCATTCCGGTGAAGACCAATCAAGGTCTGGGGCCGTGCTTCAATTGCGGTCAACAGGGGCATCTTGCTCGCTATTGCCCTCATCCAAAGCAGGCTCAAGTGCATCACACTACTATTGAAGAAATTCCAAAAGGTGAACCAGTCACTGCGGTATGTTTTCAGTTAACCAGCACCCTGCCATTGTTTTGTTTGACTCTGGATCATCGCATTCTTTCGTAAGTCAAGCATTTGCACAAAGGCATGCTTTTCAGATCGTTGATTTGTGATGTAATTTTCGGATAACCTCAGCTGGGGCTGAAATATGCACATGTGAGGGTATCAAGCAGGCGAGTATTGAGATTAATGATAGGAGTTCTATCAGTCATCTCATTGTGTTGCCTGGGCTAGGTCTGGATGTAATTCTAGGGGTTAGTTGGATGAACAAATGGGGTGCGGTATTGGACGTTGCTAACCGAACTTTGACGTTAAAGGCGCCATAGGATGGGGGTACTTTTCAAGTTTCCTTACCTCGAAGAGGGGATCTTTTTAATCTCTCTTTCGCAGTTGAGGGCAAGACCATCCAAGATATTTCGGTAGTGTGTGAGTTTCCTGATGTCTTTCCTGACGATCTACCTGGACTTCCTCCTGATCGGGATGTGGAGTTTGCAATAGAACTTATTCCCGGTACGACACCTATTTCTCGAAGGCCGTATAGAATGCCTCCTCATGAATTAGCTGAACTCAAGAAACAACTCCAGGAGTTATTGGACAAAGGATTTATTCGTCCTAGTTCTTCTCCGTGGGGCTATCCTACAATCTTTGTTAAGAAGAAGGATGAAACTTTGCGTGTGTGTGTGGATTACAGGCCACTTAATGCTGTGAAAATTAAGAACAAGTATCCTCTACCTCGTATTGATATCTTGTTTGATCAATTGTCCAAGGCCAAGGTTTTCTCTAAAATTGATCTGAGATCTGGGTATCATCAAATTAAGATCAGACCACAAGATATTCCCAAGACAGCTTTCTCCACTCGGTATGGATTGTATGAGTATTTGGTTATGTCTTTTGGATTAACCAATGCTCCTGCACATTTCATGTACCTAATGAATTCGGTATTCATGCCTGAGTTGGATAACTTCGTGGTAGTCTTTATTGACGATATTCTGGTGTACTCTGAAAACATGGAGGATCATGCTGAACACTTGGGAATAGTCTTGACTAGACTCAGGGAGCATAAGCTGTATGCTAAGTTCAGCAAGTGTGAGTTTTGGTTGACTAAAGTGCCTTTTCTGGGACATATCTTATCTGCTGAAGGTATTTCTGTAGATCCGTCAAAAGTTCAGCAGGTGTTGGATTGGAAGTCACCAACCAATGTGTCTGAGGTTCGTAGCTTTCTGGGATTAGCTGGGTATTATCGCCGCTTTATCCAAGATTTCTCTAAGATAACTAAACCTATGACCAAGTTATTGCACAAGGATACCAAGTTTTTGTGGAGTGAGGAGTGTGAAACAGCTTTTCGCACCTTGCGAACATTGTTGACCACTGCTCCAGTTCTTGCACAACCTGATATTGAAAAGCCTTTTGATGTGTACTGTGATGCTTGTGGCACTGGGTTAGGATGTGTTCTCATGCAAGAAGGCTGAGTCATTGCTTATGCCTCGCGTCAATTGAGAAAACATGAGCAAAACTATCCTACTCATGATTTGGAACTTGCCGCTGTAGTTCATGCATTGAAGATTTGGCGCCACTATTTGATGGGTCATAAATGTCATATCTATTCCGATCACAAGAGTCTCAAGTATATTTTCACTCAACCTGAGTTGAACATGAGGCAAAGAAGGTGGTTGGAGTTGATCAAAGACTATGATCTAGAAGTACACAATCATCCTGGGCAAGGCTAATGTCAGTAGCCGATGCTTTACGCCGAAAGTCTCATTGCAATGTATTGCAACCTTTGCTAGCAGACGGATTCAATCTTGTGCATCCGATGGTGTTGAATAATATTACTCTCAGTTGTACTTTGGAAAGCAAGATTATTGAAGGTCAGAAAACAGATCCTGGCATATATCATATCAAGAGAAAGATGAAAGAACAAGAAATGCTTCATTTTCGAGTAGATGAAAAAGGTATATTGTGGTTCAAGGATCGATTGGTAGTACCGAAAGACCGTGAGTTGAGAAATCAGATTATGGACGAGGCTCATTTGTCCAAGTTGTCTATCCATCCTGGTAGTAGTAAGATGTATCAAGACTTGAAACCTAGGTTCTGGTGGACCAAAATGAAGAAGGAAATTGCGGCTTATGTGGCCAGGTGTGATACCTGTTGTCGCGTGAAAGCTATTCATCTTAAGCCAGCAGGTCTATTGCAACCTTTACCAGTTCCAGGTTGGAAATGGGATGAGATAACCATGGATTTCATATCTGGGTTACCTCTAACGTATAAAGGCCATGATTCTATTTGGGTGATTGTAGATCGATTGACTAAGATTGCACATTTCTTACCAGTTCTAACTACAGATCATCCTCATCAGTTGGCACAGCTCTACTTTGCTCAGATACTTCGGCTACATGGTGTGCCGAGGACGATAGTTTCCGACAGAGGCCCGCAATTTATTGCACGCTTCTGGGAGCATCTACACAAGTGTTTGGGAACCAATTTGGTTCGCAGCTCAGCTTATCATCCTCAAACTTCTGGTCAAACTGAAAGGGTAAACCAAATCCTCGAAGATATGTTGAGAGCTTGTGTTCTATCGTCTAAAGGTTCGTGGGAAGAATGGTTACCTTTGGCCGAGTTCTCATACAACAATAGCTATCAAGAGAGTATTCAAATGGCTCCTTTTGAAGCTTTGTATGGGTGCAAATGTAGAACTCCTCTCAATTGGGTTGAATTAGGCGAAAGGAGATATTACGGGATTGACTTTGTGAAAGAGGCCGAAGAGAGAGTGCATACCATTCAAACACATCTCAAAGCCGCTCAAACTCATCAAAAGAGTTATGCGGACAAGCGAAGAAGGCCATTGGAATTTGAAGTGGGTGACTATGTATACTTGAAGGTGTCACACCTATGAAAGGCGTACAACGCTTCGGAGTGAAACGAAAGTTAGCTCCAAGGTTTGTAGGTCCTTTTCAAATTCTAGAAAGAAGTGGGAAAGTAGCATACAAGTTACGGTTGCCACCACACATGTCCACTATCTTCAATGTGTTTCATGTATCCCAACTCAAGAAATGTTTACGAGTACCGGAAGAACAAGTGGATCTTAGTGATATCAAGTTGAAATCAGATTTGACCTATGAAGAAAAGCCTGTTGAAGTAATAGATTACAAAGAAAGAATCACCTGTAGCCGAGTGATCAAGTTCTACAAGGTGGTGTGGAACAACCAAAGTTATTGGGATGCGACTTGGGAGCGAGAAGATTACCTCAAGGATGTCTATCCTTCTTTCTATAAACAATGGTAATTAACTCTAATCTCGGGGACGAGATTCTTTTAAGGGGGAAGGGCTGTAACACCCTAGTGTTAGTTACTATTTTCACACTTGCATTTGCATGTCATCAAGCACCTATCATGTCATTTCATGCATCATAACTATTCAAGTCAAATTGCATTTCTTATATACTATATGTTTCCTTTATGCTTATGTGTGGTAGATATGTTCGCATTTGCATGTGATGCTTGTTTACTGTTCTAGATGCTTTAGACATGTTTGGGATAACATTTGGAACAATGTTCATGTTGGTGAAATCCCCAAATTACCCCTCTAGCTCATAGTTGACTAGAGAGCCCTCTAAAAGCTATTCTGTTTGACCAAACAAGAAGAGCATTTTAGAGATTTTGCATGTCAGTGCACCCTTAATCAAAGTTGCGTAGAATTTTATAAGCAACAAACTTTATTTTTGGGTCAACTCATGAAAATGGCTGGAAGGTGGTCAAAAAGTTGAATTAGTGCAGATTTGGAGTTGTTTTGAAGTTTCAAAAATTTGCTAAGTCAAAAGGCTGATTTCAGTTTCGGTGTACCCATGTTCATCGATCTGTATCTCTCAATCCAGGCCGAACTAGAGTAAAGTGTCTTAATACCAAATGATCTACTCATGTAGCTCTTTGATCTATATTAGTGAAGTTTTCTCTGAAACGGTTTGGATCCCGAGCTAGAGATCGAGCAAAAACCGGGTTTCAGTCGGTTTCGGCCAGACTGAATCGAGCCGATTCAGTCGCCGCCGACGTGGCCGCCGTCAGGCATCGGCCGCCAGGTGGCGCCGTACGCCGCCGTTGGCCGCCGCGCCGGTCGGCTTTACAAAAGCGACACTCCACTCTATTCCCCCGCACGCTCCTCTCACTCTACCTCGCTCGCTCTCGCCTCTCTGTTCACCGCTTTCCCCTCCGCCGTCGCCATTTGCACCACGCCGTCGCCACGGTGAAATCCGCCGTCACCGTGCCGTCTCCGACCGCTCCATCTCCGCCATAGCTTCGCCTTGCTCTGCTCTATCTCCTCGACCCGTTGCCAGCCTCAGCCGACCTAAGGTATAGCTCCAGCGAGCTTCTCGCCGCCATGACCTCGTCGGAGCGCCGCCGAGCTCTCTGCTCGCCGTGTCAAGCGCACTGCCGGGGTCGGCTTCTCTCTCCATTGCTCGTCTAGGAGTCTCCATTAGCTGTAGATCTAGCCTAGGTCATTGGTTGGGTCGGTCTCGCCGTAGGTTTGCCGGAACCCGAGCTCGCCGTGAACCCGCTCGCCACCGTGTCGCCATGCGTGTGCGGTCAGTGAGTTCCCGTGCACAATAGTTCGATTCGTCGCGCGTATAGGTGCGCTAGGGTTCCAGGGTCTCGGAACGAAGCTTAGCCGCGCGAGTAACGTCCGGAATCGGCCGGCGCAAGTTCGCCGGACCGCCGCCGTCCGCCATTGCCGCCGTTGAGCTTGCTCCGGTGGGGGACACACCTCGGCAGTTGGTCCATTGAGTTCGCCTCGTTGCCACGAGTCGGTAGGTAGCCTCGGCGTCGCCGGAGACCTCGCCGTCGGCGAGCTCTCGCCGGTTAGCGCCGGCGGCTCTGCCCCTCTCTCTGACGCATGGGGTCGGGTTGACCCTGGGGCCCGTTGGTCAGCCGCTCTGGTGCGCCTCTGGTTCACTGAGCCGGGTGCGCGTAGCATTTTCAGTCGGGTTTGGGTTTTATGATTTATAAAATGAATTTCCAAAAAAATGTGTAAAATCTTCCAAAATTCATATCTGGAGCTAGGAGTGTCCAATTGGGGATGAACCAAATTTTGTTGTGTTTGTATTTCTGAGCTCTATCAAGGAAAAATATAAAATGTACTTTTGGAATACTCTTTCTGTGCAGTTATATTTAAATTGTTAATTGCTTGCAAACTTGATAAATGCATAAGTAATTATAGGAATGTGCTAAAAATGTGATTCCACTTGCATTAATCTTGTTTAGGGAAGTAGAATCTGGGAAAAATATGCTTGTTGATGCTGCACTATTATTTATATGATGTCTTGTATAATGTGCCTTTTATGCTTTAATCTTGCAAAAATCATCATGCTTAATGTGTTAAGGATATGGTCATGAATACTTTTCCTGGACCATGTTATGTTGTGAAGAAGCTAAGAAAAATGGGAAATCTGTTGTTTGATACTTTTCACTGTGTTAAGTATTTTCCATTGCTTAAAAGGCTGGTTGTTTGTTATTTTTGTGTAGACTGTTATACTTATTCAAATTACTTAAAATTTTGTCAGTAGGCTAATCTAGATGTGTAATAGCTAATGTAATTTTTATGGATTTTTCTGGGCACAGCAAATAGTAGGTCCAGTTACAAGCTAGGGTTGGTTTAATTGTTTTTAAGCAAGTATCTTTTGGTTGGGAAGTGTTTTCATGCATTTCTGTGATGTTCCAGTATTGTCACTTGTTAAAACAGTGGAGCTGATCCTAATTTAAGCTTAAGGCAGCAATGTTAATGTTTTGTTTATATGATGTTGCTCATGCTTGTTAGTATAAGCTGATTGTGGTAGGTTAATTGATGCATGTTAATTATTAAGTGCAGGTTGTAGACCTCTCACCCGGGACGAGAAATTGTTCTATGCTTTGCTTAAGAAGGGTGAGTATGAGTTGGTTGCCTAGAGGAGAAATATGCACGTACTCAGTAAATGAGTGTGGAGTGTTAAACTGATTGCATATCATGGGTTAATTTGTCCATCTCTGTCTTGCATTTCATGTGCATTCTCAGCTCTCATATATGCATATCATGCATACAGGATCGCCGGGAGGAGTGACGCTGTTGCAGTTCGATCTACCGGAGGAGGGAGTTCCGCCGGAGATTGAAGTGCCAGAGGTTCCCGAAGGCCAGGAAGAAGAGACTGAACTTCCAGAGTGCCCTGATCACCAACCTACTAACTTTGTGAAAGGCAAGCCCCGGAGCATCCCTAAGTCTCCACCTACTCTTTTTACAAATGCACTGGTCTTTATTAAATCGTATGATTGTGCACTTAAGTATAGGAGTTGATATGATACCGTTGCTGCATTTATACCTTGCCCACTTATACTTGATCCTGAAGTTATTACTAGACAAGGGATGGGTTCGATCTTATGCTTAGCCATGCTTAGACCGGTAGAAGTCGAGGGATTTCCTGTCCCTCACGAGCATAGGTGGTTACTAATGATGGTTGGGATGGATTCCACATGATGGACTATATGTGCCACCATGCCACAGTGTCTAATGAGAGAATCAAGGCTAGGTAGCGGGGAGCCGTATGACATGGTTGAGGTCATGCCGTCTTCGGATGCTGCTTGCGGCCGACTAGGACTGAGGCCACCAGACATCAGTTGAGATTGAAAGACGTCATCACATAGCTGGCCAGATAAGTCGTTCTGACCGCGAAGCCGAGTATTTTTTTTCTGACCCGGGAATTGGGCGTGATAAGGCAGACATATTCTGGAGGTAGGAAGGATGTGCGGAGACACCATCTTACCAAGGGCAGGTCAGGGACCTGATGCGTCCTGGAAGTGGGTTTGTTTCTGAGAATATGGACCCCTCCAAGCCCGCGATACATATTATGTCTCAGAAAGATTTAACGGTGGCCCAAGAAGCCAGTGGCTCGGCTGACAGGGTTTGTGATTGGCATATTTGCCAGCTGGTACAATCGATTCGAATCGCCATCTCTCCTGGTTAGTGAGAAACTGAACTGATCTTCTGGTGAGGTAGAGGCTAATAACTTGAACATAATGATTATGGTGAGATGAGGTTGATATCTGTGGATATCGGAAATCAAATGGTTTTATTGATTGCTATAATATTTAGTGAATGCTTAGTATAGTGGCTAATCTTAGTAAATAGCTTAACTGAAATCGAAGCTTATCACAATTAAAATGAATAAGTTGAGGATCTACTGTAGTAATGCTTTTGATGCAAAAATGATGCTACCCTCTGAGCTCCACCAAATAAGCCTTGCATATCCTTGAGAGTCTTTTTATTTACTCCCTGTCGGGTAAGTCTGGCTGAGTACAATTGAGTACTCAGGGTTTTATTCCCATTGTTGCAGATGGTGTAGTCTACTACGCGTATTGCCGGAATTGCTTCACCCCTGCGGGCGAAGAAGACTAGACCCGAGGGCAGGGTCATTATCTATCCTTAGTTGTTGTATGAATGCTGTGACCTGGTCATTTGATGGTACTCGTATTTGAACTCTGTGGTGTAAAACTATGTTGACTTCCGCTACTACTTATTTCGTGTAAAAGACTATGTTGTACTCTGATGTTTAAATTCTGTCGCGAACTGATGTGTCATGTGATCGGGTATTGCTGAATGAATGATCCTTGGGGTATGAAATGTTTGAAATCCTTCGAGATTTCTGGACTACCGGGTTTATATTGGCTCAAGTGCGACTGGATTGCGATTAAAAATGCGATCGTTGTACTTGTGCTCGTATAAATTGGTCAGTTCTGTGACAGCCTTCGCCCACGATAAGCGTAACCCCCTGCCAGGCGCGGCAGCTTCGCCACCACATCAGCCCCAGGGACGCCTGGGCCGTTAAGTATTCGCTAACACGTAAGCCCCGAGGATGCTTGTGCAGGTTAGTAGCGTCTCCAAAAGCCCCGACAAGAGTGCGGGCACCGAGTGCAGATCTCTCCAAAAAGTTACAAATTCTAGCTACTCGCCGACCAATACGATAAATCTCGACCAAGATCGAGCACGTCACATCACATATGATCGCCTACGACTCTCCGAACACTCAGCGATTTTATTGAAAATAAAAGCAAAATTCACATGAACTTCTTCTGAACAGTTTTTGATCAACATGATTAACAAAGTGTTTACTGCACAAGCAAAACTGCATTCTTTTACAGGTGACGTCAAGTGTTCTCCGTGGGGAATAGCTGCATGTCCGCCGCTAGAAGCTCCGCCGCGGGCTTCGCTTCTTCTTCGAGCAGATCTTCCTGCTGCTCGGTGGTCCCGCGGGCATAACCCGTCTTCACCCTGTCATTGCTCACTGCGAGGTAATGAGAGCACACCACGCCGAGCACGTGGGCTGCCGCATTCTCCGCCACATCGGTACAAAAAGTCTTGAAATACCGCAATGCATCACGACTTCAGTGAGCAATGTCAAAGATCTGCGGCGCTTCAGCGGGAGGATTGCCAGGCGCATATTCAATAATGTCCAAGACAGGCTTAATGCTTTCAGCCACAGCTTCATAGCATCCCTCGGCAGACTTGAGACGCTACGACAAATCATTCATCTGCGCCCCATTCTCTGCTCCGTATCTGATCACAAGGAAAGATAAAGATTATAAGTCTCGACATAAAGCAACGAAGCATTCTAGAAGCAAAAGAAAACTTACCCAAGCAGCTCTCTTCATTCCTCTGAGTAGCTTCCCGCAGCATCGTCTCTTCCTTCTCCATTTCTATGGCTACAACATGGAAGATAGTGGATCAACATTATCTAGCAAGAACATAATCGAAGACCTAAAGAAGCTATATACCTCGATTCACAGCCCCATCAAACAGCTCTTTCAGATGTGCATGACAAGACCTCAGAATTAAGGAGAAAGCAAGAGCCCAGGTAAACTGGCCAGCATAGCAACGGCTTGCCATACCTTTGTTCGCCTGCAACAGCTTCTCCTCGGACTCCATAAGATTACTGCAATGCAATTGTGTATCATGTTCCTCGCGGAGGTCCTTCATCACTTCTTCCAGGCGTGTGGTCTCCTTTTACAACCTCTCGTTCTCGGTCGCGAGGCCTGCGGCGCGTTGAAGCATCTTCCAGCGATGCTCCGCCGTATCATGCACCGCCTGGATGACATAGACAAGCACGATGAGAAGCATGCCAAGGAAATCCCCAAAGTAAACACAATAAGGAAGTTAGTACCTGAACTCATGAAGACAGTTGCCCCAGCCGGCGGAGCACGTTCCTCAGATCGGCGCGGGTCCCAACAATATCGGCCTTCAAAGCCTCCAGCTCTTCGTCCGCGGCTTTTTCCTCCGTGATGACAGCATATTCATCACCAACTCGCCTTAGGGTTCGGAGTACCACCGGTGGAGCTTTGCCTACAGCTTGACGAGAAATCTCTTCCACATCGTGGTTCGATAGTGCGGTGCTAGTGGATGGCCGCTCGGGAACTTCAACGGAGGGGCCTCCGGTATGGGCATTTGTCCCTTGATTATGATCGTTGGGTGGCACCGGTCCACGAGCGTCCCTCTCCAGTGAATTACCTTCTCTGGTGTCCTCGGCCTGCTCCTCTGCGTCCTGACATGCGGACGAAGGTGGTGGCGGCGGCGGCGGTTCACACGGGCCCACGGGTGGTGGCGACTGATCCAGCGAGCCCAAAGCCGGCTGCTGGTCCGATATGTTTGGCGATTCATGGTCAGAAGGCTATCTGGCGGCGACTGCACTGCCATCCCCACTCCTCGGCGGCTCGTTGTCAACGATACCCCCACTTGGCATCTTTTCAACATCTTCAGTCGACGGATCCCTAGAAGAGATGGAATGCATGACTAAAGATAATTACAGCAGCTCCTCGACAAAAAATAGCAAGACATGCATGCTTACAGCTCTGATCGACGGCGTTTCCGTGTGAAGCTCTTCTTCCGACCAGAAGTCCCCTCGTCTGTAGAGTTTTTGGCCAGGGGAACCTCTCACTTTTGTCGTTTCGGCGCCGGCTCTTCGTCATCGCTCGGGTCTGGGATCACTGCTTGGCGACGGGGCAGCTCGTCGGATATCTTGACT
Organism: Eremochloa ophiuroides; assembly: GCA_038502445.1. Classification (NCBI taxonomy): domain Eukaryota; kingdom Viridiplantae; phylum Streptophyta; class Magnoliopsida; order Poales; family Poaceae; genus Eremochloa; species Eremochloa ophiuroides. Next base: position 25,016,688 of record JAHLJS010000008.1, read on the forward strand.
GGTTTTTCTGGCCTCCGAGCATCGCTGCTTGACGATCCAGGCTTCTCTGACACAGCTTGCTTGCCGCGAGCTACTCGCTGAGACAGAGTTTCATGGTCTTCTTCAATGTCGTCATCTTGTGGATCTCCTGAAAGGTTCATAATCTCTTCTTCTTCGTCGCCAGGTCAGAATCGGCGGTCAGGGATCACACCCTGAGGCCACTCGACGATCGACACATCAGAGAAGTAAACTTTACGCTCCTGTCCATGGATCTTCAACCAATCAAATAAATATCAATAAGAAGCAATTGATGAAGAAGCTCAAGATGAAAAAAGATGTGCGAGCTGAGTACCTCTAGAGGTGGAATTTCAATGCGGAATGGTTTATCTTGCCCACGATTGTCAATGTGAACATCTTTGTCGAATAGCTCCTCCAATCTTTTTACGGCTTCGGTGGCGGACAATCCATCTGGTACTTCCCATGTTGGGTCCGAGTGTCCTCTCTACTCGAATGCTGGGTGAATCCTATCCTTACACGGCTGCACCCGGCGCCTGACGAAGCTGGCAGCAACGCCAATACCATTTAGATTCATCCCTTTTATAATTTCTAGCAGTTCATCCACTTTCACAATCTCATCTGAAGTAGGTCTGTCCGACCAGCTTGATTTTCTCTCCGGCATTTGATCTACAGCGCTGCGGATGGACGGTTCTTAGTTTGGGATGTAGAACCATCGCTTGTTCCAGTCGCGTAGGCTAGTATTGAGTGGGATGTGAAGGTATTGGGCCGGCATTCCGTCTCGAGTTTTGAGATACACCCCTCCGGCAACAAGGGAACCCACACCAGTTGACTTCACAAGCATGAATATATGTCAAAACAGATTGAAATGGGGAGAATACCATGGAAGGCTTCGCAGAAGTGGATAAAGATAGAAACTTGGAAGATGGAGTTGGGATGCAAGTGGCATAGTGAGATCACGTAGTAATCAAGAAGCTTGCGCAGGAACGGATGGCAAGGCACACCAAATCTGCGAAGAAAGTAATCAGCAAATACAGTCATTTCACCAGTGCTGGGCATAGGGTACGGCTCACCTCCTGAAAGCCTCCACCCAGCAATGGCACAATCTGGTAGTAGTCCTTTCACCACCAACCCCATAATGGCCTTTTCCATCATCGTGGAGGGTAGCCATTCGTTGTCCATGCGGAACTCCCCAGGTTGTGGCTCCTTTGCCTTCTTTGGGGGTACGCGTGTGCTCTTCCTGGGACCCATTCCTTTGAAATCTTTGGAGATTTGGGGTGGCAGAAGGATGAATCGAAGAACTTTATGGGGAATTGGAATTTGGCTCAAGGAATCCCGAAACCCTAGATGGCGGTGGCTAGGGCAGGCTGGAGCGGTTGGTTGTTCAAATGAGTGTTGAACGGATTTGTGGAGAAGGTGAACCGTTTCCACTTCGTTCGAAGTTCTTCAAAAAGAGCGGTGCGTCGTTTTGAATACCTGCACATAGTGTGGCTGGTCATTCCATCGTCAAGATTTTCTGAGCAGTGAATGGCTCGGGGACTTCGTCGCTTCGTCAATTGTTCCCGAGCAGTGAATGGCTCGGGGACTTCGTCGCTTCATCAAGTGTTCCCGAGCAGCAGACCTGCTCGGGGACTTCGTCGCTTCGTGAAGCATCTCTGAGCAATAAAAGCAGCATGGCTACTTAATCGTTTTCGCCAAGCATTTCTAAGTACTAAAATTGCCTGGAATCTCAGTCGTTTTGTCTGTACTCACGAGCATTATAAATGTTTGGGGAATTTTATCAGTATGATGGCTCTTTTGAACTACTGGATGCGTTCCAGTGACTATCGGCAGTTTGTTTTCAACATCATCAGGTGAGATCTTTTATTGAAGAATAAATGGAGAACAATCATACAAGAAGAGTACAATCCGGATTCTCTTAATATCATTCTACTCCGGCCTCCGTTATCATCTCTAGATTTTATGAACGACTTGCAAGAGCTGAAGAAGAGGGTACTTGTAACACTCGGTTTTCCGAAGGATACCAAGCGTTAACTATATGTGTGCCTAGGATGTCCACACAACACATATAGTGACAAATATGGTAAATATCATAAGCAATGCTTAAATACATAGCGAAACATATTTACATTAGGACTTACAAATATATCAAAGCACAACGAAAACTAGTCTTCATCTTGTAGCTTTGGGTCACCATACTCCACAGGGACGGTTGACTGGGGGAGCACTCGCCTAGTACTCTTGGAACAGCTCATGGAAGCACCTTACTTGAACCACCATCTGGTACCCATCCGGGATTTTTATTGGTGACAACCACAAGCGTCAGCTCACCATGCTCAGCAAGTATAACATGAGGGGATGCAGGGCTCAAAAGGCTGACACGGTTGAACTGCGGTAAGCACTTTTAGTTGATCACAATTTACTTATTAAGAGCCTATGTAACTAAGTTATGCTTAGCACCCCAGTGATAGTATAATAATTATCATCAAGATTAATTCATCATCTCGAAGCATTCATAGAACCATCTGTCTCGAAAAGGATCCAGGCCGCTCATGTCCGTAATCATGCATGCTTAGAACAATATTATAGTAGCTCTTGTTTCACCATATCATATCTCACAACAACTTAGACTTAGTTATAGCACTTAGCATCCATAAAGTTTTCAGGTTCATGATGATTTAAATAAGCCAAGTAATCCATACTCAAAGAAATACTAGGTTGTAAACTAGGCATTAAAGAAATATTAACAGAGCAACTATTCATCATTTTCAATGAGAAAGATTAACATGCATGAACAGAAAATATTTTTGTTGTTTTTTTTATTTTATTTAAGTGCATTAAATAAAAAGCAATATAAAATACTAAGATAGAATACTTACCTTGGTAGGGGAGAGAATCTCCCCCAAGCTTGCACTTTTGCAGTTATCTCATTGAGGTGGACGTGGCGGATAGTGAGGAGGATATTGTGGTGGATATGGTCGCGGGAACTGCTGTGGGATATATGGAGGTGGAGGTATGTTGTGATGTGCATAGAGTGCAGCCCACTGTCTGCCAGTCTGCTCCTGAAACTTTTGAAGCTGCTGCTGGGTTTGTGCAGTGATGTTGTGAATGGCCTCGTGGCCAGCCCGCAGCACACCAAACTGATGTGTTAGCAACTCCATGTCAGTGTCAATGGCTTCGTGTCCCTGTATCCTGCATAGATGAGTAAGAAAATTTGGCACTTTGTGCCCCTGATCGGCGCCCTCCTCCAGAGCTGGAGGCTTGCATGGCATTTGAGCTGCCTGCTTAGGTGCTGTCGTCTTCTTCGGATGATTCATTATGTTGTGCAGCACGCGTTCTTGCACGGGTAGCAGGACCTGAAAAACTCCATTGATCGCCTACTCCTGCAATGTTAGGCACTAAAGGGTGGCCCCCATATAGTTTTAATTCTGGGCATAGCAAAGTGAGTCTTGCATCGTTATTATGGAATTTAAATTCTATTGTTCCTTGGGGACCACCGGCAATAATATGAGCTTTTATGAAATATTCCTCACCCAGAATGGTTCTATGTGTAGGTATGTAATCATTAAATCCATTTAGTAGTTCAAGGTAGCTACACATTTTTGTGATGATGGATGTGAAATCAAATGATCCACATCTTGATGGTGCAGAAATCCAATGCTCTACCATGGTTTTACAGGTGATATTCGGATTTTATATACCATGGCATACATTATTCTTAAATCAATCTCTCTAACAGGTCTCACATCATCCCGGGGAAACAAAGTGATTCCTAGCCATCTATGCAAGAAGCGCAGTGTGGGGTTGCAAATATGACTAGTGCGTGGTTTCCCCATTCTATTTTCCCTAGTAATGTCATGCCAAAATTCAAGTTTATTAAACCTTCGAGTAGCAGATTCTAAATTTGAGGTGCAGTTCATGAAGCCTAGGCAAGCACTAAACTGATCCCAAGTAAGATCATAGGCTTGATTAAACAGGCGAAAATAGATGTTGTCTCTAGTTGCTTTTACTGTGCACATAAATTCTAAAGTGAGACTCTTGCTACCTTGGTATCCAAAAAAATCCCAGAATTCACCCCATCCTATGGCACCAAAAACATCAAAGAACTCCTCATACATACCCGTGCGTTGGAGGAGTCCTAAATCAATTACCTTGGTGTGTTCAAATTTGCGGTTGCGGATGGAGTTGAGGACGAGAAGTTCTTGCGGAGTGACCCAAATGCCTGTTTCTTGGTCTTGTGTTCTAACAGGTTCTTCCTCTTCTTTGGATTCTTCATGATCATGAGAAGGTTGTTCAACATTTTTCGTGTTGTTGCTTGGCTCAGTTGCCTCAGACAAATATTCATCCTGTGACCCTGAGAGTTGTATCTCAGTGTCATGGGAGGATGATCCTCACGATGAACTCCCGCTCAATGCTGAGCGCATTTTCTTTGCTACAGCCTTGAATGGGTTCTTCATATTTGCACAAAACAAAAACACGAACCAAGATTCGGATGATAGGGGTTAGCTTAATTGAACCTTCTTACTGGATGATTACCTTCGTTGACTCCCTCGGGCGATGAATAATTGAAGAACAAAGATGAGAGAAGAACATTTTTTATTTTTCTTTTGGAAGGGAAAAAGCCTTGTTGGGAGTTTAGAGTGTCGGAGTGCTCTGCGGGTGGTTTGGTTTGAAGAATGAGCTCACGAGCATGGGGATTAAATGGAGAAGGAAGCAAAGGGTGCAGGGGCACTTGGCCAGGTTCGGCCGAACCCATCCTCATCTCTATTTGCTGTAATAATTGTGGGAATCTATCATGTGAAGAAAAGAGAGGAGGATAGAGTGATTTGAGGTCCTTTGATGGGTCGGCCGAACCCTGCTCTCCCTCCATTTGCTATGTGCCGAACAAAGGTGTCTATGCTAGTCATCTCTTGCCTAGTGAAGTGCTGAACTTTCCCTCCTTTGGATGCTGATTCTTTCTTGGAGTGAGTGGTGAATGGAATAAAGAGGAAAGGAGGGAGCAAGACATGACCATGGCTAGTGGTTGTTTGCTCATGAGATTCTTCATGGGAGAACTCAAGTGATTGCCAAGTTTGGTTTCTTTTGATTAGCAAGAGTGATTTGGTCAAGAGTTTCATGAGTGGAATTAAGGAGAGAAGAAATGGGTTATGTCATGACATGATTTCTCTCTTAAATTATTCATGCTTTGCTATGAACATTTTTATTGGTATTTTATTGAAGCAAGGGATGAGAGGGAGATTCTAACTTCTAGAGTGCAAGTTGACAGTCATATGTCTTGTAGCACTCTATGGGGTATCTCACATGATACTTGGGTTAAGCCAATTAGCACTGAACATGTGGGTGCATAAAAAGTTGCCATGCTAGTGATTAAGATCATCATGCAAATTTTTTAAAGTATTGTCGTGCACGGGATAAGGCATGGATTGAAATGGACAAAAGGGTGACAGTTGGGGGCATCATGGTGGGGTTCGGCCGACCCCACCATGGGCCCCACTTGGTGTCGATTTTATTCAGAAGATTAATTAAATGATGATTATCATGCTAAAATTATTGGTTGACAGAAAAAGGTTTGGGATTAACATGCTAAAGTAATTTAAATAAGTAAGGGAAGTAGCATGAATTTAAATGTTAGTATACTTACCTTAATGGAAGAGTTGATCCTTTAGGTCCTTGGGGTAGGACCATTCTCTTGAGCTGGCGTGGAATTTTTCTTTGGAGGTGTCACCGGCTGTATAACCTTTTTTCCATACTCGCTTGCTCTTTGCCTTTGGTTGTGAGTTGGGCTTCTTTCAAATCTTTTACGATAGCAAAGGCATGTATCTCCCTTAGCATGATCAATGAACACTGCTCAACCTTCGGTCGGAATGTTTCCAGGGTCCCATTGACTGTGAATTGAATTTCTCCAGCTCCAACATCAATATGTGCATTGGTGGTGCTGAGGAACGGTCTAAGATGAGTGGAGTCTTCCCATCTACCTCCATGTCTAGGACCACAAAGTCCACGGGGACAAAGAATCCACGAATCTTGACTGGGATATTCTCCGCTACACCCGCCGGGTAGCGGACCGATTGATCCGCGAGCTGTAAACGTATTGATGTAGGGGACAAGATGGTATGATTGAGTTTGTCGAACACTACCTTTGGCATGACACTGACGCTTGCTCCCAAGTTGCATAGTGCATGCTCAAAGTATTGTGTTCCAATGGAGCAGTCAATGGTGGGACACTCAGGGTGCTTCTTCTTGGTTGGCAGTTGGTTCAATATGGCCGCGCTGCATTCCTCCGTCAATTTGACAATTTCCGTTGTGGGCAGTGGGTGTTTATTATTGAGGATGTCTCTTAGGTACTTGGCGTAGGTTGGTACCTGCATTGCGTCAAGTAATGGAATATTCACATAAAGATGATGGATTACCTCGACGAATTTCCCGAATTGTTCGTCGGTGGTTTGCTTCCTTGTTCTTGGAAAAGGTAGCAGCACAACCACCAGAGACAGAGTGTTAGGCTATCTCTGATAACGGCGCCAGAAGTGCCCTAAGGGTATTTCTTTTGTCTATTGGATAATTCCACAAGCGCACAGAATATACCGCTGTAGCACTTCACCCGGGAATATTCCAAGGTATCGTTATTTATTTTATTCCAAGGGAAAGCGATTGCTAGAAATGTTAATAGAAGGAGATCCTTGAATCTACCTCAAATTAGTACAACTAGTGCAGAGGGGGGTAATCGAAGTATGATAGGAAGGTGATGATTCAAAGATAACAAATGAAATATCAAAAGATAACTAGTGTAGTGTAGCTAGGTGGGAGGACAACGAGTGGGAAAGGTTCTTGTGATTCTGTTTACACCAAAATTTCGCAGCTTTAGTCAAGACGGAAGAAATCGGTCCGATGATGCAAAGAACGAGATGATTTCTTAAACAAAGGGTATTTTATGGCCGAGGTGGTCGATCTGATATAGAATATAGCTTTGGCGCACGCGCAAGATTAGTTTGAAAATCAGATATATGGTTAAGTTGCCAATGCTCAAGGATAAATATATTAGTACATTTTGTCGGATGTTGTCACGTGTGCACAAGACATGGTTCAGGTAATGGTTGATATGCATACCAGACACAACGTCCGTAAGCATTCGATTTGGACTCTATGGATGCATGATGTGCCTGCCAAGGGAGCGAGGATGGAAAGATGCCTTGGTAAAACTTGGTTACGGAAAGCACGCTCATGAGGGCCAGGTGTATCTCACGATGATATAGAAAGCAAGAAGATTGATATACAGTATCAGGAAGGAATAAAGAAAGAAACGTATGCATGTATGTACGTGGCTGGCGTCATGTTCGTATACACCAGGTGGAGTTGAAGAGAACAAGGAACGGCGCGTCGGATTCTGCGGAAGGAAACCAGAAGTCCATGTATATTATTATTTTCTTCTTTCTAGATAAGTTAGTTACTAGTTTAGTCTTGTTTGGTAATAGAGTCCAATTTGTACACTGGCAAAACCGGCAGACTCGTGTATGTGCCTATAAATACACGAGTCTACAGCCGATGGTGAATCTATCAACACAACTTTCGGCTCCGGCCACCAAACCCTAGAGTCAGTCGAGTCCGGTGAGTTACTTCATCCAGGCTGGGTGTCATCCGGTGGACGTAGGCTTGCTTAAGTATCGTCAACCCCCTGTTAAACTATGTCTTTTAGCGTCATCCGGTGGACGTGGAAGCATGGCAGACCAGGGTCCTTACTAAGCTCTGTTTCTTTGGTGTCATCCGGTGGACGCAGGGAGCATAGTGAGTCAAGGATGATTCATGCTGGTTTACTCGATCAATCTGTGTTAACCTTCATCCGGTGGACAGATGCAGATTAGGATGGTTTTCACGCGCGGATTAGTTATCGATTCGTGTTTGTTTTCTTGATTAATCTATTAGTTAATGTCATCCGGTGGACAGGCTATAGATTGAGATAGTTTGCATGCATGGATTAGTTATCGGCTCTAACTAATTTGGTATCTTAGTTAGATTCATTAAGTTATCAAGATGTTATTTGTTGTTTATTGTTTATTTATCAATATAACATCTCTTTGCCCGATCAAGATTGCATAGTATTGGCCTTAAATCTACATAAAAAATGTCATTTATGTCTCGTCCATATTTATGCTTTATCATGATATTCACTCGATTCGGCCAGTACTATCGTGATCTTGCTCGTACGTGATGAGAGAGCTTAGCAAGAGTCGATCTGAATGAATGCAGAGCCGCCGGCCTTCTAGACCAGCTTTGCATTCTTTTAGATCTACTTATGATTATTTTCGGGAATAAATCTAGATTGGTGTAAAGCCGCAGGCCTTTTAGACCAGCTTCGTATCAATCTTAGGTTTATACTTGGAACTAGTCACCGCTAAGTTTTTCTGCTTCACGGACCCTAGGATTGGCTAATTAGCCGATGCAGCTATGCTTCACGATAAAAACCAGTCAACCGATTGTTCCCTGCCAAATCGGCTAAATAACCGATTTCTGTCTGTTTGACGTTCAGACAGCCTGAACTGAATGATTTGACATGTCAACATTAATCGATTATGCTTTATTCTGTTACAACTATCTGCATAAACTTGTTTAATGTAGATTGTTCTATCTGATCATACATATCAATCGATTATGCATCAATTCAGTATCTATTTTCCGTGGCCAAACACGTATACATACCGGAATCGACTCTTTAGTCGATTTCCGATTGAATTGGCTCTCAGAGCCACATAGTTGGAACTATCTGGATACACCGGTTAGTTCCGCCCTGTGATTACTGATTACTATCTTTTCCTTGTCAATTGCAGGTCAAATTGCACTGGCACGCCTGAGGGTTATCGGTACTCTCTGTCCGGGCTTGAAGCTAGCTGGATCTACGAGAGCTCTTCAGCTTTCAAGGGTCGTTTCCAGCTTCGCTGGTGTGTTGAGCGCGAAGAACCACTTTTTGTGCCAACAGATTCAAACTTTACTCCTGTGATCTATCCTATCAAATGGACGAGATACACTAAGACTGCTACCTTACTTTCGCTGATAGGCGAGACAGTAGGGGATATAACCTCTACCCGAAGCGACTATTCTCTTATGGGAGCCTACCTTTTAAGAACTTGCCTAAAACACGTGGAGGGATACTAAGACTAGACAGGGATGTCACCACCTGCTAGCACTCACAAATAATCCGTGCGACAAGCTGCATTCAAAGGCAAGATCTAGTCTAAGCGCCACGCTTACACTAAGCCTTACTACTCTAGCAGTGATCAAGGCAACTAGAGCACCCTATGACAGGCGATGAACTACACACGTGAGCTGGTTACAGGATCACAATTTAATGCAAACCGATCAAGTAATATGATAACTCACAACAATACTATTAAAGTATTATACTTAGTAAAGACTCAGTAGAGTAAAGCAGGAATGATATATATTAAAGTAGATAAGTCTTACAGAAAGAGAAAGATAAAAGAGCTATACCAGACTCTCCAGCAGACGACTTCGGAGACCCCGAGCGTAGCTCGACTCAACTCTAACTCCCACACTAGACTACAACTACTACTAAAGGTCAAACTACACTACTTCTTCACTTGTATCTTGAATGAATCATATCTTGAGTGGGTGGAGGCAGCCTCTATTTATACGGGAGAGCAAGGAGGTGCCACGTCAGTGATCCGCGTGCTCCTTGCCTCTCCACCCTTGGATGAACCGACTTGGAACCGCCTCAAGATGGACGGCCGTGGTAATTTCAGCACATGGAAAGCATGCAGAGAGGCGGTGGAGTGAGTCGGTGGCCAAAACCCACACAGCGGGGTTCGGCCGACCCGTATGATGGGTGGGGCCAAGCCAGGTGTGGGCCCAACCAGTCATAGGGTCTCCCCTAATACTTGTTATGTCTTGATTGCTTCGTTTCACGCCTCAATCCGTATGCCTTTGATCTCCACCATTGAATGGAAGCACAAGTTGATCAGATGGATAAAATAACTTGGTTGGAGTGTCACATGGATTCTGCCACTGTCACCAGAGCCAGGTGGGCCCCATGGGTAGTTCGGCCGACCCATGGGTGGGCCCACTCTGAGCTCTGATCTCTTCTTTGTGGTCCCTTGTGTCATGTGTTGGAATGTGGTTGTCTGGTGCCTCTATATGTGGTTCGGCCGAACCACATTTGTGAGCCCCAGTTGCTGCATTTTGTCCTGTTTTGGTCTTCCCTGCATTCACAAACTAAGAGTACAAGTGGAACTCATTATTTATAAAATATGCTCACGTTATGTTTATTCTCCCTTGGATCCGAGGCCTGTTGATGGTGTTTGAAAGTGGAAATTTATGGTATATCCACCGTCAACAGTAACAAGGGAACTCAAGCTACACTTGCCTCAAAATGCTTTCTAGGCACTCCAATTTCTTCACGATCATCCTTGCATAGCTCCACTTCTAACAATCGCAAAAACCAACACAAGCTTCACATATAAACCTAAAAACAGTACACCAAGCATTATAAAAAATAAATTACAAAGGTTTTGAAAACTTATGGATTGTTCTATAATCGTGTGAGCGCAAAAACTAAATAAAACAAGAACCACAATTAAAATGATGTGAGGGTTGAAAGGTAGATGTGGCAAGGATTGGATAATGGATAACATGTTATGATATTGGCAACTAGATTTATCTCTGGTTATATAACATCACATGACAAATATGGTGGTGGTGGTTTAGACGGGTAGATTATGTCAAGCACATGGAGACCATGGATTTAAGGTGGGAAGAGAGGTCACACAAATGGCTTGTGTTCTGAATATTCCTTAGAGATATGTGGGAATGATTTTGGATAAGTGAATAGGTTACTTTGGAACATGTCATGACCAACAAATGCACCGAGGTGGATCCTAGATCAAAGGACAACAAGATTATGGCGATTCGTGCATCGGTTGAGCGGAACCGGTGATGGACAGCGGTAAATATGATAGATTGCATGGTTATATAGTAAAGACATATTGTGTTCAACTACTTGGGGTTGCAAGGAACAACATGGAACATATTGTGTTCAAAAGTATATGATGTTTCAACCATTGGTTTGATGGAGAACGAAATTGCAAGGTGGCACTGCGTGGCTGTTGGCATAGCAGGACAGCAGCAACATAGTGATGCTTATATCTTCAATTTCATGACTTGCATGACCAAGCCAACTTTTAGGGATGCGTGTAGGTATAGGATACACATTGTGTTCAAAGATCTTGAACACCGGAGGTGCGAATCAACGGGAACACGCATGGCAACTGGCATTAGCGCGGCTGCAGGGCAGCAGGACACCGAGCACAAGATAGGAGCATATCTCTTTCATACTTGATCCTATAGCCATGAAACTTCTCAGAGGCGTCGAAAACTATATAAAAGATAATATCGACAAAGGGTTCATCAAGGGGTTTATTGGATCAACGGGAACGCCGCTGCCAAAAACAGGTTGATTGCTGTTTGGACAGCAGGAGTGGGAGAAAATTTGGTCTCGATATCTCGGCCATCGTGACTTAGATAGCCAAACCAAGTTGTGGGATCATGTGCAGGGATGTCATGAATAAGTAGGTTCAATGGTTTGGTGATTTGGACAGTGGATTAGCGGGGAACGCCAAAACCACTCAGGGATGCCAATCTGTCCAGACAGCAGGGACAGCGGCACGGAGATAACAATATCTCTAGATTCTCAAACCCTTATGAAGAAACCATTTTACAGGGGCATGTTCAATGATATGAAGTACAATTTAACCCAAGGGTTTGATGATTTGGACAAAGGAACAGTGAGGAACGCCGTTTCTACAAACAGCAGCGCTACTGGCCGCCGGGACAGCAACACATAGAACGGGTAAAGTTCATCGGAGATCAACCGTACATCATCAAAGGTACCTGATATGTAGAGGATAATATGAAAACATGTTTGGAGATATGATTTAGGGTTCTCACCATGGGGATTGGTGTGGTGGAGCAGGGAAACACATCAACGACGGCCAATGATGACAACGCGGTTCAACGGCGCATCCTTCTCGCGATGCGGTTGATCGGGGCGACATCCAAGGTAGTAGAAGCCATCACCATGCCATGAACAGCAGAGAGGTTGATGATGATGTCCTCCAAAACTGTTTTTGGTGCTTGGAAAAAGAAATCAAGGTGGCAATGCGGGTTCCAATCGCCGAGATGCATTGTTTCCATGGAGGGGAAGGGGAGGAAGGTTGGGGAATGGTTGGGGCAGCCATGGGGGAGGATGAGGAGGAGCAGGGGCGTCTCTCCTCTGTTCTTGATGTGGGAAATGAAGGGGGAGGCGTGAGGGGGCTGTGGGGAGGTGTACTTGAAGGGGAGAGGGTGGGAGACCAAAGGGTTGGAAGCCAAAGGGTCATGTCTTGGATATTTTGATGTCTTGGTTGATATTTTTGTGAAATATGGAGGGCTGCCATGAGGTGGACGTGGGAGAGGGTAGAGGAAGTGTTAGAGGGGCTGGTTGGACTTGACGTTGGTCCACAAAGGAGAGGAGGATGGTTGGGCTTCGACCCACGGCGAGAGTTACGACAAGGTTTGGACCGGATTCGGCCCGAAGCGATGTCGGAGGACGGAACAAGTTAGGTTGAGCCAGTAGCAAAAGAATGGGAGATGGGAAAGATGGTTTACTAATGGGATAGATTAAGGGTTTGCACAAAGATAAAAATATAATATGGAATGGTAGTATTGATCTTAGGCCGCTAAATTATCAGAGACATGATAAGGGTTTTCGGGAAATTTAGCGTTACAAAACGGTGGGACCAAGACCATATGGTTTTCTAGGATGGTTCAAAAATATGTTTGGCTTTGATCAAGAGGAGAATGAGTGGAGAAAGAGTCCATGTGTATGTTTCCCAAAGGTCAGGAAAGTAGGAGAAAGTTGGAATTGAGATTAACATGGGTACACAACATGTGATCGATTTGACTTGTATAAAGTGATGGTAGGATTGTGTGAGAGAGAAGAGATACAATGATTGGTCATCTAGCATAGGTTTAAATGATTTGGAGAAGACTCAAATAAAAAGGATTAGGAGCTCCAATATAATGAGGAGAAATAAAATAAGTTAGGATGTGAATAGTTAGAGTTTTAGAGAACATGAGCTCGGGTGTTTGGCAAGATAAAAGTTTAGAGATCCATCAAGGTATTTTTTGAATAAGGATCAAGGTGTACTGGCTTCCAAGGATTTGATCATGAATGGGAACTTGATCAAAAATCTTGAGAATTTTGATTCCAATAAAACCCTATGTGCTTTTGAAAACTTTTAAAATCATTTTTCATACAAAACACTATGCAGAGGCATGAATGCAACAAACCATTAAATTATTCATAAAATTTTTTTAGAAACTCATATTTTCCAATATCTAAATTGTAAATAACTTAGCTAAGTTGGAATTTTTAGAAAATGATAAAAATCTTTTGTTTTGTTTTTAATGTTTTCTAGTCACATCCCAAAATAGAAATTTTGGGGTGTGACAGTACTATATACACAGCATCTCCACGTCATCGCGTCGAATAAATTCATGATCTGACAGCAACAGTATACAATATGGGAGATAACCTGGAGGGGTAAAGGAGTGGAAAGAAAGGAGTTCGTAGCAGACGATGAACAATATGTAGACTGATGGCCGATGTTACCCATCCGTCACCGAGTAGCTTCATCGTCTGCTGCGAACCCCTTTCTTTCCACTCCTTTACCCCTCTAGGTTATCTCCCATATTGTATACTGTTGCTGTTAGATCATGAATTTATTCGACGCGATGACGTGAAGATGCTGTGTATATAGTACCCTCTTCTTTAGCTCTTGCAAGTCCTTCGTAAAAACTAGAGATGATAACGGAGGCCAGAGTAGAATGATATTAAGAGAATCCAGATTGTACTCTGTACAAATATGGCTCATCCCAGAGGTGCACCTTACTCTCTTGGATGAGTTTCTTCTTGTCTGCTCCTGGTGGCACATATCCTGTGACCATGAAGTTGACAATGTTTGCATACTAGGGGTTGGAGTCCGTGATCTTGAGGAGCGTGTCATCTCGCAGGAAGTCGTCGATGGGCAGATCTTGTTTCTCTTTGAATTGCATTCTAGAAAAATGATCGGCTACAGAGTTTTCTACTCCCTTTTTATCTTTAATTTCAAGATCAAATTCTTGGAGCAGTAATATCCATCTTATTAATCTTGGTTTAGCATCTTTCTTAGTGAGCAAGTACTTTAATACATCATGGTCAGTGTAAATGATGACTTTAGCTCCAACTAAGTAAGATCTAAATTTGTCTATAGGAAAAACTACGGCCAGCAATTCTTTTTCAGTTGTTGCATAATTTAGTTGTGGCCCAGTTAAGGTTTTGCTAGCATATGAGATTGCATGATGTTTCTTATCTTTGGTTTGTCCTAAGATAGCACCTACAGCATAATCACTAGCATCACACATTATCTCAAAAGGAAGTGTCCAATCAGGGGGTTGTATGATTGGCGCAGAGACAAGTGCTTTCTTAAGATAATAAAAGGAGTCTAAGCACTCATCATCAAAGTTAAAGGGTGCACCTTTAGCAAGCAGGTTTGTTAAAGGTCTAGCAGTTTGAGAGAAATTTTTTATAAACCTTCTATAAAATCCTGCATGACCAAGAAAGCTACGGACACCCTTAACATTCGTGGGCGGTGGAAGTTGCTCGATAACCTCTATTTTATCTCTATCCACCTCTATCCCACGCTCGGACACTCTATGCCCTAGCACTATTCTTTCTCAAACCATAATGTGGCATTTCTCCCAATTCAAGACTAAGTGCTTTTCCTCACATCTTTGTAAGACACGGTCTATGTAACACCCTAGTGTTAGTTACTATGTTTCGCACTTGCATTTGCATGTCATCAAGCATGGATCATGTCATTTCATGCATCATCATCATTTCATTTGAATTGATTTCCTTTAATTGTTATATGCTTGTTTATATGTCCATAACATGCTAAATGTGTTGACATGCAAATGTGATGCTTGTTTACTGTTCTAAATGCTTTATACATGTTTGGGATAACATTTGGAACAATGTTCATGTTGGTGAAATCCCCAAAATACCCCTCTAGCTCATGGTTGACTAGAGAGCCCTCTAAAAGCTATTCTATTTGACCAAACAAGAAGGGCATTTTAGAGATTTGGCATGTCAGTGCACCCTTAATCAAAGTTGTGTATAATTTTATAAGCAACAAACTTTATTTTTGGGTCAACTCATGAAAATGGGTGGAAGGTGATCAAAAAGTTGAATTAGTGCAGATTTGGAGCTGTTTTGAAGTTTCAAAATTTTCCTAAGTCTAAACTGGTTTTCAGTTTCGGTGTACTCCTGTTCATCGACTTGTATCTCTCAATCCAGGCCGATCCATAGTAAAGTGTCTTAATACCAAATGATCTACTCATGTAGCTCTTCAATCCATATTAGTGAAGTTTTCGCTGAAACGCCCTGGATCACGAGCTAGAGATCGATCAAAAGTCGAGTTTCAGTCGGCTTTCTGCAACTTAAACGAAGCCGATTCAAATCGGCATTCGGCCGAGCAGCTGGCGCGACCGCAGACCAACGGCGCCAAGTGGCGACCGTACACCGGCGTCGGGCCACGCCCGTCTGCCGTGGCCCTGCAAAGGTGAAAAGGGCACCCCCTCCTGTCCCCCAGCACGCTCCTCTCACTCTCACTCGCTCGCTCTCGCCCCTCTGCTCTCCTCTTTCCCCTCCGTCGTCGCTATTTCCGCCGCGCCGTCGGCGCGGTGAAATCCGCCGTCATCGAGCCGTCTCCGACCGCTCCATCGCCGCCATAGCTTCGTCTTGCTCTGCTCTTCATCCTCGACCCGTTGCCGACCTCAGCCGACCTAAGGTATAGCTCCAGCGAGCTTCTCGCCGCCGCGCCATTGCCGGAGCGCCGCCGAGCTCTCGGGTCGCCGCAACGAGGGCGATGCAGGGGTCGGCTTCTCTCTCCATTGCTCGTCTAGGAGTCTCCGTTAGCTGTAGATCTAGCCTAGGTCGTTGGTCGGGTCGATCTCGCCGTAGGTTCGCCGGAACCCGAGCTCGCCGTGAAACCGCTCGCCGCCGTGCCGCCATGCGTGCGCGGTCAGTGAGCTCCCATGCACAATAGTCCGATTCGTCGCACGCACAGGTCCGCTAGGGTGCCAGGGACACGGAACGAAGCTTAGCCGCGCGAGTAATGGCCGGAATCGGCCGGCGCAAGCTCGCCGGACCGCCGTCGCCCGCCATTGCCGCCGTCGAGCTTGCTCCGGTGGGGTACAACCCTCGGCAGTTGGTCCATTGAATTCGCCTCGTTGCCACGAGTCGGTAGGTAGCCTCGGCGTCGCCGGAGACCTCGCCGTCGGTGAGCTCTCGCCGGTCAGCGCCGGCGGCTCTGCCCCTCTCTCTGACGCGTGGGGTCGGGTTGACCCCGGGGCCCGCGAGTCAGCCGTTCTGGTGCGCCTCTGGTTCACTGAGCCGGGTGCACGTAGCAGTTTCTATCGGGTTTGGGTTTTATGATTTATAAAATGAATTTCCAGAGAATGTGTAAAATCTTCCAAAATTCATATCTGGAGCTAGGAGTGTCCAATTGGGGTGAACCAAATTTTGTTATGTTTGTATTTCTAAGCCCTATCGAGGAAAAATATAAAATGTACTTTTGGAATACTTTTTCTGTGCAGTTATATTTAAATTGTTAATTGCTTGCAAACTTGATAAATGCATATGAAATTGTAGGAATGTGCTAAAAATTTGATTCCACTTGCATTAATCTTGTTTAGGGAAGTAGAATCTAATAAAAATATGTTTGCTGGTGTTGCACTGTTATTTATATGGTGTCTAGTATAATGTGCCTTTTATGCTTTAATCTTGCAAAAATCACCATGCTTAATGTGTTAAGGATATGGTCATGAATATTTTTCCTGGACCATGTTATGTTGGAAAGAAGCTAAGAAAATTGGAAAATCTGTTGTTTGATACTTTTCACTGTGTTAAGTATTTTCCATTGCTTAAAAGGCTGGTTGTTTGTTATTTTTGTGTAGACTGTTATACTTGTCCAAATGACTTGAAATTTTGTCAGTAGGCTAATCTGGATGTGTAATAGATACTGTAATTTTTATGGATTTTTCTGGTCACAGTAAACAGTAGGTCCAGTTATAAGCTAGGGTTGGTTTAATTGTTTTTAAGCAAGCATCTATGGGTGTGAAGTGTTTTCATGCATTTCTGTGATGTTCCAGCATTGTCACCTGTTTTAAACAGTAAAGCTGATCCTAATTTGAGCTTAGGGTAGCAAGGTTAATATTTTGTTTATATGATGTTGCTCGCGCTTAGTTAGTTATAAGATGACTGTGGTGGGTTAGTTGATGCATGTTAATTATTAAGTGCAGGTTATAAACCTCTCACCCGGGACGAGAAATTGTTCTATGCTTTGCTTAAGAAGGGTGAGTATGAGTTGGTTGTCTAGAGAAGAAATATGCACGTACTCAGTAAATGAGTGTGGATTGGTAAACTGATTGCATATCATGGGTTAATTTGTGCATCTCTATCTTGCATTTCATGTGCATTCTCAGTTCTCATATATGCATATCATGCATACAGGATCGCCGGGAGGCGTGACGCTATTGCAGTTCGATCCACCGGAGGAGGGAGTTCCGCCGGAGATTGAAGTTCCAGAGGTTCCCGAAGGCCAGGAAGAAGAGGCTGAACTTGCAGAGTGCCCTGATCACCAACCTACTAACTTTGTGAAAGGCAAGCCCCGGAGCATCCCTAAGTCTCCACCTACTCTTTTTACAAATGCACTGGTCTTTATTAAATCGTATGATTGTGCACTTAAGTATAGGAGTTGATATGATACCGTTGCTGCATTTATACCTTGTCCACTTATACTTGATCTTGAAGTATTACTAGATAAGGGATGGGTTCGATCTTATGCTTAGCCATGCTTAGACCGGTAGAAGTCGAGGGATTTCCTGTCCTTCGCGAGCATAGGTGGTTACTAATGATGATGGGGTTGGATTCCACATGATGGACTATATATGCCACCATGCCGCAGTGTCTAATGAGAGAATCAAGGCTAGGTAGCGGGGAGCCGCATGACATGGTTGAGGTCATGCCGTCTTCGGTGCTGCTTGCGGCCGACTAGGACTGAGGCCACCAGACATCAGTTGAGATTGAAGGACGTCATCACATAGCTGGCCAGATAAGTCGTTCTGACCGCGAAGCCGAGTATTTCTTTCTGAGCCGGGAATTGGGCGTGATAAGGCAGACATATTCTGGAGGTAGGAAGGATGTGCGGAGACACCATCTTACCAAGGGCAGGTCAGGGACCTGATGCATCCTGGAAGTGGGTTTGTCTCTGAGAATATGGACCCCTCCAAGCCCGCGATACATATTATGTCTCAGAAAGATTTAACGGTGGCCCAAGAAGCCAGTGGCTCGGCTGACAGGGTTTGTGATTGGCATATTTGCCAGCTGGTACAATCGATTCGAATCGCCATCTCTCCTGGTTAGTGAGAAACTGAACTGATCTTCTAGTGAGGTAGAGGCTAATAACTTGAACATAATGATTATGGTGAGATGAGGTTGATATCTGTGAATATCGGAAATCATATGGTTTTATTGATTGCTATAACATTCAGTGAATGCTTAGTATAGTGGCTAATCTTAGTAAATAGCTTAACTGAAATCGAAGCTTATCACAATTAAAATGAATAAATTGAGGATCTACTGTAGGTAATGCTTTTGATGCAAAAATGATGCTACCCTCTGAGCTCCACCAAATAAGCCTTGCATATCCTTGAGAGTCTTTTTATTTAGTCCCTATCGGGTAAGTATAGCTGAGTACAATTGAGTACTCAGGGTTTTATTCCCATTGTTGCAGATGGTGTAGTCTACTACGCGTATTGCAGGAATTGCTTCACCCCTGCGGGCGAAGAAGACTAGACCCGAGGGCAGGGTCATTATCTATCCTTAGATGTTGTAAGAATGCTGTGACAGGGTCATTTGATGGTACTCGTATTTGAACTCTGTGGTGTAAAACTATGTTGACTTCCGCTACTACTATATTTGTGTAAAAGACTATGTTGTACTCTGATGTTTAAATTCGGTTGCGAACTTTTGTGTCATGTGATCGGGTATTGCTGAATGAATGATCCTTGGGGTATGAAATGCTTGAAATCCTTCGAGGTTTCCGGACTACCGGGTTTATATTGGGTCAAGTGCGACTGGATTGCGATTAAAATGCGATCGTTGTACTTGTGCTCGTATAAATTGGTCGGTTCTGTGACAGCTGGTACCAGAGCATAATTCAGCATATACCGTCACTTGACTATTTAAAAATTAAAGAGTTTTGAGTTTTACAAACTAATTGCCAACTGGTAGTGTGTATAGGTGATTTAAACCAAGTGTTTGCAAAACTTATGAGTACCAATGACCAAGTCCTATAGCCCTATATATATATGTGGTAATTAGGTGGCTTATGTAAGTACAGACTTGGGGGAAATTGCATCATGTTTCTATTTGTGGTTTATTTGGTTTTATCGTGCGGATAATTATGAACTATCGGTGTCTTATTGCTTCTTATGGGTCAATGTACCACGTCGCCTAAGGTAAGGTGAGATGTGAGTGTAAGATCGAACAACCATCGATCGATGGTGAGTGTTATGGTAGTGAGTACATGGAAGTAAGGTGGAGTAATTACTTTTGGGGTCGCAAATGTTCATGGGAACATTTCCGGCGAAAAGTGCTTCTTGTTGCCCTGCATACATTGGGATTTGGGCTGAAATGAATCTTCTGCAGGTACA
This sequence comes from Eremochloa ophiuroides, assembly GCA_038502445.1. Taxonomy (NCBI): domain Eukaryota; kingdom Viridiplantae; phylum Streptophyta; class Magnoliopsida; order Poales; family Poaceae; genus Eremochloa; species Eremochloa ophiuroides. Next base: position 25,036,485 of record JAHLJS010000008.1, read on the forward strand.
CTAACCACGCAAAACGTATAGCACGGTTAGTTACGTATATGAGACCACGTGGTATGCCACTGACTATAACGTTAGATAATATATACTATGTGTGAGGTCGTTGGCACGTGCATGCATCATGATCATGAAATTAACTCAAGCTATTTGTACTATTTTCCTTCCCTATGATAAAAATTGTGCTGTCCTATCTTATTCTAAATGCTGAAAGATGTTGTAATGTACCAGATGTCAGCTGAAGGTGAGCCGCAGAGTGGTCAGTTTCTGGAGCAGTTTGGCACACCCACCAGTGCTATGGAGGTTGTTGAAGTCTGTGGGATATGCAGAGCCACCACTGTATTTCTAGAAGCCAGCGGAGACCATGGTGCAGCCTTGGTTTGATGTTTGGGTGACTATCCCTGTGCTTGATAGGGGCTAGGTCGTTTCCAGGAATAAAGGTGAAAGTTGACATGAGGACGCCATGGGATGGTGCGCAGCTTGCAGCTTTCGAGGTGTTGACGGATATTTGCAGCCGGTTCAACAAGAGAGCTGATTTGGGGCCAGCAAATGTTTTTCCCAGGGTGGATGCTTCTCAGGGTGAGTGGGCTTAGTCTAGCCAAGCTTCTTTGGAGCGAGGCAGAGATCAGCGTGCTCATAGCACGGGTGCTTCTATGAGTGCTATGTTTGCTGTCCTGAGGATGCATTATTCCACTAGGGATGGTTGGATGAAGTGCGTTGAAGCCCTGCATGATGCTAGTGGAGAAGAAGTTAGAAGCTGAAGAGTGGGCACGTATGGCTCGTCGTAGCTCATATGACTTGGTGGTAGCTCTCACTGCCTGTCGCAATGAGTTGTTACGATGCACTGGCGCTTTGTTGGCAGCTGATCGCCGTGTTGAGGTGCTTGAGAGAGAGAATGCAGATCTTCGCCGCCAGCTCGACAATCACAATATGAGTTTGACACGTCAGCGCGATGAGTTTCTGCAGGAGTTGCGTACTAGTCAGTAGCTGGTTTGGGAGTTGCAGCAGGATGTTCATCGTCTGAACAACCGTGTTGATCCATTTCATCCTCCGGGTGCAGCGGAGTTTGCTCCTGAGATCTTCGTTGCAGCTGATGATGGTGAAGCAAGTGAGAAAGAAGAGGAAGAAGACCCGAGGAGATCGTGCCTATTGACGAGAGTGATGACCATGGTGGGAACGTGTCCAGCATGGACAGTGACCACGATGATTAGGCTCTTTCTAGTGCTCTTGCCATGATCGGCAACCTTTTGTATTGGGAAAACCTTTAATGTCATGTAATGGGTAGAAGCCTGAATTGTAATGAGAGAACCCTGTGTGTTCAGGGCTAGAACCATCAAACTTTTAATTAAGTAATGGTAACTTATGCAGTTTGGAAACCCTTTTTGGTTGCGCCTTGTTATTGTGCGGTTGTGTGATGATTATTGAATTATTGTGCCGTTTGTTGGTTATCAAAAATGATCATTGATATCTTTTGGGCATAATCTTTCGGTTTTCTTTGGCATAACTGACACTTAACAATGGTTGTTGTGTGTTGCTACAGATGGCACCTCATACCCGTCGTCATGGGTCAACCAGTGGTGGTGGGAATGAGCATGAGGATGAGGAGTTGCCGCCTCCTCCACCGCGTACCCAGGAGCAGATGTTTGCTCAGTTCTTGGACACTCAGCAAGCGATTCTGCAGCAGATGGTTGCTAGTAACACCCACAATCGCAATCGAGATGGACGCCGCGGAAACTGATGAGGACCAGTACAGTAACTATAAGGATTTCATGGACACTAAGCCTCCAGTATTCAAGCAGGCCGTTGAACTGCTGGAAGCTGATGAGTGGTTAAACACTATTGAGCAGTCATTCTCTGTGCTGCGATTGACTGAAACCATGAAGGCTAGCTTTGCTGCTATGTTGCTGCAAGGCCAAGCTGGAATATGGTGGGCCAATCGCAAGACCGCCTACCCTATGGTCGCTGATATCACCTGGGAGCAGTTCACCAGGGATTTCAGGGGACATTTCATTCCAGCAGGCTTGATCAAGATGAAAGTGAATGAGTTCATGCAGCTTACCCAGGGTACCAAGACCCTCACTCAGTATCATCATGCCTTTAACAATCTGTCAAGGTATGCCCCGTGGATGGTGGATACAGATGAAAAGAAGATTGAAACTTTCAAGAGAGGCCTTAGTACCAAGCTTATGAAGACTCTGGCGAACAACGCTCGTACAACTTTTAACGAGTTTATCAGTGAAGCTTATATCCAAGAGAAACAGAACAACTTGCACACTGCTTCCAAGGGAGGCAAGAGGCCATTTGAAGGAAGCTCTTCTCAGTCAAGGACTCCAGCAGCTAGTCGTGCGGTGGCAAATCGCCCTGCTTACCGTCTGGCTGTTCCTGGAGCAAAATTCAGACCCCCTCCAAAGAAGCAGCCAGCGCCACAACGCTACAAGAAAGGCTTCACAGTGCCTTTGAATAAGAACAATGCTCCTCCAGGCAATGTCATTCCAGTGAGGACCAATCAAGGTCTGGGGCCGTGCTTCAATTGCGGTCAACAGGGGCATCTTGCTCGCTATTGCCCTCATCCAAAGCAGGCTCGAGTGCATCACACTACTATTGAAGAAATTCCAGAAGGTGAACCAGTCACTGCGGGTATGTTTTTAGTTAACCAGCACCCTGCCATTGTTTTGTTCGACTCTGGATCATCGCATTCTTTCATAAGTCAAGCATTTGCACAAAGGCATGCTTTTCAGATCGTTGATTTGGGATGTAATTTCCGGATAACCTCAGCTGGGGCTGAAATATGCACACGTGAGGGTATCAAGCAGGCGAGTATTGAGATTAATGATAGGAGTTTTATCAGTCATCTCATTGTGTTGCCTAGGGCTAGGTCTGGATGTAATTCTAGGGGTTAGTTGGATGAACAAATGGGGTGCGGTATTGGACGTTGCTAACCGAACTTTGACGTTGAAGGCGCCCCAGGATGGGGATACTTTTCAAGTTTCCTTACCTCGAAGAGGGGATCTTTTTAATCTCTCTTTCGCAATTGAGGGCAAGACCATCCAAGATATTCCGGTAGTGTGTGAGTTTCCTGATGTTTTTCCTGATGATCTACCTGGACTTCCTCCTGATCGATATGTGGAGTTTGCAATAGAACTTATTCCCGGTACGGCACCTATTTCTCGAAGGCCATATAGAATGCCTCCTCATGAATTAGCTGAACTTAAGAAACAACTCCAGGAGTTATTGGACAAAGGGTTTATTCGCCCTAGTTCTTCTCCGTGGGGCTGTCCTGCAATCTTTGTTAAGAAGAAGGATGAAACTTTGCGTATGTGTGTAGATTACAGGCCACTAAATGCTGTGATAATTAAGAACAAGTATCCTCTACCTCGTATTGATATCTTGTTTGATCAATTGTCCAAGGCCAAGGTTTTCTCCAAAATTGATCTGAGATCTGGGTATCATCAAATTAAGATCATACCACAAGATATTCCCAAGACGGCTTTCTCCACTCGGTATGAATTGTATGAGTATTTGGTTATGTCTTTTGGATTAACCAATGCTCCTGCACATTTCATGTACCTAATGAATTCGGTATTCATGCCTGAGTTGGATAAGTTCGTGGTAGTCTTTATTGACGATATTCTGGTGTACTCTGAAAACATGGAGGATCATGCTGAACACTTGAGGATAGTCTTGACTAGACTCAGGGAGCATAAGCTGTATGCTAAGTTCAGTAAGTGTGAGTTTTGGTTGACTAAAATGCCTTTTCTGGGCCATATCTTATCTGCTGAAGGTATTTCTGTAGATCCGTCAAAAGTTCAGCAGGTGTTGGATTGGAAGTCACCAACCAATGTGTCTGAGGTTCGTAGCTTTCTAGGATTAGCTGGGTATTATCGCCGTTTTATCCAAGATTTCTCTAAAATAGCTAAACCTATGACCAAGTTATTGCACAAAGATACCAAGTTTGTGTGGAGTGAGGAGTGTGAAACAGCGTTTCGCACCTTGCGAACGTTGTTGACCACTGCTCCAGTTCTTGCACAACCTGATATTGAAAAGTCTTTTGATGTGTACTGCGATGCTTGTGGCACTGGGTTAGGATGTGTTCTCATGCAAGAAGGCCGAGTCATTGCTTATGCCTCGCGTCAATTGAGAAAACATGAGCAAAACTATCCTACTCATGATTTGGAACTTGCCGCTGTAGTTCATGCATTGAAGATTTGGCGCCACTATTTGATGGGTCATAGATGTCATATCTATTCCAATCACAAGAGTCTCAAGTACATTTTCACTCAGCCTGAGTTGAACATGAGGCAAAGAAGGTGGTTGGAGTTGATCAAAGACTATAATCTAGAAGTACACTATCATCCGGGTAAGGCCAATGTCGTAGCCGATGCTTTGAGCCGAAAGTCTCATTGCAATGTATTGCAGCCTTTGCTAGTAGACGGATTCAATCTTGTGCATCCAGTGGTGTTGAATAATATTACTCTTAGTTGTACTTTGGAAAGCAAGATTATTGAAGGTCAGAAAACAGATCCCGGCATATATCATATCAAGAGGAAGATGAAAGAACAAGAAATGCTTCATTTCCGAGTAGATGAAAAAGGTATATTGTGGTTCAAGGATTGATTGGTAGTACCGAAAGACCGTGAGTTGAGGAATCAGATTATGGACGAGGCTCATTTGTCCAAGTTGTCTATCCATCCTGGTAGTAGTAAGATGTATCAAGACTTGAAACCTAGGTTCTGGTGGACCAAAATGAAGAAGGAAATTGCAGCTTATGTGGCCAGGTGTGATACCTGTTGTCGCGTGAAGGCTATTCATCTTAAGCCAGCAGGTCTATTGCAACCTTTACCAGTTCCAGGGTGGAAATGGGATGAGATAACCATGGATTTCATATCTGGGTTACCTCTAACGCAAAAAGGCCATGATTCTATTTGGGTGATTATAGATCGATTGACTAAGATTGCACATTTCTTACCAGTTCGAACTACAGATCAGTCCTCATCAGTTGGCATAGCTCTACTTTGCTCAGATACTTCGGTTACATGGTGTGCCGAGGACGATAGTTTCCGATAGAGGCCCGCAATTTATTGCACGCTTTTGGGAGCATCTACACAAGTGTTTGGGAACCAATTTGGTTCGCAGCTCAGCTTATCATCCTCAAACTTCTGGTCAGACTGAAAGGGTAAACCAAATCCTCGAAGATATGTTGAGGGCTTGTGTTCTATCATCTAAAGGTTCGTGGGAAGAATGGTTACCTTTGGCCGAGTTCTCGTACAACAATAGCTATCAAGAGAATATTCAAATGGCTCCTTTTGAAGCTTTGTATGGGCGCAAATGTAGAACTCCTCTCAATTGGGTTGAATCAGGCGAAAGAAGATATTATGGGACTTGACTTTGTGAAAGAGGCCGAGGAGAGAGTGCATACCATTCAAACACATCTCAAAGCCGCTCAGACTCGTCAAAAGAGTTATGCGGACAAGCGAAGAAGGCCATTGGAATTTGAAGTGGGTGACTATGTATACTTGAAGGTTTCACCTATGAAAGGCGTATAACGCTTCGGAGTGAAACGAAAGTTAGCTCCAAGGTTTGTAGGTCCTTTTCAAATTCTGGAAAGAAGTGGGAAAGTAGCATACAAGTTACGGTTGCCACCACACATGTCCACTATCTTCAATGTGTTTCATGTCTCCCAACTCAAGAAATGTTTACGAGTACCTGAAGAACAAGTGGATCTTGGTGATATCAAGTTGAAATCAGATTTGACCTACGAAGAAAAGCCTATTGAAGTAATAGATTACAAAGAAAGAATCACCCGTAGCCGAGTGATCAAGTTCTACAAGGTGGTGTGGAACAACCAAAGCCATTGGGATGCGACTTGGGAGCGAGAAGATTATCTCAAGGAAGTCTATCCTTCTTTCTATAAACAATGGTAATTAACTCTAATCTCGGGGACGAGATTCTTTTAAGGGGGGAAGGGCTGTAAACCCTAGTATTAGTTACTATGTTCGCACTTGCATTTGCATGTCATCAAGCATGGATCATGTCATTTCATGAATCATCATCATTTCATTTGAATTGATTTCATTTAATTGTTATATGTTTGTTTATATGTCCATAACATGCTAAATGTGTTGACATGCAAATGTGATGCTTGTTTACTGTTCTAAATGCTTTAGACATGTTTGGGATAACATTTGGAACAATGCTCATGTTGGTGAAATCCCCAAAATACCCCTCTAGCTAATGGTTGACTAGAGAGCCCTCTAAAAGCTATTCTGATTGACCAAACAAGAAGGGCATTTTAGAAATTTTGCATGTCAGTGCATCCTTAATCAAAGTTGTGTAGAATTTTATAAGCAAAAAACTTTATTTTTGGGTCAACTCATGAAAATGGGTGGAAGGTGGTCAAAAAGTTGAATTAGTGCAGATTTGGAGCTGTTTTGAAGTTTCAAAATTTTCCTAAGTCTAAACTGGGTGTACCCCTGTTCATCGACCTGTATCTCTCAATCCGGGCCGATCTAGAGTAAAGTGTCTTAATACCAAATGATCTACTCATGTAGCTCTTCAATCCATATTAGTGAAGTTTTCGCTGAAACGCCCTGGATCACGAGCTAGAGATCGATCAAAAGTCGAGTTTCAGTCGGCTTTCTGCAACTTAAACGAAGCCGATTCAAATCGGCATTCGGCCGAGCAGCTGGCGCTACCGCAGACCAACGGCGCCAAGTGGCGACCATACGCCAGCGTCGGGCCACGCCCGTCTGCCGTCGCCCTGCAAAGGTGAAAAGGGCACCCCCTCCTGTCCCCCAGCACGCTCCTCTCACTCTCACTCGCTCGCTCTCGCCCCTCTGCTCTCCTCTTTCCCCTCCGCCGTCGCCATTTCCGCCGCGCCGTCGGCGCGGTGAAATCCGCCGTCATCGAGCCGTCTCCGACCGCTCCATCGCCGCCATAGCTTCGTCTTGATCTGCTCTTCATCCTCGACCCATTGCCGACCTCAGCCGACCTAAGGTATAGCTCCAGCGAGCTTCTCGCCGCCGCGCCATTGCCGGAGCGCCGCCGAGCTCTCGGGTCGCCGCGACGAGGGCGATGCCGGGGTCGGCTTCTCTCTCCATTGCTCGTCTAGGAGTCTCCGTTAGGCTGTAGATCTAGCCTAGGTCGTTGGTCGGGTCGATCTCGCCGTAGGGTTCGCCGGAATCCGAGCTCGCCGTGAAACCACTCGCTGCTGTGCCGCCATGCGTGCGCGGTCAGTGAGCTCCCGTGCACAATAGTCCGATTCGTCGCACGCACAGGTCCGCTAGGGTGCCAGGGACACGGAACGAAGCTTAGCCAGCGCGAGTAACGGCCGGAATCGGCCGGCTGCAAGCTCGCCGGACCGCCGCCGTCCGCCATTGCCGCCGTCGAGCTTGCTCCGGTGGGGTACAACCCTCGGCAGTTGGTCCATTGAGTTCGCCTCGTTGCCACGAGTCGGTAGGTAGCCTCGGCGTCGCCGGAGACCTCGCCGGTCAGCGTCGGCGGCTCTGCCCCTCTCTCCGACGCGTGGGGTCGGGTTGACCCCGGGGCCCGCGAGTCAGCCGTTCTGATGCGCCTCTGGTTCACTGAGCCGGGTGCACATAGCAGTTTCTATCGGGTTTGGGTTTTATGATTTATAAAATGAATTTCCAAAAAATGTGTAAAATCTTCCAAAATTCATTTCTGGAGCTAGGAGTGTCCAATTGGGGTGAACCAAATTTTGTTATGTTTATATTTTGATTGAGCCCTATCAAGGAAAAATATAAAATGTACTTTTGGAATACTTTTTCTGTGCAGTTATATTTAAATTGTTAATTGCTTGCAAACTTGATAAATGCATAAGTAATTGTAGGAATGTGCTAAAAATGTGATTGCACTTGCATTAATCTTGTTTAGGGAAGTAGAATCTAAGAAAAATATGTTTGCTGGTGTTGCACTATTATTTATATGGTGTCTAGTATAATGTGCCTTTTATGCTTTAATATTGCAAAAATCACCATGCTTAATGTGTTAAGGATATGGTCATGAATATTTTTCCTGGACCATGTTATGTTGGAAATAAGCTAAGAAAATTGGGAAATCTATTGTTTGATACTTTTCACTGTGTTAAGTATTTTCCATTGCTTAAAAGGCTTGTTGTTTGTTATTTTTGTGTAGACTGTTATACTTGTCCAAATGACTTGAAATTTTGTCAGTAGGCTAATCTGGATGTGTAATAGCTACTGTAATTTTTATGGATTTTTCTAGTCACAGTAAACAGTAGGTCCAATTATAAGCTAGGGTTGGTTTAATTGTTTTTAAGCAAGCATCTATGGGTGTGAAGTGTTTTCATGCATTTCTGTGATGTTCCAGCATTGTCACCTGTTTTAAACAGGTAAAGCTGATCCTAATTTGAGCTTAGGGCAGCAAGGTTAATATTTTGTTTATATGATGTTGCTCGCGCTTGTTAGTTATAAGATGACTGTGGTGGGTTAGTTGATGCATCTTAATTATTATGTGCAGGTTGTAGACCTCTCATCCGGGACTGAGAAATTGTTCTATGCTTTGCTTAAGAAGGGTGAGTATGAGTTGGTTGTCTAGAGAAGAAATATGCACGTACTCAGTAAATGAGTGTGGATTGTTAAACTGATTGCATATCATGGGTTAATTTGTGCATCTCTATCTTGCATTTCATGTGCATTCTCAGTTCTCATATATGCATATCATGCATACAGGATCGCCGGGAGGTGTGACGCTATTGCAGTTCGATCCACCGGAGGAGGGAGTTCCGCCGGAGATTGAAGTGGCAGAGGTTCCCGAACGCCAGGAAGAAGAGGCTGAACTTGCAAAGTGCCCTGATCACCAACCAACTAACTTTGTGAAAGGCAAGCCCCAGAGCATCGCTAAGTCTCCACCTACTCTTTTTACAAATGCACTGGTCTTTATTAAATCGTATGATTGTGCACTTAAGTATAGGAGTTGATATGATACCGTTGCTGCATTTATACCTTGTCCACTTATACTTGATCCTGAAGTATTACTAGATAAGGGATGGGTTCGATCTTATGCTTAGACCGGTAGAAGTCGAGGGATTTCCTGTCCTTCGCGAGCATAGGTGGTTACTAATGATGATGGGGTTGGATTCCACATGATGGACTATATATCCCACCATGCCGCAGTGTCTAATGAGAGAATCAAGACTAGGTAGCGGGGAGCCGCATGACATGGTTGAGGTCATGCCGTCTTCGATGCTGCTTGTGGCCGACTAGGACTGAGGCCACCAGACATCAGTTGAGATTGAAGGACGTCATCACATAGCTGGCCAGATAAGTCGTTCTGACCGCGAAGCCGAGTATTTCTTTCTGAGCTGGGAATTGGGCGTGATAAGGCAGACATATTCTGGAGGTAGGAAGGATGTGCGGAGACACCATCTTACCAAGGGCAGGTCAGGGATCTGATGCATCCTGGAAGTGGGTTTGTCTCTGAGAATATGGACCCCTCCAAGCCCGCGATACATATTATGTCTCAGAAAGATTTAACGGTGGCCCAAGAAGCCAGTGGCTCGGCTGACAGGGTTTGTGATTGGCATATTTGCCAGCTGGTACAATCGATTCGAATCGCCATCTCTCCTGGTTAGTGAGAAACTGAACTTATCTTCTGGTGAGGTAGAGGCTAATAACTTGAACATAATGATTATGGTGAGATGAGGTTGATATCTGTGGATATCGGAAATCATATGGTTTTATTGATTGCTATAACATTCAGTGAATGCTTAGTATAGTGGCTAATCTTAGTAAATAGCTTAACTGAAATCGAAGCTTATCACAATTAAAATGAATAAATTTGTAGTAATGCTTTTGATGCAAAAATGATGCTACCCTCTGAGCTCCACCAAATAAGCCTTGCATATCCTTGAGAGTCTTTTTATTTACTCCCTGTCGGGTAAGTATAGCTGAGTACAATTGAGTACTCAGGGTTTTATTCCCATTGTTGCAGATGGTGTAGTCTACTACGCGTATTGCAGGAATTGCTTCACCCCTGCGGGCGAAGAAGACTAGACCCGAGGGCAGGGTCATTATCTATCCTTAGATGTTGTAAGAATGCTGTGACAGGGTCATTTGATGGTACTCGTATTTGAACTCTGTGGTGTAAAACTATGTTGACTTCCGCTACTACTATATTTGTGTAAAAGATTATGTTGTACTCTGATGTTTAAATTCGGTTGCGAACTTATGTGTCATGTGATTGGGTATTGCTGAATGAATGATCCTTGTGGTATGAAATGTTTGAAATCCTTCGAGGTTTCCAGACTACCGGGTTTATATTGGCTCAAGTGCGACTGGATTGCGATTAAAATGCGATCGTTGTACTTGTGCTCGTATAAATTGGTCAGTTCTATGACAGTCTAGATTTTCTAGGCAGTGATCGAAAGTTTTGCCATAGACTGAGAAGTCATCCATGAACACCTCCATAATTTCTTCGATCATATCGGAGAAGATGGACATCATGCACCTTTGAAAAGAGGCAGGTGCATTGCATAGGCCAAAGGACATGCGCCTATATGCATATGTTCCATAAGGGCATGTGAAGGTTGTCTTACTTTGATCGTCGGGATGGATTGGGATTTGGTGATAACCCGAATACCCATCGAGGAAACAGAAGAAAGAATGTTTTCGCAAGCTGTTCCAACATCTCATCGATGAATGGCAACGGAAAGTGATCTTTCTTTGTGGCCTTGTTAAGCTTTCGGTAGTCTATACACATTCTCCAGCCCGTGACGGTTTCGTTGAGGGATTAGTTCATTTTTCTCATTTTTAACGACCGTCGTCCCTCCTTTCTTAGGCACTACATGGACGGGGCTAACCCACTCGCTGTTAGGAACAGGGTAGATTATGCCTGCGTGCAAGAGTTTGAAGACCTCTTTCTTCACTACTTCTCTCATCGCATTATTTAGCCTCCGCTGCGGCTCCCTAGAAGGTGCAGCATCTTGCTCAATTGGGATGTGATGGGTGCAGAGAGTGGGACTAATCCCCTTAAGATCTTGAAGAGAGTAGCCTAAGATAGAGCGGTGTTTCTCTAGAATGGTGATGAGTTTGGAGGTTTCCTCCTCAGAAAGTTGGTCACTAATGATTACGGGAGTCTCCCTATCACCATTAAGGAAGGCATACTTAAGTCCAGAAGGAAGGGGCTTAAGTTCTATAGAGGGTTTAGATGGGGTTCAGATTTATCCAAATCTAAAGGTTCTTCTAATTCAGCCTCTTCTTGCTTAAAATCCTTAGCATCCTCTTCTAGATCAGGATGAGAAGGTTCTAGGAGAGATGCAACCATTACTTCCTCTATCGGGTCAGACTCGGGTTGTAATTCTGCTTTAGAATTGGCAGAATTTGCTAGTGGAATTGAAAGACAAAGGTTCTTCCCGAGATGACCTTCAAGTTTCCCTTCATGAAATCCATCAAGGAATCTCATGAGCGGGTGCCCAATTAACAAGTCAAATTCCTCTATGTCAAAAATAAAGAAGTGTAAGAGGATATGGACCTTGTTAATTGTGGCAGGAATGGTTTGTGCAATCCCGCAGCTTTCAACCAATTTCCCAGAGGGTAATTTAAGAAATTTATTGGTCGGGGCTAGAGGTTCCTCTCCTAGGAGTGCATTTGCTAATGACTTAGACATAATGCTCACTCCTACGGCGGGGTCATAAAGAGAGTCTATGGTAGTTCTATTTATGACGCAAGGGATGTTTGTGAAGCAAGATAGGGTCCTAATAACCTCAGGTGAGGCTTCGGCCTCCTTCAGCCATTCGTCACTCATTATAGATGCGAGCTCTTGAACAGTCTCCTTGAGATAGCAGGTCTCAAGGCGATGTGGGATGTGATCATTTGGAGCTCTACGTGTTGTAGGCTTCTTTTGCACAGGTTGATTCGAGGCATTTCTGAAATCGGAGAAGAGATCGGCCTCGATATCAAGAGAAAATTCCAGAGGTTTAACTTCCTCTGGAGGAATTGGTGGTTTTGGTTCAGCTTCGACAGCTTGTGATGTAAGTGGTGAGGTTCCAGCTATCATAGGTTCATCTTTCGGGGCTTGATCTTCCTCGGGGGCTTCATCATAGATATTAGTGTAGGGGGTGTTCTCGAGAATTTTCGCAAGAACTTCCTTACCTTCACTAATAGAGAGATGCAAGAACGCTCCCTTGGAGGCTAAATCAAGAAATTGTGCGGAATTTTGGCTAAGACTGAGGTAGAAATGTTGCAAGAGAGCTGGCTTGGTTATAGGTAAATCAGGGCCAGAAGATACTAAGTCTGTGAAACGGGCTCATGCCGCACCTAGAGACTCCTTTTCCTTTTGTACAAAGTTTAGGATCTCTTTACGAAGACAAGCAACTCGGGGAATGGAGAAGAAGGTAATACAGAACTTTGATTGCAGCTTCTCCCATTCTCCATTTACACTACCTACATGACGAGTATACCATCGTTTGACTATTCCCGTTAAAGAGAACGGAAATAGCTTCCACTTAAGGGTATCTCGTTTCATCCCGTGGATATGTATGCAAGAGCATAATTGTTCGAAATCTCATAAGTGCGTATAGGGGTTCTCATCTTCATCCCCCAAAAAAGATATCTCCTGAACCATCGCTATGAGATTCGGGCGTAGCTCATAACGAACGGCCAAAATGTCCTGTGAGGACCTAGGCGGCTCCATACTAGCGCCCGATGGAGCACCATACTCTAAGATAGGTGTTTGATCCATGTTGTGTGAAAAAGATAGTTTTGATCAAACAAGGATAACTAACATGACTCGACTCTAGTTAAGACAGCTACCGTTCCCCGGCAACGGCGCCAGAAAGCTTGTTGGCACCAAAGGTGGCAAACAGATATACCACAAGCATACGGTAGTCAATGTAGCTTTCACCAGGAGTATTCCAGGTATCGTATTTTTCATGGGGAACGTGAAGTGAACTAACTAGGTTCAAGACCGTCAGATAGTGATCAAGGCTGTTGGTGATCAAAGAGGTTTAGAATATAGGTATAGAGAGGTTCTATGTAGCAAAAGATATCTAATCTTGGCTTTCTAAGTATGAAGAGATTTACCACCTCCTCCCTTTACAAGAGCCGATAGGCGAAATAGGATGATATATAACTCCTCCCGAGGTGGCTATACTATTGTCTTGATGCCTTGCCATTTAAATAACTTGTCTTACACACATGGTGGAATATGAAGACCAGACAAGGCTGTCACCACTTGCTGGCTACCACAAACAATCCGTGCGACAAGCGGCCCACACTGATAAGATATAGCCTAGACACCACATCTACACTATACTTACTACTCTAATCTTAGCTAGAGACTAGAGCACTTCACAAAGTAAAGCAATGTGCAGGTAAAGCAAGTATATACTTAAAATAGCAGAACCAGAATATTAAATGCTAGAAGGACTCAGATGGAGAACTTACTAGAAGCTTGCATCCGCTGAGGTACACCTTGAAGAAGACTCCCGACAGGCCCGGGGCTTTCTCCTGGAGACTTCCCTCACTCTCTTCCCTCTTATTCTAACACTAAAACTAATATGATACACTTGATATTTACTCCTTGATGCTCTAAATTGAAGGACTAGGGGGTTATTTATAGGGGTAATGAGAGGAGTGCCATGTCATCAATCCATGTGCCTTTCCTCCTTGGCCCTTGGATAAACCGCCTCAAATCAACGGAGATGATCAATCCAGCACATGGGAAGTGTGCTCAAGTCGGTGGGGAGATAACCGACCTGGCTGGGCACCAGGGGGCTCGGCCGACCCCCCTATGACAGGTGGGCCTAGCCAGGGTCTTCTAGAAGATGTCCCCACCTGTCCTGGAGTGTGAAGGTGGCCTGGGTCCACAATAGCTGGTTCGGCCGACCCACCAAAGGCCAGGTGGGCCCACCACTGTGGTCCGCACCTGTCATAGAGCGTGGCTATGTAGTTGCTTTGCCTTGGTCTTGTCGATTCATGGCTGGATCCTTGTGCTTTGCTCTTTAACCATTGATTGAATGCACACTTGTGATCCAAGGGTGGAAATGGACTTCAGGAGGGGTGCCACGGATTGTGCTACGTTGGCAGGGCCAAGAGGGCACCATGCCTGGTTCGGCCGAACCATGGCTTCGCCCCACGTGGCCTCAGCTCTCTCCTGCATCACTCCTTTGCTTGACTCTTGAAGGTGGAGTGCTAGGGCCACTATTCATAGTTCGGCCGAACCATGAATAATGTCCATCCAGTGTCCACTTGATCCTGGAGTGAAGTCTTTGATGATTATGACATCACCTTGCCATTTCGTCATAGTCGGATTCGCATTATATCTTCATCTTGGGCTTCTAAACTCTGAAATCACCTGTTTTGGGTACCTGCAAACAAATACTAACATGTACTTGTCGAACCAAGTTATTTGTACCTATGTCACTATGTGTTTGATTGTTTCTTCCCAAAAAGAGTGTTTTGTTGATGGTTATGATGGTAGAAAACATGGCATAAATACCGTCAACACTAACCAATCGGGATGATACACCTCTTTTATAGTTGGGGATGGCCCCAAACTTAGCCAAAGCTGGACGACCGAGTATGGCGTGATACGTGGAATCGAAGCCGGCCACCAAGAAGTCGATGTGCTCAATGCGGTAGCACTGTGGTGTCCCAAACTAGACAGGCAGATTGATCTGTCCCAGGGGATAGGAGGGCTGCCCTGGGACAATTCCCCAAAATGGAACTGCGGTCGGCTCCAGATCTTCTGCTCGGAGTCCGAGCTCTTTGGCGGCTTCTGAGAATAGGATGTTGAGGCCACTGCCGCCGTCGATCAGCACCTTGCGGAAGCGTGTCTTGCGTATCACCGGGTCAAGGATCAGTGGGAAGTGCCCTAAGTATGGGATCTCCATCCACTGGTCTTCTCTGCTGAAGGTGATGGCCTTGTGAGACCAAGGGCGAATATCGGGTCGGTGATGGGAGCGTCATGTTTGGTGACGGAGTTGACGCGTCTAGCAACGAGCTTCTGCTCTCTCTTCGACTCCATGGCTATGCGGCCACCAATGATCGTGGAGACCGTTCAGTGAGCTTCAGTGAAGCCTGGAGGCTGGTCGTTGTTGTCATCGCGCTTGTCTATCTTGGACTCAATGCGAGCCCTCTTCTTGTCTTCTTCTTGGAACGCCCGGGAGAAGCGATAGCATTCTCTCATGGTATGCTTGTGGAACTTGTGGATCGGGCATTGACTGTCGAGGAGCTTGTCATAAGCCTCTTCATAATTACGCTTCGGAGCTGGTCGGGTGTTGTAGATTTGGTAGTGGCGACGTCTTTCTCTAGCTCTGGAGCTTTCTGGTTCTTCGTGGCGACGTCAATTGGAGAGATGTTGGTCGCGGCGATCGCGCTCGCCACGGTGATGGTCTCGCCGAGCTCCTCGTTCATCATGGCGCCGATCAGATCGGTGGTCAGCGTCCTCGCGGCGTGGTCGGTTGGGGAAGTGGAGGCGGCTATGAACGGAGTGGCGGCCGCCTAGCTTCCCTCGGCGTACTTGTTGGCGATGCAGTAGCATCTCGGCGATGGAGTCTGGTCTGCTACGGTACAACTTCCTCTGGAGCTCCTCATCAGGTGGGAGACCACGTATGAAAATGGAGATAGCCTCGGCATCCGTGACGCCTGGAATGTTATTTCTGGTTTCTGAGAAGTGCCGAATATAATCCCGCAATGATTCTCGTGACGCTTGCTGAAGCTTCTCCAGATCAAATTTTGTGCCAGGCTGCTTGCAGGTGGCACTGTAATTGTTGATGAATTGTTCCCACAGCTGGTCCCAAGTATCGATGGAGTTGGCCTTTAGGCTCAGCAGAAATTATTGGCGGATGTGTTGAGCATAACAGGCAAGTAGTTTGCCATGACGTCTGAGTTCCCCCCAGCAGCTTTGATCGCGATCTTGTAGACAGTAAGCCACTTGGTGGGGTCGGCGGTGCCGTCGTAGGTCTCGACGCCAATGACCATGAAGTTCGGCGACCAGCGTACCGCCTGGAGTTCTGCCGTGAAGGGGAGTCCGGGAGCGTTCTTGTCATTGACCAGGGAGCCGTGCGCCTCATCATATTCCTTGCGGTGCTCAGTCTCTGCTGAGTGCCTAGCTTCCCTCCGATTCTTGATACGCTCCCGAAGATCTTTGGTCTTCAGCTTTTCACCGAGGTCGGACTGGTTGACCTCCTGGTCTCCATCTTGGCGACGACGTCTCCGGCCGCCACGGGAGTACCACCATTGTCGTGAATGATCTCAGTGGCCGACGCAGCGGAAAGTGATGGAGGTGGAAACTAGCGTTCTTCGTTGATCTGGACCTGGGCTGCCTGGAGGTAAGCCGTAAGGCGCTCCACTTCAGGTGTCGAACCTAGTCTTTTGGCCTCTTCTATCGTGACGGCGACGTTTACACTTGGAGTTTTGTAGACCTGGTGTTTTCCAACCAGATCAAATTCTGGCTCTAAGTTCCGCACGGTGGACTTCCTTGACTCGGCTTGCAATTCGCGACGCCGTCTTCGGTGGGCGTTTCTCCCCTCGTGGGCTGCTCGAGCCTCTTCTGTTTCATTCGGAAGAGGAGCGCGGTCGTTGCTGATGGCGAGGATGGGTCCACTGAAGAACCATCCAGTGGGAGGTGGCAAATCAGTGAGATCACCGCCTTCCACGTCGTCGAGGTTGGAGCAGTCGTTGTCGGCGATGATGAAGCTGGAGCTAGTGGCAACGTGCTCGAGGGAGGCGTGGTCGGAGGAGCGTAGTAGATGCGCAAAACTGGAGGCCGCGTTCCGAAGATCGAACGGCATATAGCCACTCAGAAGGTCGTGGTCGGAGGCCCTCGAAAGCATGACAGCTCAGGGCCGTAGCTCGACGACGCGCCCCCAAGGAGTGATGGTGATGGCCAGAGTCATGTCTCGGCCAAGCGGAGAAGGTTTTTGTGTCAGTCGATGGGTGCTGAAGGCGGTCTGCAGTCGACTCCAAGATCTGGAGACTCTCGGACAGGCCTTGGGAGATCCGATCTATGGATCTGATCAGGTCATCATTGTCGATGGCCTTCCAGGTGTAGCGTGGCAACTTTCTTGCCGGGGTGGAGTTTGCTGGAGGAGTTGTAGTAGATGCGATCTGGGCCGCATCCATGATCTTTCCTTCACCGTCGGGACCGATGATCCAGGTGATGGATCCCACCGTAAAGATCTGGCCCGGCGTTGGGAGCTCGATGGAGCTTGAAAAAATCACCTTGTTCGCCATAGATCAGGAAGCACACCCCCTACCTGGCGCACCAACTGTCGACGAAATCCTTAGATCAGGGCATAGATGAGGGTTCAGATTTATCCAAGTCTAGGGGTTCTTCTAATTTGGCCTCTTATTGGATGAAATCCTTAGCATGCTCTTCTAGATTAGGATGAGAAAGTTCTAGCAGCCATTACTTCCTCTATCGGGTCAGACTCATGATGCAATTCTGCCTTTGAATTTGCAGATTGAGTTAAGGGGATAAAAAGATTCACGCTTTTCCTGAGGTTGACGTCTAGGCTCCCTGAATACTAGCTTTCTTCTAGAAGCTTTTCAAGGGGATGCCCGATCAAAAGATCAAAATCTGGAATCTCAAAGATTTAGAAGTTCAATAGAATCGTGATTTCGTTGATTGTTATTGGGACCATGCGTGCAATCCTATGACTCTTTATGACTTCTCCAGATGGAATTTTTAGAAGCTTGTTAGTTGGAGTTAGAGGTTCATCTCCATCAAAGAGAGCATATGCTAGAGAATCAGACATGATGCTCACGCCGACGGTGGGATTGTAAAGGAAGTCTAATGCAACGTCTTTCATGAAACAACGAATGGTTGTGAAGGGAAAAATGATCCTGAATTACTTCGGATGAAGTTTCAGCCTCCTTATGCCATTCGTTGCTCATGGCAGATGTTAGCTTCTTGACCGTATCCTTGAGATGGTTAGGAGAATGAAGGTTTGGAGTAGAATGTGAAAAAGATCTCCATTGCATCAGGAAATACGAGGTGTTTCCAAAATCAGAATCGGCAAAAAGATTATCCTCGATTTCAGAAAGGAGTTCCAAAGGTTGAATTTCTTCTTCCTTTGGAGGGTTTGTGGTTTGTGGTGTTTGTGGTTCAGGATCGATAGCTACATCTTGGGATTGGATTAGCAGTGGTTTGTCTATAGAAACTTCCTCTTCTTGGTTGGGAGATGTTTCCTCTTCTTCCTCAGGGAGTTCATCATGAATTCTAGTGTAAGGGGTGTTTTCAAGGATTTTGTCAAGAATGGCTCTTGCTTCACTAGCAGACAAATGAAGGAAAGCTCCTCTAGACGCTGTGTCAAGGAATTGTGCAGAATCCTTGCTAAGACCCATGTAGAAATGTTGTAAAAGCATTGGGTCAGTTATAGCAAGGTCAGGGCCGGGCCCTCTCCACCTCCTTTAGAGTGGGTATGAAGTGGTGGGACCCCTTGATCACTTCGGATGATGGAGATGTAGGTTCATTGATCCATAGGACATCATTTGTCACCGTTGAGAGGAAACACACTTGTGATCCAAGGGTGGAAATGGACTCTTCGGAGTGTGTCATGGATCATGGTCTAGCAGCAAGGCCCTGGTATGCTCAAGTAGGGGTCGGCCGACCCCTATCTTGTGGCCAACTTTTGCGCATTGTCTCCAGAAGCTATGATATTGATGATTGTGAAGTGAGTTTGTCATTTGGCCATACTTGGTTGGTTGCCCAACATACATATGGGGCTTCCGGACATTGAAAAGTACCTGTTCTGAGTGCCCGCAACCAAATAATGACAAGTACATGTGGAACCAAGTTATTTGTACCTAAGTCACTATGTGTTTGGTGGTTTCCTTCTAGAAAGAATGTCTTGTTGACGGTTTTGATGGGGTAAAAGCATGGTACAACTACCGTCAACAAGGCGCAGTCATGTAAACCCGAGCCTCGCTACGGGAGATGCGACCAACCCGGTGCCCCCTGCGTGGGACACCACCTCCATGCTCACCACCAGCCCAACGCCGCGAGCGGTGGTAGCGCCACGTCCCCCCCAGTACTCCGCGGAGAGATATGGGAGGGGTCACGGCATCGCCCGCCTTTTCCCTTCGTCCTCACTGGGGAAGGTCGGCAACACCCTCGCCATTTCCCTTTGGGCTACGCAGTGCTGCGGACACCCACGTCCATGCCATTCGCGCCTACCAGCGCGACCAGGCGATGGCGTATGTCCATCGTCTGGAGGGTCTGGACGACCTCAATGACTCTCCCCTGTCCTCTCTGGCAAGCTCTCCCAGGGCATGCAGCGGCGGGGAGTCCAACTCCAGCACCAGCTGCACCCTTCCGGAGTACCCGGAGGGATGGGACCGCTACAGCCGCGTCTCGCCGTCGTGGTGGGATCTCGGTACGATGACAACGTCTTCTGGATGAGCGTGGACTTCTCCGGCGTCCACAACCCCCAAGCCTTCCTCCCCCTCAACGACGCAAGGGATAACACCCACAGCGTCTATGACTCTGACGAGAGCCTCGTCGACCCCTCCTGGGAGTGCTATCACTTAGTGCACCCGGAGGAAGCCGTGCTGGAGGACGTCCACTCGGAGGAGGAGGAAGACGCTCCGGCAGAGCAGCCACAGCTGCATACACCACCTCCACCAGCCCCTAGCCCCATGCCTTCGAAGGACCCAGAGGCTGGAACATCCCGTCCCCTCCATCGTTCTCCGGATCTAGAGCAACTTCCGGAGCTCAAAGCCTGGATGGACGAGGACCGCTTGCGCCTCGCCCAGCTTCGAGCCGCGCTGGAGCACGAGGAGAAGTGGGGAGACAGCAGAGCAGCGCGGCGTCGAGCCTGCGACGTCCAAGCCCGCATCGTTACGGGGCTGGGGTGCCAGCGCCAGAACCCCGGGCAAGCCTGCACGTAGAGGCAGCAATGCTCCTCTGGAGCATCCTGAGCCCTCCAACATGGAGGCCCGGCAGCTCAGGAACCAGCTCAAAGACCTCCTGGAGGACGCTGCCATCCTCCAGGCAGAGAGCTCAGCATCCCGGCACCGTGGAGCCAAGGAACGTCATCGTGGCGCCCCAACGCGCCATGAACGAGAGGCCTCAGTGCAGCTCGAAGCGTTGAGGGCCCCCTCAGTGCACCAACGGCTTGGCAAGGACATCGATGTCCGCGCCATTCTTTAGGCCCGCGGGCGGCGAAAGACCGATGGGGCCGCACGTGGCTACAATGTCCACCGGGGAGGATGCTACGACTCCGACGAGGACCGTGCACCCTCACCCGAGCCACCGTCACATACGAGTGGATTGGGCAGCTGTAGCTCACCCAAGGAGAACGGCCAAGTTGAACGTGCCAACAGCATGATCCTCCATGGCCTCAAGCTGAGAATCTTCAACAGGTTGAATAAGTTCGGCAAGAGGTGGCTGACTGAGCTCCCCGCAGTGATATGGAGCCTAAGGACCATACCAAGCCGAGCCACAGGCTTCACACCTTTCTTCCTGGTCTACGGTGCCGAAGCTGTGCTTCCCATGGACTTGGAATACGGCGCCCCGAGGGTCCAAGCCTACGATGAGCAAGGCAATCAGACCTCTCGGGAGAACGCGCTGGACCAAGTCGAATGAGGCCTGAGACATCGCCTTGCTGCACTCAGCCAAGTACCAGCAAACCCTACGCACATACCATGCTCGGCGCATCCGAGGCCGAGCCTTCAGCGTAGGTGATCTGGGGCTACGGCTCAGGCAGGACAACTGTCACACCCAATTTTAAGGATAAAATGGGATGCATAATCTTATGTGCGCCCAGAGATCAGTCACACACATAAGCCAACAAATTGCATAAATTGTATCATAACCAATGTTTAATACATAGCGAATAATATCAAAGTCATTACACAGCGGAAAAATAAAGATAACTCTCGCGGTAGCTCCATAGCACTGGGACGTCGACTGGTGAAGCACAAGTCTAGTAGTCCTCTGGGTAGTCCTCATCACTATCACCATCTGTTACCCATCCGGGATTTTTAACCAAGTAATGAAAAATAAACAAGCGAAAGTACATGTCGTACTCAACAAGACTAGCATGGGTTCATGAGGCTCAAAAGGGTTGACACGGTTTAATAGCAGGTTGCTTTTAATTAATCATCTTTTATGCAGTTGGATAGCAACAAGTTAATAAGCCCATTCTCATGATCATAGTAAACACAATTAATGAGTAGCAATAAAAAGATTAGCAACAAGTAAACATCACCCTAAAAGATAACTACTCCGTGAGTTTTCCGGGCCACTCGTGACCGTGAGCGCGGCTAGTATACCAGTTTTACACTCTGCAGAGGTTGTGCACTTTCACTATGAGCCGTGATTCCCATTTGCTCGGGTTAATTACTCCCATAACACTACCAAGGTGAGAGAGCAGGGTTTCACTATGAAGTCTTTCAAAATACTTCGTCTAACAAGTTAGGGCCGCTAGGGACCCGGCAAGCAGATGTAGAGCCCCCCTTCGTCGTGGCACAAAGTCATGCAGGTTATACACACTCGGACAGGAGCCGCACTATACCCGAGTCGTCAGGCCCCATCACGTCTTTCGGTAACCTCTAACAAGCTAAAAAAAGGACCTATACTTGACTAAAACCAGAGCCATGTAGCCCTCATAGTTGCACTGTAAGTCCCAGCTTTTGCTGACAGATCATTACCAAGTGGGAAGGATATGGTGCATCACAAAACTATGCTCCAATCCCCTAGATCCATGTTGCTAAAAAGGCATCTTTTAATTCCTTATTGCATATTCAATTAATCAGTTTACATGATCATGACATCAATAACGCACTAGCATCAATTACCACATGCATAATCCCATAGGTTGCAAGGAACAGGATAACAAACTAGGAAGTAACTAGGGTTAACAAGGAAGACACATGCAAATGTAATTATTTATTTGGTGAATAGGGCAACAAGGATGATCCATACTAATACTTGCCTTGATCAGCAAACTCCTGTTGATCCGGGTTGTCGCAGTACTGATCTTGATCACCCACGTAAGGCTCACCGTCTATACTCGATCCATCATAACAACACACACGCATACAGGGGCAATCATGCATACAAACAAGATTTTTCATTAGAACAGTACACCAACAGAGAGAAAATAAATTAAAAAGGTTATAAAACAGATCTACGCATTGCTACGATCACATCGATATAAAGTTTGCGCAAATCGGATTTAAAACGAGGAAGATATGAATTTTACAAGATTTATAATAGAATAATAATAGATTAAATATAATCTCGAATTTTAAAAGTTAATAACATATGAAACAGTGGTACTAACTGGTAGATCATCAAATTACGAATCTAACGCAATTTCAATCGTTCAAATCGGAATTAAAACGGAGAAACTACGAACAAAATAGTTTCGATTTCAAATCTGAAAACACATTTTCATATATACCGAAAATAAATACGCCTTCAAATACAGAAAACGTAATCTACTGAATACGCTAAGGGCTGCGGGTTAAGCATTAAAAACTGCAGGGGGTTATTCGCAAAAACGCCGGCCGAATCGGTATGGGCTGCTCTCGGCCGTCCGATTCAAAATCGGCGGATCAGATTAAAAGAGGGGAGGGGTGGCGGTGCTCCCGGTCGGAAAATAGAGCCGACCGCGGCGGCGCCATGGCCGGCGCATTGCCGGAGAAGGCGAACTCGGCCTTCGGTGCATGAAATAGGTCGGGATGGGTACCCATAGATCGGGAAGAGCATCGCAAGCTCACCTAGGGTGATGGGAAGGTCGGAAATCGACTCGGAGATAGCTCGCGGCGTGACCCGGCGGACGGTGGCTCTCTGCAACGGCGGCGGAGGCGTGTCAGTGCACAAATCGAAGAAGGAAAGTGCTCGGGAACTTCGCAAGATCACAGCGAAGCTCCTCAAAGGCTTACCGAGAGGAAATTGGTGGCGAATCGAGCTAATTGCCCGCGGCGGCGGCTGCTCGGTTCTCGCGGGAGCTCGGCAGTGGCCGCGAGAAGAGGCGGCTAGGGTTAGGTGACGGCTACGGGGGGGTGTGGCGCTGCTTAAATACTCCCGAGGTGTGACGACAATCTCGGAGATTGAAACAAACTCGGCGAGCGGAGAAATTGGCTTCGGCCGTTTCTTCTCTGCTTCGGATTTCTCGGCGCGGCGACGAACTCGGCTTCGGCCGTTTTCTTTCTTGCCCGCGTCGGACTCTTGGCGAGGAGCAGAGGGAAACTAGGGGAGGGGCTGTCCTGTGGGTCCCACAGGTCGGTAGCACCGAGCGCTGGGGTCGGGCTGGCAGTCACGGCAGAGGGACGCTTCGCGCGCGCGTGCTCGGCCGCGGCGGATGAACACGGTAGCGGCGCCTCTGTTCGCGCGGCGAGGGAGGTGGAGAAGGAAGGGGCTGACCCGTGGGTCCCGCTCATCAGTCAGAGGGGGTAAGGGGAAGGGAGGGAGCTGGTCGGACGAGCTGGCCTCGGGCCATCCGACCTGGGCCGGCTGGGGCCAGAGAGTGGAAAACAGGCCAAGCTGCTGCTTGGGCCAGAAAGGAGAGGGGAAGGGCTCTTGTCTATTTCCTTTTTCCATTTTCCAATTTCATTTTCCAAAAGGATTTTCAAATTGGGTTTTGAAATATTTGAGAAATTCAAATAAGCTACAACAGTACAAAGAAGAAATGCTCCAGCATGAATGCTTCATACAAGTGTATGACCTAGGTTTGATTTATATTTGTGAAAAATTATTATTTCCCTATATTGAAATGATCAATTAATTGCATAATTAAATAAATTCCCACTATTTAAAAGAATGCAATTTTTCGGGTGTTACAATTCTATCCCCCTTAAAAATAATCTCGTCCTCGAGATTCAGTTGGTGCTTACTCAAACAACTCCGGGTACTTTTCTCTGAGATCTTCCTCTCTTTCCCAAGTAGCTTCTTCCTCAGAGTACCGATGCCACTGCACCTTGCACATCTTTATAGCTCGACTTCTTGTAACTCTTTCTGCGGTTTCCAAAATTTTCACTGGATGTTCCTCATAAGTGAGACCCTCCTTGAAAGCTATTCTCTCGACAGGAACCTGCTCTTCTGGTACTCTCAAACACTTTCTCAACTGAGATATGTGGAACACATCATGCACACCGGACAAACTTTCCGGAAGTTCTAGCTGATATGCCACTTCTCCACGTCTCTCTAGGATCTTGAAAGAACCAATATACCTTGGTGCCAATTTTCCTTTGCTGTTGAACCTTTTCACACTTCTCATCGGGGACACTTTAAGATACACATAGTCTCCTACATTAAAAGCTAATTCTCTTCTCCGTGTATCCGCATAGCTCTTCTGTCTAGATTGTGCTATTCTCAAGTTCTCTCTTATTGTCTGGACTTGCTCCTCTGCGTCTCTCAACACATCTGGTCCAAACACTTGACTTTCTCCAGTTTGATTCCAGAACAAGGGTGTCCTGCACTTGCATCCGTACAATGCTTCGAAGGGTGCCATCTTGAGACTTTTCTGGTAACTATTATTATAAGAGAACTCCGCATACGGCAGACTCTTATCCCAACTCGTTCCATACTGTAAAGCACAAGCTCTCAACATATCTTCCAAAATCTGATTAATCCGTTCAGTTTGACCGTCAGTTTGAGGGTGATATGCAGAACTGAAATTCAACCGTGTTCCCAATGATCTATGCACTTGTTACCAAAACTGTGAGGTGTACTGCGTACCCCTATTTGACACTATCTTCTTTGGAACTCCATGTAGACACACAATCCTTTCCATATACAACTCAGCATGTCTTGCTCCGGTATAGGTGGTCTTGACGGGGAGGAAATGAGCAACTTTAGTCAGTCGATCCACAATTACCCAGATTGAATCATAACCTCTCTGAGTACGTGGCAATCCAACTATGAAGTCCATACCGACTTCTTCCCACTTCCACTCAGGTATCTTAGTGGTTGTAGCAATCCTGCAAGCCTCTGGTGTTCAGCTTTAACTCTCTGACAGGTATCACAGATAGCCACATATTCTGCTACATCACGCTTCAGTCCAACCCATCAATATTTTTCCTTCAGATCCAAATACATCTTGGTACTTCCTGGGTGTATAGAATATGCTGACTCATGAGCTTCACGCAGTATAGCGTTTCGGATGGATTTCACTTCAGGTACATAGAGTCTCTTCCCAAACCATAAGGTTCCATTCTCTAGCCTGAATTCGGATGATTTTCCAACCACAATGTTCTCTGCTATTTCTTTGAGCTTCTCATCTTCCAAACTGAGCCTTTCGTATCTCTTGCTCTAGTATGGGTTCAACCTCCATCTCAACAGCATTGATCACAATTCCCAAGTTGAGACGCTCCATCTCTGCACACAACTCTGCTGGAATAGTGGTTGTTCGAATCTCATTAGCATAACTTTTTCTACTAAGAGCATCGGCCACAACATTTGCTTTGCCTGGATGATAATGCATTTCCAGGTCATAATCCTTTATCAATTCCAACCAACGACGTTGCCTCAAATTCAACTCTGACTGGGTGAAGATATACTTCAAGCTCTTATGATCAGTATAAATGTCACACTTATGACCAATCAGATAATGCCTCCATAACTTCAGAGCGTGAACCACAGCTGCTAGCTCCAAATCATGAGTAGGATAATTCAACTCATGCTTCCTCAATTGTCTCGATGCATATGCTACGACTCTTCCTTCTTGCATGAGAACACAACCAAGACCTAGGCGGGAAGCATCACAATAGATAGAGAACTTCTTACTTAGGTCCGGCAAAACCAACACTGGCGCTGTTGTCAATCTCTTCTTCAATTCTTCGAAACTAGCTTGACACTTCTCAGACCACACAAACTTGGCATTCTTCTCTAGCAAGGAAGTCATTGGCTTCGCAAGCTTGGAGAATCCTTCAATGAACCTTCGGTAGTAACAGCTAAACCAAGAAAACTACGAATGCCAGTCACATCAGTTGGCGGCTTCCAATTCAACACGTCTGCCACCTTGCTTGGGTCTACAGAAATTCCACCATTGGACACAATATGTCCTAGAAAAGCAACTTCTCTCAACCAGAACTCGCACTTACTTCGCTTGGCATACAGCTTATGTTCCCTGAGCTTCTGCAAAACCAACCTTAGATGCTCAGCATGCTCTTCTTCATTCTTGGAGTAGATCAAGATGTCATCAATGAACACCACAACAAACTTATCCATGAATTCCATGAATACTTTGTTCATCAAATACATGAAGTAGGCAGGTGCATTAGTCAAACCAAAGGACATTACCGTATACTCATACAATCCATACCGAGTAGTGAATGCAGTCTTAGATATGTCAGAGTCACGAATCTTCAACTGATGATAACCTGAACGGAGATCAATCTTGGAAAACACACAGGCACCTCTCAACTGATCAAACAAGTCATCAATTCTAGGCAACGGATACTTGTTCTTAATGGTGACCTCATTCAGTGACCGATAATCAACACACATCCTTTGACTACCATCTTTCTTATCAACAAAAATAACCGGGGCTCCCCAAGGTGAAGAACTAGGACGAATGAAACCTTTTTCTGATAGTTCTTTAATTTGTTTCTTAAGTTCTTCTAATTCTTTAACTCCCATTCTATATGGACATTTAGCTATAGGTGCAGTACCAGGTAACAACTCAATGATAAATTCAATGTCACGGTCAGGCGGCATACCTGGCAACTCATCTAGAAACACATCTTCAAACTCACCCACCACTGAGTTATCCGGCTGCACTTCTTCTCTGAGCTGATGTACTGTGGCTTTCTGTTGAACTTGCAAAGCAACCTCAACTCTGACCTCATCTCCCTTCTGGGTAGTGATAGTCACGACCTTCTCCTTGCACTTTATATTGATGTCGTTCTTCATCATCCAATCCATTCCCAGGATAAGATCAATTCCGGCAGTATTTAGCACAGTAGGAGTTATCTCAAATTCTACCTCCCTTAATGAGACAGTAATCGGAAGACACTGAAGAGTAGCTTGCATAACACCACCCGGAGAAGAAACCATAATAGGATGTTTCATGACACTAAGGGGAATACCATGCTTTCTAACAAATGTGTGCGAAATGAAAGTATGTGAAGCACCAGAGTCAAAAAGAACTGTAGCGGGGATGGAGTCGATATTGAACGTACCCATCATGACCTCTGGAGTCTCCTGTGCCGTATCAACCGACACATGATTCACCTTCCCGGTGCGAGGTGGCACTCTCTGCTGGTTGTTCTGCTTCTGGGAGGCTTGGGGATTCTGCTTCTCAGGACAATTGTAGGACAAGTGTCCTTCCTTGCCACAGCGGAAACACCTGTTGGGGGCACCATTCTTCACTGGGATGTTTTTGGGAGCAGTCAGTTGTGGCGCCTGATTGCCACCTTGTTGCTGGTACTGGGAACGCTGCTGGTTCTGGGAACGTTGTTGATTCTGAAAATTGTTCTTGAATCCAGACTATCCCTGGAAACGTTGTTGTTGCTGAGGCTGCTGCTGGTTATTACGGAAGCGGCTGTTGCTTCCAGACGACTACCCTTGAAACTTCTTCTTCTTCTTCTTCTCATCTATCTCACGGCGCTTGTTCTCGATGATCAAAGCTTTGTCCACCAACTGTTGGAAATTGGCGAAAGTGTGGGAGAGCAACTGGTACTGGAGATGATCATTCAGTCCTTCCAAGAAGAGCTCTTGCTTCTTGGCATCATCTTCAACCTCTTTTGGAGCATACCGTGACAATTGGATGAACTTGTCACGGTACTCGGCAACTAGCATACCTCCCTGCTTCAGAGAAAGAAACTCCTTCTTCTTCAGCTTCATCAACCCTGCAGGCACATGATGATTGCGGAACCCCTCACGGAATTGCCGCCAAGAGATGGGGTTGGCACGTCCAAAACGGAAAGACTCCCACCAATCCAGAGCAGCTCCCTGCAACTGCCCGGATGCATAGAGAACTTTCTCGACGTCGTTGCATTGGGCGATCTCCAGCTGCCTTTCTATTGCATGCAGCCAATCATCAGCTTGGAGAGGATCACTGGAATGATCGAAGGTGGGCGGGCATCCCTTCAAGAATTCGCTTCTTTTGTCACGGGGTGGTGGAGGTGGGTTCCCATTGCCATTGTTTCGCTGCAGCAGTTGAATGTTCTGGGCCATCTGCTGCATCAGCTGTGTTTGCATCATCATCAGCTGCTCCATGTTAGGCTGTGGCGGAGGTGGTGGTGGATTAGCATTTTCTTCGGAGGTACCATCACCCCTTGGGTTCCTCCTGGTGTGGGCCATCTGCTGTTCAAATCATTGAAGTGAGGTTTAGAATTCTTTTCCATTGAAATAACACTTAAAAGACTAGAACAGGAAATTCTGGGCGCGATCCAACAACGGCAGAGTAGAAAAACAGTCATATCTGGAGTTCCCAAAGTCAAACAGAGACATACTATACATGGTTGGAAAGCATGAGAAAAACTCTACAACTTTTATTCAGACCATCTCTCCAGATTCTGTCGTTAAGTTTATCAAAAACAGATTTGATTCGAAACTGTTTCAGAGTAATAGACAGCGCTGAAACTTTAACTTGTGACATTTGTTTCTCCCAAACCGTAACTGATATTGAGATGATTCTTGAGGCCAAAGAAAACTACGGAAGTCTAGTTTTTCGCAAAAAATTTTCATGATTTTTGGTCGTATATAATTAAATAGGAAAAATAACTAAGGCAGAGAGGTCTAAAAAAACAGCACTGCTGGAAACTGAGATAATCAACCCAACTATTATGCATTAATTCAAACCTTATATAAAGAGATTTGCGGACATGCCCACAATCTCAGCACTCATTACAAACTCCAAATCAAGCATTGTTCATAAGGAAAAGCAATCTAGCACAAAAGTTCACAAGACACGAACTAGACTCGACTTGACTCAACTTGCGCTAGTAGCGTCTTTTGCTACTAACTGGGGGTAACTCCTCTAGGGGTCGATGTCGGTGCGGGTGTGAGCATCTCCATGGTCTCCTCGGTTCCTTGGCGGCGATTCAGCAGGGCACCTTGGTGATGGCGGAGGGGGTCCAACACTGAGTTGCCTGTTCAACTCATCCACCGCCCGGCTGAGCTTGTAGTTAGCTTCAGTCCTGGTGTTCAGTTCATCCAATGTCTGGTCTAGATAAGTGTTGGTCTGGGCCAAACACTCCAAGGCAGCGTGGAGTCGGGCGTTCACTTCTCCAAGTGGACCGGCGATGCTGCAGTTAGCTTGGCCACTCTGACGGCGGGGAAGGTAGCGGTGCATCTCCCACTTGATGATGTCCCAATTCTCATGGCGGTGCACCATAAGAGCTTGTCGTGCAGCATCCTTGATGGCGGCAGCTTTGGAGAGTCGAATGGAGACAGCATAGTGGATATTCTTCACCTGGCTTCCCTCCTTGATGTACACCCTCGTCTCATAGTAGTCGGCGTAGTCAGGGTGCTTCCAGTGCTCCGTCTTGTACAGCACCGAGGCGTCGGGGTAAAAGCGGCGCACCAAGTCGAGAAGCAGCGGGTGGTAGTAGTCATCACCATGATGATCATAGTGAACCATTCCCACCTAGGGTTTTCCACCTTGGTCTCCATCATCGTCGCCATCGTCATCGGGGTCGTCGGAGTCATCCGAGTTGCCTCCATCATCTTCGTCACCAGGGTCGCCAGCACAATCCTGGTCACCCTGCGGCTCCACCTTCTCGGGTTCATCTTCCTGAGGGTCCTCCATAGGTACGTCTTCAGAGCTGTCTTCCAAGGGCTCTTCACTGGGCTCCTCTGCGGGCACCTCCTGCTGGGGCTCCTCCACTGGTACGTCTTCCACGGGTACCTCCGGTCGGGAAACACGTCCGCCAGAGATGAAGCGCTGCAGGTACCTCTTAGGTGGCATGACACGCTTGCGGGCAGTGCGCTTAAGGTTGGCCATCTACAAGAATTAAGATTAAGCAAAAATTTTGCAATGGACAAGGGTAGGATATCAGCAAAAACTTGTAACAAATTAATATAACAAGTAAAAGAGATAATAAAGCTAAGAGCTATCCAGTGCTAACTAGGCTTGCGTCCTACAGTCAACACGGCTGCGATACCAATTTGTCACACCCAATTTTAAGGATAAAATGGGATGCATAATCTTATGTGCGCCCAGAGATCAGTCACACACATAAGCCAACAAATTGCATAAATTGTATCATAACCAATGTTTAATACATAGCGAATAATATCAAAGTCATTACACAGCGGAAAAATAAAGATAACTCTCGCGGTAGCTCCATAGCACAGGGACGTCGACTGGTGAAGCACAAGTCTAGTAGTCCTCTGGGTAGTCCTCATCACTATCACCATCTGTTACCCATCCGGGATTTTTAACCAAGTAATGAAAAATAAACAAGCGTAAGTACATGTCGTACTCAACAAAACTAGCATGGGTTCATGAGGCTCAAAAGGGTTGACACGGTTTAACAGCAGGTTGCTTTTAATTAATCATCTTTTATGCAGTTGGATAGCAACAAGTTAATAAGCCCATTCTCATGATCATAGTAAACACAATTAATGAGTAGCAATAAATAGATTAGCAACAGGTAAACATCACCCTGAAAGATAACTACTCCGTGAGTTTTCCGGGCCACTCGTGACCGTGAGCGCGGCTAGTATACTAGTTTTACACTCTGCAGAGGTTGTGCACTTTCACTATGAGCCGTGATTCCCATTTGCTCGGGTTAATTACTCCCATAACACTACCAAGGTGAGAGAGCAGGGTTTCACTATGAAGTCTTTCAAAATACTTCGTCTAACAAGTTAGGGCCGCTAGGGACCCGGCAAGCAGATGTAGAGCCCCCCTTCGTCGTGGCACAAGGTCACGCAGGTTATACACACTCGGACAGGAGCCGTACTATACCCGAGTCGTCAGGCCCCATCACGCCTTTCGGTAACCTCTAACAAGCTAGAAAAAGGACCTATACTTGACTAAAACCAGAGCCATGTAGCCCTCATAGTTGCACTGTAAGTCCCAGCTTTTGCTGACAGATCATTACCAAGGGGGAAGGATATGGTGCATCACAAAACTATGCTCCAATCCCCTAGATCCATGTTGCTAAAAAGGCATCTTTTAATTCCTTATTGCATATTCAATTAATCAGTTTACATGATCATGACATCAATAACGCACTAGCATCAATTACCACATGCATAATCCCATAGGTTGCAAGGAACAGGATAACAAACTAGGAAGTAACTAGGGTTAACAAGGAAGACACATGCAAATGCAATTATTTATTTGGTGAATAGGGCAACAAGGATGATCCATACTAATACTTGCCTTGATCAGCAAACTCCTGGTGATCCGGGTTGTCGCAGTACTGATCTTGATCACCCACGTAAGGCTCACCGTCTATACTCGATCCATCATAACAACACACACGCATACAGGGGCAATCATGCATACAAACAAGAGTTTTCATTAGAACAGTACACCAACAGAGAGAAAATAAATTAAAAAGGTTATAAAACAGATCTACGCATTGCTACGATCACATCGATATAAAGTTTGCGCAAATCGGATTTAAAACGAGGAAGATATGAATTTTACAAGATTTATAATAGAATAATAATAGATTAAATATAATCTTGAATTTTAAAAGTTAATAACATATGAAACAGTGGTACTAACTGGTAGATCATCAAATTACGAATCTAACGCAATTTGAATCGTTCAAATCGGAATTAAAACGGAGAAACTACGAACAAAATAGTTTTGATTTCAAATCTGAAAACACATTTTCATATATACCGAAAATAAATACGCCTTCAAATACAGAAAACGTAATCTACTGAATACGCTAAGGGCTGCGGGTTAAGCATTAAAAACTGCAGGGGGTTATTCGCAAAAATGCCGGCCGAATCGGTATGGGCTGCTCTCGGCCGTCCGATTCAAAATCGGCGGATCAGATTAAAAGAGGGGAGGGGTGGCGGTGCTCCCGGTCGGAAAACAGAGCCGACCGCGGCGCCGCCATGGCCGGCGCATTGCCAGAGATGGCGAACTCGGCCTTCGGTGCATGAAATAGGTCGGGAAGGGTACCCATAGATCGGGAAGAGCATCGCAAGCTCACCTAGGGTGATGGGAAGGTCGGAAATCGACTCGGAGATAGCTCGCGGCGTGACCCGGCGGACGGTGGCTCTCTGCAACGGCGGCGGAGGCGTGTCAGTGCACAAATCGAAGAAGGAAAGTGCTCGGGAACTTCGCAAGATCACAGCGAAGCTCCTCAAAGGCTTACCGAGAGGAAATTGGTGGCGAATCGAGCTAATTGCTCGCGGCGGCGGCTGCTCGGTTCTCGCGGGAGCTCGGCAGTGGCGGAGAGAAGAGGCGGCTAGGGTTAGGTGACGGCTACGGGGGGGTGTGGCGCTGCTTAAATACTCCCGAGGTGTGACGACAATCTCGGAGATTGAAACAAACTCGGCGAGCGGAGAAATTGGCTTCGGCCGTTTCTTCTCTGCTTCGGATTTCTCGGCGCGGCGACGAACTCGGCTTCGGCCATTTTCTTTCTTGCCCGCGTCGGACTCTCGGCGAGCAGCAGAGGGAAACAGGGGAGGGGCTGTCCTGTGGGTCCCACAGGTCGGTAGCACCGAGCGCTGGGGTCGGGCTGGCAGTCACGGCAGAGGGACGCTTCGCGCGCGCGTGCTCGGCCGCGGCGGATGAACACGGCAGCGGCGCCTCTGTTCGCGCGGCGAGGGAGGTGGAGAAGGAAGGGGCTGACCCGTGGGTCCCGCTCGTCAGTCAGAGGGGGTAAGGGGAAGGGAGGGAGCTGGTCGGCCGAGCTGGCCTCGGGCCATCCGACCTGGGCCGACTGGGGCCAGAGAGTGGAAAACAGGCCAAGCTGCTGCTTGGGCCAGAAAGGAGAGGGGAAGGGCTCTTCTCTATTTCCTTTTTCCATTTTCCAATTTCATTTTCCAAAAGGATTTTCAAATTGGGTTTTGAAATATTTGAGAAATTCAAATAAGCTACAACAGTACAAAGAAGAAATGCTCCAGCATGAATGCTTCATACATGTGTATGACCTAGGTTTGATTTTATATTTGTGAAAAATTATTATTTCCCTATATTGAAATGATCAATTAATTGCATAATTAAATAAATTCCCACTATTTAAAAGAATGCAATTTTTCGGGTGTTACAATTCTACCCCCCTTAAAAATAATCTCGTCCGCGAGATTCAGTTGGTGCTTATTCAAACAACTCCGGGTACTTTTCTCTGAGATCTTCCTCTCTTTCCCAAGTAGCTTCTTCCTCAGAGAACCGATGCCACTGCACCTTGCACATCTTTATAGCTCGACTTCTTGTAACTCTTTCTGTGGTTTCCAAAATTTTCACTGGATGTTCCTCATAAGTGAGACCCTCCTTG
This sequence comes from Eremochloa ophiuroides, assembly GCA_038502445.1. Taxonomy (NCBI): domain Eukaryota; kingdom Viridiplantae; phylum Streptophyta; class Magnoliopsida; order Poales; family Poaceae; genus Eremochloa; species Eremochloa ophiuroides. The sequence continues at coordinate 25,069,829 of JAHLJS010000008.1, forward strand.
AAAGCTATTCCCTCGACAGGAACCTGCTCTTCCGGTACTCTCAAACACTTTCTCAACTGAGATATGTGGAACACATCATGCACACCGGACAAACTTTCCGGAAGTTCTAGCTGATATGCCACTTCTCCACGTCTCTCTAGGATCTTGAAAGGACCAATATACCTTGGTGCCAATTTTCCTTTGCTGTTGAACCTTTTCACACTTCTCATCGGGGACACTTTAAGATACACATAGTCTCCTACATTAAAAGCTAATTCTCTTCTCCGTGTATCCACATAGCTCTTCTGTCTAGATTGTGCTATTCTCAAGTTCTCTCTTATTGTCTGGACTTGCTCCTCTATGTCTCTCAACACATCCGGTCCAAACACTTGACTTTCTCCAGTTTGATTCCAGAACAAGGGTGTCCTGCACCTGCGTCCGTACAATGCTTCGAACGGTGCCATCTTGAGACTTTTCTGGTAACTATTATTATAAGAGAACTCCGCATACGGCAGACTCTTATCCCAACTCGTTCCATACTGAAAGCACAAGCTCTCAACATATCTTCCAAAATCTGATTAATCCGTTCAGTTTGACCATCAGTTTGAGGGTGATATGCAGAACTGAAATTCAACCGTGTTCCCAATGATCTATGCACTTGTTGCCAAAACTGTGAGGTGTACTGCGTACCCCTATCGGACACTATCTTCTTTGGAACTCCATGTAGACACACAATCCTTTCCATATACAACTCTGCAAGTCTTGCTCCGGTATAGGTGGTCTTGACGGGGAGGAAATGAGCAACTTTAGTCAGTCGATCCACAATTACCCAGATTGAATCATAACCTCTCTGAGTACGTGGCAATCCAACTATGAAGTCCATACCGACTTCTTCCCACTTCCACTCAGGTATCTTTAGTGGTTGTAGCAATCCTGCAGGCCTCTGGTGTTTAGCTTTAACTCTCTGACAGGTATCATAGATAGCCACATATTCTGCTACATCACGCTTCAGTCCAACCCACCAATAGTTTTCCTTCAGATCCAAATACATCTTGGTACTTCCTGGGTGTATAGAATATGCTGACTCATGAGCTTCACACAGTATAGCGTCTCGGATGGATTTCACTTTAGGTACACAGAGTCTCTTCCCAAACCATAAGGTTCCATTCTCATCTAGCCTGAATCCGGGTGATTTTCCAACCACAATGTTCTCTGCTATTTCTTTGAGCTTCTCATCTTCCAACTGAGCCTTTCGTATCTCTTGCTCTAGTATGGGTTCAACCTCCATCTCAACAGCATTGATCACAATTCCCAAGTTGAGACGCTCCATCTCTGCACACAACTCTGCTGGAATAGTGGTTGTTCGAATCTCATTAGCATAACTTTTTCTACTAAGAGCATCGGCCACAACATTTGCTTTGCCTGGATGATAATGCATTTCCAGGTCATAATCCTTTATCAATTCCAACCAACGATGTTGCCTCAAATTCAACTCTGACTGGGTGAAGATATACTTCAAGCTCTTATGATCAGTATAAATGTCACACTTATGACCAATCAGATAATGCCTCCATAACTTCAGAGCGTGAACCACAGCTGCTAGCTCCAAATCATGAGTAGGATAATTCAACTCATGCTTCCTCAACTGTCTCGATGCATATGCTACGACTCTTCCTTCTTGCATGAGAACACAACCAAGACCTAGGCGGGAAGCATCACAATAGATAGAGAACTTCTTACTTAGGTCCGGCAAAACCAACACTGGCGCTGTTGTCAATCTCTTCTTCAATTCTTCGAAACTAGCTTGACACTTCTCAGACCACACAAACTTGGCATTCTTCTCTAGCAAGGAAGTCATTGGCTTCGCAAGCTTGGAGAATCCTTCAATGAACCTTCGGTAGTAACCAGCTAAACCAAGAAAACTACGAATGCCAGTCACATCAGTTGGCGGCTTCCAATTCAACACGTCTGCCACCTTGCTTGGGTCTACAGAAATTCCACCATTGGACACAATATGTCCTAGAAAAGCAACTTCTCTCAACCAGAACTCGCACTTACTTCGCTTGGCATACAGCTTATGTTCCCTGAGCTTCTGCAAAACCAATCTTAGATGCTCAGCATGCTCTTCTTCATTCTTGGAGTAGATCAAGATGTCATCAATGAATACCACAACAAACTTATCCAAGAATTCCATGAATACTTTGTTCATCAAATACATGAAGTAGGCAGGTGCATTAGTCAAACCAAAGGACATTACCGTATACTCATACAATCCATACCGAGTAGTGAATGCAGTCTTAGATATGTCAGAGTCACGAATCTTCAACTGATGATAACCTGAACGGAGATCAATCTTGGAAAACACACAGGCACCTCTCAACTGATCAAACAAGTCATCAATTCTAGGCAACGGATATTTGTTCTTAATGGTGACCTCATTCAGTGACCGATAATCAACACACATCCTTTGACTACCATCTTTCTTATCAATAAAAATAACCGGGGCTCCCCAAGGTGAAGAACTAGGACGAATGAAACCTTTTTCTGACAGTTCTTTAATTTGTTTCTTAAGTTCTTCTAATTCTTTAACTCCCATTCTATATGGACATTTAGCTATAGGTGCAGTACCAGGTAACAACTCAATGATAAATTCAATGTCACGGTCAGGCGGCATACTTGGCAACTCATCTGGAAACACATCTTCAAACTCACCCACCACTGAGTTATCCGGCTGCACTTCTTCTCTGAGCTGATGTACTGTGGCTTTCTGTTGAACTTGCAAAGCAACCTCAACTCTGACCTCATCTCCCTTCTGGGTAGTGATAGTCACGACCTTCTCCTTGCACTTTATATTGATGTCGTTCTTCATCATCCAATCCATTCCCAGGATAAGATCAATTCCGGCAGTATTTAGCACAGTAGGAGTTATCTCAAATTCTACCTCCCTTAATGAGACAGTAATCGGGAGACACTGAAGAGTAGCTTGCATAACACCACCCGGAGAAGAAACCATAATAGGATGTTTCATGACACTAAGGGGAATACCATGCTTTCTAACAAATGTATGCGAAATGAAAGTATGCGAAGCACCAGAGTCAAAAAGAACTGTAGCGGGGATGGAGTCGATATTGAATGTACCCATCATGACCTCTGGAGTCTCCTGTGCCGTATCAACCGACACATGGTTCACCTTCCCGGTGCGAGGTGGCACTCTCTGCTGGTTGTTCTGCTTCTGGGAGGCTTGGGGATTCTGCTTCTCAGGACAATTGTAGGACAAGTGTCCTTCCTTGCCACAGCGGAAACACCTGTTGGGGGCACCATTCTTCACTGGGATGTTGTTGGGAGCAGTCAGTTGTGGCGCCTGATTGCCACCTTGTTGCTGGTACTGGGAACGCTGCTGGTTCTGGGAACGTTGTTGATTCTGGAAATTGTTCTTGAATCCAGACTGTCCCTGGAAACGTTGTTGTTGCTGAGGCTGCTGCTGGTTATTACGGAAGCGGCTGTTGCTTCCAGACGACTGCCCTTGAAACTTCCTCTTCTTCTTCTTCTCATCTATCTCACGGCGCTTGCTCTCGATGATCAAAGCTTGGTCCACCAACTGTTGGAAGTTGGCGAAAGTGTGGGAGAGCAACTGGTACTGGAGATGATCATTCAGTCCTTCCAAGAAGAGCTCTTGCTTCTTGGCATCATCTTCAACCTCTTTTGGAGCATACCGTGACAATTGGATGAACTTGTCATGGTACTCGGCAACTAGCATACCTCCCTGCTTCAGAGAAAGAAACTCCTTCTTCTTCAGCTTCATCAACCCTGCAGGCACATGATGATTGCGGAACCCCTCACGGAATTGCCGCCAAGAGATGGGGTCGGCATGTCCAAAACGGAAAGACTCCCACCAATCCAGAGCAGCTCCCTGCAACTGCCCGGATGCATAGAGAACTTTCTCGACGTCATTGCATTGGACGATCTCCAGCTGCCTTTCTATTGCACGCAGCCAATCATCAGCTTGGAGAGGGATCACTGGAATGATCGAAGGTGGGCGGGCGTCCCTTCAAGAATTCGCTTCTCTTGTCATGGGGTGGTGGAGGTGGGTTCCCATTGCCATTTTTTCGCTGCAGCAGTTGAATGTTCTGGGCCATCTGCTGCATCAGCTGTGTTTGCATCATCATCAGCTGCTCCATGTTAGGCTGTGGCGGAGGTGGTGGTGGATTAGCATTTTCTTCGGAGGTACCATCACCCCTTGGGTTCCTCCTGGTGTGGGCCATCTGCTGTTCAAATCATTGAAGTGAGGTTTAGAATTCTTTTCCATTGAAATAAAACTTAAAAGAATAGAACAGGAAATTCTGGGCGCGATCCAACAACGGCAGAGTAGAAAAACAGTCATATCTGGAGTTCCCAAAGTCAAACAGAGACATTCTATACATGGTTGGAAATCATGAGAAAAACTCTACAACTTTCATTCAGACCATCTCTCTAGATTCTGTCGTTAAGTTTATCAAAAACAGATTTGATTCGAAACTGTTTCAGAGTAACAGACAGCGCAGAAACTTTGACTTGTGACATTTGTTTCTCCCAAACCGTAACTGATATTGAGATGATTCTTGCGGCCAAAGAAAACTACAGAAGTCTAGTTGTTCACAAAAATTTTTCATGATTTTTGGTCGTATATAATTAAATAGGAAAAATAACTAAGGCAGAGAGGTCTAAAAAAACAGCACTGCTGGAAACTGAGATAATCAACCCAACTATTATGCATTAATTCAAACTTATATAAAGAGATTTGCGGACATGCCCACAATCTCAGCACTCATTACAAACTCCAAATCAAGCATTGTTCATAAGGAAAAGCAATCTAGCACAAAAGTTCACAAGACACGAACTAGACTCGACTTGACTCAACTTGCGCTACTAGCGTCTTTTGCTACTAACTGGGGGTAACTCCTCTAGGGGTCGATGTCGGTGCGGGTGTGAGCATCTCCATGGTCTCCTCGGTTCCTTGGCGGCGATTCAGCTGGGCACCTTGGTGATGGCGGAGGGGGTCCAACACTGAGTTGCCTGTTCAACTCATCCACCACCCGGCTGAGCTTGTAGTTAGCTTCAGTCCTGGTATTCAGCTCATCCAATGTCTGGTCCAGATAAGTGTTGGTCTGGGCCAAACACTCCAAGGCAGCGTGGAGTCAGGCGTTCACTTCTCCAAGTGGACCGGCGATGCTGCAGTTAGCTTGGCCACTCTGACGGCGGGGAAGGTAGCGGTGCATCTCCCACTTGATGATGTCCCAATTCTCATGGCGGTGCACCATAAGAGCTTGTCGTGCGGCATCCTTGATGGCGGCAGCTTTGGAGAGTCGAATGGAGACAGCATAGTGGATATTCTTCACCTGGCTTCCCTCCTTGATGTACACCCTCGTCTCATAGTAGTCGGCGTAGTCAGGGTGCTTCCAGTGCTCCGTCTTGTACAGCACCGAGGCGTCGGGGTAAAAGCGGCGCACCAAGTCGAGAAGCAGCGGGTGGTAGTAGTCATCACCATGATGATCATAGTGAACCATTCCCACCCAGGGTTTTCCACCTTGGTCTCCATCATCGTCGCCATCGTCATCGGGGTCGTCGGAGTCATCCGAGTTGCCTCCATCATCTTCGTCACCAGGGTCGCCAGCACAATCCTGGTCACCCTGCGGCTCCACCTTCTCGGGTTCATCTTCCTGAGGGTCCTCCATAGGTACGTCTTCAGAGCTGTCTTCCAAGGGCTCTTCACTGGGCTCCTCTGCGGGCACCTCCTGCTGGGGCTCCTTCATTGGTACGTCTTCCACGGGTACCTCCGGTCAGGAAACACGTCCGCCAGAGATGAAGCGCTGCAGGTACCTCTTAGGTGGCATGACACGCTTGCGGGCAGTGCGCTTAAGGTTGGCCATCTACAAGAATTAAGATTAAGCAAAAATTTTTGCAATGGACAAGGGTAGGATATCAGCAAAAACTTGTAACAAATTAATATAACAAGTAAAAGAGATAATAAAGCTAAGAGCTATCCAGTGCTAACTAGGCTTGCGTCCTACAGTCAACACGGCTCCGATACCAATTTGTCACACCCAATTTTAAGGATAAAATGGGATGCATAATCTTATGTGCGCCTAGAGATCAGTCACACACATAAGCCAACAAATTGCATAAATTGTATCATAACCAATGTTTAATACATAGCGAATAATATCAAAGTCATTACACAGCGGAAAAATAAAGATAACTCTCGCGGTAGCTCCATAGCACAGGGACGTCGACTGGTGAAGCACAAGTCTAGTAGTCCTCTGGGTAGTCCTCATCACTATCACCATCTGTTACCCATCCGGGATTTTTAACCAAGTAATGAAAAATAAACAAGCGTAAGTACATGTCGTACTCAAGAAGACTAGCATGGGTTCATGAGGCTCAAAAGGGTTGACACGGTTTAACAGCAGGTTGCTTTTAATTAATCATCTTTCATGCAGTTGGATAGCAACAAGTTAATAAGCCCATTCTCATGATCATAGTAAACACAATTAATGAGTAGCAACAAATAGATTAGCAACAAGTAAACATCACCCTGAAAGATAACTACTCCGTGAGTTTTCCGGGCCACTCGTGACCGTGAGCGCGGCTAGTATACCAGTTTTACACTCTGCAGAGGTTGTGCACTTTCACTATGAGCCGTGATTCCCATTTGCTCGGGTTAATTACTCCCATAAAACTACCAAGGTGAGAGAGCAGGGTTTCACTATGAAGTCTTTCAAAATACTTCGTCTAACAAGTTAGGGCCGCTAGGGACCCGGCAAGCAGATGTAGAGCCCCCCTTCGTCGTGGCACAAGGTCACGCAGGTTATACACACTCGGACAGGAGCCATACTATACCCGAGTCGTCAGGCCCCATCACGCCTTTCGGTAACCTCTAACAAGCTAGAAAAAGGACCTATACTTGACTAAAACCAGAGCCATGTAGCCCTCATAGTTGCACTGTAAGTCCCAGCTTTTGCTGACAGATCATTACCAAGGGGGAAGGATATGGTGCATCACAAAACTATGCTCCAATCCCCTAGATCCATGTTGCTAAAAAGGCATCTTTTAATTCCTTATTGCATATTCAATTAATCAGTTTACATGATCATGACATCAATAACGCACTAGCATCAATTACCACATGCATAATCCCATAGGTTGCAAGGAACAGGATAACAAACTAGGAAGTAACTAGGGTTAACAAGGAAGACACATGCAAATGCAATTATTTATTTGGTGAATAGGGCAACAAGGATGATCCATACTAATACTTGCCTTGATCAGCAAACTCCTAGTGATCCGGGTTGTCGCAGTACTGATCTTGATCACCCACGTAAGGCTCACCGTCTATACTCGATCCATCATAACAACACACACGCATACAGGGGCAATCATGCATACAAACAAGAGTTTTCATTAGAACAGTACACCAACAGAGAGAAAATAAATTAAAAAGGTTATAAAACAGATCTACGCATTGCTACGATCACATCGATATAAAGTTTGCGCAAATCGGATTTAAAACGAGGAAGATATGAATTTTACAAGATTTATAATAGAATAATAATAGATTAAATATAATCTCGAATTTTAAAAGTTAATAACATATGAAACAGTAGTACTAACTGGTAGATCATCAAATTACGAATCTAACGCAATTTGAATCGTTCAAATCGGAATTAAAACGGAGAAACTACTAACAAAATAGTTTTGATTTCAAATCTGAAAACACATTTTCATATATACCGAAAATAAATACGCCTTCAAATACAGAAAACGTAATCTACTGAATACGCTAAGGGCTGTGGGTTAAGCATTAAAAACTGCAGGGGGTTATTCGCAAAAATGCCGGCCGAATCGGTATGGGCTGCTCTCGGCCGTCCGATTCAAAATCGGCGGATCAGATTAAAAGAGGGGAGGGGTGGCGGTGCTCCCGGTCGGAAAACAGAGCCGACCGCGGCGGCGCCATGGCCGGCGCATTGCCGGAGAAGGCGAACTCGGCCTTCGGTGCATGAAATAGGTCGGGAAGGGTACCCATAGATCGGGAAGAGCATCGCAAGCTCACCTAGGGTGATGGGAAGGTCGGAAATCGACTCGGAGATAGCTCGCGGCGTGACCCGGCGGACGGTGGCTCTCTGCAACGGCGGCGGAGGCGTGTCAGTGCACAAATCGAAGAAGGAAAGTGCTCGGGAACTTCGCAAGATCACAGTGAAGCTCCTCAAAGGCTTACCGAGAGGAAATTGGTGGCGAATCGAGCTAATTGCTCGCGGCGGCGGCTGCTCGGTTCTCGCGGGAGCTCGGCAGTGGCGGCAAGAAGAGGCGGCTAGGGTTAGGTGACAGCTACGGGGGGGTGTGGCGCTGCTTAAATACTCCCAAGGTGTGACGACAATCTCGGAGATTGAAACAAACTCGGCGAGCGGAGAAATTGGCTTCGGCCGTTTCTTCTCTGCTTCGGATTTCTCGGCGCGGCGACGAACTCGGCTTCGGCCGTTTTCTTTCTTGCCCGCGTCGGACTCTCGGCGAGCAGCAGAGGGAAATAGGGTAGGGGCTGTCCTGTGGGTCCCACAGGTCGGTAGCACCGAGCGCTGGGGTCGGGCTGGCAGTCACGGCAGAGGGACGCTTCGCGCGCGCGTGCTCGGCCGCGGCGGATGAACACGGCAGCGGCGCCTCTGTTCGCGCGGCGAGGGAGGTGGAGAAGGAAGGGGCTGACCCGTGGGTCCCGCTCGTTAGTCAGAGGGGGTAAGGGGAAGGGAGGGAGCTGGTCGGCCGAGCTGGCCTCGGGCCATCCGACCTGGGCCGGCTGGGCCCAGAGAGTGGAAAACAGGCCAAGCTACTGCTTGGGCCAGAAAGGAGAGGGGAAGGGCTCTTCTCTATTTCCTTTTTCCATTTTCCAATTTCATTTTCCAAAAGGATTTTCAAATTGGGTTTTGAAATATTTGAGAAATTCAAATAAGCTACAACAGTACAAAGAAGAAATGCTCCAGCATGAATGCTTCATACATGTGTATGACCTTGGCTTGATTTTATATTTGTGAAAAATTATTATTTCCCTATATTGAAATGATCAATTAATTGCATAATTAAATAAATTCCCACTATTTAAAAGAATGCAATTTTTCGGGTGTTACAACAACAGAGGACGCCACAAGCTAACGCCACCGTGGGAAGGGCCATTCGTCATCGCTGAGGTGCTGCGCCCTGGAACGTACAAGCTGGCGAATGAGAAAGGCGAAGTCTACGACAACGCTTGGAACATTGAATAGCTACGTCGCTTCTATCCTTAAGATTCCAAGCATTGTACATCTTGAAATCAATAAAAGATTCGACTTCTTTTTTCGTATGATTTTAAGATTTTCACCCAAGCCCACCCTCGGGAACGGGTAAACCATGCAACCAAAAGTGAGGCTCGGCCCTATGTCCAATAGGGCCGACCCTCCCTCGGGGGCTAGGACGGGGGAACCCCCCGACTCCACCGAGGCTCAATGAATTCGAAACCGAAAAATTTCAGAACTTATTGAAATTTTGACCTCCCGAATCCCCTTCTTACCTAAACCAAACGTAAGCTTATACGTCTTAGACGAGCAAAAGAAGTCTCAGAGGGTAGAACCGGCCGAGCCGTGAGACCGCCTACGCCTCTGGGATACGGCATCTCCACTCACCACTCTACGCCTAAAGACAACTTGCACTCGGAAAAGAACTTATAAGAATAACGCTTGTAAAGGGAGAAGGCTCAGTTGGTATCGATCGAACCTTTTTTCTAAAGCCCTTGCCCTACCGAGATCCCTAGGATTATGGCCGTGTCCACGCCACTAAAGCTACGACGCTCAAAAGGTCCCCCGAGGCTCGATGGCCTGCGCTCAGGGTCGGCGAGGAAAATGCTTAAGGAACAACACCAAACGAAAACACGAACATGCAGCAAATATTTACATAAATATAAAGGCCACGAAGGGCCGCATGTTCGTTGCTCACAAATCTCTCTGGGCACGATGGCCCATCTTTTCTAATCTAGGTCCAGGGGAGGAAGCTTCACATCTTCTTCAAAGACGGCCGCCAGGGCCGTCCCAGGGACCGCCATCGAGTTGATTAGCGTGAGGAGCTCGTCGTCAGAGGCCTCAAGGAAACCCTCGCTGACGGCATCGGAGTCAAAGTTCTCATAGTGAGACTTCGCCACCGCCAGCGTCTTCTGGACACCCGTCAGGAGGGCTTCTTTGAGCTGATCACCCACCCTCCCGTGGAGGGCTTCCAGGCGGCTCCTGAGCGAGCTCCACGAAGGCTCTCCACCGATGCCGAGGGTGCCACACAATGCGCACGCGACCTTCTGCAGGTCCTAGTGATTGGCAACCTCGGCATCGTGGGCGGCGTTGAGGGTGGTGATGGTCCCTTGCGCGCTGACGGCCTCCACCTTTAAAGCTGCGGCGACAAGTCGATTAAGCAGAGAAGGCGAAAAACGATGGAAAGAACGAACGGAAGGTAAAAAGGTAAGGCTTACCTTCAACCTCCTCCTGTGCTCTCCTCACTTCCTCCCAGATGGCGTCGACCTCGCCCACCACCTGGTTCAGGGCCGCCTGCGAGCGATCCAAGTCTGACGACAGGACATCTGTGGCGGCCTCCTTCTCGGCGCCGAGCGTTCGCGGGCGTCCCGCTCCCAAACTGCCTTGGCCAGGGCGGCCTCCAGCTGCTGGACGCGCTCCTCTAGGGGAGCGATTCGGCCCCAAGCCTTCACGACCCCAACCTTAAAGGAGTCGCGGTCGAGGGTCAGGTCGGCCAGCCGAGCCGTCAGGCAGGCAGTTCCTCCTGGGAACGTGCGAGGGCCCGGCTCTTGAGCTCCAGTTGCTTCCAGAGGCCAAGGCCCTAGCGGAAGAAGCAGGACTTCTTGCGGGAGGTCATCATGAGCTCCGAAGAAAGAAGTAGAAGCAAGCAGGCAGGTCAAACAGAAGCGCCAGCCGAAAACACCGAGGCAACGAAAAAAAGGCAAAGTACGTGCACTAACCTGGAGTTGCTCCTGGAGCTCCGAGTCGATGGAGTCCGTGAGAAGGCGTAGGCTCTCCAACCACTGGTACATGAGGTCCTGGACGGCGTCCCAGCGAGCGGCCTCGACATCGTCCTACAATGTGAAGACTGGCGGGGCTTCGCGGTTGGCCCGGTTGGTCCACTCGATGCGGGAGCCCGTCAGCACCCGGGGAGGGGGGCCCTCGAACGACCAGCGCCATGGAGTCCGCGGGCGCGGTGTCGCAACCACGGATGACGGCGGAACATCGACGTCCATGGCCGCAGCACTGGCGTCGGTCGGCTCCAGTTCAGGAGCGGTGTCCGCCGCCCCCGAAATACTCCCGAGAGCGACAATGGGCGTCTCGGGAGCCGGAGCCGAAGCTGTCTCCTCGGCAGCGGCCGCGGTCACAACAACCGCAGGAGGTGGGACCGCCTCTGGCGCCACCGGGCCCTTGGATAGATGGGTCTCCACCGAGGGAGCCTCCTGAATTGCCAGGCAGCTCTCCTCTCCAGCAGTGCTCCGGGCCTGCACCTTCAGAACCTTCATGTGCGAAACCTGGAGGGCCGACCCAGGGCGCTTCCTGGAACAAAGCAGGGAAAAATCAACATTCGCGACACGAAGAACTAAGACCAGTAAGGGAGTGGCTGAAAAGATGACCTACCTGGTTTTGGGGATCGCCGTCTTCTTCGTCGCCCCGGCGCTCGGAAGAGTGACGGGTCCGGCGGACGACATGGGCCGCGTCGACGGCGGAGGAGTGGGCAGCACCTCGACGTCGCTGTCGTCCCCACCTTGAGATACCCCTAATGGCAGGGGCCCCGTCTGGCCACCGGGGGTCGCCTCGGCGCCGCCGTCCCTCGGCGGGGACGCCCTGGTTCGGGTGGATCCTAGCTCGAGGTCCGGCGTCCGGGCGTCACCTAGCTCCGTCGCGGGTGGCGTCCTCTCCCTGATCCCTCTGACCTCGGCTGTTGCGGTGACCAGTGACGTGTCCGGAGGGAGGGTCCGCTGGAATAAGGGCCCTTGGGCCCGATCACCTGCCACGGTCGAAGGAGCGACCTTGGTCGCCTTGGGCGCCGGGCCTGAGCCCGTTCCCGGCCCCTCCGACGGGCCCTTGCAGCCACCGGTCGATAGAGCATCGGCCCCGACGCCTTCACCGCCCGGACCGCGCCTCCGGACGCGATCTCCTATTACTTTGCTCGGGGGCTCGGGACACGGCCCCGGCACTTCCATCGGCAGGCGCCAACATAGGAGCCTTCCCCGGCTCATTGGCGCCCACCGCGGGCTTTGTGGTCACTATGGACGAGGTGTCAGCATCATCATCATCTTCTTCTTCTTCTTCATCTTCCGCGGAGGAGGACTCCTCCTCCGGCTCCCCAGCCTCCCGCTGGCGGCGGCGAAGCTGGGTAAGCCTCTGGATCTCGCGAGCCTACTTCCTCCTCTTTGAGGTTCTCTTCTCCTTCTCCGCCTTGTGCCGCTCGCCCCGAAGGTAGTTCTGGGCCCGTAGGACAGCATCTTCCGAGACAGGGGGCATAGAGGGCCTTCCCTCCCTCGAAAGGCCCTACGCCAAGAGAGGAAGAAGGATCAGAAAAAGAGGAAAAAGGCGGACAATTGATGGGAACAGAGATACTCACCATCGAGATGTATCCCGGGCGTGGGCGCATGTCCACCCTCTTCAGCTCGTCAAAGGAGGGATGGCCGCCTACCGTGTATTTTACACGGCACATGACCTCGTCGGAGCTGAGCCCCTGAGTCAGCATCGTCGTGCCCTCCTTCGACGCTCCCTCCACCATCTCGTACAAGGGGAGCTAGCGCTCCATCAAAGGCTGCACCGTCCGCACGCAGAAGTGCACTACCACTCTAGCCGCCATCAAGCCCCAGTCCCGCAATGCTTGCAGCGCGACGAGATAGGGATCCAGATGCTTGGCATCCCGTGACGGACACCCCCACTTCCACTGTGGAATGGGAGCAGAGATCACCTTTCCCGTGTACTCGGGAAAGGCACTGTCGTCATTGCGCAGGTAGAACCAGCCGTTGTGCCACCCCTTGTTGGAGGTTTGGGCCTTGCAGGGGATGTATTCGGTGGAGCGGAGCGAGAAGTTACAGCCCCCGGCGCTCACAATCTTTCGCGGGTTCTTTGCGCCGAACGACTTGGTGTACGAGTTGATGCGGAAGAGGTACCGCCAAAGAACCCAATGTGGCATCACCCCGAGGTAGCCCTCACAGACGGTGGCAAAGATCGCCGCCCGCAAGACGGAGTTGGGGGTGAGGTTGTGCAGCTCCAACTTGTTGTAGAAGAGGAGCGCTCGGCAGAGCCGGCTCGGCGGCGACCCGAGCGCCCGCTCGTGGAAGGCGACTAAGCTGACGACGTACCCCTCAAGGGGCCGTGGCTCCTGGTGGTCGCGCGGCGGCGCGATCCACTCTGGGCGCTGCAGGTCAGTATGGCGGCATAGGATCCCCAGTGTAATGAGATCCTCAAGCTGACCCTCTATCACCGAAGATGGGAGCCAAGGCTCCACCTCGTGTGGGACGACGGCGGCGGCAGCGTCAGAGGGCGCTGGAGCGGCCATGGCGAGAGGAGAAGGGCGCAAACGGAGAGAAAGGATGCCAGTGGCGAGGGCGAGAAGCTAGCAAAGGGCTCTGGGCGATGGAGACGAGGAGGCAAAGGGCAAGTCACTACGGCGAATGGCTAAGGTAAAAATAAAAAAGGGAGCAGTTTTTCCTTATATACCTAATCGGCGAACCGAAGCGGATGTGGCGAATCCATCACATTAACTGTGTGGACCCCACCACAACTCTCCATATCGCCGCCGCCTTCGCGCACCACACGCAACCATCCTGTCCACCCCGAACCATCGCATCCGTTAGGCTTCCCTCCTCAAAAGGTGCGTCGAATCATTACACTAACCAACTCGACTTCGACGATGCTCTCATTCTTGATGAAGGAACCCCAGGCTTGGGCACCCGCTACGTTCCCAGGGGATCGAAGACTGGCCCACTGAGGCTCGAACAGTCGCCCTAGGGATACCGAGTTACGGACACAAGCGGGTGGATCACTAAACGGTCAGTATCCCGACGCCCGAGCGTCAAAAGGGACACCCCACGCTGTGTCCAAGTCCTAGTAGCGAGTCGATGATGTGGGATACCCTCGGGGAAGGCATCAGGCCCTGGGGACCCATTGAAGGGACCCGAGATTCACGAATCGACCCTCGGGAAACATTTAGAGTGTGCTCTGGCCAATAGCCGACCCCAACAAACGGGGCACGGACCTCCACTTGGACAACCCCGCTTGCAGCTCACCGGAAATGCCATCTCGCGCCCCCACCTTGGGAAGTCGAGCATGACCAAACCTTCCTCTTCTCGAAGAAGAGCGCGAAGGTCGAACTTAAAAGAACCCAATCGACCCCCGATACGAAAACGGGGGCTCGGGGACTCTCCTTGTACCTTGCCAGGATAAAAGGCGCTCCCGGATCGGCCGTCTACCCGTGGCAGAGGCTCGGGGGCTCCAGCACCAGAAAACTCCTACCAAGGGACGGTTCGCCAGCGAGTAAGAAGGCACCCGAGATTCCGCAAGCACGATTTCAAGCCCTTGAAGGGATACACCATCCCTCAAAGGCCTCGGGGGCTACACCCGTCGGGTGCACTCGCACGCATCCACCGGATAAAATAAACAAACCTTACCTACATGACAGGAGAAACTAACTTGAGCCTCTGGAGGAGTGCCTCCACTCCACCACAGGCTCGGGGGCTACAGTCGGGTACCCAACTTCAACGCAAAAACATAGTTCCCAAATAAAGCTCGGCCCAAGAAGGCGCCAACCGAGGCCCATGCGGGAACGGCCCACGCGGCCTAAGACAGAGCCGCGTCGATGCACATCGCCTCCCCAGGCGCACGGACCTCTCTGGAGAAATCCTCTGATTCGCCCGAGCCTCGTTGACAGGGCTCGGGAAAACAAGACCCTCGGGCGATACCATCCGATTTGCTGGAGCCTGCCACCAAAAGCCACGGGCTCGGGCAACAGGTTTCCTATTCGCCCGAGCCCCCCGCTACATGCAAACTCCCTCGGGCGCACCCCACGGGTTCACCCGAGCCCTGCTGACATCAGCTGAGAAAACTTGGCGGCCAAGGGACTCCCTGACCACTTTACAAGCACGGTCTAATCGAGTGGGCCCCTCGACGTGACTGCGCCCCGAACGCGCACGTACGCCGTACCAACTGCCACATCTTAGCAAATGGTCAGATGGCCCCACTTCTCCCATGCCGCTGCAGGGACGGTCAGTCGTACGACCCCCTGGGCGGACGAGGAGTTTCTCCAACTACGACAGCGACTGCCCATACCCCAACCGCACGTGTGGCGCTAGTCAAGGGGGAACGACAACCGCCCGGCCAACCCGGGGGAATGGGCAAGGCTTACGGCCAGGCTCACCTACCCCTGGAAAGTACCACACGTGGGAAGGGACGTGCCTGAGGGAGGACACTCCCACCGCTCCGTCCTATCATGCCCCCGATGGCATCAAGGGCTCCCAAGCCTCGGGAGCTCATACTCAAAGGTCAACCCATCTTCTCGTTACACTGTGCAGGGTCGGATGTGACGGCATGACGTAGCGCCACGCAGCAAGCCACACCCCGCACTGTGTGTCATCTCGGGACTCACCAATCGAACAGTGGAGGATCAGCCGAATGACTAAGGCCATACCTTCGAGGCGCCAAGACGAGGGCGTTGCTGACGATAGCCACCGGTCACCACTGCCTCCACCATGCCGAGCACTGTAACCACAGCAAATCACGTGTAACTCTAACCTCTCCCTTGTAACTATAAAAGGGAGGGCAGAGGCTGATCTCAGGCAAGAGGACCTCGCGTCACTCACAACACCCTACAATCATAAGAACACACATATACACATATTCACAAGAGACTTGGGAGCTCTTCCCTCTGTCACCTAGGCTTGTAACCCCTACAACAAGCACCCCGGTACAAGGCAACACGACTCGACCCGCACTGGACGTAGGGCATTCTTAGCCTAAACCAGTAAAATTCCTATGTTCCCCCTTACACACCATCCATGATCTCAACCGCAAAGCACAAGTTTACTAGCCGATGTTAGCACCTGCTAATCCTAGCACCGACACCTGTAGTAGTCCCGGTGGGTGCCGCTGATAGACTCTCTCCTTGGTCATAATATTGTTCCTGCATAATTATATTCCAACAAGAAAAACCAAAACTCGAGGCTTGAATTTAACAAGGGGTTAGCGGTCAGCCAATGAGCAATTGATTATTCTCTGGGTTGATTTTAATTGACATATTCTAGCAGGAGTCTAACAAGATTCTCTTTTTAGGGTTTTCTAATTTTTTTATGCAGCAATCAAATATGTATGCATGCCATATTTTTATGCCACCATGGAGAATATTTATTCCCATGGGGCTTAGGATTTTCATAATGCAACAAAGTAAATGTAGATGCTAATTTTTTTATGCCACCACAGTAAATATTCCTACAAGATTTACCATAACTTTATTCACATGGGGCTTTAGTATTTATGATGCAGTAAATATTTTTGTTGTTTTTATATTTAATGTGCAAAAAATGATTGTACTGATAAATGTGTTAAAGTAAAATTTCTAATGAATTCTAACTTAATTAGATAACTACCATTCTAACCTTATGGCTAGGGTACGGAATTTAAAGTCTACCGACAGGACTTAGATAGAGGAAAGTACTTACTCAGCAGGTTCTTCATCTGAGGTTACCTCAGTGTCACAACCGGTTTTAAGAACAAAATCAGAAATACACTATATGTGAAATAATAAAATAAAATCTCACATATAGTCACAGATAAAGGAAATATCAAGAGACAAATGCTTAAATAAATAACGTAGTAAGTAAATAAAATATAACTTCAAAGTGCAAGCAATGGAAAAACAACTTCGATCGCCGGGTGTAGACTTTACTCCGCAGGAACAAACCGACTGGTTGACCACAAGCCTAACCTTCTCCTGAGGTGTGGGGGAATAGCAAGAATGAGTCCATGGTGAACTCAGCAAGTATAGCAACAAGGCAGCATAGATCCCATAAATTCATGATCAATGTAACATAAATAATGTAGAGCATAAAACAGTAAAAATGAGCAAGTCAGCAATCAAAAGTCACCATCTTAAATATAAGGATTCCAAGGCCGCTCGTGTCCTTGAGCAAGGCTAGTATACCAGTTTAATAAACTCTGCGCAGAGGTGTACACTTTCACTGTGAGCCGTGATTCCCATTTGCCAAGGGTCATGACTCCCATATCACCTCACCAAGGAAGTGCGGCAGGGTACACTACGAAGCTTTCCCTAGTCAGTCTAGTATATAGCAACCGCATAAGGTGTCAGTCGACCACCCGCGTTGGAGCTCACCCTGGAAAGTGGCACAATTTACCGTAGCACTATACACACTTTTGACACGACAAGACCCAAAACCATCACAGCACCGCCCTTAGCCCTTTTGGTAAGCTGCTATAAAACTAGAAAGAATAAGGTACTTGACTAAGACCAGAGCCATGTAGCCCTCACAGTTGTACTATCAATCCCGGAGGTTCTCTTACAGACAAATCCTCAAGATGCTCAAAATGACCCTTTTATCCTTTATTGCTAAAACATTAATCAAGTCACATGATCATGATCACAGAAATAAAACCCAAGCTATACTTGCCTTGAACTTGAGATCCTTTCTCTGATCCAAATCTTCAATTGATAGCTCCGACAATCACCACGTAACACTCACCGTCTATACTCGATCGATCACCACATCAACACACAATGTCCAGAGACTTGCACAAAGCAAACAAGGATAATAATTAAAATAGTACACCAGACAATAACAAAACAGTTTAAAAAAAGGTTATAAAATTATTCTACTCGTTCTCACGATCACATCGATAAAAAATCATTGGTTGTAGTAAACCTGCTGGCCTTTGATGTTCTGCCTTAACTCGCTGGCAAGTATCGCACAGGGCCACATACTCTACAACATCTCTCTTGAGTCCAACCCACCAATACTTTTCCTTGAGATCAAGATACATCTTGGTACTACCAGGATGTATAGAATATACTGAATCATGAGCTTCTCTTAAAATGGTCTCTCGGATAGACTTTATCTCTGATACACATATTCTCTTCCCAAACCATAAGGTTCCATTCTCATCCATACGAAAACCTGGTGCCTTGATAATCATGATGTTATCTGCTCTTTCCTTTAATTTCTCATCCTGTAATACTTTTACGAATTTCTTGTTCTAGAGTAGGCTCTACTACCAACTCCATAGCATTAGTGACAATGCTCAAGTTAAGCCGTTCAAACTCTGCACATAACTCTCTAGCCATTGGCACTATCTGAACTTGATTAGCATGACTCTTTCTACTAAGAGCATCGGCAACAACATTTGCTTTTCCAGGGTGATAATGCACCTCTAAATCATAATCCTTGATCAACTCTAGCCAACGACGTTGTCTCAAGTTTAGATCCGACTAAGTGAAAATGTACTTTAAACTCTTATGATCTGTATAGATGTCACACTTATGTCCAATGAGGTAGTGTCTCCAAATCTTCAAAGCATGCACCACGGCTGCAAGTTCTAAACCATGTGTAGGATAGTTCAACTCATGCTTCCTTAACTGTCTGGATGCATAGGCCACAACTCTTCCTTCTTGCATAAGAACACATCCCAGACCTTGACGAGATGCATCACAGTAGTTGGAGAAACTCTTGCTTAGATCTAGCAATGTCAGGACAAGAGCTGTACTCAATCTTTTCTTCAATTCTTCAAAACTAGCTTGGCACTTGTTAGTCCATACAAACTTGGCATTCTTCTCCAACAACGTTGTCATAGGCTTGGCAATCTTGGAGAAACCTTCGATGAACCTCCGATAATAACCTGCTAGTCCTAGAAAACTGTGAATCTCACTAACATTTGTTGGTGGCTTCCAATTCAACACATCTTCTACCTTGCTAGGATCAACTGCTATCCCACCATTAGAGACAATATGACCCAGAAAAGCAACTTCCTTCAACCAAAACTCACACTTGCTCTGCTTAGCATACAACTTGTGCTCTCGGAGTTTTTTAGCACTAATCTGAGATGTTCAGCATGTTCTTCTTCATTCTTGGAATAAATCAAAATATCATCAATGAATACGATAACAAACTTATCAAGAAACTCCATAAACACCTTATTCATCAAATACATGAAGTATGCCGGTGCATTGGTCAACTCAAAGGACATCACAGTATACTCATACAATCCATACCTCGTAGTGAAAGCTGTCTTGGGTATGTCAGAAGATCGAATCCTCAACTGATGATATCCCGAACGAAGATCAATTTTAGAGAATACACAAGCACCTCTCAGCTGATCAAATAGATCATTAATTCTAGGCAGTGGGTACTTGTTCTTGATAGTGACCTCATTTAGCGACCTGTAATCCACACACATCCTCTGTGTACCATCCTTCTTATCCACGAATATAACTGGTGCTCCCCAAGGCGAAGAACTTGGGCATATGAATCCTTTCTCTTGCAATTCCTTTAACTGGAGTTCCTCTAGTTCATTCACTCCCATTCGATATGGCCTCTTAGCTATAGGCGCTGTACCTGGCAGAAGCTCAATTAAGAACTCAATGCCACGCTCAGGTGGCATACCAGGTAGTTCATCAGGGAACACATCTGGGAATTCATCTATCACTGTGGGTGGATCCACAAAATTGCTCTCAATATGATTGATTCTGCAATCCTCTATAGCTGGCTCTGAGGCTAATACCTTGATCTCCTCTCCCATGCGAGAGGTTAAAGTCACTGCTCTATGTTCACATTTGACAACTCCCCCATGTGTTGACAACCAGTCCAATCCCAGGATGACATCAATTCCAATAAGTCCTAAGATAGTAAGATTTGCTTTAAAGTCTACCCCCCTTATGTTAAGGTTGACTTTTGGACATTTATGGGTGGCTTGTATCTCTGCCCCAGGTGCACTAACCAGCATGGTTTTCTTCATGGAGTACATGTGCATTGGATTTTCCTCCACAAACCGAGTAGAGATAAAAGAATGTGATGCACCAGAGTCAAACACAACTAAAGCTGGATTGGAGTTGACTAGAAGTGTGCTAACCACCACATCTGTGGCTTCTTGTGCAGTCTCTATAGACAGGTGATTCACTCTCCCTTGTGAGCAATTCCGTTGACTTGCCTCTGTGGGCACTTGTTCGCAAAGTGATCTGACTTGTCCTTGGGAAGAGTTTTATGAATTTTGTTCTTTTTAGGGACCACGATCAATTTCTCTGGTGGCGGAGCTTGATTCTCATGATGCTGTTCTTGTTCATGTTGAGGCTGTTGCTGTTGCCGAAGTTGGTTGAGATTTTCTTGACTAATCGGTAGCTCATACTTGTGCTGAAATTCTTGTTGGGGAGTGTGGCGGGGACGGTTGCTTATACCTACATTTTGGCGTTGCACTTGCCTCTTTCTTTTCTTCTCTTCTATCATCTCCCAATGCTTGTTCTCAAGCACAATGGCCTTATCCACCAATGTTTGGAAGTCAGGATACTCAACAGTCATCAACTGCAGTTGAAGTGCATCATTAAGTCCTTCCAAAAAGCGTGCTTGTTTATCAGCATCATTTGCCACCTCACTAGGAGCATAGCAGGATAACTCTGTGTACTTGTCACGATACTCACACACTGACATGGAGCATTGCTTCAAGTTGAGGAACTCTTTCTTCTTGATTTTCACTAAACCAGCCGGAACATGGTACGATTTGAAATCTTTCTTAAACCTTTCCCAAGTGATGTTTGCAACATCTACTGGTGTAATACCTCTGGTATTGCAACATAATTAATCTGCCATGTCATCATATTTAAATTTAAGAATCTGCATATGATTGTGCTTAGGGCCTAGAGTGATTTGATTCCAGCTAGTATTGATTGTGTAATTAAGTCCTTAATCAAAATCAAAAATAAAAATTAAATAAAAATCAAGTTAAACCCTAAAGTTGACCTAAAACCCCATTTCAAAATCTATAAGGAATATGGGAAAAGTGTCTTAATAAAAGTTGTAGAGTTTTTAAAATGGAACAACTTTTATTTTTGGAGATTTTGAAGTTATGTTATAAAAATTCAAATTAAACTCAAATTAGTTTGTTGATATTTAAATTTGAAACTTCAATTTTCAAAAATATTAAGAATCTTCAAAAACTTCCTAAATAGAAGTTGTCAAACTCACTGAGTAGAACAACTTTCATGTTTACCAATTTTCAAGTTGTTGAGAAGAATCAAAAGTAATTTTAAAATTTCAGTTTGAAATTCAAAACCTAATTCTATCCCCTTTTGTATAAATTCAAATTGGTGCAGAATTTGAACATGGTGTAAAAAGTAAAGATGTTCTACATAAAATTTGGCACAACTTTTATTCTTGGAGCGCTACTGTAGCTGCACGATTTGGGAGAAATTTCAAATCTATAGCTGTTGACCACTGTCTGCTACAGTACCGGGGCCCCCCTCCCTGTTTCGGCCGCGTGGCCGCGCGTACGACCGCCTGAGGGCCCCGGGACCCCTCCCGACCTTATCCCCGAGCTTCGACGGTTTAAAAGCGACGGCCGCGTCCGTTTCTTCCCACCCACTCCCGTTCGGTCGCCGGCCAAATTGCCGCCGCTCCGACCACCTCTACCTCTTCCCTCGTGCAGTAGTCCGATTAGGTTCTTTGCGCGTCTTCTGGACCGCTTGTGGTGGTAGTTTGTGGTCGGAGTGCGCCGCTCGTTCATTTTTCTTCCTCCGCTCCGGCCGAACACGGCCGCGGGCGGCATCAACGCGGCTAACCCGTCCCGGTACCTCGGAACAGGACCTCGCCGTGGAACTCGCGTCGCCCCGTCAACCTTCGTCGCCGTTCTCGCCTACCCGTACCGTCGTAGTACGAGTCTCCTAGCCAGACCAAACCGTGGTGAGCCCCTGAAGCCTTAACACGATTCATCTCGGTCGTTTATAGCTTGAGCTTGCCGGCGTGTGGCTTACTGCCGCCGCCGAGCCGCCAATGTTCCCGACGAGCTCGCCAGAGGCGGTAGGGCGTAGGATGTGCTAGTAGAGTGGCCGGCTAGGGTCTAAGGGAGTCGTAATGTCGTTAGGGTTCACCGCTGGGGTCGCCGGCGGCGAAGTCCACGCCGTGCCGTTCACGCGCACGCGCGGGAGCGTCTGACCGGAGGTTGGGGTGACCCTAACAGGGGTGGCCCGCCTGTCGGCGGCCGAGAGAGAGAGCGCGCGCGCGCTCGCGGGGCTGACGGCTGGGACCCCTCTGTCAGCGGCCGGTCCGGGGCGAGCGCGCGGGCGAGGGCGCGAGCGCGTGCGGTTGGGCCGGTCTGCGCTGTTGGGCCAAGTTGGGCCGAATGGCCGTTTCCATTTTTTCGGTTGTTTTACAAAAGCTTTTTCATTTTTAATTAAAATGAATAGTGTTAGGTTTTAATCTTTTTGTGTGGATTAATTTACTGCACCATAAATTATGAAAATATTTCTAGATACTCTCTGTGATGTGTAGAATTTAATAAAAATATTAATTGCATGATTTGAGTGTTTTCTGTATTAATTAAAAATCAGCACATTAAATGATAAAAGGAACTTTGATGATTTTTAATAATTTCTGTGATGTTCCAAAAATCATGAAATTTATTGTGCCACTGTTTGGTACTAAAATCTATCTGTTGGTGAAATTTGGCATCAAATGGGAATATTTAAATATTTATTAAATTATATGTTGGTTTAAATGGTTAATAATAGGAATAGTAAATGGAATAATTAATGGATGGTGTGATTTTTGGATTGATTGAGATTCTAGGTCAATCACCTTTATGACCTAGGACATTGTGAGTTAGAGTAATCATGGCTAACCTATGGTAGGATCTTGATCACATGTGTGCATTACTTATTATTATTCTGTCATTTCATGTGCATCACATTCATACATTCATTCATTGCAAACGTGTAGTGACCGAGAATCCGGAGGTAAAGTCTGAGGGTCCATCTGAGGAGACTGCTCAGGAAGTTGTGCAAGGATTTGATATTTGTGGTACTGACCCGGATCCGACACTCTACGCAATCCAAGGCAAGCCCCGGTGCATTCAGCCCCTCCTTGTTATTTAAAAATATTTATCACTTGGGTTAATCTACTGCATAAGGTTATTAGGAGTTGAGTGATAACCTATTGATGCATTACCTTTCCTTGACCACACATTATACCTGAGACCCTGATTTATTTAAAAGTATTGAAAAATGCTTAGTCATGGTTAATGATAGAGTTGCAAAAATGCTATTTTGAAAACTGTGATGATATGAAACAAATGAATCACTTTATGGGATTGGTTATGTCCTTGTTGGTTGGCAGTGTGCCTAGCTAGTTCATTGTCAACCACATGGATGGGTTGTTCCGTTTGGTCGACCATCTGTTGGGTTAGAGTCCCAACGATCCTCGCCATCGGAAAGGGATGTGAAAACCGGGTAGTTACCAGTGTACTTGGATTAGAGTCCCAATGCATGGTTTCTAACGGAAAAATATTAGGGACCGTTCGTTGTCAGGCCTGCTGTGATCAAGACTTTGCAACTAGCCACATACTACGGAAAGCCTCTGACTCCGGTGGCTCTACTGCTGGAACCGACAACCACGCACTGGGAGTGGAGAGATGGCGAGAGTAGCGTGTACCCTCGTGGCCGTCGTGCCTGGAGACGAGAGGAGTACTGTGCTCTTGGGTGGCGTAGGACCGGTTCCGGGGTATGAAAAGCCGTGGTAGGCGGGGTTGGCGTATGCAAGCTTAAGTGCTACATACGCAGTGTGGATAGGGATCCCTAGCTGGGTATTAATCGATTCGAATCGTCGTTGCTCCTCGGATATGGAGACTTGATCCTCACACCTACAGTGAATAGTGGTTCGGAACTAGGATTGTTTGTGAATGGATTAAACAAATGATAGAATGTTGATATATGAGAAAGAACTTGGAGAAATGGATAATGATGAATAGTATTATTGAAATAAAATATTGAGATAGGTATAGTAATGCTTTTCCGTAAAATTCTTGAACTCTTGCTAAAGCCTTACCTTGACTCCCCCTCAGCCTGCATTCCTGAGTCTAATCTTACACTTTTAGTCAGGTAAGTCTTGCGGAGTACCCCATGTACTCAGGGTTTGTTAACCCCGTTGCAGGAGTGCAGCAGGAGACTGAAGTTTGTCTCGCTCCGTGCTGCGTCACCATCGTCCAGGAGAGTGAAGAAGACTAAGGTTAAACCCTTGGGCAGGGTTCGTGTAATATTAAACTATCTGTCGTACTGTTGTTCCAAACACTACTGCTACTCTTTTAAATTTATGGTCTGTAATAACTGCACTTAATTTATACAAACACTGGTCTGTAATATTAAGTACTCTTTACTCTTCCGCAAATTCTACTCTGATGTATTTTGTTATGAAATGTTGTAACTTTGTAATGGCTTCGCAATGGGATCCTGTCGGAGATAACGGGTACTTATGTAGCCCGGCAGAGCCCGCCTAGGTCATATGGAACACGGGCCCGGCTGTCAGATGTCATTAGTGACATTGACAGGAGCCTGTGGGCCACGTGATTTAGGCAGTTCTATTACAGCTGGTATCAGAGCGTTCCATTGCTAAATCATTGCAGGTTACCTTTCGAAAACTTTAAAATGTTTTGGATCATAAAAACTTAAACTGTTATTTTGAGTCCAAACTGCTTACAATCTTACCTTACTCAGTAGTTCTTATCTTGTTCTGTAATTTATCTTATTATGGTTATGGTAGCCGGTGGAACAACATTATTAACACTAGCCCTATGTTTAAACTAATTATGCTTTGATTTGTATTGCATGGTTTAAATTCGTAAGTACGTAAATGCATCATAATAATCACTCATGTTAATAACTTCCTCCTTAAAAGTGGGTATATGGGTTAGGAATTATCACACCTATTCTTGCTAGCCTAGTATATCGTCATTAATTCAAACTTACCTTTCCAGCTGGCACGAACTAGGTTAACGGCGCGCAAGATGACTGGCCCTCGTGGAGTTCCGCACCACCAGTTGGCACCCCGCGGCAGTGACGAGGCGTCTGGCAGCCATCCACCCCGCCGCAGCCGCAAGGAATTGAAGAAAGAAATCAAGGAGCTACACCGAGAGATAAGCCTCATGAGGGAGGACTTCCAGGTAGCCCGGGCTGATCATTACCGGGATGTGAGGACCAACAGAGACCTACGGCGGGAGATCGACCGCCTGACTCAAGAGAGGGATCAGACTTTGGAGCAAGTTGGCGTGGCACGTGATCGGGTTGAGGAGCTGGAGGGGTACATTGAGAACCTTGAGTGGAACAACGGGATGCTGCACGAGGAAGTGCATAGGCTGAACGATCAGCTTAACCCGATTCTGATTCCACGAGAGGAGGAGCCTGAGGAGGGTGTGGTCATAGGACTCGATGAGGAGTATTATGACAGTGAGGCCTCAGAGGATGGTTACCTTGAGGCAGTCGACCCAATGGAGGATGCAGTCGTCGAGGAGGACGACGAGGAGGAGGTTGTCGTTATTGACTAAGCTTGTCTTAGGACTAGTGAGGTTTAGTCTTCTGTATCCGAGTATCGTAATCATAGTGCCAAGAACCATAGCCTGGGTGGAGCTTGTTGTGATTTGTGTGTGTTGAACCTTGTTAAATTTGGTGTTCTAAGTTGTAATGCTACTATATTTTAATTATGCAATGTGAGTCCTTAGTGATTGTCTTAAAACAGATGGTCAACACTCGCTCGAATGGTGCTGGTACTTCTGACGAAGGAGCTGCTCTCTATCCACCACCCATTCCACCAACCTTAGCAGATGCCATCACGGCCCTGGCTAATGCAGCCAACGCTATGGCCTAAAACCGAGAAAATCATGGCGGGCGTCGAGGCCGCCGCGAAGATGAGGAAACGACCTATGTAGACTTCACTGAAACCCATCCACCAGTATTCACAAAAGCCAAAGAACCCTTGGAGGCCAATGACTGGCTTCGCACTATGGAGCAGAAATTCAGTTTGATCCGCTGCACGGAATTCCAAAAGCCACTATTCGCAGCTCAGCAGCTGCGTGGTCCGGCCAGTGCCTGGTACGCTAACCTGTTGTCTGCACAGCCCGAGAGGCATCAGCTTACTTGGGCAGAGTTCCGCGAAGCTTTCCGAGCATATTACATCCCAGCAGGTGTAATGAAGATGAAACTGGACCAGTTCTTGGCTCTGCAACAGAAAGATTCTTCTGTGATGCAATATGTGAACCAATTCAACCATCTTGCCCAGTATGCTCCTGAACACACCAATACTGACCAAAAGAAGAAAGATTGCTTTGTCAGGGGGCCTAAACTTCAAGGTCCAGCGTAGTTTATCTAACAACCTCAACTGCTCTAATCACGAAGCTGTTAATAGCGCCATTGCTTACGAAGAAAGTGATCGTAAGCATCAGGATGAGAAGAAGAAAAAGAAGTCAGGCTTTTCTGGCGGTCAAAAACGCCAGAAGATCATCTATCATCCCACACACCACAATCGCCCCGCTTACCCTCAGCAGCAAGTCGTGGTACGCACCGCAGCTACCTCTCATCCCTCGAATCAACAGAACACCACTCAGCCGAATGCCCCAGGCATTCGTATCAATACACCTCAGACCGTCTACAATCATCCTTGCTACAACTGTGGCAAAATGGGACATTGGGCTCGTGACTGTCCCTATCCCAAGAAGTACAATCAAAATGCCCAGAAGGGTCCTGGGCAGTAGCAACAGCAGCATCAGAATCAGCACCGTGGCCAGCAGCACCAGGTTCAAAAGGTCAAACTTGTCAAGAAGGCAGGACATGTCTATTATACTCATGTGGATAACATCCCTGCAGGAGAACCCGTCATGATGGGTAGGTTTTCTGTCGCCAGTCACCCTGCTATTACATTTTTTGATTCTGGTGCATCACATTCATTCATCAATCATACATTTGTGGTAAAACATGAGATTCCAATTGGAGAAATAAAGGAAAACTTCCTTATACATTCGCCCGGAGGGCGTATAAATACTAAGGATGTAGTGCATCGAGTACCTATCGAATTGGGCGGGCATATATTCCCAACCACCATGATAGTACTCAAGGATCAGGACATAGATGTCATATTAGGTATGAATTGGATGTATCAGCACAAGGCACTGATTGATGTGCTGAATAGGACCATAAAAGTCAACATACCTGGTAGTCAATCTCAACTTCTTATCCAACTGCCACTACCCGTGATAATGATTGAGAAGACAGTGCAGAGATTGTGTGCCACCTCAGTTCAAGAAACCCAAAATATTCCGGTAGTCTGTGAATTTCCGGATGTATTTCCTGATTATCTACCCGGTCTGCCACCTGACCGTGATGTAGAGTTTGCTATTGAGTTAAAGCCAGGAACTGTACCTATATCCCGCAGGGCCTATAGGATGCCTCCCAAGGAATTGGCTGAGCTTAAAATTCAACTGCAAGATCTGCTTGATAAGGGTTTCATCAGACCGAGTTCATCTCCTTGGGGTTGTCCTGCTATATTCGTGAAAAAGAAGGACAAGTCACTCAGACTCTGTGTCGATTATCGTCCACTCAACGAGGTCACCATTAAAAATAAATACCCTTTGCCTCGCATTGACCTACTCTTTGACCAGCTAGCTGGAGCCAAGGTCTTTTCCAAAATTGACCTTAGGTCTGGTTACCACCAAATAAAGATCCGTCCCGAGGATATTCCTAAAACAGCATTCACCACCAGATACGGCCTTTATGAGTATCTGGTCATGTCTTTTGGCCTAACCAACGCACCTGCCTATTTCATGTACCTCATGAACTCTGTTTTCATGCCCGAGCTTGACAAGTTTGTGGTAGTGTTCATCGATGACATTCTTGTTTATTCCAAAACCCCTGATGAACATGCCAACCACCTCCGTATTGTCCTGACCCATTTGCGAGAGCACAAACTATATGCCAAGTTTAGCAAATGTGAGTTTTGGCTAGATCGAGTTCCTTTTCTTGGCCACATTTTATCAGCTGAAGGTGTATCCGTGGATTCGAGTAAGGTGGAAGAAATCTTAAATTGGAAGCCACCAACCACAGTTCATCAAGTCCGTAGTTTTATGGGCATGGCAGGATATTACCGTAGGTTTATTGCAGACTTCTCAAGAATAGCCAAGCCCATTACCAACCTGTTGAAGAATCAGGTCAAATTCATCTGGTCGCCAGAATGTGAAAAGGCATTTCAAACCTTGAAAAAGTTGTTGACCACTGCACCAGTACTGGCCCAACCAGATATAGAAAAGCCCTTTGATGTGTACTGTGATGCTTCTGGTACCGGACTTGGTTGTGTCTTGATGCAAGAAGGAAGAGTCATTGCTTATGCCTCACGGCAACTCAAGCGTCATGAGGAGAATTATCCCACTCATGATTTGGAGTTAGCAGCTGTGGTACATGCCTTAAAGATATGGCGTCACAATTTGTTGGGCAGTACCTGTAATGTATATACAGATCACAAGAGTCTAAAATACATTTTCACTCAAGAAGAGTTGAACATGAGACAGCGAAGATGGCTCGAGCTAATCAAGGATTATGATATTGAAGTGCATTACCACCCTGGCAAGGCGAATGTGGTCGCTGATGCACTCAGTCGTAAGGTGCACTGCAATTGTTTGACAGTCAAGCCGTATGATATGTCCTTGTGCTATGAGTTGGAAAAATTAGGGGTAGAAATAATTCCACAAGGCAGTCTGACCAATATTAGTATTGAAACACCCATCCGAGATGAGGTTATTGCCGCTCAGCGGAAAAGTAATGGAATCAAGCACATCAAGGAAAAGGTTCAAGCTGGCAAGGCAGATTGTTTCCGGATTGATGATGATGGTGTCGTGTGGTTCAAGGATCGTCTGGTAGTTCCAAAGGTGCCGGAGTTGCGACAAAAGATCCTTGATGAAGCACATTTGACAAGGTTTTCCATCCATCCCGGCTATCACAGAACCGACCAATTTATACGAGCACAAGTACAACGATCGTATTTTTTAATCGCAATCCAGTCGCACTTGAGCCAATATAAACCCGGTAGTCCGGAAATCTCGAAGGATTTCAAACATTTCATACCCCAAGGATCATTCATTCAGCAATACCCGATCACATGACATATAAGTTCGCAACCGAATTTAAACATCAGAGTACAACATAGTCTTTTACACAAATAGAGTAGTAGCGGAAGTCAACATAGTTTTACACCACAGAGTTCAAATACGAGTACCATCAAATGACCCTGTCACAGCATTCTTACAACATCTAAGGATAGATAAAGACCCTGCCCTCGGGTCTAGTCTTCTTCACCCGCAGGGGTGAAGCAATTCCTGCAATACGCGTAGTAGACTACACCATCTGCAACAATGGGAATAAAACCCTGAGTACTCAATTGTACTCAGCTAGACTTACCCGACAGGGAGTAAATAAAAAGACTCTCAAGGATATGCAAGGCTTATTTGGTGGAGCTCAGAGGGTAGCATCATTTTTGCATCAAACGCATTACTACAGTAGAACCTCAATTTATTCATTTTAATTGTGATAAGCTTCGATTTCAGTTAAGCTATTTACTAAGATTTGCCACTATACTAAGCATTCACTGAATATTGTAGCAATCAATAAAACCATATGATTTCCGATATCCACAGATATCAACCTCATCTCACCATAATCATTATGTTCAAGTTATTAGCCTCTACCTCACCAGAAGATCAGTTCAGTTTCTCACTAACCAGGAGAGATGGCGATTCGAATCGATTGTACCAGCTGGCAAATATGCCAATCACAAACCCTGTCAGCCGAGCCACTGGCTTCTTGGGCCACCGTTAAATCTTTCTGAGACATAATATGTATCGCAGGCTTGGAGGGGTCCATATTCTCAGAGACAAACCCACTTCCAGGATGCATCAGGTCCCTGACCTGCCCTTGGTAAGATGGTGTCTCCGCACATCCTTCCTACCTCCAGAATATGTCTGCCTTATCACGCCCAATTCCCGGCTCAGAAAGAAATACTCGGCTTCGCGGTCAGAACGACTTATCTGGCCAGCTATGTGACGACGTCTTTCAATCTCAACTGATGTCTGGTGGCCTCAGTCCTAGTCGGCTGCAAGCAGCACCGAAGACGGCATGACCTCAACCATGTCATGCGGCTACCCGCTACCTAGCCTTGATTCTCTCATTAGACACCGTGGCATGGTGGCACATATAGTCCATCATGTGGAATCCAACCCCATCATCATTAGTAACCACCTATGCTCGCGAAGGACAGGAAATCCTACGACTTCTACCGGTCTAAGCATGGCTAAGCATAGGATCGAACCCATCCCCTTGTCTAGTAATAACTTCAGGATCAAGTATAAGTGGACAAGGTATAAATGCAGCAACGGTATCATATCAACTCCTATACTTAAGTGCACAATCATACGATTTAATAAAGACCAGTGTATTTGTAAAAAGAGTAGGTGGAGACTTAGGGATGCTCCGGGGCTTGCCTTTCACAAAGTTAGTAGGTTGGTGATCAGGGCACTCTGGAAGTTCAGCTTCTTCTTCCTGACCTTCGGGAACCTCTGGCACTTCAATCTCCGACGGAACTCCCTCCTCCGGTGGATCGAACTGCAACAGCGTCACGCCTCCCGGCGATCCTGTATGCATGATATGCATATATGAGAACTGAGAATGCACATGAAATACAAGATAGAGATGCACGAATTAACCCATGATATGCAATCAGTTTAACAATCCACACTCATTTACTGAGTACGTGCATATTTCTTCCCTAGACAACCAACTCATACTCACCCTTCTTAAGCAAAGCATAGAACAATTTCTCGTCCCGGGTGAGAGGTCTACAACCTGCACTTAATAATTAACATGCATCAACTAACCTACCACAACCAACTTATAATTAACAAGCGCGAGCAACATCATATAAACAAAATATTAACCTTGCTGCCCTAAGCTCAAAGTAGGATCAGCTCTACTGTTAAACACTGGTGATAATGCTGAACATCACAGAAACGCATAAAAACACTCCCCAACCAAAAGATATTGGCTTGGAAACAATTGAATAAACCCAAGCCTATAACTGGACCTACTGTTTACTGTGACCAGAAAAATCTATAGAAATTACAGTAGCTATTACACACCCAGATTAGCCTACTGACAAAATTTCAAGTCATTTCGACAAGTATAACAGTCTACACAAAAATAACAAGCAACCAGCCTTTTAAACAATGGAAAATACTTAACACAGTGAAAAGTATCAAACAACAGATTTCCTAATTTTCATAGGTTCGTTCTAGCATAACATAGCCCAGGAAAAATATTCATGACCATAACCTTAACACATTAAGCATGGTGATTTTTGCAAGATTAAGGCATAAAAGGCACATTATACTAGACATCATATAAATAACAGTGAAACACCAGCAAACATATTTTTCATAGATTCTACTTCCCTAAACAAGATGAATGCAAGTGGAATCACATTTTTAGCACATTCCTACAATTACTTATGCATTTATCAAGTTTGCAAACAATTAACAATTTAATTATAACTGCATATAAAAAGTATTCAAAAAGTACATTTTATATTTTTTCCTTGATAAAGCTCAGAATCACAAACACAACAAAATTTGGTTCACCCCAAATGGACATTCCTAGCTCCAGATATGAATTTTGGAAAGTTTTTACACATTTTCTGGAAATTCATTTTATAAATCATAAAACCTAAACCCGATAGAACTGCTACGTGCACCCGACTCAGTGAACCAGAGGCGCACCCGAACGGCTGACTCGCGGGCCCCGGGGTCGACCCGACCCCACGCGTCAGAGGGCGGAACAGAGCCGCCGGCGCGGACCGGCGAGAGCTCGCCTACGGCGAGGTCTCCGGCGACGCCGAGGCTACCTACCGACTCGTGGCAACGAGACGAACCCGATGGACCAACTGCCGAGGGTCGTACTCCACCGGAGCGAGCTCGACGGCGGCAATGGCGGACGGCGGTGGTCCGGCGAGCTTGCGCCGGCCGATTCCGGCCGTTGCTCGCGCGGCTAAGCCTCGTTCCGTGTTCCTGGAACCCTAGCGGACCTGTGCGTGCAACGAATCGAACTATTGCGCACGGGAGCTCACTGTCCGCGCTCGCATGGCGGCACGGTGGCGAGCGAGTTCACGGCGAACTCGGGTTCCGGCGAAACTACGGCGAGATAGACCTAACCGACGGTGTGGAATGGATCTACGGCTAACAGAGACTCCTAGACGAGCAAAAGAGAGGGAAGCCAACCCCGGCATCGCCCTCGTCGCGGCGACCCGAGAGCTCGGCGGCGCTCCGACAATGGCGGACGGCGAGAAGCTCGCTGGAGCTGTACCTTAGGTCGGCTGAGGTCGGCAACGGGTCGGAAACGAAGAGCAGATCAAGCCGAAGCTGCGCCGAGGGTGGAGCGGTCGGAGATGGCTCGGTGGCGGCGGATTTCACCGCGGCGGTGGCGCGGCGGAAATGGCGACGGCGGAGGGGAAAGAGGAGAGCAGCGAGCGAGCAGAGGGCGAGAGAGCGGGGAGAGTGAGGGCGAGCGTGCGGGAGACAGGATGGCGTGTTCCCCTTTGTAAGCCGACCGCGCGGCAGCAACGACGGCGTACGGCGCCACCTGGCGGCCGAGGCCTGACGCGGTCGTGCGGCGACGCCCGAGGGTCGAACTGAATCGGCTCCGATTCAGTCTCCGTGGACCCAACTGAAACTCGATTTTGATCGATCTATAACTCGCGATCCAGGGCGTTTCAGCGAAAACTTCACTAATATGGATTGAAGAGCTATATGAGTAGATCATTTCATATTAAGGCACTTTACTCTAGTTCGGCCTGGATTGAGAGATACAAGTCGATGAACAGGGGTACACCGAAACTGAAAACCGGTTTAGACTTAGGAAAATTTGAAAACTTCCAAAACAGCTCCAAATCTGCACTAATTCAACTTTTTGACCTTCTTCCACTCATTTTCATGAGTTGACCCAAAAATAAAGTTTGTTGCTAATAAAATTCTACACAACTTTGATTAAGGGTGCACTGACATGCAGAATCTCTAAAATGCCCTTCTTGTTTGGTCAAACAGAATAGCTTTTAAAGGACTCTCTAGTCAACTATGAGCTAGAGGGGTATTTTGGGGATTTCACCAACAAGAACATTGTTCCAAATGTTATCCTAAACATGTATAAAGCATTTAGAACCGTAAACAAGCATCACATTTGCATGTCAACACATTTTGCATAATATGGACATATAAACAAACATATAGCAATAAAAGGGAATCAAATAAAATGCAATGATAATGATGCATGAAATGACATGATCTATGCTTGATGACATGCAAATGCAAGTGTGAAAATAGTAACTAACACTAGGGTGTTACAGCCCTCCCCCCTTAAAAGAATCTCGTCCCCGAGATTAGAGTTAATTACCATTGTTTAAAGAAAGCAGGATAGACTTCTTTGAGGTAATCTTCTCGCTCCCAAGTCGCATCCCAATAACTTTGGTTGTTCCACACCACCTTATAGAACTTGATCACTCGGCTACGGGTGATTCTTTCTTTGTAATCTATTACTTCAATAGGCTTTTCTTCATAGGTCAAATCTGATTTCAACTTGACATCACCAAAATCCACTTGTTCTTCCGGTACTCGTAAACATTTCTTGAGTTGGGATACATGAAACACATTGAAGATAGTGGACATGTGTGGTGGCAACCGTAACTTGTATGCTACTTTCCCACTTCTTTTCAGAATTTGAAAAGGACCTACAAACCTTGGAGCTAACTTTCGTTTCACTCCGAAGCGTTGCACGCCTTTCATAGGTGACACTTTCAAGTATACATAGTCACCCACTTCAAATTCCAATGGCCTTCTTCGCTTGTCCGCATAGCTCTTTTGACGAGTCTGAGCGGCTTTGAGATGTGTTTGAATGGTATGCACTCTCTCTTCGGCCTCTTTCACAAAGTCAATCCCGTAATATCTCCTTTCGCCTGATTCAACCCAATTGAGAGGAGTTCTACATTTGCGCCCATACAAAGCTTCAAAAGGAGCCATTTGAATACTCTCTTGATAGCTATTGTTGTATGAGAACTCGGCCAAAGGTAACCATTCTTCCCACGAACCCTTAGACGATAGAACACAAGCTCTCAACATATCTTCAATAATGATATATGCCGGGATCTATTTTCTGACCTTCAATAATCTTGCTTTCCAAAGTACAACTGAGAGTAATATTATTCAACACCACTGGATGCACAAGATTGAATCCGTCTGCTAGCAAAGGCTGCAATATATTGCAATGAGACTTTCGGCTCAAAGCATCGGCTACGACATTGGCCTTGCCCGGATGATAGTGTACTTCTAGATCGTAGTCTTTGATCAACTCCAACCACCTTCTTTGCCTCATGTTCAACTCAGGCTGAGTGAAAATGTACTTGAGACTCTTGTGATCGGAATAGATATGACATTTGTGACCCATCAAATAGTGGCGCCAAATCTTCAATGCATGAACTACAGCGGCAAGTTCCAAATCATGAGTAGGGTAGTTTTGCTCATGTTTTCTCAATTGACGCGAGGCATAAGCAATGACTCGGCCTTCTTGCATGAGAACACATCCTAACCCAGTGCCACAAGCATCACAGTACACATCAAAAGGCTTTTCAATATCAGGTTGTGTGAGAACTGGAGCAGTGGTCAACAACGTTTGCAAGGTGCGAAAAGCTGTTTCACACTCCTCACTCCACACAAACTTGGTATCTTTGTGCAATAGCTTGGTCATAGGTTTAGCTATTTTGGAGAAATCCTGAATAAAGCGACGATAATAGCCAGCTAATCCCAGAAAGCTACGAACCTCAGACACATTTGTTGGTGGCTGCCAATCCAACACCTGCTGAACTTTTGACGGATCTACAGAAATACCTTCAGCAGATAAGATATGGCCCAGAAAAGGTACCTTAGTCAACCAAAACTCACACTTGCTGAACTTAGCATACAGCTTATGCTCCCTGAGTCTAGTCAAGACTATCCTCAAGTGTTCAGCATGAGCCTCCATGCTCTCAGAGTACACCAGAATATCGTCAATAAAGACTACCACGAACTTATCCAACTCAGGCATGAATACCGAATTCATTAGATACATGAAATGTGCAGGAGCATTGGTTAATCCGAAAGACATTACCAAATACTCATACAATCCATACCGAGTGGAGAAAGTCGTCTTGGGAATATCTTGTGGTCTGATTTTAATCTGATGATACCCAGATCTCAGATCAATTTTGGAGAAAACCTTGGCCTTGGACAATTGATCAAACAAGATATCAATACGAGGTAGAGGATACTTGTTCTTAATTGTCACAGCATTTAGTGGCCGATAGTCCACACACATACGCAAAGTTTCATCCTTCTTCTTAACAAAGATTGCAGGACAGCCCCACGGAGAAGAACTAGGGCGAATGAACCCTTTGTCCAATAACTCTTGGAGTTGTTTCTTGAGTTCAGCTAATTCATGAGGAGGCATTCTATATGGCCTTCGAGAACTAGGCGCCGTACCGGGAATGAGTTCTATTGCAAACTCCACATCTCGATCAGGAGGAAGTCCAGGTAGATCATCAGGAAAGACATCAGGAAACTCACACACTACCGGAATACCTTGGACGGTCTTGCCCTCAACTGCGAAAGAGAGATTAAAAAGATCCCCTCTTCGAGGTAAGGAAACTTGAAAGGTACCCCCACCCTGGGGCACCTTCAACGTCAAAGTTCGGTTAGCAACGTCCAATACCGCACCCCATTTGTTCATCCAGCTAACCCCTAGAATTACATCTAGACCTAGCCCAGGCAACACAATGAGATGACTGATAAAACTCCTATCATTAATCTCAATACTCGCCTGCTTGATACCCTCACGTGTGCATATTTCAGCCCCAGCTGAGGTTATCCGGAAATTACAGCCCAAATCAACGATCTGAAAGGCATGCCTTTGTGCAAATGCTTGACTTATGAAAGAATCCGATGATCCAGAGTCGAACAAAACAATGGCAGGGTGCTGGTTAACTGAAAACATACCCGCGGTGACTGGTTCACCTTCTGGAATTTCTTCAATAGTGGTGTGATGCACTCGAGCCTGCTTTGGATGAGGGCAATAGCGAGCAAGATGCCCCTGTTGACCGCAGTTAAAGCATGGCCCCAGACCTTGGTTGGCCCTCACTTGAACGGCGTTGTTTGGAGGAGCATTGTTCTTGTTCAAAGGCACTGTGAAGCCTTTCTTGTAGCGTGGTGGCGCGGGCTGCTTCTTTGGAGGGGGTCTGAATTTTGCCCCAGGAACAGCCGGACGGTAAGCAGGGCGATTTGCCACCGCACGACTAGCTGCTGGAGTCCTTGACTGAGAAGAGCTTCCTTCAAATGGCCTCTTGCCTCCCTTGGAAGCAGTGTGCAAGTTGTTCTGTTTCTCTTGGATATAAGCTTCACTGATGACCTCGTTAAAAGTTGTACGAGCGTTGTTCGCCAGAGTCTTCGTAAGCTTGGTACTAAGACCTCTCTTGAAGGTTTCAATCTTCTTTTCATCTGTATCTACCATCCACGGGGCATACCTCGATAGATTGTTAAAGGCATGATGATACTGAGTGAGGGTCTTGGTACCCTGAGTAAGCTGCATGAATTCATTGACCTTCATCTTGATCAAGCCTGCTGGAATGAAATGTCCCCTGAAATCCCTGGTGAACTGCTCCCAGGTGATATCAGCGACCACAGGGTAGGCGGTCTTACGATTGGCCCACCATATTCCAGCTTGGCCTTGCAGTAACATAGCAGCAAAGCTAGCCTTCATGGTTTCAGTCAATCGCAGCACAGAGAATGACTGTACCAGAGCATAATTCAGCATATACCGTCACTTGACTATTTAAAAACTAAAAGAGTTTTGAGTTTTACAAACTAATTGCCAACTGATAGTGTGTATAGGTGATTTAAACCAAGTGTTTGCAAAACTTATGAGTACCAATGACCAAGTCCTATAGCCCTATATATATATGTGGTAATTAGGTGGCTTATGTAAGTACTGACTTGGGGGGATTGCATCATATTTCTATTTGTG
This sequence comes from Eremochloa ophiuroides, assembly GCA_038502445.1. Classification (NCBI taxonomy): domain Eukaryota; kingdom Viridiplantae; phylum Streptophyta; class Magnoliopsida; order Poales; family Poaceae; genus Eremochloa; species Eremochloa ophiuroides. Next base: position 25,106,990 of record JAHLJS010000008.1, read on the forward strand.
GTTCGTTTGGTTTTATCGTGCGGATAATCATGAACTGTCGGTTTCTTATTGCTTCTTATGGGTCAATGTACCACGTCGCCTAAGGTAAGGTGAGATGTGAGTGTAAGATCGAACAACCATCGATCGATGGTGAGTGTATGGTTACTGAAGTGAGTACATGTGATCCATATGTGTACTTATGGAAGTAGGGTGGAGTAATTAATTTTGGGGTCGCAAATGTTCATGGGAACATTTTCGGCAAAAGGTGCTTCTTGTTGCCCTGCATATATTGGCATTTGGGCTGAAATGAATCTTCTGCAGGTACACTAACCACGCAAAACGTATAGCACGGTTAGTTACGTATATGAGAGCACGTGGTATGCCACCGACTATAACGTTAGTTAAAATATATTATGTGTGAGGTCGTTGGCACGTGCATGCATCATGATCATGAAATTAATTTAAGCTATTTGTACTATTTCCTTCCCTATGGTAAAATTTGTGCTGTCCTATCTTATTCTAAATGCTGAAAGATGTTGTAATGTACCAGATGGCAGCTGAAGGTGAGCCGCAGAGTGGTCAGTTTCTGGAGCAGTTTGGCACACCCACTGTGCTATGGAGGTTGTTGAAGTCTGTGGGATATGCAGAGCCACCACTGTATTTCTGGAAGCCAGCGCAAACCATGGTGCAGCCTTGGTTTGATGTTTGGGTGACTATCCCTGTGCTTGAAAGGGGCTGGTCATTTCCAGGAATAAAAGTGGAAGTTGACATGAGGACGCCATGGGATGGTGCGCAGCTTGCAGCTTTTGAGGTGTTGACGGATATTTGCAGTCGGTTCAACAAGAGAGCTGATTTGGGGCCAGCAAATGTTTTTCCCAGGGTGGATGCATCTCAGGGTGAGTGGGCTCAGTCTAGCCAAGCTTCTTTGGAACGAGGCAGGGACGAGCGTGCTCATAGCACGGGTGCTTCTATGAGTGCTATGTTTGCTGTCCTGAGGATGCATTATTCCACTAGGGATGGTTGGATGAAGTGCGTTGAAGCCCTGCATGATGCTGTGGAGAAGAAGTTAGAAGCTGAAGAGTGGGCACGTATGGCTCGTCGTAGCTCAGATGACTTGGTGGTAGCTCTCACTGCCTGTCGCAATGAGTTGTTACGATGCACTGGTGCCTTGTTGGCAGCTGATCGCCGTGTCGAGGTGGTTGAGAGGGAGAATGCAGATCTTCGCCGCCAGCTTGACAATCGCAATATGAGTTTGACACGTCAGCGCACTGAGTTTCTACAGGAGTTGCGTGCTAGTCAGCAGCAGGTTTGGGAGTTGCAGCAGGATGTTCATCGTCTGAACAACCGTGCTGATCCGTTTCATCCTCCGGGTGCAGCGGAGTTTGCTCCTGAGATCTTCATTGCAGCTGATGATGGTGAAGCAAGTGAGGAAGAAGAGGAAGAAGACCCCGAGGAGATCGTGCCTATTGACGAGAGTGATGACCATGGTGGGAACGTGTCCGGCGTGGACAGTGACCATGATGACTAGGCTTTTTCTAGTGATCTTGCCATGATCGGCACCCTTTTGTATTGGGAAAACCTTTAATGTCATGTAATGGGTAGAACCTGAATTGTAATGAGAGAACCCTGTGTGTTCAGGGCTGGAACCATCAAACTTTAAATTAAGTAATGGTAACTTATGCAGCTTGGAAACCCTTTTTGGTTGCGCCTTGTTATTGTGCGGTTGTGTGATGATCATTGAATTATTGTGCCGTTTGTTGGTTATCAAAAATGATCATTGATATCTTTTGGGCATAATCTTTCGGTTATCTTTGGCATAACTGACACTTAACAATGGTTGTTGTGTGTTGCTACAGATGGCACCTCATACCCGTCGTCATGGGTCAACCAGTGGTGGTGGGAATGAACATGAAGATGAGGAGTTGCCGCCTCCTCCACCGCGTACCCAGGAACAAATGTTTGCTCAGTTCTTGGACACCCAGTAAGCGATTTTGCAGCAGATGGTTGCTAGTAACAACCACAATCGCAATCGAGGTGGACGCCGCGGAAACGATGAGGACCAATACAGTAACTATAAGGACTTCATGGACACTAAGCCTCCGGTATTCAAGCAGGCCGTAGAGCCGCTGGAAGCTGATGAGTGGTTAAACACTATTGAACAGTCATTCTCTGTGCTGCGATTGACTGAAACCATGAAGGCTAGCTTTGCTGCTATGTTACTGCAAGGCCAAGCTGGAATATGGTGGGCCAATCGTAAGACCGCCTACCCTGTGGTCGCTGATATCACCTGGGAGCAGTTCACCAGGGATTTCAGGGGACATTTCATTCCAGCAGGCTTGATCAAGATGAAGGTCAATGAATTCATGCAGCTTACTCAGGGTACCAAGACCCTCACTCAGTATCATCATGCCTTTAACAATCTATCGAGGTATGCCCCGTGGATGGTAGATACAGATGAAAAGAAGATTGAAACCTTCAAGAGAGGTCTTAGTACCAAGCTTATGAAGACTCTGGCGAACAACGCTCGTACAACTTTTAACGAGGTCATCAGTGAAGCTTATATCCAAGAGAAACAGAACAACTTGCACACTGCTTCCAAGGGAGGCAAGAGGCCATTTGAAGGAAGCTCTTCTCAGTCAAGGACTCCAGCAGCTAGTCGTGCGGTGGCAAATCGCCCTGCTTACAGTTCGGCTGTTCCTGGGGCAAAATTCAGACCCCCTCCAAAGAAGCAGCCCGCGCCACCACGCTACAAGAAAGGCTTCACAGTGCCTTTGAACAAGAACAATGCTCCTCCAAACAACGCCGTTCAAGTGAGGGCCAACCAAGGTCTGGGGCCATGCTTTAACTGCGGTCAACAGGGGCATCTTGCTCACTATTGCCCTCATCCAAAGCAGGCTCGAGTGCATCACACCACTATTGAAGAAATTCCAGAAGGTGAACCAGTCACCGCGGGTATGTTTTCAGTTAACCAGCACCCTGCCATTGTTTTGTTCGACTCTGGATCATCGCATTCTTTCATAAGTCAAGCATTTGCACAAAGGCATGCCTTTCAGATCGTTGATTTGGGCTGTAATTTCCGGATAACCTCAGCTGGGGCTGAAATATGCACACGTGAGGGTATCAAGCAGGCGAGTATTGAGATTAATGATAGGAGTTTTATCAGTCATCTCATTGTGTTGCCTGGGCTAGGTCTGGATGTAATTCTAGGGGTTAGCTGGATGAACAAATGGGGTGCGGTATTGGACGTTGCTAACCGAACTTTGACGTTGAAGGCGCCCCAGGGTGGGGGTACCTTTCAAGTTTCCTTACCTCGAAGAGGGGATCTTTTTAATCTCTCTTTCGCAGTTGAGGGCAAGACCGTCCAAGGTATTCCGGTAGTGTGTGAGTTTCCTGATGTCTTTCCTGATGATCTACCTGGACTTCCTCCTGATCGAGATGTGGAGTTTGCAATAGAACTTATTCCCGGTACGGCGCCTATTTCTCGAAGGCCATATAGAATGCCTCCTCATGAATTAGCTGAACTCAAGAAACAACTCCAGGAGTTATTGGACAAAGGGTTCATTCGCCCTAGTTCTTCTCCGTGGGGCTGTCCTGCAATCTTTGTTAAGAAGAAGGATGAAACTTTGCGTATGTGTGTGGACTATCGGCCACTAAATGCTGTGACAATTAAGAACAAGTATCCTCTACCTCGTATTGATATCTTGTTTGATCAATTGTCCAAGGCCAAGGTTTTCTCCAAAATTGATCTGAGATCTGGGTATCATCAGATTAAAATCAGACCACAAGATATTCCCAAGACGACTTTCTCCACTCGGTATGGATTGTATGAGTATTTGGTAATGTCTTTCGGATTAACCAATGCTCCTGCACATTTCATGTATCTAATGAATTCGGTATTCATGCCTGAGTTGGATAAGTTCGTGGTAGTCTTTATTGACGATATTCTGGTGTACTCTGAGAGCATGGAGGCTCATGCTGAACACTTGAGGATAGTCTTGACTAGACTCAGGGAGCATAAGCTGTATGCTAAGTTCAGCAAGTGTGAGTTTTGGTTGACTAAGGTACCTTTTCTGGGCCATATCTTATCTGCTGAAGGTATTTCTGTAGATCCGTCAAAAGTTCAGCAGGTGTTGGATTGGCAGCCACCAACAAATGTGTCTGAGGTTCGTAGCTTTCTGGGATTAGCTGGCTATTATCGTCGCTTTATTCAGGATTTCTCCAAAATAGCTAAACCTATGACCAAGCTATTGCACAAAGATACCAAGTTTGTGTGGAGTGAGGAGTGTGAAACAGCTTTTCGCACCTTGCAAACGTTGTTGACCACTGCTCCAGTTCTCGCACAACCTGATATTGAAAAGCCTTTTGATGTGTACTGTGATGCTTGTGGCACTGGGTTAGGATGTGTTCTCATGCAAGAAGGCCGAGTCATTGCTTATGCCTCGCGTCAATTGAGAAAACATGAGCAAAACTACCCTACTCATGATTTGGAACTTGCCGCTGTAGTTCATGCATTGAAGATTTGGCGCCACTATTTGATGGGTCACAAATGTCATATCTATTCCGATCACAAGAGTCTCAAGTACATTTTCACTCAGCCTGAGTTGAACATGAGGCAAAGAAGGTGGTTGGAGTTGATCAAAGACTACGATCTAGAAGTACACTATCATCCGGGCAAGGCCAATGTCGTAGCCGATGCTTTGAGCCGAAAGTCTCATTGCAATATATTGCAGCCTTTGCTAGCAGACGGATTCAATCTTGTGCATCCAGTGGTGTTGAATAATATTACTCTCAGTTGTACTTTGGAAAGCAAGATTATTGAAGGTCAGAAAACAGATCCCGGCATATATCATATCAAAAGGAAGATGAAAGAACAAGAAATGCTTCATTTCCGAGTAGATGAAAAAGGTATATTGTGGTTCAAGGATCAATTGGTAGTACCGAAAGACCGTGAGTTGAGGAATCAGATTATGGACGAGGCTCATTTGTCCAAGTTGTCTATCCATCCTGGTAGTAGTAAGATGTATCAAGACTTGAAACCTAGGTTCTGGTGGACCAAAATGAAGAAGGAAATTGCAGCCTATGTGGCCAGGTGTGATACCTATTGTCGCGTGAAGGCTATTCATCTTAAGCCAGCAGGCCTATTGCAACCTTTACCAGTTCCATGTTGGAAATGGGATGAGATAACCATGGATTTCATATCTGGGTTACCTCTAACGCAAAAAGGCCATGATTCTATTTGGGTGATCGTAGATCGATTGACTAAGATTGCACATTTCTTACCAGTTCGAACTACAGATCGTCCTCATCAGTTGGCACAGCTCTACTTTGCTCAGATACTTCGGTTACATGGTGTGCCGAGGATGATAGTTTCCGACAGAGGCCCGCAATTTATTGCACGCTTCTGGGAGCATCTACACAAGAGTTTGGGAACCAATTTGGTTCGTAGCTCAGCTTATCATCCTCAAACTTCTGGTCAGACTGAAAGGGTAAATCAAATTCTTGAAGATATGTTGAGAGCTTGTGTTCTATCGTCTAAGGGTTCGTGGGAAGAATGGTTACCTTTGGCCGAGTTCTCATACAACAATAGCTATCAAGAGAGTATTCAAATGGCTCCTTTTGAAGCTTTGTATGGGCGCAAATGTAGAACTCCTCTCAATTGGGTTGAATCAGGCAAAAGGAGATATTACGGGATTGACTTTGTGAAAGAGGCCGAAGAGAGAGTGCATACCATTGAAACACATCTCAAAGCCGCTCAGACTCGTCAAAAGAGCTATGCGGACAAGCGAAGAAGGCCATTGGAATTTGAAGTGGGTGACTATGTATACTTGAAAGTGTCACCTATGAAAGGCGTGCAACGCTTTGGAGTGAAACGAAAGTTAGCTCCAAGGTTTGTAGGTCCTTTTCAAATTCTGGAAAGAAGTGGGAAAGTAGCATACAAGTTACGGTTGCCACCACACATGTCCACTATCTTCAATGTGTTTCATGTATCCCAACTCAAGAAATGTTTACGAGTACCGGAAGAACAAGTGGATTTTGGTGATATCAAGTTGAAATCAGATTTGACCTATGAAGAAAAGCCTATTGAAGTAATAGATTACAAAGAAAGAATCACCCGTAGCCGAGTGATCAAGTTCTATAAGGTGGTGTGGAACAACCAAAGTTATTGGGATGCGACTTGGGAGCGAGAAGATTACCTCAAAGAAGTCTATCCTGCTTTCTTTAAACAATGGTAATTAACTCTAATCTCGGGGACGAGATTCTTTTAAGGGGGGAGGGCTGTAACACCCTAGTGTTAGTTACTATTTTCACACTTGCATTTGCATGTCATCAAGCATAGATCATGTCATTTCATGCATCATTATCATTGCATTTTTATGTGCATTCTCAGTTCTCATATATGCATATCATGCATATAGGATCGCCGGGAGGCGTGACGCTGTTGCAGTTCGATCCACCGGAGGAGGGAGTTCCGCCGGAGATTGAAGTGCCAGAGGTTCCCGAAGGTCAGGAAGAAGAAGCTGAACTTCCAGAGTGCCCTGATCACCAACCTACTAACTTTGTGAAAGGCAAGCCCCGGAGCATCCCTAAGTCTCCACCTACTCTTTTTACAAATACACTGGTCTTTATTAAATCGTATGATTGTGCACTTAAGTATAGGAGTTGATATGATACCGTTGCTGCATTTATACCTTGTCCACTTATACTTGATCCTGAAGTTATTACTAGACAAGGGGATGGGTTCGATCCTATGCTTAGCCATGCTTAGACCGGTAGAAGTCGAGGGATTTCCTGTCCTTCGCGAGCATAGGTGGTTACTAATGATGATGGGGTTGGATTCCACATGATGGACTATATGTGCCACCATGCCACGGTGTCTAATGAGAGAATCAAGGCTAGGTAGCGGGGAGCCACATGACATGGTTGAGGTCATGCCGTCTTCGGTGCTGCTTGCGGCCGACTAGGACTGAGGCCACCAGACATTAGTTGAGATTGAAAGACGTCGTCACATAGCTGGCCAGATAAGTCGTTCTGACCGCGAAGCCGAGTATTTCTTTCTGAGCTGGGAATTGGGCGTGATAAGGCAGACATATTCTGGAGGTAGGAAGGATGTGCGGAGACACCATCTTACCAAGGGCAGGTCAGGGACCTGATGCATCCTGAAAGTGGGTTTGTCTCTGAGAATATGGACCCCTCCAAGCCCGCGATACATATTATGTCTCAGAAAGATTTAACGGTGGCCCAAGAAGCCAGTGGCTCGGCTGACAGGGTTTGTGATTGGCATATTTGCCAGCTGGTACAATCGATTCGAATCGCCATCTCTCCTGGTTAGTGAGAAACTGAACTGATCTTCTGGTGAGGTAGAGGCTAATAACTTGAACATAATGATTATGGTGAGATGAGGTTGATATCTGTGGATATCGGAAATCATATGGTTTTATTGATTGCTACAATATTCAGTGAATGCTTAGTATAGTGGCAAATCTTAGTAAATAGCTTAACTGAAATCGAAGCTTATCACAATTAAAATGAATAAATTGAGGTTCTACTGTAGTAATGCGTTTGATGCAAAAATGATGCTACCCTCTGAGCTCCACCAAATAAGCCTTGCATATCCTTGAGAGTCTTTTTATTTACTCCCTGTCGGGTAAGTCTAGCTGAGTACAATTGAGTACTCAGGGTTTTATTCCCATTGTTGCAGATGGTGTAGTCTACTACGCATATTGCAGGAATTGCTTCACCCCTGCGGGCGAAGAAGACTAGACCCGAGGGCAGGGTCATTATCTATCCTTAGATGTTGTAAGAATGCTGTGACAGGGTCATTTGATGGTACTCGTATTTGAACTCTGTGGTGTAAAACTATGTTGACTTCCGCTACTACTCTATTTGTGTAAAAGACTATGTTGTACTCTGATGTTTAAATTCGGTTGCGAACTTATGTGTCATGTGATCGGGTATTGCTGAATGAATGATCCTTGGGGTATGAAATGTTTGAAATCCTTCGAGATTTCTGGACTACCGGGTTTATATTGGCTCAAGTGCGACTGGATTGCGATTAAAAAATGCGATCGTTGTACTTGTGCTCGTATAAATTGGTCGGTTCTGTGACACCGGCAGCAACAAGATGTATCAGGATTTGAGGCAAAAGTTCTGGTGGACAAAGATGAAGATAGAGATTGCCCGGTATGTCGCGAGATGTGACACGTGTCGGAAAGTGAAAGCTGTTCACATGAGGCCTGAAGGAGAATTGCAACCATTGCCTGTCCCTGCATGGAAGTGGGAAGACATCAGCATGGATTTCTTCGTGGGATTACCCAAGACTTCAAGAGGTTTTAATTCCATCTGGGTTATTGTGGATCGCCTCGCCAAACAAGCTCATTTTCTACCTGTCAAGAAGAAGTACAGGGCACTGGCATATGCAAAGCTTTATATTGAGAACTTGGTGAAGTTATGTGGTGTACCGAGGACCATCGTTTCTGATCGAGGTACCCAGTTCGTCTCCAAGTTTTGGCGAGCTTTCCACAAGTCCTTAGGTACAAAGCTTTTGCATAGCACTGCCTACCATCCACAGACGGATGGGCAGACGGAAAGAGTCAATCAAGTATTGGAGGATATGTTGAGGGCTTGTGCGCTCAATTACCCTGACAAGTGGGATAATTGTCTGGCATTGGCAGAATTCTCATACAACAACAGTTATCAAGAAAGCATCAAGATGGCTCCATTTGAGGGAGTCTACGGTCGAAGGTGCCGAACCTCATTGAATTGGTCTGAACCTGGAAAAAGATGGTTTTATGGTGTTGATTTGGTCAATGAAGCCAAAGAAAAGGTTAAGCAGATCCAAGAAAATTTGAAAGTAGCATAGTCTCGACAGAAAAGTTATGCCGATAAAAAGCGTTGACCTTTGGCATTCAAGATAGGAGACTATGTGTATTTGAAGGTATCGCCAATGAAAGGAGTCAGTCGATTTGGCGTCAAGGGCAAGTTGGCCCTGCATTATGTTGGACCCTTCTTAATCATAGAACGCGTGGGAAAAGTAGCTTATAAGCTGCAGTTGCCAGAGCATCTTTCGGAGGTACACAATGTATTCCATGTGTCACAACTCAAGAAATGTCTTCGAGTACCCGATCAAGTCGTCGAAGTGGAAGGAGTGGAACTTGAACCTGAGCTGACATACTCGGAGTATCCTATTCGAGTCTTGGACATAAAAGATCGTGTCACACGAAGGAATACAACCAGATGGTACAAGATCCAGTGGAGTGCACATTCCGAAGAAGAAGCCACTTGGGAATCGGAAGATTACCTCGCAGAAAATTTCCCCGAGTTCTTTGCTACCTTGTAGAATGTAAACTTCCTAGTCTCGACATATGAAAACGTTCTTCTGTTTTTAGCAGATAGTTTAGAGCTAGTGAGTTGAGACATGTTCTTTTCCACTACTTGGTTTCTGTTAATATGTAACAACCCTAAAAATCCACACAATCTAAAAATCCCAACCAATTAAAATTTTTCATTTATTTATTGTGAAAACCCATTTTTCTTGTGCAAGCATATAGGTTTCATTATGAAATTGGTAAATAATGGAGTGTAGTTTGCATTTTAATTCCATTCACATAGAATAATAACTTATGCATCACATTTGGGATTTATTGCAATTTATGTTTGTATTTACTCAATAATTAAAATGGGCAATATATGTATATATACACTAAACTGAAAATAGAAAAGGAGAAAGAGAGTTAGGCCAGCCATTCGTTTCGGCCAGCCGGGTCGCTAAGCCAGCCCAAGCCCGCCTGACCTTCCTCTCCTCATCTCACCGCGCGCGGCCCACGTCGCGGCTCGGCAGCGCACGCGCACGACCGGCACACACGCGCTCGCGCTCGCGCTCGCTGCCAACCCGGCCCCGCCTGTCAGCCGCTCTCGCCCCCCCCACTGTTCTTCTTCCTCACGAAGGCGACGCGCCTGCCGGGGGTGTCGCGCGAATGGCGTGACCCCGGTCCCACAGCCGACAGCATGGCAGAGCCCTGACCCCGCTGTCCCCCTCCTGTCCCCTCCTTTCTTGGCCGCCAAGCGAACCCGCGCCCATCCGGAGCCCTAGATCCACTCGAGCCACGGCCCTTCGATCGGCCGAGCGCAATCAGGACCGTTCGCCATTGGAGCTGGCCAAGCTCGCCTATAAATTGGAGCACCCCGAAGCCTTACCCTCATTTCCCCTTCGCCGCCACCGCAGCACAGACCGGCACACCGCACCAAACCGAGAGAGAGAGCGTAGGAGAAGGGCGGAGCAGAGGAGGAGAAGCTGCCGGAGCGCCGCCGCCGCGGAGCACGCCAGGAGCCGGACACGGAGGAGAAGCCCGAGCTGCGGACGAGGAGCGGCACGGCACTGCGATCGCTCTGCACGGCTCCGACTCGCCACTGCACCGCCATCCTAGCTTCACCGACACCACGGTGAGCCACCGCACGCCATGTCCGAACCTTGCCCTGCTTTTGCCATGGCGTTCCACCCTCGGGACGCGCAGGCACGAGCCTTTACCGGCTCGGGAAGATCACCTGCACCATGCACTCATTCGACCGGCCGAAACCCCCGGACTACAAGCTTGCTAGACCGAGAACGCAGCACGACGCGTTCTCGGCGGAGCGCGCTCACCACCGACGCGTTCCGACGCCGAATCACCCGTTCCGAGCAATCCGTCTAGCAACCGTATAGGTTAGAGCGTCGTGGAGCACCGCCACGATCCCCCTCGAGCTAGCTACGCGGATCTAAGCGCTAGAGGAAGCCTGAATCGCCTTGGCCGCGTGCGCCGCGACCTTACCGGAGCGCCGCCGCGAGCCGTCGCCAGAAGAAGGTCATGCCATGGCTAAGTTCGCCACTAGAGTGTTGTATGCCTCTCTGGCCTCACCAATTTGACAAGACCGCATTCGATTGAACCAATACTTGGTCGTAGCCGCGATGCCGCTTTCCGCCGTCGTCGGCGACACGCCGCCGCCACAACCGAGCACCTTGGAAATCTCGGTAGCCAAAATTGGTAGTTGGTATACCATCGCCATAGACCCTGGACGCGTATACACCTCCTAGAAGACCTCCTTAGCCCCGCCGGAACCTCACAGTCGCGACGACATCGCCGCCGACACGTTCTGCCTCGCCTAAATCCGTTCCGAGTACCCCCGGTCGCCTCGCGCTGCGGAGAAAGGCCGCCGAGGTTTGCCAAGTCTGCCTCGGCACCGCCGCTAGAAAGCCGAGCCCTGCCTTGCCGAAATATGGTCATCGCCGCCCTGTCATCGTCCGCCGCACCGGAGAGACACCGCCGCCTTGAACAGACGCCCTGGAACCCTGCTAGCACCGAATCTCCGATTCGCCCGAGCCTCCCCAGGAGAGCTCGGGAGAGCAGCCCCTTCGGCGCCCAAATCTCCGATTCGCCCGAGCCTCCCCAGGAGAGCTCGGGAGAGCAGCCCCTTCGGCGCCCAAATCTCCGATTCGCCCGAGCCTCCCCAGGAGAGCTCAGGAGAGCAGCCCCCTCGGGCGCCCAGATTTCCGATTCGCCCGAGCCTCCGCGGGAGAGCTCGGGAGAACGGCACCCTCGGGCGCACCAAATCTCCGATTCGCCCGAGCCTCCCCGGGAGAGCTCGGGAGAACGGCACCCTCGGCGCCCCGAATTTCCGATTCGCCCGAGCCCCGCCGAGGTACGCCTGAACTATGCCGAGCCCCGCCGAGCTACCCCCGACCACCGCCGAGCTCCGCCGAGATACCCCCAACCACAGCCGAGCTACCACCGACCACCGCCGAGCCACGCCGAGCTACGCCAACTCCGGCAACTCTCTGGGAACCAGCATCGAACACCGGGTGGGCGACCATCGGGTCTGTGTTCTGTTGAGGCGCCACTTGCCGCACTACTGGACCCGCGCGCCACGTGGACCAATCCCGAGCTGCCCCTGATTTACCGACCAGTTTTCCCATTTTCAGAAAATAGGATAATCTTCGGAAATTCATAACTTATTCATACGAAGTCCAAAAATTACGCACCATATATCAAAATTCTCAGAAAAATGAGATCTACAATCTAAGACTGTGTTTGTGTGCATTTGGCTCTTTATTTTATTGGATTTTTCTGAAATACTCTATAGGAGTCGCTGACGCGACTATTTCGTGTTCGATTTCAGAGACGGAGGAGGATCTGACTAAGGAAGACGACCACGAGTACTTCCAATAGCTAGGAGACGACTACGAAGGTGCCACGTCCCACCAAATCCTTAGATCCTATTACGCATTGCAAATGACATTGTTGCTATTGCTTTATGATTATGTATGGATTGGTTGCATGGTAGTATATTTGAATTCCCTGCCTTGATAAGACTTTACCCTGCTATCCGCTGTTAGGTTAGCTGCTGCTTAATTTACTGTTACTCTTCCACTACTTTCTACTTGCTATATGCTATGTGGTGGAATTGGGACGGTGTATAGCTGATTATAACCACTGGGAGAGAGTGCTGCGTGCGTCTTGGGTGCGTGGTAAGGGTTGATGTCGACCAAGTGGGATGTGAGATGAGCCCATGGGGCAAGTCGTGCCGGGGGTGCAACCTGGGCATCCCCAAGCGAGATACCTGTGGCGGGTAAAGTTGTTGAGGAGGTTACGGGTGGGATAGCCTTGGTGGATTGAAGCCCGTGGACGGAGGTGCTGTGATAGCACGGGGAGAGTATCCCCTAAGTGGAGATGCCTGCTTGGTCAAATCTAGGATGGACTAGTTTCAGGTTCATGGGAATCCTTTTCTACTCACTCGCTTCTGATGGGCGGGAGACGGCTGGACTACTTGGTAGGACGGTGCCACTACTGCTAGGTTGAGAGGTGATAAGGGTGGGCGGAGACGGTCAATGGGTTCCCATTCCGTTCTAGATGCACAGTACCACTGGATGGGCCCGGTACTGTGTCTCCCAGTCTCAGCATAACGGTGTAGGATCCGGAATATCCCAGGGCTGAGTGGTAGGGTGGCATCGACCTAGGCAAGCAAGCACCCGGAATTCTGCCTAGGTGTTTGCGCAACACCTATGATGGCTAATCTTGTGGGTAGTGAAACCTCTGCAGAGTGTACGGTTGATCGATCGATACATATGCCAACCTGTTGGCTATGGACCTTTCCTGTGAAGCTTCTACTAGTGTAGTGAGTGTTCTCTTCTCCCCCTGGATGACATTTTTCCGGCAGTGTACCCGTTGTGGTAGTGTGCCGCTGAGATAGGCCCGAGAGGGAGTTGGGCCTGTCGAATGAGAGTGAGGTGTGGGTATGTGAGGTGTGGTGATGGGAAAAGGGATGATGGTGTTAACTGGTGATAAAACTTGACTAATTAAACATTGATTATAGCTGCATAGGAAAACCTCAGCCTATAGGTCTGCTTGTATAGCCTTGCATCCACTTTCCACAAAGCAAATGCTGCATAGGTGGGCTCCGTGGCCAGTACAAATCATACTGATAAATTTGCTGTCAGGTGACGAGAATGAGTACGACTTCGAGGGAGATGATGACGAGGAATAGGGTCACGTGCTACACTCAAGTTGGCCGTGAAGGATGAATCGCTTCCGCATCTTCTAAAGCTTCTCTGATTGTTGATTCCGCCAGTGTGACGATGTAATAAATATTTATGTAAGACTTATTTACCGTTGTATGGATCCTGGTGGCAACTGAGATATGGGTAATTTCATAGATTGTTCCAAGCAATCTGTTGAATTACAATTCGAGCCTGTGGATTTCCCTTCGTGGAAATCGAGGTCGTTTCATAATATTTCTATTAAATCTCGGGACGAGATTCCTTTTAGGGGGGAAGGCTGTAATACCTCTGGTATTGCAACATAATTAATCTGCCATGTCATCATATTTAAATTTAAGCATCTGCATATGATTGTGCTTAGGGCCTAGAGTGATTTGATTTCAGCTAGTATTGATTGTGTAATTAAGTCCTTAATCAAAATCAAAAATAAAAATTAAATAAAAATCAAGTTAAACCCTAAAGTTGACCTAAAACCCCAATTCAAAATCTATAAGGAATATGGAAAAAGTGTCTGAATAAAAGTTGTAGAGTTTTTAAAATGGAACAACTTTTATATTTGGAGATTTTGAAGTTATGTTATAAAAATTCAAATTAAACTCAAATTAGTTTGTTGATATTTAAATTTGAAACTTCAATTTTCAAAAATATTAAGAATCTTCAAAACCTTCCTAAATAGAAGTTGTCAAACTCACTGAGTAGAACAACTTTCATGTTTACCAATTTTCAAGTTGTTGAGAAGAATCAAAAGTAATTTTAAAATTTCAGTTTGAAATTCAAAACCTAATTCTACCCCCTTTTTGTATAAATTCAAATTGGTGCAGAATTTGAACATGGTGTAAAAAGCAAAGATGTTCTAAATAAAATTTGGCACAACTTTTATTTTTGGAGCACCTACTGTAGCTGCACGATTTGGGAGGAATTTCAAATCTATAGCTGTTGACCACTGTCTGCTACAGTACCGGGGCCCCCCTCCCTGTTCCGGCCGCGTGGCCGCGCGTACGCGCGCGTGCCACGCCGCACGCCGGCGATGTCCGGCCGGGGCATGGCCCCGTCGCCATCAAGCCACGACCGCCTGAGGGCCCCGGGACCCCTCCTAACCTTATCCCCGAGCTTCGACGGTTTAAAAGTGACGGCCGCGTCCGTTTCTTCCCACCCACTCCCGTTCGGTCGCCGGCCAAATTGCCGCCGCTCCGACCACCTCCACCTCTTCCCTCAGTGCAGTAGTCCGATTAGGTTCTTTGCGCGTCTTCTGGACCGCTTGTGGTAGGTAGTTTGTGGTCGGAGTGCGCCGCTCGTTCGTTTTTCTTCCTCCGCTCCGGCCGAACACCGCCGCGGGCGGCATCAATGCGGCTAACCCGTCCCGGTACCTCGGAACAGGACCTCGCCGTGGAACTCGCGCCGCCCCGTCAACCTTCGTCGCCGTTCTCGCCTACCCGTACCATCGTAGTACGAGTCTCCTAGCCAGACCAAACCGTGGTGAGCCCCTGAAGCCTTAACACGATTCATCTCGGTCGTTTATAGCTTGAGCTCGCCGGCGTGTGGCTTGCCGCCGCCGCCGAGCCGCCATTGTTCCCGACGAGCTCGCCGGAGGCGGTAGGGCGTAGGATGTGCTAGTAGAGTGGCCGGCTAGGGTCTAAGGGAGTCGTAGTGTCGTTAGGGTTCACCGTTGGGGTCGCCGGCGGCGAAGTCCGCGCCGTGCCGTTCACGCGCGCGCGGGAGCGTCCGACCAGAGGTCGGGGATGACCCTGACAGGGGTGGCCCGCCTGTCAGCCGCCGAGAGAGAGCGCGCGCGCGCTCGCGGGGCTGACGGCTGGGACCCCTCTGTCAGCGGCCGGTCCGGGGCGAGCGCGCGGGCGAGTGCACGAGCGCGTGCGGTTGGGCCGGTCTGCGCTGTTGGGCCAAGTTGGGCCGAATGGCTATTTCCATTTTTCCGGTTGTTTTACAAAAGCTTTTTCATTTTTAATTAAAATGAATAGTGTTAGGTTTTAACCTTTTTGTGTGGATTAATCTACTGCACCATAAATTATGAAAATATTTCTAGATACTCTCTGTGATGTGTAGAATTTAATAAAAATATTAATTGCATGATTTGAGTGTTTTCTGTATTAATTAAAAATCAGCACATTAAATGATAAAAGGAACTTTGATGATTTTTAATAATTTCTGTGATGTTCCAAAAATCATGAAATTTATTGTGCCACTGTTTGGTACTAAAATCTATCTGTTGGTGAAATTTGGCATCAAATGGGAATAGTTAAATATTTATTAAATTATATGTTGGTTTAAATGGTTAATAATAGGAATAGTAAATGGAATAATTAATGGATGGTGTGATTTTTGGATTGATTGAGATTCTAGGTCAATCACCTTTATGACCTAGGTCATTGTGAATTAGAGTAATCATGGCTAGCCTATGGTAGGATCTTGATCACATGTGTGCATTACTTATTATTATTCTATCATTTCATGTGCATCACATTCATACATTCATTCATTGCAAACGTGTAGTGACCGAGAATCCGGAGGTACAGTCTGAGGGTCTATCTGAGGAGACTGCTCAGGAAGTTGTGCAAGGATTTGATATTTGTGGTACTGACCCGGATCCGACACTCTACGCAATCGATCCAAAGCAAGCCCCGGTGCATTCAGCCCCTCCTTGTTATTTAAAAATATTTATCACTTGAGTTAATCTACTGCATAAGGTTATTAGGAGTTGAGTGATAACCTATTGATGCATTACCTTTCCTTGACCACATATTATACCTGAGACCCTGATTTATTTAAAAGTATTGAAAAATGCTTAGTCATGGTTAATGATAGAGTTGCAAAAATGCTATTTTGAAAACTGTGATGATATGAAACAAATGAATCACTTTATGGGATTGGTTATTTCCTTGTTGGTTGGCAGTGTGCCTAGCTAGTTCATTGTCAACCACATGGATGGGTTGTTCCGTTTGGTCGACCATCTGTTGGGTTAGAGTCCCAACGATCCTCGCCATCGGAAAGGGATGTGAAAACCTGGTAGTTACCAGTGTACTTGGGTTAGAGTCCCAATGCATGGTTTCTAACAGAAAAATATTAGGGAACCGTTCGTTGTCAGGCCTGCTATGATCAAGACTTTGCAACTAGCCACATACTACGGAAAGCCTCTGACTCCGGTGGCTCTACTGCTGAAACCGACAACCACGCACTGGGAGTGGAGAGATGGCGAGAGTAGCGTGTACCCTCGTGGCCGTCATGCCTGGAGACGAGAGGAGTACTGTGCTCTCGGGTGGCGTAGGACCGGTTCCGGAGTATGAAAAGCCGTGGTAGGCGGGGTTGGCGTATGCAAGCTTAAGTGCTACATACGCAGTGTGGATAGGGATCCCCAGCTGGGTATTAATCGATTCGAATCGTCGTTGCTCCTCGGATATGGAGACTTGATCCTCACACCTACAGTGAATAGTGGTTCAGAAATAGGATTGTTTGTGAATGGATTAAACAAATGAAAGAAAGTTGATATATGAGAAAGAACTTCGGAGAAATAGATAATGATGAATAGTATTATTGAAATAAAATATTGAGATAGGAATAGTAATGCTTTTCCGCAAAATTCTTGAACTCTTGCTAAAGCCTTACCTTGACTCCCCCTCATCCTGCATTCCGGAGTTTAATCTTACACTTTTAGTCGGGTAAGTCTTGCGGAGTACCCCATGTACTCAGGGTTTGTTAACCCCGTTGCAGGAGTGCAGCAGGAGACTGAAGTTTGTCTCGCTCCGTGCTGCGTCACCATCGTCTAGGAGAGTGAAGAAGACTAAGGTTAAACCCTTGGGCAGGGTTCGTGTAATATTAAACTATCTGTCGTACTGTTGTTCCAAACACTACTGCTACTCTTTTAAATTTATGGTCTGTAATAACTGCACTTAATTTATTCGAACACTGGTCTGTAATATTAAGTACTATTTACTCTTCCGCAAATTCTACTCTGATGTATTTTGTTATGAAATGTTGTAACTCTGTAATGGCGTCGTAATGGGATCCTGTCGGAGATAACGGGTGCTTATGTAGCCCGGCAGAGCCCGCCTAGGTCATATGGAACACGGGCCCGGCTGTCAGATGTTATTAGTGACATTGACAGGAGCCTGTGGGCCACGTGATTTAGACGGTTCTGTTATAACTGGAGGGCTAGTGTAGGATTCCCACCAATCAAGAGCTGCTCCCTGTAGTTGACCGGAAGCATAGAGCACCTTCTCATGATCATCACACTAGGCTATATTAAGTTGTCGTTCCACAGCTCTAAGCCAATCATCAGCTTCTAGCGGGTCACTTGTATGAGAGAAGTTGGTGGATGTCCCTTCATGAATTCACGGCGCTTGTCTCTAGTTGGTGTTTGAAGTGTGTTGATGCACACATGAACAAGGGCCTCCAATAATTGAGTTTGTTTCACTAGAGCTTGCTCTACAGCTGAAGGGTTGAGTTGTTGTGGATTAGCATCGGGGGCATTCCTTCTATCACCATGTGATGCACTTCTCCTAGTAGAAACCATCTGTTGGCAACATGCAACATAAATATTGGTTGAAATCTATGATCCAAAAGTTACCAACATGATAAAACAGTCATTCTGAAATTTCTGGACGAGAGCTAACAATAGCAGATCAGGAAAGCAATCATATCTCTAGTTCTAGAATTCATATGAAGATGGGGTTTATATGTCTGGAAAGTATGTGAAATTTCCTACAACTTTCGTGAAGAACATTTTCTGAGATTCGGAGGTTAAGTTAGTAGAAATCAGCCCACAACCGAAACTGTTCAGACTCTCAGTCAGCACAGGAACTTCATCTTGTAAAGGTCATGACTCCAAACCCATAATAGATACGAAGGTAATTCAAGTGGCATTAGAAAGTTACAGAAGTCTACTTTGATCCATAAAATTTTCATAACTTTTGGGCTTCCATACTTGGAGATCTAATCCAACGAACACAGACAGCACCGAAAAACAGCACGCGTCTACCCACCCAACTATCTAACCACTAATCATTATGCCTTAATACTATAAGTGAAATCGTGGAAATACTCCACAAAATCACTACAGTCATTACAAAAATCCAAATCAAGCATGAGCACTAAGACAATCAGTCAATCACAAAAGATCACAATTCAAGCATTAAGACTCACTAACTCAACTTGCGACACTAATCGTTCTATCTCTATCAAGGGTTCAACTCTAAGGCTACTACTTCATATTATGAAAGAATGAGGTAAGAGATAGTTCTAAAAGAATGCAAAACAAGGAGTAGATAAGGCACAAATGTTTATAGCAACAAGGAGAAGATGGGCAAGATAAGGAGCATAATATAGCAGAAATTATCAAGGAAGATGGCACAAGGATTTCATAGCATGTTATAAGCTAAAGATGGTGAATTACTAACTAGGCTTGCGTCCTACAGTCAGCATTGCTCTGATACCACTCTGTCACACCCGGTTTTAAGAACAAAACCAGACATACACTATATGTGAAATAATAAAATCAAATCTCACATATAGTCACAGATAAAGGAAATATCAAGAGACAAATGCTTAAATAAATAATGTAGTAAGTAAATAAAATATAACCTCAGAGTGCAAGCAACGGAAAAACAACTTCGATCGCCGGATGTAGACTTTACTCCGCAGGAACAAACCGACTGGTTGACCACAAGCCTAACCTTCTCCTGAGGTGTGGGGGAATAGTAAGAATGAGTCCACTGGTGAACTCAACAAGTATAGCAACAAGGCAGCATAGATCCCATAAATTCATGATCAATGTAACATAAATAATGTAGAGGATAAAACGGTAAAAATGAGCAAGTCAGCAATCAAAAGTCACCATCTTAAATGTAAGGATTTCAAGGCTGCTCATGTCCTTGAGCAAGGCTAGTATACCAGTTTAATAAACTCTGCGCAGAGGTGTACACTTTCACTGTGAACCGTAATTTCCATTTGCCAAGGGTCATGACTCTCATATCACCTCACCAACGAAGTGCGGCAGGGTACACTACGAAGCTTTTCCTAGTCAGTCTAGTATATAGCAACCGCATAAGGTGTCAGTCGACCGCCCGCGTTGGAGCTCACCCTGGAAACTGGCACAATACAATTTACCGTAGCACTATACACACTTTTGACAGGACAAGACCCAAAACCATCACAAGCACCGCCCTTAGCCCTTTCGGTAAGCCGCTATAAAACTAGAAAGAACATGGTACTTGACCAAGACCAGGGCCATGTAGCCCTCACAGTTATACTGTTAATCCCGAAGGTTCTCTTACAGACAAATCCTCAAGATTGCTAAAAATGACCCTTTTATCGTTTATTGCTAAAACTATTAATCAAGTCACAAGATCATGATCACAGAAATAAAACCCAAGCTATACTTGCCTTGAACTTGAGATCCTTTCTCTGATCCAAATCTTCAATTGATAGCTCCGACAATCACCACGTAACACTCACCGTCTATACTCGATCGATCACCACATCAACACACAACGTCCAGCAGACTTACACAAAGCAAGCAAGAATAATAATTAAAACAGTATACCAGACAATAATAAAATAGTTTAAAAAAGGTTATAAAATTATTCTAATCGTTCTCACGATCACATCGATAAAAAATCACGAAAAACGGATTTAAAACATAGAAGTTGTGATTTTTCGAACATTTGCTATAGAAAAATAAATTAATATGATAAAATCTTGAAATTTAAACATGTCAAAATTATTGTATAGTAGTATAAACATGTAGTGTATGAAAATACGAACCTAACGAAATTTGAATGGATCAAATCGGAATTAAAACATAGAAACGGTTGGGAAAATACGAACTGGTGGCAAACTCGTCTTCAACCTCGGGTCGTCTTCTACCTTGAGCTGTTGCTGTCCGTACAAACAGCCTCCATGGTGGACTTGCGGATCGCTGCTGTGCTTCGCAGGGGGAAGAAGGGCACCGGAAGGGCTGCTAGGGCGGCCAGCAGGGCGGCTCCCTGGCCCTTGGCCGTGGGGGCTAGCAAAGAGGCTTGGGGCGGCTTGCTTCGCTGCTTGATGCCTGCTCCCTTGCTGTTCTCGAACGCGCACACGCAGGGAAGAGGGAAGGGGCACAGGGGGCGACGGGATGGCCGGGTAGCTGCAGTGCACCCACCAGGGAAGGTGCTGGGGTGTGACCAAGGCGTCGGGCTTCAAGGTCAGCCGGAAAACGAAGAACAATCAGTGCTAACACGGTGGACTTCGTCGGAAAGTTCACCGGAACAAGAAAAACGAACGGAGATCAATCAAACGAAGATGGATTAAAGAAAAAGAATATACCACGACGTAGAGAACGAAGAGGGCTACCTCGTGGTGGTGGTCAGTTTTCGCCGAAGACGGTCAAGATGCCCGGAAAAGCTCGCCGGAGAGTTCGCCGGAAACCTAGTTTTTCCAAACTTCGGCTTTAGATCTAGGAGGCTACGAACGGCGGCTGCGAAAACGGGCCGTACTTTCGGAGTCAGCGCGTCAAGGGCTTCGCGACCATATATATACTTGTAGGGTTTGAGGTCGGCACAAAATAAGATATTTTATTATTTTTAGAATTATTAAATATT